>WOAB01000618.1:1274156-2548312 GCA_027886185.1 Rheum nobile | reverse complement strand
CAACCCCTATTCTGTTAGGGAGACCTTCCTCAAAACTGCTAATACTAAGATCAATGTGAACAGGTTCTTTAACTATGGAGTTTGATGGCCAGGCTATTAATTATAACATATATGAAGCCATGAAATATCCTGCTGATGATCACTCTTGTGTGCTATTGATGTGCTTGAGCCTGTAGTACAAGATGTCTTTGATGATGACCAATTAGATTCTATGCAATCCATGATTGTTGATTCTAGTTTAGATTTTACTCTATATGCTAACGTGCAGGAAGTTGTCAATGAGTTGGATGCTTACTATAAGCGTCCTACTGAGCTACCAGGTAAAGCACCTCTGCCACTAACCCTGCCTGGCGAGAAACGTTTACCCTCTATTGTGCAGGCACCAGTGATTGAGTTGAAGCAACTTCCCGAGCACCTCAAGTATGTCTTTCTTGGAGACGAGGAGACCCTGCCAGTGATCATCTCTAACAAGCTCACCAAGGAACAAGAAGACAAGTTGGTGGTGGTTCTCAAGGAACACAAGACGGCAATTGGTTGGACCATTGCTGACATCAAGGGAATCAGCCCCACCACATGCATGCACCGAATTCTGCTGGAAGGCGAAGAGAAGCCTTCGCGACAACCCCAGAGGCGTCTGAATCCACCTATGATGGATGTTGTCAAGAAGGAAGTTCTGAAGCTTCTGTAGGCAGGTATGATCTTTCCTATTTCTGACAGTAAGTGGGTTAGTCCTACGCAGGTCGTCCCAAAGAAAGGAGGGATCACAGTTGTGGAAAACCAACATGGAGAGTTAGTGCCTACACGACTGCAGACAGGCTACAGGGTGTGCATTGATTACCGCAAGCTGAACGCGGTGACCAGGAAGGACCACTTCCCTCTACCATTCATTGACCAGATGCTCGAGAGACTGTCAGGTCGTGCATTCTACTGCTTCCTGGATGGATACTCAGGCTATTTCCAGATAGCCATTGCACCTGAAGACCAAGCGAAGACGACATTCACTTGTCCCTTTGGCACTTTTGCCTATCGCAGGATGCCATTTGGATTGTGCAATGCTCCAGGTACCTTCCAGCGGTGTATGGTAAGCATATTTTCTGAGTACATTGAGAACTTCATAGAGGTATTCATGGATGATTTTACTGTTTATGGAGATGACTTTGATGCATGCTTGCACCATCTATCACTTGTGCTTGCAAGGTGTGTTGACACCAATTTAGTGTTGAATTCTGAGAAGTGTCACTTTATGGTTGAGCAGGGCATTGTTTTGGGTCATATTGTGTCATCTAGGGGTATTGAGGTCGATAAGGCAAAGATTGAAGTAATTCAGTCTTTGCCCTATCCTACTAATGTTCGCGAAGTTCGTTCTTTTCTGGGCCACGCAGGTTTCTATCGCAGGTTCATTAAAGATTTTTCCAAGATCTCATCACCTCTATGTGACCTGCTGAAGAAGGAGATTGGATTTGAGTTTACAGCTGAGTGTCGGGCAGCCTTTGATGAACTGAAGGCTCGCCTGACAAGTGCCCCAATCATCCAGGCGCCTGACTGGTCTAAGCCCTTTGAGATCATGTGCGACGCCAGTGACTATGCTGTGGGGGCTGTGATGGGCCAAAAAGATGGAAGAGCATCCCATGTGATCCAGTATGCATCTATGACGCTAAATGGTGCGCAGAGGAACTACTCCACCACAGAGAAGGAGATGCTGGCAGTAGTGTTTGCCCTTGAGAAGTTCAGGCAGTACCTGCTTGGTACAAAGGTCTTTGTCTACTCCGACCATGCTGCTCTGCGCTACCTCATGACGAAGAAGGAAGCCAAGCCAAGGCTGATCCGGTGGATCCTATTACTCAGCGAATTTGATGTGGAGATCAAGGACAAGAAGGGTGCTGAGAATCTTGTTGCTGACCACCTCAGCCGAATTGTCCAGGAAGATAACACCCACAACCCCAGATTCAGACGAGATTCCCTGATGAGTCTCTATTCCGGCTCACTACTGTAGAGCCTTGGTATGCTGATTTGGTGAATTTTCTCACCACGGGTGACTGTCCTCCACCCTTCAACAAGGCTCAGAGGGACAGGCTGCGTAGTTCAGCCAGATTTTTTGTCTGGGACGACCCCTACCTATGGAAACATTGTTCTGACCAGGTAATTCGTAGGTGTATCCCAGAAAATGAGGTAAATTCTCTCCTTACTTTTTGTCATTCTGAGGCCTGTGGTGGACACTTTGGGGTACAACGAACCGCAAGAAAGGTACTTGAAGCAGGATTTTGGTGGCCTTCCATCTTCAAGGATGCGCATAACCACTGCAAATCCTGTGACAAGTGTCAACGAGTTGGAAATATATCTCAGAGGGATGAGATGCCACAAACAGGGTTGATTTTCTGTGAAATCTTCGATGTTGGGTATTGACTTCATGGGACCGTTTCCATCCTCTTGCGGTAACATATATATTTTGCTTGCGGTGGACTACGTTTCCAAGTGGGTGGAAGCGAAGGCCACCAGGACTGATGATGCTAAAGTTGTTGCAGAATTCTTGAAGTCCCACATATTTACCAGGTTTGGAGTGCCAAAGGCTCTCATCAGTGATAGAGGAACTCACTTCTGCAACAGGACAATTACTTGCGTTGTTAAAGAAATATCATGTCACGCAGCGAGTTTCTACCGCCTATCACCCTCAAACGAATGGGCAAAGCTGAAGTGTCCAACCGGGAGATAAAGTCCATCTTGGAGAAGACGGTGTCTCCTAATAGAAAAGACTGGAGTTGAGGCTTGATGACGCACTCTGGGCATACAGGACAGCTTACAAACACCAATTGGTATGTCACCCTTTCGGTTGGTGTTTGGTAAGGCTTGTCACCTTCCAGTGGAGCTAGAGCACAAGGCATATTGGGCTGTAAAGAATTGCAGCTTGCAGATGGATGAGGCTGGAGTGCTTAGAAAGCTCCAACTACAAGAGCTGGAGGAGGCCAGGATCGAGGCTTATGACAATGCCATTCACTACAAGGAAAGGACTAAGGCCTGACATGACAAGATCATACTGAGGAAGGACTTCAAGGTTGGAGACAAAGTCCTCTTATTCCAGTCACGCCTTAGACTTTTCCCAGGCAAGCTGAGATCGCGCTGGGCAGGACCATATTATGTGACCAAAGTCTTCCCATATGGTGCCGTAGAGCTGTTTGACCTCGACATCACAGACTTTGTTCAAGGTGAATGGGCAGAGGATAAAGAAATACCATGAAGGCTTCACCAAAGACACCATTGAGGAGGCGTTCCTGAAGGAACCCGAAGCTGAAACGTGATTTGAACCTACACTGAGTCGAGCCACGACGTTAAACTACGGCGCTTCTCGGGAGGCAACCCGATGATTAGGTAATTTATTTTCCTTTCCCTTAGTCCAATTCTAGTTATTTCCCTTTTGTTTCTGTATTTCTGTGTCGAACTCACCTGCAAGGAAACGTGAAAAATCGAAGAAGGTGTTCACGGCGACCGCCGCGTAACTTACGGCGACCGTCGTTAATTTGCTCACCATGGAGGTGTCCTACGACTTCAAAACGGCGACCGCCGCAATTACGGCGACCGCCTCTCTCCACACGGCGCCCGCCGTTTCACCCCTCCTCGATCACGTTGTTTGCATCAAATGACGGCGACGCCTCCACTCCACACGGCGCCCGCCGTTTCACCCCTCCTCGATCACGCTGTTTGCATCAAATGACGGCGACCGCCGTTTAATCACGGCGCCCGCCGCCGTTTCAGGTTCGATTCTTTTTTCCTTTCTTTTTAATTTTCGCAAAAAAAAAAAAGGGCCCCCGAAAAAAAAAACCCTAAACGGAGCGCAAAAGACAGAAAATAAAAATGGACCCTGAGAAAACCTTAAACAGGGTGCAAAAGGCATAAAAAGAAATCCGTTAAAACCAAACGGGGTAAAAGCAAAAAAAAAAAAAAAAAAATTGCCCCCCCCCCCCCTTCCCAGACCTATCTCTAACCTATCCCCTACCCTCTCCCTCACTTTCCCATTCCCCATTCCCCTCTCTCTCTCTCTCGCCACTCCCCCTCAACCCCAGATCCGGCGACCGCCGCGCCAGCTCGCCGCCAACATTCGCTCGCCGCTTGCCCGCCGCCAGCCAAGGTCGCCGTCGTCGCTCGCCGTTTCGGAAATCTGCAGAATCTGTGAAAATTGAAACGGTGACCGCCGCATCAACACAGCGACCGCCGTTTCGTCGAATCTGGTGATTTTATTTTTATTCCTCCCTGTTCTGCTTTTTGCTGTTGCTAGTAGTTGGGATTATTGAGATGTCAGGATTTTTGAAACGCTCATTGTCTTCCCAGAAGAAATCAACGGAGGTGAGCCCTCTCGAAAAAAATCATCGGGGGTTGAGGCTCCCGTAACAAGGTTGAGGAGGCTCGTAGGAGGCTTTTGCAGGAGAGGGCTTTCAGTCCACATTATTCTTTGATCCAGACACTCTGCGGGAGTTGCAAATATATGAGAGTACGCAGGAGCTTTTTGTCATGGTGGGGCTGGGTAGTTTCTTCCATTTTGCGGCGCCCACATTCCCCAGCTGGACTGTGGAGTTTCTGGCCAGCTTTGATAGTCATTGCGATGAGGAGAGGATCACATTTAGTTTGGGTGGTAGTAGACACTCTATGTCCTGGACGGACCTTGATCTAGCGCTTGGGATTACCAGGCCACCATCTTCTGCGCAGGCTTGGAACGCCGCCAATGGTTACTTCCCTTTTGGTACCACTCCACAGGGTCCAATGTTTACAACCCGCAGGATGGGGGAGTACAATTACAAGTGGTCGCATCCGGGCCTGCGGCTAGCACATAAAGTAGTGTGGATGGCCTTCCATGGCCAGTCCGAATTGAACAAGCTCCCATACGACGATTTGTATGCTGTATGGAGTATGACCCCCGAGTGCCCTCTGGTGTGGGATTGGCGCACCCATTTTATTGCTGCGTGCAGAAAATTTCAGGATAACAAGGGGCAGAAGATCGTCATTGGGGGCATGATCACTTTGATAGGCCGCCACCTGGGTCTCGAGCAACCCGACCCTTCCCCAGCAACTCTCTCCTGCTTTTACATATGATTGGAAGCAGCTCAGGACTTCCACTGTGATATCCGGGACCGGGTCTAACCCGAAGTTCTGGCTGTATGGCACGCGGGGTATCTACAAAATCCCCATCCCTTTTCCGTTTGAGGTGGCCTGTGGCCCGCGCTACAGAGACTTTGATGTGAGCAGTTACCGGGTGGGAGCCCCTGGGGTGCGTCCCGTGCCAGCTGGAAGTGTTGCTCAGGATGATGATGACAGTGAGGATGAGGACGATGATGCCAATGACGATGAGGACACTGCTATGCCTGCGGTACAGGCTACCGCTGCTGCTGGACCGTCTCAGGATTACCAGAGACAGACTTGGGAAATGGTCCAGGGGATTGACTCTCGCCAGCAGTCTATGCAGTCGGACTTTGCTGCCTACCACCAGGAGTTCATTGACTTCCGCCAGGAGTCCAGGGATCACTACGCGACGCAGGCCCAGGACATTCAAGCCCTAGAGGAACAGATGAGGCAGTGGAACCTTTTCATGGGTTCCCAATATCCCGATTTCCCACCACCGCCGCAGTAGTAGGTACATTCTTCACTTCTCCTCTGTTATTATGTCTGATATCATTGAGGACAATGCTTATTTTAAGTGTGGGGAGTGAATTATGTATTTATTATTGCTAGTATATTTATCAAAAAAAAAAAATCATGGGATGGGCTGAAAACCCGAAAGGGCAGTCCAGGTAAAAAGCAGGTAATCCGATAGCACTAGGCCTGGGCAAAAGTGGATTCAGAGTGATGTGAGGCGGTGAGTCCATCTATGATAAAATGAAATGAGTGGCTAGGATGAAAACCCGAAAGGGCTCCTAGGCAAAATGAGTGAAAAGAAAAGGAGTATTTCTAGGATCTCATTTACCGGCGGGGCGACATAAGATGAAGAGACAAAGAAGGATTGTCGGGTAGGCCATTGAGGGAGACATAAGGAGTCATAGATGGAGGTTAGGACTAGTGGTTACTTTCATTTTTGGATGATCGGGATAAGCTTGGGGAAAGTATTCTGCTTGCCCTTAAGCTTGGATGTGTATTGAGTTGGCTGCTGTGGTTGAGGTTGTGGATATTGCATATGTTTGTGTTGATGTTGTGCTGATTATGATGCTGGTGTTGAGGGTGTAGTTGTGTTGTGATTGGTTGGTTGAAGGATGTTGAGCTTTCATGTACATGCTGTTACTCTTGGTTGTGGGCTTTCCTTGCATGTTGATTATCTAGGTGCTTATTGGTGATGGGTGGTAGTTCTCTATCCACTCGAGACGAGTAGAGATTCAAGTGTGGGGGAGTTTGATACACACAATTATGTTGCGTGTATTGACGGAGTTTTGGCATGATTTTAGTGGTGTTTTAGGATGCTCTAGTGATGATTTGGAGACTTGGCAAGGAGGCGCGAAAGTTACGTTTTTGGAGCTTTTGGAGCTGAGGAGCGAAGTATGAAGAAGCAGAATTACGGCGACCGCCGCATAACAACGACGACCGCCGTTAATTCCCCCTGGAGAACCTCAGCTACGACATCGAAACGGCGACCGCCGTGTAATTGCAGCGACCGCCGCAATTACGGCGATCGCCGTGGGAAAAGCAGCGGCCGCCGCCGCTGTTGGACGAAGCGCCGAGCCGATTTTCCTTTTCGGATTTAGTTATTTTATTTTATTACGTTTTGTTTTTATTTTAAGTTATTTTCAGATTAAATTCCCTTTGGTATTTAAGGGTTGAGAAGACTTGTTCTTTTCGGAGCTCGGAACCCTAGTTTTATTTCTTAGGTATTTCCCTTGCTATGAAGAACTAAGCCTCTCTTGCTTAGTCAGACATTGAAGCTCTTCGTTTGATTCAGTTGTAAGTTTCTTACTTTTAATCTATTGCTTTGGCTTTTATCTTTTCTCTTGCTTGAATCTTATGATTGATATTGGTAAATTCTAGTCTGATCAACTAGGGTTTGTTGGTATTTATCTATTGCTAGGTCTAGATTGTTACTGGTTGAGCATATCTATTCCTTAGTAGCAACTGCATCGTGTTAGTAACTGGTTGTGCTAATCTTATGCAGAAGAGAATTGATTTGCATCTTAGGGTAAAAACTGGTTGTTTTATTCTAGGTTGTATCCAACTATATTCATATCCATAAAGCTGCTGTTAAATTGAATCTTGATAGTTTCAGGGTTGTTTAATTAGTTAGTTCTAATAGTATCTGGTTGTGCTATTAGATACTTTGAAAGGAATTGGAATTGTCATTGCATGCGATTTTGAGTGGTTTCTATGATCAACTTGTCATTCGATAGTGGATATTGTTTGACTAAGTGCCTTCCCCATACTTGATTTCAGCACTTTAATTGCTTACTTACTTTTGCATGCTTGGTTACTCTACAACAAACAAAATCCCCCCTTTGGTTACTTCAATTGACATACACTTTACATACTGCGATAGATTGTGTTTCCCTGTGGATCGACCCTTACTTGTCTAAGACTGCGTTTTAGGTTCTGTTTGGATTTCTTGCATAGTAGGAATTAGAACGACAAAATTCCTGTTATCAATTTTTTTGGTCTAAAGTTTGAAACTTTAATTTCTCAGTTCAACGCCACGGTGACAGTGGTGTTTGTGTTGTCTGCCATGGTGGCGAGGCTGGTGGGTGTGGTGCTGGACAACGCGGTGGAAAGCGGGAAACCGGGGATGAGGAAGGACAATGGTGCACAGTGGTGGGAGAGGTTCATATTGTTTGGCAAGGATATTAGGAATGCTGAGTTCTATTCTCTTCCTTGTAAACTTGACAATTACTTCCCTCCTTTGTGAATTGGGTGTCCTCCAAATTCAATGTTTGTTGTTGTTGTTGTTGTTGTGTTGTTGTGTAGCTTGCATTCTGTTTGTGTTTGTATTGTGCAGTTCTAGTATCCATGATTCCATATGTAAGATAATGTTGGTAATCCGTATGTAAGATAATGTTGGTAATCCGTATGTAAGATAATGTTGGTAATCTATAAATGGCACGCTGAAATGAACGATCTATCGACATACTGTTGATTGTTGTGATGAAGGATTCGAGTGATTGAAATGTAGGCAGTCTAGTGTCAATGATTGTATTTCTGACAGATTTTGGTATTAAAACTTCCCAGGCTGTGAGAATTTTAGACTACTTCTGATCAATGGTAGTTTTAGTCTACAAGAGAAGTTTAAGCTGATAATCTTGCAGGTTCATGAGTTTTTCCTTGCAGGTTCATGCATTTGAACTTGTAGGTAAATGAGTTTTAACTTGTAGGTTCATGAGTTATGGCGTATAGGTTCATTAGTTTTATTTTACAAGTTTATGAGATTTTTCTAAGGTTCATGAGTTTTATCTAGCAGGTTCATGAGTTTTGTCTTACAGTTTCATTAGTTTTGTTTTATAGGTTCATGAGTTTTTTCTTGAACCTACAAGTGTAAACTCATGAACCTGCAAGTGTAAACTCATGAACATGCAATATAAAATTCACGAACCTGATAAACTCATAAACTTACAAGATAAAATTCATAAACATGCAAAAAAAATTAATGAACCTACAAGTGTAAACTCATGAACCTGCAATATAAAATTCATAAACCTGATAAACTCGTAAACTTACAAGATAAAATTCATGAACATGCAAAAAAAATTAATGAACCTACAAGTGTAAACTCATGAACCTGCAAGTGTAAACTCATGAACCTGCAATATAAAATTCATGAACCTGATAAACTCGTAAACTTACAAGATGAAATTCATGAACATGCAAAAAAAATTAATGAACCTACAAGAAAAAACTCTTGAACCTACAAGTGTAAACGCATGAACCTGCAAGTATAAACTCATGAACCTGCAATATAAAATTCATGAACCTGATAAACTCATAAACTTACAAGATAAAATTCATGAACATGCAAAAAAAATTAATGAACCTACAAGTGTAAACTCATGAACCTGCAAGTGTAAACTCATGAACCTGCAATATAAAATTCATGAACCTGATAAACTCGTAAACTTACAAGATAAAATTCATGAACATGCAAAAAAATTAATGAATCTGCAAGAAAAAACTCTTGAACCTACAAGTATAAACGCATGAACCTGCAAGTGTAAACTCATGAACCTGCAAGTGTAAAATTCATGAACCTGATAAACTCATAAACTTACAAGATAAAATTCACGAACATGCAAAAAAAATTAATGAACCTACAAGTGTAAATTCATGAACCTGTAATATAAAATTCATGAACCTGATAAACTCGTAAACTTACAAGATAAAATGCATGAACATGCAAAAAAAAATTAATGAACCTACAAGTGTAAACTCATGAACCTGCAAGTGTAAACTCATGAACCTGCAAGTGTAAACTCATGAACCTGCAATATAAAATTCATGAACCTGATAAACTCGTAAACTTACAAGATGAAATTCATGAACATGCAAAAAAAAATTAATGAACCTGCAAGAAAAAACTCTTGAACCTACAAGTGTAAACGCATGAACCTGTAAGTGTAAACTCATGAACCTGCAATATAAAATTCATGAACCTGATAAACTCATAAACTTACAAGATAAAATTCATGAACATGCAAAAAAAATTAATGAACCTACAAGTGTAAACTCATGAACCTGCAAGTGTAAACTCATGAACCTGCAATATAAAATTCATGAACCTGATAAACTCGTAAACTTACAAGATAAAATTCATGAACATGCAAAAAAAATTAATGAACCTGCAAGAAAAAACTCTTGAACCTACAAGTGTAAACGCATGAACCTGCAAGTGTAAACTCATGAACCTGCAATATAAAATTCATGAACCTGATAAACTCATAAACTTACAAGATAAAATTCATGAACATGCAAAAAAAATTAATGAACCTGCAAGAAAAAAACTCTTGAACCTACAAGTGTAAACACATGAACCTGCAAGTGTAAACTCATGAACCTGCAATATAAAATTCATGAACCTGAAAGATATTGTTGAATTGCACATTTCTCGTGATGTTAATAACAAGTTCTATAAAAACTGATCAATGGCGACGAATCTTTTGGCATGGGCAAGCCTTTATCTTTGGAGGTTCATGCGTTTTCTGTTGCAAGTTGATGAATTTTATCTTATAGGTTCATGAGTTTGCACTCCAGGTTCATGACATTTCCCTTATAGGTTCATGAGTTTTTCTTATAGGTTCATCAGTGTTTTCTGTTAGGTTCATATTGATAACCTTACAGGTTCATGGATTTTTTCTTGTAGGTTTATAGGGTTTTATCTTATAGATATCACATTTTCAACATACTCAATAATTATAAATGACAACTTGCCTGCCCAGGAACAAGGGGCAACAATCTTGAAAATCAGTTGTCAAGATCTGATTCAACTTCCCTGAACATTGAATTTCACAAACATTCTTCATTCAAAGAGATCAGAAAGTTCTCATGAACAACATTATGGCAACACAGGCCTCTGATGAGCGACAATGCATCACAAAAACTGATCATTAATTCATTATAGTTTTTGGGAATAGATAAAAAAAGTAATCCCACAATATCCGAATCGCAAGTTCCACACATGAATATCCATAAAGAAACATGGCAACATAATAACTACTAGCCTAGAAGACTACTGTCAAGCAAGGTTACAAAAAGTAAGCCCACAATATCCGAATCACTGTTTTGTTATCATGTGTCACAGCAAGATCAAGAATGGAGCCCATGCTACCGTGGAGGGTGTGGGTTAGACTTCCTGCGGCGGTATCCCACATCTTAACAGTCCGGTCCTGTCCACCGCTAATCAGTTTCCTTGAGTTGTGCTCGAAGAGCAAGGAAGCACATCCGCCATCATGGGCATGGATCCTGTTCTTGCATGCCCCTGGCATGGTTGATTCTACAAAATACTCTGCACCTTCCTCACTTTGACGAACCATGCCATCTACTTGCTGGCGAGCAAGCTGTTCTATACTACTCGCCTTCAGTTGATCAAGCATGTCTTTATACAGCGAATTGACCTATGTATAAAACAGAGATGAAGCATGTAAGGATAACACCCAAGCATCAAATCATAGTTTTTAAGGAAAGAAAAAGACAGGTACCGAGAAGGATACAAGATTTCATTAACTAAACTGTATGCGATAGAGCAATGGAATTTACTGATCAACCCACCAAGCCCACTATAGACAAAGTGTAAACGCAGACAGAATTATTAACTGATCATGTTTAAATTATTAGGAGAGAAAGCTGCAGACAGACTTAAGATGAACACTACAAATGTGCTCTGATGCCAGTAGTGAAATCCAACATGCTAACATGCAGAAGACCCAGAAAACATCACCAGGATCTCAATATCCTTGACAGATTTTCTAAAGGAAAGATCTTTCTGCTAAAGAGGAAACTAAGGATCAAAAACATGTGCCTCTAATTCCAGTGAAAAGATGATACATAGCAGACTTCGAAACCATATATCACGGGCCAACTTCATTTACTCCATAAAATTCAACAGGATTGAAGTGAACATGTAGCCCATAACATTTTTTATCTCTTGACAGTAAAAACGTTAGTATAAATTTTAGCAAAAAAATGTTGGATCCTAAGATTTGCATCCGACCAATGAATCCCATGCGGCCATGCCTGAAAATACTATGGGGGCAGCATAGTACAGTCTAGCTCAGTGCAAAGACAGAAGTCACACAAAATAATTAAGTTGATAAATCTTTGTTGGCCATCAAAGAACACAAGCAAGTACCTAGGAAAAATATATAAGCACAGCTGTTAAAGATGATATAGCAGAAACATGGAAAAAGAAAAATATTAAGTCTCTGAATATCCAAGAAGAGCAGATTCAATTACCACTCAAGAATGCACTGAAGATGAAACTCGTGCTTACAACCAGTCACCTACAAATGGGAAATAGATCTAGTTAACTGTCAAGTCTCAAGGTCTTGATTATAGCATTTAACAACACATAAAGCAACATAACACTACCGTAGAAGGATCACTTTCGCAAAACTCTTCAAGGCAGATGCTACAAGCATCATCACAAGCCTCTTGTATCCCACCTTCCACAAATGCAGCAGCAGAAGTTAGGTTAGCCTCCTCCAGTTTCTTAATCTATTCCATCGGTGGAGTCTGCAAAAACATTAATCATCTCCATAAGGATACCAAGTCCAAAACCTAGACAATAGTCCTTCTCGGCACTGTCTTATGATCGACAATACAAGTCATACAACATTCCAATCTCATCTCCATAATTACAAAACAGTGAACAGATTTAAGACAAATATAGCAAAGAGAAACAATAGAAGATCCTGTGCAAAGACCACACCAACCACACAGTACACGACAAAATCATCTCAGAATTAAAGATAAATTCACATGATCAGCCACAAAAAGTATTAAAAGCCACTAGTTCCTGTAAAGCTCGCAAGAACTAGCCACGATTGCGACGAATTCAAATGTCTGGAACTGCCGACAATTCTAGTCAAAGCGGGATTCAAAAGCTTACCTCCATAATTAATTGATCAAATAGAAGCAAGATGACCAGCAGCAGAATCAGAGGTTGTCCAGTAGATAGATCGTGTAACAGCAGATGACTGAGAAGCGGTGGTGGAAAACCCTAGAAATGGGGGCAGAGCGAAGAGGATGAGAGAGAATGGAGGGGCTGACTACAACGAGGAGGTTTATATCGGAGATGTGGATGTTGCCGTGGAGGGTGGAGAAGACGACACGGGAGCGGCGGATGGGAGGATGATTCCGGTGGCGGCGCGTGAGAAGATTCCGAGGCAGTCGCGGCGGAGCAGTCGGAAGGTGTGGAGGTGGACGAAGCTGTCGAGGTGGAAGAGCCTGACGGAGCCGTCTGATAAGCCGGAGGCGAGGTAGTGGTCAGAGAGCATGAGGCAGAGGCGGAGGCAGAGGAGGTTGGCGGCGCCACCGCCTTCGTCTAGGAGGGCCGCCGCGTGGGCGTCGTGAGCCGAGCGAGGAAGGCAACGGAACAAATGAAGGCCAAATTGACAAAAATGTCCGTGTAAAATTTTGTTCTTAAATTATGAAACAAGATGGTGACACGTGGACAATTACAATAAATGCTCAATACTTATCTTAAGACTTGTGCTCATTTAATCCCTTCTATATAAGACGATAAACAAGTTAATATAATTTTCCCCCGGATTAAATCTTCAAGGCGGCTGCAAGATTGAGTAAATATGACCACTCATCCTCTCGAACAACTCATATATCATGCACTAGTTAATAAAACGGTACGGATGCCAACATAAATCACAAATTTTAGCCAAAAGAAATAATTAATTAGCAATAGATAGACAAAGCATATAAAAAACAAAACCAGTGCAACAGCCATATACGGACGATGTGCAACATCTAGAAAACATAGAAATTAAACAAGAGCGGACACGAGATACAAGAACGAGTTTCATTAGAGCGGTTGCAAGAACGAGTATAATATGGGAGCAATTCGTGTTGATAAAGTGTTATAAACTAAGAGAAAGAGAGAATTTGAGGGAAGAGAAGGGGAGAATAATAGAGTAAACTTGTGTATTATTAGACCTCCAATGATGGTATATATATGATTTACAATGTTTGGCCCATAAGCCAACTTTAGGGTTTATACGGGCTTTATCTTATGTACATCCAAATACATAATATTATAACATAGCTTTTTTTATGGACCTATTAAAGATGAATGAGGTCACGAGTTCGGATCTTCCGTTGTAATGCCTAGTGCCTTTTATTGACCAAAAAGCCTCCTATAGAATAAAAAAAGATGAATGAGGTCACGACTTCGGATCTTCCATTGTATCTATAGTACCCCTTCTTGTTCTTGTTCTTGTATACATTCTTAGTTAATTGGTCAACTTCTTGTTGTGAGCTTGTGATTGCTTTCTCGTTGCATTGAAGAAATCATGGTTCTTGCAAGTATTTAAAAACTAAATGGAGCTAAGAAGTAACAAACACCTACTACACCACATAATTGTCATTCAAGGAAATCAACACTATTCTTGACCATGGATCAGACACCAAAGCTATTCCATTGGCAAATAACTATCACCAATATGACATAGATGATAGATTTCTTGGTGAAATGACATTAAAACATCTGAACAAAAAATGCAAAGCTATAAAAGGGAAAGTTACAAGATCATTTGACAAGGCAGTGGGGCAAGATAATGGAGGATCACATCCGTGGAAGATAATAATGATTTGGAAGAGACACTTGGCTGAAATTTACTTGTACTCCAGTAGTTAAATGTGAGTCAGTTTCATCTGATGAAGATTCTTTACAAGTGAGCAGTGGTTTTGACATGTGTGCAACTATTAAAGTGAAGGATTTCGAATCTGATTATAGCCTTTGCCAAGAGGTAACCTCTTCTGATGATTTTTATTCCGTTGAGCATGGAATGGAGGCGAAATGCAAGTTGCATGTAAAAGTTGGATTGTTGAAGAAGATTCCTTAATCATCGTTCAAGGACCTAATGTATCTTATGATGATCCAGCTTCCATTAAACATCATACAACTGCTAAGCGGATTATTTGAAGGTTCATGATCAATGAATCATTGAGAAGGTGGCAAGCGAATTACTTGATGCTAATTGTTGCTCGCCTAAAGAATGCAGAGTTTGCACTCAATCAAATTTTCTATGAACTTGAAGACGATTTATATGTTTTTTCCCATTATGAACCAGAATTATCTAAATGATAAGATTTTCTTACTATATTTCTAGACTGAAATGATTAGGATCATATTAATGTATACTACCCTTCTTTGAGCTAGGGGTTCAAAGTTTGGAGATCTAGAGATCAAGTGTATCCTAGCGCATATCTGTGGGTTTCTCTAGAAAGCTTGTTTACCAGCCAATGATTAAAAAGGCGCTAGGTGCATCTAGGTGCTGGGGACCCCTAGCGCCTAGACGCTCCTGAGCACGCGCCTAGCTATAAAACATAGTAATAATGTGTTTTTTAGCATCTGGGTGTTGTAAAAACATATAAAACATGTTTATAATGAAATAAAGGATGCGAATCTAGTGAGAACCCTCTTTATAATGCGAAGCTGCAGATAGATCTAGGCCGTCGACACAGAGCCAACCCAACAGACCATAAAACACGTTGAAACGATTAAAAAAAGGTGGAACTGGCGCGTGAATGACACACATCATCGCCTCTTTCCCTAAAAAGCCTCAGATCTTCACGTAAATAACAAATCTCACAAAAAAAACAAACGAAATCGACGTGAGAGGATCTGAACAACAATATCAACTTTAGAAATTCTAAACTAAAAGCTCGTCGACGCTGTGAAGAATGAATTCAACCACAAATAATCTTGTGAAGGTACATGTGAGAAAAACAATCTTTGCGAAATGAGTTCAAGTACGTTTTCGATCAAAATCAGAAAAAATAGTATCCTTGAACGAAAACATCATAAATGCATAAAATTATGCATTGATGAATGAAAAACAACAACAAAGATAGATAAGCAGAACAAACTATAATGAAAAATTCATTGTGCACTTCACTGCTCTTAGAAGTGCACAAAAAATCATTGTTTCATGCATCACATATATTGTGTTCTCGTGCACCACTTTAAATAGTGTAAACACTTTTTTGTGCATCATATAAAACATGTTTGTGCATCAACCCAAAAGATTTTATGCATCGTAAATACCTAAACTGGTGCACTGTGGACTTATCTATAGTTTATGCACCAATTAATTAAAAAAATTGCATCTAGAAGTAGTACATTGTGCACCACTTTAGCATGGTCATGTGCACCTTGACTTTTTAGCACTATTTAGTTATTTACAGTGTGTGTATCACAATACACTAAGTTTTGCACTACTGTAACATGATTTTTGTGCATCAAACATAAAGGTTTTGTGCATCGTGAATACCTAAGAGTATCTTTATCCATGGTTCCTTCATGGGACTCATGGGGGATTTTAGCAAAATTTAATGGCTAAAATCCCCTAAGTGAAATATTGGATTTTATCTAGTGTTTGTGCACCAATTAATTCAAATTTGTGCATTTAGATGTAGTACATTATGCACCACTATATCATGGTTATGTGCACATTGAGTTTTTAGACTATTTTGTTATTTACAGTGTGTGCATCACAATAGCAAAACCCATTTCCCAGCGCCTCTGAGTGCTATTTTTCCGCAGTCGCGGAAATGTCCTTTTTGCATCCGTTTGCTCAGGAAAGGATTTAGCACGGGTTTAAATCCCGGAAAATAAATATTTGTACCCAAACAAATATTCTAAGCCTCCAAAATACATCGAATGTATATTATAAAGTTCAGGAAATTACTACAGAGATTATACGAGTTACAGAAATTCCAAATTCTACCAAACGCGTCTTGCTTTTCCAACGAGGGTTGGAAAATTACCCAAATACCCTTACTAAAAATGAGGGGTATTACAGAACTCCCCTTGCAGCTTGGGGTCCGCTTGTCCCTGATGAACATCCTGCCGCAGGGTCGGGTCATTATTACGTGAGCCAGATCCCGCATCTTCCCCTTGCGGAGTAGCACTTCTCAACCGAATTTGAGATTCGTTGCTAGGACTTTCGTTAGATGCTTGGTTGGTGGATCGGGTGTCCATCATCTGTTGATGAAACATAACGTCAGTTTAGAATTTTTCCAACTTGTACATGACACTGAGTCAATTACGTTATGATACAAATTATAAGGGTCCAAACTAATAACTTTATATCAGTCTGACTGGCCCACCACCATTAACCGCAGAAACGACTTTCTTCTCTTTACTTGAGGATGGGTACTTACAAGAGGAACATCACTTTTAAATGACGTTAAGCCTAAGGAGAAACGATATTCCTAAGAATGGATCTAAGGAATAAGTAATAACTCGAAGCTTGCAGAAGTTTGAAAAACCACTTATTATTAAACCTCATACTTTTAAACTTTATACTTTATGCCTTTAAACCCTATATAAAAATCATTATTTATAAAGTTAGTTTCTCAAACTAGTGATACGATTATCACAAAACTTTTACTAAGACCAAAGTCATACTTTTAAAGTTACAATCATAAACTTAATTTAATCGCTTATAACCCGACATTTATAAATCAACTATAAATAACTTTTGAAGTTCAATAGTTAAATTATTATTTTAAATTCAAAGAAATTATTAAAACTTTTAAATTTAACATTTGAATTCTCGAAATTCCTTTTTAATAGAAAATAGGTTGAAAATAGTTTCGAAATTAATTTTCGAAAATTCTCAAACCTAACAATAGGCCAAGAATTTTTAAAACCATTGCTCTGATACCATAATTATAACACCCCCGACTTACCTCGGTAGTGCCACACGCCAGTGACCTCAGACGTTATTGTCCGATGTCACCCTAGGCTTTAATCGGAATAATTAATCTTAATTAAACATATTAAATAACGAAAGGTCAAACAGTGGAAGACATTTTTAAATGAAACTCAACCATTTTTATTAAAAGATTTCTCAATAACGGTTTACAACAAAGTGAAATTTCAACGAAAGACTTTAAATTACACATCGAAAGACTTTAAGAATAAACCTACTACACGAATATATACTAAAATACCACAACCTTGAAATACTGACACTTAAATCTTCAACTGCAAGCCTCTTCTTCAATTGATTACTTCGAGTTTTCGGGAACCAACCACTGATGTGCCGTATAGGACGGATGACACCAGCCAACCATGCAAGGAATAAAACTCGATTGGTTAGTCTAATGAAAGACTATGCAAGGGTGAAAACAGAATGGTTCTAGTGATCGTAACCGTCTACTATCATTGTCCTTCGAATAATAACCGAAGGAACGATATATAACCCGAAACTTTCACGGAATGATTAGAATTTAGGCATGCACTAAAAAGAAGACTCCAAGGAAATGAGTCGTATGGGAAAGTATGACAAATGTTTGGGAACGTTATAGTTTTCACACAAGAGTTTAAAAACGACTTGATTATTTGGGTCCACGACCAACCTCACCGCGCAATGCGAATCCAGATTGGAAAAAAAGACTTACTCTAACCGAAGTCCGGGCGGTTTTCACATTGTACTCATCGCCCAATGGTATATTAATTATGTGCATAATCGCACTTATCTTGTTTAATTCCAAAACGTATATTTACGTTACAACTTTTATCATATAAATATATCATCCCGATACGAGAGATTTATGTGGAATATTTCCCGAATGTTTGGCACCAGCTGTGTGCACCTCCACTATATTCGAATAGGGGAAAGTCATGACCAGGAAAAAGGGTGTTAGGGCATGAACATCCTATACACCACGGTTATAAAGAAACGGCTAGACCTCGCAAGGTACATAGCGTTCCTACGAATACTCGTTCTACTACAAATGTATAAGTTCGCACATAAAATCCACACCAATACTGACAGACTTAAAGTCGTATACCCAATCAAAGAAATCCTAAAATACCTACTATAGAGTATATAGCAAGCAAGTCAGGGTCGATCCCACAGGGAGTCAGGTTATCTATCTCTGTAATTCGCAATCACCAACTAGGAACTAAGGGGGGTTTGTCGTGTTTTCTTGGTAAACAAGTAACAAGTAAGAAAGTAAGCAAGTAAAGGTTGTGAATATAATGGGGAAAAGCGCCACACTTAACAAAGATCCACACAACAAGAGATATGGTTGATCATTGTTGTCTATTAGTCTCAAGTTCTTATCTTTCCTATAGTTGTCTTTATCCCGATCATATGTAACTATTAGTTCTACCAGCCCTAATAGTACTTATTACTAAATCAAATCCGAAAACCTTCAAGACTCAACAAAGCAATAGCATTCAACCAAGGATTCAACAAGATACATGCAATAGAAACAACCCGTTACTATAAGCATGCAATTAACTCTCTCTCTCACGATGAACACTCGCAACCCGCTTATGTAAATCGTGTGTACTACTAGATATGCAACCCGAACCCGGAATCACAAGTCCTAGCTATTAGGAAGATATCAATAAACCTAGGTGATCAGTCTAGATAAATCAACATAAACCAATAAACATTCAAGCACAAGAGAATTAATACAACTAGATAGAAAATAGAACAAGAGTAGAAAACTCACAACCAATCAATTGCTGGCTTCAAACTATCAAGTGCAACAATGGAGGTTTAGTTCTCCATAGGGTTTGTAAGCAAAATACGTACAACGGTGGCAACTAGGGTTAGAGAATAGATTTTTTTTCTAAAAGAGTCTTAAACTTAACTTAAATACTAAGGAAATAATAAGGAAATAAAGAAAAGAAAATAACAAACTTGGAAACAAAGTCTCAGACTTAAAATAAAACGGAATAAAAACACGGAACGAAAGTCTTCAGCGCGTCGCCACCGCGGGTGCGGTGACGCCCACCGCGGGGTGCGATAGCTCTCCAGTGGCTTCTGTCCACTTCTCTTATGACCTCGCCGCAGGTGAGGCAGTGCCCACCGCTGGGTGCGGTGGGACTCCAGAATCTTGTCTGGTTTCTGCTTCTTCCACCGCAGGGGCGGTGGTCTTCGGCGCGGGTGTGGCAAGGCTCCAGTAACATCTCCTCTTCAAAGCACTTCCTTGCAATCTCTCGCACCGCTCCTCAACTCGTCTCTTCACTCCTTTTGCGTCTTTCCTTGGTGGCTTCCTTCCTCAGTGTCTCCTAGATATCCACAATAGCTCAAACACCTCCAAAAACACCAAACTTCGCCTCCAAACGCCATACACATGAATGTGTCTAAATCTACCCGAATGACACCAATAAACCCTCTAATGACTCTTACTTAAGCCCTACAAAGTAGTGCTTATCAAATACCATCATGGTAATCACAGATATAATAGTGTTGTGTCTAGCAATACATACAACATATCATAATATCACATTTTAATCACATACGTTTATAAAAACTGTTTCTAAACGAAAACAACATTTCATCCCAATTTAATTAACAATTAAACAATTGATTAATTAACGGAAACATGGAATCATAAGCAAAAGCGAACCGCCACTTGCCTTAATCGAGACGAACGAACGATATGTAGGGTTTCTGGGTCTGTAAACTGGAAACAGAATCGGGTTACGGATTCCTACGACGACAACGAACCCACGACGAAGCCCTAAGTTAGATTCGATACGAATAATAATACGAATCTAAAGAAACAAAAGGAAATGAGGGTCCCATCCGTGACCGGCTCGTCCAAAGCCACGATCGTGTTTGCTAAGGCAAACCGCAGTCGCGGTTTTGGATTCTGCGGTCGCGGATTTCTGGGCACCATCCGCGGTCGCGGTGTTCATATCCGCGATCGCGGATCCTCCTCAGACGAACCCTAGATCGAAACAAGCTCACCGACGACGACGACAATGGCTCGGACGAGGGGGCTTCGACTTCTACCACCACGAGACCTCCAAAGCACCACCACCTCCAACACCTGGGCACACCGGCGAGCAGCTCCGACGACGACAAACTCTGGCGAAGAGAAAACGAGAGCATAGAGAGCAACGAGAGGGAGATCGGATTGGGTGATGAGCCACTCCACCTCGGCCTCCTTTTATAGCCACCGAAGAGGAGTAACGGCGGCCAGGCGAAGCGATTCACCTTCTCCCCCGGCGGATCGATGGCGAACCAAACTGGCGAAACGCGCAGAGGCTTGAAGACGATGCTGAGTCACTTTTCTGCAGTCGCGGAAATGCCACTCGTGCATCCGCTTGCCCAGGGAAAGGTTTAACACGTGTTTAAGCCCTGAAATTGAATATTTTGTACCCAAACAAATATTCTAAGCCTCGAAAATACAACGAATGTATATTATGATGCTCAAAGAATTATTACAGAGATTATACGAGTTACAAAAATTCCGAATTTCGCCAAACGCGTCCTGAATAATTGACGAGGGTTGGGAATTTACCCAATTATCCTTACTAAAAATGAGGGGTATTACAATAAGTAACTCTCCTAAGCTTGTCTTGCAACCATAAAAACAAACAAATAAATAATCCTAATTCCCGGATGGGTAAAAGGCTAATCATTAGGCTCAGAATGTTTTTGTGGAGCTTTCAAAGAAATAGACTAATTAGGTTCAACGGGCTTCAAGCAGAGGAATAATATATAAGGGTGGTAAAGGGAAATATAGGCTAATAGAAACAATGCCTCAATCATTTTTATATCATGCACAAGAGTCATAAACGTGGCCTCAAAATAAGTTCTAAATGCAAGTTCTAGAGATAAAGCAATCAAAGTGAGAATCACACACATGAAAAGAAAAAGAGGACTTAATTATGTACAGTCTTAAAGCTCAAATGTTCACGGGTAATATGTCTAGAATTTCAGTCCTAACTAGTCTCAATAAATGACTATATACATACTCTAACTCAAACATTAGAAAATATAAAAATTCACATCAACATGCTTAAAATCAATTAGAATATCAACAACCGAAATATTTCAAGAGCAATTTCTGCAAGACAAACAAACAAAGCAAAGTATGGGAGTCATATCAAACACCTAAAATACAATGCATGATGCATGAAATATAATGAAAAAAAACACAGAAAAATAAAAAGAAAACACAAAAAAATGCTAACATACAAACAGAGCTACACATGGAGTTATCCCTCCCCCAAGCTTAAATCCTACATAGTCCGATCCCAATGTAGAGAAAAAATGGAGAGGAAAGGAAACTCACCAAACAGATAGGTATTCAGACATCTTTACATTCTGCACCAAGCGAGGAGAGCAGCTGGAGGCAGATGACATCAGGGAGGTGGTATTTTTTTTTTTTTACCTGAAATAAGAAATAAAAAAAAGGTCAAAGCAAAAATAATGACATAGACTCATCAATAGAGGTAACAACTAATATTAACAAATTGTTTCCCGACAACGGCGCCAAAAACTTGATGTGACTAAAACCTAGCCGTAAGTGTACGGGATCAGTTGTAGTAGTCAAGTGTCGATCCCACAGAGACCAATGTAATATTAATTGAAACACTACCAGTGAACTAGGTCGAAAAGATAAGAAATGAATGAAATCTGTAACTAAACTAATAACTAATAAAGCAAATAAAAAGATATAGAAATCAGTGGGATATATATAAATGTGTCTAAGGATCACCACAACGGTGCAATAGTAAATAAAATCACACTTTATTTGAATCTAGTCCAAATTATTTGAAGGTAAGCTATCTAAGATAATATACTAACTCCTTTCAGACGATAGTAAACGTGCTTAGACTAAACTAACAATTGTTGTCGCGCAGAGCTAATCTCATCCAAACCCTTTAACGCACTTAGAGTATAGGGATAAACTGAAATAACATTCGCTGTCACACTCCGCTAATCCAACTCAAACCTAGAACATCTATGATAGCCTATTAATCCTCAAGAGTAATTAAGTTGATGTCGCACAAATAACACTCAAGTTCAATTCCTAGGATTACAGTAGAAGTTATCACCTCTCAGTCTCAAACTCTACCTGACTATCTATTAAAGTTATCACCTTTCAGTCTCATATCCTAATAGGATCCATTTCGCATAGGCTAATATGGGCATAAAGCATCTAGAAACGAATCAAATACTATTTCAATTCAGGCAAATAAATAATTCTAATTACATACGTATCGTCGGGATCACCCCAACCTTAGAACTAGAAATTTAGCCAAGCATAATTGAAGACATATTCAATAGTTTTAGACTAGCCAACAACATATATGAATTATTCAATAAATACGGGAAATAAGAAAACTTAATCTCAATAACAAAATAATTCAAGTTGACAAGAGCTAGAACGATAATACCAAATCTTCAAATCGTGCAAAGGCCAAAATTCTCATGAAATTCTCCCTGTCTGCGGCCGTGTTCAAAAACACAAAGAAACAAAACTAAAGTTAAAACTAAAAACAAAAACCTAAATTAAAGCTACGTTATAAAGTCCAAACTCCCCTGCCACCAACTACTCTTCCCTGCCTTAAACAGATCTGAACATACCACCGTCCACTTTGCCCCTCCTGCCTCCCCTCCCCTTTGATGCGAACAACCCCTGAAGTGTCGTTTGCAACGCAGGATCTTTGATTCCTCAAGCTTGTAGTCGAATCCTTCTCTTCCGTAGCCAAAGTGATGGCTTTCCTAGGGCTAAAGAGATAGCCTTCAAATTCATCAAAGAGATGACGGAGAGATCAAAGTGATGATCTTGAGACACCGAAGAGACATCGTTTGATTTGCTCGAAGCGATGAGCTACGGGATAGTTGATCCATGGGGATCGAAGGGTTTGATGTTGGAACTCAAGGAAGGAGCGTACTCAACTTTACTACTCAAATTCAACATGAGATTACAAAACTAGGGTTTCTGGTTTTAAATAGCAACAAAAGATAATAATAAGATAATAAGAAAGCTTTGGAAATAAACACGACTAAGTGAGCGCG
Source organism: Rheum nobile (assembly GCA_027886185.1). Classification (NCBI taxonomy): domain Eukaryota; kingdom Viridiplantae; phylum Streptophyta; class Magnoliopsida; order Caryophyllales; family Polygonaceae; genus Rheum; species Rheum nobile. The sequence continues at coordinate 2,524,853 of WOAB01000618.1, read as the reverse complement.
CTGTCGTGGAAATTACTTCCGCGATCGCGGAAAATTAGTGGAATTAAAAAGCCGTGGCAAATCCGCGATCGCGAAAATTACCACCGCGATCGCGGAGAAGCAACACACGAATTCCCGAAAAACAACGTCATTCCGCGATTGCGGAAAAGAGTCTGTAACTCTTCGTCCCTCGTCTATATTTCCGCGGTCGCGGCCGTGTCCTCCGCGGTCGTGGAAGCGCTCATGTGCTGCTCTCCTGCATCTGGCTCTCTTCGAGTGCACTCCCATTGTTCCCTCTTCGTCCTTCGCCGTCATTGAGGGGTCATGGAGCTATCAATCTCCCCTTCTTGGCTGCAAAGCATCCCCGCTTTGTCCTCGTCGTCAAAAGCATGAGGCGTATAAGGAGAAAGAGCAGCGACGTTGAACGTAGGATGCGCACCATAGTCATCGGGTATAAGGGTCAAGCCTACGGGCATCACATCCCCAAGGTCCTGCAAAAGAGAAGTCATGGTAGGGGGTAAATCAACAAGGTCTTTAACAGTTAGAAGACACGTAAAAAGAGCAAGTAAAAAGCAAGGACGATGTCCTTGAAGGATTGGAGAGACATCTCGAGGCCTAGCCAATAGAAGCCGGTCTTCACAAGATCCTTGAATGCCGTGGTGGACTGGCTTAGGGGGCTGTTTTGGGGCTGACTTCGGTTGCTTCCCACGGTCAGCTGAGGGCAGTGGATGTCCCTTGGCTTGGTCAAGTGCCTTGACTCGGTTCCTCTCAACTTGATCTTGCAAAATCTCCTTAGGGCTCATAGGAAGCAATGTTACCTTTCTTCCATTGTGCATGAAAACGTAGTTGTTGAGGAATCCATCATGAAGAGCTCTCTTGTCAAATTGCCAAGGTTGCCCTAAAAGAAGATGAGTTGCATCCATGGACATGATGTCACAAAGCACCGAATCCGCGTAATGACCAATGCTGAAATTTATGGTGCATTGTTGCTTCACGACATTGGAATCATCACCCTCGGAGATCCATTGTAGACTATAGGGTTATGGGTGTGGAGTTGTATCGAACTTGAAGTGCTTGATCACCTTTTCGTTGATGATATTACAACAACTTCCACCATCTATAATAACACTCAAAGAAGCACCCTGGACCGCACACTTAGTATGGAACAAATTTTCACGTTGGTCAAGTAAGGTATCTTCTTTGGCGGTAAGAACGCGGCGTGTAACCAAGATAAGAGGCACGGTGCCTGGCTCATCCATATGGCTACATATGTATCCATCCAATTCCTCCTCTGCATGACCGTAGGTGTCGAAAACCGGCCTGGTGTCGGGGGTATCCTCGTCAAAAGACTCGTAGCCGGAGGTGGCCGAGAAGAGGACGCGCTTGTTGTTGGGGCAGTCCCGCTGTATGTGGCCACGCCCTTGGCACTTAAAAAAGACCTTGTCCCTTGCCTTATCATCGGTAGGAGGCGCACGACGCTGCTGTGGCTCGCTGACGCGCGTCGGTGTATTGCTCGGCCGAGTGGCCGGCGCCGACGTTGTAGTCGCGGGAGCGGAATGCAACGAGGAACGCACATCAGTAGAAGGGGAACTTGATATAGGGTTAGAGCCATACCTTGTGTGAGGCTGAGACCAAGACGCTCTCTTAGCCGCTTGAGCTTACGACCATATCTCTTGTGCCGTATGTGCGCACTTTTGGAGGTCTCGTATGTTGAGCACTCGAAGTTGATTTCTAATGGGCTCATGCAGGACACGAAGGAACATACTCCGAAAGTCCTCTTCAATGTGACGGATACCTGCCTTATGGGACAATTCTTCAAGTTCAGCATAAAAATCAAGGGGAGAACGGTTACCTTGGGCCGCTAGTTGTATCTTGAGGCGCATTTCTGAAGTAAAGTCCTCGGGGACATATTTCTTTCGCATGATCCGCATAAGATGGCGCCAAGAAGTGACTGGACGCTCATGGTGATGCTCACGGTCAGCGCAGAAACGATGCCATCAAGCCTTGGCGGCGCCGTCGAAGTGCAAAGCGGCGGTTGCAACCCGTTCTTCTTCCAGGTAGCGATAATGGTTCAAAACATACTCCATGGACTGCTGCCAATCAAGAAACTTAAGGGGATCAAATTCACCAAAGAAGTTTGGAAGTTTTACCTTAATGTCGGGGCGACGCGGTCCATAGCGCCCGGGGCTCGACCGGCGCTGTTCCGGTGTGTGGCCGCGGTAGCCATGGCGCATAGGGCGCAGCTCCGCGTGGCATTCCAACTCATATGCCTCATCGTCATCAAAATGTTCCCGAGAGTAGTTCGAGGCACGGTCAACGTCGTCATCAAGCTCGGACTCGGAATCGTCATACCGCGTATGTTGGCGGCCTCTTTCCAAACGATCATAGGTGTTGACATAAGGAAGAGGGTCCTTGGATACGCGAACACGACGACGGGAGGGACCCGAAGCGTAATCCTCATCTCTAGGAGCAAAGGTGGGATTATATCGTATGCGGGAAGCGTCACGCTTAGGAGGGTAGCCTTCAATTTGAGAGCGAAGGCGATCATGCGGAGTAGACAAGGCGCCCTTACCCTTACGGTCCAGCGGTTGGCTGGTTGTGGCCGTAGGGTTCAACAGTGGGTCAGCCGTGGGCAGCTTCAGGTCACTCATGGCCCGACGAAGGTGGGCAAGCTCGGCAGCCTGCGCGGCAAGTTGGCGGGCTTGATCGTCATACGCAACTTTAAGTTGGTCAAATTGCTCATGTGCGGGGTCCGTGTGGTCAGAGTTGCGGTTGTCTGTGAACGGAGAGTGGCTGGGTGTAGGGACCTCCATAGTACCTATACGAAGCATACAACACAAGGAATAAGTTGCACCAAGCAAAAGAACAAGTCCAAGCCAAGTCCTTGTCTCAAACGTGAACCAAGAAATTTTCCGCTGGGCGTACTAATTTTGGTTGCTCGTGAGGAGGGAGAGGCTTGAACGGAAGGCAACAAAGCAAGAAATAGCAAATCACGTCCCAAACAACACACAAATTTCCAAGTGCAAGCAGATCAAATTAAGTTTCTCAGAATTAATCACAAGAGAGTTGAAAATTTTGCCCTTCTCAATGAGAGTTGCGTAGAGACATGAAAGAAGAGAAGATGGAGTATGACCGTATGGTGCGTTCTCTGCCTTTTCTTTTGTTTCTTTTGTTTTTGAGGCTTCTGTCTTCCCAAACCTTTTTGTTTTGTTTGATGGAAGGTGAGAATGGTATGTTTGTTTTTGTTTATACGGTCACACTGTTTTTTTTTTATATGATTTTGAATCAAGCAAGAAAGAACCACACAAGCAAGTGTAGGAAAAGAAAGAAGAGACAAAGCAACTATGAGGGAATGAGATCTAACAACTAGTCTAGCAATTAATCCAAAGATGAAGCAAGAAGTAATCAACAAGAAATAAGGAAATCAAATATGCAAGTAAGGAAACAAGATATTGCTAGAAGGATAGATTTAAGGGTTGTGGAAAAGTCAAAGATTACTCTTGTTTAAGAGTAACCAAAACCTAAGGAAATTAGGGTTACAGCCGTGAGAGAGAGAGGGTGGCGGACGGGGTGGTGGTGGAGGACGGTGGTGGTGGTTTTCACGGCGGGGGGAAATTCCGGCAAATAATTAGTGGTGAGAAAAAGAAAATTGGGTTTGCAAGCGGAAAATTTCAAGGAATCACAATAAGAGAGAAGAAACAAACTTAGCTTGGCTAGGCTCTGATGCCAGTTGATGCGAACAACCCCTAAAGTGTCGTTTGCAACGCATGATCTTTGATTCCTCAAGCTTGTAGTCGAATCCTTCTCTTCCGTAGCCAAAGTGATGGCTTTCCTAGGGCTAAAGAGATAGCCTTCAAATTCGTCAAAGAGATGACGGAGAGATCAAAGTGACGATCTTGAGACACCGAAGAGACAGCGTTTGATTTGCTCGAAGCGACGAGCTACGGGATAGTTGATCCGTGGGGATCGAAGGGTTTGATGTTGGAACTCAAGGAAGGAGCGTACTCAACTTTACTACTCAAATTCAACATGAGATTACAAAACTAGGGTTTCTGGTTTTAAATAGCAACAAAAGATAATAATAAGATAATAAGAAAGCTTCAGAAATAAAGATGACTAAGTGAGCGCGCGGGCTCGTTTCCGCGGTCGCGGAAATTACTTCCGCGATCGCGGAAAATTACTTCCGCGATCGCGGAAAATTATTGGAATTAAAAAGCCGTGGCAAATCCGCGATTGCGGAAATTACCGCCGCGATCGCGGAGAAGCAACACACGATTTTCCGAAAAACAACGTCGTTCCGCGATCGCGGAAATAGTTCCGCAATCGCGGAAAAGAGTCTGTAACTCTTCGTCCCTCGTCTATATTTCTGTGGTCGCGGCAGTGTCCTCCACGATCGCGGAAGCGCTCCTGTGCTGCTCTCCTGCGTCTGGCTCTCTTCGAGTGCACTCTCATTGTTCCTTCTTCGTCCTTCACCGTCATTGAGGGGGTCATGGAGCTATCACCCTTCTCCTTGTTGTGCAAGCTAGGATTTTAGAATTAAATTAAAAAGTTAAAAGAAAAGAGTATTTGCTTTTTTCATCTCTAAAGCTAGCAATTAGCTGTACAAAATGATAAAAGTATTTCTCTTTTACCAAAAAATGATAAAAGTTTTTTTTGGCTTTTACTGTTATCACTCTTTTTAATCAATAGTGATGGCCTGATAGCTATAAAAAAAACCAAAAAATCAAAGAGTTTAACCCCACATAATCAAAGGAGTAAACCTCTCACTACCTTATAAAAAAAATGAAAAGCTGATTTGTTTCAAAGGCTCATTTCAAGGGTAACCAACCCACTACCTTATTAAAAATCAAATGGGTAATCCCGCTCTAACAACAACCAACAACAGAAATAACCCCTTCCATAATGTGTGTTGTTATCAACAAATTCAAAGCTTCATCTTTATTAATTGATTGTGAAGCATATGATTGGTGTGGGGCTTTCCCTGTTTTGGTTTGAGATATTTCGGTTGAGGTCGAAGGCGTAGTTCTGTGGTTCATGTGGTCTCCTTGTGTCGGAGTTTTGCCTAGGTTTTTCATCGCATTTCCAGTTGAGTGTCTTGCAGATTGCTCTTCGGCGGCACATCATACGCCTTGTTAGAATTTATTCGTTCTAACCCGCGTTTGTGTATCTCTTTGACCATCCCAGGTTATGTTAGCTCTTCATTTTACTTGTTTGCTTCTCCTTTTACTCATTTTGTTGTTTGGTTTATTTCATGTCGATTTTGTCCGATTTCCGAGCCTCGCTTGGACTCTCGATCTACCAGGGTATGTCTGGTATTTCAAATTCTTTTCTTATACTCCCTCTGTCCCGGTTTGTTTGTCCTGTTTTGACCGGACACACTTGCCGATGCGAATTTTGTATCGTTAATATTTCTAATTACATAATCCTAAAAATTATAATTTTTTGATATTATCAAAGTACTCGTTGAGACGAATCAAACAAGATTTCACATGACTATGTTTTTTCTTATATATTGGAAGAAATCTTAAAGATTCTCTTCAACGGTGAACAGTGTCCAAAAGTCAAACACGACAAACATTGTGGGACGGATGGAGTAAAAAAAAGAGTCCAAACTCCCCCCACCTAATCTCTCTCTCCTCCCTTTTATGATTTCGTCCCCTCTAAATCACTACGAAACCACCCGCGAAGTAGAAACGAGCGGCCCAAGGCCCAATTTTCATGCTGGCGATGCAATTTTCACGCTGCCTCCCAAAATTACGGCAGCGGCCCATTAGGTTATATGGGTCCAAAAATACTTCTATTAATTTGTGTCCTTCAAAATAGTCTCATAATCCTCTTAAATTACACCTAAAATACTTGAAATAATAAAAATACGAATATAGACTCCGAATGTAAAATAATATCAAAATTAATTATAAAAATATAAAATATACATAAAAATGATCTAATCTAATATGTAATTAGACTCCTAAAAAATATAAAAATTAGATATTATCAAATACAAAAAAGGCAAAATTGAAGACTAGAACATACGAAAAGTCTTGAACTAATAATTGTAACTGAACGTAATTATATAGGCGTAATAATCTTCGCAAGATGATCGATTGTTAGGAATCTAACTCCAAATTCAGGTACGCTTAGCAAATCGAGGCACGAATTCGAGATCACGTTTGTTATTTTATTTTTTGATCGTTTTTCAATTCAAATTCTACAAAATCGAGAATATGATAGGGAGGATCAAGAGATGGAGCTTACTGCAAAGGCGATAGAGATTAAAGAGCGTTTTCGTTTGAAATGCAGACTTGGAAGCCAAGTAACTCATATTTTTAATTTTTATAGTCACTATTGTTCTTTTTATAAAAAATAAAGTAATTGAGATGGTTAGCTGGTAGTCAAGAATTCTAGGGCATCTAGACATATGCACCGAACCAATAACTAGTCCTCCTCAGAGAATTCAGCGACAATGACTGCATGACCAATTTTGACAATTCTAAAGCTCCGCAGCTTATCACCCTGAAAATATGCTGAATACGAGTCTCTTCAAACCCTAAAAGATCCATCTTGGAATTGGAAATGATTACTTTAATTTTCTAAGGACAATTCCATTTTTCCTATTATGGCATTAATAACACACCAATTGTCCCCTTCAATTTCTAACTTTTTCAATCCTAAGTTTTTTTTTACAACTAACAGTCCTTTCCTAAGTCTCATAGCTTCTGCCTTCAATATAGAAGATGAATGAGATAGTCCATAGTCCATGGGGATAACATTAGCACTGAAGTTTCTAATGATAAGTCCAAATGTGCAGTATCCATTCTCATAATTACGTGATCCATCTAAGTTGAGTTTATGAAAGGGTGGTTTAGATCTGATCCATCTGATATGTCTTGGTACCCATTGAGGTACAATGTGGTTATTTTCATTAATTATGTTAAAGTTATCATCTTCAGCTATATTTTTGGTGAGTTCCCAACGTGTAATATGGTATTTAACAAATTGAATAATGTCTAAATTTTGAGTAGGGGTCAGTTGATTAAATATAGTTTGATTTCTATATTACCAGATACCCCACCAAAACGTGATAAGGTCTAAGAAATCTTTGTTGCTTTCTTTATTCTTCAGATTATATAGCTTATCATTAAATGACACAGATTGAAAATTTTATATTACGTTGATGCGGTACAATATTACTATTAATATTGCGAATGATTTGTAGTGTGAAGGGACGTCGAGTGAGAAGGTGTTCTAGGTCCTCATGGGTGATTACAAATTCACAATTGGGTGGTAGTGCAAATCTTTTCTAAATTAATCTGTCTTTTGTGGCAAGATCACTTTTTATTAATTTCCATAGAAGATTCTTGATATTGCGAATGATTTGTAGTGTGAAGGGACGTCGAGTGAGAAGGTGTTCTAGGTCATCATGGGTGATTACAAATTCACAATTGGGTGGTAGTGCAAATCTTTTCTGAATTAATCGTTCTTTTGTGGCAAGATCACTTTTTATTAATTTCCATAGAAGATTCTTGATATTGCGAATGATTTGTAGTGTGAAGGGACGTCGAGTGAGAAGGTGTTCTAGGTCCTCATGGGTGATTACAAATTCACAATTGGGTGGTAGTGCAAATCTTTTCTGAATTAATCGTTCTTTTGTGGCAAGATCACTTTTTATTAATTTTCATAGAAGATTCTTGATTTTTGGTGCTAGATCTAGTTTCCAAATCCACTCATGGTTATTATTATATATTCTTCGTTGATGGAAAAGAAAGTCAATAGCTGAGTTGATCGAGAACCAATCGTCATTGCTATGTCCCCAATAAAGATGATCAGCAAAGGGATTTTGAGTTTGAGGAATTGAATTTTTTAAGATCTCTTCTATTAAATGAAGGTCTAATAATAAGTGGGATAGATCTTGATATAAATTAGTTTGATCCCAGTGATAAGTAGATGTAACATAATGGCTAACTCTCACACTAGTTTGTACATTCACCCAAACGGGTGGTATGTTACTAAGTTGTTGAGGTAACAACTAAGGGTCTGACTAGAATTGGATGGTATTCCCATCAATAACCTTCCGTCGAAGTCTTTTTTGAAAGATTTCTTGAAGGCGCATAAGGTTAGTCCACTGCCAACTAATATTATATTTTGATTATTTTCGGTGGTAATTTAAAATGTGAGTGTTTTTTAGATATATTTCATTAATAATTTGACCCAAACGTTTGTTGGTTCCGCCATTATTTTCCAAATAAGGTTTAGTTAAAGTGTAGTATTCATGCCTACAGCCTTATGGATCCCAACCTTATGGATCCCAAAGCCCCAAAATTTTTGTGGTTGACAAATTTCATCTATCGAATCAGAGGACTATATCTGTTGTCTTTATTCCAAAAGAAATCTTCATTGATGTGGTCTAGAGCATTGTTTATGTATGTTGGTAGCATAAAATTTTACATAGCAAAATTTGGTTTTGTTGCTAGATTAAATTTTATAAGTATTGTTCTTCCATATTGGGATATGAACAAGCTTTCCATTTAACCAAATGTTGTTGTGACTTGGTTTCGAGTTCCTCAAAGGTATTAATATTTACCCTATCATTAATAATTGGACAACCTGGATATTTTTCTAAAGCACTTGTGTGAACAATACTCAAAAAGTATTTTGGAGTAGATTAAGTGTACTAGACGAAATATTCTTAGTAACTTGAAATGCTGGTTTATGATGGTTAATCTTTTGTCATGAGATATTATAGTACTCATCAATAACTTGCGTAATAGTGAGGCATGCTGATAGGCGTTGTCGTGACACCTAAACAAAATATTCCTTAAAAACCTAACTAAGTAGAATAAGTAAGCAAGAGTCGAATCCCACAGGGAGGAGTTATCTTTCTTAGTGCAAGTAGTATGCCAAAGTAACAAAGGGGGTTTGTTGGTTGTTTTCAAGTAAACAAAGTAAACAAAAGCAAATGTTGTAATCAATTGGGAAAAAGTACTTAACCAGACAAATATCCACCATTCATTTGATTGATTGATCCTAGATTATCTCTAATTCCTTCCTATGAATATTCCTATTCCTTTTCTTAAGTTATAAACAGGACAAATAGACCCTGAGAATACTAACTATCAAATAACCAGGAAAATCTCCATGATTCAATTCAACAGCAGCAAGAAGCACAAGAATTTCAATAGATACATACAAGTGTAGCAAACAGTCTTACAATTGCATGCAATTAATTCTCTCTACAATAAACCAGTCCAAACAGTTCTTAGAACATTGCAGTTGTCACTCTGAATTAGGTAACTCAAACAGTGATGCGTCCCGGTCCCGAACCAAGTCGGGCCCCGACGAGCCCGAGGCGCCCGAGACCATGGCGTCCACCTTGGTTCAAGACTTAGTCTAGTTTATTATATATTTCCCTATTTTACTGGTTTCCCATTTTAGTATGTTTCCCTTTTAATCAGTTTCTATTTATAGTAGTTTTTATTTCGGGCGTTGCTCCACTATTGCATAGTGGGCTAGCCCATAGGCTCGTTTTGGCCCAAGCCCATTAGGGTCTTGGTCGAATGCCCTCCCCTATTTATACCCTACTTTGTTATTGTTATTTCTTACGTTCAAATTAAAGTTCAAGGCTTAAGTCGAGTGTTTATCCTCCTTCCCTTGATCAGACGTCACCATATCCCTCTCATCCCCATTCCCATTAGCCGACGCTACGGCATCGCTTGATCTTCAAGCGAGTCTATCTTCGCATCTCCTTCCCCGCAGTCGACGCTACGACACTAGCGACTTGTCCCTTCAAGTCCCTCCATTCAATCGCTTCCGCCACCGTATCCATACTCCATTAAAACACTTCCACCGTGTCACCATCGTGATCATCACTACCACCATCATCATCAATCATCGCGTTCTTCCGTTCGCGACCCTCACCAACACCGAGACGAGTTCACTGCGTGGCTTCCCAACCAAGACGAGATCCAAAAGGCTTGTCACGGAGACACGGACACATCAACTGGTATCAGAGCCCAGCAGTCTTGTAAGTCACGAACTCAAGCTTACATCTTGTTCACGAAAACCGACGAACCTTCTGCCCAGATTTCGCCCAAATTGTTTTCTGTTTTCTTTAAATTTTCTTCCATAACCCTGTAGAGCATCCCGATACGAGTCCGGGCATATAAAATTTGCCCAAAACGGACATCGTTTGACCCCTCAAAAGACCAAAATTCGAATCGTCCATCGCCCAAACCCTAGCCTCCGCCGCACCTCACAACCCTAGTTTCGGAAATTCCTTATCTTTTTGGCCAACCACATGTCCTTTCCTTAACTACTTACCAAAGATCTTATCTTTACCTAATAGGATATTATCTTACCTTATCCATAATCTTTCCTTAGCTTATCCTTACGTACCCTTCCATATCCGAACCAACACCCACCCCGGCTCCATGACCCACCCTTAGCCAACCCAGTCCATGTCCTACCGGCTCCACGACCCATGGGACTATGAAGGCAACGATGTTGACGGATGGTCTGAGTACCACAATGACCTTCGTGCCGACGCGGACTCGGATTGGTTCCCGCCGACACGACTCCATGCACCCCCACCACCGCGTCAACGCACCCGCGTGCCCCAGACGCGACACCACACCCACTACCGGGACGTTGACCCGGACTGGATTCCACCTCCTCGGCTCAGACCACGGGTCCATACAACCGAGCGCGACCGCAAACGGATACAGCCTCGCACCCACCTCGAGCGGCGACCCGCTGCACCCGTCGATGAGCTCACACCCGTGCAACGCGAACTCCGAGAGCTACGACGCGAGCATGCCCGCCTCAAAGCCGTGTTTGGCGCGTTGCCCCCGCCCACCGAGCCGAAATTCATCGCGTCGCCTCTCGAGCCTGAATTCATCGCGGCGCTTACCTGGCCGAAATTCATCGCGTCGCCTCCCGAGTAGGAATTCATCGCGGCGCCTACCGTGCCAAAATTCATCGCGTCGCCTCCCGAGCCGGAATTCATCGCGGCGCCTACCGAGCCGAAATTCATCGTGGTGCCTCCCGAGCCTCAATTCACCGCGATGTTTGTTGTGCACGTTCCCGCGGGCCCGTGCCCCTTGCTGTCCGCTGATGCACCCGACGACGTGCCCTCTCCTAGACTCGAGTTCCACGTGATCACATCCGAGGTTCCCAGAGTCGGACCAAAGACCGACGTCGTCTTTCTACTGCTGATCGAGCGCCTCCTCTCCCTAGCTCCACCAAGCTCGAAGCGAGGACGCTTCGAATCTAAGGGGGGATGATGATGCGTCCCGGTCCCGAACCAAGCCGGCCCCCGACGAGCCCGAGGCGCCCGAGACCATGGCGTCCACCTTGGTTCAAGACTTAGTCTAGTTTATTATATATTTCCCTATTTTACTGGTTTCCCATTTTAATATGTTTCCCTTTTAAGCAGTTTCTATTTATAGTAGTTTCTATTTCGGGCGTTGCTCCACTATTGCATAGTGGGCTAGCCCATAGGCTCGTTTCGGCCCAAGCCCATTAGGGTCTTGGCCGAATGCCCTCCCATATTTATACCCTACTTTGTTATTGTTATTTCTTACGTTCAAATTAAAGTTCAAGGCTTAAGTCGAGTGTTTATCCTCCTTCCCTTGATCGGACGTCACCATATCCCTCTCATCCCCATTCCCCACAGCCGACGCTACGGCATCGCTTGATCTTCAAGCAAGTCTATCTTCGCATCTCCTTCCCCACAGTCGAAGCTACGACACTAGCGACTTGTCCCTTCAAGTCCCTCCATTCAATCGCTTCCGCCACCATATCCATACTCCATCAAAACACTTCCACCGTGTCACCACCGTGATCATCACTACCACCCTCATCATCAATCATCGCGTTCTTCGGTTCGCGACCCTCACCAACACCGAGACGAGTTCACTGCGTGGCTTCCCAACCAAGACGAGATCCAAAAGGCTTGTCACGGAGACACGGACACATCAACTGGTATCAGAGCCCAACAGTCTTGTAAGTCACGAACTCAAGCTTACATCGTGTTCACGAAAACCGACGAACCTTCTGCCCAGATTTCGCCCAAATTGTTTTCTGTTTTCTTTAAATTTTCTTCCATAAACCTGTAGAGCATCCCGATACGAGTCCGGACATATAAAATTCGCCTAAAACGAACATCGTTTGACCCCTCAAAAGGCCAAAATTCAAACCGTCTGTCACCCAAACCCTAGCCTCCGCCGCACCTCACAACCCTAGTTTCGGAAATTCCTTATCTTTTTGGCCAACCACATATCCTTTCCTTAACTACTTACCAAAGATCTTATCTTTACCTAATAGGATATTATCTTACCTTATCCATAATCTTTCCTTAGCTTATCCTTACGTACCCTTCCAATGGGATCAAGCTAGTCAAATCAGTAAGAATCAATGGGATGAAGCATAAGAGAATTAATACATTCAAAGGAAAGGAAATAGGATTATAATCTCACAACCGTATATCAAATAAAGGCTTCAATCGTCGGACTAAGCAAAAGTTTCTTAGTTCTTCATAGTCTTGAAACGTAAAATTCAAAAGGGAAAAAAAACTGAATTGTAAAAACTAAGATCCTCAAAGTGGCTGCTAGGAAACTCGGTTAAATCACCTAGCAAAACCTAAAAACTAAAGATAACTAACATAATCTAAAAGGAAATAAAAAAATCGGAATAAAGGAAATAAAATAAAAGGAAATAGAAGTGAAAAGTAAATCTTCGGACGGAAACTTCGGACGCGCGCTGATGACTCATTTCTGCGATCACGGATGATTTTCCGCGACCGCGAAAATATCTCTGTAAAAGGGCTCGCTGTCTTCATTTGCCGCGATCACGGCAATAGGTTCCGCGACCGCGGATCTTCGTTTCTTGCTCTTCTTCGATCCGTCTTCGTTCCGCGACCGCGGCGGTGAATTCCGCGACCGCGGAAAAGCTCCTGTAGCTTCTTCCTTCTTCTTCTCTTCGGTCTTCTCAAGTGGCTTTCTTCTCATCTTCTTAATGTCTTCATTTAAGCTTCTCCAAACCACCATAATCATACTTCTTCTCCTCAACTCCAACCTCTACAATTGTGCTCTAAACTCATACAAATGGCACCAAAAACTCCGATAACAATTCCTAGTTAAACCCTACAAAGTAGCGCTGATCACATGCAGATTGACTAGCTTTGCTAAAAATAATTATATCATCAACAAAAGCCAAGAATGGAATATTTATCCCTCTTTGGGTAAGGGCGACACCTAAAGTTTATTGATCTGAGAGAGCACGTTTAATTTAAATGCTTGGTGCAAGGATCTCAGCTCCCAAAATGAATAATGGAGAAAACGGATCACCTAATCTAAGTCTCCTTTCGGGAAGAATTGTTTTATAGCACTGGAGATCCTCTGGTCCAACTCCATGTCCCATTTCATGTCCCAAAATGATCTCAGCCTTTCATAAATATAATTGAGGGTTTAATGAAAAAGGAAAAAAGTGGGTAATTGGGGTTTGAACGGGTTGATTGGCATGGGACAGGGTTTAGGGACAGGGGTGTGGACCAGAAGATCCTTACTGGTTTTATAGTCGCTCTTGTTGACTTGTATTTGCTCTTTTTGTTTTCTTTTAGTTGGTCTGTGATTTTATCGATTTCAATTCTTGGCATGTGTTTGGGCTTCCTCTTTTTTAGTTTATAGAAGACATTAGGCCAAAATAAGGCCATTACAATAGAGGAGGGGGGTTCGAATTCGTCATCTAATGGTCATGAGATATTTTTTTTTAAGTTTACAGAAGACACTAAGCATTACAACGGATATGGGATTCGAACTTGTGACTTCATGGACCTGGTCACCAGATGTCTTAACTTGTATTTGGCATAACGTGGTTGATTGATTTTTTGTATGGTAAATTATTTTGTGTTTTGCGTCGTCGCCCATTCATTAACTGATACGAGTTGAGTAGCTTATATGAGCTGCAATTCTTTGATTATATGAATTGGATTTGCTCGATTTTCTGCAGTTTACTAGTATCATGTTGCTAATTGGACAAGAGCCTAATAGGAGGAATGGAAATTTGCAACTTGGAATGGATATTTTGTAGAAGTTTTTGTGAAAGGAAAAGTCGTGCAGTCCAATATTCCCCTGTAATTTGGTGGCAAATTACATATGCTAAAGAGAACATTGCTGTAAATGGAATGCAATTGTCTCTCACACTTGATTTATATAAGAAAGAAACGATGTGTATTTGACTTTGTTTTAGTATGTAGTTCAAGTCCATGTTTTGTTTATTAAACAAATCAGAATGGTAATTCTTTCAGAAATTATAAGAGTGGCAATGTTAAGAATAGGGTTGTCCTAACATGGCCTCAGAAAAAAGCACAAAGTGATCTCACCAGCAAATTGGAACTTTCTAAGAAAAACTATAATAATAGACACTGGGAATTCAAAGGTTCAGGAGAAGCACCTTCCAACCTGTCATGCAAAACCTACTTCACCCATACTCAGAAATGCGGTGGTTCGTGTACAAGGGCGAAAGAGAAATAGAGGAGAAATCGGAAAGGAAAGAGAGGATGTGTGGATGATATTAAGAATTAGGAAGCCAAAACATGTCTCAAATTCAAAAGCATCCACTCAACAAGAGCTACAAGGGGTATTTTCAAAATAGTGCCTCCAAGAAGATTTGAATCAAACTCAATAACAACCTCCATATAAATAACTTTATCTGGCATTACATCTGAACAAATGTACAAACCCCAAACAAATGATGGTCATACACTTTATTTGTCTCATTGCCTCCCTCCAGAAGCTTCCTGCAGAGACCCCATCATTTTATCCGTATTAGAAGCACATAAGTTCACATGCAATGACTTGCCAAAGTCTAATTAGAGAAAGGTAACTTCACAGAGTTTCTTTTCATGTTTCGTTTACATGCTATCATATCGTTTAAGATGAATGCTTTACAATCATCGATCCACTGTCCTTACTAATCCATTTTCTTGCAAAACATGGTTCAATAGAAAATAAGAAGGTGTGTCAACCTAATCACAACCTTTGGATTTGATTTGATTGCTATTATGAATACATACATGCACAATCAGCTGGGTTTCCCCATTGCCAAATATGGAACAACCCTTTTCATTGGACTTGTCCTTGGCAGTTAAACTGAACATTCCACAGAAAGAGTGTGTTTACAAAATGATAGCTTTAGGCTAATGTATAAAAGCAAACTGGTTTTTATCACAAAAAAGAAGGGAGAATCACACGTGCACTCTGCTATCATGAATGAACCTCTAAAACAAACAAATAACTGAGAATCGGGCAAATGAATCATTGACAATTAACACAATTTTCGTTGAAAGGAAAGGAACTCCACCCTTACTAGACTAGCAGATATTCAAAAGTGCCCAAAAGGAGAGTAATCCTAGGTCCCAGAAATTTAATTAACACTACCAATGAAGGAAGAAGGTCTCTCTTGGAAATGTGTTAAGCAAGTCTTCATACTGGACATTAGACTCCAAGAATGTTATGTTTTGAGGAAGATTCATACAGTTATTATTCATGGAATTGAAATTGAAGTGCAAATTACCTTCAAATTGATATGCAAAAGCATAACATTTGATTAGGAAGTAGGTGAAGCAAGAGATACTTGAGTTTAAAAGGTTGATGGAGGAAGAAACCAATCAGAAATAAAAATGCCATGCAAAATAAAGAGTTAAAACAGAGCTTCACACAAGTATGGTACAAGGATAACTTCAATTCATCCAAATGGAGAATACCACTGTTACCTATTTAATGAATTTGTAAAATTTAATTTCTAATATAGAAATTTACGATCTTACAGTCCAATTCAATATTGTTCTGTAGAATCGCAAATCTTAAGGATCCCTAGGCGATATGATTCTAGAATCCCAGTCATGAAAACATTGATAAGCTAAACCTTATGAGTCAAACTTATACCTGAGGTGAAGGTTTGAATTACAACCGTAAGAATTAGACCTAACTAATTCAAAATGAGATAAAAACTGCAGGCTAGAGAATAGATTCGACACGATCTACCCAGATACAAATGGCAGAATGTGTAACACAAACCAATTTCGGTAGCAGGCAATTAGGAATCGAACAAATTGTTTGACCAAAAAAAAAGAAGAATCGAACAAATTAGCAGTAGATAATTGGAATACAAATTTGCAAAAGATGTGAGAAACTGAAGTAAGGGGCAATTACCGAGAGAGCGAGAGAACTAGTTTTTGGGAAGGGACGCGAAATATTCGGCGATCTTCTTGTCCCTCCTTTCCATGGCGACGTCCCACATGTCGTTTCCGATGTGCTTAGGCTGCAAAAGAAGAGAGGTTTTGAATGGAATTTGCCCCAATTGAGGAAGTCAAAGAGACATGAAGGAGCTAGGGTTAGATTGCAGAAGGGGGAAATCATACACGGCCATGATAAGCCTTATGAATGTAATACTGAGCGTTCCCCATGATGCAGAGCATTCCTGCTATGATTCCCAGTGGGAGTGCTGCTTCTAGCCACACCGCCATCTTCTTCCTCTCTTCCAACCCTAATTCCCAAATCTCAATCTCAATCCCAATTTCATAACGCCTATGTTAAGTTGCTCCTTTTTATTTTCTACTTTATTATACCATACTTTGATCCGGTCCAACCGGATTTGCAAAATAAAGTTCACGTCTAAAGCTCCAAAAACTTGGGCTAAATCCGACTATTTTTTAGAGAATTTAAATCACTGGCCGATAATCTTGTTTTTCGTCGCAGGTTAAGGTTCCGTTCGGTAAACACGAATTTATTTTAACTGAAATTAAAATTGAAGATGATTTGGAAACTGAAGATGATTTTGAACTGAAATGTATAGCTGAAGCTGAAGATGATTTAGTAACTAATATTTTATTATAAGTTTGTTATGTATTCGATAAGTGAAGCTTATTATATAAAGTGGATGGTAAAATTACTAAAATGGGTATGGAATAATTCAAATGGTGGTTTTGCACGTGATAGGCATGTGACATGGTTTTGCCTCTTTGTATGTGAAACAATACGTAGGATTCTAGGGGTAATTTGAGGACAAATTTCCGTCAGCTAGCTGATAAGATGCTTAATGTCCACACCCAACATTATTTTTTCCTCCAAATTTCAGCTTGAATAAGCTTAGTAAGGTTCCTCCAGCTGCTCCTTCCGAACACCATCCATCAACATATATTACGGTGGAGTTGTTCTCAACTTTCAGCTTCATAAGCTCAATTTAATGTCTCCCGAAGGGAGCCTAAATCTTCTTGCCCAGCCGAGCAACACGACATTTCATGACCTATTTTTTGTCCGATGAGGAAAGAATTCAACGTATCAGACATATTTGGTAGATTGAGAGATCGAAAAACTCGATAGCCGGGACAAACTGACATGATAAATAAAACGAGAACAAATGATAAAAAAGAAACAAACAGATCGAAATGGAAAGCATAAAAGATACAAACGCGGGTGATGTTGGAGTACACTCAGTGAATGGCGCCAACTGACTCATGTGCTGCTCGTGTGATTTTCTATTTCATTTCCTGTTGCAGCTGTCATGTGCCTTTCACGTGGACAATCATTGTATATAAATGAACTTTATAACAGATTTTCAGTAGCAAGAAAGCAATCTCAGTTTCCCTCTTTCGTTCTCTCTTTTCCTATTTCTCTATTCTGTGTTTCCATGGATTTTCCTTGATCTCAACATGATATCAGAGCGAAAAAATTTCAATTTTTTGCTCGATCCTTGTGTGATTTTGTTTCTCTCTGTTTTTCGACAACGATCCTTGTGTTTTCTCGGCAAATCGCGAAGGTTTTGCAGCTATGGCGGATATTGTGAACAATGGCGCCGTAAATGAAAATTTGCCTAAGCCGGATCTAGATGCTCCTAATTTTCGAGAATGGGAGGAAGTAAATGATATGGTTGTCTCCTGGATTCTTAAGTTTGTCAGTAAAGAAATTGCCGATAGTATCATATATATTGATTCTGCTTGTGCTATGTGGAATGAATTATGTGTGAGGTATGGCCAGTCGAACCTTGCACAAAAGTTTTCTCTTCAGAAAGAATTGTGGAATATTTCTCAAGGAAATGAGACTGTTACTGCTTATTTTACTAAAGTCAAGAAACTGTGGGATGAATTGTCGTCCTTGAAAAACTTGCCTTTGTGTAATTGCGGAAGGAATGCAGCCTGGAGTCAGTGTGAGGAAGATCAGAAGTTGATTCAGTTGTTAATGGGACTTAATGACAGCTTCTTGATGGTTCGAGGGAACATTTTGATGATGAATCCTCCTCCGACCATTCCTCATATCTTTTCTATGCTAGTCCATGAGGAGAAGCAGGGAGAAGTCAAGGTTGCTTCACAATTTTCAGAGGAAGCTTTTGCTATGGCAGCTAAGAAGCCAGATGGTTCAGGAGGACGCAAACCTCCTTTGTCTTGCACTTATTGCAAGAAAAATGGACATAGTGTTGATTTCTGTTGGCAGAAGAATGGTACAGTTCCTACCAAGAGACCTCCTCTTGTCTGCACTCACTGCAAAAAGACTGGGCATTTTGTTGACAATTGCTACAAGATTATTGACTATCCTTCTCGTTCTGGAAATTAGTCAAGAGAGAAAGCTGTAGCTGCACAAACATCTGGTTCTGCAGATGACAACACTGATTCTTTTTCTGGTTTCACAACAAAGGAGTATGCTCAGTTGAAACAAGCACCACGAGCTTGGAATAGCCGGATTGATAAGTATCTTCAAGGGAACGTATTTGTCAAATGCACGAATGAGTATGCTCTCTATGCCAAGGTGTGTGAAAATGGTGATGTTCTATTTGTTTGCTTATATGTTGATGATATGATTTTCACGGGTAATAACCCGAGTATGTTTGAAAATTTCAAACAAGCTATGACCAGAGAGTTCGAGATGACTGATCCTGGTCTCATATCATATTATCTTGGCATTGAGATTAAGCAAGGAGATGATAGGATTTTTGTTTCCCAAGAGAAGTTTGCTAACGAGATATTGATGAAATTCAAAATGCAAGATTGTCAGCCCGGCCGTAAGTACACCAGTTGATTGTGGTTTCAAGTTATCAAAGAACGATGAAGGTGAGAGAGTTGACTCTACAAATTTCAAGAGCCTTGTTGGAAGCTTGATATATTTGACATGCACTCATCCAGATATTCTCTTTGGAGTTGGGCTCGTGAGTCATTTTATGGAGGCATCGACTACGACACATTTCAAAGCTGCAAAGCGTATTCTTCGGTATATCAAAGGTACTCTCAACCATGGTTTGCTTTATTCTTCTACTGATGAGTACAAACTTGTGGGTTACAGTGATAGTGATTGGGCCAGAGATGTTGATGATCGAAAGAGTACTACAGGGTTTGTGTTATATATGGGAGATACAGCTTTTACCTGGAGCTCAAAGAAACAACCGATTGTTACTCTTTCTACATGTGAAGTTGAGTATGTTGCAGCTACATCGTGTGTTTGTCATGCTATCTGGTTAAGAAGATTGCTAGGGGATTTGCAGATGTCGGAGATAGAAGCCACAAAGATTCTTGTTGATAACAAGTCGGCAATTGCTTTGGCAAAGAACCCGGTGTACCATGACCAAAGTAAGCACATTGACACGAGGTATCATTTTATCCGTGAATGTGTTTCCAGGAACAAGATTAAAGTCAAGTACGTGAAGACTCAAGACCAAGTTACATATATTTTTACGAAGCCTCTCAAGTCCGAGACATTTATCAAGTTACGTGCAATGCTCGATGTTACAAAGAATTAAGTTTAAGGGAGAGTATTGAAAATAAACTTAATTCAATTAATTAAAGAAGCTTAAGATACATGCATTCTTGAATTAGAGGAATTGAAGTTGGGAATTCACGTAGGAAGTTTTCCCATTAATTTGTTCAAGTTATAAGTCATTTAGTTTAGATTTAAGTTATAGGATTTCCAAGTTAAATTCATGTACTAGGAATCCTATATGAAGCTATGTAATGTTTGAGTTCAAATAAGGAGAAAAACAACAAAAGAATAACAAAGAAGTGTTTTTTAGTTAAACAAGTGTTATTTCCTCTTCGAGTTTTATTCATCTCCCATATATCCCCCTCAATTTCTATCATGGGGCTCGGTTCACAGGAGGGTTTCCCTTGGTTTCCACCTAGTGTTTCGGGGGGGGGGGGGGGGGGGGGGTCTCCTTTGTTTATTTGTTGAAGGGGATTCACCTACTGATAACTTCTTTCTTGTTTGGTTGTTTTCCTCTATATCACAGTTATATGAGAAATCTCCTCTTAGTTTTTGAGAGGTTTTGTCATATTGAGGATTGTATTTCTCAAAGGTATTCATTGTGTTCATCTCCTTAGGGAGCTTATTCCTTTAGTTGGGTGGGTTGGGGATTTTATCCTTTGATTTTGGGATTTTTTAACGGGCAGAATGTTCGTACCCGAAAATTTTTGCGGCGCACCCTCTTTTGGGCGCAACCAGGATGCGCCCAAAATGGGGATTTTTGTTTTTTTATAAAAAAAAGTTTTAATCTTGGGCGCAACAAGGATGCGCCCAAGAGTTGAATCCGGGTTTGGTAACCCGGTTTAGGTTTAGCCGGTTCATCAATTAAAAAATAATAAATATCTGAATCGGTTTACAATTAATTTAAAGTTTAAAATATTTTTTTTTAAAATAAAATATTAAAATTTGAAATTAAAAAAAAATCAAATTCTGAATCTGGATCTGGGCACAACTAGGATGCGCCCAGATCCAGATATGGGCACTACGTCGTAGCGCCCAAGTAAATGTTCTATTTACTTGGACGCGACGCCGTAGCGCCTACTTCATCTTCTTCCTCCTTCATCTTCTTCCTTCTTCGAATCTGAGTCTTCATCTTCCTCCTTCTTCATCAATGGCGGATTTCGGCGAAGATTCCCAGGGGAGAGCGGCGGAGAGCGGCGGCTTGAGGAGGGTGGGTCTTCCTTCGAGATCAGCGGTGAGAGCGGCGGCGGCGAGAGCAGCGGTGAGAGCGGCGTCGGCTAGAGGTAGAGGAGTGCGCGGGGATTGCGGCGGCGGCGGATCTGGATAGAAATCCAGATTTCATGGCCGATTTGGCGGCGTGGATGGCGATGGCGACGACCGATGACACGGCGGAGGAGCTGTCGGCGACGGCCGAAATTCCGGCATCGGCGACGACGGCGGGCGATGTTCCGGTGACGGCAGCGACGACGACGACGGCGGCGAGCGATTTTCCGGTGGGTCAGGAAAATATGTTGGAGGTTGCCGCGGCCGTTGGTGTCGAGCCGGTGGCCCAGGTTGGAAAGGCGAGCCGACCTAGACGAAAATATATTCGTCGCGAACGACATGAGGTACGTATTTTTTCGTTTTAAAATTCATATTTAATTATTAGAATTGTTTTAAAAAAATTAATAATATATATAATTAATTTATAGAAATATTTAGATTTGTTAGAAATTATTAGAATTGTGTAAAAATATTGAATAAATTAGTGTAATTATATTATTAGAATAAATTTAGTATATTACGGAATAGAAATGGAAAACTAGCATATTATTAAAACAAATTTATTTAATACAATTAGTTATTTCATTGAATTGGTTATATTTAATATATTAGAATTACGTAAAAAAATTAGTTAATGGAGAGGTTAGTATATTACAATTGCATATAGGTGAATTGCATATAATATAGTAGAATTGCATAAATTAGGCAATGTATAAGTTAGTATATAATTAGAATATTAAATTAGAAATATATTGTAGTTTTATAGCAATTAGAAATTTGTTTAAATTAGACATTATTTGGAAAAAACAGGATGTAGTCGAGAGAATCAAACGACAGATGTGGGGGGGTCGTATGGTGGAATCTCGACCCGTGACTGCTTCTGGTCGCAAGAACCGATACCTCCAAAACCCCCCCAAGCGCAAGCGCAAGAGTAGAGTCCGGAAGGATACCGTTCCAATAGCAGAACCCGTTATTGGAACGTTATCCGATCCGTTAGCGGATCCTCGTCCTCACGTGTGTTCACCTCCGGCTTCGCAGAGTCCCGTCCTAGACACGGAGGAGGCGTTTGCCGACACAGAGGAATGTGCGAGCTTGGACGACGTTGTTATGGAGGAGCCCGTCCCCCCTCCCGCACCCCAGGAGCCCGTCCCCCTCCTGCACCCCAGGATGCTCCACCTGCCGTAGAGGCCCCCCCGTATGGGCTTGAGTTGCCTGATGTGCTACGGAGCTTCACGACTCACGTTGCGCACCAGATTTGGCATGCTCCTCCTCCGCCTGTACCGTCCCTCGTACGACGTTTGAGGGCTTATACTCATCCGGCCGAGTTCAGTGAGTGGAGTCGATATATTCTGGACGAGGTTGTTGAGGGCAGTTGGTATTGGATGGTGCAGCAGTCCGGGTTGGCCGCTCTCCGAGATTTTCAGTTTGCTAGGGTCGACCACATGCTGATATCAGCGTTCGTCGAGAGGTGGCACCCTGAGACGAGCAGCTTTCATTTTCCGTGGGGCGAGATTACGATCACGCTTCATGACGTTGAGAGGATCTTGGGACTGAGGATAGAGGGGTTTCCATGCCGGGAAACCGCGATCCTATAGTTTCTATGGACGCCAACCCCAAGGATATTGACAAGGCGCTTAAGGCGCTGGGGGTGGAGATTTCCGGCTACATGTTCGGCGTTGGGGGTGAGATAGAGAGGGATACCCTTAGAGGTCGGGTTTCATCGAGTCATTTTAGGGAGCACCTGCTGCACATGATACGGGATGAGGACGAGGCCCACTCGATAGCGGTGGGATACCTATGGCACGTTCTCTCCTGCAGCATTTTCGTGGACAAGTCCACGAACCAGCTGATGGTGAAGATGCTGCCGTTATTCGTGGATTGGGACCGAGTGGTTGGCACGGCTGGAGGGACGGGGGTGCTTGCTTTATTGTATAGGAATCTGGGCGAGGCTTCCCGGGGAGAGGTAGTTGGCATAGCAGGGTGCACCTATCTGCTTCAGGTAAATGAACTTTGGTTTTATTTTGTTGCAGTAATTATTACATTATTTAAATTATTATTAACCAAACATATTATTTATTTTGCATGTAGATATGGATATAGATGTACTTTGTATATTTTCCGGGGAACCCTAACCCCCTCCCCGGCATGGGCGACGACGAGCGACGCGTTGCTCGGTATTATATCCAGCGCTCCGCGCTGCGTGATATCGACATCGGTCGGCATTACCGATGTATTTTGGACGAGTATCGGCCCGAGAACGTAAGCACCCTAATGTTTTTATTAATTATTGGTCATCTATGATTATATTGCTATTTTATTATACTTTTTTTTCATTGAAGGTACGTTGGATGCCGTATGACAGTCTAGATTTTGTCGGTGCTTATAGGGCGTCCACTTATCGAGGGACGATCGCGTTCATGGACGTCGAGGAGCCGTACATGCCTGATCGGGCGGTGCGACCGTTTGGACGTCGGCAGAGCAGGCCATTGGATGTCATAGAGCTGTCGTCCGCTTCCCGGCCAGCCAGGTTTGTGATACCCCGTATTTCTGTAAGGATATTTTGGAATTTTGGGAATTTTTCCCGAGTACCCGTTTTGTACGTCGGATTTAATTCAGAGAGTTTAAGACATTCTGTAATGTTCTCTCTATCTATAATATTTTTCTCAGTGAAATAATATACAGACGACGTGCTTTGGATGTTAATACTCGTTCGTGTACGATTAATTTTATCCCGAGTTAAGTCGATATCGTCCAAAAACTGAGAAGGGCAAAGCCACAGTGGCGGCGACCGCCGCAATTAAGGCGGCGACCGCCGCAATTAAGGCGGCGACCGCCGCAATTAAGGCGGCGACCTCCGCAATTAAGGCGGCGACCGCCACGAAGGGCTCGGGGCAATAGTGCCCTCGTCTTCTAGCTGGGCGCGAAGACCAGAAAATGGCGACCGCCACATTAAGGGCGGCGACCGCCGTAAGTTGCCCGCCGTAGTGGTTTTGTGAAGCGGCGACCTGGGGAGAATCACGGCGACCGCCGCAAGCTAGCGGGGGCATAGCCCTGTGGTCGTCGGCGATGTCTGACGACACCGATTCTAGCCCTCCACGTCACGTTAAAGCCATCATTGTGTTTCCTGGAGCTTGGGCTATAAATTGGAAGGTTTGGGGATCAGATTGGAGCAAAAACAGAAGCTTAAATCCTCCAAATTCTTCTCGCCGGAAAAACGTGCCCTCGCCGGAGTTCTGAAGTTGCTCGTCGGAGCCCACATTGGTGTTGTTTCCAGTTGCCAAGCGAAGCCTTGGGAAGCCCTTCGGATCTTAGAATCCAAAGCAAGGCAAAGGAGGACCGAATCGCTCGCCGTCGGTGAGTTTCAGTTCTCGTATTAACTTTCGATGTTCATAGCGGCGCCCGCCGTGATAAAGGCGGCGACCGCCGCCATGAACACGGCGCCCGCCGTAAGGCCGCCGGCGACCGCCGCCAGAAGGCTGATGGCCTAGTTAGGCCTCGGCTTTGGTGGTCGTCATTCGAGTGTCGTTCCTCTCGATTTCTTTCGTTTGTCCTTGGATTCGTACTAGTTTATGTCGGATCTAACTTAGGGTTTCTTTATGGGTCGATTCGAAGGAATCTGTGTTGTCGGAGCTGTCCCTGTGCCGAGCCCGGAAACCCGTTGTCTCTAGCTTTGTTCCAGATCTACGGATTAAGGCAAGTGGCGGTTCGCTCTTGCTCATCGTTCCATATTTACATTAATTATCAGTTGTTTATCTGAGTAATTAATTTGGAATGATTACTGTGTTTATCTGGAATTGGTTTTATAAATTGTTTTGGAAACTGTAATAATGATATTATAATAGGCTGTATATCTGTTAGAACAAGCTATTATTTATGTTCGCCTTGAGGGCATTTATGTGGATTTATCCTGAACTATTGTTGTGCTCGAACTTTTAGTTAGCACGAGTATTCGTAGGAACACCTGGACTCCGAGAGGTCCATTCGTTTCTTTATAACTTGGGGGAAAGGGCGATCAAGACCCTACGATAGTAGAAGCTTGGACTCTGCGAGGTTCATTCCTTCGATATAAGTCCAGAGGCTTGGATTCTGTGAGGTCCATTCCTTAGTTGTATGTCCTGCGTGACAGAGCATATGTTTAAAAGCTTATAATGTAATGTGGGTTTTGGAATTAAATAAGATAAAGTGCATGAGTGCACATAATTAATATACCTTTGGCGAGTAGTGTAGCTAAGTAAATAGTGCAACTAGGAAAGCTCGTCTCGACTTTTGATCAGAGTACGTTCTCTTTCCAATCTGGATTCGCTGTAAGCGGTGAGGGTGGTCGGGAACCGAAACATCTAAGTCAGCTTTTAAATCACTGATGTCTGATTCTTTAAACGTTCCAGATTTGTCATATTTCCTTAAGACTCAATTCCTTTGGAGTCTTCTTTCGAGTCGATTTCTGTGAAGATTCAGTCTTCCATAATCTTCTCTTGTGCATGCCTTTTGTCATATTCAAGTATAGTATGGTGGTTGACTAACGTACTCGACTTTTATTCGAGAGACGAGGAGTCTAACCTAATACAACTACTTTGAACCACTCTGCTTTGTACCCTTGCATAGTCTTTCATTAGACTAACCCACGAATATTGTTCTCTGCATGTGGGCTGGTGTCATCCGTTCGATTCGGCACATCAGATAGAGTGTAGTTGAGAAGACTAGAATGACTATGAAGACGACGGTATTTTTGGTTGTTTTAATAATTTCTTTTAATCAGGTTGAGATCCTTGAGAGATGACCATTGTGGTCAAGATCCTTGTTTGTAATATATTTAAAAGACTTCCGATGTACCTTGTTTAAAGACTTCCGCTGTACTTTGTTTAAACTCTGTATTTGTCCTATTCGGGATTGGGATGTAATCCCGGGACTCATGTTTTATATGAATAAAGTTATAATTTGGTATCATTATATTTCATGATTTGTATTCAAACGGTAAAGCCTTGGGTGATCTCGGTAAGGAACACTGAGGTCACTGGCGGTAATACCTTTCCAAATGGGTTAAGATTTGAGGGTGTTACAGTTGTGGTATCAGAGCCAAAGGTTTTAAAACGGGTTTGGGATTTTATAAATCATTTATCCATTTTTGAAAATGCTTTAAAAGGGCTCTGAATTTTTAAAGTGAAAAGAATTTGAAAACACCGTTCATAGTCATGTCTTCTGTATAGTCTGATATAGTAAGCTTGCTTCTATGTCTAGAAAGACTAATTCCTTTCACGTTGCCCCGCTAGATATGGGTGTATTTTGTTCTCTTCAGAGGAACCCGGGAGAAGCCGAGGTGGTTTCGCCATCTCCAGTTAGGCTTGATTCCCAGTTCGCTCGTTGTGATTTGAGGTTGTAGAACCTAGTATCTCAGTTTTAGTTCATCAATAGAAATTTACGAGTTTGATCTATTCTAAGTTGATTTTATTACAATAATTATATCATAATGATACTAATGTGATAAAATCCTTGGAATTTGATCGGTAAACAGATGGTGAACACAAGGAACGTTATCCGTGCTGGTGCTAGGCCGAGCAATGACCCCAGACCAAACCCGAGGATTGATGCAGACCCATCAGGAGAGCGTGAGTCTGTCTTCAATAATAATCCAGGAGGCAATGGTCAAGCTCAGGCCGACGCCCCAGTAGTGCTCGATACAGCAACAGTCGCAGCAATTTGGGGGATTGTTATGCAAGCATTCACCGAGATAATGCGACCAATCGCACCTCAGGCACAAGGAGTACCAGTACCTCCAGAAGTTCCGAGGTTTGAGGAACAAGAGAACCAGGTACTACAGGGAGGCATGATCAGGAATAGAGGGGAATATGGCCGAGCTCTGAAGGCCATTAACTCTATGAGACCTGACAGCTATGATGGAAAAGGAGAGCCAGTCAGAGTGGCTCATTGGTTCTCACATATGGAACAATTGTTTCGTAATGTTGAGTGCACTGAAGCGGAGAAAGTGCACATAGCTTCTCTACAGTTGAAGGAAGAAGCCAGTGAATGGTGGGAGAGTACCGGCTTAGCTGATAGCCCGGTGTTGACCCGGTCAATGTTTAAGACCAAGATGACGGACTGTTTCTTCTCTCGTGCTATGAGGGAGGAGAAACACAAGGAGTTATTATATCCTAAGATGGATAGATTGAAGGTGACCGAGTTTGCCACTAAGTTTAATCATCTTCTGCAGTATGCTGAACCAGAGATATTCAGTGAGGCTCAGAAGATCTGGTACTTCCATGAATGGATGAACCCATATATTAAACCATGGATGGTGCACCACACATGCTCTACTCTCGAGCAGTACGTGGATGCGGCCTACAAGTTGGAGGTAACTCTGGAGGAGTCAACCAGGAAGCGTGATAGCCAGAGGCAAGTGCAGAACTAGCCTCAGGAAAGTGGGTTTAAACGTCCCACACCACCTTCTGATTTTGCCAAGTCCAGCAAGGCAAAGACAGAAACGACTCGAGATGGGTCAACTCAGCAATCGGGTCAGAGCAAGAGTCTGATCCAATGCCATAATTATGGTGCATCTGGGCACAAGAGTTTTGCATGTCGGAATGAGAAGAAGACTTATTTTGGTTGTGGAAAGGAAGGACATATGCAGAGGTTCTGTCGGCAGGGAATGCAAAAAGGAGCGGAGTCACAACAGGGGTTTGTTAATCCAAACAACAGACCTAGGTTTAAACCAGCAGAGACTTCCCCTCCTTCGATGCAGACAACTGCGCAGGATAAGGGGAAAGCCCCAGTGGCTTCTGGAAGTCAGGGTCAACGTCTTTACGTGATGCGTGAGGCAGATGGACCCTATGCTCCTAATGCTTAGAGTACTTTGTATCTGCGTTCTACTTTTGTTAATTTGTTGTTGATGTGGGTGCTACCCAGACTTTCATTTTGGATGGTTGTAAGTTAAGTTCTGTATGCGGCTAAGTTTGTGAACCTTTGGTTATAAATATTATTAATATGAAATATTTGGTTAGAACCAATCGTTTGTCGGAATTGTCGATTACCATCAAGGGTAAGAAATTCAAAGCGATTTGACCTAAATAACCATGGTCCCATACGATAATTATTCTCGGTATGGATTAACGGAAGCGTCATAAGGCAGTGATCGACTTCAGTTTTTGATATTCTTGTGGTTAGAGGATTTCCAGGTGTCTTTCCAGAAGATATTCCTGGATACCCCGAATCGTGTCGTGGAGTTTGTCGTTGATCTCGAGCCGAGTACCACACCGATCTCTGAGGCACCGTACCGGATGGCTCTTGTTGAGATGCAAGAGTTGAAGAAGCAACTCAAGTATCTTCTTGACAAAATTTATATAAAGCTGAGTGCATCACCTTAAGTAGGAGTGCCCTAGTTTTATTTGTCAAAAATAAAGATGGACCGTTTCGACTTTGTTTTGACTTTCGAGAGTTGAATAAAGTCACGATCAAGAGCAAGTATATGTTGCCCAGGAGTGATGATCTGTTGGATCAACTACAGGGAGCAAAAGTTTTCTCCAAGATCGACCGGAGATCTGATTTTTATCAGCTCAGGATTTGTGAGGATGATATTCCGAGGATTGCGTTCGGGCGAGAGATGGTCACTACGAGATTGTAGTCATGCCATCTGGGCTTCGAATGCTCCAGCAATTTTCATGAACCTAGTGCATCGATGTTTTAGACCAGTACTTGAATAAGTTCATAGTGGTCTTCATCAATGGCATTTTGATATTTTTCCCGAGCAAGGAAGCTCACAAGGAACATCTACGGATTGTTTTATCGGTCCTTAGATCAAGTCGATTGTACGCAAAGTGGGCTAAGTGCGATTGTTGGATCTAGAAGTGGCTTTCTTAGGCCATGTGATCAATTAGAATGAGGTTATGGTTATTCCCCAGAAGAGTGAATCAATAGTTGTTTGGAAGCGGCCTCAGGGTGTGAGCGAGGTGCGCAGTTTCCCAGAGCTTGCTGAGCATTATAGACGGTTCATGGAAGGATTTTTCTAAGATCACTCCACCTATGACCAGTCTGTTCCGCAAGGTCAACAAGAAGTTGTCTGGGATGACAAGTGCAAGACCAGTTTCAAGAAGTTGAAACAGTGTCTGACTTATGCACCAGTTTTGGCATTGTCGGAAGGAATGATGGTTATATGGTCTATAGTAATGCTTCGAGAAATGGGTTGGGATGTGTCTTTGATGCAGAGGGGCAAGGTTATTGCATACCCATCTAGACAATTGAAAACCTATGAAACAAACTAACCAACACGTGACCTAGAACTAGCAGCAATAATGTTTGCATTGGAAACTGAGGTTATTTGGGTGACCCAGAGGTCAGCAGAAGTTTTCCACCAGGAGATTGTCCGTTTACATGGCATTCCTAAGACCATTGTATCAGATCGAGATGGCCGATTCATGTCAATGTTCTGGCAAGAGCTTTATAAGGCCATGGGAACTGAATTAAGATTCAGTACAACATTTCATCCTCAGACAGATGGACAGTCTGAAAGGACCATCCAGACCCTGGAGGATATGCTAAGAGCATGTGCACTCGATCGTCCGACTAGCTGGGAAGAAAGCCTGAGTCTGATTGAGTTCAGGTACAATAATAGCTGACATGCTAAGATCAAGATGGCTCCGTTTGAAGCTTTGTATGGTCTCAAATGCAGATCTCCGATTTGTTGGGATAAGAATGCAGACAAGATTCTGCTTGGACCAGAGTTGATCGAAAGGACAGCTCTAGACATTGCTTGATTAGACAGAGGATGTTGACCGCCCAGAGTCGACAGAGGTCTTACGCGGATCAAGAAGCGTAGAGATGTCGAGTTCAAGGTTGGTGCCAAAGTATTTGTCAAAGTATCACCATCCAAAGGTGTTTTCAGGTTTGGTAAGCGTGGGAAGCTTGACCCTCGCTATGTGGGACCATTCGAGATTCTTGATAGAGTGGGATCTCTAGCGTACCGCTTGGCATTGCCGCCATCGGCACACCCAGTGCATAATATGTTCCACATATCCTTGTTAAGGAAATATGTGCCAGATGAGTCTCATGTGCTGAGCTATGAAGACATCGAGATTCAGGCAAATGGTCCCTACGAAGAGATGCTTGTGCGCATTCTAGAGCGCTGTGAGAAGCAATTGCGCACAAGATCGTACCGTTGGTACGAATTTTATGGTCCAAGTCAGGGACTGAAGAAGTTACTTGGGAAACATGGGAAACCGAAGCAGATATGCTCAGACGTTTTCCCGAGTTAATTGCGACCTAAGTTTCGGGGTCGAAACTTCTTTTAAGGGGGGGGTGATGTGATATCCCGTATTTCTGTAAGGATATTTTGGAATTTTGGGAATTTTTCCCGAGTACCCGTTTTATATGTCGGATTTAATTCAGAGAGTTTAAGACATTCTGTAATGTTCTCTCTATCTATAATATTTTTCTCAGTGAAATAATATACAGACGACATGCTTTGGATATTAATACTCGTTCGTATACGATTATTTTTATCCCGAGTTAAGTCGATATCGTCCAAAAGCTAAGAAGGGCAAAGCCACGGTGGCGGCGACCGCCGCAATTAAGGCGGCGACCGCCGCGAAGGGCTCGAGGCAATAGTGTCCTCGTCTTCTAGCTGGGTGCGAAGACCAGAAAACGGCGACCGCCGTAAGTTGCCCGCCGTAGTGGTTTTGTGAAGTGGCGACCTGGGGAGAATCACGACGACCGCCGCAAGCTAGCGGGGGCGTAGCCCTGTGGTCGTCGGCGACGTCTGACGACGCCGATTCTAGCCCTCCACGTCGCGTTCTAGCCATCATTGTGATTCCTGGAGCTTGGGCTATAAATTGGAAGGTTTGGGGATCAGATTGGAGCAAAAACAGAAGCTTAAATCCTCCAAATTCTTCTCGCCGGAAAAACGTGCCCTCGTCGGAGTTTTGAAGTTGCTCGTCGGAGCCCACATTGGTGTTGTTTCCAGTTGCCAAGCGAAGCCTTGGGAAGCCCTTCGGAGCTTAGAATCCAAAGCAAGGCAAAGGAGGACCGAATCGCTCACCGTCGGTGAGTTTCAGTTCTCGTATTAACTTTCGATGTTCATAGCGGCGCCCACCGTGATAAAGGCGGCGACCGCCGCCATGAACACGGCGCCCGCCGTAAGGCCGCCGGCGACCGCCGCCAGAAGGCTGATGGCCTAGTTAGGCCTCGGCTTTGGTGGTCGTCATTCGAGCGTCGTTCCTCTCGATTTCTTTCGTTTGTCCTTGGATTCGTACTAGTTTATGTCGGATCTAACTTAGGGTTTCTTTATGGGTCGATTCGAAGGAATCTGTGTTGTCGGAGTTGTCCCTGTGCCGAGCTCGGAAACCCGTTGTCTCTAGCTTTGTTCCAGATCTACGGATTAAGGCAAGTGGCGGTTCGCTCTTGCTCATCGTTCCATATTTACATTAATTATCAGTTGTTTATCTGAGTAATTAATTTGGAATGATTACTGTGTTTATCTGGAATTGGTTTTATAAATTGTTTTGGAAACTGTAATAATGATATTATAATAGGTTGTATATCTGTTAGAACAACGCTATTATTTATGTTCGCCTTGAGGGCATTTATGTGGATTTATCCTGAACTATTATTGTGCTCGAACTGTTAGTTAGCACGAGTATTCGTAGGAACACATGGATTCCGATAGGTCCATTCGTTTCTTTATAACTTGGGGAAAAGGGCGATCAAGACCCTACGATAGTAGAAGCTTGGACTCTGCGAGGTTCATTCCTTCGATATAAGTCCAGAGGCTTGGATTCTGTGAGGTCCATTCCTTAGTTGTATGTCCTGCGTGACAGAGCATATGTTTAAAAGCTTATAATGTAATGTGGGTTTTGGAATTAAATAAGATAAAGTGCCTGAGTGTACATAATTAATATACCTTTGGCGAGTAGTGTAGCTAAGTAAATAGTGCAACTAGGAAAGCTCGTCTCGACTTTTGATCAGAGTACGTTCTCTTTCCAATTTGGATTCGCTGTAAGCGGTGAGGGTGGTCAGGAACCGAAACATCTAAGTCAGCTTTTAAATCACTGATGTCTGATTCTGTAAACGTTCCAGATTTGTCATATTTCCTTAAGACTCAATTCCTTTGGAGTCTTCTTTCGAGTCAATTTCTGTGAAGATTCAGTCTTCCATAATCTTCTCATGTGCATGCCTTTTGTCATATTCAAGTATAGTATGGTGGTTGACTAACGTACTCGACTTTTATTCGAGAGACGAGGAGTCTAACCTAATACAACTACTTCGAACCACTCTGCTTTGTACCCTTGCATAGTCTTTCATTAGACTAACCCACGAATATTGTTCTCTGCATGTGGGTTGGTGTCATCCGTTCGATTCGACACATCAGATAGAGTGTAGTTGAGAAGACTAGAATGACTATGAAGACGACGATATTTTTGGTTGTTTTAATAATTTCTTTTAATCAGGTTGAGATCCTTGGGAGATGACCATTGTGGTCAAGATCTTTGTTTGTAATATATTTAAAAGACTTCCGATGTACCTTGTTTAAAGACTTTCACTGTACTTTGTTTAAACTCTGTATTTGTCCTATTCGGGATTGGGATGTAATCCCGGGACTCATGTTTTATATGAATAAAGTTATCATTTGGTATCATTATATTTCATGATTTGTATTCAAACGGTAAAGCCTTGGGTGATCTCGGTAAGGAACACAGAGGCCACTGGCGGTAATACCTTTCCAAATGGGTTAAGATTTGTGGGTGTTACAAGGTTTGTAGGGAAAGATACATATAAGCTTTCATTTGCTCGGGCATGCGACAGCTGGGAGCACCTCGACGAGCATCTGTGTCCATACATTTTGGAGAGCCCGATGGCCGTCTCGGCGTGGGACGTGGACGAGGAGTACTTGGACTAGTTTTTACAGATCTCACATCCGTATGTGAGCCCCTCGTCACGAGTCCAACCTCGTATTCGAGCGTCTCCACCCGATGTGGATGCTTACAGAGTACGTTTCTCCACAATCCTTGTTGTAAATGTTTGGTTTGGTTATTCTTGACATTAATATTGTTGTTTTACAGCGTTTGGCCATGGCGACAGCATTCGCTCTGGAGATCGCTCAGAGTCGGGGCGGCGGGCCGGATTTGGACCATATGTTGGCCATTCTATGCGGCGACGAGCTTCCTGTAGCTGCACCGCTTATCCGTGCGTCGCAACTATTATCACAGTCGTCGGGTGGTGGTGCCGAGTCATCCTCAACCGCAGAGCATCGAGCCCGAGCGGGGCGTGTCCCGTCCATATACGAGAGAGGAGAGTCTTCCAGGGCCGCAACTGCGTCGAGCGATGACGATATGTAGCTTTTGACGTTGTGACATTGTTTTATGTTTTGGCTTTGATTTTGTATTGACATTATGGATTATGTACTGACATTTTGTGTATATATGGGTCGAGTTGGTGTTGACATTAGGGAAAGAATACAAGTACATGATTTTTTGGCTACAAGCACATGATTTTTTGGCGTTTGACAATACAAGAAAGAATACAAGTTGTTCATAAACTTAGAAAATATTAGGGAAAATATATGACACTGCTTTAGCGTTTGAAGAAATTAGGGTAGTCTCTGGTAAACGTTCGCTTCATATGATATCTCTGCTTTGCTAAATTTGTTTGCTCCCTATAAAGGTTGATAGTACATAAACACTTTTACACAAAAGATACGACATCAAGGTAGTATACGATGTACATCATTATATAGTTTGAGGTTATACCTACGCATGTTATCCATATCTTGTAGAGGGTCTTGATTTTGCTTAACAAGATTTTGATTTTGCTTAACAAGATCTTGATTTTGCCTAACAAGATCTTGTTTTTCCTGCCATTGTTGTCGAATAACCGCGTGTGCCATGTCCTCGTACATAGGATCAATCCACTCCCTGAAAATACACCCCAGTTTTGGGCATCCCCAATACCTCCTTTCTTAGTTCCACTGCAAATCCCAAGTACGGACAACGGCTTTCAAATTACACTCGCATAGCCTATCTGGGTTTGTTGATGATTCGGATGAAGATGCCATTGTTTTGTTGTAGTGTTTGGGTTTAGGATACCCTAAACCCCTTAATATAGCCTTGTTACAACGGTAACTTGTTGGGCGCAACCTGGTTGCGTCCAACAAGTTAACGTTATACAACGGTAACTTGTTAGGCGCAACTACGTCGCGCCCAAAAAGTTACCGTTAAATAAATTAGTGTAACTTTTTGGACGCAACCAGGTTGCGCCCTATCCTAAACCCTCTCACAGCTAGTTGGGCGCAATGGAGTTGCGCCCAAACTGGCTGGGGTTTAGGAGGGTTTGGCATTTGGGGTTTAGGAGGTTTGGCATTTAGGGTTTAGCAGGGTTTAGGGTTCACGACCCTATACTCTAAACCCTAATGAATATACTCCAACCACTAAAACCCTAAATCCTAAATCCTAAACCCCAAAAAAACCCTATCCTAAACCCTCTCACAGCCAGTTGGGCACAACGCCGTTGCGCCCAAACTGGCTGGGGTTAATTTTAGGGTTTAGGAGGGTTTGGGGGTTACTATTTAGGGTTCAGGGGTTAAGGTTTAGGGGTTTAGGGTTTAGGAACCACTAGATGACCGCCACCTGAAGTACCGCCCCAACTGCCTCTGTCACCTCCATCGCCTTCACGAAAAAAAACTTTAAAATATCGAGTCAATATATACCTATTCAAGATATTTTATCCCAAAAAAATTTCACGACCCTATACTCTAAATCCTAATGAATAGACTCCAACTACTAAAACCCGAAACCCATAACCCTAAACCCTAAAAATACCCTATCCTAAACCCTCTCACAGCTAGTTGGGCACAACGGCGTTGTGCCCAAACTAGAGTGGGGTTAATTTGGGGTTTAGGAGGGTTTAGGGTTAGGATTTAGGGTTTCATAGATCACAGGTTTAGAATAGATATAGGTTAATTGACCCTAAATATCAAACCCTAGTTGGGCGCGGTGTGTAGAGGCGATTGAGCTCATAGGGTTTGACTCTTGCATTGAGAAATATGCAACTCATTGGTTTAGACAAATATTATGTCCATATGTTGATATTGGGATCTCTTCGGCAAAAATAAATCATATAGGCTTAAACTATACACTTTAATGACTCTAAACCTTAAATCCTAAACCCTAAATCCTTAAAAACTCTATCCTAAACCCTCTCACAACCTGTTGGGCACAACGGCGTTGCGCCTAAACTGGCTGGGCCGTTGCGCCCAAACTGGCTGGGGTTAATTTTAGGGTGTACGAGAATTTGGGGGTTTAGGGGTTACTATTTAGGGTTTAGGGGTTAGGGTTTAGGGCTCCAGTTGAATTGATGGATAGAGCTCATTTCACTTTACAACTTGAACATTTGAATTCCATACTCTCCTCCTTTTCTTCTTCTTGAACCAGCTTCAAGTAAGGGCCTTTTAATTTCCCCATATTTGAAATTCAGTAAATTCTTCTTTGGTTTAGCATGTTTAAATTTGTTTTGGGTAATTCCTCTAGGGTTTAGGGTTGCATATAACACCAGTTTAGGCTAAAATATTTAACTTCACAATTTCAAACATGTATAATTTTACTTTACAGCTTGGAAAAGAAGTGGATTTACATCGACTAAACATATCCAACTCCATCACGTTCCAACATTTGGATACCCTAAGTCCTACGTCTAAAAAAATATGTCACCGTTACCACTCATCCTTCTTTGGATAACATAATATTGCATCATATCCTGAAATGGTTGCTCCCATCCTTCAACGCTTGCATCTTTCCATCGGGTCCAAACTCCGGGCGGGGGTGGAATCGGACATAGGTCATCAACTAGCCAAACCCTTACAAATTCAAGGGTTAGAATACATTACAAAGAAATAAAGGTTAATGATGATCGAATGTGGAAATGCTTACCGGTACAAAATGGTCATGGTTGCCTACAAGGGCTATCGCATGCACTTTTGTGGAAGGTTGTGCGCCTGGGGGAGCCCACATTGGGAGGCATGTGTGAGGTCCAGAATATGATAGCACAACAAGAGCTACCTGGAATCGTGTGGCAAATACCAAGCCAGCAATGGGAACTTCCATCCAGTGATCCCTCGTACACACCCTAGTAAAATTCACAGACCTGATGAGGTCCGATATGGGGGTTAAACTACAAGCCGGGGTGTACAATGCTCGACGTTGTTGCAGCTCCTTGGAAAGCTCCCATCGGACGTACATATAACGGTCTTCGCCATGCCCTAATAGTACAACAAGCGAACGGTACCCACAGTGACCATCGCCCATTACATTCTGTACTCCTCCAATGTAGGCGAACATAAATGAATCAATATTATCTCGGCCCCAGTTGAAGCCGAGGTAAATAATGTCCATGTCGCCCTGAGGTGCTCTACTAGTGCTTTCCTTGCCAGGTGAAATTCCGCTACGCCGCTTACCTTTACAAATTCAAGGGTTAGAATACATTACAAAGAAATAAAGGTTAATGATGATCGAATGTGGAAATGCTTACCGCTTGGAGGACGTCCTTTAGATCCCACTGAGGAATTTTTCCGGTCCTCGGCCTTCTTCTTCTTTTCCTCGTCCTTCTTCCTTTTTTCTTCCGCCATGTGCTCAAACCAACTAGGGTCCCTCTTGGTACCGTTCTTCTTCTTTTTAGGTCTCTCCTTCTTGGTCGAAGTGGCCAGGGGCTCTTCTGTGGTACACGATCTCGAGTCATGGAAAGCTTTGTATTTGCGTGCAAAGTCGGTCTTCAGCTCTAGGTGCAATTCTTCATTGCTCCACTCTCCAAACATGGCACCTAAGACAATATCTTCTTATGAGATCAATACACCATCATTCGGTGCGAGATCAACATGACCAACCCATTCCCACTTGATTTGCTTCCAATAACTATGGATTTCACTTGGCCTCAACGGGAAACCGGTCTTTACATATTCTTTGATCGTGTGTGGGCAAGGCAGACCTAGGGTGGCTCTCCAAAACACATCACGGCATTCTTTATCGGGAATTTTTCCTTGCATGGCCCTAACAGCTGAAGCGTATAACATTCTTAAGCACTTTTCCGAGACCTTATAAAGAATGCGCCTGAAAAATGTCTTCACCACATGCAGGCCGGTTACGATCTATGTGGGCGCCTTAAAAGCACTTTGCTCCATATCACCCCTGACTTCCCGAATCTGATCAACAAACATATTATCGATTTGCTGCACGAGGGTCTCCAAGCCTCCAACCGACGATTCAATCCCGTCCTTCAGCATAGAGTGCTGACTCTCGACCCTGAAATTTAAAACTAAAAGTTAAGCTTAGTTGCATATATCAATTTAGCTTTTAGATGATCGCTTATGAATTTACCTGTTTGATGATCTTGTGCCGAAATGGAGTATTGTGTCACACCATGCACAGACTAGCATCTCCTTGTACTCAGCAAGCCATACCCTCTTCACGTATTCCATCAGCCAGGGTAGCTTTTTCCACTTTTCTGTCAAGTATTCAAATCGCTCATTATACACATCCTCAGTCGGCGACCTTAACAACCAATGAATATTACCACTAAAATGGTCAACATTGGGGACCCATTTCATGGCAACACCCTCCACGTTGCGACTCACATGGACCCTACACAACAGATGCTATGTGTTGGGTAAGACTATATCCACGGCTTTCACAAGACCGAGCTCTCGATCTGACATGATCGCCTTGGGTTCCTATCCCCCGAGAATGATCTTTAGGCGGTCCAACACCCATGTGTAGTGCTCCGTCGTCTCATCATACATGAATACGATCGCAATACAAAATGTACGGTTGGTGCAAGTGAATCCAACAAACTCCAACAAAGGCATACCGTACCTGTAAATGTACAAATTATAAGAAATAAGGTATGCAATTACATATTCAATAAGGTATGCAATTACATATTTTAGATGTAATAATAGCGATAATTAAACATATTCATACTTGTTCGTCTTGTAGGTCGTATCCATGATGACGATGGTGGAGAACAAACTCAACAAATGTATAGCTCTGGGGTGAGAAATAAAAATATCACTCAAAACCTCTCTCCCTTCTTCATTGCGACGCGTCTCATAGCTTGTATAATAACGTCTCGCGTCTAGAAAATCCAGCATATACTGCGGCACCGTCAAATTGCCCCTACATTTCAGCCTCTCCCGACTCTTGTAATTGTAGAGTTGGTTCCTTGATGTCAAGCATTTGGGATCCTCGTGTAGAAATAGACTCATAATAGCCTTCGGCTTTATTCCGGAGGCTGACAAAACTTTCACACGCTCTCGTTGTTCCTGCGAAATCCTCCCAGCAAATGCATGACCGATCAAACTAATAGAAAGCTCATGGTCATGCGATCCACAAGCGACGGATAATCTCCAACGGTCAGATTTGAGCCAATCTCCTTTCACAATCACCCCATGCAACTGAAACGGACACTCACTCTTCTTTGTCCTCGCATTGTATCTCCGTTTAGGGATTGCCTCGGTACCGTCACCCGCCTTCTTCTTCGCCGCTCTATATGGCCCAGACTTCTCACACGACAGTATGACCTTTCGGTTAGGCCATGACTTACTTATTACAATCACCATATGCAACTCCAAACCTACGTTCTTAGCCCAGCTGATCATACTATCTCTATCACTCCATTCTTTATCCGTAGTAAAATGAGCAGAATAATCCACTGGCGAATATTCGCTATCACTAGAGTCCTCCTATTTATGATAAATAAATAAATTATACCTAAATAACAAATTACTTCGCACATAAACTACAACTATATTATCGTAAACATTTTAATCAAAGTTCTAAACTACAACAAACTACTGTAAATTACTACATTTGAAATAAAGTTCTAAACTACAACAAACTACTGTAAACATTTTAATCAACTATATTATCGTAAACATTTTAATCAAAGTTCTAAACTACAACAAACTACTGTAAATTACTACATTTGAAATAAACTTTGTAGTAAATATATACTTACCCGTAAATTATCAAGACCGGGTGTGTCATCCAAGTGCTCAACTAGACTAAGTGCAACATCCATCCTTGACAAAGACATTATCTTCAATGGATTATTGTCTTTGTCAAGAAATAGTTGCATATATATAGCAACAAGATGGATAAACCCCAAGAATTTACCGTTGTAAAACGGTAACTTTTTGGACGCATCGTGATTGCGTCCAAAAAATTGAGAATAACATTTCAGTTTTTTTTTTTTAATAATTACTTTTTTTTTAATATTTAGTTTTTAATTATTATTTTTATTTTTTATCGAACCCTAAAACGTAAACCGGTTTATTAATAAACCGGTTTTTAATTAATTTTTCGAATTTTTCAAAACCGGGTACCAACTATTGGGCGCAACAAGGATGCGCCTAAGATTAAAACTTTTTTTTAAAAAAAAATATCTCCATTTTGGACGCATCGTTATTGCGCCCAAAATGAAATGTGCCACAAGAAATTACAGGTGTAAAAAATAATCGCATTTTTTAAGAGAGAAGGGAGAGCCTCTCTCTAACCTATGAATTGTATTCCATGACCGGAATTGAATCTAATGGCCTAATTGCTTTTTACGTTTAAAAAGAAAAAGTCAAATTTTCATTTACCGTTGGAGATTTCTAGTATAATAATTAACACTAGGAAGCTAAGCCTGCGAAGCACGGGCATGTGGTATGACTGTATATGTAGTTTCTTTTATTATTAGTAGTTGTTGTAATAGGCCTCGTTACATAAAATAATGTAGAAGTTTAACTTCATAGATTCAGTTAATTTGTGTTGCCGTTTTTTTTTTCAGTCTATTCGTATATATGATTGTTGTAGTGCGGTCGATTGTGTTGTGCATGTGCTTGAATGGAATTGCTTTGTGTGTTTTTTTGTCAGTTCCTTTGGTTTTTGTTAATTATAGTTTCTGTTGCCCACCGCTACATTTCCGGTTTGCCTAGGGTTTGTGTTTGTTTCGGTCGTCCCTTAGATGTGCAGGTGTGCGCCTGACTTTGCTAGTTGTCCGTTTATTCCGTACTCTGTTCTTTCCCTTTACGCTATATATATGTTTGTTAGTGGGCGGTTGTTTCACATGTCTCGGCACTGTAATACGCGCTGTATGTGTGTGGTAGCTTGCGTTCATGTTGTAGGCCGTGTGGTTGATTCAATCCGTTGTGCCTGTGTAGCTTACACAGATTAGGAACTGGGCTCCTTTTCATCGTAATCAGTATGGTGCCGTTCTCATTTTGCCTCATGTACAGATTATGGCACCCGAGTACCAGATCAAGGCCGTTTTCACTTTGCTTTAATTTATTTATTTATTTTATAATTTTCAATATCAGAGAATAAAAAATAAAGTTGTGGTTCGGATAGAATTGTTTGTCCGTACAGTGACTTTATTTAGGTAAGTCGCTTGTCCGTACAGCGACTTACCCCAAACCTCCATGAACCAGCCTATTCTCGTAATAAGTTTGAATCCGAGCATATATTCGGTATAAGTTTTAAAAAAGTGAAAAAAAATTCGAATCTTATCTCTTGCGTGCACAAATTTCTCCTGTGTGCAAATTGTTGTCGGGGCCGGTCGGAGCTCTGCCCCTCTCTCCTGGGCTATATATGGTGGTGGGGATGAAGGGTTGGAAGGCACCCGATCTCTCTCTCCCCAGCTCTTCCTCTGGGCTCCTCTCGGTGAGCTCCCCTGTGCACCGCCTCCCTGCCCAGCCACCCGTCCTTCCTCCGGCGAGATCGACCCGGACCGGACCGCTGTCGCCTCGTCGTTCCTCTGTTGTCCGCTGCTGCTGAAGTTGCTGGTGTTGCTGCGTTGCAGCTCGTGTTGCTGTTGTTGTGCTAGTTGCCGCCGTCGTCCCGGCGTCGACGCTGCTGTTGTTCTCGCCGTCGCCGAGCAGAACTTCCCGGCATCAAGATCTGCTCCGTCGAGCCGCCCTCTGTCGTCGAGCCGAGCCTCTGCGTGTTGCTCTGTTTTCGTTGCTTCATCACGTGGGTTGAAGGTTGGAGACGGGTGAGCAGTAGCAGGTGGACCCCCCTGTGCAATTGTTGTTGTTGGGCCGATAAGCCCATTTGGATTAGATTTAACCCGAAATTACTCGAGCGGTATAATTTCGACCCTCTTTCATCCGTATTTTCTTTAGGAAACTTTAATTAATACTAGTGTAATACCCGTGCCTTGCACGGAATTGTTTATTTTTTCTTATATTTATAAAAAATAGTATATTTTAATTATTGATGAATTAATGTTTCAATATATATTTGATTTGTTATTTAAATTAAAAATGACTAATCGAATAAACAAATTAAAGATATAAAAAATTACATTATGTAAAGAGATACAGAACTCTGCATAACTTTATTAATAATAAAAATTGGCTAAGTAGTCTTAGAAACAGGGATAGTCACACCCCTTTACATCAATACTACTAAAACGATCAAACATAATACAAATGTTCATCTAACACTAATACATGAAAATGAAATGCTAAACATAAAATATGGCACCATGTTTGAAATTGCTACAAATTATCAAAAACTTCATTGTATACTACATTGGTTATAGTACTATATCTCTTCTTGTCTTTATCGCAAATCAGTATCTTCAAACCTTTCTTGCTATTCACCCTTGATGAAGCAATATAAAACTGACCATGATTGAAAACAGGACGTGAAAGATACAAACCGACATTTGCAAGAAATTGAAGTGTCTAACGGTGACATGATCATGCGAGAAATAGGGTTGATCATCGGTCCAAACCCGGTCCGGACCGAACCGACCTGGACCGGACCGGAACCCAAAAGTCCAAATATGATGGATCGGAACCCGGACCGAAACCCGGACCGGAAATATCCGGTCCGGACCGGTCCTATTTGGACCGGGTTTGGACCAGTTTATATTCTAGTTAAATTTAAATATAATTTAATCAATTTTAAACATGAAAAAAACCCTCAAATCTAAATATAACTTATTCTTAAATATAATTTACCTTAAATCCTAAATCCTAAACCTCAAATGTAAAAAAATCTCAAACCCCTTAAAATTTTAGGGTTTTTTAAAAACATTGGACCGGACCGGACCCAGATTTCTGAAAATCTTTGGATCGGAGACCGGACCGGTTAGAGTCGGTTCGGTCCGGACTGATTCGGTCCGGTCTAGTCCAAAATTCCGGTCCAGCCCGGTTTTTGCTCAACCCTAGCGAGAAATCAAAATCGTATGTCCAATTAATATTGTTGCCTGAAATAATTCTCCCTTGTATGACATGACTGCCAAGCTATGTGATTTAATGTAGTATTATAAAAATAAATAGAGAATTTATAGAATAACAATCACTAACCATTTGAAATGTCGATCAAGGGAATACGTTCACTAACTGAAGAATTTGGACCAACTCCAAGAATAGAACTTGCATATTTAGTATTTATATTAAATTTCATATTTCAATTCATCGAATACAAATGTCAAAGAACTAAATGCAATTTATTAACCTGATCGATTTGAATTTGTCCATTGTCATTTCTCTCTAATAACAGGCAATTTCAACGTTATGTTATGTCGGGTTAATTCGTCCATAACAAAATCACCCTACAAATCTAAAATATATTCAAAGTAAAATAAATTAATCTACATACTACTAATGTTTTTGTCCTAATATTATAAAAATACATAAACAT
This sequence comes from Rheum nobile, assembly GCA_027886185.1. Classification (NCBI taxonomy): domain Eukaryota; kingdom Viridiplantae; phylum Streptophyta; class Magnoliopsida; order Caryophyllales; family Polygonaceae; genus Rheum; species Rheum nobile. The sequence goes on along the minus strand of WOAB01000618.1, from coordinate 2,482,210 downwards.
ATGTAACTAATTAATATAAGTAATCAAAAAAATTACAAAAGATCCACTGTAAATATTTAATTTAGTATTATAAAAATATAATCTAAATTTATATTTATAACTACTAAATGTATATTACGTTAATATTGAATGCAACTTTGAATAGTTTTAATCGGCTTATAGGCCCAACTTTAAATTGATTATCCACCTTCGCTCACAACATACAATATGTTTTAGTAAATATTATATATATAAATTAAAATTAATTAATTATAGGGATTATTGGGCCATTACATAATTAGTAATACTAATGAGCTTTATAAACTGTAATTTAATAGTAAGTATTAAAAAAGAACAATAGAATATCGAAAGAGATGTGACACTCTCTATTACTTTATTTATATTAAAAAATAGCTAAATAGTTATGAAACCGGAATAGCCACATCCAACATTAAAATATAGATAATGATAAACCGTAAAAATATGTCTTAAGTCAAAACAGCAAAATTAATGAAACAAAAGATTTACAACATTGCTCTACAAATGCTGAGATTTGCAGCATATTTGAGATTTGCAAGCATTGTTCTTATTGAAGTCTTTCTTTGGGGTAAATTCTGGTCATACTAACTTTTGGGATTAATTATGGGATTTGCAATATTGTTCTTATCAATGTGTTGCTTTGTTGTGTAGGTTGAACAATCATTATCAGGATTCAATTGCTATGCTTAATAGGTTTTTGTGATTATTGATTGTTTTGGTAAAAACTGATAGTGCCGTAATCAAATATGAAAGTTGTGTAATACTATTACTTAATTTTGGTAATTATTGATTGTTTTGGTGAAAACTAATTGTGTCGTAATCAAATATGAAAGTTGTGTAATATTATTACTTAGTTTTGGTAATTATTGATTGTCATTTATAAATAAGGTAGGTATATGTGTATATATATATTAATTAGGAAAGTAGACTATAGTTGGTATATAATTTTTAGTTTTAGTTGTTTTATTGAAAAAAATATAAAAATTATGGTGATGACATGTGGCAAAATCAATATGGTAATGACATGTGACACAGTCAGGCTTTGCATTTAGTAGTTATATAGTAGATTTTTATGATTTAAAATCATAAAAATATATTAAATTTAATTCCTTAAGTTCGTCATGTAAATTAATTGAGATTAATTAATATGTCATGTGTTGGATCGCGTGTGGACTCGTAATCTGTTGGAGCTATCTGAGCTTAGGCCATATCCTCGGAAAGGATATCTTCACTAGTCGTCTCGTCTAGATTCATCGCCGAATCTACTCCAGGCAAGTGGCGGTTCGCTCTTGCTTAATCATTCCATGTTTCATTAATTATCAATTGTTAATTAAATTGGAGTGAATTGTTGTTTTCGTTTGGGAACTAATTTCATAATTAAAGTAATTAAAAAGGTGATGTTAATAGGTTGTATATCTATTAGAACAACTCTATTCTATGTGTTAATTACCGTGATGATATTGTTGTGAATTTAATGTGAACTTAATGCTAGATTAGCATATATTCGTAGGAACGCTAATCAGGTTAAAGATTAGTCGTTTCTTTATAACTTAATGTTCGTAGGAACACTAATCAGGTTAAGAGATTAGTCATTTCTTTATAACTTAAGGTTCGTAGAAACACTAATCAGGTTAAGAGATTAGTCGTTTCTTTAAAAGTAATACTTCCTACCACCCGCTAAGGTAGGAGGGGTTTAAGCGCCTTGCTAGCGCCACTGGGTGGACGTAACATCACCCGGGGTATTAAACTTTCGTTGTTACTCGGGTTAATTTAATGGCGGTAAATTAATTAAGCACCTCGCCAGTGTATCGGGGTGAACGTAAGGTCACCCAGTGTATTAAACTTCCGTTGTTACTCGGAATAATAATTAAAAGCCTTAACAGTAGTGTGTGTTGTAATTTAATAAGATAAGTGTGGTTAAGCACATAATTAATAAGCTTTGGTAGTTGTATTAATTTGGGTGGACATAATTGTCACCCTAAGGTTTAAAGCTTCGTAGCTGCTCTTAATAATATTAAAAGTCTTAATGTTAATGTGAGTGTTAAGTGAATAAGTTAAGTGCCGTTATCGCAAATAATTAATATACCTTCAGACGAGTAGTGCAGCTAGGCCGTAGTGCAGCTAGAAAAACTCATCTTAACTTAAATCAGAGTAAAGTTCTCTTTCTAATCTGGATTCGCTTTGAGCGGTGAGGTTGGTCGTGAACCGAACCATTAATTAAATTAAAAGCTTGTGTGAAACTTTAAACGTTCCCAAACATTCATCATAATTTCCTATAAGGCTCATTTCAGTTGGAGTCTTCTCTTCAGTGCATGTCTAAATAATTAATCTGAATATTTGTCTTCCAGTGAGAGTGTCGGGTTATGTATCGTTCCTTCGGTTATTATTCGAGGGACAATGATAGTAAACGGTCACGGTCACTCGAACCACTCTGTTTTGTACCCTTGAATAGTCTAATCATTAGACTAACCAATCGATTATTCCCTTGCATGGTTGGCTGGTGTCATCCGTTCGATTCAGCATATCAGGAGTTGATGTCAAAGTTTAAGTAACCAGTTGAAGGAGAAGAAGCTTGCAGACGAAGATTTAAGTGTCAGTGTTTTAAGTTGTTAAGCATTACTTTAATGTATTTCATCACCTAGCCATGTTATAGGCTGATTCTTAAAAGTCTTCCGCTGTATAATTTAAAAGTCTTCTGCTGTATTATACTCTATTGTAAAATCATCTCCTCATTCGAAGAGAGATCTTTTAATAAAAAGGTTGAGTTTCATGTACTAAAGTCTTCCGTTGTTAAATCTTTCATTTAATATGTTTATGTATTTAAGCATGATTGTTCTGGAAAAGCCTGGGGTGACTTTGGACGGTAAAGTCTGAGGTCACTGGCATGTGACACTACCGAGGGATAAATCGGGGGTGTTACAGGCTGAGGCAGCTAGGCTTCGGCAGAGGCTCGATGCATTGGATGCTTTTAGCGCCGAGAACCAAGCTTAGTTGGCGAAGACCAGATTGGATTTCATTGAGGTAATCTTCTGTGTTTTCTCTGCCCTAAGTACCGTAGGCAAGCATCTCATCTTGTCTTGTTTTGGCAGGTTGAAATGAGCACGCAGCTTAATCGCTTGAATGTGATGGGGGCGGTTCAGGGTGCAGACTTCTTGAAGCGCCTTCTTGTGTGTAGCTACATTGAATGACTTGCTGATGGGTTCCGTTAGTATTTTGAGGCTGCTAATTTCATGTTATTTTGTGGGCCCCTTTTGTGTAGCCTATATGACAGGCTAAGTCATGTTTTTTTGAATTATGTTTTGGAAATGGCCGTGTTGCGAAGGCTTGTAATGTTGACTGTGTGCCTTTTTTTTGCCATAATGACTAAAATATATGTAGATGATGGTTGTTTTTTTGGTGCCAGTTTGTTGTCAATCTTGTTGCGAAGCTATGTGTATGTGTTGTAACCTTCCATGTTAATCTGCTGTTTGGTTTATGGTTGTTGTTGTTGAAGAATAGGGGGTTATAGTATCTATGAAGGTGTGGGTGTGTGAAGTGGTGGTAATGGTTGTGTTTTAACGGTTTACTGGTTTAACACAGATTGTGTTTGGGGAATGGTACTAAGAGCCTATAGGTTTGTGTCATGCAAATTCATTTAGCTTATTGCATTGATTAGTTTCGAAGGGGTGGTTGAATGATAGTGCCTGTGCAAGGAGTTTGCATAATGAGGGAATTTTTTTTGCGGGGGAGATAGTGTCACCTGGTATCCTACCTGAGTGTGTGTGTCGGTTTCAATTCACGACCCTTTTTAAATTCGTGGCCAATTATTTGTTTTCATACATTTTGAGGCAAGTATGTGATCCCTGCTGTTTAAGTACAGTCTCAGTGGTAAGTGTAATGTCGTTCTCGCGGCGATCTTCATAACTTGTTGTAGTGACGCATGGTGTTAAATTATTTCTTGTTTTTTTGTAGGCATAGCGTATGTGTTTTCAAACGTATTGCGTCCGTTTCCGTTGGCATCTTTATCGGTAATCCCTTGGAACACATTCCTTATAGCTGCTCCTTCTTCGTAATGTAGTGATTTTCCCCTTGTTCGAAAATACATTAACATGTTGCAGGTTCACTGTTTGTGTTATGTATTTGTTTTAGCTGACTTGCCTTTGCCCAGTCTTTTTTTGTTGTTGGGAAGACAAAAAACGCTTTATGTGGTTGCTGGTTGTGCTTGCTTTAGATGTGCATTTACATTATGTGTGGTAGTAGAAAGAGTATACAAAAACGTTAATCTGAACGAAACAAACATGTGTCTGCATGCATTAAGCTGTGTTCTACTGCACATCAGCCGTCATTCATCCGTGATGGAATATTAGTTCCATTGTCCAGTGTCTGTGTGAAACTCAATGATGATGTTGTGGCGATGCTCATAATTTGCTCTATTAAGTGCACTTTTTGTCTATGATTTGATGTTTTCTTTGCAGGCAGGGAGAATGGTTGTAGAAGGATGTTTATTACCAGACCTTCCATGCTCCTCTGATGTTGGTGGTAATTATTGAATGGGTCGGGGAAGGTGTGGAACCTGAGAATTTCAAAGAATTTAGGAATTCGGTTGGATACATATTCTCCTGTTCTGTTGTATGTGTTGACCCCTTGCATACTTCATCAGAACTCCTGTATTCTTTTACAACTCCCTTCAAGAGGCCAACCATGTATTCGTTTATTGCATCAGCGTCATCATTTAAAGGTGTCAATATAGCTCTTTCCCTTAGGTAAGCAGGATCACCCCTATTTGTGTTAAAACCGGGAAATATATGTTGTATAATCTGCTGCATATGGCATTCTGTCGCAGGAAGTATGAACTTGTCTGGAACTTGAATCCAGGTAGGTTCGTCTTCTTCTTCTTTTGCCTTTGCCGGTGCTGTGCCTTCTCCAATGCTTAAAACCCAGCTATTGAATTCGCGCCTTTCCTCATTGATGTCTCCATTTGCGTTTTGGTCATTGACTCGCATGCTTTTTGAGAGGATCAGTAGCTGGAAATGCCTCCACAGCGGTGAATTGTTAATCGTGGCTTCCACAATGTCTTGCCGTCTGCCTTTTTGGATAACTGGCAAAATTTGCCGGAAGTCTCCCCCCAGTAAGACTGTAATGCCCCCAAACAGCTTATGGCGGTTTGATTAGTCTTTACTGCTGCAGATGTCTCTAAGAGTTCTGTCCAGGGCTTCGAAAGCAAATCTTTGTGTCATGGGTGCTTCATCCCATATGATTAGGTCTGTCTGGTTCAACAGGTCTGCCAAATGTGTGTTCTGTTTTATGCCGCATGTGTTGTTTTCCATTAGCTCTAAAGGAATAACAAATCTGCTATGTGCGGTCCTTCCATTGGGTAGTAGTAGGGAGGCAATTCCTGCGTATTGCTTCATGTGTTAGGGTGTAATTGAGCAGTTTACATTTCTAGGCAATGCATATTTCAGGAGTCAAAAATGCACCTGATGATGCGACAACTAGGACAATTTGCGACTCTGATCTCAGCCGTGCCGTTATAGCCTGGTACAAAAAAGTTTTGCCTGTTCCACCGGCCCCATAAACAAAGAAAAAAGACCCCTTGTTTTCCTTAACTGACTGGATCACTCTGTCATAGATCACCAGTTGTTGTGCATTGAGTGATGCATGTAGGACTTCGTGCTCCACAGCTAATTCCATTATGTTGTAGTTGAGTTCCTCCCGAATTAGGCGGTTGTCTGCTGCGGTAAGGAGGGCATGATCGGGCATTGGCATGTCTGGAAAATTAGCAATGGTGATTAACCCAATATGTGTTTGCAGGTGTGGCTGGTTTTATCAATGTGCCACACGTTCGGCTGTGTTGTGTAGCGGGTTTCATGCACCATGGGCTTTCAGGATCAGGATTTGTTCAGTTGTGTGTTCTAGCAATGAGTTTCCTGAGCTTGGGTAGTTGCGACAAACATCCTTTATTGCAGAGTGCAAAGCTAATTTCTTTGTTGGTTCATTGCTGTATTATTTGGTTCGTGAGAAGTCATTGCATTGATGTATTTATATTGCCCTACACAGGTTTATGCATGCTAATTTAGGCAGGGCCATTATCTTTTTTGGTAATGTTTGTGGTTTCATCCAGAAGCAGCGTATGGCCTCCTCTATTAAAGTTATGTACTTTTAGTGCAGCTGTCTGTGTAGCTAATATGTATGCAATGGTGAATTGTAGGTGGCGTGGGTGTTGCGTCTGGAACTGATGTGGAATTGAGGGCGTACCTGAGCAGTAGGTATCGATTGTAAGGTACTACAAATCTGTTATCCGGCCTGTTCTTTCCCTTCACTACTTGAATTCCATTGTCCCTACGTCGGTAAACTGGGTAGCCGTCCTCGTCAATTATAGTCTCCGAATAAAATGACTTTGGAAAGTGTTTGCTGCATTTCCCATCTCTCATACATGGAGACTTACTGTTGCCCTTTCCACACGGCCCATGCATCATGAATTCTTTTACCGCTTCATGTGCAAGAGGATCAATTTCCACGCTTGGGATTTCAGCGCATATAATCTTGTCAATATCACTCCCGGTGTCACACCGGTTTTCTTTTTTAAGCCAAACCAAAATGTGTGCATGAGGTAGACCTCTTTTCTGGAATTCTATTGTGTACACAACTGCAAATAGATATGGGTGAAAACAAAGTCTAGGGGGCATAAATTCCGTAATGTTGTAGAGCAATAAGTTTGAATTTGTACCAGCACGGGTCTTGCCAAAGATGCCATGTTCTCGAATATCCTGAATGAGAGAGGTTAGTTTTAATTTGAATAGCTTAGTCATAATATCCGGACGGTGTGCTGCTGTCTGTCCTGGAATATGACTTAGCATATCATCTACCTCAGGCCATTTCTGGTTTGCTGTAAATGTTATGAACAATGACGGGTTTCCTTTGGCCCTACAAATGGCCATTGCATCCTGATAATTTTGCACCATGTATCGTGGGCCCCCTGTGAAAGTGGCTGGCAACACAATTCTTTTCCCAATCGATGTTGCAATGTTATCTCCTTGTGTGACTGCGTCATATACGTTCTGATATAAATCCGCCCTCAGGTTATTTTGGTTCAGCCGCATCCACCACAACCTCTCCTCTTCTATTGATGTATATGCATCGACTAAGTATTGTTGAAACAGCCTTCCTCCTCGAATTAGTGTAGTACCTTCAGTTAGTCTTTGCTGAACTCGGTAGCAGTAGAATTCCCTCATTGTCATGTAGCCTCGCTTTGTTTTCCTCTCTCCATGATTACAATGATACTCTAGCTTCTCATGATAGTCGTCTTCCCTATATAGGAAAAGAAGTGGATACTGTAGTGCCATGTATAATGGGTGTAATTCTGAAACCCTTTGCAGCCCATGTATCTTGCTGTGGACTACAATATATCTATTCCCATCCTTGTGTCCAAAATCACAAACTATTAGTGCCGCGATTTCTGAGACCTCTGGCCTATCATACTGCCTATTCTCTGATTGCCATTCCCCAAGAAGCCTTAGTGTGAAGGCGTAAGAGTTATTGGTTGTGCACCAATCTCGAGCCATTCTAAAAGCCTTAGCAACATAGATGTAGGTGTCTAACATTGATACCAATGAGGTAACTACTGACTCATCTAGGTTTTCAGCATCCGCAGGCATGCATGACATCCTGTTGCACACTTCATTAGCGGTGTCATGGAAGTAGAGCTGAGCAAACACAGGTCTGTTTCCTTCAGGCGGAAGAAGTGAGCCAAAGCGATGGTAGTTCTGCCCTGACATCCTAAACGTGTATGGGCCTTTAGTTTTATTGACTGAGTTGTCAATCCTTCCTCCGAATGAAGTAAAGCAAAAGATGCCATTATATACGCGTATCAGTTGTCTGAATTTTTTTGCCTCAGGATCAGTCCTACATTGCAATAGGTGGTGTAGGGGTTCAGGTGTTTCATTCAGCCTCTACAATCGTACTTTCCCTTCCTGACAGCACAATGAGAACCTAGGCTGCGCGCCAATCTTGCAATCACCTGTTTTTTCCTCATACCAAAACATGGTTGCACAAAACATGCATTTGTACTTTGGGAAGGCCAACTTGTTGTACATTACTTGCATATCTACATAATATGTACACATGTGTTAGATCTAGTTTCGTCTAACCAAGGTATAGCATCACCATCTTTTGAAAGAACTTACTGTTATTGCCTACAACTGTTGTTGTGCTATGCGCTTTTGCATTTTGAGAACAGGGCACGGGAGAAATGCATTCCATGGTTACCACTACTAACATTTGACCCTTTTATATGTAATGCTACACTGTATAGGAAAGAGAATACTTACTCTTTGGGTTCCTCGATGGCCCTGCAGGTTTTTCTGCTACAAAAGGGGGACCTGTCAATATGTGGAGTCCCGCAGGAAGTTAAATAGGAAGGGCCATTGAGCTTGAAGGGACGGAAATACAATATAGTGGAAGCCAAAACCTGTCATGAAGGTTGTAGCCTATGATAGACGAAGGCCACAGAAACTCTGAACCCTTCCATCTGCGCGCATTGCAGTTCTGATTTCTAACGACAGTTGCTGTGACGGATGCCCTGATGGCTGGCCAAATCCTTGCACTACATCTGTAATATTTGTGAACTGTGAGCCTATGATACGTCAAGAACATATTTTGTTAATCTTTACGAACTACATACATGTTGTGTCTGATTGCTTTCTCCCACTGAGTCTTTCAGAATCCATGCTGCCTTGCTTTGCAGAACCTACAATGGCCGAGCCTGGGTAGAAGCTGCAGATGTGCAGCAGAAGTCAAATAAGTAGTTGAAGCAATCAGAGCATCTACACGATGTGGGTAAGATGCCTCTTTGTCTGTCCACAATTATGATGGTGCATTAATCCAGTATGTTTTAAATGGGAATAACTTATTTACTGAATTACATATATGTGGAGATAAATAGTGTTGAAGTGGGTAAATGGCATGGATGTCCATGTATCATACCATATAGCTTGTTTAATGCATTTGTTAACGTTCGGTTTCCCCATGTTAAACGCATATAATTTATTGCGGAACCGTTACATGGCTTTTCCCCATAACAGTGAACTATGAAAGGTCACACTACTAAATGTTAACATATCATTAATTTTGTTTGCAGTAAATGTGTAATGTGGGCAACATAAATTATGTATGCAGGGAGCTACGTGAGGGGGGTGCACCAATGTACTTCGCATACCCTCATTTCCAGGCGTATAACCCGCGGCATGGTCAATAAATGCCTTACCAGTCTTAAGCAATGTAAGTGTTTCGGCCATCCTTTATGAAAAGGAAGAGTCATAGGAAGTTAGTGGGAGTCCATTTGGCATGGCCCAACATATCCAGTTCTTTTTTGTGTAGCCCCAGCTGATCACAGTTTATCTGGTGCGTACATGCGCTGCACATGTTTTTTTTTAATCTTGAGAATTAAGGGGAGAGCATGTGAAAAACAATGGGTGGGTATAGAGCATCCACTTTGTGTTTACCCAGCTAACCACAGTTTATTCTTATGCGCACATGCGCTGCAAAAGTGTTCTGTGTTGTAAACTTGAGGAGTAAGGGGAGAGAATGTGAAAACATTGGGTGGGTACAGACTGGCCGGCTCCAACCACCGGCCAGACTACATTAATATGACTGGGAAAATACATCCAAAAGTGTTGCGCAGTGCGCAAAGGTAACACATATATATGGGACAAATGGCATAAAATTGGCCTTCTGTTATTCAAAGATAAAAACTAAGCGAACAGACGCAGTAACATTCAGCGACCTGAAGTGCCAGAGAGTGAAAACCATGTCCAATATTTAATTACGCAACCGATCTATATTGTGGTCCCGGGCCCGGGGAGCCTAAGGTGTGTATGTCAGAGGCGTTGCGGGAGCTGGAAATGCATGTCCTTCAGGCGAACCGGCTTTGGCAACATGTGCTAGGCTGTGCGCCTCTATGAGTTCGAGTTCACCATTTTCGGCGCAACGTTGCTCTACAGCCGGAGTAAGGGCCGCCTGATTTTTTTTATTCCCATTGCTGTGGTTGTTCAAAACAGTACTTGCTCCGCTGACTCTGTCATTTTGTAGGGCATTAGTTATTGTTGTGTGTTCAATAAGCAAAATAAGACGCAACAAATTGCTCCCTTACTTGAGGTTATCCTCTGAATCCACTGTCGAGGGGGCCAAAGCAGGGGTGGTGTCCTCCCTAGGGCGTTTCTATATTCAAGTATAATGCAGGATAAGAGCATGATTTCTGTTTAGGGCCACCTACATGCTTAAGCTAAGCTAAAATGTACAGCGCATGGGAACCTTTACCTCAGGTGATGTCCTAGCTGCTGGCAGGATGTTTTTACAGGTGAAGCTCTCAGAGTCAATGGAATAGTAAGTATGGGACTTTATCTCTAATGTATGCACAGTGTTGATGATGTTTGCCAGACCATTAGGTAGCACGCTCTCATCATTATTATCCTCCTGGTCCACGTGGAATTAAGGTTAGATGTCGTAAAAATCATTGAGTGGATGAGGTTTAGGAGCAACGAAACATGTTACAAAAATATACCGCATGTAAAATGTCTTACGCTTTTTAACAAAGAGTTTGCGGTTGCACCAACTAATTTCTCAGCCGTATCGTCGAAAAGGGTCACTGTCGTTGTAGCGGTGGAATCCTCGATGTTTAGGCGGAGCTTGAATCTGGCATAAAAGGCATCACGGTGTGTTAAAAATGAAGGGGGGAAATGGTAGACATGAACACAGTGTGTACTTTTATGGATGGGACATACCTAGGTTTAGGGTAAGAAATTGGCTGCTCACAGGAGGTGCAAAAGAAATTCCCACTGCGCCTTGTGACACCTTTTTTGCACTTCCCGCTGGTACATGCAAAATAGTACCATGGTGTTTGAGTTGCTATTTCTGAAATTCTAGCTTCACACTAGAAAATCATATCCTGCATTCAAATTTGCAGATGGACGTTGTAAGATTATATGTGTTCAATTTACTGAAAGGCACAGATGTAACAACACAGTAACTAACATACCCTCTTCTTTTCTCTACACCACTGCAGCATCTGCAGGATATCCATCTTCATTGATTGGGGGCCTGAATCCACTGGAAGGCCTTCCTAGACTGCATCATCGCTATAAAAAAAGGCAGCATGAAATGAAGGTGAGTACACACTTGTGCCATGCATGCACTCCGCGTAGTAATAACAGGCCTTTAAAGAATTACATTGGCAGATTTTGAAATTCAACCAATTGAGGGATATCTGTTGTGTCAAAAATCATTGTTGATGCAGTGCTTGAGATGTAGACCTCATCTGAACACAGGACACAGCAAAACGGTTGGTTGGGTAAACATGCAAATATAATGTAGGGTGAGGTTTCATATTTAACACTTCCCCGTATGTCTGAATTCCTTCACATGCATGCCGACCAGTATGATAGCATACATGTCTCCTTTTGTAGCTTTCCTTTGTAGCAGCTCATCATCTAGGCAATCCCACAATGTCACTCTAATGTTTGCACCCCTGCCATTTCAAGTAGAAAGACCCATCCAGTTTAGTTTCTGTAGGTACATGTGTAACCACAGGTAGGCGGATCATGTGGGCGTGGCAGTGAAGGGAACTTACGTGTTCGACTGAAGGCGAAAATCAAGGGTTCTAGCTACTCCCATTTGCTTAGTGGGTGTCCCTACCGTCCTCGAAACCCCAACACCAGTGACGTACCCAATAATTTCTGAACACACACAACCATAAGCGGCCAGCAGTACACATAATACGGAGTATATAAAATAACAGGAAAGGTTGTAGGTACGTACCGATGAGGGAATTTGATTCGGACAACTGAATGTCTTCCAGTGCAGTCAAATCAAAAGGGTATAGAGGGTAGCTGGGGTTGACCTGCTGAACTTTCTTAACAATGGAGGCTCCATGGAGTTCTAGCATGCGATTATTAGTCCTCACAATCGAAAAATCTTTTTTATTAGGCAGTACATTAAAACCTTTGATGTTGTACACACATCCCACTTCTAATTTGTTAATGAAACAATGCGCTACGTTGCTTTTCGTTGTGCAGTGTATGGTGTTTCCCTGCAGGCAAGAGGGGCAATGACATATGCAGGAGGGGAGAGATTGGCCTTAAACGGTAGCAAAGCAAAGCATACATGGAATCAGTGCATACCTGGGCGTCTGGAAGGATGAAATCAGTGCTGATGTATGTTCCCATCCGAGCGAAGACATCCCATTTTCGACAAACCATTGCCTCAATGGTCTGCTTGCAACCTTCATCCAGCTGGTCGAGGCGTGCACAAGTCATTTTTTGTTCTCTGGCGAAGGTGTGTACGTGGGACAGATGGGGTATAGTAGAGGTTACGCGCCCCATCCCATTTATAGGCTAAACCTTCGGAGATCGTGCAGGAATACGGTGTTAACGGTTACAGCACACATTTACGTCATTGAAGAGATTTTATGGCATTTATTCGCACAGTACAGGTCATTCTTTTTTGCCATAAATTAGCCGTTACTGGGGGTTAGCAACTGTCGCTGTAACGACTGGGATCCCAAGCGAAATGACAGCCTCAGACCATGTATGCTTTGCCCATTGCCGGCCCAGTTGGAGTACGCGGCCCATTTTCTGATTATGGGCCCGTTGCCATCTTCACCCTTAAACGATATGCTATATGGAAGGAAATGGCAATAAATATGGGGCATTCATTGTTGCAATCCGTCTATTTTATATATATATAGATTATCCTAGTGTTCGTTGGTTGGGGTAGGGGTAAAATAGGGGCAACGTCATGGTGGTCTATAGGGGTGTGCAAATTTGGCCCGGACCGGAAAAATGGATCGGACCGGACCGAAAATGATCGGACCGGACCAGACCGGGGGAATTACGGTCCGGTCCGCGGTCCACATATTTTTAGAATTCCGGTCCGGTCCAAACCCGGCCGATTTTCGGTCCGGACCGGATGGACCGGTTTTTTATTATTTTTAAATTAATTTTATATATTAATATCTTATAATATTATTAAAAATTAGTTTCTAGTATAAATATAAATAAATAACAAAATATATTGTCTAATATTATACACAATAATTATAAAAATAGAAAAAATAATTAATTTTTCATTTATATAAAACTAAAAAATAAAAAAATATGTAAATCGGTCCAATCCGGTCCAAGACCGGACCGGACCGGAATCGGAACCGGACCGGAACCGGACCGGACCGGAACCGGACCGGACCGAATCATACCGGTCCGGTCTTCGGTCCAATGTTTCCAAAAATTCCGGTTCATCGGACCGGACCGGAAAAAGCGGTCCGGTCCGGTCTGAACCGGATGCACAACCCTAGTGGTCTATTTAGTACTTTTGAAGATTTGATTATGTCTGATCTGTTTTTCCTTGGCGCTTTTTTCGATTGTGTTTAGCTCTCCTTTCTCCCAAGGTCATTTATGTTCTTATTTACTTTGTTGTAATTTTCTTGTTTCGTTGATGTATTCTGTCCGATTTGCCCGATGCCAATTTATCTACCTTTCAATTTACCCTACATTATTATATATGTAGGGTAATTCGTATTTTTCCTTATTAAAAAAATAGAATTTGGTTGAGGAATGGAAAAACAAAATTATTTATTTGTGACTAGGGATGGAAAATGAATCTTTATCGTCAAAATAAACAAAAGGAATAGAAATTTTTTGGATTCTATACGTAGGGATGCGTTTAGATGCTGATCCATAATTCATTGAGTTAAATCGGCCTTGCAATTAGGGATGGCAACGGGGCGGGTTCGGGGCGGGGAGTACTCTCCCCGTCCCCGTTTTTTGCCCTAGTTCTCGTCCCCGTTTTCGAACGGGGATCAAAATCTTCCCCCGTCTTCGTCCCTGTCGGGTCCTCGACCCCGTTTCACTATATATAATTTTTTAAAATTTTGTCTAAATTTATGTATTATTACGATTTAGGATATAAATAATTTGAGATTTATGGTTTAAAGTCTAAAGGGTATAAGGTTTAAGGACTAAACAATATAAAATTTAGGATTTAAGGTTAAGAAAATCATAAAAATATTATATACGGCGGGGATCCCCGCAGGTTTCCCCGCCGGGGACGGGGCGGGGAACAGGGTGGGAACCTATATCCCCACCCTGCTCTCCATCCCCGCTCAAGGTTTAAATTTTCCCTCGTTCCCGCTGTTGGAACTCATTTTTGAATGTGGCGTCGGGTACTTTTCCGGGCACAATTCTGGTGGGCTCCGGCCATTTTTAACACCGGAAAGTGGAAGCATTGGCTTCCTCTACGCGAGCACATTCTCGTAGTGTACTCATACGACAAAAATGATTTCCGTTTGAATGAGAAATGGAGGCCCAAAGTAGCTTGCATGAAGTGCAAAACTTGGGAATATGTGGGGGCAAATTTCTTGTCCCACATTGGAAGTTTGGAGGTAGAAATACCACCATATATAATGGAGAAATGGACTCAAGGTTGTGGCCTTGGGTCATTACCCATTTTCAATGGGGAGAGGAGCTAGCCCAACACCACACGCGCGCCGAGTCGAGTCGGGCCGGGTCGCGTCGAGCCGTGCCGTGCTCGGGCTCGGGCTTGGGACCTATCTTTTTGGGCCAATCCGGAAGCCCATTAGTGGGCTTTGATCTGGTACATGGAGAGATTTCGGGCTGCAGACCTAATCTTCCTCCATTAATGTCGAAGGATCTGTAACGTCCTCCTCCTGTTTCGTAACGTTCAAATCCTCCTCTTCAGACTTCCGAAGCTCTTTAAAAAGAGTTGTCAGCCTCTCATTCGAAGACACACAAAGAAACGATCTTCCTCCATCTTCTCTGTTTTCTGAAAAAATCGAGTCTGAGAGTACTACACAGAGCGATTCGTAGCCTTCTGGATTCTTTGGTTGCGCAAATAAGAGTCGTCTTGCAGTTGTATCCTAGGATTCGGAACGTCATCAAACTGTCACAATACGGGGCATTTTCAGAATTAAGGAGAGAGATTTCATTCTCGACTCTGCATCGTTCTTAGTTCGGTATAATTTCGTTTAATTATTGGGCGATTTCTACTTGCAGTTTATATTCCAATATTGCGTTCCTACAGTCTTAATTCTGAACTTCGCTTAAACTGCTAAATCGCACTAACGAAATTTGTGTTCGAGTTTCTTTCTCCGCTCTCGCAGGAACAGTTGCAGATCTTAATTCCGAATTTCTGTGCAGTTGTACTGTTTCCGATTCTGCACAGGAAATTTTTCCGAATTCAATTTGTTTTAATTCGATCATGTACTTGCGTTTTCTAACATTATGTGCAGGAATTTTTTTTTTCCAAAGATTCTGTTTCGTATTGTTTCTGTATCTGCACGGTCTAATCTGTCTTTTGTAGGAAATTCAATTCGAATCTGTAGTGGTCTAACCTAATTCTGTGCAGGAATTAATTCGAGATCTTCGAATCTGATTTGGCCATTCGAATTTATTTCGAATTCATATCTAGAAATATATTATTCTGAATCTGCAATTTAATTCGGATTTAAGTTACATTCGTGAATTTCCGTACTGATTTCTGGGTTGTATTTCTGTGAACAGATTCTGATATCATGGGTGATAACATTGAGAAATCTATTGCTGATGTTACTGGAGCTGGAAACGGAAACACGTCTGAGTCGACGCCCCAAATTCAGTTTGGGAGTGGTCTGTCAGCGGTGAATTTGCCAGTGGGGAATGTGCAAGCAGTGAATCTGCAAGATGCAAACCTGCCAGCGGCTAATCTGTAAGCCGCAGTGGTCGGAACTTCTGAGGTTCGTCAGATTATCCACCCAGCTGCTTTTTAGACTGTCCAACCGACAGTCCATATGCCTGGCGCTGTGAACGCTGGCTTGATGCCAGAAAAGTTCGATGGAACTGGCTTCAAGACATGGCAGCAGAAGATGTTCTTCTTCCTGACCACGTTGAAGCTTGAGAAGTATC
Organism: Rheum nobile; assembly: GCA_027886185.1. Classification (NCBI taxonomy): domain Eukaryota; kingdom Viridiplantae; phylum Streptophyta; class Magnoliopsida; order Caryophyllales; family Polygonaceae; genus Rheum; species Rheum nobile. The sequence goes on along the minus strand of WOAB01000618.1, from coordinate 2,466,263 downwards.
TGACTGAGGAGAAGCCTGTGATGTCACCTCACAATACTGATGCATACCTCCTAGCCAGCGTTGAGGCCTGGACTCATGCAGACTTTCTGTGCCAAGGTTGGGTTCAAAGCCGCCTGATAGATCCATTGTACAATGTGTACAGCAAGATCAAGACCTCCAAGGAGCTCTGGACTGCCTTGGAGAAGAAATACAAGTCTGAGGATGCAGGCTCGAAGAAATTCGCAGTGGCGAAGTTTCTGGACTTCAAGATGGTGGACACTAAGCCCATCATGAAACAGGTCGAAGAGTTGCAGCTCTTTACGCATGAGATCATTGTTGAAGGGATGTCTATCTATAAGACGTTCCAGGTGGCTGCTTTCATTGAGAAACTTCCTCCAGGCTAGAAGGAGTTCAAGAGCTACCTGAAGCACAAGCGAAAGGCGATGACTGTGGAAGACTTGATAGTCAGGCTGCGGATTGAGTCAACCAACCGCAAAGCAGATAGGGTTCAGCCTGTTGAACAGAAGGCTAATCTGGCTGAACACAAGGACAAGGACAAAGGGAAGAAACGAAAGTTCCAACCCCAAAGCTCCAACAACTTCAAGAAGCAACCAGCTAAGAAGTTCATTGGGAAGTGCCATAAGTGTGGCAAAATGGGTCACAAGGCTGACGAGTGTCGTAGCAAGGCTGATCCACGCAAGGACAAGGGGAAATCCCAAGCCAACATGACTGAAGGCAGGCTCTCGGATTCTAATCTGTGTGCTGTAGTGTCTGAAGTCAACATGGTTGGAAGCAACCCAAGGGAATGGTGGTACGATACAGGTGCTACCAGACATATCTGCTCTGACAAGGGATGCTTCACCACCTATCAGCAGAGCAAGAGCGACGAGCATCTGTTTATGGGGAACTCGTCCACATCAAAGGTGGAAGGTTACGGGAAAGTGGTGTTGAAGCTGACTTCAGGAAAGGAGCTGACTCTCACCAATGTCATGCATGTGCCAGATATAAGGAAGAATTTGATCTCCGGCACTTTGCTAATCAAGAACGGGTTCACAACGAATTTCGTGTCTGACAAGTTGGTTCTCTCAAAGAATGGGGTATTTTTGGGCAAGGGTTATGTAAAGGATGAACTGGTCAAAATGAATGTAATGACAGTCATCTCAAAAACTATTGTAACTGATGTTTCAATGAATAAGACTAATCCTATTGCTTATGTTGTTGAGTCTTTTAATATTTGGCATGAACGATTAGGGCATGTGAATAAAAAGTCTATTCAAAGACTAATGAACATGAACCTGATTCCGAAATGCAAATCAAGTAAAGACAAATGTGAAGTATGCGTACAGGCCAAACTCACAAAAACGCCATCCCCACACGTCGAGAGAACAAACGAACCTCTAGGTTTAATACACACAGACTTGTGTGATTTAAAATATGTGCAAACTAGAGGCGGTAAAAAGTATTTTGTAACCTTCATTGATGATTGCACAAAATACTGTTATGTATACTTCCTAAGAAGTAAGGATGAAGCCTTGAAAAAGTTTAAGGAATACAAGTTGGAAGTTGAAAACCAACTTAGTAAAACCATAAAAATAATCCGAAGTGATAGAGGAGACGAGTATGATGAACCTTTCAACGCATTATGTAGAGAACACGGGATTATTCATCAAACAGCTGCTCCCTACTCACCAGAATCTAACGGAGTTGCGGAACGAAAGAACCGAACTTTGAAAGAGATGATGAATGCAATGTTGCAGGAATCTGGGTTACCCCAGAACATGTGGGGGGAAGCACTGCTTACCACCAATTATATCCTCAACAAGATACCGCATAAAGTTACTGGCAAGACGCCATACGAACTTTGGAAAGGTAAAGTACCTTCGTACAAATACCTCAAAGTGTGGGGGTGCCTAGCAAAAGTGGCAGTGCCACCTCCTAAGAAGGTCACAATTGGACCTAAAACCGTTGATTGTATTTTCATAGGATATGCACATAACAGTAGTGCTTATCGGTTTCTGGTACATAAATCTGATATACCAGATATACATGTAAATACAATAATGGAATCAAGGAATGCGTCCTTCTTTGAAAACGTGTTTCCGTGCAAGGATAAAGAACATCCAAAACGAACTCGTGAACAAAGTAAAGCAGGCACTTCTGTAAATGAAACAGAAGATGAACCTAGACAAAGCAAAAAACTCGAAAGGACACAGAAATTGAACCTAGACGGAGCAAAAGAGCTCGAAAGGAGAAAACCTATGGGCATGAGTTCATCATGGCCTTCCTTTTGGAGAATGAGCCTAGAACTTTCAAAGAAGCTATGTCTACACCTGATGCACCTTCATGGAAGGAAGCAGTTAAAAGCGAAATCGACTCCATTATGCAAAATCATACATGGGAGTTAGTTGATTTGCCACAAGGGTGTAAAGCACTTGGGTGCAAATGGATTTTCAAAACCAAATTGAAAACCGATGGCTCAGTAGATAAGCACAAGGCGAGGCTTGTGGTGCAAGGATTCCGGCAAAAAGAGGGCTTGGATTTCTTTGACACTTATTCTCCAGTTATGAGAATACCTTCAATAAGAATGCTAATAGCAATAGTTGCATTACGAAACCTCGAAATCCATCAAATGGATGTGAAAACTGCCTTTCTAAACGGAGAATTAGAAGAGGAGATATATATGAAACAACCTGAGGGTTATGTTGTTCTTGGACAGGAACACAAGGTGTGCAGACTTGTCAAGTCTCTATATGGACTCAAACAAGCTCCAAAGCAGTGGCATGAAAAATTTGACAATGTCATGATGTCAAATGGCTTCAGCATCAATGAATGTGACAAATGTATCTACTTCAAAGACACGCCAAATGGTTACATTTTGTTGTGCATGTACGTAGATGACATGCTCATTATTAGAAGCAATAAAGACATGATCAACCGAACTAAGAACATGCTTAGTGGGAAGTTTGACATGAAAGACTTGGGACCAGCAGATGTCATACTAGGGATCAAAATCACTAGACATTCTGAAGGAATTATCCTATCTCAAGCTCATTATGCTAAAACAGTACTTGAACGATTCAAGAACTATTCAAGCGGGACTGCAAAGAGTTCCATGGATCCTCATCTCCACTTGACCAAGAACTCGGGGGATGCAGTATCACAATTGGAGTATGCACGTGTGATTGGAAGTCTGATATACTTGACCAATTGCACAAGACCTGACTTGGCGCACTCAGTCAATGTACTAAGTCGCTACACAAGTAATCCAGGACACAAACACTGGAAAGGGATAACTAGAGTATTAAATTACTTGCGTTATACTCAAAGTTATGGGCTGCACTATGGTAAATACCCAGCAGTTCTAGAAGGATACAGTGATGCAAATTGGATATCAGATTCCATAAACTCAAAATCTACAAGTGGATATGTGTTTACACTTGGGGGTGCAGCAGTATCATGGAAATCTTCCAAACAAACACTATTGGCCAGATCCACTATGGAGTCTGAGTTCATTGCTTTAGACAAAGCAGCAGAGGAAGTCGAGTGGCTTCGGAATTTATTGGAAGATATCGCGATGTGGGACAAACCAGTGCCAACAGTATGTGTACACTGTGATAGTCAATCGGCTATAGCTCGGGCACTGAGTCGTTTGTACAATGGTAAGTCACGTCATATACGAAGACGACATAAAATCATTAGACAACTACTCTCGCATGGTATAATCTCAATAGATTATATCAAGTCGGCTGACAACCTAGCGGATCCGTTTACTAAAGGTTTGTCACGAGATCAAGTTGTAAAATCATCAAGAGGAATGGGTTTAAATCCTATGACTAAAGAGGATGATTGATGGCAAACCCTACCTACGTGACTGGAGATCCCAAGAAGTAGGTTCAAAGGAAAAACTAAATCAAGCTGAATCAAGATGAGCACTGGGAGACTTAAGTCTCCTCCCAGTTCCTAGGATGATGAACAGTGCTACCTGTATGAGTTAAGGTTAAGCTTGGCTTTTAATGATTCCATAGCTTTGAAATAAATGTGGGGTATGACAGGATACTCTTTATGGCAATCACCTTATAAGTGTGAAATTGGGCCGTTTCTAGGAGAATTAAGAGAGGCTGAATTCTCCAAGTTCACTCATGAATAACCAGGGATGTTCAAGGCCAAAATGAACACAACAAGAGAACCTAGTTCTGTGAGAATATGAAACTGTGTGATAGTTGTTGTCTCGGTTTACATCAAAGCCCGGGTGGTTCAAGACATCATGTTCACTACATGGTCGAGTAAATCCGATAGCTACTCACTATGGGTGCTTCAAAGCTGAAACACGCTACCAGCCCAGATGCAGTGATTTTTCGACTGTACTCTCAAAAGTCTTTCTGTTTTTAACCAATGTTTAGAATCATTTCTATTCATGTGAGGGATTATTGGAACTCATTTTTAAATGTGGCGACGGGTACTTTTCCGGGCACAATTCCGGTGGGCTTCGGCCATTGTTAACACCGGAAAGTGGAAGCATTGGCTTCCTCTACGCGAGCACATTCTCGTAGTGTACTCATACGACAAAAATGATTTCCGTTTGAATGAGAAATGGAGGCCCAAAGTAGCTTGCATGAAGTGCAAAACTTGGGAATATGTGGGGGCAAATTTCTTGTCCCACATTGGAAGTTTGAAGGTAGAAATACCACCATATATAATGGAGAAATGGACTCAAGGTTGTGGCCTTGGGTCATTACCCATTTTCAATGGGGAGAGGAGCTAGCCCAACACCACATGCGCACTGAGTCGAGTCGGGTCGGGCCGGGTCGCGTCGAGTCGTGTCGTGCTCGGGCTTGGGACCTATATTTTTGGGCCAATTCGGAAGCCCATTAGTGGGCTTTGATCTGGTACATGGAGAGATTTCGGGCTGCAGACCTAATCTTCCTCCATTAATGTCGAAGGATCTATAACGTCCTCCTCCTGTTTCGTAACGTTCAAATCCTCCTCTTCATACTTCCGAAGCTCTTTAAAAAGAGTTGTCAGCCTCTCATTCGAAGACACAAAAAAACGATCTTCCTTCCTCTTCTCTGTTTTTTGAAAAAATCGAGTCTGAGAGTACTACACAGAGCGGTTCGTAGCCTTCTGGATTCTTTGGTTGCGCAAATCAGAAGTCGTCTTGCAGTTGTATCCTGGGATTCGGAACGCCATCAAACCGTCGCAATACGGGGCATTTTCAGAATTAAGGAGAGAGATTTCGTTCTCGACTCTGCATCGTTCTTAGTTCGGTATAATTTCGTTTAATTATTGGGCGATTTCTACTTGTAGTTTATATTCCAATATTGCGTTCCTACACCCGCCCCCATCCCCGTATAAATTCCCCGTAGCAGAGATTGCGTACGGGGAATGGGGAATCTCACCCTGTTGCCCTCCCTACTTGCAATCAGCTTCTACTATTTGGGTTTGGATTTGATCTTGTCGCAGATCCATAACGAAGGTGCAAATTGATTGGAGAGGGAGAGCTTCTTAATTCCAAACATAAAAGAGAAAGTCGTATGTGAAAGCTTCTTAATTCCATGGCGGTCCTCGTCGTCCATAAAAATCATCATGTACAGTAGTGGTGTGGCAGAGTGAGATGAAGACTTAAATGTAGGAACATAATTTCCTATATGCATACAAAAGCTTTAAACTGCAAATATACAAACATGAATTAAGGAAATCTGAAGTTTAGAAATACCGAACGAAGAACGGATGCAGAGTCGAGACCGAAATCTCTTTCCTTAATTCTGAAAACGCCCCGTAGTGTGACGGTTGTTGACATTCCGAATCCCAGGATACAACTGCGACGATCTCTTGAACTGTACAACCCAGTAAAGCAAGATCCTACGAACCCACGAATCTGTGTGTACTCTCAGACTCGATTTTTTACGAAAAAATAGAGAGGAGGGAGGAATATTATTGTGTTCGATATCTTCGAATGAGAGATCAGCTACTCTCCTTGAGAGCTTCGGAAGTTAACGTTACAGAACGTTACGAAGAAGAGGAGGTTACGAATTTGTTGACCGTTACAGATCTTCCATCATCAATGGGGGACATTACAAGCTGTAAGAAGCCCACTACTGGGCTTTCTGGATCGGCCCAAAAAGATGGGGCGTTGGCTGGCCAGCCCAAGCCCAATCCGATCCAACCCGGCCCGAGCCCGAGCACGGCTCGGGTTGACCCGACTCGACTCGGCGCGCGTGTGGGCTTGATGAGCTAGGTCCTCTCCCCATTGAAAATGGGTAATGACCCAAGGCCACAACCTTGAGTCTATTTCTCCTCTATATATGCTAGGAGATTTATCTCCAAACTTTCAATGTGGGACAAGAATTTTGCCCCCACATTTCCCAAGTTTTGCACTTCATGCAAGCTACTTTGGGCCTCCATTTCTCATTCAAACGGAAATCATTTTTGTCGTATGAGTACACTATGAGAATGTGCTCGCGTAGAGGAATCCAATGCTTCCACTTTCCGGTGTTGACGTTGGTCGGAGCCCACCGGAATTGTGCCCGGCGCCACATGTTAAAAATGAGTTCCAACAATCCCCCACATGAATAGAAATGATTCTAAACATTGGTTTAAAAACAGAAAGACTTTTGAGAGTACAGTCGAAAAATCACTGCATCTGGGCTGGTAGCATGTTTCAGCCTTGAACCACCCATAGTGAGTAGCTATCGGATTTACTCGACCAGGTAGTGAACATGATGTCTTGAACCACCCGGGCTTTGATGTAAACTGAGACAATAACTATCACACAGTTTCATCTTCTCACAGAACTAGGTTCTCTTGTTGTGTTCATTTTGGCCTTGAACATCCCTGGTTATTCATGAGTGAACTTGGAGAATTCAGCATCTCTTAACTCTCCTAGAAACGGCCCTATTTCACACTCATAAGGTGATTGCCATAAAGAGTATCCTGTCATACCTCACTTTTATTTCAAAGCTATGGAATCATTAAAAGTCAAGCTTAACCTTAACTTATACAAGTAGCACTGTTCATCATCCTAGGAACTGGGAGGAGACTTAAGTCTCTCAGTGCTCATGTTGATTCAGCTTGATTTAGTTTTCCCTTTGAACCTACTTCTTGGGATTTCCAGTCAGGTAGGTAGGGTTAGCCATCAAGCATCCTCTTTAGTCATAGGCTTTAAACCCATTCCTCTTGATGATTTAACAACTTGATCTCGTGACAAACCTTTAGTAAACGGATCCGCTAGGTTGTCAGCCGACTTGATATAATCTATTGAGATTATACCATGCGAGAGTAGTTGTATAATGGTTTTATGTCGTCTTCTTATATGACATGACTTACCATTGTACAAACGACTCAGTGCACGAGCTATAGCTGATTGGCTATCACAGTGTACACTTATTGATGGCACTATTTTTTCCCACATCGGGAAATCTTTGAAAAGATTTCGAAGCCATTCAGCTTCCTCTGTTGCTTTGTCCAAAGCAATGAACTCAGACTCCATAGTGGATCTGGCCAATAGTGTTTGTTTGGAAGATTTCCATGAGACTGCTGCACCACCAAGTGTAAATACATATCCACTTGTGGACTTTGAGTTTCTGGAATCGGATATCCAGTTTGCATCACTGTATCCTTCCAAAACAGTTGGGTATTTCCCATAATGCAGTCCATAACTTTGAGTATAGCGCAAGTAGTTCAATACTCTAGCTATCCATTTCCAGTGTTTGTGTCTTGGATTACTTGTGTAGCGACTTAGTACACTTACTGAGTGCGCCAAGTCAGGTCTTGTGTAATTGGTCAAGTACATGAGACTTCCAATCACACGTGCATACTCCAATTGTGATACTGCATCCCCCGAGTTCTTGGTCAAGTGGAGATGAGGATCCACGGGACTCTTTGCAGTCCCGCTTGAGTAGTTCTTGAATCTCTCAAGTACTTTTTCAGCATAATGTGCTTGAGACAAGATAATTCCTTCAGAATGTCTAGTGATTTTAATCCCTAGTATGACATCTGCTAATCCCAAGTCTTTCATGTCAAACTTTCCACTAAGCATGTTCTTAGTTCGGTTGATCATGTCTTTATTGCTTCCAATAATGAGCATGTCATCTACGTACAAACACAACAAAATGTAACCATTTGGAGTGTCTTTGAAGTAGATGCATTTGTCACATTCATTGATGCTGAAGCCATTTGATATCATGACATTGTCAAAAAAAAAATCATGCCACTGCTTTGGAGCTTGTTTGAGTCCATATAGTGACTTCACAAGTCTGGACACTTTGTGTTCCTGTCCAAGAACCACATAACCCTCAGGTTGTTTCATGTATATCTCCTCTTCTAATTCTCCATTTAGAAAGGCAGTTTTCACATCCATTTGATGGATTTCGAGGTTTCGTAATGCTGCTATTGCTATTAGCATTCTTATTGAAGTTATTCTCGTAACTAAAGAATAAGTGTCAAAGAAATCCAAGCTTTTCTTTTTGCCGGAATCCTTGCACCACAAGCCTAGCCTTGTGCTCGTCTATTGAGCCATCAGTTTTCAATTTTGTTTTGAAAATCCATTTGCACCCAAGTGCTTTACACCCTTGTGGCAAATCAACTAACTCCCATGTATGATTCTGCATAATGGAGTCGATTTCGCTTTTAACTACTTCCTTCCATGAAGGTGCATCAGGTGTAGACATGGCTTCTTTGAAGGTTCTAGGCTCATTCTCTAAGAGAAAGGCCGTTATGAACTCTTGCCCAAAGGTTTTCTCCTTTCGAGCTCTTTTGCTTCGTCTAGGGCCATCTTCTGTTTCATTTACAGAAGTGCCTGCTTCACTCTGTTCACGAGTTCGTTTCGGATGTTCTTTATCCTTGCACGGAAACACGTTTTCAAAGAAGGATGCATTCCTTGATTCCATTATTATATTTACATGTATATCTGGTATATCAGATTTATGTACCAGAAACCGATAAGCACCGCTTTTATGTGCATATTCTATGAAAATACAATCAACGGTTTTAGGTCCAATTGTGACCTTTTTAGGAGGTGGTACTGCCACTTTTGATAGGCACCCCCACACTTTGAGGTATTTGTACAATGGTACGTTACCTTTCCAAAGTTGGTATGGCGTATTGCCAGTACCTTATGCAGTATCGTGTTGAGGATATAACTGGTGGTAAGCATCGCTTCCCCCACATCTTCTGGAGTAACCCAGATTCCTGCAACATTGCCTTCATCATCTCTTTCAGAGTTTGGTTCTTTCGTTCCGCAACTCCATTAGATTCTGGTGAGTAGGGAGCAGTTGTTTGATGAATAATCTCGTGTTCTCTACATAACGCGTTGAAAGGTTCATCATACTCGCCTCCTCTATTACTTCGGATAGTTTGTATGGTTTTACTAAGTTGGTTTTCCACTTCCAACTTGTATTCCTTAAACTTTTCCAAAGCCTCATCCTTGCTTCTTAGCAAGTATACATAACAGTATTTTGTGCAATCATCGCTAAAAGTCATGAAATACTTTTTACCGCCTCTAGTTTGCACTTTAAATCACACAAATCTGTGTGTATTAAACCTAGAGGTGCGGTTGTTCTCTCTACACGTGGGGATGGTGTTTTTGTGAGTTTGGCCTGTACGCATACTTCACATTGTTCTTTACTCGATTTGCATTTCGGAATCAGGTTCATGTTCATTAGTCTTTGAATAGACTTGTAATTCACATGTCCTAACCGTTCATGCCAAATATTAAAAGACTCAACGACATAATCAATAAGATTATTCTTATTCATTGAAAACATTGGATACAATAGAGTTTGGGATGACTGTCATTACATTCAGTTTGACCAGTTCATCCTTTACATAACCCTTGCCCAAATACACCACATTCTTAGAAAGAACTAGCTTGTCAGACACGAACTTCACAGCGAAGCCGTTCTTGCTCAGCAAAGTGTCGGAGATCAGATTCTTTCGTATATCTGGCACATACATGACATTAGTGAGAGTCAACTCCTTCTCGGAAGTAAGCTTCAACACCACTTTGTCGTGACCATCGACCTTGGATGTGAACGAGTTCCCCATAAATGGATGCTCGTCACTCTTGCTCTTCAGATAAGTGGTAAACATTCCCCTATCAGAGCAGATATGTCTGGTAGCACCTGTATCGTACCACCATTTCATTGGATTGCTTCCAACCATATTGACTTCAGACGTCAAACCACATAGATCTGCATCCGTGAGCCTGCCTTCAGTCATGTTGACTTGGGATTTCCCTTGTCCTTACGCGGATCAGCCTTGCTACGACATTCGTCAGCCTTGTGACCCATTTTACCACACTTGTGGCATTTTCCACTGAACTTCTTAGCTCGTTGCTTATTGAAGTTGTTGGAGCCTTGGGGTTGAAACTTTCGTTTATTCCCCTTGTCCTTGTTCTTGGCCAAGTTGGCCTTCGGGTTCAGTACCTGACCACCATCTGCTTTGTGGTTGGTTGACTCAAACCGCAGCCTGACAATCAAGTCTTCAACAATCATAGCCTTTCGCTTGTGCTTTAGATAGCTCTTGAAATCCTTCCATCCTAGAGGGAGTTTCTCTATGAAAGTAGCTACATGGAACGTCTCATAGATCGACATTCCTTCCGCAATAATTTCATGCGTAAGCAATTGCAGCTCTTCAACTTGTTCCATGATGGGCTTGGAGTCCACCATTTTGAAGTCCAGAAATTTCGCCACTGTGAACTTCTTAGAGCATGCGTCCTCAGACTTGTATCTCTTTCCAAGGCAATTCAGTATTCCTTAGAAGTCTTGATCTCACTGTATCATTGTACAGTGGATCTGTCAGACGGCTTTGAACCCAACCTTTGCACAGACAATCCCCATTAGTCCAGGCCTCGACGCTGGCTAGGGAGAAAAGATATGAATTCTGAGGTAAAAGCACATGCTTATCCTCTTTCAGAAACTTTTCTAGTCTGATAGGCTATTGGTTTGGACGATCCGAGTTAACAGCGTTTCCGAACCTCCTGACTGGCAAATTCACTGCCGGCAGACCACTCCCAGACTGAATCCGGGGTGTCGACTCAACACGATTTCCAATATCGGCTTCAACACGAGCACCAAAACCAGAATTAGCATTCTCAGTTTGGTTAATTACAAGTTGTAAAATAGAGAGGAGGGAGGAAGATTATGGGAGACGTTACAAGCTGTAAGAAGCCCATTACTGGGCTTTCTGGATCGGCCCAAAAAGATGGGGCGTTGGCTGGCAAGCCCAAGCCCAATCCGATCCAACCCGGCCCGACTCGACTTGATTCGGCGCGCGTGTGGGCTTGATTTCCAATATCGGCTTCAACATGAGCACCAAAACCAGAATTAGCATTCTCAGTTTGGTTAATTACAAGCTGTAAAATAGAGAGGAGGGAGGAAGATTATGGGGGACGTTACAAGCTGTAAGAAGCCCACTACTGGGCTTTCTGGATCGGCCCAAAAAGATGGGGCGTTGGCTGGCAAGCCCAAGCCCAATCCGATCCAACCCGGCCCGACTCGACTTGATTCGGCGCGCGTGTGGGCTTGATGAGCAATATCGGCTTCAACACGAGCACCAAAACCAGAATTAGCATTCTCAGTTTGGTTAATTACAAGCTGTAAAATAGAGAGGAGGGAGGAAGATTATGGGGGACGTTACAAGCTGTAAGAAGCCCACTACTGGGCTTTCTGGATCGGCCCAAAAAGATGGGGCGTTGGCTGGCAAGTCCAAGCCCCATTCTCAGTTTGGTTAATTACAAGCTGTAAAATAGAGAGGAGGGAGGAAGATTATGGGGGACGTTACAAGCTGTAAGAAGCCCACTACTGGGCTTTCTGGATCGGCCCAAAAAGATGGGGCGTTGGCTGGCAAGTCCAAGCCCAATCCGATCCAACCCGACTTGACTTGATTCGGCGCGCGTGTGGACTTGATGAGCTAGGTCCTCTCCCCATTGAAAATGGGGGGGTCCTCTCCCCATTGAAAATGGGTAATGACCCAAGGCCACAACCTTGAGTCCATTTCTCCTCTATATATGCTAGGAGATTTATCTCCAAACTTTCAATGTGGGACAAGAATTTTGCCCCCACATTTCCCAAGTTTTGCACTTCATGCAAGCTATTTTGGGCCTCCATTTCTCATTCAAACGAAAATCATTTTTGTCGTATGAGTACACTACGAGAATGTGCTCGCGTAGAGGAAGTCAATGCTTCCACTTTCCGGTGTTGACGTTGGCCGGAGCCCACCGGAATTATGCCCGGAAAAGTGTCCGACGCCACATGTTAAAAATGAGTTCCAACATTAAATCCCAACGCAATATTGTACGTACGTGTGCACAACACTTTCGTTTTACTCCACAAATTTACAAACAACTTAATTTGCCGAATCCCAGCGCATTGTAACATTTCGAGAATTAATCACATATCAAAGTTCATAAGCATTTTCGTACCGACATGGCTAGCTAGCTAGCTATCTCTCTTCATCATATTTATGACTAATATATTAATTAATTAATTAATATATATATATATAGCATGTATGTATCAATATTTCTAAGTTGTCATTTTAGTGTCGATCTCCACCAACAATCTCTTTGCGCGGAGGAGGAGATTCAATATAAATTCCTACGCCGCCATCTTGAGGAGGAGGAGTCTCAATTTGATTCTTGGCTACATCGCCATCGATCTTGTTTGAACCAGTCCTCAGCGTCTCTTCCGCTTGATTGGACGGCACCAGCTTATTTAGCCTCTTCAGCTCCTTGGCCTTTCCCCATAACATGGCGTACAATCCAAACACAATAAGCGCCGCCCCCAGTACGCTGTTAAGATCGACCAACCACAATCATTAATCAATCAATACAGATATATCAATATTGTGTACGTACGTACGTACGTTTAACCATGCAGATATATTATATTATATATATATATATATATATATATATATTACCTTCCCAAGTGTAGCTTCTCATCCAATATGAGCGAACCCGCAATCGCGACTAGTATCAACATCAAAGGGTTAAATATTGACACATATAGGGGGCCTTTAAGTTTCACACACCATGAAAGCAATGCTACACAAATCCCTGATCCAACAACTCCCTATCAAAATTAATCAGTCATTAATTATATATATCCAATATAATTACTGAATTACGTACGTACGTTCCTCTTAGCTTAATTACCGAGTATGTGACAGTGAGAAGTCGAATGTCGAAACCCAACTTCCAATGCTCCCAGTCATGATCCACGATTAAGGCGAAAACAAGCGCTTGGATCGCTCCCATTATGCTCATCAAAGCCGTGCTCGAATAATAGCTAGGATACTTGTGGCTCATCTTTGCCTGCATTAATTACGCATTACTAAAGACTAATCAATCATTCTGGGGGTGGGGCTTGGCTTATAGACGTACGTTTAGAGTGATCACCTGAATGATTAACCAGGAAGCATAGCTTAAAGAGCAGGCAAGAGACACTAATGCACCTAAGATTGGATTACCATCGTGTGGATGCGGGGACGCCACGTGCCTAAAACGACGAGTATTGGCCAGGGCTGGCCAGAGGTTGATCACAAGGCCTTTGTAGAAAGTCAGCACCATTGCACCCGCAATCCCTAGCATTGTTCCCAACACCTTTGCTCTCCCTGACATACTATTTATCCCCAATTTCTCCAACCTATATGTATATATATTAAGCAAAATTAAATAATATATCAAGCTAGCACGTACATGATCGAACTAATTAATTAATTAATACCTGAAGGAAACTGCGAGAATGAAGGTAATAGCAGGAACAAGATTTGCCATGGCTGAAGCAAAGGTAGCGGATGTCAAAGCAAGGCTTTCCAAGTATAGATTTTGTGCCAATGATCCTCTGCAATTAATCAAGTAATTTAATTTAAACAAGCTATGTTGCTCATTTCATCTATAATATGTGTACGTAGATTAGATATATTATATTATATGCCTAGTGTAGTGTGTATGTTTTTTCAATTTAGCAGAGCTTTTGTAACCTAATATCTTGCATTTCATAGCTGATTAATCCTCCCTCAGGTTGTAACACCTAAACGTCTTCCCTTTTTTATTATCAAGTTGTTGACTAATGTTTGATGCATCAAAATAAATGTTTAAGAGCTCTAATTGATTTATTAATTCCTGACCCCCCAAAAAAAATGTCGTTAATTTAATTTGTTACATTAGAACGTGCGACATGATCGAACATTTTTCTTTTGGTCGATTTCTTTTTTCTAGTTTGTTAGTATTGATATTTTGTTAGAGATACCGGGTAGATTAGGCCTCAAGTCTAGGTCTATTAGTTATTTATCTTAACTAAATTTAAGGGTTTTGTAAATTAGTTTTCATAGACACATTTTAATACAACGCAAAATTATGTGTGTTGCCCACAAATTAGATTATTTTTTTGGGTCTGCAAATTAGATCTTATTATTTCAATATAATGTATTACGAATGTAACTAGCAAGGGGAAGATAACTAATATGATTACTGATGAATTCATTTACAGCATTCATCTTTTCCCTGATTAATCCGCGCGTGTGTACTAATTAGGCTTAATGAAATTACAATGAATACAGGATTTGAAATCAAATTTTAAGCCATCAGCTCATGATTAGCTGTAAATTCTATAAAGTGAATTATTTATCGTGTATTAAGTGCAAATTCATACATAAACGCTAGCTGTATAAAAGTTACCAGTTCTAGGAACTATATTTGTTATTGTGCAAACATATACTCCGTATTAGTAGTAGGGGTGCACGGGTCGACGAAACTGAAGCCCGAACCGAATCCGGCCCGAAAAACCCGAACCGAACCCGAACCCATACTCTTTCGGTTCGGGTTTTGGGCCGCACTTTTTAATATTTCGGGTCGGATTGGATTCGGTTCGGATTTCGGGTTTTAGTGCATTTTTTGCCTTTTTTCCTCTTCGGACGCTGTTTAGTCCGAACTCGACCCGAACCCGAACCGAAGTGTTCGGGTTCGGTCTTCGGTCCCATGTTTTTGGGCTTTTTGGGTTCGGGCTTTTCGGGTTCGGGTCGGGTTCTGGCCCATGCTCACCCCTAATTAGTAGTACAAAATTTGAAGAGATACTTACCCAAAAAGTCCGCATAGAAAAGCTTGGCCCAGAATCTTCCATGTTAATTTAGGCCTGCTCCTTCTGCATTCGCATCACATACACACACAAGTTAAATCAATAATTTGTAAGCCATAGTTAATGTAAAATGAATTTGTGAATTTACATTTCATTATTAGATTGATTTTCGTGGATCTTTTTGTCTGAATAAATTGAATGGGTTTCATATATTGATAAGAAAAAATCCAGGAAAATATATATTAAAATGAATTTTGCAATTGCGAAAAACACAATAAAAATACTAGTAATTAGTTGCGAACTTCTATATGAGTGTTAACATTCAATATTATCGATCGTCTGAAACCAACTCCTACTATCTCAATGAAGAAATTCAATCTCAATCAGCAGTCAGCAGCATAATTTTAAGAAGACTATAGTAATAAATTAGTAGATGAAATGATAAGAGAAGATGAACCTTTCGACGAAATAAGCGAGGGGAGAAATGAAGGCGACAGCGAAGAGGAAGCGATAGGCGACGAGGATGCGCAAGTTCATGCCGTCGAGGGAGGCGAGCTTGTAGAAGACGTTGACACCGGCGAAGCCCATTTGAACCAAAACCATCATCATCGCAGCCTTCATCCCATGGAATGTGTTGATTGTGTACATCTTCATCGCCATCGTCATGCCTCTAGCGTACTCTATGTCATCTATATATACACAACACTTACTTAAATTTGCATTTTATGATTGAGGTTTGAAGGGCGAACAAAGAGAAATAAAACAAACTTAATACCGTGACTGCCTTTTTTTTTACTATTAAAGTAAGCTAAATGGATTCAGTTCCGATATAGTCCAAGAGAAGCTCTATTATTAATTATCACATGTGATAAAACTTTAATGTCAAATGAAAAGGGTGCTATTTTGCGCACCCCACTAATTTCTTTATACACCCCTATATAGACAATTATACCC
Source organism: Rheum nobile (assembly GCA_027886185.1). NCBI lineage: Eukaryota > Viridiplantae > Streptophyta > Magnoliopsida > Caryophyllales > Polygonaceae > Rheum > Rheum nobile. The sequence continues at coordinate 2,450,256 of WOAB01000618.1, read as the reverse complement.
TTATTAGATTTAGAAATTACCATATATCCTAAACTCTAAATCATAAACCCTAAACCCTATACTCTAAATCCTAAACCCTAAACTCTAAAATCCTAAACTCTAAATCCTAAACCCTAAACCCTAGGCATATAAAAGGATGAACATTTTAATAAAAGGGTAAATCTGTCATATTTCTGGAAATAGAGGTGTAGAAAGAAATTGTAGGGATGCACCGAGATCGTCTTAATGAAAATTCAACAAATAAAATTAACGTTTGGTCTTTTCATATTTATAAGTATTCTTTTTATTTTTAGTCATTTTTATAAATTTTAATCTTTGCTTACGAGGATCCATCAAATTTTCGTAAAACTCCACCAAAATAATGACCGCTACTGCTACGAATCTACGATTCAATTAATGGTTTATTTGGGAAATGCTTTTATAAAGACTATTTTACTTCTAATGTATTTTTTGCAAAAAAATTTAAGTGGTATAAAAAAATATATACAAAAAAGTATTTATATCTAATGAAGTCTTTATAATAATTTGGTCAAACAAGATGTAAAGGATTACAGACCAACAAATTGTATAACTCCATGAGTAAAATTCTCACCAAAGACTTGTACAACATCCCTACTAGAGCAAATACTGAACTCAAGTTGAAAATCAAGAGCTGAAGGATTTGGGCCTTTAGCCCAATGTTTCCTCCTGGATCCGGAGTATCCGGGAGGCCCGTGGCCGAAGTCAGAGGTGAGTTAATTCAAACGTGTTGTTTTTCCATGCTTCTAGTGTTTGTCAATTAAGCTCTGTTTTTTTTTAATATGTGTGCATGATTACATGCTAACAAATCTAAATAAGAAATTTATTTTTAAAATATTTTTTAATAGAGAATTTATAAATCCTTAGTAAAGAAGATTAAACTAATAGCTAAATAAATAAATACTAAAAAAGGAGTTATTAGAGTGTGTCTATGGGCATATACTAAAAAAAATCATATACGAATAATACTGCAAGACTAAAAAGAAATCTAAATTAACTTGCCTCATTTGCAAAATAAAAGAGCCATATCAAGATTAGTTCAACCAGGTTTAGCTACTTTGGAGCTAATTTCTGATTAGGGAAGCAAGAAAGAAGACTGATGATGGATCATATAGTAGTCCTTCAAGCATTACTTTAGACCACATCTATGAAAAAAAGAACGAATGGATTTGTACAATTTCCAAAACAGTTGTTTAATTTCTTCTAGAAGCCGATGAATTATGATCATTCAATTACGTACACACCTTCCTTGAATAATTAATAGATTGAGGAATACGGTTAAATGTATTTTGAAGATCGGCCTAATAATGTCTCAATTTTTTCCGTTCGAAGGAAAGATCTCAAGAAATCAATATATTTTTTCCCTCATTAGCTCTCCTTTTTTTTTTATGAGGAAAGAATTAGGCGGAACCTAGCTGCGGTACAAGGTCCGACCTAGAGTATCCTGAAGGATGAGAACTTTCAGTTCTTGGTTGGATTCTAAGGCAGTTCTCGAGGTTGAGAAGCTGAGTTTGACAATGTAGTCAGCAGATCTGTTTACCTCTCGGAAAACGTGTCTTATCAGGACTTCCTGAAAAGAACGAAGATCGATGAGGATATCAGCGATTACCATTTCAATTTCCCAATGGCAAGTCCAAATGCCTAAAACAGAGTTAATAAGGCAAAGATTATCTCCTTCTATTTCGATTTTGTTGAGCTTAAGTGAGATAGCTTTTTTGATGATGTTTCTTAATGCTATGGTTTCAGCCATGAGTGCTGAGTGACATCCATATTTTTGGTTGGACATATGGATAGTTTCAGCATGATCATTTCTGATAATATGCCATGTTCCTATTAGTCCGTTTGGTAGTTTAGATCCATCAAAGTTTATTTTGCAGAATCCAGGTCGAGGTTTATCCCACTTAATGTTTTTGGTTTTGCGCCGTTGAGCTGGGGTAGTTCTTTGGTGTGTTGAGTCATCTGTTTGACTGTTTCGAGTTTTTTTGTTTTGTTCCAATTGAGTATAATAGTTTTTATGTAAAGAGTTAGATCTTTTATGTTACTTGGCCCTGTAGTTTGGAAGATTTTTTGGTTTCTGTGGATCCAGGTGCCCCACCAGGTTGTTGCAAGGCAGACCCATTCTTGCTTAGTTAGTACCGATTGTAGATCACATATAATGTCAATTGGTTTCCTTCCGTTGGTGTTTAGTCTTTTAATGTGGTTTTCTATGTAAGTATTTTGGTTTCTTATTTGTTTGAGAGTGTTAGGGCATTCGAACAGGAAATGGTTTAGGTCTTCATGCGGGTTGTTACATGAGTCACATGCAAGTGGCACCGCCACATGTTTTTGGGCTAGTCTAGCTTTAGTGGGTAGGCCGTCATGGCAAATTTTCCATAAAAAGTTTTTAACTTTGGGGTAGGTATCTAGATTCCAAAGCCAAGAAAATTTGTTGTTGCTTGGGTTAGTCTGTTTGGTTATGAGTTCGAAGGTGGTCTTGGTGGAAAACCAACCGCTTCTATTGGGAGCCCAATAGAGGCGGTCAGGAATATCATTTTGGGGTAATTGTATGTTGGTGATAATCTCAACAGCTTCATCATTTAGAACATTTGAAAGTTCGGTTTTGATCCATTTTTTGTTTGTGATAAAATTGCTAACTTTGGTATCTGAGTCGATGGTGGTATGTGGGTGGATGTAGTTTGTGAGTTTAAGGTTAGGAGTCCAAGAGTCCTCCCAGAAGTTGATAGATTATCCATCTCCAATTAGCCATTGCAGGCCAGCCTTGAATTTGTTGCGAAGTTTGAGTAGTTTTCCCCATTGCCAAGAATGGTTGGTTCTTCTTGTGTAGTTGAGAATATTAGCATTCTTTAGGTATTTTTCATTAATGATTTTGACCCAAATATTGTTTGGTTCTGCAAAGATTTTACAAATAAGTTTCATTTGGAGTGCTTTGTTCATATCTTCTGTTTCCCTTATTCCAATTCCTCCATTATTTTTATTCCTGTAGATTTTGTCCCATCCGATTTGTAACATCCCAGGCCAAGCTACCCCAGCCACCAAGCCGCCCAGCCGCCCAACGGTGCCGGCGCCGGTACTGGTGCCGCCTGGTTGTCCAAGGGCATGCAGCCCACACACCCAACCCTTCCCCCATTTAAATGGGTAGGTTGTTGCCCACGGGGATCGAACCCGAAACCTTTAGATACAAGGGCAATGCCTTACCACTTGTATCACCAATTGTGCTGCAGGCTGCATGCCCTTGGACAACCAGGCGGCACCAGTACCGGCGCCGGCATCGTTGGGTGGCTGGGCGGCTTGGTGGCTGGGGTAGCTTGGCCTGGGATGTTACAAAAAAGTATACTTTTATGTTGGATAGGGGCCTCCGAGCGCATTGGCCCAGCCATTTCTATCCCCCATGGGCCGCAGCCCATGTACCCCAACCCATCCTCCAAACTGGGTAGGTTGTTCGTGAGACTCGAACTCGAGACCTCCCGCTTTAACAAGCGGCCTAACGCCCACTTGTTACCAATTGTGCTGATACCCCGTATTTTTGTAAGGTTATTTTGGGAATTTTGGAATTTTCCCGAGTACCCGTTTAGTACGTCGAATTTAATTCAGGTAGCTTGAGACATTCTGTAATGTGCTCTGTATCTGTAATATTTTTCTCAGTAAAATAAAATACAGACGACGTGCTTCGGATGTTTATACGCGTTCGCGTACGATAATTTTTATCCTGGGTTAATGTCTTGCTCGTTCAAAAGCTGAATGGGCGGGAAAAGGCACAAACGGCGACCGTCGTACAGTAACGGCGCCCGCCGTCGCTGGGCCCGAGGTGTCAGGCCGTCGTCTCCTACTCTGGGCTCGCCAGGGCTAGGAACGGCGAGCGCCGTAATTACGGCGCCCGTCGTGATTACCCAGAAGTCATTACCCGTTGGTCGCCGGCGAGCTCTGGCCGCGCCGATCTAGCCCTGCTCGGCCTCGTCTAGGGTGATGATGATGTTCCCATTGCTTTGGCTATAAAAGGAGGTGTTGGGGGAAGGGTTTTGAGCCATCCCAGCACCGAATCTCTGCCAAAATTTCGCCTCGTCGGAGTGTTAGTTTTGCCAGATTTCGGAAGCTTCGTTGGTGTCGGTTGGTGGTGTTTCCAGAAGCCCTTGTGAAGCCTTTTGGTTGCCTTTGGAGGTTGGAACCCAGGCAAGGCAAAAAGGGGTCGAAACGCGCATCATTTGGGTGAGTTTTTCTCTCGTTCTGTCTTCGGAGTTCTTCACGGCGACCGCCGTGTTCTTTACGGCGCCCGCCGTGATGAATACGGCGACCGCCGCCAAGAACGGCGACCGCCGCCAGTGCCCAGAATGCCTTCATGGCTTTGGCTTGGTTGGTCGTCGTTGTGGCGTCGTTCCTTTCGTTTTCTTTCGCCGTTTTTAGATTCGTACTGTTGTTATGTCGGATCTAACTTAGGGTTCCTTTTATGGGTTGACTCGAAGGTGTTTGTGCTAGCGGAGCTATACCCGTGTCGAGCCCGGAATCTCGTCGTTGTCGTTAGGCTTGTTCCAACTCTGCGGATTAAGGCAAGTGTCGGTTCGCTCTTGCTTAATCATTCCATGTTTCATTAATTATCAATTATTTAATTATTAATTAAATTGGAGTGAACTGTTGTTTTGTTTGGGAACTAATTTCATAAATAAACGTGATTAAAGTAATGGTATGATACGTTGTATATCTGTTAGAACAACGCTATTATATGTGATAATTACCGTGATGGTATTGTTGTAAATTTAATCTTAATACTAGAATAGCATGTGGGTTAATAGGAAAACTAATCCAAGTAAGGATTAGCCATTTCTATTATCTCTATGTTTAAGTTGATTGTCTGGATGGCTTTAATGTGATTAATTGTTGTGTTAGACTCTTTAGTTAACACGAGTGTTCGTAGGAACGCTAATCCAAGTAAGGATTGGTCGTTTCTTTATAACTTAATGTTCGTAGGAACGCTAATCCAAGTAAGGATTTGTCGTTTCTTTAAATCGTAATACTCCTCGGGTTAATTTCCGGATAATAATTTAAGGGTCATGACCTATGTTTCTTATCCACCGTTAAGGATCTGAAGTGTTTTAAGCGCCTTGCAAGCGCCATTGGATGAGCATAATTGCAGTCCTGTGTATTAAGCACTTAGCTAGTGCAATTGGGGTGGACGTAACTGTCATCCTGTAAATTAAAGTGTAAGCACTGTGGCAGTGTAATCTGGGTGAACGTAAGATCACCCTGTGTAATAATAACTTCCGTTGTTACTCAGAATAATATTAAGCCTCGTGTGTGCGTGTGCGTGTGTGTGTTTGTGTGTTGTGTTAATTTGGGTCGACATGATTGTCACCCTGAGATTTAAGCTTTGTGCCGCTCTTAATAACATTAACGTGTTTCAGTAAAGTGTGTTTGGTAATTAAATAAGATATGTTCCCGAGTGCGCATGATTAATAAACCTTCGGCGAGTAGTGCAACTAAGTTATAGTGCAGCTAGGAAAACTCGTCTCGACTTTGATCATAGTACGTTCTCTTTTCAATCTGGATTCGCTGTATGCGATGAGGTTGGTTGTGAACTGAAGCATCTCAGTCAACTTTTAAATCATTTGTGTGTGTAACTTTAATGTTCCCTAGAAGTTGTCATAATTTCCTATAAGGCTCGTTTCAGTTGGAGTCTTCTCTTCAGTGCATATCTAATTGTCAAATCATTCCGTGAAAGTGACGGGTTATATATCGTTCCTTCGGTTTTTATTCAAGGGACAATGATAGTAAACGGTCACGATCACCCGAACCACTCTGCTTTGTACCCTTGCTAGTCTATTCAAGTAGACTAACCCACGAACTTTGTTCTCTGCATGTGGGCTGGTGTCATCCGTTCGATTCAGCACATCAGGAGTTGATTCCCGGAGTTTAAGTAACCTATTGAAGGATAAGAAGCTTGCAGACGAAGATTTAAAGTCAGTATTTAAGTTGTTAAGTGTTTTAAGTTTGTTAAGTGTTACCTTGATGTATCTTCATAATTTAGCCATGTTAAGTTGGCTCTTTTAAAAGTCTTCCGATGTGTAATTTAAAGTCTTCCGCTGTTTAATCTTTCAATTAATATGTAATTATGTTGTGTATTTGAGCTTAATTGTTCTGGAAAAGCCTGGGGTGACTTTGGACGGTAAAGTCTGAGGTCACTGGCATGTAATATCTCCGGTATAAATTGGGGGTGTTATAGATTTGGTATCAGAGCAATGGTTTTAAAAATTTTGACCTATTGTTAGGTTTGAGAATTTTCGAAAATTAATTTTGAAACTGTTTTCAAACCTATTTCATATTAAAAAGAAATTTTGAGAATTTCAATGTTAAGAGTTATAAGTAACTCGGTGATTTAATTTAAATGATTTAGCTTTTGAATTTCAAATGCTACTTATAATTGGTTTATATAAGTGTTGTGTTATAAGCAAGTAAATTAAAGTTTAAAGGTCTGAAGTTTGAAAGTGAGGTTGTTAATAAGTGGTTTCAAACTTCTGCAAACTTCAAGTGTTACTTATTCCTTAGATCCATTCTTAGGAATATTGTCTATTCTCGGGATTGATGTCATTTAAAGGTTGACATTTCTCCCAGGTTCTCAGTCTTTAGTGAGCAGAAGAAGGTCGTTCTTGCAGTTAACAGTGAAGGATAGTCAGACTAATATAAGGTTATTAGTTTGGACCCCTATAATCTGTATCATAACGTATTTGACTATAGTGTCATAATTAAGTTGGAAAAGTTCTAAAGTGACGTTATGATTCACCAACAGATGGTGAACACAAGGATCACAGCCCATGCTGGTGCTGAACCAAGGTTGATTCTGAGGAGCGCCGCTAATCAAGGGGAAGAGCGTGAGGCTGCTTCTAACAATAACCAGGGAGGCAATGGCCAAGCTCAGGCCAACGCTCCGATGATGTTTGATGCTACAGCAGTGGAGGCAATTCGAGGAATTGTCATGCAGGCAATCACAGATGTTATGCGACCAGTTGCACCACAAACACAAGGTGGTCCAGTTCCTCAAGCTATTCCTGAAGTTGAAGAGTCAGTGGAGCAAGTACCTCGGATCAATGTGGTTAGGGACAGAGGAACTTACGGGCAAGCGTTAAAAGCCGTGAGTTCAATGAGGCCCAACAGCTATGACGGTACTGGAGAACCGGTCAAGGTGACATATTGGTTCTCGCATATGGAACGGTTGCTCCGGAACATTAATTGTACTGAGGCTGGGAAAGTGCACATCGCCTCTCTTCAACTCAAGGATATGGCTAGCGAATGGTGGGAGAGCACCGGTCTGGCAGATCATCCCGAGCTGAATTGGAGCATGTTTAAAACAAAGATGACTGACCGTTTCTTTTCCCGTGCTATGAGGGAGGAGAAGCATAAGGAATTTCTGTACCCGCAGACTGATGGGTTAAAGGTGACCGAGCTCGCAGCTAAGTTCAATCACTTGATGCAGTACGCCAGACCTGAGGTGTCAACCGAGGAGCAAAAGATTTGGTACTTCCATGGATGGATGAATCCAGAGATCAAGACTCTAATGTTGCGTCATGGTTGTTCTACGTTAGAACAATATGTGGATGCAGCCTTCAAGACAGAAGTCACATTGGAGGAGTCTGTCCTTAAGCGGGAAAAGCAAGTTAAGGGAAAGGGTGGGCAACAGGATCGCCAGGTTGGTTCATTCAAACGACCGGCATCGCCTACCAAGTTTGAGAAGTCTGGTCGTGCTAAGACCGAGACAACTCAGTCTGACTCTGCCAGAGGCTCAGGTTGGAGCAGCGGAGTAATTCAGTGCCACAACTGTGGTGAAGTTGGGCATAAAAGTTTTAATTGCCAAAAGGACAAGAGAGTATGTCATAATTGTGGAAGGGAAGGTGATAAGCACTACTTTGTAGGGCTTAACTAAGAGTTATTAGAGGTTTTATTGGTGTCATTCGGGTAGATTTAGACACATTCTTGTGTATGGCGTTTGGAGGCGAAGTTGGTATTTTTGGAGGTGTTTGAGCTACTTTGGAGATCATGAAGACACTGAGGAAGGAAGCCATCAAGAGAAGACGCCAAGGAGTGAAGAGGAGACAGGTTGGTACAAGGCAAAGGACAAGAATGCCGAGCATTAACCGTGATCGCGGGCATGGGTGCCGCGATCGCGGGACTCGGAGCATGTCGGGAGTTTTCTACGGGCGCGGAGAGATTGAAGGGCGCGGAGCCACATGGGCCGCGATCAAGGTCCACCACCCGCGATCGCGGGTCTGACACGGCAGAGGCTCGGACTTATTCCGAATTATCTTTTTAGTTTTCTTTTCCCTTTTCTTATTTCCGTTTCAGTTATTTTTCTTAATGGGCTAGGTCATTTGTTAGGGCCCTATAAATACTCTCCTTATGCATTAGGGTTAGATCCACACTTTAGTTGCAATTTTCATTCATCGTTGTTTTCTTTTCCTTTGAAGTTTCTACCATGACTATGAGGAGCTAAGCCTCTTTGGCTTAGTCCGGTAATGGAAGCATGAGTTCGTTCATCTGGTTGTGAGGTTTTGTTCCTATCTATCTATCCTATTGAGTTATATCTTTTCTCTGAGCAAATTCATATTTGAATGTTTGTTGGTTTATCTAGACTGATCACCTAGGTTTATTGCTTTCATTCTTATTGCTAATACTAGGGAACTGTTGGGCTAACGCTCTAGTATAAGTAGCAAGCATTGATTGTTATCTGCATCTGTGGATTATATCTATGTGGGAATTGATTATATGGTAAATGCATCTGAGCGAGCGTTCTGTGTATCCTGGTTAATTCTTATATGCATTGCTGCCTTTGGGTTGAACCTTTAGTGGTACTAGGGTTATTCATTGGTAAGGGTTCTTTGTGGAAGGTTTTCCTCTGAATTTACATAAGATCGGGACAGGAATAACCGAATAGGAAGATAGGACTTAATCAATGAACAACCTTTGAATGACTTATGTGGACATTACTTGGCTAAGTGTTTTTCTCTATTGATATTTCATCCATTCTACTTTGTTTTGTTTGTTTCGTTTATGACCAACCAACCATACAACCCCCCCTTTGTGACATTGCATGCTACCACCATTGAATTCCTTCATTCTCTGTGGGATCGACCCTGACTTGCTTACTATACTTTGTTTAGTGAGGATTTTAGGATTTACTTTTGATTGGGGATACGACGACTATCCCCTCCTATCAGAAGGCCACATAAAAGCATACTGCAGACTGAAGGGTCAGGGACCAATGTAGTCGTATCAGGCGTCAAATGTTGGAGGTGGGCAGAACCCAAGGCCAGAGGCATCTGCTCCTGAGCAGTCTATGACTCGTAATAAAGGCAAAGCGTCTATGGGGTCTTCAGGCCAAGGGCAACGACTCTTCATAATGAGCCAAGCCGACGGAGAAGAACCCTGATCCATTAAGTTGTATTTGTGTTAAGTCTTTTTGTAAGATTAAGGAGTAACGACGTGTGTCGGTAATCTCCATAATATCGTGATCTGGTTGTTCAACTTTTGTCGGTTAATGTAATGTTTAATGACATGAAGTGTTTCCTTGTTTTGGAAATTTCTGAATGTGTTATCAGTACGGATTAGTTGTTCATACAAAACCCCGTAAGTGTCGAGAACAGCTTATGCCAAGTAAGGATAAAGATTGTCGGACTTATGGTGGTGGAGTATTATGGACAACGTAGATGTTCGTCCCCTATGTGGTTAATCACAAGGTCGACTCTGTTGTTTAAATCTAAATCCATTCCTAAGATTCTTCTTCGTACATAGAGTATGTCATCTACAAGGCTAGGTGCAACTCTCTGAGGAATATTAAGTTGTGGAGTTGTTGTGTAAGGGGAAAGGTTGCAGTTAAGGGTGGGATATGTTGATGATCCCGATATATTAAAGATTCTGTATGAAGGATTGTCTATATACATCTAAGGAGTACAGTGGTAAGCGTTATCGCGTACATTGAATTCTCCCAAGATTTCTTAAAGATAAGGAGGAACTTGTGGAGTTTTGTTCGAAGAGATTAGGAGCTATCTCTCATGCGTGAGTTTGTGCCATAAGCATTGAGACGGATGAATAATTTTCAGAATGATATCCTAAGGAATTAATAGTAATATCTCATGTGATCCATTTCAAGGATGAAGTGATTAAGGATATTGGATCCAGGTAGTAAGGTTTGTGTTAAGGCAAGATCCTCATTGGCTTAATGCAAGTTTCGGGGTCAAAACTTCTTTTAAGGGGGAGGTGATGTGATACCCCGTATTTTTGTAAGGTTATTTTGGGAATTTTGGAATTTTCCCGAGTACCCGTTTAGTACGTCGGATTTAATTCAGGTAGCTTGAGACATTCTGTAATGTGCTCTGTATCTGTAATATTTTTCTCAGTAAAATAAAATACAGACGACGTGCTTCGGATGTTTATACACGTTCGCGTACGATAATTTTTATCCCGGGTTAATGTCTTGCTCATTCAAAAGCTGAATGGGCGGGAAAAGGCAAAAACGGCGACCGCCGTACACTAACGGCGCCCGCCGTCGTTGGGCCCGAGGTGTCAGGCCATCATCTCCTACTCTGGGCTCGCCAGGGATAGGAACGGCGAGCGCCGTAATTACGGCGCCCGCCGCGGCCCGCCGTAGGCAAAGTTGCGGCGCCCGCCGTGATTACCCAGAAGTCATTACCCGTTGGTCGTCGGCGAGCTCTGGCCGCGCCAATCTAGCCCTGCTCGGCCTCGTCTAGGGTGATGATGATGTTCCCATTGCTTTAGCTATAAAAGGAGGTGTTGGGGGAAGGGTTTTGAGCCATCCCAGCACCGAATCTCTGCCAAAATTTCGCCTCGTTGGAGTGTTAGTTTCGCCGGATTTCGGAAGCTTCGTTGGTGTCGGTTGGTGGTGTTTCCAGAAGCCCTTATGAAGCCTTTTGGTTGCCTTTGGAGGTTGGAACCCAGGCAATGCAAAAAGGGGTCGAAACGCGCATCATTTGGGTGAGTTTTTCTCTCGTTCTGTCGTCGGAGTTCTTCACGGCGACCGCCGTAATGAATGCGACGACCGCCGCCAAGAACGGCGACCGCCGCCAGTGCCCAGAATGCCTTCGTGGCTTTGGCTTGGTTGGTCGTCGTTGTGGCGTCGTTCCTTTCGTTTTCTTTCGCCGTTTTTAGATTCGTACTGTTGTTATGTCGGATCTAACTTAGGGTTCCTTTTATGGGTCGACTCGAAGGTGTTTGTGCTAGCGGAGCTATACCCGTGTCGAGCCCGGAATCTCGTCGTTGTCGTTAGGCTTGTTCCAACTCTGTGGATTAAGGCAAGTGGCGGTTCGCTCTTGCTTAATCATTCCATGTTTCATTAATTATCAATTATTTAATTGTTAATTAAATTGGAGTGAACTGTTGTTTTGTTTGGGAACTAATTTCATAAATAAACGTGATTAAAGTATTGTTATGATAAGTTGTATATCTGTTAGAACAACGCTATTATATGTGATAATTACCGTGATGGTATTGTTGTAAATTTAATCTTAATACTAGAATAGCATGTGGGTTAATAGGAAAACTAATCCAAGTAAGGATTAGCCGTTTCTATTATCTCTATGTTTAAGTTGATTGCCTGGATGGATTTAATGTGATTAATTGTTGTGTTAGACTGTTTAGTTAACACGAGTGTTCGTAGGAACGCTAATCCAAGTAAGGATTAGTCATTTCTTTATAACTTAATGTTCGTAGGAACGCTAATCCAAGTAAGGATTTGTCGTTTCTTTAAATCGTAATACTCCTTGGGTTAATTTCCAGATAATAATTTAAGGGTCATGACCTATGCTTCTTATCCATCGTTAAGGATCTGAAGTGTTTTAAGCGCCTTGCAAGCGCCATTGGATGAGCATAATTGCAGTCCTGTGTATTAAGCACTTAGCTAGTGCAATTGGGGTGGACGTAACTGTCATCCTGTAAATTAAAGTGTAAGCACTGTGGCAGTGTAATCTGGGTGAACGTAAGATCACCCTGTGTAATAATAACTTCCGTTGTTACTCGGAATAATATTAAGCCTCGTGTGTGCGTGTGTGTGTGTGTTTGTGTGTTGTGTTAATTTGGGTCGACATGATTGTCACCCTGAGATTTAAGCTTTGTGCCGCTCTTAATAACATTAACGTGTTTCAGTAAAGTGTGTTTGGTAATTAAATAAGATATGTGCCCGAGTGCACATGATTAATAAACCTTCGGCGAGTAGTACAGCTAAGTTATAATGCAGCTAGGAAAACTCGTCTCGACTTTGATCATAGTACGTTCTCTTTTCAATCTGGATTCGCTGTATACGATGAGGTTGATTGTGAACTGAAGCATCTCAGTCAACTTTTAAATCATTTGTGTGTGTAACTTTAATGTTCCCTAGCAGTTGTCATAATTTCCTATAAGGCTCATTTCAGTTGGAGTCTTCTCTTCAGTGCATATCTAATTGTCAAATCATTCCGTGAAAGTGTCGGGTTATATATCGTTCCTTCGGTTTTTATTCAAGGGACAATGATAGTAAACGGTCACGATCACCCGAACCACTCTGCTTTGTACCCTTGCTAGTCTATTCAAGTAGACTAACCCACGAACTTTGTTCTCTGCATGTGGGCTGGTGTCATCCGTTCGATTCGGCACATCAGGAGTTGATTCCCGGAGTTTAAGTAACCTATTGAAGGATAAGAAGCTTGCAAATGAAGATTTAAAGTCAGTATTTAAGTTGTTAAGTGTTTTAAGTTTGTTAAGTGTTACCTTGATGTATCTTCATAATTTAGCCATGTTAAGTTGGCTCTTTTAAAAGTCTTCCGCTGTGTAATTTAAAGTCTTTCGCTGTTTAATCTTTCAATTAATATGTAATTATGTTGTGTATTTGAGCTTAATTGTTCTGGAAAAGCCTGGGGTGACTTTGGACGGTAAAGTCTGAGGTCACTGGCATGTAATATCTCCGGTATAAATTGGGGGTGTTACACGATTAAGGGTTTATACATTTGTTCTTTATTCCATAAGAACCTCCTATTGATTTTGTCTAGTGTATTGTGTACCGTTGTTGGTAGCATAAAGCACTTCATAATGTAGTTTGGTTTGACTGCCAGATTAGCTTTAATGAGGGTTGCTCGTCCTTCAAGGGAGAGAGAATTAGCTTTCCATTTTGATAACTGTGTAGTGGTAGCCAAAACAGTGTTCTGGAATGTCTCTTGATTCACCCTTCCATTAATTATGGGGCATCTTAGGTATTTTTCTAGGGAAACCGAGCTCGGGATGTTAAGAATAGATTGTATTAAGCTTTTTGTGTTATTTGTTGTGTTGGGTGTTGCTTGAAAGGCAGATTTATGGTAATTGACACATTGTTCTGATATGGAGCAGTATTCTTCAATAATACTTTTGACATTCTGGCAGGCTGTTTGGTTTGCTTTAGCGAAAATGAGGATGTCATCTGCGAATGCTAAGAAGGGGATGTTTGTTCCCATTCGGGTTATTTTGTACCCTAATTGATTGGTATTAATGTTTGCTTCATGCTGGATTTTCCTAGCGAGTACTTCGGCACCCAGAATAAAAAGGAAAGGCGATAGGGGGTCCCCTTGTCGAAGTCCTCTTTTGGGATAGAAGATATATGTGGGTCCGTTGTTGACCAGGACCGAGAAGGAGACTGTTTCGATACATTCTTTGATCCAGGCAATGGATTTCGGAGAGAATCCGAATTTTTTGAAGACTTCAATGATGAAGACCCATTCTATTTTGTCATATGCTTTTTCCATGTCTAGTTTGATTGCAATCCATCCTTCTTTGCCCTTCTTGGCGCGGAAGGAGTGGAAGATTTCGTGTGCTATAAGGATGTTATCTTGGATGGCGCGATCAGCAATGAAATGGGTGGATGAGTTTGTTTAGAATTGGTTTTAATCTATTCGTTATGATCTTAGATATAACCTTATATATTGTTGAGCATAGACTAATTGGTCGGTAGTGGTTTGTCGAGTTTGGGTTATCGCATTTGGGTATTAGGGTAATAAAAGTGTGATTGATTTGTTTAAGGATTTTGCCAGAGTAAAAGAAGCTTTTGACCGCTTTAGTTACTAGTGGTCCGACAATATGCCAATATTTTTGGTAAAAAAGTGCGGACATACCGTCAGGACCTGGTGATTTATCGCTGCCAATGTTGAAGACAGCTCATTTCACTTCTTCATTAGTAACATTTTTGGTTAAGCTGGTGTTATCCTGGTCTGTGACCTCATTTGTTATGTTGTCCAGCATATTTTGTAGATTGTTGTTGTTTATTGTGCCTTGTCTAAATCTTTTTTCAAAGTCTGATCTAATTTCATTCTGTATGTTTTCAAGATCAATAATGATTGTTCCTTCCTAGGTTTTAATTTCCCGGATAATTTGTCGGCTTCTCCTTCCGTTTGCGATACGATGGAAGTAATTTGTGTTAGAGTCGATTGATTTGATATGTTTGATCTTGGCTCTCTGGCTCCAATAATTTTTTATGGAAAGATAAGAGACATTCTTTTTTGTTGATGAGTCTGCTTTGTTTGTTGATTAAGATTTGATTTGGGTTGAGAATGATGTCTTTTTGAATTTTAGTGAGTTTTTCCTCTATTTCTTTGATTTGGTTAAAGATGTTGCCAAAGGTCTTTTTTTCCAGTTTTTGGCACTAATCTTGAGAGCAAGTTTTTTTTGGCAAGGTTGTACATATGTGATCCTTGGTTATCAGATCTCCAAGCTTGTTTAACCAGGTTTTCAAAATCTTTCCTTGTTGTCCATATTTTTTCAAATTTAAATGGTTGCGCCTTAAATGGGTTAGGATTTTCAAGCTCCATAGAGATGGGGACAGTAGTCCGAAGTTGTAAACGCATGGTTTTTGGTGAAAATGCCTGGAAATCATTGAAGGATTTGGTCATGGATGAGGATCCGATCTAATTTTTCATAGATGTTTATTTATGTGCTATTTTTCCGCCATGTAAATTCTCCTCCTTGTGTCGGAATATTGATCAGGTCGCATTTGTTCCTAAATTCTAGCAGTCTATGGAATCTAGAGGGGTGATTCGAACAACTACCCATCTTTTCCGAATATGATTCAATTTCATTTAGGTCGCCAATGATGATACACAACATTTGTGTTTGGTGGATAAAGTTTGTGAGGAGGTTCCAGAAGTCATTTTTTCATTTTCTTTTGGTGGTGCATACGTAAATATGAGCATCATATGATAGTTTTTGTCAATGATTTTATATTTGATAGCTATGAATCTTTTGTCAATGTGTGCTAGTTCACAAATTTCGTTTTGTAATTGGTAGGATTTCCACATGACACAGATGCCACCCGAAAATCCACTAGCGGGTGAGAAGTAAAGAGTATCAAATCCGGTTTTAAGCTAGAGACTTTTTTCAGGTTTTTGGTTGGTTCTTGTTTCCACAAGGGCCATTATTTGTATTTTTTCAATTTTGCAGAAAGTGTCAATATCAGTCCACATGTTTCTTCGACCGATACCGCGACAGTTCCAGAGACTTATCTTCATAAAAACCTTGGGAGTTTTTTGGGCAAGTGTAGTTGGTCTTTCCCAAGTTTGTTTTTTTTTTGTGTGTGCGGATTTAGGGAATTTAGGTATTGAATTTGGTGTGGGCCTTTGGTTCTTTTTTCTCTGATTTTTATAAGGTGTTTTTGGTTGGTTTCCAATCTTTGTGGATTGGTATTGTATTGCCCACGAATGACTGGTATACCATTCTCATGCTTGTTTTGGTAGTGGTGCATTTCGTTGGTTATTACGTACCCACCCAGGTGCAAATTTAAAATAGGCATTGATCCATCTTCATCTTTATTCCATTGAGCATTGGCCGAGTGCCCATCAATAGTGTTGTAATCATACCATAGTGACTGGCGATATCCTGTTAAGGTGTAACAAGTGTTCGTAGATATAACATTGGTGTTGTTTGGGGTATTACAACTTCTTGAGTAGCTAATGGCATGATTTGGTTTGGTGAGCATTGGCCGAGTACCCATCAATGTGTTCTTTGTTGTCAGCACAATATCTAAGATCTTGGCTTCCTTGTAAGGAGTCCAGAGAGCTAAAGCAAAGGGCTCAACAACTATTTTGGATGTAGATTTTCCAATAGGGGTTGGTGGAGTTGTAGTCTTAACTACAACAGGGATTTCTTTTGGTTGCCTCTTTTTTGGGATGTTTATTCCCGAGGTTATGGTATGAATTTTGTTGATAACAACAGATGGTGAAATTGAGGTGTTAGCCCGAGAGGCATCCTTAGTGTAAAATATGGGGTTCTTGATTATGTCCAAAGATAAACCCATGAATGTTCCCCTTTGGAGAGAAAAAGCTTAAAACCTGTCGGGCTTTAGGCGTAGTAGTCTGATCAACGACACTTTCACAGGTGGCCGCCATTTCAGTTTTGGACCGCGCCATGGAAGGGTCCACCACCAGAAAGTCCAGCGGCTCCTCCACATAAGACGCGGGGAGGAGATCTGCTTCGAAGCGCCCAGAGGAGACCACCAGTCCTTCCTTCTCAATTTCGCCTTTGGGAGGCCAAACCGATTCAGATCGGTCGCCGGCGGTGCGGGATCTGTGAGCTTGTCCCGACGAAGATCCCAGAAAAGGACCAAAGGAGAGTGGTCACGAGCCTTAGAGAGACGAAGGCAGAGCTTCGAAGATCTGCATCGCTTTGTGAAGCCCGGGCTTCGAAGATCCACCTCTGCTTGGTTTTTAACTCCAGATCCGGCGGCGGGTCGGCGGGGCGGGCGATTTCCGAGGGGTCGGGCCTGCGCTTCTTGCGCTTGTAGACGAAGCCGCCATTGTTGACGAGATCCCATTCGTCGGATACCAGATCGGAGGCGGCGAAGGGCTTTAGGTTGAGAGGCTGATTAGATTGGCTGTTAGGCAAGAGATGAAGGAGGAAGAAGGGGAATAAGACGGTATAGATCTGAGATTTTTGAGTTTGTTGACTGCGGAGTTGGCTCTGGTAGAGGAGGGGAGGTGAAGGGAGCAAATTAGGGTTTTCCATTAGGGGTTCCTATGGTAGGGGAACGTTTTCTCATTGGCTCTCCTTTGATTGAGAGTGGTGTGATATTTTGTGCTAACATGAAGAAAAAAGCGATTTTGGAGGGGAAAAAAGAACAAAAGTGATAGTAAAGTATATTGGTTCGTTGTGATGTAGGTTTACACTACCAAAGTTCACCCTTTCTCATCCACTCATTTTGACTGCCTTCGACCATATGTAGCAAGTGGTGAATTCCGGTTCAGGTTAATTACTTGACCCTATGTTAATCAATTGCAATTTGGCAACTGAATAGGGATCGATCCTAGCTATAATCTCCTGGTGTTAATTGAAAAGGAAACCAAGAACAAGAAGTGGTGAATGATGCAATAGCAACATTACATATCAAAGTGTGATCTAATATATACGCTGATAATTATAAGATAAGAGAGTAATATTGTGAAGAAAAGTGTTACTGATTTATTGATTCAATCAACGTATGTATATAAAAGATGAAGGATAATAACTTGCTTGGAGAATAAACTACATAAAATAATATAAAGATATTAATCTCCTAAAATAATAATCCTTCCCTAATACCCCCCTCATGGAGGAAGAACATGCAGCTTGGCACGCAGGGAAAGGAAACGACCGTTACCGACCGCCTTCGTGAATATGGCAGCTGTCTGGTCCAGCGCACGAACATGGCGGACAATGAGGGAGCCATCTGTAACCTGCTCCCGAACAAAGTGATAGTCAATCTTGATGTGCTTGGAGCGCTGATGAAACATAGGATTGGCGGACATGTAAGTAGCACTTAGGTTGTCACATAAGATAATAGGTGGACGAATCAGAGGAGCTTGAGTTCTTGAAGCAGCTGTTGAATCCAGATCAACTCAGTTGATGTGAAAGCAATGGCCCTATACTCTGCTTCCGAACTAGACTTTACAACCACATGTTGCTTCTTAGAGGCCCAGCTAATCAGATTACCCCCATAATAGATTGCAAAGACATGTTGAGAACGACAATCATCACCATTAGACGCCCAACCGGCATCAGAATAAGCAACAAGGCGAGAATCTGCACACGGCCGAAGGATGAGTCCCGAATTGAGAGACCCCTTCAGATAGCGAAGAATGCGCTTTACAACGGCCCAATGAGTCTTAGTAGGGCGATGCATAAACTGACACATCCGATTGACAGCATAGGCAAGCTCTGGGCGTGTGATAGTCACATATTGCAGAGCACCAACCACACTACGATACAACTGCGGATCAGGCATAGGGTCTCCATCATGGACCAGCCTAGAGCCAGGTTCAGCTGGCGTGCTGATAGGCTTGGCATCCTGCATATGAGACTTAATAAGCAAATCACTGATATATTTCTGCTGAGATAGAGTGATACCCTGATTGGTATGCTGTAACTCAATGCCAAGAAAGAAGTGCAAATCACCAAGGTCACGTAGGGAAAACGTCTGATTCAGAAGCCGCACAAATTTGTCAATTGCGGAAGGATCGGACCCTGTGATAATCAGATCATCAACATACACAAGAATATAGAGAACTGAAGCGCCAGACTGTCTGATGAAGAGAGTTGTGTCTGACTTGCAGGCCTGAAAACCAAGATGAATCAGAATGGTGGTGAGCTTGGTGAACCAAGTCCGAGGAGCCTGCTTAAAGGCATACGTGACCGAGACATGAGGAATCAATGAATCTTGGCGGCTGAGACATGTACACACACTCAGTCAAATCTGATACGCTGATGATAATCAATAAATTTCTGAAATATTTGGTGAACATGGGTGAAATTCGGGTGAGAACCATTTCAGTGAAACTGTTTTGTAGCTAGAGTTGAAGTTAGAATTGGAAGATTGTTTATTAAATTTCTATATTTTTTGCTCGTGAGAATAATTTCATATTTGGTGACCATGGGTGCAGTTCGGGTGAGAACCATTACTTAGGTGAGAACTGAGAACACACAAGAGACGTTCTCGCCCGCACGCGTGCCGGTGTTACCAGTGAACACGGATGTTCACCATATTTGATCGTAGATGTTCATCACAGTATATAAGTGATGTTCATCATTTTATAACAAAAAATTCAAAATTTGGTAGTGTTTTGTGTTTTCTAAACTTTAAAATTTTATGAAAATGATCATTTGATGTTCATATTGCATGTTTATATGACACAATATTGGTAATATTTAACATGAAATCAATTCTAAGGTAGCTAAAAAGGTAGGTTTTCTTGGTTGTATTTTGTGATGCATATATAGGAATAAAGTGGTTCACATGTATGCCTAAACAAGTGATACACATATATACATGAAAGTGATGATATGTATTGACATAAAGAGTGATGAACATATAAGGAAAAGGTGATAAACATGCATGTTTAAAAACGTGATGAACATCTAGGTATAAGAGGGTGAACATGTATATGAGTGGTGAACATGCATCTATGCACAAAAGTGATGAAGATCTAAGACATAGAATGTGTTTGGGATAAGTTCAGGAAATGAGTCTTAATGTCAGTAAATTAAATACTAAGTTTTATGTCTTCATCGCAGGATACATTAAAGAGTTTGAGGTTCACGACATACATCGAGTGAGGAGGATAACCAAAAAAGATATCTTGCAACAAGATGTTAATTCCAGCCTCATATATGAGAGATGTATATTACGCAATGAAGTAATCCTTGAAGTCCACCACACCATTTTTTTCTCACCATGAACAAGATATGCAGTATCAGTTTTGTTTGAGTCATACTACTTGATTTTCAGGTCACTCTTGATTGGCTTAGTTATTGAACCAATCATCTTGTCTTGCTCTAGAGTGAAGGATTGTCGAAATCCATTTTAACAATCATTCTAGTATGTATGAGTTGTGTTGGAAAATTGGTTTGAGTTGATTCACTTTGGATATATTAGTATGAATTTGTCTATTATAACGACAAAATTGTTTAATTATAAGCAGATGTTAAATGTCAAAAGCAAATTCAACTTTTTTTTTATAAAAAAAAAGGGTTTTTTCGCCTGATACCCCTGAGATAAAGCGAAATTCGCGAGTTACCCTAAAGTTTTACCTATTTCGTGCGGTATTCTTGAGTTTTTTTTTGCCAAATGCCCATCTATTAATTTTTTAATTAAAAAACCAAAAAAAAAAACTAAAATTTTACTTACTTCTCAGATCCATGGGTGCTAATTTGTTCACGAAGAATATCATCTTCCTGCAAAAGATCACATATGGTAGACTCCATCAACACAATAACAAAAACTGCAAAATTCATTCAAAAGCATAAAATAACCCAAAATTTGTGATCCAAAAGGGCAAGAGAAGATAACAAACCTCAAGAGTTCATGATTTACCTATTCTAAAATTGAAATTTCACCCATGGATCTTAACCGTCAACCCCAAAATCACAACCGCTCATCCGCCGCCGCCAATACCTCTCCAATCTCCTGATTCTCCTCCCAGTTTCAATCTCAGCAGCTAAGGGTGGAAATGGGTCGGGTGATGGATGGATGAAGCCATTTTATCACCCGATCCGTGAATTAAATCCTCCACCCGACCCACCCGTCACTCGCGAAACCTTTCACCCACATCCGTCCATCCATCACCCAACGGGTGATTCGGGTGGATCGGGTCATCCGCATAATATTTTATAAATAATTTATAATTATTTAAATGTAATTAATTACATGATTAAGTGCAAATAGTAATTAATTTTCTTCAATATATAAAAATAGTTGTTCTAAATATAGGATTTGATGAATGTTCATATAAATATTCTTAGAAGATTCAACTTTTAAACATAAAAACACTAAAATTAAAGTCATACATTTTAATAAAATAGAATTAGAACTATAATCGTCAACGGGTGAACGGATGGATGGGTGAAGTGCGGGTGATGGATCGGGTGATGGGTGAGATTTACATCACCCACCCGTCATCCGTTTCACCCGACCCACCAACCATCCATCACCCGGTTTACTTCGGATGATCATTCATATATTCGGGTCGGGTTTCCGGGTGGGTCGGTCACCCACGGGTGATTTCCAGCCCTATCAGCAGCCCAAACTCGACCGATTCTTCAACTTCCACCTCAATCCATCATCCACACCTTCATCCTCGCCTTTAACCCCCAAATCGGATGCCGCACTGGATACTTCTCTCTCGAAGCGCCGAAAATTGCCGCCGCCTCCTTCTCTGTCGCAATCATTGCCTCTAAACCAGCCTTTAGTTGAGCGCATGCGCCCAAGAACAATCGACGACGTGATCGGCCAAGACCACATTTTGGGGTCCACTTCGCCCCTTCGCTCCTCAATAATCTGCAATCGCCTCCCTTTCATCGTCCTTTGGGGGCCACTGGACACCGGGAAGACCTCCATAGCCAGAGCAATTGTTGTTTCCATGACCTCTCAGTACCGATTCATGGCTTGTTACAGCTTTGCCACCTATTCTTTTTTGGTTTTTTTTTGGATTTTTTTTTCTTTTTCTTATTTTTTTAGTTTTTTTAATTAAAAAAATAAATAGATGGGCATTTGGCAAAAAAAAAACCTCAGGGGTACCGCGCGAAATAGGTAAAAGTTTAGGACAACTCGCGAATTTCGCCTTATCTTAAAGGTATCAGGCGAAAAAACCGTAAAAAAAAAGAATATTTACTGCAGTTCTAAAAAAACCGCGGTGTAGGTATTTTATATTAAAAAACAAATATGCAGAACGCGGTTTATACAGAACGCGGTTTATACAGAACCACGGTCCACTAATTTATTTTTAAAAAAATAAAAAGTAATTAAATGGACCACGATTTTAAGAATAACCGCGGTTCGAGTTTCTCACCGCGGTTAGAAAAATACGCGGTCCGAGTTTCTCACCACGGTTATGAAAATACGCGATCCTAGAGTCTTATCGCGCCGAGAACAATCAGCTTTCAATTCTGTGGTCCCGTTTACAAAAAAACTGCAATGCGGTCCCCTATTCTGTACTAGTGATGATCGATGCCAAGTGCATGTTTGAATGCTTGAATTATGCATTGTAGTTGTTGAATTTTATCTAAATCTTTACCCAAATAATATAGTTGTTGAATTTAATACAACAATATGTTGTGTTTATTATTTTTTGAAAAAATCTTGATATACATCGATCATTTTAATAGCTGAAATAAATATCAAATATATAATTTGATTTATAAAATTGAAATAGTCATTTTTTTGTGACATAATCTAAATAATAACTCATTAAACAACTTTAACTTACAATCCATTTACAAAATTATACTCATACCCATTTTCGTCATTTTATACCCCACTTTTAATAACTTCAACTTTCGTAAGCTTTGTTTTCGATTTCTATTTTCACTTCATCTTCCTTTTTATAAAACGGATCCGAAATGTTAAAGATATATAATATAAATCTCGCGATTGTGATTTAACCAGTGTGATTTACAAAACAAGAAAATCAGCTTGCGTGACAAATTCATACCGGGGCCTTGCAACATCCTCCAATTTTCCTTTCATTAGGCCGCCCAAAAGCTACAAACTAACTTCGTTATCTATTCGAACACAAAACCTCTCAACATGGCGCGGTCCCCCTTCAACTAGGCACCCCATTTGGGTAACATAACAAGCAAACAGGGACTTAATAATTAAGCCCAAAATTGGCAAACTTGTGCATATGAAACTTATTGTAAGGCTAAACATCAATACTGTGAAGGGAGTGACCACATTTTGGAACTTGAAGTTGCCACCCACTCCAAAATTAATGACCGTTATGGAAGTTGGCAGCTAAAATCTTTAATGCTTATCAACCTATCCAAACTCCATCTTCACTAAATAATGCTCTCTGCAAATCAACGCTTGAGATTGTGAAATTGGGTCCTTTTCCTTTAAGTTTTTTCACCTCCAAATCCATGCAATTCTCGTGCTCTCGGAGCTGACGAGATTGAGACAGAGAGAGAGAGAGCGCTCCAGATCAAAGTTTTCAAAATTAGGGTTTTCCCCCCTCTTTCTCGAATGTTCTTTGACTTAATTGGGAATTTGGGATCTTTGTTGAAGCCTACACGAAAGCGCTTGCAATTGGATTTCTAATTTCTTCGTTTCTCACTTCTACTTTCTGAGCCGCACATCTGTTGGTAGATCAACAAACCCAGGTGATACGAAAAAAAACATAATATTTATTTAATATTTTCAACATTTTCTTGCCTCCTATCCGTACATGGTTTTGCAACTTTGCCCCCATTTGCATGCTATTTAACTTGTGGGTGGCTAACAGAGGAGTGATTAGCTCTGATTTAGGTGCCAAATTCCACCCACACAAGATTTGGTAGGCTTTTCTGGGCAACCATTTTTTGGCCTTTATCTAGACACCCAAGATTTTGTGTGTTTGTAGAAGTATAGAGAGGTAGGATATTTATCTTATCATAATCTTGAGAAAGGGTTTAACTTTTGGTGTCTTATATAAGAAGTCACTTGTTGATGTATATAATTTGCAACTTGTGAGGCATTCTTGGTGTTCATCTTGTTATTATTGTATTGTTGTTGTTGTTGCTGTTCATTGGAGCCTCTGAATCATGGTTGGAAGCATTGAAGTTGCATGTCAGAATGTGTATTCAAATGGGTCTACACATCACCAAAATGGCAATGAGGAGAAGCTCGACGAGCTTAGGCGCCTTCTAGGAAAACCCGAAGGCGATCTACTAAGAATTGTGGGTATTGGGGCGGGTGCTTGGGGTAGCGTATTTGCAGCACTACTTCAGGATAGTTATGGCCAATTCCGGGATAAGATCCAGATTAGGGTTTGGAGGAGGCCAGGGAAGGCGGTAGATAGAGCAACCGCTGAGCGTCTGTTTGAAGTGATCAATTCAAGGGAGGATGTGCTTAGAAGGCTGATTAGAAGGTGTGCTTATTTGAAGTATGTAGAAGGGAGGTTAGGGGATAGGACACTCTATGCTGGGGAGATCTTGAGAGATGGGTTTTGCCTCAACATGATTGACACGCCGCTTTGTCCTCTTAAGGTTGTCACCAACTTGCAGGAGGCGGTTTGGGACGCTGATATAGTTGTCAATGGATTGCCTTCAACCGAGACGTTTGAAGTGTTTGAGGACATTAGCAAGTATTGGAAAGAGAGGCTCACTATGCCTATAGTCATCTCCTTAGCTAAGGGTATTGAAGCTGCACTTGATCCTGTTCCCCATATAATCACACCCACGCAAATGATTCACCGCGCAAGTAAGTTTTCTTGTTTCTTGATCCTAGTTGAATCTTAGCAAAATTTACAAGTATTTCTGAATGAAACTGATGTGTATCTAATAGAATGCAAAGCTGTTATATTGTGAGCTGCATTTCCAGAGCAAACTTGTGTAACTTATGTTATGTGCTTCAAATTTATCGGTCTTTGTGTGTTGTTGGCAGCTGGGGTACCTATGGAGAACATACTTTACCTAGGAGGGCCAAATATTGCCTCTGAAATCTACAATAAGGAGTATGCTAATGCACGGATCTGTGGCGCTGAGAAGTGGAGGAAGCCTCTTGCAAGTTTTCTGAGGCAACCTCATTTCATTGTATGGGACAACAGTGATCTTGTTACTCATGAAGTCATGGGAGGTTTGAAGAATGTTTATGCCATTGGAGCTGGTAGGTTCTTTACCCTCAGAGTGATCTCCTTGACAACATGGAGTAGAATTATAAAAGCATGGATTTGGTAAAAATATTTTGTGTTTATGGAACTTATAATAAACTTACAAACCAGATGTAGCCCCTATCTTGAATTTGAATGCAACTTAAACCCTTCTGTCAAGTCTAGCCCCTATCTTGTATATTTCTTAACAAGTTCTTCTAAGAAATTTTTAGCTTTTATTCATATGGTGTTGCACAGAAAATGTTTACACTTGTCTGAAGTTGTGTAATTTGGTAAAACTTTCATATTGTTTGACATTATCAGGGATGGTAGCGGCCTTAACCAATGAGAGTGCAACGAGCAAATCGGTGTATTTCGCTCATTGCACATCAGAGATGATTTTCATCACTCATCTGCTGGCGGAGGATCCCGAGAAGCTTGCTGGACCCCTGCTGGCTGACACATACGTAACCTTGTTGAAAGGCCGAAATGCGTGGTATGGTCATATGCTAGCCAAGGGCGAGCTTACTCCTGATATGGGCGACAGTATTCGTGGCAAGGGGATGATCCAGGTATACACATTTTTCCCATCCTTTCTATCTAAAAATTGAGTAGAAATTTCCAACAAAACCCAAACATGAAACAATCTTTCTTGAATTGCATCATCTATGATTGGAAAACTGCAAGACTTTCTCAAGTTTGATTCTTTTTTGCTTAAACATAACATTGATAAAGATGTGATTCACATAAAATCTTTCAGGGTGTGTCAGCAGTTGGGGCATTTTACCAGCTGCTGAGCCAGCCGTCGTTGAACATCTCGCGCCCTGGAGAAAGCAAGCCAGTTGCTCCGGTTGAGTTATGCCCCATCTTGAAGACGCTCTACAAGATTCTCATAACAAGGTACTACTTTTGCATAATAAGCCTTAATAACATAATGAGTGAAATCTGTGATTAGCAGTTGTTTGATGTTGCTGTTGTGTCAGGGAGCATTCATCAATGGCGATTCTGCAATCACTAAGAGATGAGAGCTTGAATGATCCTCGGGATCGAATTGAGATTGCGCAAAGCCATGCTTTCTTCAAGCCGTCTCTTCTTGGACAGCCAAAGAGCTCCTGAGATTTTCTAGCTCTTGTTTGTTTGTTGTTGTAATTCTTGTTGTTGCTTTCACTGTCATTTGTAAGGCTGGGAAGATAGCTGAATGGGAAATACAAATAATATCATTGTGTGATTATCATTATATTGCTGTGTTTCTTCAGTTGCTTTTTAGTATTGACAAAGAATCAAAGACATACATCGGTTTAATTTGGACAAAAACAATGGGAAATTTGGACACAAGCTTATTATTTATATATCACATAAATTTAATTCAATTAAAACGTTGAATCATTAATTCGTACGAGATAAAATATATTATTATTATATTTTAGTTTTTTTTATGTATTAATTTCTCATAACATAATTAAAAATTACTTTTTATTATAAAAATAAATTAGTAATAAAATATATTGTCCAATATTAAAAACAATATGTATATAAAAAAATTTAATTAAAATAAAAGTAGAAAAAATATGTTTATTGGTGCATTCCGATTTGGTCTTCGCTCCAAGAATCGTGAAAATTCCGGTTAATTGGACCGGATCGGAAAAAGCAATCCGATCCGAATGCACACCACTGATATTTATATTGATTGTTCTCTTAAAATTTTGCTAAACTTTTATGTTACGTATTAAAAATAAAGAGTAATTTTATTTTGTTGTATAATTGAGACAAATATTAAGTGTTAAAATTAAATAAATTATTTTAAAAATAGAAGACAAATATTAATTTTTTGATCTCTTAAATTACTTTTACTTTTTCCATTTATTATTCTTTAGATCATTTTATAAAAAGTATTATATTTCAATATTTACAATTGATTATTCTCTTCATCTTTAAAATGTAATTATTTTTTAATATTAAATATATTTTTGTTATCTGATTTTTCGCCTGATATTAGTGAAGAAAGGCAAAATTGGCGAGGTGACTCAAACATTCATCTATTTTACACGCTATCCTGAGTTTAGTTTTTTTTTTTTTTTTTCAAATGCCAAACCGTTAAAATATTAACACTTACGTTAGTAAAAGCAAAAATAATAATTAACCCCCTCCCCTCCCGATTCTCCTGTGTTCTTCACCTAGTTCGCAGACCTCCTTCACCCCACCGGCGGTCCTTCTTCACCGGTGTCGGTCCGACCTCTCTTGGTTCAACGGCAAGGCGGGAGCCTTCGTATCCGGCGTCTCCTGGTTCGACGGTAAGGCAGCCCAGTGGTTCGCCCGTCATCACCTTCGATGGTTCGAGCTCCGCCCTCTCCTTCGGTGGTTCGAGCTCCGCCATCTCCTTCGGTGGTTCGAGCTCCTTCGAGTCAGGTATGTAGGGTATTTTGCCTTGTAGCTTGATTTTTGTGGGTTTGAAACCAAATTGAATGGATATGGGGATTTAGGCTCTGGAGAATTTAGGGAATTTTTAAATATGTTGATTTTGGGGTTGGATTGAGTTGTTTTAATGGATTAGGGGTTAGGGATTTAATGATTTGGGGATTTTGGATCTCAGAAATTGGAGATTTTAGGGGCTGGATTGGGAGAAGTTGGATTTGGGGGTTCGATGCTCAATAAGGACATTTATTACATAAATCGCAAACATTTTAAGTATTAGAAATCGAAACTCGTGATTCACATTGGCCTTTTGTATATATGTAATGTCACAGTTTAAATTTGAGTTTCTAATATATGAATTGTTGTTTCATGTTTTATCTTAGACGATATATTATTTAATATGGATTTAAATGTAATATCTAAGTCTTGACAAAAGAAATGTAATATCTAAATATTTTAGGTATAAAATGCTATGATTGTACGAAGTATATATTTTTTTTTTTGGTAAGAAGTTTAATCTAAATAATTGGTGATTAAAATGCTATGATATATATCATTTTAATTAATAAATATTAGTCATTACTTTCTATTCTTATTAAATACGGAGTAATATAAATAATTGGTGACTCTGTATATTCTTAAACCTTATTACATTTTATATAAAAGTACATTAGTTATTTTATCGGTACATGCTTATTCTTTTTAGCGAAATTATAATTCATAACTTCTTCCTTGTACATTTCATATGTGAGAGTGAGTACATGTCTATTATTTCGGCTTTCATCCTTGATTAATTTCTCTAGACCAACACAAATGAGGCCAACTTTAGTATATACATGATGAGTGTAATATGAATATGTATAAAATAGAATAATAAAAATTATCTTTAACCAAAATAACAACACACCTACCTAAAATGATTTAGTATAAAAAAGGAACTAAAAATACAAATCTAATTGAATTTATGCTACCAATAGTTCAAGGGTTTACATCGTCTATAAAATAGTTTGTTTTATTCGTTACTAACAATCAGTCATCCTAAATCGATTGTCTTTGTCCTCCTTCTAGTGAAAGCTATCGGTGCATGATGTAAACAATCGATGCCTCAATAGTGATATTAGATTATCCAATTCTCTGACATCTTCACATAAAATTAACCTATCTCGATCAAAAGACAATTATATTAATAAATTTAAACCGATATATGTAAGTATTGTAGACTACAAAAGAGATCCAAATACATATAATCAAGGATAGTTTACCGTGAGGTGGATATATACTTGCATCATCGACAATCGGGAATCCTCATTCATATCTTTAACTTAATAATTATGCTTACTTCAGTGACTATGTCTTTGTAAGGTGTTGTCCACTATCTCCCAAGCTTCACTATATGGCTTTCTAAAGATAATTTCCATGTAGAAGAATGAGATGATGGATGCCCAGAGCAAATGAACGGAATACCACCGTTTTTGCCCTTTTATAGATGAAAAATGTTACTTGAAAAGTGAAGCCATTTTGACATATAACCGTTTATGTAACACCCCCAAATCGTAACCCATTTGGAAAGGTATTACCGTCAGTGACCTCGGTCTCCACACCGAAACCACCCCAGGCTTTACCATTTAAACACAAATCATAAACGGCAATTATGATTTAAATACCAAAATCTTTGGTTAAAACATATGTCTGGGGATTACATCCCAATCCCCATAGGACAAAACAGAGTAATCAGCGGAAGTCTTTGTAAAACATAAATACAAGGGTCTTGATCGTAATGATCACCCGTCAAGGATCGCAACCTGATAAATCCATTAAAACACCGTTTGCTTTTATAGTCGTTTTAGCCTTTGTTTCTCGGATTCTTATCTGATGTGCCGAATCGAACGGATGACACCGGCCAACCATGCAGAGAACAATTACGGTTGGCTAATCTACTGAAAGACTATGCAATGGTACAAAGCATAGTGGTTCGAAGTAGTCGTATTAGGTTAGACTCATCGCTCCTCGAATCAAAACCGATAACGATAGTCAACCACCATACTCTACTGAAACATATGAAGATGCATGATCAAGAGAAGATTCTGAAAGACCAAGTCTCACAGAAATCAATCCCAAAGAAGACTCCAACGAATTGAGTCTTATCGGAAATATGACAAATGTTGGGGCACATTAATTAATCATACAAGCGTTCAACAACGACTTGATGTTACAACGACTTGATGTTTCGGTTCACGACCAACTTCACCGCTTAATGCGAATCCAGATTGGAAAGAGAACGATACTCTGATCAAAGTCAAGACGAGCTTTCCTAGCTGTATTATTCCCTAGCTGCACTACTCGTCTGAGGTATATTAATCATGTGCTACGACGACACTTATCTTATTTAAATTCTCAAACGCGCATCACGTTATAGACTTTTAAATATATGTTTCGCCATGAGGGACATATATTGAGTATATGTTTCATCATGAGGGACATATAGGATATGTGTTTCGCCATGAGGGACATACTCCTGAATGGGACGAATCCCAAGATTTGTAGCATCAGTTAAGTGTCACCATCTCTATACCCGAGTATAGAGATCGGTCATGACCCACCAAATGGTTTTTGGGTTTATCACCATTTGCACCATTAATCATTATTAAGAAACGACTGGACCTTGAATAGTCCATCGCTCCTACGAATACTCGTGCTAACTAAACAGTTCAATACAGTAATAATCATATCAAAGCCCTCCATGCTAATATCATAAATATGTATCTATAATAGCGTTGTTTTAGCAGATATACAACATATTATAATATCATATTCTTTTCACATCATTTATCAAACTATTCCCAATAGAACAGTAAATCACCCCAAATTAATTAACAATTAAACAATTGATAATTAATTGAAATATGGAATGATGAGCAAGAGCGAACCGCCACTTGTCTTAAATCAGACGAAAGCTTTAACAAGCTTAGAGACAACGGTTCCTGAGTCTGAAACTGGGACAGATCCTGGATATTAAATCCCTCTAAAACGACCCATAACGAGACCCTAATTTAGATTCAATATCTACATATATGAATCTAAAAGAATAAGGAAGGAATCAATGGGGTCAAGCCTCGCCCAACGCCAAACACCCAAGAACACACACTCCGGACAAGGCTCACCGCGGGTGCGGTGGAGCCTCTGCCGCGGGTGCGGCCAAGTGCCAGGGGTTAGAGCTTCAACAGATTTTTGGGGAGAAACTCACCCAAATCGATTCGTTTCGACTTTGATTCGTTCTTGGTTGATTTCCCAACACCTTAGGCCTTTGAATACCACTTATGAGTACCTTTTCTAACACTCAAAGGGTTTCGATCTCTTCTCAAACAAAGCTCAAAAGCTTGGCTTCAATGAAGATTTTCAGAGGAGAGGAGGAAGATGAAGCTGACTTTGTGCCTTCTCCTCCACACCTTTCCTTCCATTTATAGGACAAGCTAGCAACTGACCACCAGATGACAACAAGGAGGAGGTGGCCCGACCAAAGAACAGGCTAGGAAGCCAACTAAGGCGAGCTACAACCTGCAACTCCGACGCTGACGACAAGGGTGACGATGACCGCGGGGTGCGGTGGGGGTGCGGTGGCCGACTCGTGACCGCCACTGGCAGTGGCCTTCGCCGCGGGTGTGGCAGGGTGCGGTCAAGGCCAATTTTGCCCCTTTTGACCCGTTTTGTCGTTTTTACCAAGGGGTAAAAATATTCTTAACTCCGGGTTAAATATATTCGTACACGAACGATCCTTTTTACCCAAAAATACATTAACTATATTTTATATTACTCAGAAAAATATTACAGAGATCAAACATCTCATAGAATGTCCGTACTTTTCTAAATTTAATCTGACTTGTAATATGGGCATAAGAAAATTCAAAATTTTCCTTACAAAATGAGGGATATTACAGTTTAGACATCTTGACTATAATTTGTTTTCAACCATTCATTGTGTACTAAATACGGGAGTTACATGTAGTAATTGGATAATATTAAAATAGGAGTAAATAAGAGAAAAATATAACGTATACACTATGTAGTAACTATCACTAATTGAGATTTAGGTTAAAAAATGAGTCATAACCTAAAAAGTAGTCCGTACGTAGAGGCAAGATTTAACTGAAAAAAGAGTGTGTGGGGAGAGAATAATTACTTACAAATAGTGCTCATTTTTATATATACACATAATTATGTTATGATATATTAAAATAAACAAAGAAAAATTAATTACTTAGATTACAAAGTAGCCTATAATTATACTTATGTATTTTATATTGTTTTATAAACCCTATAGTAAAAACCGATCGGAAAATCTAACATATTATATACATATTATATACTAAGGGTGGTAAACTAACCCTACATGTAAACTATACCTTTAGGCCTATTTAAGCCTTTGATTCTGTCTTTAAAAGTTAGCATTCAATGACCTAGAATGCTAACTTTTAAATATATATATATATATATATAGATGGTTGTTTTTTATGTTTAATAGAAATATAAATTGAACTATGTTGAAAATTTAACGTGAAGATATAAGAGTTATACAACGATATGAAAATGAGGACTTTTTAATTGATTAATATGTATTAATTGTATATAATTGTGAATCAAAAACTGTGTATATTATATAGACGATTATAGATTAAATATAATTGTTAATATATGAAATTATCACTTTAGTACTTTTTGGATTTTTGAGAAATTGTTTAAATTTTGTGCTAAATAAATAAGGCATGAAATGAAAATAAAAACTAATTCATCTTTAAAAGTTAGCATTCAATGACCTGGAATGCTAACTTTTAAATATATATAGATAGATGGTTGTTTTTCATGCTTAATAGAAATATAAATTGAACTATGTTGAAAATTTAACGTGAAGATATAAGAGTTATACAACGATATGAAAATGAAGACTTTTTAATTGATTAATATGTAGTAATTGTATATAATTGTGAATCAAAATTTTTATATATTATATAGACGATTATAGATTAAATATAATTGTTAATATATGAAATTGTTACTTAAGTACTTTTTGAATTTTTGAGAAATTGTTTAAATTTTGTGCTAAATAAGGCATGAAATGAAAATAAAAACTAATTCATCTTTAAAAGTTAGCATTCAATGACCTAGAATGCTAACTTTTAAATATATATAGATAGATGGTTGTTTTTCATGCTTAATAGAAATATAAATTGAACTATGTTGAAAATTTAACGTGAAGATATAAGAGTTATACAACGATATGAAAATGAAGACTTTTTAATTGATTAATATGTAGTAATTGTATATAATTGTGAATCAAATTTTTTATATATTATATAGACGATTATAGATTAAATATAATTGTTAATATATGAAATTGTCACTTTAGTACTTTTTGAATTTGAGAAATTGTTTAAATTTTGTGCTAAATAAATAAGGCACGAAATGAAAATAAAAACTATTTCATCTTTAAAAGTTAGCATTCAATGACCTAGAATGCTAACTTTTAAATATATATAGATGGTTGTTTTTCATGCTTAATAGAAATATAAATTGAACTATGTTGAAAATTTAACGTGAAGATATAAGAGTTATACAACGATATGAAAATGAGGACTTTTTAATTGATTAATATGTAGTAATTGTATATAATTGTGAATCAAAAATTTTGTATATTATATAGACGATTATAGATTAAATATAATTGTTAATATATGAAATTGTCACTTTAGTACTTTTTGGATTTGAGAAATTGTTTAAATTTTGTGCTAAATAAATAAGGCATGAAATGAAAATAAAAACTAATTCATCTTTAAAAGTTAGCATTCAATGATCTAAAATGCTAACTTTTAAATATATATAGATAGATGATTGTTTTTCATGCTTAATAGAAATATAAATTGAACTATGTTAAAAATTTAACGTGAAGATATAAGAGTTATACAACGATATGAAAATGGGAACTTTTTAATTGATTAATATGTAATAATTGTATATGATTGTGAATCAAAAATTTTGTATATTATATAGACGATTATAAATTAAATATAATTGTTAATATATGAAATTGTCAATTTAGTATAATTTGAATTTGAGAAATTGTTTAATTTTTGTGTTAAATAAATAAGACATAAAATAAAAATAAAAATTAATTTATCTTTAAAAGTTAATATTCAATAATTATTATTATATATAAATAAGACATGTTAACTTTTAAATATATAGAGATTATTATTATAGGTTTTTGTTAAAATTAAAATATAAAGTTGAAAATTAAAATTTATAGCAAACAAGACTTTAAATTAAAATTATCACCACTCTTTCCGGCAGCTCACTCTCCGTTATTGCTCCTTGCCTTCGCCTCCACCACCGCGCTCGCCGCCCGGACACCTCTTCACCGTTTCATCCTGGAGAGTTTTTGTCTCGATTCTTCACTTTGCCTGCCGAAAATCTGGTCCTGCAAACTGCGAATTGCCTGTCGTCTTCATCCCGAAGTGACCGGTCATTCGTCAAACTTTCACTGGTCGTCCGTCTGAGGTACGTAAATCCTGAACCTTTTCTTGCAATGCAATGGCTGGGAATATATAATTATATGGGGGTGATTTGTTTCTTAAGGGTGGTGTTGATTGCAATATTCTGATATGATTTGCAAATTGATTGAGTTTTTGGTCCAATCTTAGGGTTTTACTCCCTTGAGGGTTTTAAAAAATGGAGAATGATGACTGGTCTAGCTCCGGCGAGGGTTTAAGTGATTCCGAGCTCTGTTTTGAAGACACCCATGACGAAGATCTCTTCTGTTTGACAGGCTCTACACGTAAATTGCAAATTAGGTACAGGTGTTAGATTCTAACTGTTTGCAATTTTTGTGGGTATTTGAACCGGTTGTTTATTTGTGTCTAGTGTAGGAATGATGCTTCTAAGGCTCGTTGGGATGGTACGATGGCAATGGCTGAGGTTGTGGAGCGAAAGGGGCGAATGTTGATTTCAACTGGGATTGTTCGTAATGGCAAGACTTATTGCTTGATTGAAGAGGCCTTGTAGGTGTTGTTAACTTGTTATTTCTATATATTTTGCATCTTACTTATACTCTATTGAAAAGGATTTACTTCCATTTCTTACTAAAGGGTAATTGTTTATTCTTGATTTCATGTTTATATGTTTGTTTGGCATCTCATGTTCATCAGTAGTGTACAGACTACAGATACAGAGAATTGTGATCGTATTTGATTTGTTTGCTGAATTACATGACTAGGATTGATTTTATTCTTGTACTGCTCTTGTAAGGCATTGTCACTCCACTCCTGCAAGCGTAGCCTTGGGCACAAGGCCAATTTCATGGGCATAGCAATGCTACAAATATAATCCTGGGCTGGGGATAGTGAAGGAGTTAGAGAAGTATGTAGAACTAATTCTGTGAGGGTTTATGTGTGTATGAGGGAGAAGATAGAGCCACGTGTGGGTGACCTTAGTAAGGCACTCTAGCATAAATAAGGACAGGAGTAGTTAGAAAATCATTGACTATTTTCTCCTCAATTGGCTTTATTAGCCAAAGGACTGGCCTGGTTGCAATCCCGCTGATTTTAGCAGTTAACACCAGGCAAATTCTCTTTTGCTCTGGTTTATCTCTTTGCATGTGATGTGTTCTTTTTCTTTTCTTTTTTCTGTGTGAATCCGATTATAGTCTTTGCTGACAGCTCTCTCGGAAACGTTCGATCATTTAGGTTGTCCCTATCAATACAGGGCATGCCTAAAGTGGTCAAAGAAAAAGAAATAGTAATATTATGAAATCTGAGGCGTTTTATGCTTTTAGTTATCTTATTTCTGGTGATTGTATGACTTGGCAGGTTTTTGGCTGAAATAGGAGCATTGATTATTGTAGATGACGAAGGTGCATCGCTTCCTTTAAAGGACATATATGAGAAGGTTGCCCAGGGAGAAAGCGGATGCAGTTGGGAGGCGTTTCAGGTCTTTAGGCATTTGAAGTCGCTTGGATATATTGTTGGGAGACATGGTGTCCCATGGAGCTTAAAGAGTATCAAAAGTAAAGTTGACTCTACTCTATCCTTGGAAGATGACAAGGTGGTAGAAAACGCATGCAAAGAGGAGCAATCCATTGTTGAGCTGCTCAGTGACTTGCAGATTAATGGAGGAAAAATTGTTTTTGATGTTTATCTTCCCAACAGCAAGTTTAGAAAATCTTCTCCTGGAGATCCAATGTTTGTTGTCTCCTTGGCTGGGTAAGCCTGCATCTTCCTTGGTATATTATGATATCCTTTTCCCAGGTTGCCAGTGCCCTATACATATATGTAATTGACGAAAAGAAAGATGTGATATAAAAATGGCAGATGGCTCTATAACACATATGAATAATTGATTTTATGATGACTGCATGCCAATTTATTCACAGCAACTCTACTTCACAAATAGAGTTAATATTTCATTCTTTTGTTGGGTGTGAGATATGCTGAAGAATCAGTTGTATAGGTTGTTTGATAATTTCTGAGGATTTATTAACTTTTGGAAATTGTAGTTTGGTTGAATTCCATCCTTTTTTCTTTTCCTGATATTTCAATTTTGGTCACCTTGTATTTTTTTATTACGACGATTAAATGAACCCTAACTGCTGTATGTTATTAGAAGTCGCCCACCATCCACAGAAGAAATTGAAGGCCTTGAGAGACAAAGTAAGGACATTCCTCTTCGGTTTGCTAACATTGAGCATGGGCGCATCACTTTCTTTTCCTTTAATAAGGTGGATCTTGCTGTCCTACCATGAGATTCTTCAGCAAATAGTGATCACAAGTTGTAAGGTCAGAAGCCTCAATCTGGACTAAATGCCAATACTTGGAAGATGCTTTATTTGAAATATTTTGTTTTCCTACCGCTGTGTCGGTTTTACATTGTAAAATCTTCTGATACTTGCTGAGAGATAATTGTCTCTTGTTTGTTTTTATCATACATCACCCATGTTTCCGGCAGCATAAATTTTCTGAAGATTGTCTGTTTGTGGAATCCTAGGTTGGTTTTTAGCTGCATCTGCAAAATGTGGAATTTTGGACTTCAGTTATATGTTTCTTCCAAGCTTACAAGAGCTGCACATATTTCTGCCATGAAGGCATCAGATTCAGCAATTTGAGTTGGATTATATGTAGATTTACAGATTCTGCATTTCAATTTGTGGATTCATAGCCCTGGAGCTACATATAAACCTGATCTGAGAAAATTTTGCACATGAAGGTGAAGATTATATGTAAACTTACAAGTCAAGTCTAGTTTGTTTGTATCCATGAATTAAAAATTGTATGTAAGGGAGAATAGAAGAAAAAGAAGGTTTTGCAAATACAGATGCGTTTTTCTGTTAAGTACTAAGTTATCTTGGATTGGAAATCATACCATAGATCTCTCAAAACGACTTTGTACACAAAGGAACAGATAAATCTTCACTAGTATACATTATCTGAACTTAGAAAGTATTACTTTTTTTTACCACCATTCTGTTTTATCTATGCAAAACATTTCTCAGTCGCCACAGAGAACTCAGCATCACTGTGTATCATAACGCACCTGGCTACAAGCCCTCTCCACAAGTGTAATGATCAGCTTCAAGTACCAAATCATCGAGCATAAACCCCTGTTATAATACACTTACCCGAGTTATGTATCACAGAAATGGACCAAACAGAAGATAAAGGTCATGGCACCACAAGCCAAAGAACTCCAACTTCTATCTGATTCCACCCTATATCTCAGATCGGATTTGTTATGCACTTGAGCTAACTTAACCTTCTTCTTGTCTAAAGATGGTAAATGGTGAACTTTCGGACTCTGTAATCTGCATACAGACAGGAAGCTTGATGGTGTTAGTTCAAATTAGAGGACATTGTTCGCGTTGTCTAGCCAAAACGTAAGATGTAATTAATGTACCTCAGTGGTCTGAGAAGGCGCAGCAGGCAAAACGGGCATTAGAGATGTCCAAAGGATAGGGTCTACCAAGGGATCAACAGAGCTGTAGCTTGTCAAGAGTGGTGCAGACAGCAATGGGGACAAAGGATACTTTGGAAGAGGCAGTGTTCCGGCTGTTGTTCCTAATCTATCAATTTCACTATCCGGGATTGATGATTTCTCCATCACTTTGCCATGGTCAATTTTGTTTATATTACTCTTGTTTTCCTTCTCATCATTGTACACTATTGTCTCCTTTGCCTTCAAAGCTCTCTCTTGCATGTGTTTGTAAGCGGGAGACTTAGATAAGATGCTCAAGGCAGACAAGGGGGAGCTTTTAGTCTTCTTCCCTCCATAAGATGTGCCCAACTGGGGCATCTGGTATGGTTCTGTGGACAAGATAGCTCGTTCGAGAGATTTGAGTTCATTGCCAGCTGGTCCAGCATCTTCAATGCTCCCATGTTTTGTGTTATCTGATGATTTTGAAAGCGGATCCCCCTGACGAGTTTTATTGGTACTCCACCATTTGATGTAACCTGTTAAATCAATCTTTCTCTCGGTGCACAAACCACCAACATACTGGCCCTCTATTGCTGCGTCATCACCCACACCTTGTGACAAGGCCCAAAGGAGAAATAGTCATAAATGAATGGGTGCTATCAGGAATCTCAAACATACTACAGAAAGGCCTCATAACAAGCTACTTACCATACTGCATGCTGTTGAGGTATTCAGATCCAGATGAGTGACCCAATGATGACTCCCATCGACTGCTGTATTAGCAAATAGCAATGGAAATTATAGTGAAACAAAGTATCTAGAGAAATTCCCAGCATTAGTGCAATATCTGAGAAATTTACTAAGTTCAAGTTGGTCAGAATTCTGTTAAGTAGCCATGTTTGAAGGAAAAAGAGAAACCATTCCCCTGAGTGAATCTTGGACTCTTTAAGGAAAATATGTTTCTTTTTTCTGTAGCATTGACAATCGTTGGTCATCTAGTTCCACACTTCCTTCTTGCGTTCCCTTAAAATTAGGTGGGCAAAAGGATGAAAGGAAAATCAAGAGATGTGTTGTCTTATTTGCACAATTTTGGTTCTCTAAGTACTCATCAAAATTTAAATAGTAAACTAACTCAACTGCAAAGTGAGTAATCCAATAATTTTGGAAAACAGAAATGGCAGTTCACAATCATACCTTGAAAGTCCTCGGTATTTAGTGATTCCTCTTGAAAAGCCACTACTCTTTCTACATTCAAGAGAATACGTAAGCAACAAAGCAATCAAAATCCAAAAGGAAGTTACAAAAGATCGAGTGAATTGCGGAGACACCTTCTTAATGATGCAAGATAATCTTCCCTGGAGACATTCTGCATTTCCTCGAGGTCTCTGCTATAGTCGGTAACCTGTGTAGCCCAGACACATTAATTTCCATCCGAAGCCAAGTGTTCTAACTTAGAAGCTAAATTCTAACAGTATGATGTCTCAGTTCCATACGATGCTGAAAGTGATAATATTGGCTCCTCAAAATGAGGAATTACTTATAATAAAAGTAGGATACTACGATCAGTCGACTCGGTTACAACGTCATAACAAGATTCCTTTATCTTCTGAATTACTATTCAGTATTCACCATTTGGCCATAATGCTTACTAAAGTTTGAAACTTCAACATGAAAAATAGTCTAATTAAACAATTGCAAACAAATGGCTTCTAACCGGAAAGTTAATCAGGGTCCCTGGTCCCCAATATTTCAATGCTGCAAGATCATACGCCCTTGCTGCAGCTTCTTCATCATCATAAGCACCTACACAGTTTTCATATTATCAGAATCAAACATTGCCAACAAAATATGAACTGGTAAAATGAGAGAGTCCATCTCAGATTGCTGCACTCACCCAAATAAACTGGAAGAATCCTCAATCAGGTCATATTTCCACATGCCAAACAAAAAAGGAAGCAATGAAAATGGTAAAGTTAGACTGATCAGACACAATAATATTCTGTTGATATACAACTTTTTTTGCGAAATCCTAATGGACAGTGATGAGATAAAACAAAAGGAACCTTGTTTTCCCTTCTTGTTCTGATTTTCGTTCCAAGTGCTCTTATCCCAAAGATGAGCTTCATACCGACCAGTCCATCTATGCCTGAATTTCCAGTTGCCAGAGGTCATAATCACCGTTAGCCTACTCTAAAATGATCAAGCACACTGAAAACACAACCAATTGCTACCGAATTAAATTTCAGGTTGAAAATCAACTATTACAACGTCTCGTATCAGCAATCATTTTTCTCGACGGACTCAGCTTCTTCATCAACCAACAATCGCAATCAGAGCTCACAGCAACCGAATTCAAAGCCACCAAATCACCTAAATCATTCGCCGAATGAAAAGACAGAAAAGGAGAAAGCGGCCAAACCTAGTGACTCCGCGGTAGATGGAGCTGCGCTTTCCGGCGGTGCACGGCGGCATCTTACTGATCCTCTCCTTGGCGGTCGATCCCCTCTCTCTCTTCACCTTCTTCAGAGCTGTACACACTCCCAAGCTCTTCGGATTATGCTGCTCTCTCGACAATCTCACCACTCCCACCGCACCTCCGCCGGCTCCACCGCCAAGCTCCGCCTTCAATCCTCCGCCGTCTCCATCAACTCCGCTAGAAGTCGAAGCCATCGCTTTGCTCCAGTCCCTTCCAAAAACCCTCACGTTCTCAACGGATCATATCAGCAAGGGAATCCGAGGAGAGTTACTCTCCTTTTTATATGCGGTTTTCAGAGAAGTAGACAAAACTACAGTAGTGAGAGTGAGAGTGTTGTAACTTGTAATTGTAATTGTAATTGTAATGCCAAGGAAGAGGAGATTTTGATTTTTTCTTTCGGAAAAGGGGACGGGCGGGTCGGTTTGGTTGAATTCGCGTCCGGATTCGGGTCGAGTAAAAGGAAGAATGATGGGCTTTTAACGGCTAGGTTTGAACTTTGAAGGAGGTGAGGGAGGGGTAATTTGGTAAATTGGTGGATATCATATTATCATGTCGTTTTTATGTGCTTAAGGCACAAAACGCGTCGTTTTCGGATCTTGTCAGACAGCCTGAGAGCATACACACACAGGTACAAGCCCTTGGGAAAAGGATACAAATTTAGCTAGTCAGCAACGGTAATATTGACCAAATATTCCTTGGATAAAAGACGGTGCTTGCTCTTCGGCGTGGGTAAAACTTGCGAGTTACTAATAGACATGTCAAGTCTAATCCATACTTGAGATTTGAGCCTATACAATAATTTGTAAAGGACCCACTTCGTTGCAACTTGCAAGTAGGTGAAACCAGAAATCAAATGTTGAAGAATTGAAATAGATACCTTACCATACAAAAAAGGTGAAGATACAATAATTTGACAATCACAACTCTTTCGGTTCAAACGTAGAGAACTACATTTAAAGCATAGCGGTGTTTTCTACTCCTTTTGTTCAAATAAACGTACAAAACTGCATGTCATAACCCCTTGATCATTTTTATCAGTAAAAACTAACATATGGTACACTCACATTTCGACCAGGTACAGATACTTCAACTTTATGCAAGAGAGAAAGGTCATCGTTGATTTGTGATTTTTTTTAGGCCTTCCAACATTAGCGTCTCCTTCACCATAAGTTTTCAATTTGAATCTGAACGAACTAGTATTATATCTTTTTATAAATATTAGTTTAAAAAAATAGAGAGGTGGTTAGCCGATTAATGTATAGACTAATTTTGATTTAAATCAGTCTTTGTCAAAGTTTGGTTTCGGTTTCGATTTAAATCTGAATTTTGCGGACACGATGATGTCACTAAATAAATAATAACAAATGATGCGTTTGATTATAAATTGGGTGACAAGAATTGTTTAAGCTGTAGTATTATATCATGGATAATTTTACGTATATTGCACTTATAAATACATCTTAATCTTTTTCAGCTAAATATTAGGTATATAAGATTAACAAAAAATGTTGATACAACTCTAAGAACATTACCTCCAATTAATTCACAGTCGTCTTAAGACTCACTACCTCCTCGACCAACATAACAACACTTGAACCACTTGAACTAATTCTGGGTCGGCGGTGGACGAAGCCATTATAATTTATACATGTATATATATGTGACAAGAATTTCTGATGCCAAGATCGATTCCATCGGGAGATGAATCTAGCATTCTAGCTTGTTTCTGAGCAAAAGATTTCCAGGAAACGCCTTGAAAGAATCTGCACAAGTATTTCAACACAACAAGTGATGCAAGCAAGCATTCTCTAGTCTCTAGTACAAGAAGAAAACCCAATGCAAAGGAAGGGAATACCTAAACGTTGTCGTATTATAGCCGCGTGCTCCGCACCGGAGCTTCTTTCTGCATAAAACAAGATGTTTTGGTACATTTCAAATGTAGGTTGAACGCCTGAATCTTCCATCCACTGCAGCACCTGTACAAAAACACATTTCATGGACTAATAATAATGCAACAAGACAGAGTACAGAGCGCTTGCTTACCTCTATATACTTCCTCCATTGATCTGCAGCCAAAAGGTTGGTCAACAAGACAGAGTACGTTGAAAGGCTGACTGGTTTTCCTGTCGCTACAATCTTGAGGTATGCCTTCACGCATACACAGACGAGTTATATGTTAGCTACATATTCCATGTAAGAGAAAAACCTAGCTTTAGTGGCATACGATTAGCTCAACACGTCATACTTACCCTCATCATAGTCCCTATTTTCCCAGATTTTCCAAGTAATTGTAGGAGCTGATTCAGAAGTCCCACTGAAATTTTGTGGAGTGATGGTTCCATGAGTTTGAGAAGATCAGTTGCCGCCTTCCAATCCCGAAGCCTTTGAGCAAAAATATACTGGTTAGTCTTTCATTAATTGTTGTTAAATAGATGCAAACAGAAGAAAAAAAGATACATAAGAAGCGCTGAGAATTTCTGTGATCCATTTTCGGAAAATCACCAACAAGCATGTCAAGTGCTTGCTTCTTGTACAAATATTATCCATTGATGGGATGCATTACAAGGAGGAGGAGGCAAAACAGGCACCAAAAAGGGACAGCTTAACTAGGACAGAAGACACTTACATGCTACAGGCTGATAGTATTTCATAGTACATCACATCGCTGATTGGTATCTTTTTTTCTTTCATGTGTTCAACGAGATCAAGAACCTTGGCTGGTTGACATCCTCTGTTGAATGCCCTCATAAGAGCTGAGCAGGCAACCACATCAGGTTGGATATTATTCGCTTCCATTTCTTGAAAAAGTCGAAAAGCTTTCTCCCAATTCTCTACAATATCAAAACACAAAACGTCTCAGCTTCCAGCTCCTATGTTATGATCGTTACTTAATGCTGTCCGCCTGGGTTTTTAAACCTACCGTCAACACTGTATGTGTGTATCATCGTTGTATATGCAACAATGTCGGGATTCCCTACAGAGGCCTTCATTTTTTTGAACATTACCTCAGCGTCTGCAACACGACCCTGATAGAAAGAAAGGGAGAGACATTACAGATTTTCCAAGAAACTAACTTCTTCAGATTTAAGAGGGAAATATTAACATCATTACTTGCCTGTTTACTGTAAGCACAGATTGCAGATGAGTAAACCTCCTTGGACAAAGGAATTCTCATATTAATCATCTCTTCGATGAAACCTATAGCCTCAACATACTTTGACATCTTACAGCAGCCACTTATCAAGACATTAAAGGTGATGTGATCAGGTTTGATTTTCCTTTCCTTCATAGATCCATAAATAGCTATGGCCTTGTCAAATTCACCCAAGCTCATGTAGCTTCCAATGGCAGAATTGTATGCAACTTTGTTCAACTCGATTCCACGTTGACGTGCTGCTGAAAGTATAGCATCAGGGTTTGCCTTCTCACCACAGCGCCCACAGGCAGCAAGAAGCGTGCATATGGACACGATGTTTGGCTGAACGCCCGCTTTTTCCATTTCGCGGAGAACGCCCACAGCTTCGGATAACAAACCATTAGACCCAAAAGCATCAATAAGAGCATTACAACTGACCACATTCGGCTTCAAGTTGTTGCTCTTTATCATATCAAACACTTCTCGGGCCTTTCCTGGTTGTTGCGACCTTCCATAAGCATTGAGCAAAGACGTAAAAGACACAACATCAGGGTTTAGACCTATGCATTTTATCTCCATAAAAACAGCCAATGCTTCCTTATCCATCCCACGTGAGGCATATGCTCCGAGTAGAGCATTGTATGCAACGATATTAGGTTTAACACCCTCTCCAAGCATTGTATCAAAAACAGCCTTGCAGTTCTCTATCTGCCCACAAACAGAGTACATATGGATGATGCTTGTAAATGTCACGATATCCGGACGGCATTCTGATTTTTTCTCCCTCATTGAGTTGAATATATCAGCAGCTTTCCCATACTGGCCGAGCTTGACTAGGCAATGTATCACAATATTAAAAGTTGTGGTGTCAGGGGGAATACCTGTCCCTTTCATAAGTTCAAAGTAGGACAATACTTTCGCATATTGACCCCCGGTTTTGTAAGCAGAAAGAATAATGTTGTGAGTTACAAGGTCTGGCCCAACTCCATTGTCTGTCATCCTTTTGCAGATTTTGAGAGCCTCACTCCAATTTCCACTAGATCCACAAGCATTGATCAAGTTATTATACGTGTATCTACTGGGAGGGATCTGCCAGAAATTTCAAGTCAATTATAATTGGTAGATTAGCAATAAGACAACATTATGATAGTTAATAATGTACTGTTCTTCTTGAAAACTCCTATATATACACAGAAATAAGAATCTTATAGAAAAGACAGAAACAATATAGACGAGGCTGATGAGTCTCCCTTGGATTTTGCTATTATCTAGCAATTATGTAATGGTCTCTTGCACTTACAAAAAAAATGAAAAGGTCACTTACAGGTCGGGTGGTTATAATGGGAAATGTTAGGCTACTCTACCTTCAGAAGTAAAATCCTAAAATGATAACTATTGGTGAACGGAGGGAGTATACTGAATCGGAATTTCGCGTGCTAAGTTCATGTTCTTCAACCAGGGAAAAAAATATAGAACTTAACCTGAAATTTTTTAATCATAGAAGCTGTTTAACTTTACAAAATACTTGCTTTCAATTAAAATAAAATTGCAATATACTAATTTGCATTAATACCTTATATACCCTACACTAGTTTCAGAGAATGTAAAGGGTGAGGCCGAGCAAATACCAGATGAGACCACATTTCAGGTCAACTGTTAACAACTAAAAATGCAAAAACGTCATGCTAAGAAAATATCTTAGTAATAACAAGAATACAGAGAAAAGATGACCAAGGGTTTAACAATATTGACACACAGATTAAATAA
The DNA here is from genome assembly GCA_027886185.1 of Rheum nobile. Lineage (NCBI taxonomy): Eukaryota > Viridiplantae > Streptophyta > Magnoliopsida > Caryophyllales > Polygonaceae > Rheum > Rheum nobile. The sequence goes on along the minus strand of WOAB01000618.1, from coordinate 2,405,915 downwards.
AAATCATAAAAGGAAAAGGGTTCTCACATAAAAAAGAACCACTAAGATTGATTAGACAAGAAAAATACAATTACACACAGCTGCACGGAGCATGTCTTCCATTATATTGATGGCCCAACGCCATTGACCTGCTCTTCCATGTACATTGATGAGAGCATTGTATGTTTCTGCATCAGGCTTGCACCTATTTTTTTTTTTTTTTTATATATATCACAATGCAAAGTCAAATAAAGAACAAAATAAAATCAAAAGGAATGAGAAAGGGGTTTTATGCAAGTAAAGAAAGAAGAGAGGAAGAAATACCTCCATTCTTGCATCTCAAAAAACAGACCACGTGCCTGATCTACCCGATTATGTCTGGCATGCAATCTAATCATCATATTGTATATGTTGTTTCGGGCACAGTAGTTGGTCTGATTTTTCATCCAATCAAAAACTAAAATTGCATGCTCAATAGAACCCGATGATGTTATCTCCTACATTATAGATGACAAGTTAAGAACTTTGTTAATCCTTGAGATCTTAGCCTTGTAAATTAAGGACTTTAAACAGTAAGTAATAGCTAGGCACAGATTCAGAAAGAAACGTAATTCCATGGTCTACACAAACTTGTTATACATGCTTGAAGTGCTTCAAGAATAGAGCTTCTACAATTTACATATTTTGGTTTGACTTAATAAAGCTGCTTCGGATGTAGATTTACAGAAACCTTATGCACCGTCAAACACACAATAACCTCATTATATCATAACCAACCAACTTATTCGTTGTATCATCACTTCCCTGCCCCATACATTTGTTCAAAAACCCAATCCATCACAGCAACTGAGCTACAATATTAGACCTATGCAAGTCCTTACTGCAATGTTTCAATCGCAACCTCTGACAACCTTAAGGCTTCAAAAGCATTCTCACCCACCGGCCACCACCAAAAAATAAACACATAAAACTAGCTCCAAAAACTCACTTGCACTAGCTGGCAATTATAAAACAGCAGCAGAGCAACAACTCATAAAGAACTAGCATCATTCATATGTAAAACAGGTAAAAGTATCTGCTACGGGGAGCACAAATTACCAATACAGTACTGTCATCTATATATACAACCCCCATACTCCTTGATAAACCCACATTCCCAGTACAAAAAGCACAATCCTCAAACTCTGTCATTAGCTCAATTTGATCTTCAACAACCCACCCACATGAAGAAGAAAAAAAACAACTATAAATCTCAAAAACTAGAAACCCATTTGCGGAATGTACTAATTCTTTTCATAATTAAAATTCTCATTCCTTCTTCACTCAGCCATCCTAGATTATCCAAATGTATCTGAACACATACATGACAGAAATTACCTTGATAAGAAGAGGGAAATTCTTCCTGGAAAATCTACCAACCCAGTGATTCAAAACACCCTGAACATCCTCCAAGTGGTGAAGGGCGAGAACCTTCCGAGCCACATCGGAGAGAGACCAATCCTTCTGGAATCGATCGCCCTCCACCCTCAATCGGTACCTCTTGGGAATGTCGCGCTTCCTCAGGCCGCTCACGTGCGTGGTCACGTGATGCTCCCCTTTGTCGTAGTCCACCGACACTTTCTTCTTCTCCGTCCATGCTTCTGGGTTCCTATTGGACTTGCACTTTATCTTTAGGGTTTTGGCGGAGCGGCTTGCGGGGAAGAGGAATTGGGGTGGAGATGGGCTCTGCAATTCGATGGAGGATGATGGGTAGTTTAAACCCGCCATTGCTGATATAGAAAGATGAAACCCTGCTGCAGTGCTGCCTGTCTGCAGTACTACAACTAGTAGATTGATTCCTGATCCCTTCAGCCGAGACGATGTCGTTTCGATCCTTATTAACTTTTCGATCTATTTGGATTCCAAAATTTAATACGCATTATTTTTAGAATTCAAACCAACCCTTTATCTGATTTGATGGTATGATTAGACTTTTTAGTTTATGACTAGTAGAAAAATATTATATATAACTAGTGTAGTATTCGTGTCTTGTATGAAATTTGTTTATTTTTTTATATTTAAAAAAAATAGTATATTAAAATTATATATTTAATTTATATAGAACTGTTATAGAAGTAGATGAATGATAATATAAAAAAAAACTAATTGAATAAAAAATATTAAAGAGATTGACAAAATATTATCGAAAGAGAGGTTGTTACCATTTATCGTGTATTTTCAATAAACTATATTATATTAACATATAATATAAAATTTGGTCAATATTTTAATATTAAAAACTATAAGTGATAATATTAGTTAAACATAAATATATGTACTTATAGCAAAATTCTAGCTTTAAAAGTGATTTGTTGAAATGTTATATTAAAAATACGTTAGTTTAATATTAATTATTCAAAAATATCAAAATATCAATCATATTAGCTCAAAAATGAAAATAAGAAAAATAGAAATAATTTAATGACTAATTGTAAATCATAATCTAAAAAACATCAAAAATATTAAAATAAATAAGTTTGAGATAGTTAGAATATACCAAAGGTTATTCATGTTTGTTATGATTAGTTTATTTAAATGTGTATATGTATTTAAAGAGAAAAAAAATAAGTTTTAAAATTCAATTTTTTTGGAATAATTGAAATATACGTTAAATAATTATTGCTAATAATTATTATATCATTTTTTCTAACCTATGCCCTAAGGCCATATGTTAAGAATTCTCGTTTTGAAAACCATTCCCTAAAAAGTAATGTTTAAACCTTTTTACAGAATATTAAAATTCCTGATATAATCATATCTAACAAAATTCTTCTAAAATTAAGTGCTTAACCTATGCCATAAGCATAGTTTAGAAAAAAAAAATTGTATCTAACATGTTCTTAGTTATTTTATGGTGTAAAAATTGTCATTAGAGTAGTAACATAGTTAATAGGACGATTTATATCGGAAAGAAGAGTGAAATTATTATAAGATTTGCCATGTTATTAGAATTAAGATAAAATTGCCATGTTCTTAAAAATAAGATTTGCTAAAAAATAGTGGGATTATGATTTATTTTATTCTAATAACAAATAAATATTAGATTAAAATGGAATTGTTACATTTAATAATAAAAAAACATCACTAATATTGTACATTAAATTGAAAAGTTTGGATGGTTAAAATCAAATTTGATAATCAGGTAAATAAAACATAAATAATGTAAGATATATTATTTAAAATTCAAATACTTGGTTGGTTAACATTAAACTTTGTTAATTTTTATAATTTGACATATGAGTAATGTGGGTCCAGAATTTTTTTGGTGGTTCAAAAATAAATCGTTTTGATATAGATATATATATTTTTTGATTACTTAATATAATAATAAATTAAATAATTAAATAATAACACATCAACAACTTTTCCTAAAAACGCTCTCGTAGCTCTAAATGTGAGAGCTTTAATATATAGTTATAGATAGATAGATAGAATGCTTAACCCCTTTTACAGAATATTAAAATCCATGATATAATTACATCTAACAAAATCTTTCTAAAATTAAGTGCTTAACCAATGCCATAATCATAGGTTAGAAAAACAAATTGTATTTAACATGTTCTTAATTATTTTATGGTGTAAAAATTGCCATTGGAGTAGTAACGTAGTTAATATTACGATTTATATCGGAAAGAAGAGTGAAATTATGATAAGATTTGTCATGTTCTTATAAATAAGATAAAATTGTCATATTCTTAAAAATAAGATTTGCTAAAAATAGTGGGATTATGATTTATATTATTTTAATAACAAATAAATATTAGATTAAATGAGAATTGTTACATTTAACAATAAAAAAACATCACTAATACCGTACATTAAATTGAAAAGTATGATTGGTTTAAATCAAATTTGATAATCAGGTAAATAAAACAAAAATAACGTAAGATATATTATTTAAAATTTAGATACTTGGTTGGTTAACATCAAACTTTGTTAATTTTTTTATTTTTTATAATTTATATGTGTATTAATATAATATAGTGGGCTTGATTATAAAAGCACATGTACTATGAGTTGGAAATTGTATATATTGTATGATTTTGGCCCATAAATTTATATAGGTCAAATTATATATGCAAACTCATGAAAATAATATTACTAATTAGTAATTACATAAATGAATATAAGATATATTTTATATATAAATTTAGTAGGAAATCTATCATATATTATTTTGACATATATTATAAGCTTATTGTATGTGTAATTTGTAGAAATCAAATTTAATAAAAAAGTTGTATATAACTTTTATATATTTGAAGTCAGTTGTGATTATATATTGTGATTTAAATTTTTTTTAATATTTGAAGTTAGTTATGATTAGATATTGTGATTTAAATTGAATAGAATTGTTAATAAAAAAATGAATTAGTCACAAATTGACACATAGAAACTGTGGAGGTCAGAATGAATATGGTGGCTCTAAATTTATTTGCTTAGATATATATATATATATATATCAATTTATATATTCAATTTGTAAATATGTACTGACCAATTTACCAATTCACACCAGCTATCAACTCATCATAAATATCTATTGATCAACTTTGCAGAAAAAATATTTCATGAAATGTACGGACCGATTTGTATATTCAATTTGTAAATATGTATTCGATAATACCTTGTATTAATTCAAAAAAATTGTTTGAAAGATATTTAGAAAAAGCTGAATCTTGAAAAAGATATTAATTTTGTAAAATTGTAATTGGTGATATCTTGTTTAAATATAAGATTGGTAAAATTTACATATAAACAACCTCAAAGATTGTTATCAAAACGATACAAATTTTAATTCTTTTATTAATTGAATAGATGGATTTAATTAGATGGGTATATATCTACTGAGGTTTTTGTTAATAGTAGATTCATGTACGTATTTTTGCTGAACATCATGTTGAATCTGAAAATGAATATTTTCTTCTTATTTATTATATTTATATTTTATATTTATGTTTTTAATTAAATTATTAAATTAAACAAAGTTTATTTGAAATTAAATAGCTTTAATATATATATATAGATAAGGCGTAAAATTTATTTGGGTCATCTTACTCTAAATGAGCCATAAAATTTGCATGTGTAATAATATAATATAGTGGGCTTGATTATAAAAGCACATGCACTATGAGTTGGAAATTGTATATATTATATGATTTTGGGCCATAAATTATATAGGCCAAATTATATATGCAAACTCATGAAAATAATATTACTAATTACATAAATGAATATAAGATGTATTATATATATATATAAGTTTAGTAGGAAATCTATCATATATTATTTTGACATATATTATAAGCTTAGTGTATGTGTAATTTGTAGAAATCAAATTTTATAAAAAAAACTGTATATAGTTTTTATATATTTGAAGTTAGTTGTGATTAGATATTGTGATTTTTTTTTTTAATATTTGAAGTTGATAATGATTAGATATTGTGATTTAAAATTGTTACTAAAAAAGTAAATTAATCACAAATTGACACATAGGAATTGTGGGGCCAAAATCAATATGATGGCTCTAAATTTTTTTGCTTTAATATATATATATATATATATATATAGATGTTATTTTCATGTATGGTGTTGCTATAATAAAAAAAAATTGTGTAATGTCTTGTAATATATTGATTTTAGATGTTTAACCTCTTAATATATTGATTTTCGTACATAGTTTACAAAATACTTATAATAATTTACTTATAATAAATAAATACATTTTATAATAAATAAATACATTGTTTATCTTAATATATATTCGTATGTGTCATGTCTTCCAATATATAAATTAATTTGTAATGTTATTGTATATAGAACATAAAATCATTTATTTATAAAAACACTAAAATTATGGTTATATAATTATGTTGCTTATCTTAGTTCATTTCAATGAAATATAAATTGCAAGATAAAAATATACAATATTGGCGTCAATGTGTAGATAAATATAACCTATAGATCTTAAAAATATTTTTATTTGTTTCATGATTTAATTTGGGCCGAAAATTAGATAAAAAGGCAAAAAATCTTACCCAATTTGGGATATTTTCTAGCCAATTGATCACATTGCATAATCAACTACTAATGTGGTCCAGATCCTTTATAACAGAAATTATGTTACCAATTTATTTACCACTAATTTATTGGTCCATCTAAACTAATTATTAAACTAATTTATTGGTCACCGCCGGAGAGGTTGGTTGATTCTCCGGCCGGCGATCAGGTTGCAAATTTGGTCAAGGATATTTCGGAGGCGGATTTCTTGGGAAAGGATATCTCGGAGGCGGATTTTGTGGGAGAAGATCAAGTAATAGAATTAGTGGAGGAAACCGTTATGTTAACGACCCCTATAAATACGTCCTTGAAAGTGGTGGACCCAGGCAAGGTTAGTCAATCCCTAAGGAAAAAGGATAGAAAAGATTTGAAGGAAGCAGCTTTGAATTCAACCCGAAAATCTAAAGGGAAAGGATATCTTAAGAATATTTTTATTTCCAAAAATGTTAAAAGAAGTCAGTTAATTAAGGAGATGGTTTTACAACCCCAAGGACTTCCCCCTCAAGAACGTACCAAGACCACCAAGAATACCAAGCATTCTTCTGTCTCCTCCTTACCTCAGTCACAAGCAGATCTCTGTCATCCAGTTGCACCCTCGGAACTCGTTTGCGATGGCGCTGCCGGTCGAAGGGATCTTGGGGGAAGTAAACCTAATCCGGGTGATCAACAGAGCAAGCATCTTGGTGTCGAACCACCGGACCGGTCCCTTCCTACCCTTCCTGCCATCATTGGCAAACAGGATGTTGGTAGATCTACTGCCCATAGTATCGGAGACACAACCTCTCCTATGTCGGGTCTCCATGCCCGAAATTCTTAATAATGCTCTTCTTCGTTTGGAGGAAGTGTTTGATACCTATGCTGATCAAGTCTCGGAAACCTTTAAAAAATCAGTTTTTTTAATGGAAGAGCTCAGTTTACTGCTTTGGAATACTCGTGGCGCTGGAGCGGCCAATTTTGTGAACTCGTTGCAAGAACTTCTTAGAGTCCATCACCCGTCAGTCTTGATTTTGGTGGAGACTCGTATTAGCGGCGTCGATGTTGTTTGTAACAGAATTGGTTATGACGGGATGTTGAGGATGGATGCTCAGGGGTTCTCGGGTGGCATCTGGCTTTTATGGAAGTCTTGTGATGTTACTGTGATCCCGCTTCGCCTCCACCCACAACATATTACGGTTGAAGTGGTTCATCGTACTGAGGAACCTTGGGTCTTATCGGCGGTGTATGCCTCTCCCAACGCGTCTACCCGCAACGAGTTATGGCAGGCCTTAGATGAGTTTGCAGCAATGAATAACCGACCTTGGCTATTAGCAGGGGACTTCAATGCGACGCTCTCTGCTCACGAGAGATCGTCTTCTTCAGTCGGATCGAACCGTTCTTCTCAAATTTTCCGCGAATGGTTTGATGAGCTCCGTCTTGTGGATTTGGGGTTCTCTGGACCTTCATACACTTGGACTACTGGGCGTTCTGTTCGGACTCTTCATGGTGCTCGACTTGATAGGGCGATCTGTTCTCCGGATTGGCGCCTTCGGTTTGCTGATGCTTGCGTGCGACACCTCTCGGCTCCCCACTCTGATCATCTGCCGATGCTTATTCAGTTGACCCCCCCATCGGACTCCCCTGCTCCGGCCCGTCCATTTCGTTTTCAAGCGGCCTGGTTAATTGGCTCATGAGAAGTTTGCTCCTTTTTTGCAGTCTGAATGGAATTCGGGTGATTCCCTTTCAGATTCTCTGCAAAGCCTGGCCGATAAGCTCTTAGTTTGGAACAAAGAAGTATTTGGCAATATTTTCACTCAAAAGCGTAGACTTTGGGAACAGCTTGAGGGGGTTAAGAGGAGACTGTCGTATCGTTTTTCTTCTTCCCTTCTTCACAGGGAACGTGAGCTGAAGTTACAGTTGGAACGAGTGTTGAATTATGAGCAAATGTTGTGGTTCCAGAAATCACGGGCAAGTTTTCTAACGGAGGGAGATCGTAATACCCGCTTCTATCACTTATCGACGGTAATCCGTAGACGGCTTAATAAGGTTTTGATGCTTCAGGACGATGCAGGGAGGTGGATTACGGATCTGCTACAAATTCAGGAGCTCGTTCAGGATTTCTTTGCATCTCTTTATACTGAAGAGACTACCAATGTTGCTGTTGCGGTTCAGAACAATGACGAAATCACCTTTCCTGAATTGGAGGAGGCTGACAGAGACATTCTTGAGGCTCCTTTCACAGAGGAGGATATTTGGGATGCCATCCGCATGATGGATCCATATAAATCCCCAGGCCCGGATGGGTTTCATGCAATTTTTTATCAACAGAATTGGAGTGTTGTGGGTCCGAAAGTTACTGCTTCTATTTTGGATTTGCTTAACAATGGCAAGTATGTGGACGTGTTGGGGGATGCTTACATGGTTCTCCTTCGTAAGGTACCTAATCCTACTCATGCTAGTCAATTCCGCCCAATCTCCTTGCTTAACGTGGTGTTCAAAGCGGCAACAAAGGCAATTGTCAATAAACTTAAACCGATTCTCCCAATGGTTGTCTCTCCGGCTCAAGCAGCTTTCATTCCCGGACGGCAGATTATTGATAATGTTGTGGTGGTTCAGGAAGTCCTTCATTCGATGAACATTACTCGGTCTAGAAAGTGGATGGTGCTGAAAGTGGACCTTGCAAAAGCCTACGATCGTATTCGGTGGGATTTTCTTCAATCTATGCTGGAGCAGGTTAGGGTGCCTTCTCGGTTGATCGAAGTTATCATGCTATGTCAGACTCAGGGGGTCACTAATCTGTTGTGGAATGGTGCAAAAGCTGGGAGTTTCAAGCCTTCCCGGGGCATCCGACAAGGGGACCCGCTCTCTCCGTATCTTTTCGTCTTATGTATGGAACGGCTGTCTCATATAATCCAATCGGCAGTGAATGAGGGGCATTGGAAACCAATCACTGTGGGTAATGTCCAGCTTTCACATCTCTTCTTTGCAGATGATTTGGTCCTCTTTGCTGAAGCAAATGCTTGTCAGGCTCTGATAATTAAGGAATGTCTTCAACAATTTTGTGAGATGTCCGGGGAACAAGTTAATTATAACAAGAGCAATGTTCTCTGTTCAGTGGGGGTGAGTGATCAAATGAGGAATGTTATCAGCGTCATGTTGTCCATGCCTATAGCCCACGACTTTGGTAACTACTTGGGGGTACCCACGGCTATTGGTCGGATGACCAAAGACAGATATAAGTACTTACTGGATAAAGTTTCATTGCGCTTGAGTGGATGGAAAGCGCAATCTCTATCATCCGCAGGAAGAGTTACTTTGGCTAACTCCGTGCTCACGAGTCTCCCTCTTTATACAATGCAGTCTTCTTATGTTCCCCGCTCTATTTGTGATTCGGTTGATCGTCTTATTCGTGGTTTTGTGTGGGGTTCCACGACTGAGCGTCGACGCATTCATCTTCTTGCTTGGGAGTCCATCGCAAAGCCTAAGGAGGAGGGTGGCTTGGGGCTTCGCCCCATGAGACAAATGAACACGGCTCTCCTGGCTAAATTGAGTTGGAGGAGCATGCAAGAACCCTCAGCGCTGCGGTCTAGAGTTATCCGTGGGAAGTACTGTAATGGTCGGCTTGATGCTGATATGTTCATCAAGAGACATGGTGCTTCGCGAACCTGGCAAGGGATGGTCCATGGGGCTCAACTTCTTTCAAAGGGGCTGCGTACCGCGGTTGGTAATGGGACATCCACTTTATTTTGGTTGCATTCATGGCTTGATGAGGTTCCGCTGATTGATCGGACTGTGAGTCCTATCCCTGCTGAACTCGAAGGGGCTACCGTAGCAGAATTATGGACGGGTTCGTGTTGGAATTGGGCTGCCCTTAATCAGCACCTTCCGCCGGCGATTTGCCATCGTCTCTCAGGAATTCAGCTGGACGAGTCTACTGCTGCACAGGACAAGTTTTTCTGGGGTTGTAATTCATCTGGAATCTTCATAGCTAAGTCGGCGTTAAGGTTACTTCGTGGCTCACCTGCCATGGACTCATCTAGTTTTTGGCGCTCTTTATGGAAGATTGATGTTCAGCAACGTATTCGACACTTCCTATTTTTGGTGGCTCACAATGGGATCTTATGTAATGTGAATCGGGTTCGGCGACACCTTGCTAACGACCCTAGTTGCCCACGGTGTGGCCTGGATGAGTCGATCTTGCACACCCTGCGGGATTGTGCGGCTATTCGGCATGTTTGGGAGGCGCTAGCTGGGAATAATTTTCCCCCTGGATTTTTTCAGGCCACTGATGCCCGAACTTGGGTGGAAGGAAACATCAAAGGGAGGACTGACTGGAGTAGTTTATTTGCTGTCATGACTTGGTATAGTTGGAAAACCAGGAATGGTTTAGTTTTTGATGGCATGGATGCTGTGAACACACTCTCCCAAATTGTGGTGTCTCAATGTGAGCTCTATAAGGCATCCATGGCCAGCAAGCATCCGGGTGTGCAGCAGTCCTCCGGTCAGCCTGTGGGTGACAGTGCGTGGTCTTGTCCACCTGCGGGTTGGGCAAAGCTGAATTGTGACGGCGCTTCTAGAGGCAATCCGGGACCCCTGGGTGGTGGCGGGATTTTCAGGGATGCAGATGGACAAATTATGAAGGCTTTTGCCTTTCGCAATGGTGAAGGTAGTGCTCTTTCGGCTGAGATACAGGCGGTTCGGCATGGTCTACGGATGGCACGTGAGATGGGGATTCCGCAGCTCATTGTCGAAACCGATTCCATGGAGACTTGTAGTCTCCTGAAAGTGCGGCAATTGCTTACCCATGCTGATTTTTTCCTAATTAAACAGTGTTGGTGTTTGATTGATGAACATCAGTGGCGGGTACGGATTCAACACATTCGGCGCAAGCACAATGAGGTGGCTAATGGGCTTGCACAATTATCGTTTGATCTTCCTGATAATTTTGTTAATTTCTCTGAACTTCCTGCTAGTACTTTTGCTTTGTATTTGAAGGACTTGAACATCTGCTCTGTCGGGGAGGTGGCAGTCACTAACTAATAAAATTTCCATTACGGGCTCAGCCCGGTTTTAGACCAAAAAAAAAAAACTAATTTATTGGTCCAAGCTTGGTTCCGTTACAGATAGAGATAAAGCAATCTTGCCATTCCCTCTGATACTAAGAGTACTTTTTTTTTATTAAGTAAAAATTAGACTGGAAACCACAGAAGAGACGATTTCTCAGTCTATAACATCCTTTCGGATGAGAATTATAAATTCTAGACTAGCTCGAAAATCTTCCAAGGAACTCTGCTGGACCGTCTTTGCGATGAAGTCGGCCACCACGTTTGTTTCTTGGAAGACATGGAAAATCTGCACTGAAGAAAACAGTTGTAAAACACACAGGATATCATAAATTAACATTTTAATATCCCATGGATAGTGCCAGATTTGATTAAGAACATTCACAATGGAAAGGTTATCGCATTCAAGTTGAATGTCGGTAGTGTCTAATTCATAGGCCTTTACCAGGGCATTTCTTACTGCAAGATACCAAGAGTACTTTGAAACACCCAACCTATAATGAATGCAATATTTTCTTTATTTTGTATATTAATCTTTTATTTTTATTAAATTTTTAATTGCTTAATAACTTGTCGAGATGAATCAATAAAACTAATGGTATATATATTGGTAACACAATTTGGTTACAAAAGATTTGTACTGCACAATAGCGTGTAGTTTAGAAATCCAGTGAAAGCTTACAATATTTTAGTCAATGATAGCTTCATAGTGATAAAATAATATAGATTCCATTATTATAGGGTTTTAGTGTATTGAAACTCTTGTTAGGTTTTTCGTACAATGAAATCCACACACGTCTTGTTTGTTTTCAATTTTCTTGGTTCTCAGACTCATAAAAAGGGACTTTTTTGAGCTCAACCAAATGGGCCTTATCTCATGTGGCACTTTATTACAACTTGTTGAAGTTCTTTTGTAACCAAATTGTGTTATCAATATATACACCATTAGTTTTATTGGTCCATCTGGATAAATTATTAAGTAATTAAATTTTAATAAAAATAAAAGATTAATATACAAAATAAAGAAAATATTGTTTTCCCTTTAGGTTGGGTGTTCTAGAATACTCTTGTTGTCGGAGGAAAGGGCGAGAATCTCGATCTGTGACGGAACCAAGTTTGGACTCCATGGGGAACTTCAAGAAGGACTTCTCAACATGGAGGAACTTCAAGAAAGACTTCTCAACAGGGAGGAAGCACGCCAAGGCAACCTCTAGCCCCATAGGCACCAAACCATCACCTCGTCGATCAGGAGCCGTCGAACTAGAGACGCGCATAGACATATTATTTTTTCTCTTTGAGCAAACCACCAACTTTCATGAAAGCTTTAAATTCACTTTTCTTTCTTCTCATGTGATTTCGGGTACACTATTCAGGATTTTCAAAGTCTTTTTTTTCATAGATGGAGGCTAATCATGTGTTTGGCACAAGGATTTGAGGTTCCATTTGGACATTTAGGGTCAAAATTTGTTTGATCTGGTGGCAAAATTAGATCTAGGGTTTATTTTGATTTGGAAAAGTTGAGAGACGGGGTAAGAAAGTGGGGGATATGAGGCTAATTTTGTATATTAATCTTTTCTTGTTTAGCAATTTTTTATTTGTTTAATAATTAGTTTAGATAGACCAATAAAATTAGTGGTAAATAAATTGGCAACATAATTTCTGTTATGGAAGATTTGGACTGGCTATTGTGAATACGAGTATGGGAAATACACACACATTGTCAGAGATTCTTACAAAACTGAATAAAACACTCAAATGTTTGGGACGAAACTCAAGCCAGCAATTGGGAAAATTGAGACAGCCTTCTCGAAATCGCCCTTCTGATGCACATGACTCATCTCCTCACTTGGCACAAACCAGGGAAATTGCTCGTCTGTTTTAACTTCATCACCCCGCAATAGCATCGACATTCAGCAGTTTAGAATTTGGGATTTCGCTCGCCTTTTTTTGGGATTCATCATCTAATTACTTGTTCTTCCCCTTAAATCATCTAATTACTTGTTCTTCCCCTTAAAATCTACCATTAGTCTTCGGATGGATGGCTGCCCTTTTTTCTCTTGTTGAAGCCTCTGTATCCATTTTGTTCCCTTCCAGATTTTCCCGGGCCAGATGCTGACCTGTCAAGCATCCCTCTCTTTTTCCCTTGTGACGCTGACCCGCTTTCCTTGTCTCCGGTGTGCTTCTGCAACTACTTCATCCGCCTAGAGGAGGATTATGTACTTTTCAGCATCCATGTGTGTGTGTTGCAGGAGACAATTTACAAAAGCAATAAACAGAAACGAGAACTTCAAACATTATGACATAATCGAAGTCACAAACCCGTTTGATGAAGAGTTGGGAGCTTGTTGTGTCGCATCATCAGCCTGAGTTTCCTTGGAGTTGTTCTTCCCATGACGGTTCTGTTTTCATATGTCATAAAACTTCATTAGAAACATCCTATGACGGAACCTCCCCAATCACTGACATGAACTGAAAGGAAACATGGGACTTGCCTGCAAAACGTTCCGCATGAAGGAGCGATATTGACCAGGAGTTATCGATTCAACTGAACCGGGACCACACTTTCTTATTATTACGCGAGCACTAGATACACTCACTTTTTTTTACTAAATAAGCTCAACTAGTCTCACCCACGCAAAGCGTGAGCGGTGTTGGTGATTTTAGTATCATCGGCCATTTAGTGTAGTCGGGATTCGCTCAAGACTTAAGGAATTCGTTCGGCGCATAACGAGGTTCGGGGGTGCGGAGTGCACACTCGTGTGCATGGTTTCGGACTCGGAATTACGAAACGTGTCGGGGTTCAAGAGGCGGACACCGAGAGGGTGATTTCGGGGGTCCTAAGGACGTGCACGGTTTGTCACAAACCGTGCATGTGGGGACAAACCGTGCTAGGGCATAACAGAAGCCAAATTTGGCTTCTGTAAAGCCGCACGGTTTGTGGCATGGTTTGTCACAAACCGTGCGGTGCCCCAGATCGAGTTTTTTGGCTTCTGTAAAGCCGCACGGTTTGTCATAAACCGTGCGGCTTGCCGGGAAGGAAGTTTTGGCGGTTTTTGGCGGGTTTTTACCTAACTTAACCGTTAAAACTACTTTTTAACTCCCTCAACCGACTTATAACTGCCTAAAATCTGATGCTCTATATAAGGGCGGGTTTGGGACAAGTCTTGCATATACGAGAACTTACGATCTCTCAAAATCGAACAAAACCGAAAACTTCAAGTGTTCTATTTTGATTTGCCTGAATCATTAGAGGTGCAATTGTCTTATCCCGGATCAGATTTCGTGTAACCCGATGCAACAAGTATAAGGTCGAAATATTGATTTTGGAAAGTGTTCAAAACACGATTTAATTGATATCCAAGACAACCGAAGATTGATCAACAAGCAACCCTTCTACAACATTCAAAATCAATACTTTCCGTGGTTGATCAATGGCGGCTGCTTTCGTTCGTGAGATGACTTCCAAGTTCGGGAAATTGGAGAAGTTCGAGGGTGTGGATAACCGGAGATGGCAAAAGAAGATGCACTTCCTCCTCACGACGCTCAAGGTGGTGTACGTTCTAAGTCTGTCAATGCCACCGGCGCCGGAGGATCCGAAGAATGAGCCTTTGGAGGAGACAAAGAAGAGGAACAAGTGGGAGAATGACGACTACATATGCCGTGGCCACATCCTCAACGGTATGTCGGATTCGCTCTTCGATGTCTACCCAAATGTCGAATCCTCAAAGGAGTTGTGGGATGCCCTAGAGTCCAAATACATGGCCGAGGATGCTTCTAGCAAGAAGTTCCTTGTGAGTAATTTCAACAATTACAAGATGTGTGATTCCAGGCCGGTTATGGAGCAATACAATGAAGTGCTTCGTATCCTTGGGCAATTCGCCCAACACAACATGAAGATGGATGAATCCATCTCGGTGTCAAGCATTATTGACAAGTTGCCACCTTCATGGAAGGACTTTAAACACATGCTGAAACTCAAGAAGGAGGAGTTGTCTCTTGTGCAACTTGGAAGCCATCTGCGCATAGAGGAATCTCTAAGGGCGCAAGAGGGCGGTAAACCAAAGGAGACTCCTGGATCTTCCTCCGTGAATATGATGGAGGAGGGTGGGAATGCTAAGAAGAACAACAAGAGGAAGAAGCAATCTTCCAAGAACACCAACGGTGGATCTAACAAGAAGCCTAAGGGCGCTTGTTGGATATGTGGCAAACCGGGTCACTTCAAGCGTGATTGCCGGGCTGCAAAGGATAGGAATGGAGCGAGGCAAAACCGTTTGGGGCAATGGTCTAAGGACCAAGGCCCAACAACTCATCAAGGTCGGTATTCAGATTTTGGTTCTAGTTCGGTTGTGAATTATATACCATTAATTTCTGAGGCATTTTATGTGCAGGATGATGAAGTGGCATGGTGGATTGACTCGGGTGCAACAAAACATGTTTGTAAGGACCGTGGTTGGTTTAAGACCTACGAACCGGTTAAAGATGGGTCCGTTCTTCATATGGGCAACGAGTCAACCGCCCCTATCCTAGGCCGTGGGAAAGTGTTGTTAGAATTTAGTTTCGGGAAGACCCTTGAACTCAAGGATGTCTTACATGTACCCGAAATTAGGAAAAACTTAGTCTCCGGTAGTGTTTTAAATAAGTGTGATTTTAAACAAGTTTTTGAATCCGATAAGTATATCTTATCGAAGTGTGGTGTATTTGTAGGATTTGGATATTTCTGTAATGGCATGTTTATGCTCAACATTAATAAAGTAGTTAATTCTATTTATATGGCATGTTCTAGTACAAATGAATCTTCTCTATGGCATGCAAGATTGGGTCATGTGCATTATAAGCGAATAACGGATATGTATAAAGAAGGATTAATCCCTGCATTTGACATGAATCTAGAGAAGTGTAGAACTTGCATGTTGACTAAAATAATTAGACAACCATTCAAAGGCATTGAAAGAAATTATGCGGTGCTTGGACTTGTACATAGTGATCTATGTGATTTGCATGCTACTCCGTCTTTAGGAAACAAGAAATATTTCATCACTTTCATTGATGATTATTCACGGTTTTGTTATGTGTATTTATTGCATGCTAAAGACGAGGCCCTAGATAAATTTAAGGTTTATAAAACCGAGGTTGAATTGCAACAAAATGACTTGATTAAGAAACTATGCACCGATAGAGGTGGAGAATATTATGATCATGTGTATTTCCAATCCGTAGGCATTATACATGAGACTACGGCTCCCTACACGCCACAACAAAATGGTGTGTCGGAGAGAAAAAACCGAGTCCTAAAAGAGATGGTTAATTCCATGTTATCTTACTCGGGGTTGAGTGACGGATTTTGGGGTGAAGCCATGTTAACGGCTTGCTATTTATTAAATAGGGTTCCTAACAAAAGGAACAAGGTCACCCCTTATGAACTTTGGTACAAAAAGAAACCAAGCTTGAATTATCTTCGAGTTTGGGGTTATAGGGAGGTCGTTAGACTACCCCAGCCCAAGATTAAAATCTTGGGGGAAAGAGGTATTGATTGCATCTTTATTGGATATGCTGAGCATTCCAAGACATATAGGTTCTATGTGATAGAGCCTAATGATTCTGTTTCGGTTAATACCGTGATTGAGTCAAGAGATGCAATATTTGATGAGAATCGGTTCTCGTCTGTACCTAGACCAAAGGATTTGGTTCCAAGTACAAGTGGAACTAAATAAGGAGACGGTTCAGTCATACCTTCAAATGAGTCGCCTGTGCTCTGTAGGAGCAAGCGAGGAAGGATTGAAAAGTCTTTCGGTCCAAATTTCCAAGTTTACTTGGTTGAAGGATCTAGAGATAAAGTTGGGTTCCAATACTCATATTGCTATCATATTGATGAGGACCCTAGGACTTTTGGTGAGGCAATGAGGTCTCAAGATGTTGCTTTCTGGAAAGAAGCAATTAATGATGAGATGGATTCCATCATGGGAAATAACACGTGGGTCTTATCGGATCTCCCACCAGGTTGCAAGCCTTTGGGCTGCAAGTGGATCTTCAAGAAGAAGATGAAGGTCGATGGCACTATCGATAAGTTTAAGGCTCGATTGGTTATACAAGGCTTTAGACAAAAGGAAGGTATTGATTATTTCGATACCTATGCTCCGGTTGCTCGGATCTCCACCATTAGGTTGTTGATTGCCTTGGCGGCTATTAACAATCTTGTGATTCACCAAATGGATGTCAAAACGACATTCTTGAATGGTGATTTGGAGGAGGAGGTGTACATGAAGCAACCTGAAGGGTTCATTATACCCGATAACGAGCATACGGTGTGTAAGTTGGTAAAGTCATTATATGGGCTAAAGCAATCAACCAAGCAATGGCATCAAAAGTTTGATGAGGTTGTCTTGTCGAGCGGATTCGAACTAAATCAGTCGGACAAGTGTGTATACATCAAGTTTGATAAATCCGGTAATGGAGTAATCATTTGCTTGTATGTTGATGACATGTTGATCTTTGGTACAGATCAAAAACAAGTGGACCTTACAAAGGCCTTTTTGTCATCAAGCTTTGCCATGAAAGACATGGGAGAGGTGGATGTGATCCTTGGTATTAGGATCAAACGTGAGAATAAGGGACTCTCTTTGTCACAATCTCATTACATTGAGAAAGTGCTTAAGAAGTTCAATTATGAGACTTGTTCTCTGGTTAGCACTCCCATGGATCCGAGTGTGAAGCTTATGCCTAATACGGGTAAAGCGGTATCACAACTCGAGTACTCACAAGTGATTGGTTGCTTAATGTATGCCATGACGAGCACAAGGCCGGATATTGCTTATGTGGTAGGAAGGTTGAGTAGATATACTAGTAATCCTAGTACTCACCATTGGCAAGCAATAAGGCGGGTACTCAAGTACTTAAAAGGAACCATGAATTATGGTTTGTCATATGTCGGATTTCCTTTGGTTCTAGAAGGATATTCGGATGAGAGTTGGATCACTAATATAGAAGATCATTCTTCTACTAGTGGTTGGGTATTCTTGCTTGGGGGAGGTGTCATTTCATGGGCTTCTAAGAAGCAAACTTGCATTACAAGTTCGACTATGGAATCGGAATTCGTAGCATTGGCCGCTGCCGGTAGAGAGGTGGAATGGCTAAGGAACTTAGTCTACGAGATTCCTTTGTGGCCGAAACCGGTGTCACCCATTTCTATCCATTGTGATAGTCAAGCTACTTTGGCTAAGGCTTATAGCCAAGTATATAATGGTAAGTCACGACACCTGGGCGTTAGACATAGCGCGGTTCGTGAGTTGATCACTCATGGGGTGATTACTATTGAGTTTGTTCGGTCTCAACAAAATTTGGCAGACCACTTGACAAAGGGGTTAGCCAGGGACTTGGTGATCAAGTCGGATATCGAGATGGGTTTAAAGCCCGATTAAAATCTGTAATGGTAGGATACCCAATTCCCCTCTAATATGGCGTTGGAGGCTGGATTCAATGTGGAAAGCCTACACTTAGAGTTTGGAGCACATGATCATGATACATCCCAAGGTATGTGCTCGTACATGCAAGTAAAGTTAGGTTGAAGTTTATCTTCTTAATGGATCTTTTGAAAAAAATGCATTTGCAGGTGCATGATAAAAAGAATCCACCTATACGAGCGTGAAGTGGTGTCGCTTCAACTAGCCCGGGCTTGGCTTTGTATGCGTTCGGGAATGGATAAGGACACATGGCTAGAATAGTGTCAAGTTAGCACTTGGAGTAGTGTAGAAACTTGTGTGTGTTTGTATCTTCAAGTAGTCAAATGAGTTGAAGGGTTCAATCCTTTGGACACCCTGATTCTCGATTATTTGGAATGTGTACTACACTAATGTGGAAATTCAATCCTAAGGACATTTTCATTTATGCATAAGTTTGTGTTTGATGTATGTATAGTGAATCAAGGATTACACTAAAATGGGAGAGGAATGTTGGTGATTTTAGTGTCATCGTCCATTTAGTGTAGTCGGGATTCGCTCAAGACTTAAGGAGTTCGTTCGGCGCATAACGAGGTTCGGGGGTGCGGAGTGCACACTCGTGTGCGTGGTTTCGGACTCGGAGTTACGAAACGTGTCAGGGTTCAAGAGGCGGACACCGAGAGGGTGATTTCGGGGGTCCTAAGGACGTGCATGGTTTGTCACAAACCGTGCATATGGGGACAAACCGTGCCAGGGCAGAACAGAAGCCAGATTTGGCTTCTGTAAAGCCACACGGTTTGTCACAAACCGTGTGGTGCCCCAGAGCGAGTTTTTTGGCTTCTGTAAAGCTGCACGGTTTGTGACAAACCGTGCAGCTTGCCGGGAAGGAAGTTTTGGCGGTTTTTGGCGGGTTTTACCTAACTTAACCGCTAAAACTACTTTTTAACTCCCTCAACCGACTTATAACTGCCTAAAATCTGATGCTCTATATAAGGGCGGGTTTGGGACAAGTCTTGCATATACGAGAACTTACGATCTCTCAAAATCGAACAAAACCGAAAACTTTAAGTGTTCTCTTTTGATTTGCCTGAATCATTAGAGGTGCAATTGTCTTATCCCGGATCAGATTTTGTGTAACCCGAGGCAACAAGTATAGGGTCGAAATATTGATTTTGAAAAGTGTTCAAAACACGATTCAATTGATATCCAAGACAACCGAAGATTGATCAACAAGCAACCCTTCTACAACAAGCGAGACTCTTAGTGACAAAGACTCACGCCCTCGCAATACAGGGGCGTGACTCTTTTAATATATATATAAAAAAATATTATTATTATTATTTCATTTATAAATTATTTTGTATTAAATTAAAAAATATTATATATTCAAGATATGAAATTTAAGGTCTTTAAGACTCCAAAAATAAGACAAGACAAGTTATAGTGAACAAAATAGTTAACACTATTTATAGATGGTGAGGATATTGTAAAGCATTAAGAATAACCAACTTCCACAGCTTTGCCCAACAGTAAAGTTGTGATCGAAGGGACAAGTTCTGGTATAGACAAACTGACTTTAGGTTCCTTGTACACTAGCATTGATAGCGCAGAAACGGCTCCACTTATTATGTGAGGAGAAGAACTGGAGAGATATCCCATCATCTAGGGATGTATACAATGTAATTGTGAGTAGATACAAGCAAGATAAGAAAGCACGATGCAGGAAAACAAGCATCACTCTGATACAAATACCAAAAATATGATCACAAGTTTTTCTCGAGCCAAAAGACCAGCGCTTTATACCAGCAGTTCAAACATAAGTTGAATATAGAATATTAGAGATGTACATACAAGAAGTTAAATTGGGTTTGTAACATCAAAACTGAAAAATAGTCATTTAGAGTTATGGAAAAAAGCATTACAATAAGTATGAAAAATTCAATATATGCATTGAAATTAGGTGTTTAAGTTTGAATGTTAGTAGTGGATTTGAGAGTTTTATGAAGATTATATTGACATGTTTTAATTTAAATGAGGTAAGCAGTATTTTAATTTCTAAGTGATTAGTTAAATTAATTATATTAAAATAATTTGTAATTTAATCTTGATAAGGTGGATACAATATTTGTTTTGGTACTCAAGTGGATACAATTTTTTTTATTTGAATTATGTTATTTGGATTTTTAATGTCTTAATTTTTATATATTGTTTTATATTTAATTATGTATTTTTATGTTGTATAGAGATTTTGATTTATATATGTGAGTAGTAAAAAATGAAATTGTTTAGCTAGCCATGAAAAAAGACCACAAAACAAATAAAATTATATATTCTAATTGTGATTTGAAGTTTTCAATTGCATTTACCAAACCACCTCAAATTGTCTATTTTTTGGTAGAAATCTCACATTGTTTTCTTAGATATGAAGAAAACAATAAATGTATTCGTAATCCCTTTTTAGGTTTTTTTTTCCGGTTTTTTAATATTACTTTTAGATTTACTTATTGAGATAATTATCAAGTACTAACATTTTAATGACTGGTTTTAAAAAATAAATAACTCCTTAGTTCTAGGGAAAATATCGGAGATCAAATTGTTTCTAAGAAGAATGAACTTTCAACTTTTTGTTTTATGAAGTCCCTTCACTAAACCATTGGGATAAAATAGAATATTTGACTTCTAGTGGAATATAAAAATAAAATGAGATAGAATTTATAAGGCATTAAATTGACAAAAGGTCTACTTTATATATTTATAGATAGATAGATGAATATATAGATATAAAGATTTGAGTAACTAATTAATATAAACAAAAAAATAATGAAAGATAAAATAGTAAAATAAATTTGTTAAGAATGGGAATTGAACCCTAGACCTCTTGTATTATGAGAGTGTCTTTAACCATTGAACTATATTAGATTATTTAGTTTGTAATGAAAGATTAAAAAAAAGATAATTCATCATATTTATTGGACATTAACCATCACGTTATAACCAAATGCACATCGCGTTACCACTAAATGCCCATTACATTATAATGAAATGCACATCGTGTTCTAACCAAAATGGACATCACATTATGACCAAATGCACATCACGATATCACCAAATGCACATTCACAGTATAACAAAATGCACATAATGGTGTTCACCAAATGCATATTCACGTTATAACCAACTGCACATAATAATGTTCGACAAATGCACATTCACATATTATGTTATAACAAAATGCACATTTGTTATAACCAAATGCACATAATGATGTTCGCCAATTGCACAAATTGATTGACAAATAAATGGACCAAAAAAAAAGAAACTTGATCGAGAAAAAATAAAAATATGTGAAAAATTAAAAAATATGACGGGGTGCCAAATGCACATTTCCGGTGTAAAAAAAATGAAAACCCAAAAGGAACTCTCCTGCCCCTTTCACAAGAAACCCTAAATCCTCCTCCGTCAACCAAATCCTCCGCCGTCAACCAATATCCCATTCACAAACCCACAAGAATAAGCAATTACCCCAAATTTTGTGAAACATATCAATCCAAATGCACATGCACGCT
The DNA here is from genome assembly GCA_027886185.1 of Rheum nobile. Lineage (NCBI taxonomy): Eukaryota > Viridiplantae > Streptophyta > Magnoliopsida > Caryophyllales > Polygonaceae > Rheum > Rheum nobile. The sequence goes on along the minus strand of WOAB01000618.1, from coordinate 2,383,799 downwards.
ATAACCAAATTCACATTCACGTTATAACCAAATATACATAATAATGTTCGCCAAATGCAAATTCACATTATAACCAAATACACATAATGATGTTCACCAAATGCACAAACTGATTGGCCAAAAAAATGGCATGATATATTAAAAAAAGGTTCCAAAAGTATAACCCATAGCTGTATTGGGTGAAAATAATATTTTTGGGTTTAGAATATAATTATTACACATTCGGGTTTACCTGAGTAATTAAAATAAGTAGAAAAAATGAGAAATAAAATAAAATGATAAAAAGGGAGTAGAGAGACTTGAACCCATGTAAACACACACCTTTCATCATTTTTTTTGGTGGAAACCCCTCATCTTTGTACAAGCTACACTAAGTTAATTTAGTGTTTTTAATAGTCCCATTACTTATTGACCTTTTCTTCCTGAAAATTTTTCAAATTACAAAATTGCCACCGTGTAGCTTGCCCCATAAACAGAAAACGTTCTCGTGCGGACTCAGGCTCTCACCCGAATCATTTCCTATAAATATAGAAGATAGCGTATATGCGTGAATGAAGGAAAATGATAAACGTATTAAGTAATTTGAGAATTTATTTTTCTTTATAAAGGATTCGTGATTAAACACCTTATTATGGATAGATTGTGTTAGGTTTTATTATTTTATAAACTATGAATTATTTTCCAAAGAGGTTAAGCATTTATTTTTAAGGATCCATTTTAAACATAAAATCTTAGGATATAGGTTTCGTTTTATAAACGTGCATTCTTTTCAAGAAAAGAATATAATTGGCATCTGACTACTTCAATAAAAAAAATATTATTATCATTAATTTTCTCATTAAAGTTTGAAAATGTAGTTTACGTAAGGAATTTCACATGGAATAGAGAATTTTTGGAGTTTGCATTAGTATCAAATCTAACTAGATCGGACGGGTCTGGTTTAGATCAGGTCAAGTCAGGTTTAGGTCGTAAAAAATTACGGGTTGGATTATAACGGGTTAGTTCGGGTCAACCCAACAGGTGGAAAGTTGATGCGTAAATGTCTGCGTTCGCGCGTTGTCGGGGCGGATCTAGGTAGAAGGCAGACCGAAGACACTTCGTCTCTTCAAGGCTGGTAATTGTAAGTGGTAGGGTGTTATATCTAAGATTAATATCTAATATTCAATTATTAGTCCAGAAGTTAATGGAATTTCTATCTCCAACAAGCCATTAGAGGCCAATATTGAATTCCTTTCTTTATTTGAGTAGTTGTGACTATTGCTAAAGGGGGAAATTATCCCACTTTTCTAAAACATGAGATCAGGCATATTTACTTAAATGAGACCCATTAAGACATAAAGAGAGGAGATATTTAATAACCTATACCTACCCTAAACCCTAGAACGAGATAATGGAAGAGACAGCCTCCGTTGATAGGGAGAGAGCTTTGTGTATGAGTGTTGTAAACAAAAGAGAAAATCAATAAGAGAAGTATACCGTTCAAATTTTTCTAGCAAGAAGCTAAGAGGTAGTGATTTTTCCATGTGTGTTATTTGGTACTAGGGTTTTCCACTCTAAATTGTTCGTTTTATGTTCATTCTCCGAATTCATAAAAGATCGATCGTCGTCGCAATCAACAAATATTAATGGTACAAATTCATGCTACCACAATCTGCGGGAATCGACGATGGTCGATCAAAGTGAAGCGGCTTGGAGGGCGCAATGCCGGGCTAAAGCACGCACCCTATCTAAGGTGAAGTTGCAAAGTATGTCGGTGTCCGATTGCTTCTCGAGAAAGAGATAAGTTCCGATCTTTATTAATTAAAATCTTGCACCTGTTATCATCTTGATTAATAAGGTTATCATCTTGATTAATAACATGAAAAAGAAAAAGAGAAGACAAACTATTAAAGGGAGCAATTCTTTCAATTGGTGAATTTATGATGTGATGATGATGTATTGACGACTACAACAATCATCGAGTATCTGCCCAGTCCAGCTCAAGGATCCACCCTTGATATCAGAAAATCAGTGAAGAAGAAAGCCTTGAGGATCGACACAAGTAATAAAAAAGAGAGCCTATCTGCTGAAACGTGAAATCAAATTCTTTATCAGTGCAGTTTCAGTTAAAGATGAAGTTGAGTTTTAAAAAGAATGCGGCGGGGCAAGTCAAGAAAGCGATAATCTTAGGGTTTGTTAGAGCTTCAAATGAGTCTACTTTGAGTCACTAGTTGATGGCTCAGACTAGATCCGCATGGGGCAGGATCAGTGGAACTAGAGTTGTGTCGATGCAAGGATTTATCGAATGTGAGTCGCAGAAGCTGTACTCTTTCGCTGGAAGCAGACGGGTCGCGCGAACATGGTTCAATAGTGCTTTGTTATATATATTTCCAGCATGCGCCTTAGCAAGGGTCCAGGTTTGAGCGACTTGTTGGAGGCTCAGGTGAAGTCCGAATGGGGCAACGCCAGTGGTGTTGGACTCGTAGCACTGCGTGGATTGCTCGAGTAAGGGTCGCAAGGGCTGCACTGTTTCATTGGATTCAGAAAAGTGGCATGAACGTGGCCAGGGAACGCATCACTATATGTTTTTTCAGCATGTCATTGCAATGAACAAAGTTTCAAGCACCTCATGGGAGGCTCAAACGAAGTCCGTATGTAGCAAGACTAGCAAGGTTGGACATGTAGAAGTGCAAGGTATCATCGGATATGGGTCGTGAAGGCGGAGTACTTTCATCGGCATTGAACGGATGACATGAACATAATCCAAGAGCTAAGTCATCTTTTCTCTTATTTTATAATTAACCTACTTAATTATTTGAACTGTCTGAGGTAGCATGGGTTCAAGGCAAAGGGGACACAAGCTGCCATCGTTCTATTAACTTTCGATCCATAGTGGCACAAGCTGGTACCACTACTTATTTTGTCAGCTTAAGAGACATAGAGCCTATTGGCTGCAGAGACATCGATCACAACCTGTTTGAAAATCAGGATAGCACGAGACGCCTCGTTCATTCTATCAGCCTAGGGGCAACGGAGCATGCTGGTTGGAGTGCATGGACGACAAGCTTGGACTAGAAGGCAGAGCATGAGAGCGTACAAGCCGGAGTGCATGGACGACAAGCTTACACTGGAACGAAAGGGACCCTGCCACGTAATGGCGGGCAGGGGCATTAGAGCGGGAAGCTACATGATATGAATGACAATGTGACCTTTCACAACACAGCATAAGTCTGGCACGAGAGCCGAATTCGAGCTACTCATAGTCAGGCATGTATTTTCGTGGTAACGAGCCATACGGGCGCCAAATCCGAGCGACCCACGCTAAGCAAGAGCCAACAGTGTAAGTCCGACACGAGAGTCGAATTCGAGCTACTCGTAGTCATGTATTTTTGTGGTAACGAGCCACACGGGCGCCGAATCTGAGCGACCCACGTTGGGCAAGAGCCAACAATGTAAGTCCGACATGAGAGCCGAATTCGAGCTACTCGTAGTCAGGCATGTATTTTCGTGGTAACGAGCCACACGGGCGCCGAATCCAAGCGACCCACGCTAGGCAAGAGCCAGCAGTGTAAGTCCGGCACGAGAGCTGAATTTGAGCTACTCGTAGTCATGCATGTATTTTCGTGGTAACGAGCCACACGGGCGCCGAATCCGAGCGACCCACGCTAGGCAAGAGCCAGCAGTGTAAGTCCGGCACGAGAGCCGAATTCGAGCTATTCGTAGTCAGGCATGTATTTTCGTGGTAACGAGCCACACAGGCGCCAAATCCGAGCGACCCACGCTAGACAGGAGCCAGCAGTGTAAGTCCGGCACGAGATCCGAATTCGAGCTACTCGTAGTCAGGCATGTATTTTCGTGGTAACGAGCCACACGGGTGCCGAATCCGAGCGACCCACAAAGGAGTATAGGAGTCGAATACGAACACCTATAAGCAAGCATAAACAAGTTAGGCAAGGGCTAACGCATTACGAAACGGCTTGGGTAGCTTAGGCCCGTCAGATGGATGACCGAGTGTTGCAGAATCGAGACGAAAATCATTTAGATCCAAATGTTGATTCGAGGTACGACCCAAAGTTATCGGATCCTACAGTTTTCCGTCGAACCCGAGGGGCAAAATGAAGGGGGAAATTATCCCACTTTTCTAAAATAGGAGATCAGGCCCATTTACTTAAATGAGGCCCATTAAGACATAAAGAGGGGAGATATTTAATAACCTATACCTACCCTAAAACCTAGAACGAGATAATGGAGAAGGCAACCTCCATTGATAGGGAGAGAACTTTGTGTATGAGTGTTGTAAACAAAAGAGAAAATCAATAAGAGAAGTAGACCGTTCAAATCCTTCTAGCAAGAAGCTAGGAGGTAGTGGTTTTTCCCTGTGTGCTATTTGGTACTAGGGTTTTCCACTCTAAATTGTTCTTTTTATGTTCGTTCTCCGAATTCATAGAAGATCGATCGTCGTCGCAATCAACAAATATTAATGGTACAAATTCATGCTACCACAATTGCCAAGAGTGATTTCCCTTTTTACTGTAGTGGAGGATATTGATATCTTTGAGATATTTTTCTGTGATGATTTTGACCCAAACATTGTTTGGCTCGGCCAAAGTTTTCCATAGTAGTTTCATCTGTAATGCTTTATTCATATCTTGTGTCTTTCTAATATCATTGCCTCCATTTTCTTTGTTTTTACATATTTTATCTCAGCCTATTAAGGGTTTATAAGATGGATCCTTATTCCAAAAGAAAGTTCTATTAAGAGTATCAAGTTCTTTGTGGATGTAGGATGGTAGCATGAAACTTTGCATAATATAATTTGGTTTAGCAGCCATATTAGATTTAATCAAGGTAGCTCTACCTTCTTGTGAGAGTGAGTTTGCTTTTCATTTTGTGAGTTGATTAGTGGTTGATAAAATGGTGTCTTTAAAAGTGTCTTGGTTTACTTTCCCATTGATAATAGGACACCCTAAGTATTTTTCGAGGGACGTCGTACTTGGGATACTAAGTACCGACTGTATTATGTTTTTTGTATTAGTAGAAGTGATAGGTGTTATTTCATACACCTTTACTAGCAGTTATTAGCAAGATTTGGAGGAGTTTATGAGTGGTTTTTAGACTAAGTCTGTGATCCAGAAGTTATGGAGAGAAGTGAAGATATCCCAGGATTTACAGCTTAGATGGAGACATGAGGATGGAGATGGAGCTGCTGAAGCATACATGAAGAAGACTACCAACACTTGGTAGTAATGAAGAGCAGCAGGAGAAGAGAGTGAGCGAGCTCACCGCCCCGCGCCAGAGTCACCGCGGCCCGGCGGTGACTCTCAGAGAAGAATGAAGCCCCGCGCCAGAGGAAGCCACCGCCCCGCGGTGGAGAGCCTGACGCCCCGCGGTGGATCTCACTGTGATACCCCGTATTTCTGTAAGGATATTTTGGAATTTTGGGATTTTTTCGGAAAGCCCGTATTGTACGTTGGATTTATTTCAGAGAGTTTAAGATATTCTGTAATGTGCTCTATCTCTGTAATATTTTTCTCAGTGAAATAATATACAGTCGACGTATTTTGGGAGTTAATATTCGTTCGTGTACGAGTATATTTAACCCGGGGTTAAGATTATTACCCAAAAGGTTATTATCCAAGAGGCAACAAAGGAAAAAGGAAGTTTCCTACCACCTTCCTCCATTAGGGTTTGCCTATAAAAGGAGGCATGGGAGGAGAGAAAGAGCTCACTCTCAAGACTCTCAAAGCTCTCAAACTCTCAAAAACGCTCTCTCCGGGAAAACTCAAGCCGATCGTCGGAGCTCGTTTGGTGTCGTTTCCGGTGGCCAAGAGAAGCCCTTAGAAGCCTAGAAACCAAGCAAGGCGAAAGACGAGCCAAATCGATCGTCGCGGGTAAGTTTTCTTCTCGCGTATTTCAGTTTCTGTTAGCGACGGCGACCACCAGCTTGAAGGCGGCGACCGCCGGCTAGAACACGGCGCCCGCCGTGAGGAACCGGCGACCGCCGGCTAGAAGCAGCGCCCGCCGTGAAGAGCCCGGCGACCGCCGTGAAGAAGCCACATCCGCCGTGAAGAGTTGCCTTTGGGCGGCGCCCGCCGCATGGGAGGCGGCGCCCGCCGCGGTGAAGGCGGCGCCCGCCGTAGTGAGGTGGCGCCCGCCGCAGCTGAGGCGGCGCCCGCCGCAAGTGGGGCGGCGCCCGCCGCAAGTTTGGTTGTTGGCCGGTTGCTGTCGTGGCTTCCGTGGCCTTCGTTCGGGTTTCGTTTCCTTCGATTCCTTTCGTTCTTTCTTAGATCTGTATTGTTGTTTGTCGAATCTAACTTAGGGTTTCTTTGTGGGTCGATCCGAAGGAATCTGTGCTCCAGATCTGTCCCTGTGTCGAGCCCGGGATCCCGTCGTTAGACTTCATTCAAACTCTGCGGATTCAGGAAAGTGGCGGTTCGCTCTTGCTCATCGTTCCATATTTACATTAGTTATCAGTAGTTTATCTGAGTAATTAATTTGGAATGATTATTCTGTTTGTCTGGAAAAGGTTTTATAAACTGTTTTGGAAAATCATATAATAGGTTGTATATCTGTTAGAACGACGCTATTATTTATTATCGCCTTGCGGGCATTTATGTGGATTTATCCGTACTATTGTTGTGCTTGAACTGTTAGTTAGCATGAGTATTCGTAGGAACGCCTGGATTCTGAGAGGTCCATTCGTTTCTTTATAACTGTTAAGGGCGAGCAAGACCCTGCGATAGTAGAAGCTTGGACTCTGTGAGGTTCATTCTTTCGATATAGATGAGGTTTGGACTCTGTGAGGTTCATTCCTTAGATATGTGTTCTGCGTAACAGGGCATATATATTTAAAAGCTTATAACGTGTTGTTCGTTTTGGAATTAAATAAGATAAGTGCCCGAGCGCACATAATTAATCAACCTTCGGCGAGTAGTGCAGTTAGGTAATAGTATAGCTAGGAAAGCTCATCTCGACTTTGATCATAGTACGTTCTCTTTCCAATCTGGATTCGCTGTAAACGGTGAGGTTGGTTGTGAACCGAAGCATCTCAGTCAGTTTTTAAATCATCGTTATATGATTCTATAAAGTTCTAGACTTTGATCATAGTACGTTTTCCTTCCAATCTGGATTCGCTGTAAGCGGTGAGGTTGGTCGTGAACTGAAGCATCTCAGTTAGCTTTTAAATCACTGTTGTCTGATTCTTAAAACTTTCCAGATTTGTTATATTTCCTTAAAGACTCAATCTCTTGGAGTCTCTTTTCGAGTCGATCTCTGTGAAGATTCAGTCTTCCAGAGTCTTTTTTGGTGCATACCTTTTGTCATATTCCAGTAGAAGTATGGTGGTTGACTATCGTACTCGGTTATTATTCGAGGAATGATGAGTCTAACCTAATATGACTACTTCGAACCTTCTGCTTTGTTCCCTTGCTAGTCTATTTAGTAGACTAATCCACGAAAATTGTTCTCTGCATGTGGGTTGGTGTCATCCGTTCGATTCGGCACATCAGATAGAGTGTAGTTGAGAAGACTAGAATGACTATGAAGACGATGGTATTTTTGGTTGTTTTAATAATTTCTTTTAATCAGGTTGAGATCCTTGGGAGATGACCATTGTGGTCAAGATCCTTGTTTGTTTAGATTTAAAAGACTTCCGCTGTACTCTGTATAGTGCTGTGTTTTATTTAAAGTCTTCCGCTGTATTTGTTTAAACTCTGTGTTTGGCCTATTCGGGATTGGGTTGTAATCCCGTAACTCATGTTTCATTTGATTGATGTTTTGATTTGAATACTTTGATCATTATGTATCAATTGTATTCCATGAATTGTATTTAAACCGGTAAAGCCTTGGGTGACCTTGGTAAGGAATATTGGGGTCACTGGCGGTAATACCTTTCCAAATGGGTTAAGATTTGGGGGTGTTACACTCACCGCCCCGCGATGGCCGTGTTAAATGCCGCGCCCAAAGCATTTTATTTCCTTTTATTTCGTTCAGACTTTATTATTTTATTATTTTGTTTCCTTTATTATTTTTATTAGTTTAACCTAGTTTTCTTAAGACTATTTAAGCCCTCTTTCTAGGTTAAGAGGCAAACACTTAGAACAACTTCATTACACATCAGACGTTATTTTCCCTTAGTTTTCATTCTCGTTTGAATGGAGAACTAACTTCCCTTTGTTCTACTAGACGATTGAAGCAATACAGTTGATGTGTTTGTGAGATTTCTATTCCTTTTTCTTATCCTTATAAGTGTTGGTTTGATTCTCTTGGTTATATTGATTATTGATTTCTTGTTGTTCTTATTAGCCTGATCAACCAGGTTGAATACTTTTTATCAATTGCTAGGATTGCATATAGGGGTTTCGAGTGCATATCTAGTGGCATACACGATTGTGCATATAGGGGTTCCGAGCGTACAATCATGAGTGAGAATCAGTTGCATGTTTAATAGTAAGGCGTCTTTCTATTTGCATGTATCCTATGTCCTTGTGTGTATTGCTATTGCTTTGTTGGTGATAAAGTATACCGACAATTGTGAGAATCGGTGGTGCTTTATCATTGACATAGTAATAAGTCTATCGACAATTGTGAGAATCGATAGTACTTAAGATCAGGGTGGGAACAACTATAAGGATAGTAAAAGAACTTGGATTTAAATAGATTTCTGTGATCAAATTATATCTCTGTATTGTGGATCTCGCTCTAGTAGGACTACTTTCCCCATCATATTTTCTTTACTCAACCAAACTTGTTTGCTTTGCTTGCTTTGTTCTTTCTTGATAACTAAACCCCCTTTGTTTGTTACTTGTCATTCACGATTTCATACTGTATCAGATCTTCCCTGTGGGTTCGACCCTTGCTTGCTTACTATACATCTATTTAGTAGGTCTGTTAGGACTTTTTACTTTGATAAGGCTAATCAACGATACTTGCATTGCGCACTTTTAGCCACGTCAAATTTGGCGCCATTGCCGGGGAAGTTTTCTGTTTTGTTGTGTGTTTTTGTGATTGATTTTTGGTGGAGACCTATCTTATGGTCGACACTCGTTCTACTGACTCTTCTCTCGTAGCTTTTGATCCAGAAGTCGACAGATCGTTCCGTGCGAACCTACGCGATCAAGGAGAAGAAGTAGAGGTTGGGATCGTTGAGCAGACTGAGCCAGTTGACATCCTTGCTTTTGCAATGGCTGGAACCCTGAGAGAGCTGACTGAACCGAATATTGGAGCACAGCCCTTGGCTGTCATCATCCCTGCACTTGGCGAAGGGGTGAATTTTGAGCTGAAGTCTGGAGTTATTGCTTATCTCCCAAAGTTCCACGGTTTGAGTGGAGAGGACCCGATCTCTCACCTGGGCAAGTTCCACAATGTCTCCATGACTATGAAGCCTAGGAACGTGACGGAAGACCAAATCAAGATGAGAGCTTTTGGTTTCTCCCTGCTAGACTCTGCAAGTGACTGGTACTATCACTTGCCACCAGGAACCATAGATACCTGGAATAAACTGCACAAGGCGTTCTTGGACAAGTACTTTCCAACGAAAAAGGCGAATGCTTTGAAAAAGGCAATTGCTAACATTGAGCAGGCTGGTGATGAGACGCTATATGATTATCTTGAGAGGTACAAGAGGCTTTGCTCTAGCTGCCCATTCCACGGATACGCCAAGCAGGACCTTGTCCTCTATTTACACAATGGTCTGCTGGACCAAGAGAGAAGGATGGTTGACGCTGCTTGCGGTGGAAGCATTCTGAATCTAACACCGGATGAAGCCATAGAGAGATTCCAGGAGATGAGTGAGAGCACCAAGAGTTTTGGAAAGACATACCAGAGAAAGGCGGTCAATGTTGTGACCCCTGTAGGACCAAGCCCAGTGTTAACTGAGTTAGCCGAGCTGAAAGAGATGGTGAAGAGGATGGCGAACCAGAACGCCCCTCAATAAGTTAAAGCATGTGGGCTTTGCTCTGATCAATTCCACCCTACCGACACTTGTCCTCAGCTGCAGGAGGAGGGTGTTGCTGAAGTTAATGTTATAGGAGGTTATGGACCCCCTAGACCACAGTTTGGTGGACAGCCCAATAATAATCCGAGAGGGCGAGACCACCCAGGTTTTAGATGGAGTGACCCTCAAGGTGGTCAACAACCTGCACAACAATAGTACCAGCAGAGAGTCCCGTACCAACAGAGGCCTCAAGGCCAAAGCTCTAGTGCTTCTACTGAAGAGATGCTAAAGACACTGACTCAGCATTTCGCCACTCATGTTCAGGCTATTGAGTCAAGTATTAAGAACATGGAAAGACAGATTGGTCAGCTTGCTGATGTTGTGACCAAACTTGACCAGAGGACATCAAACTCCCTGCCATCTCAAACTACTGTGAACCCAAGAGAGAATGTGAGTTCTATTACCCTCAGAAGTGGTAAGAAGTTGATCGTTGCTCCTATTACTGAAGAGGAGAACGAAGTCGAGAAGGCAGAAATCACCCACCGCCCCGCGGTGGATGCTAATGCGGTCCGGCCAGAAATGAAAGAAGAGGCCAGGAAAGAATAGCTGAAGCCACCGCCCCGCGGCGACTCTGGCCGCGACCCGGCGGCTGATCTCAGTAATCCCACCGAGACCTCACCGCCCCGCGGCGATGACCACCGCCCCGCGGTGGGCTTGCCGCGACCTGGCCTTCGAGAACCCAAATCCGCTGAAGAAACATGTGTTGATGACTACGTTCGCCCCATGTTTCCCCCTCTAGGTTCTGAGAAGCCACCAGCACCTTTCCCTAAGGCGCTGAAGGCCAAGAGAGTTGCTAAAGACAGCGATCTGTTCGAGACATTTCGGGACTGTGAGGTGAATATTCCCCTACTCAAGCTTATTAAGGTTGTCCCTCGATATGCCAAGTTCTTGAAGGAGTTGTGCACCGTGAAGAGGACTCAGAAGCAGAAGGTGCAAAAGAAGATTACAGTGAGTGAACATGTGTCAGCGGTAGTTCAGAGACGCATGCCTGAGAAATGCAAGGATTCAGGTATATTTACTATTCCTATTACTATAGGTGAGCATTGATTTGAGAAAGCCTTATTAGACTTGGGTGCCTCTATTAATGTTTTGCCTTATTCTTTGATTGAGGATTTAGGAATAAGACCCTTGCATGATTCTAACATTGTGATACAACTTGCTGATGGTTCTTGTGTACCCCCTAAGGGTATTGTGGAGGATATTCTTGTGAGGATAGGTCCTTTGATTTTCCCTCCTGATTTCTTTGTTATGGATATGGACTATGATGAGCAGGTGACTCTTGTTATGTTAGGTCGACCTTTTATGAAAACATCCATGACAAAGATTGATGTAGACAGTGGAATTTTAACTATGGAATTCGATGGAATAATTTTTGAACATAATATTCATAAAGCCAACCCCATTGAATTGCCTACTCCTTACTGCATTAGTGATTTTGATGATCATATGCATGAAAATGTTAAAACTAGTGCAGTAGAGACCGTAGTTAAGTGTTCTACTATGGATGGACCTATTAAGTTGCATGAGTTACATGTTGGTGATGTCTTGCTGGATGATATAGGAGATTCCATTCCCTCTACTTTGGGCACTTGCCCCCTGCACTAACCATACAAGGCTGTAAGCCTTTATCTAGTGACGTGCAACATATTCAGATTGAGCCATATCGGCCCCCACATCGCTCTAAGTATGGGGGAGACGCTCCAAAGGAAGTAAGCATGGAGTTGATGGCAAAGAGGGAACATGGTCTAAGGTCTAAACCTTTCCATGGGATGTCTCAACAGGAAGAGACGAGTAGGAGGATTCCGAGGGGATCCTATTCTAGGTGGTAGTTGATCTGCAGTACGTCGAGCCAACGACATTAACCAAGGCGCTGTCCGGGAGGCAACCCGTGGAAATTGTTCTTTGAGTTTTCTTTAGATTATTTTCGTAGTTTATTTTGCTTTGTTTCGTTCGCCTGTTACTAACATTTCAGGTATGAAAGTAAATGGAGAGGAGACGGTGTTCTCAGTTCGTCCCACCGCCCCGCGGCGACCCTCACCGCCCCGCGGTGGAGCCCACCACCCCGCGGTGGATGTCTGGTATACCTTCTCAACTCCGGAAAAAAAAACAAGAATAAAGGGCCCCGAAAAAACCTTAAACGGGTGAGTAAAATTTTTATTTCTTGAGTTGTTACGAAGGATTTGATGGATTGGGCCCCTTTGGGCCAAGATCTTTCTTTGGGACATGGTACATACCCGGCCCCATCATCCCTTTCTTTCCCTTTCACCATCCCTAACCTAGCCCCCATACTCACAAACACTCCATTCCCAACATCACTCTCAAGCCCCCAAAGAATTTGCCCCATTCTCCCTCAAATCTCTCTCGACCTTGATCCGAACCTAGCCCCCAATTCATAAATTGGAAGTCTAGCCTCACAAACAAGCCAAACACAACCCCACCGCGTCGCTTCAGTCCCGCCTCGCTGTCGCTCCGCCTCGCGCTGCCCCGCTTCGCGTCGCTGCTGCCACCGCCCCGCGTTGACTCCACCGCGACCCGACCAAAGCCCCCAGTTGTCTCACCGCGACCCGGCGACTCGTTCACCGCCCCGCGACGAGCCCTCTTGGTTACGTGTTTGCTCGTTTGTAAGTTCTCTTGGTTTCCCTTCGTTTTGAAATTCTACATTCATTACTTATGGTACCTAAGGGTAGGAAGCAAGTGTCTACGAGGGATGAGAATGAGGTCTACAATGTGGTGAAGGAGAGGAAGGTGTTGACGACTAAATTCTTTCATAAGCCTACGTTGTCTGAGATGGGTTTGTTGGCGTGTGTGTCCCTGTGCTTAGCACAGTGTGGTTTGGGGACGTTTCTAAACTTAGTTGCCCCTGCGTATCCCGAGCTTTGTTACCAGTTCATCGCCTCCTTCAAGAGGTACTCTAATGGTTCAGACGACAAGAGGATGATGAGGGTCACGTTCACTTACAATGGGCGTGATTATTCGTTGTCCCCTAAGGTGGTGCATGATGCCCTGGGCATTACAAAGCTGCCAACGGATGGATGGTCTGGTGGCATTCTAGAGTCTGATATGATGGAGTTCTGGAAGGCTGCTACGGGCAGGACGTTCAGGAAGGGTCAGGAGGTGAACTCGAAGCTGGTGAAACCATGTCTATGGTTGATCCACAAAGTGATGATGAGAGACTTCTTTGGCCATGTTGATGATGGTAAGGTTCCTCTGAAGGATTTTCAGTGGTTTATGAGCATCTTGGAGGTTGTTAAGTACACACCGTGTTGGGCTACCCTCTTTTTGGGTTCCTTGAAGAGGATTCATGATGGTGAGCCACGTGATATTTGTGGGGGTGGTCTGATTACCCTCCTTTGTGCTAGAGTGATAGCTTGCGATCAGATTCCTCGGCATGTTGCCTACGTGGTGTATGATATGGCGCACATGAAGGTGTGCTCGATGCTGAAGCCATTGGGAAAGGATGGTGATTTGGTCTGGTCGTCATATGATGGCCACATTCTGATTCTTCCATGGGAGTTCGCTTATTCCCCTTCATTTGCGGATTGGTGGATTCCTAGTGATGGCAGAGTGACGACTGATGATACCCCTGTTGCTGCTCCTTCAGGCCCGTATGGAGAGGGCCCTAGTGGTGCTGCTGCTGCTGTTGAGTTTGCGGGCGATGACACTCCTATGCCTACACTTTATGACGCGCCCTCGTCTTCTTACGGTCCTGCCACACCTTGGAAGGAGTTGTATTCGAGATTTGATGCATTCTCAGTGCAGCAGACGCACTGGAACACCCGAGTAGAGACCAGTCTGCAGACTTGGCAGGCCCAGTTCCGCACTGATGTAGATGAGCGTCTGGACAGTATGGACGCTCATATGAGGGACTACTTCGGGAGGTTCCCACCACCACCATCAGGCCCGCAGTGAGTTTGTTTTCTTCTTCCCCTATTTCATTTGATGTTCTCTTTTCTACATTGAGGACAATGTTCGGTTTAAGTATGGGGGAGAGATTTAGACTTGCTATCTGTCTATCCTTTGTACATATTGTTTTCTTTTCGTGTGCTGTATTTCCCATTCAAGTTTTTGATTTAAAATAAAAAATAAAATAAAAATCGAAAAAGCCAAAAAGAAGTAAAAAGGCAATCAAAATCCTGGGATGAGCTGAAAACCCGAAAGGGCAGTTCAGGTAAAAAGCAGGTAGTCCGGCTGGTATAGACCAGGGCAATATTGGACTGGAGTGATGTGAGTATATGTGAGATATCTAGCAAAATGAAATGAGTGGCTTGGTGAAAACCCGAAAGGGCGCATTGGCAAGATGAGCGACAAAGAAGAAGAGTGATTTTAGGATTTCTCTCTATTTCTTGGCGAGGTGTCATAAGAAGAGGTGGTATAAGGAGTTCGGGTAGGCCATTCTGGAGCGATAAGGAGCTAGATTGGAGTTAGGATTAGAATTATCTTTGCATCACTTGTTTTGGTTGTCTAGAGCTTGTTGTTGATATGTTGTAATTGCTGGTGTCATGTTTTCTTGTACTTCCTGAGACCTTGGTGTTGATTGAGAGAGTAGGTTTTTCTTTAGCTTACTCGGGACGAGTAAAGGTCTAAGTATGGGGGAATTTGATAGGTGTTATTTCATACACCTTTACTAGCAGTTATTAGCATAATTTGGAGGAGTTTATGAGTGGTTTTTAGGCTAAGTCTGTGATCCAGAAGTTATGGAGAGAAGTGAAGATATCCCAGGATTTACAGCTTAGATGGAGACATGAGGATGGAGATGGAGCTGCTGAAGCATACATGGAGAAGACTACCAACACTTGGTAGTAATGAAGACCAGCAGGAGAAGAGAGTGAGCGAGCTCACCGCCCCGCGCCAGAGTCACCGCGGCCCGACGGTGACTCTCAGAGAAGAATGAAGCCCCGCACCAGAGGAAGCCACCGCCCCGCGGTGGAGAGCCTGACGCCCCGCGGTGGATCTCACCGCCCCGCGATGGCCGTGTTAAATGCCGCGCGCCCGAAGCCTTTTATTTCCTTTTATTTCGTTCAGACTTTATTATTTTATTATTCTGTTTCCTTTATTATTTTTATTAATTTAACCTAGTTTTCTTAAGATTATTTAAGCCCTCTTTCTAGGTTAAGAGGCAGACACTTAGAACAACTTCATTACACATCAGACGTTATTTTCCCTTAGTTTTCATTCTCGTTTGAATGGAGAACTAACTTCCCTTTGTTCTACTAGACGATTGAAGCAATACAGTTGATGTGTTTGTGAGATTTCTATTCCTTGTTCTTATCCTTATAAGTGTTGGTTTGATTCTCTTGGTTATATTGATTATTGATTTCTTGTTGTTCTTCTTAGTCTGATCAACTAGGTTGAATACTTTTTTATCAATTGCTAGGATTGCATATAGGGGTTTTGAGTGCATATCTAGTGGCATACACGATTGTGCGTATAGGGGTTCCGAGCGTACAATCGTGAGTGAGAATCAGTTGCATGTTTAATAGTAAGGCGTCTTTCTATTTGCATGTATCCTATATCCTTGTGTGTATTGCTATTGCTTTGTTGGTGATAAAGTATATCGACAACTGTGAGAATCGGTGGTGCTTTATCATTGGCATAGTAATAAGTCTATCGACAACTGTGAGAATCGATAGTACTTAAGATCAGGGTAGGAACAACTATAAGGATAGTAAAAGAACTTGGATTTAAATAGATTTCTGTGATCAAATTATATCTCTGTATTGTGGATCTCGCTCTAGTAGGACTACTTTCCCCATCATATTTTCTTTACTCAACCAAACTTGTTTGCTTTGCTTGCTTTGTTCTTTCTTGATAACTAAACCCCATTTGCTTGTTACTTGTCATTCACGATTTCATACTGCATCAGATCTTCCCTGTGGGTTCGACCCTTGCTTGCTTACTATACATCTGTTTAGTAGGTCTGTTAGGACTTTTTACTTTGATAAGGCTAATCAACGATACTTGCATTGCGCACTTTTAGCCACGTCAAGAAGTGTTATTGGTAGTTTGGAAGGCTGATTTTTGTCCTGAAATGGAGCAGTATTCCTCGATGATAGTCTTAATTTTGGAGCAAGCTGATTAGTTAGTTTTACCAAATATGAGAATGTCATATGCGAAGGATAGATGGGGAATATTGGTACCTCTTCTAGAGATTTGGAAGCCCATTTGATTATTGCTACAGTTGTTTTTGTTTTGAAGTTTTCTTGCTAGGATTTTTGCTCCTAGTATGAATAGGAAAGGTGAAGGGGTCACCTTGACTCAATCCTCTTTGAGGGTAGAAAACATCAATTGGTCCGTTGTTGACAAGGACTGAGAAGGAGATTGTTTCAATGCATTCTTTGATCCACCCGATGAATTGTATGGCAAATCCAAAATTTTCAAGGACTTTGAGAATGAAATCTCATTCAATCTTGTCATATGCTTTTTACATATCGAGTTTAATTGCTACCTATCCCTCCTTCCTTTTCTTGGAACAGAAAGAATGGAAAATCTCATGGGCTATAAGGATATTGTCTTAGATTGCCCAGTCTGCTACAAAGGTACCTTGTAAATGGTGAATTAGTTTATTTAAGATGGATTTCATTCTGTCAGTCATGATTTTGGAAATTACTTTATAGATAGTGGAGCATAGACTGATGGGTCTATATTGGTTAGTAGAGTTTGGATTATCACATTTTGGGATAAGGGTGATAAATGTGTGGTTTATTTGTTTAAGGAGTTTTTGAGAGTGAAAAAAGCTCTTAACAGCTTTAATGACCATGGGTCCCACAATATTCCAGTATCTTTATTAGAATAAAGCAGACATCCCATAATGACATGGATATTTATTGCTGCCAATGCCGAAAATAACAGTTTTTAATTTCCTCATTTGTGACGGGTTTAGTAAGTGCTACATTGTCTTGGGTAGTAAGCTCAATGTTTATATTTATGAGGTATTGTGTGAGAATATTATTGTTTATGTTACTTTTCTTAAATCTTCTTTCAAAAGCTGATCTGATTTCGTTTTAGATGTTTTCGAGGCCAAATATAATTGTTCTTTCATTAGTGCGGATTTCTCTAATTATTTTCCAGCTCCGTCTGCCTGTAGCAACGCGGTGGAAGTAATTAGAGTTAGTATCAATTGATTTTATATGTTTTGTTTTAGCACGTTGACTCTAATGTTTTTTGTGAAAGGATATGAGGGTTTCCCTTTTCGATATTAATCCGTTTTGTTTAGTTATGAGGTTTTGCGTTGGGTTGACAATTATGTCTTTTTGGATAGAGGTTAATGAATCCTCCACTTCTTTAAGTTGTTTAAAAATGTTTCCAAATGTTGTTTTGTTCCAATGTTTGGCACTTATTTTAAGTGCATAGGTCTTTTTGATGAGGTTAAACATATGAGATCCTCTCGTGTTGATATGCCAAGCTTGTCTCACAATGTTTTCAAAGTCTTTTCGATATGTCCAGATTTTCTCAAATCTAAAAGGTTGAGCTTCAATATGAAATTGATTTTCTAATACAACAGAGAAAGGGCAGTGGTCTAAAGATGTAAATGCGTGATTTTTCGTAAAGATGCCTAAGAACCATTGTAGAATTTGGTCATGAACTAGGATTCTATCTTAGTTTTGAGTATTGGTTGTCAATCTCAGTTATGTTTTTCCTCCAGGTGAAATCACCACCTTGGGTTGGAATATCAATGAGATCATATTTATTTTTAAAGTTAATTAGTCTAAGAAATTTTGATGGTGGGAGATAAGAACCACCAATCATTTCTGTGTTATTTTGTATTTCATTGAGGTCTCCAATTAGAAGGCATGGTAGTTTTGTCTGTAAGACGAAGTTTGATAGCATAGACCAAAAATGATATTTCTCGCTTTCTCTTGGAGGAGCGTAGATGATAGGCGTTGTCGTGACACCTAAATAAATTAATCCTTAAAAACCCAACTAATGTAGTCTAGTAAGTAAGGGTCGAATCCCACAGAGAATCAAGTTATAAATCTTGTTTGCAAAATCATTCACCAATTGATAACAGAGACAAAAGGGGGGGTTTTGATTGAATCTAACTAAGAAAACGATAAATAAAACATAGAAAGCTTGACAAACAAATATCCACCTTTAGTTTGGTTGATCAATCATTGATTATCCCTAGTTCTCAATCCTCGTGAATGTCCTAATCCCTATTCTAAATTAACTACCAGGACAAACAGACCCTGATAATCCTAACTATTAAACAATCAAGAAAACATCAAGATAAATCTAACAACAGCATTAGGCTCAGGAATAGATAGGCTCATGCAAGTGTAGCAAACAGTCATATAACTGCATGCAATTAATTCTCTCTACAATAGACCAGTCCAAACAGTTCTTAGAATATCACAGTTGCTACTCTGAATTAGGGATGAACACTATTAATCTCAACAAGTTGACCAGATTAGGGGAACCAACACTATAGATAATACCAATCTCAACTAGTTTGCCAGGCTAGAGAAACTAATATTAATAATACTAATCACAACAATTGATGAACTAGATCAACTAATAGAATTCAAAACCCTAATCCTGCAGTATGAATAATACCAATAAAACTAGGTGATCAGGCTAGAGAAATCAATAAAACTCAATGGGATGAAGCACAAGAGAATCATAACATTCAAGGATAAAGAAAGGAATAATCTCAATATCAAATTCAAACCAAGGCTTCAATTGTCTAGCCAAAAACAAAACAAAGAACTAAACTAAGAAAAGAGAAAATATGAAGAAAGGTAGAACCCAACTTGGAGAGCACCCAACTTACTAAACTAATGTTCTAAAGAAAGAATATAAAGACTTTGCAAAACCTAATTTCTAAAGATAAGAATAAATATCTAAAAGGAAATAAACGAACATAAAAGAAACAAAAAGGAAAAGAAATAAAATAAAATAAACTCAAACGAAACACGGACGCGCTGATGATGATTTCCGCGACCGCGGAAGAATTTCCGCGATCGCGGAAAATACCCTGATGCTCTCGAATTAACCGTGACCAGAAGCTGTGGAAATCCGCGACCAATCGCGCCCGCGACAGCACTTCCGCGATCGCGGCTGGCACTTCCGCGCCCGCGGATGGGCTTCTGCAGCGTCTTCTTCGTCAGCTGCTGCGGTCTTCTCGTGGTGGTTTCCTTCTATCTTCTATATGTCTTCATTTTAGCTTCTCCAAGCCATCATATTCACACTTCTTCTCCTCAACTCCATACTCCACAATAACGCTCTAAATACATCCAAATGGTACCCAAAACATCGGTAACAACTCCTAGTTACAAATTTTGTTATATAATTGGTATGATTTCCACATGACGCATAAACCACCTGAGAATCCTACTGCTAGTGAGAAATGGAAGTTATCAAATCCAGCTTTCTTCCAAAGATGTTGTTGTGGTTCTCTATTTGTTCTAGTTTCGACCAGGGCCATAATTTGTATTTTCTCGATTTTACAGAATGACTCTACATCGGTCCAAAGGTTTTTTCGACCGATGCCTCGATAATTCCAAAGGCTTATCTTCATAAGACCAAGTGGGTTTTGTTTGCAAGTACTATTAGTCTTGCATAGATGTTATAGTTTCTTTTTGATTGTTTGTGACTGTAAGTTGTTATGTTAAGGTTATTATAACAATTGATCTCTCTGGATGTATTTAACTTCCAGTTGGGTATGTCCTTGGTATGGACATGAGTGCTACATGATTTGTCCTTGGATATATCCTTGGCAGACAAGGAGCTATGATCATTCAGAATAAGGAAAAACACATTAAATGCAACTGTAAAATAGGTGAAATGTTTGTTTGTTTGTTTGATATAAGCTCATAGTGATACAACATTTCAAACCCACAAAGATAAATCTCCATGATATTGTTCTGTATAAAACAGTTGGCAGGATTACTAATAGTTCTTATGATAGAACACAAAGCCTTTACTAATGCCCTATTAGGGGTAGCGTAACTCATAGTTTGTATGATAAGGTAGTGAAAGATTTAGTACAAACACATGATCTTCATAGTAGGAGTAGCAAAATAACTAGTATTGCAGCAATGCCCAGGTTCACCCAAGACCTGCACTACAGAATGCTTTGATAACATCCATTTTTAATAGTGATAAGATAGCAGAACATTCCTCCAGAAGACAAGGAGAGAAAAGGTCTGCAAAGAGTAATAAAATTTTGGCGTGAAATTAGTGAGAGTTAAATAGCATATAGATCGACAATTACTGAGATGGTAGTGCATAAGACAATGCAAGATTGAGTTGTAGAGTTGTAAATAGGTATCATCGATTCTTAAATCCTGTAAGCTAACATACTTAGTAGGATAGTAACAAAGCAAGTTTGTATTAGTTTTATTCAAAGTGATAGATTGGTTGATACTAGTGTAAGTGTAAAACTGCCAGTAGGACTTGATCAAACCCTTATAGATAGCAAAAGAAGGATGCAAAATCACAGATAAGCAAAAGCAAAGTTTATAGATCAAGTCCTTAGATTGTAAAGTCTCAAACCTTGATTTGTAAGAGGTAATTTCTATTACTTCTAAACAGTGGTCACTAATAGAGATAGTTATGGTAGGTTTTGGTTTAGTTTTAGGGGGGTTATGCCCCATAGAAACTACAATAACTATGTTAGGCCGGTGTAGAGCACTATAATTTAAAAAACATCTGGTAAAATTACTACAAGTTTTTGTTCTTTTAGTAGGGTTTGCTTTTACATTGTTGATAACAACAAGGATTTTGGTGATGATCGATGCTTGTGAAGCACTCACAGTAAGGGATCTAGAGTAAAAAATCCTAGAGAAATATTTTTTATCTTTAAACTTCATATATGAAGGTAAAAACAGAGAATTTGAAGAGCAAATAGAATCAATACCATAATTAGTAATGGAGTCAACCATGATATTCCCATACTCAAAATACAGTAAAATGCAATTAGCAGAGTATATGCAATAAGCAGGATAACCATAGCAATTTAAAAAGACATATGTTAACCAGTTAACAGTATTAATGTTTAGATTTAAAACTGGAATTTCACACCTGGAGAGAGGGTGTAACAGCTTCTTAATGGCTTGAAGACCTCGCTGGATCGTGGAGGGTTGCACACCTAGGGCCATCATCAGAAATATCCAGAACAGGTATAACTGACCCAGGAGGTGAGGGAGCTTCGCTGTTGCAGTCAGCTTCACCAGTAAGCAGACGAGTAAGGAAATTGTAAAGGGTGGAGTCCCTTTAGACAACTCAGAAAACTTGAGGGAGGGGGTGCGTCGTCCATACCAGGAGGAAAAATCAGATTTCTTCCTTCGGGAAAGCAGGGGAAGCTTCAACCAGATAGATTCAAGAAACTCTGGGGTTTGAATTTCGGTTGATAGAGAAGAGATTTTTTTTGAAAGAGAACCCATTTTGTGGCCATAGCCTGGGTAAAGGCCGAAGAGGAGGCCATACAATGTTGCTAGAGCATTCCATGTGACATGGATAGAGAATATGGAAGAAGATTGAAGTTAAAGAGGGTTGATTTTTATTTTAGGGTGGTGCGGAGCCAGTAAAAGGAGAAAAGGGAAAGAGAGTGTTTGAGAGTAGGGTTTTCCATTAGGTTTTTTTTTCTTCCTTCCCTTCCCTTCCCTTTGCCTCATCTCTCTCTCCCGAAAATCACAAATTTCTCTCGATCTCCCTGTTCCGTTGGGCTATGGCTTTGGTAATTTTGGATGATTTGGATCTGAGTGTAGAGGAGCTTGATTCCCTTGACAAAGACGCTCTTCGCCAGCCCAAATCCCCTCACAAAGACGCTTCTGATGCGGATCATCGTCATACCCAGGTGCTCGAGCACAATATCATCCAGCGACACCTCAAGTTATCAAAGCGGGGACCGCCGAAAATATGAACATCCACCTACATCTCCTACACCTTCTCAAATAGAGGAGAAGTTGCAAGAAGAGTTAGACATGTTGTTAACGAATAGCCCACGTTCCAACATGTTGGGTGAAATAATCACACGCCTACGTACTGAGATACATGACAAAGAATTATGGAACTCAATACAAGTGAGATGTAATTCGATCATGCAATTTGGCGACTAAATGCAAGGGTGGCAGAACTTGAAGCTAAAAACAAGACACTATACTCCCAGGAAAACTTCAGGAACCATGTAATAATTCATATTTCTGCGTTTGGTGCTGGTGTGATTCTAGGGATTAGTGCTTTCAGTATTTGTAATCGAGCATGTAGGCATGGTTGAGGATGAATTGACTATGAAGTATGTACCTCATGACTTTGGTTTTTTATGTAAGAGGATGAATTTTATTTTCGAATAGTATTCGTAAGCATGGTTGATTCTACATATCACATTGCCAAAATATTAATGTCAACCTTCATGTAAGTTTTGCAAATTCAATCACAATGCCAGCACTACACACACAAACAATTACCATACTAGAATAGTTGTCAACTGGATGCTATCATTACATTCCTAGAATATTGTAACGTGGGCTACCATTACATTTCTAAAAAAAAGGATAGTTGTCAACTGGATGCTATCATTACATTACTAGAATCACAACTGCCTAAAGTCAACCTCCTCCTTCACGCGGAATGCACAACCTTCATAGGCGTTTTTTAAAACACAATCCTTTAACATTTCTTGTTAGTGCCAATCCTGTCAATGACCAAAAACATGGTTAGTTAATCAACCTTTTTAATCCTGTCAATGACCAACAACAATGACCAACAATGTAAGTTTTTTTTACTCGGAATGACATTTTCTATAATATAAGGGTTTCCAACAATAATAAGCAATGATCGGGCACGAGTCAGGGCAAAATTGAACCTCTTCGGGTTGCTCAGATATCCCATGCGGAAAGTCTTGTAATATTCATCGTGTTTAGCGGTCGATCTGACGGTTGACATGATGATCACTTCCTTTTCTTTACCCAGAAATTGCTCAACCCCGCCAATCTCAATATCCCTCATATGTAGAGACATGAGAGCCTTCCTTATCTTTAGTACTTGTTTTGGGGAAAAGGGTAATTGTAACACCCCCAAATCTTAACCCATTTGGAAAGGTATTACCGCCAGTGACCCCAGTGTTCCTTACCAATGTCACCCAAGGCTTTACCGGTTTAAATACAATTCATGGAATATAATTGATACATAATGATCAAAGTATTCAAATCAAAACATCAATCAAATGAAACATGAGTTACGGGATTACAACCCAATCCCGAATAGGCCAAACACAGAGTTTAAACAAATACAGCGGAAGACTTTAAATAAAACACAACACTATACAGAGTACAACGGAAGTCTTTTAAATCTAAACAGAGTACAACGGAAGTCTTTAAACAAGGTACAACGGAAGTCTTATAAAAGATATTACAAAAAGGGTTGTGATCGTAATGATCACCTGCCCAAGGATCTCAACGTGATTAAAAGATAATTATTAAAACATCCAAAAATAACTGTCGTCTTCATAGTCAATCTAGTCTCCTCATATCTCCGATCTATCTGATGTGCCAAATCGAACGGATGACACCATCCAACCATGCAGAGAATAATTACGGTTGGTTAGTCTACTGAATAGACTATGCAAGGGTACAAAGCAGAAGGTTCTAAGTAGTTGTATTAGGTTAGACTCATCGTTTCTGGAATAATAACCGGTAACGATAACCAACCTTCATACTTCTACTGAATAACAACAAGAGGTATGCACAAGAGAAGATTCTGGAAGACTGAATCTTCACAGAAATCGACCCGAAAGAAGACTCCAACGGAAGTGAGTCTTAAGGAAATATGACAAATCTGGAACGTTTAAAGAATCAGACATCAGTGATTTAAAAGATGACTTAGATGTTTCGGTTCACGATCAACCTCACCGCTTACAGCGAATCCAGATTGGAAAGAGAACGTACTCTGATCAAAAGTCGAGACGAGCTTTCCTAGCTGCACTATTTACTCAGCTGCACTACTCGCCAAAGGTATATTAATTATGTGCACTCGGGCACTTTATCTTATTTAATTCCAAAACCCACATTACGTTATAAGCTTTTAAACATATGCTCGGTCACGTAGAACATACAACTAAGGAATGGACCTCACAAAATCCAAGCCTCTGGACTTATATCGAAGGAATGAACCTCACAGAGTCCAAGCTTCTACTATCGTAGGATCTTGATCGCCCTTTAACCCAAGTTATACAGAAACGAATGGACCTCACGGAGTCCAGGCATTCCTACGAATACTCGTGCCAACTAACAGTTCGAGCACAAAAATAGATCAGGATAAATCCACATAAATGCCCTCAAGGCGAACATAAATAATAACGTTGTTCTAACAGATATACAACCTATTATAATATCATATTACAGTTTCTAAAACAGTTTATAAAACCATTTCCAGATAAACACAATAATCATTCCAAATTAATTACTCAGATGAACTACTGATAATTAATGTAAATATGGAACGATGAGCAAGAGCGAACCGCCACTTGCCTGAATCCGCAGAGTTTGAATGGAGTCTAACGACGGGATCTCGGGCTCGACACAGGGACAGATCTGGAGCATAGATTCCTTCGGATCGACCCACAAAGAAACCCTAAGTTAGATTCGACAAACAACAATACAGATCTAAGAAAGAACGAAAGGAATCGAAGGAAACGAAACCCGAACGAAGGCCACGGAAGCCACGACAGCAACCGGCCAACAACCAAACTTGCGCCGGGCGCCGCCCCACTTGCGGCGGGCGCCACCTCACTATGGCGGGCGCCGCCTTCACCGCGGCGGGCGCCGCCTCCCATGCGGCGGGCGCCGCCTTCACCGCGGCGGGCGCCGCCTCCCATGCGGCGGGCGCCGCCTTCACCGCGGCGGGCGCCGCCTCCCATGCGGCGGGCGCCGCCTTCACCGCGGCGGGCGCCGCCTCCCATGCGGCGGGCGCCGCCCAAAGGCAACTCTTCACGGCGGATGTGGCTTCTTCACGGCGGTCGTCGGGCTCTTCACGGTGGGCGCCGCTTCTAGCCGGCGGTCGCCGGTTCCTCACGGCGGGCGTCATGTTCTAGCCGGCGGTCGCCGTCGCTAATAGAAACCGAAATACGCGAGAAGAAAACTTACCCGCGACAATCGATTTGGCTCGTCTTTTGCCTTGCTTGGTTTCTAGGCTTCTAAGGGCCTCCCAAGCTTCTCTTAGCCACCGGAAACGACACCAAACGAGCTCCGACGATCGGCTTGAGTTTTCCCGGAGAGAGCGTTTTTTGAGAGTTTGAGAGCTTTGAGAGTCTTGAGAGTGAGCTCTCTCTCTCTCTTCCCATGCCTCCTTTTATAGGCAAACCCTAATGGAGGAAGGTGGTAGGAAACTTCCTTTTTCCTTTGTTGCCTCTTGGATAATAACCTTTTGGGTAATAATCTTAACTCCGGGTTAAATATACTCGTACACGAACGAATATTAACTCCCAAAATACGTCGACTGTATATTATTTCACTGAGAAAAATATTACAGAGATAGAGCACATTACAGAATGTCTTAAAATCTCTAAAATAAATATGACGTACAAAATGGGCTTTCCGGAAAAATCCCAAAATTCCAAAATATCCTTACAGAAATACGGGGTATCACATTAATAATCCCGATGTCTTGCTCAGACACATTCCTTCTTATCAGCTTCTGTACGAGCTCAACCACCTTGCTAGCTTCAATCCTATTAAACCATGATGGGCTGCCCTTTTCCCTCTCATCAAAGCCTTGGATGCCACAAAACATGAAAGAGAAGTTCCCATTGGGAAGCATATCAGCCCAAGGTAAGGAAGATGTGTTATTGTCTTCTCGATATGGAATCAATGCTCCACTATAAAATAGTCTTGAAGGAACACAAACAATTACAGGGTGGCTCCAATAATTGTTCAACAACATTGTGACATAATTGCGATCTCCTGATCTGTAAACTTCAAAGTCCAACAACCTCTCCAGAAAAGATCTTCCCAAACCATAAGCCTCAGCTTGCTTTGAATGAATATCAGGCCCAAGTTATTTGGGATCACCACAAAGAACAATAACTGTGTTATTTTCTAAGAGGGTTGATATGGGGATCATTGTCTCTGGCTCTGAAACTTGGCTTGCATTATCTAAGATGATGTGGGAGAAGTGGCCACGGTTAACCCCTTCAGCATGATAGAGGTAAGATGCACTCGTGTATGTCGTTATTATTATCTTGTACCTGCGGAGTGCATCTCGAGAAGGGTAAGTGAAGAAACATGCACTGTAGGTGAAAAAACTCAACAATGCAACGTTCATTTTTTGTAAGGGATGATGTGTGGCATTCAACCTATAAATATCTTCCTCCCTAAGTTTCATCCCCTCATAAAGGATTTTCTCTAATATGTGATATGCCGTGCAATTTGAAGAAGCACATACCAGTATATGAGAATTACGTCTAGTTGTATAGAGTTATAGGATCACCTCCACCAGTGTTTTTGTCTTTCTTGTTCCCGGGGGTCCATAAATCACATAAGGAGCTCCTCCTCTACAGCCTAAAATTAAGCGAACAACATTTTTTTGCTCCTCATCAAGAAGAAGTGAGATAGGCACAAAATTGTTTGTTGTAATCCTCCACTTTGCATGATACTCATGGGGAAAGAGGAAGTTTTCCTGTAATGCCTCTGCAGATAGAATGGCTTCATGAAGCTTACGGAAATTTTCCCCGTTGAACACAAAACAGATTTCATACACATTGCTATCTATGTGCCTTTGGTAAAATTCATCATCAAATTGCAATAATAATTCATCAGCCTCAACACGGTGGATCAAGCCTTGTTCAAAGAACATTGGCAAGTTCAACATGAGAACATAACATTGGCAACGATAATTCGTGCAATTTCATAATTCATTCTGACGATAGTATATAACACTTTGACAAAAATAATAAGATACCTAACATTATCCACATACCTGATGGAGAGAATATTCTCCATAAACATTCACCACGTCTCCACAGACAACTAAGGGCCTTCTTTCACCTAGTCCTGGCACTTTAAGTGCTACAAGCCGATTATACTTTTGTCTCAAAGTAACAGACTTCATATTATAAGCTTTCACGTACTCCTGTAAACAAATATATAAAAAATCATTCAACAACTTGGTACTACGAGAGAACGATGCTATCTAGCTATCCCCTCAGTCCCCCAACCCCCATACAGAGAAAATATAACACTTATTATAATCAGAAGTTCCTACATCCCTAACAACTCATTGAAATACGATGCATAATTTTCCTCTGTTAAGCCTTGTAAGACTACTTTAGGGATTTCCTCAAACTCTATCGCTTTCCTGATCTGTGGTGGTATGTTATATGGTCTATGAGGTGCCAAAGCTTTGGATACCTCATCTTCAACCAAGAGGAAGACAAGTCGTTCAATAGTCACAACATCAGTTTGGATATGCACTATAGATGTGAAAACGCCAATCTCCTTGGGCACACAAGACATCCATATAGTCAGGCTACCATGTGGCATCAAATTTTGTTCCTCCATATGAAAATAACGGACACAATCTTCCTCGGGTATGTCATCTGGCTGGCCAGATGGAGGTTTCATCAGTGACAACACAAATGAATCTTCAGGAATTGAAGCATAAATCTTCACACCCAAAAGTAAAATATATTCATCAGTAGTGTTTTCTATTGTGAATGACGTCGCGGCAACCTCGTTCACAGGAACCGATTGAGGCTTTCCTCTAGCAAATGGAAAAGGCACATACACCATGACAGGACCCTCCTCAGTAGGAATGGAAGTTGTGACTGAGGGAACATCGATGAAGCCAACCTCTCCCTTGTCTCCAATGGTGGAGTATTCATCATCCATACTTATTTGCCACTCAATTAAAATCCAATAGAAGTTTGTGAGTCCACAAGCAAAGAACACAACCACACGAGCTGCTCTAAGGGGATGAAAGAGATGAAGAGTAGAAATAGATGGGTGAGATGAAGTAAAACAAAGAGAGAGTATGACTGGAAGCATGTACAGTTGGGATAGTCAAACAACACACACTCCAATGAGATGGGTGAGATGAAGTGCCATTAAGATCTTTGTAAAGTAAGATCTCTGCGAAGTAAAAACATCATCTAAATACGGTCATATTTGTCAGTCATAGACTATTACTCTGTGAAAATAGTATAAACAGTATGTCACAATAGCAGTTTAAAATGTCACGGTTTTGAAATCACCAGCAGTACGAGTGGCACCATGTACCTAAAAATACTCAAACATGGAGCATTTTCTATTTAAGATATTTGTAAAGTAGATTGGTGAGATGAAGTGCAATTAATATCTATGTAGAGTAAAATTGTCAAAGAAGTAGAGCATCGGAAAAGAGAGATCCAATTAAGACATCTTGTATTTAGATTGGTGAGATGAACTATTCAGCCAGATGTCACACATCCTACCCAAATTAGGCAATAGGCAAGCATGTAATATGGTTTAATGACTAAAAACTTTTAGTTGTAGTTATGACAGTATTCTGTGAATATTTGGTATGACATATATCCAATTTAAATGTTGTAGTTATGACATTTTTATTATTAAGTATGACAATTTTGTTACTAAGGCCGACAAGAACTTTCTATTATAGCAGGAAAAAAACCTTCTGAATATTTGTCTACTTCAGAAAATTACCAGTTCATCTGGTTAACAAAAGTCTTGTGAATCATTTCTTTACTTCAGAAAACTACCAGTTCATCTGGTCGCTTGGGTAGCTTCGGTTTTACATTTGCTCCCTTCTGAATATTTGGTTTTACATAATTTAGCCCTAACCCTAACCTAGAAAACCGCTTGTGAATCAATTTGCTGAGTTCAACAGATCTTCGGGTTCATCTGGTGAGGTTCAACACTTCTGTTACACATTTAATCGCCCATCGCCATTCCTGTTTAACAGTTACACAGTTCGCCATGGAGATAGACAGTTCAACACTTATTCATGTATCGTCCATCGCCATTCCTGTTTAACAAGGTATTCGTGTTCAACAGTCAAGATGACGTTTGCAGAATGGGAGGGAGGGGAGAGAGAATGGGTTTGGATCTTTCACTTCCAATTGTTCATTGACCGGCCGACGGGATGGAGGAAGGTGGAATTGTAACACCCCTAAATCGTAACCCATTTGGAAAGGTATTACCGCCAGTGACCTCGGTTTTCACACCGAAGCCACCCTAGGCTTTACCATTTAAACACAAATCATCAACGATTATGATGTAAATACCAAAATATTTGGTTAAAACATATGTATGGGGATTACATCCCAATCCCCATAGGACAAAACAGAGTAATCAGTGGAAGCCTTTGTAAAACATAAATACAAGGGTCTTGATCGTAATGATCACCCGCCAAGGATCGCAACCTGATAAATCCATTAAAACACCGTTTGCTTTTATAGTCGTTCTAGCCTTTGTTTCTCGGATTCCTATCTGATGTGCCGAATCGAACGGATGACACCAGCGAACCATGCAGAGAACAATTACGGTTGGTTAGTCTAATGAAAAACTACGCAAGGGTACAAAGCAGAGTGGTTCGAAGTAGTCGTATTAGGTTAGACTCATCGTTTCTTGAATTAAAACCGATGACGATATTCAACCACCATACTCCTACTGGAATATATCAAGCAACATGATCAAGAGAAGATTCTGAAAGACCGAGTCTTACAGCAATCAACCCAAAAGAAGACTCCAATGAATTGAGTCTTATCGGAATTATGACAAATGTTGGGGAACATAATAATCTCATACAAGCGTTCAAAAATGACTTGATGTTTCAGTTCACAACCAACCTCACCGCTTAACGCGAATCCAGATTGGAAAGAGAACGGTACTCTGATCAAAGTCAAGACGAGCTTTCCTAGCTGCACTATTCCCTAGCTGCACTACTCGTCTGAGGTTTATTAATCATGTGCTACGACGACACTTATCTTATTTAAATTCCTAAACGCGCATCACGTTATAGACTTTTAAATATATGTTTCGCCATGAGGGACATATATTGAGTATATGTTTCGCCATGAGGGACATATGGGACATATGTTTCGCCATGAGGGACATACTCCTGAATGAGACGAATCCCAAGATTTGTAGTATCAGTTAAGTGCCACCATCTCTATACCCGAGTATAGAGATCGATCATGACCCACCAAATGGTTTTTGGGCTTATCACCCTTTGTACCATTAATCATTATCAAGAAACGACTGGTCCTCGAATAGTCCATCGCTCCTACGAATACTCGTGCTAACTAAACAGTTCAACACAGTAATAATCATATCAAAGCCCTCCAGGCTAATATCATAAATATATATCTATAATAGCGTTGTTCTAGCAGATATACAACCTATTATAATATCATATTCTTTTCACATCATTTATCAAAACTGTTCCCAACAAAACAGTAAATCATTCCAAATTAATTAACAATCAAACCATTGATAATTAATGGAAGTATGGAATGATAAGCAAGAGTGAACCGCCACTTGCCTTAGATTGAAGAAAGCTTAACGAGCTCTAAAGACGACGATTCCCGGGTCTGATTAGTGACAGATCTCGGATCTCAAATCCTTCTGGAATGACCCATAATAAAACCCTAAATTAGATTCAATATCTACATATATGAATCTAAAGGAATAAGAATCGAAAGGTTCAAGAAAGCCAAGCCTCGACCAAGCCAACATCCAAGACACACACACACCACGGCCATGCTTGCCGCGGGGTACGGTGGTCAGTCACCGCGGGGTGCGGTGCTTGGCCTCTAGGCATGGTGGCGTCTGACCGCGGGGTGCGGCGCCATGACAGAAGCAGAAAACGATGGAGTTTTCGGGGAGAAACTTACCCAAATCGATCTGATCGGCTTCGATTTGTTCTTGGTTGGGCCTCCCACCTTCTTAAGCTTAACAACACCTCTAAGGATCACCTCTTATCGCTCTCAAAAGGGGTCGGATTAGTTCTCAAACGAAGCTTCAAAGCTTGCCTCAACAATGGTGTTTTCTGAAGGAAAGAGATGGTGCAGCAGCTGACTTGTGGCTCGATTTTGATCCTCCTTGCCTCATTAAATAGTCCAAATGAGTTGCACACGAGCTGGAGGGAGCAAGGAGGAGCTGTCCAAGCCTCAGAAACGTAGCCAAGGCGAGTCACAAGCCTACGGAGTAGCCCCGCCAAGTTGCACTGCAACTGTCGAGTGACGCAGGCCACCGCGGGGTGCGGCACACCCTTCACCGCGGGGTGCGGTCAAGGCCAGATTCGTTCCCCTCCGTCCTTTGTCATTTTTACCTTAAGTGGTAACAAGTTTTTAACTCCGGGTTAAATATATTTGCACACGAGCGATCTTTTAACCCAAAAATACCTTAACTGTATTTTATATTGCTCAGAAAAATATTACAGAGATCAAACATTACACAGAATGTTCATACATCTCTGAATTTAATCTGACTCGCAACATGGGCTTAAGAAAGTTCAAAATTTACCCGTACAAAATGAGGGATATTACAAGAATGGCCGGGAAATGGGAGGGAAGTGGGTGGGGGAAATGAAGAAAGGGGCGGGATAGAATTTGGGGTTTTAGAGGGAAATATTAATAAATGATATTTTTCTATTTTGTGGTTTTTTGTTTCCTTTTTCTTTTTTTCCAATTTAATTGATTTAATTTACTTCTGAAATTAAAAAAAAAATTATTATTTTGCAAAAAATCACCAAATGGGAATTTATATATGTGTAAAAAAAAAGCTTCTATGTTTGCAAATGGCAAACCCATTTAGGGTATATATATGAAAAACACAACTCTGTTCCCCTAGAATGCAGTATGTGCAAAAACCCAATGGAAAATCTTCCACATATATTATTCAAATGCCCCCACACCCATCACACACTACAAAAAATTGATCCACAAATACAACAAATAATCATCAACATTGATACAGACAATAAAAACGCTACTCAACTACTAAACGAAGTCAAGGACAGATCCGGTATGAAAATGATGGAAACTCTAGCCATATGTTGGTGGAGCATCTGGTACCAAAGAAATCTAAAAACTTTTGAAACCCAAAACAAAACCACATTACCCAACCTCATCACTTTTATCCAAAAACACCAACAAGATTGGAAAAATGCCAAAAAAGAAAAAGATAGCACGAAGACTACTAGAACTACTAGGCAAGCAATGAGAAGAAAAGAAGAAACATTAACTGGACAAAACTGCCTACCAATGTGTATAAACTAAATTCAGATGCATCCAAAAATACCATAGGACCCGCTACTTTCGGCTACATTATTCGGGACCATGCTGGAACACCAATTTTCATGGCCAATGGTGCCTTGGGGAGTATCTCCTCACTGCTAGCTGAAGCAATCTCAATGCGTAATGGCATTCGAGATGCAATTCAGCTAGGGATCTCAAATATCGAGATCGAAGGCGACAACCTATGCCTAATTAATGCCTTTAACGGCAAATGGGACTGCCCGTGGGAAATTGAACTCATCATCTCTGATATCTAGCCTAACAAGCTTATTGTAGATGAATGTAACTTAATTTTGTTGTTTTTTTTAATGTGACTCTCCCAACATTATGGAAGCTTAACGTAACTTGATACCCACTGGCGTCCTTAAATGAGCACATAAAATAGCTCGACACTATCTTTATAAAATTATATAAACAATTGTACCATGAAATTATGCACAAAGTTTATTAGCTTTGCATATCTCCCCAATTAGACTTTTATCAAAAGCTTATTATTAATTACAATTGATAATTTATTAATGTATAAAAGCTCCAATTTATAGACCAACATGCTAATATGAAATCGAAAACGAGCAATAGATTAAAACCAAAGGTAGATAGATTTAGATTTAATTAGTCATATACATATGGATGAATTAAAGTGAAACTATACCAATGTCGACGTTCATGAAGATGCTTATGTGTGAGAGATGAGGAGGAGACAATATAAAATATAGGGTTAAAAAGTACTTACTGTGATACCCCGTATTTCTATAAGGATATTTTGGGAATTTTGGGATTTTTCCCAAATGCCCGTTTTGTACGTCGGGTCAATTTCAGATAGTTTGAGACATTCTGTAATGTACTCTATCTCTGTAATATTTTTCTCAGTGAAATAAAATACAGACGATGTACTTTAGGACTTAATACTCGTTCGTGTACGATTATTTTTATCCCGGGTTAAGCCAAGATTATCCATAAGCCACCGGATAAGGCTGACCTGGCGGCGCCCGCCGTGGGTATGGCGGCGACCGCCGCCAGCAGCCTCCTGGCGCCTCCCTTCGCCAAATACAAGGACAAGTGTCCCTAGGATGCGGCGACCGCCTCCAGAAGCGGCGACCGCCTCCAGAAGCGGCGACCGCCGCCATCAGCCCGCCGCCATGGGGCCTAGGAAGCGGCGACCTGGAGAGGATCGCGGCGACCGCCGTAGACTAGCAGGGGGCTAGGCATGTACTCGCCGGCGAGCTCTGACAGCGCCGTTGATGGCCCTCCACGTCGCTTGGCTGCCATCATTTCTTCCCCTGGATCGTTGGGCTATAAATTGGAGTGTTTGGGGATAGATTTGAGCACAATCAGAAGCTCAAATCCTCAAATTCTTCTCGCCGGAGTTCTGAAGTTGCTCGCCGGAGCCCACATTGGTGTCGTTTCCAGTTGCTAGAGGAAGCCTTGGAGGCCCTTAGACGCCTAGAATCCAAAGCAAGGCAAGAGGAAACCAATCGCTCGCCGTCGGTGAGTTTCTGTTCTCGGATTTTATTTTCCGATGTTTATAATGGCGCCCGCCGTGATGAAGGCGGCGACCGCCGCCATGAACACGGCGCCCGTCGTAAGGCCGCCGACAACCGCCGCCAGAAGGCTGATGGCCTAGTTAGGCCTCGGCTTTGGTGGTCGTCGTTCGGACGTCGTTCCTTTCGATTCCTTTCGTTATTCTGTCCGTTTATGTCAATTCTAACTAAGGGTTTCTGTATGGGTCGATCCGAAGGAATCTGTGTTACCAGAGCTGTCCCTGTATTGAGCCCGGAATCCCATCGTTAGGCTTCGTCAAACTCTGCGGATTAAGGCAAGTGGCGGTTCGCACTTGCTCATCGTTTCATATTTACATTAATTATCAGTTGTTTATCTGAGTAATTAATTTGGAATGATTATTGTGTTTCTCTGGAATTGGTTTTATAAACTGTAACAATGATATTATAATAGGTTGTATATCTGTTAGAACAACGATGTTATTTATATTGCCTTGAGGGCATTTATGTGAATTTATCCTAAACTATTGGTGTGCTCGAACTGTTTAGTTAGCACTAGTAGTTAGGAACGTTGCTTGGAATCAGTCCAGTCGTTTCTTTATAATCAGGTAGAGGGGTGGTTCGTCCCCACCTAATACCATTCTAAGGTCATGACCGATCTCTATTACAAGAGTGTAGAGACAGGACACTTAGCTGGTGTCACAATTCTCGGGATCTCATCCCTTTCGGTGTGCGTCAATCTCAAGAAACGCATATCAAGATGTATTGTACCTTGGTGGTGTATACATTTAAAAGCTTATAACGAGATGCTTGTTTTTGTAATTTAATAAGATAAAGTGCTCGAGTGCACATAATTAATATACCTTTGGCGAGTAGTGCAGCTAAGTAAATAGTACAGCTAGGAAAGCTCGTCTCGACTTTTGATCAGAGTACGTTCTCTTTCCAATCTGGATTCGCTGTAAGCGATGAGGTTGGTCGTAAACCGAAACATCTAAGTCAGCTTTTAAATCACTGATGTCTGATTCTTTAAACGTTCCAGATTTGTGATATTTCCTTAAAGACTCACTTCCGTTGGAGTCTTCTTTCGGGTCGATTTCTGTGAAGATTCAGTCTTCCAGAATCTTCTCTTGTGCATGCCTTTTGTCATATTCAAGTATAGTATGGTGGTTGACTAACGTACTCGACTTTTATTCGAGAGACGAGAAGTCTAACATAATACGACTGCTTAGAACCTTTTGCTTTGTTCCCTTGCATGGTCTTTCATTAGACTAACCAACCGATAATTCCCTTGCATGGTTGGATGGTGTCATCCATTCGATTCGGCACATCAGATAGAGCGAAGATATGAGGAGACTAGAATGACTTTGAAGATGACGGTGGTTTTTAGATATTTTCGGATGTTGTTGATGTTTTTAATAATTGCTTTTAATCAGGTTGAGATCTTTGGGCACTGACCATGATGGTCAAGACTTTGGTTTGTAATATGTGTGTTAAGACTTCCGCTGTATTGTATTTAAACTCTGTGTTTATCCTTCTCGGGATTGGGATGTAATCTCGTGACTCATGTTTTTACTTGAATAATGTTATGCTTTTGTATCAATTGTATTTCACGATTGTATTCAAACGGTAAAGCCTTGGGTGACTTCGGTAAGGAACACCGGGGTCACTGGCGGTAATACATTTCCAAATGGGTTCAGATTTGGGGGTGTTACACTTACATGGATAAAAATAAAACCAATAGTTGTATATGCGCCAAAATATAGATGTATTATCATACCATTTTTCGTAATTTTATTACAATTATTAAAAATCCAGCTCGTAATGTCGAACATTCAACTAGCTTTTAGAGAAAAAAATAAGCTAATAAATCCAGCTCGTAATGGCCCTCCACGTCGCTTGGCTGCCATCATTGCTTCCCCTGGATCGATGGGCTATAAATTGGAGTGTTTGGGGATAGATTTGAGCACAATCAGAAGCTCAAATCCTCAAATTCTTCTCGCCGGAGTTGTGGTCCCTCGCCGGAGTTCTGAAGTTGCTCGTCGGAGCCCACATTGGTGTCATTTCCAGTTGTTAGAGGAAGCCTTGGAGGCCCTTAGACGCCTAGAATCCAAAGCAAGGCAAGAGGAAACCAATCGCTCGCCGTCGGTGAGTTTCTGTTCTCGGATTTATTTTCCGATGTTGATAACGACGCCCGCCGTGATGAAGGCGGCGACCGCCGCCATGAACACGGCGCCCGCCGTAAGGCTGTCGGCAACCGCCGCCAGAAGGCTGATGGCCTAGTTAGGCCTCGGCTTTGGTGGTCATCGTTCGGACGTCGTTCCTTTCGATTCCTTTCGTTATTCTGTCCGTTTATGTCAAATCTAACTAAGGGTTTCTGTATGGGTCGATCCGAAGGAATCTGTGTTACCAGAGATGTCCCTGTATCGAGCCCGGAATCTCGTCGTTAGGCTTCGTCAAACTCTGCGGATTAAGGCAAGTGGCGGTTCGCTCTTGCTCATTGTTCCATATTTACATTAATTATCAGTTGTTTATCTGAGTAATTAATTTGGAATGATTATTGTGTTTCTCTGGAATTGGTTTTATAAACTGTAACAATGATATTATAATAGGTTGTATATCTGTTAGAACAACGCTGTTATTTATATTGCCTTGAGGGCATTTATGTGAATTTATCCTGAACTATTGTTGTGCTCGAACTGTTTAGTTAGCACTAGTAGTTAGGAACATTGCTTGGACTCAGTCCAGTCGTTTCTTTATAATCAGGTAGAGGGGTGGTTCGTCCCCACCTAATACCATTCTAAGGTCATGACCGGTCTCTATTACAAGAGTGTAGAGACAGGACACTTAGTTGGTGTCACAATTCTCGGGATCTCATCCCTTTCGGTGTGCGTCAATCTCAAGAAACGCATATCAAGATGTATCGAAACTTGGTGGTGTATACATTTAAAAGCTTATAACGAGATGCTCGTTTTTGGAATTTAATAAGATAAAGTGCCCGAGTGCACATAATTAATATACCTTTGGCGAGTAGTGCAGCTAAGTAAATAGTGCAGCTAGGAAAGCTCGTCTCGACTTTTGATCAGAGTACGTTCTCTTTCCAATCTGGATTCGCTGTAAGCGGTGAGGTTGGTCGTAAACCGAAACATCTATGTCAGCTTTTAAATCACTGATGTCTGATTCTTTAAACGTTCCAGATTTGTCATATTTCCTTAAAGACTCACTTCCGTTGGAGTCTTCTTTCGGGTCGATTTCTATGAAGATTCAGTATTCCAGAATCTTCTCGTGTGCATGCCTTTTGTCATATTCAAGTAT
Organism: Rheum nobile; assembly: GCA_027886185.1. NCBI lineage: Eukaryota > Viridiplantae > Streptophyta > Magnoliopsida > Caryophyllales > Polygonaceae > Rheum > Rheum nobile. The sequence continues at coordinate 2,346,784 of WOAB01000618.1, read as the reverse complement.
AGTATGGTGGTTGACTAACGTACTCGACTTTTATTCGAGAGACGAGAAGTCTAACATAATACGACTGCTTAGAACCTTTTGCTTTGTTCCCTTGCATGGTCTTTCATTAGACTAACCAACCGATAATTCCCTTGCATGGTTGGCTGGTGTCATCCATTCGATTCGGCACATCAGATAGAGCGAAGATATGAGGAGACTAGAATGACTTTGAAGATGACGGTGGTTTTTAGATATTTTCGGATGTTGTTGATGTTTTTAATAATTGCTTTTAATCAGGTTGAGATCTTTGGGCACTGACCATGATGGTCAAGACTTTGGTTTGTAATATTTGTGTTAAGACTTCCGCTATATTGTATTTAAAGTCTGTGTTTGTCCTTCTCGGGATTGGGATGTAATCCCGTGACTCATGTTTTTACTTGAATAATGTTATGCTTTTGTATCAATTGTATTTCACGATTGTATTCAAACGGTAAAGCCTTGGGTGACTTCGGTAAGGAACACCGGGGTCACTGGCGGTAATATCTTTCCAAATGGGTTCAGATTTGGGGGTGTTACAGTTGTGGTATCAGAGCCTAAGGTTTTAAAACGGGTTTGGAGATTTTATAAATCATTTTCCCGTTTTTGAAAATGCTTTAAAAAGGGCTCTGAATTTTCAAAGCGAAAAGAATTTGAAAACACCGTTCATAGTCAGATCTTCCATACAGTCTGATGTAGTAAGCTTGCTTCTATGTCTAGAAAGACTAACTCGATTCCTCGTTATCATGTAGGATGGGTGCGTGTCTCTCGCTTAGCAGGGGGTCGGAAGTTGCCAAGACGGATCCGCCGTCTCCAGGAAGGCTAGACTTCCCTATTCCCCAGAGATGCTTCGAGGTGGGAGGCCCGAGCAGCCCGCCTGAGGAAATCAAGCATGTTCTTCCCGAATCGGTAGTTCTCACGCCCAGGGATGCCGTAGTGACCGTGGCGGCACCAGTTGAGCCACCGAGGGAGGAAGCAGTGCAAGAAGTAGGAGAATCGTCTAGGTACGCATTAGGGTATTACGAGGACGATTAACAGATAGAGATGATCCCAGAAGGGGACAGGGACGAAGAGGACGAGGAAGAGGAGGAGGAGGAGGAGGAGTTGATCCCGATTGATCTTGAGGAAGAGGAGGAGTTGATCTCGATTGATCTTGATGAGGAGGAGGAGTTGATCCCGACTGATCCTGATGAGGATGTGGAACCCATGGAAGATGATCTCGAGGAGGACCCCGAGATGGACCTCGACGAGCAGGATCAGGAGCCCAGATCAGAATTTTCTCCTGTGCCTGGGTTGGCACCGTTGCCTGCTTATCCACTCATAACAGATGATGATTGAGAGGCCCTGTATATCGAGTACGGTATTGGTAGGAGTGGTCCGACCATGATTTATGAGGACTATCCACCTACCTATCCTCGAAGGAGGAAGAGGTCGGAAGCTGAGCTGATGGAGATCCTTCGTCAGAGCAAGATGATCTTTGCTGAGCGGCAGCGTCAGATAGACGAGATGACCACCAGTGCTCAGAGGATGGTTGGGATAGGAGGTCCGATCATGGATGACCCCTACTTCACCATGACTAAGATTGGGCCAGGGTCACAAGAGCCTTGTGATTCAGGGCCCAGCAGGGTGCGTAGCCCATCGCCAGAACCCGATGGTGAGCCTCGCCCGAAGAGACCCTGCACTGGAAGCCTGTCTTATAGGAGACATTTTGGAGCGCCTTGATGAGGATCGGCGTTGCCTATCGTAGTAGTTTCCTTTCTTAGTATTCCAGCATGTACTTTGTGTAATATTTCAGTATTGCGGCAAGTACTCTGTGAAATACTTTTATCTTCGAGCAATTTTGTCCTAGCGCTCAGAAGATCGACTTATGTGTAGCTTGTAAAATAGTTCCAGTTCATCTATAAAATACCCAGTTGATCTATTCTGAGTAAATTTGCTACATTAAGTTTATGGAATAAATATTAATGTATGAAATGCTTGGAATTTGATCGGTAAACAGATGGTGAACACAAGGAACACAATGCGAGCTGGTATTGGGACTAGTCAGAATCCCAGACCAATCATAAGAGATGTTGCACAAGATGAGCATGTATCTGCATCCCATAATCAATCTGGGGGCAATGGTCAGGATCAGAGTAATGCACCAGTGGTGTTTGATGCTGCAGCAGTTGAGGCAATTCGAGGAATTGTCATGCAAGCCATCACTGATGCTATGCGACCAAATGCGCCACAGGAACAAGGCGTGCCAATTCCCCCACCGGTTCCTAGATTTGAGGAGCCAGAAAACCGTGGTGTCCAGGAGAATGCAGTCAGGACTAGGGACAACTATGATTGTGCTCTGAAGACCATTAGTTCTATGAGGCCTGACAGCTACAACGGAAAAGGGGAACCCGTCAGGGTGACCCAGTGGTTTTCTCATATAGAGAGGTTGTTCCGCAATGTGATGTGTACCGAGGCTGAGAAGGTCCACATAGCTTCCTTGCAGTTGAAGGATGAGGCCAGTGAGTGGTGGGAAAGTACATGCTTAGCTGATAGCCCTGTGTTGACTTGGTCAATGTTTAAGACCAAGATGACCGACCGTTTCTTCTCTCGAGCTATGAGAGAGGAGAAACACAAGGAGTTTTTGTACCCCAAGACTGATGGATTGAAGGTGACTGAGCTTGCCACCAAATTCAATCATCTTCTACAGTATGATGAGCCTGAGGTCTCCAGTGAGGCACATAAAATCTAGTACTTCCACGAGTGGATGAACCCAGATATCAAGCCGATGATGGTGCACCACACATGCTCTACTCTGGAGCAGTACGTGGATGTGGCCTACAAGCTGGAGGTGACTCTGGAGGAGTCAGTTAAAAGACGCAACCGTCAGACGTCTATGTAGAATCAGGGGAGTGGATTCAAGCGACCTGCGCCACCATCTAACTTTGCCAAGTCTGGTCGAGCAAAGATGGACATGACCCATGGAGGGTCAACGCAACAGTTAGGTCAGAGCAAGAGTTCATTCCAGTGTTACAACTGTGGTGCTGCTGGGCACAAGAGCACTGAATGTCCGAAGGAGAAGAAGTCATGCTTTGGGTGTGAACGTGAGGGGCATCTGCAAATGTTCTGTAAGCAGGGGAAGCAGAAGGGAGTAGAGTCACAGCAGGGGTCAGTTAATCAGAGTAACCGGCCCAGGTTCAAGCCAGCTGAGACTCCTAGCCCGTCTATGCAGACCACTGCTCAGAACAAGGGGAAGGCCCCGACTGCTTCTGGAGGTCAGGGACAACGCCTATACGAGATGCGTGAGGCGGACGGACCCAACGCTCCGATTGCTCAAGGTACCTTATACCTTCACTCTACTTCAGTATGCATTCTGTTTGATTCTGGTGCTACACATTCCTTTATTTCGGATAGCTGTATTAGCAAGTTAGGCTTAGTGTGCAAAGAATCGTGCGATCCTTTCGTTGTTAGCCTTCCTAATGGTGAACGTTTGGTGGGAACCAAGCGCATGTCCGAATTTCCAATTACCATTCAGGGTAAGAAGTTTGAGGCAGATCTGATATGTATAACCATGGTTCCATACGACATCATCCTCGGTATGGATTGGCTGACGCGTCACAAGGCGGTGATCGACTTCAGTTCAAGAACGGTGATGGTGTCATCTGGGGGCCAGTTCGTGTGCAAGTTCAAAGGTCAGAATGACGCTGATAACGGCAAGCTGATCAATGCGATGGCTGCGTTTAAGCTATTACGACAAGGATGTGTCGGGTACCTTTGCTACTTGGATTCACCCGCGAAAGATGGACCTGCGATTCTTGATATTCTTGTGGTTAGAGAATTTTCGAATATCTTTCCAGAAGAGATTCCTGGATTACCACCGAATCATGACGTGGAGTTTTCGATTGATCTCGAGCCTGGTATTGCGCCAATTTCTAAGGCACCATATCGGATGGCACCTGCAGAGATGCAAGAGTTGAAGAAGCAACTTGAAGATCTTCTTGACAAAGGTTATGTCAGGCCGAGTGCATCGCCTTGGGGTGCTCCGGTTTTGTTTGTCAAAAAGAAGGACGGATCGTTTAGACTTTGTATCGACTACCGAGAGTTGAACAAAGTAACGATCAAGAACAAGTATCCGTTGCCAAGGATTGATGACCTGTTGGATCAGTTGCAAGGAGCGAGAGTTTTCTCCAAGATCGACCTGAGATCTGGATATCATCAACTCAGAATTCGTGAGCAGGACATTCCTACAACTGTGTTCAGAACCAGATATGGTCATTACGAGTTCATAGTGATGCCTTTTGGGCTTACGAATGTTCCAGCAGTCTTTATGGATCTAATGAATCGATGTTTTCACCAGTACTTGGACAAGTTCGTGGTGGTCTTCATCGATGACATTCTGATCTATTCTCCGAATAAGGAGGTTCACGAGGAACATCTATGGATTTCTTTATCAGTCCTTAGACAAAATGAGTTGTACGCTAAATTGTCTAAGTGTGAATTCTGGATGAAAGAAGTGGCTTTCTTAGGCCATGTGATCAATGAGAATGAGGTTATGGTTGATCCCCAGAAAGTTGAAGTAGGCTAATTGGAAGCAGCCCCAGAATGTGAAGGAAGTGCGAAGTTTTCTTGGACTTGTCGGGTATTACAGACGGTTTGTGGAAGGTTTTTCAAAGACCGCTCTACCTATGACCAATCTACTCCGCAAGGTTCACAAGAAGTTTGTCTGGAATGGCAAATGCGAGGCCAGTTTTCAAGAATTAAAACGACGTCTAACCTCTGTACCAGTGTTAGCACTTCCAGAAGGGAATGACGATTATGTGGTCTATAGTGATGCTTCAAAGTGTGGTTTGGGTTGTGTACTGATGCAGAGAGGCAGAGTTATTGCTTACGCATCTAGACAACTCAAGACTTACGAAGAAAACTATCCCACCCATGATTTTGAGTTAGCAGCGGTAGTTTTTGCGCTGAAGATTTGGAGGCATTACCTCTACGGTATAAGATGCCAAGTCTTCACCGATCACAAGAGTCTCAAGTATATATTTACTCAGAAGGAGTTGAATATGAGACAACGCTGCTGGCTAGAGTTACTCAAAGACTACGACATGGAGTTGTTGTATCATTCGTGCAAGGCTAATGTAGTAGCTGATGCACTGAGCCGGAAGACAACGCACGAGACTGTAGTTGCTCTACTTACTGCTCAGACCAAGCTGAACCTAGAGTCATGCGACATTGAAGTTCTGTATGATCAGCGTAAAGGTTTCCTGAGTATGCTGGAAATTCAGGCTACGCTACTGGATCAAATCAAAGAAAAGCAAGTCGATGACATTGTCTTGGTAAAGCTAAGCAGTGAAGTTATGGACGGGAAAGCTCCCAGTTTTGTGATTCAGGATGATGGATCACTTTGGTTTCAAGACCGGATATGTGTGCCCGACACAGAGGGTCTTTGTCAGTTGGTGATGAGAGAAGCTCATTCTTCAGCTTATTCTGTACATCCTGGTTCTAGCAAGATGTACAAGGATCTCAGGAAGAAGTTTTGGTGGCCAAACATGAAGTGGGATGTAGCAGACTTTGTGGCAAGATGCTTAACTTACCAAAAGGTCAAGATCGAACACCGCATACCAAGTGATGAGTTGCTACCTCTCCCAGTACCGGAATGGAAATGGGAGGACATTGCCATGGACTTCGTCACTGGGCTACCAAAGACTCGAAGTCAGAAAGATGCTATATGGGTAATTGTGGACATGCTTACGAAGAGTGCTCATTTCATAGCCATTAAAACCACATGGGAAACCTAGAAGTTAGCAGAAGTTTACCACCAGGAGATTGTCCGTTTACATGGTATCCCCAAGACCATTGTATCGGATCGAGATGGCCGATTCATGTCAAGATTTTGGCAAGAACTTCACAAGGCCATGGGAACCGAGTTAAGGTTCAGTACATCGTTTCATCCTCAGACGGACGGACAGTCTGAAAGGACCATCCAGACCCTGGAGGATATGCTAAGAGCTTGCGTACTCGATTGTCCGACTAGCTGGGAAGACAGCTTGAGTCTGATTGAGTTCACGTACAATAATAGCTGTCATGCAACTATCAAGATGGCTCCGTTTGAAGCGTTGTATGGTCGCAAATGCAGATCTCCGATTTGTTGAGATGATAATGCCGACAAGATTCTGCTAGGACCAGATTTGGTCGAAAGGACAGCTTCAGACATTGCTTTGATTAGACAAAGAATGTTGACCGCCCAGAGTCGATAGAAGTCTTACGCGGATCGAAAGCGTAGAACTGTCGAGTTTGAGGTGGGTGATAAAGTATTTGTCAAAGTATCGCCATCAAAAGGAGTTTTCAGGTTCGGTAAGCGTGTGAAGCTTAACCCTCGCTACGTAAGACCATTGGAGATTTTGGATAGAGTGGGAACTCTAGCGTACCGCTTGGCATTGCCGCCATCGGCACACCCAGTGCATAATGTGTTCCACGTATCCTTGCTCAGAAAGTATGTGCCAGATGAGTCTCATGTGCTGAGCTACGAGGACATCGAGATTCAAGCAAATGGTACCTATGAGGAAATGCCAGTGCGTATTCTGGAGCGCCGTGAGAAGCAACTGCGCAACAAGGTCGTACCGTTGGTACGAATTCTGTGGTCCAAGTCAGGGACATAAGAAGTTACTTGGGAAACTTGGGAGACCGAAGCTGATATGCTCAGGCGTTTTCCCGAGTTATTCTCGACCTAAGTTTCGGGTTGAAACTTCTTTTAAGGGGGAGGTGATGTGATACCCTGTATTTCTATAAGGATATTTTGGGAATTTTGGGATTTTTCCCGAACGCCCGTTTTGTACGTCGGGTCAATTTCAGATAGTTTGAGACATTTTGTAATGTGCTCTATCTTTGTAATATTTTTCTCAGTGAAATAAAATATAGATGATGTACTTTGAGACTTAATATTCGTTTGTGTACGATTATTTTTATCTCGGGTTAAGCCAAGATTATCCATAAGCCACCGAATAAGGCTGACCTGGCGGCGCCCGCCGTGGGTATATGGCGGCGACCGCCGCCAGCGGCCTCCTGGCGCCTCCCTTCGCCATCTACAGGGACAAGTGTCCCTAGGATGCGGCGACCGCCGCCAGAAGCGACGACCGCCGCCATGGGGCCTAGGAAGCGGCGACCTGGAGAGGATCGCGGCGACCACCGTAGACTAGCAGGGGGCTAGGCATGTACTCGCCGGCGAGCTCTGACAGTGCCGTTGATGGCCCTCCACGTCGCTTGGCTGCCATCATTGCTTCCCCTGGATCGTTGGGCTATAAATTGGAGTGTTTGGGGATAGATTTGAGCACAATCAGAAGCTCAAATCCTCAAATTCTTCTCGCCGGAGTTGTGGTCCCTCGCCGGAGTTCTGAAGTTGCTCGTCGGAGCCCACATTGGTGTCGTTTCCAGTTGTTAGAGGAAGCCTTGGAGGCCCTTAGACGCCTAGAATCCAAAGCAAGGCAAGAGGAAACCAATCGCTCGCCGTCGGTGAGTTTCTGTTCTCGGATTTATTTTCCGATGTTGATAACGACGCCCGCCGTGATGAAGGTGGCGACCGCCGCCATGAACACGGCACCCGCCGTAAGGCTGTTGGCAACCGCCGCCAGAAGGCTGATGGCCTAGTTAGGCCTCGGCTTTGGTGGTCATCGTTCGGACGTCGTTCCTTTCGATTCCTTTCGTTATTCTGTCCGTTTATGTCAAATCTAACTAAGGGTTTCTGTATGGGTCGATCCGAAGGAATCTGTGTTACCAGAGATGTCCCTGTATCGAGCCCGGAATCTCGTCGTTAGGCTTCGTCAAACTCTGCGGATTAAGGCGAGTGGCGGTTCGCTCTTGCTCATTGTTCCATATTTACATTAATTATCAGTTGTTTATCTGAGTAATTAATTTGGAATGATTATTGTGTTTCTCTGGAATTGGTTTTATAAACTGTAACAATGATATTATAATAGGTTGTATATCTGTTAGAACAACGCTGTTATTTATATTGCCTTGAGGGCATTTATGTGAATTTATCCTGAACTATTGTTGTGCTCGAACTGTTTAGTTAGCACTAGTAGTTAGGAACATTGCTTGGACTCAGTCCAGTCGTTTCTTTATAATCAGGTAGAGGGGTGGTTCGTCCCCACCTAATACCATTCTAAGGTCATGACCGGTCTCTATTACAAGAGTGTAGAGACAGGACACTTAGTTGGTGTCACAATTCTCGGGATCTCATCCCTTTCGGTGTGCGTCAATCTCAAGAAACGCATATCAAGATGTATCGTACCTTGGTGGTGTATACATTTAAAAGCTTATAACGAGATGCTCGTTTTTGGAATTTAATAAGATAAAGTGCCCGAGTGCACATAATTAATATACCTTTGGCGAGTAGTGCAGCTAAGTAAATAGTGCAGCTAGGAAAGCTCGTCTCGACTTTTGATCAGAGTACGTTCTCTTTCCAATCTGGATTCGCTGTAAGCGGTGAGGTTGGTCGTAAACCGAAACATCTATGTCAGCTTTTAAATCACTGATGTCTGATTCTTTAAACGTTCCAGATTTGTCATATTTCCTTAAAGACTCACTTCCGTTGGAGTCTTCTTTCGGGTCAATTTCTGTGAAGATTCAGTCTTCCAGAATCTTCTCGTGTGCATGCCTTTTGTCATATTCAAGTATAGTATGGTGGTTGACTAACGTACTCGACTTTTATTCGAGAGACGAGAAGTCTAACATAATACTACTGCTTAGAACCTTTTGCTTTGTTCCCTTGCATGGTCTTTCATTAGACTAACCAACCGATAATTCCCTTGCATGGTTGGCTGGTGTCATCCATTCGATTCGGCACATCAGATAGAGCGAAGATATGAGGAGACTAGAATGACTTTGAAGATGACGGTGGTTTTTAGATATTTTCGGATGTTGTTGATGTTTTTAATAATTGCTTTTAATCAGGTTGAGATCTTTGGGCACTGACCATGATGGTCAAGACTTTGGTTTGTAATATTTGTGTTAAGACTTCCGCTGTATTGTATTTAAACTCTGTGTTTATCCTTCTCGGGATTGGGATGTAATCCCGTGACTCATGTTTTTACTTGAATAATGTTATGCTTTTGTATCAATTGTATTTCACGATTGTATTCAAACGGTAAAGCCTTGGGTGACTTCGGTAAGGAACACCGGGGTCACTGGCGGTAATACATTTCCAAATGGGTTCAGATTTGGGGGTGTTACACTTACATGGATAAAAATAAAACCAATAGTTGTATATGCGCCAAAATATAGATGTATTATCATACCATTTTTCGTAATTTTATTACAATTATTAAAAATCCAGCTCGTAATGTCGAACATTCAACTAGCTTTTAGAGAAAAAAATAAGCTAATAAATCCAGTTCTAGCTTCAGCAACAGCTCTAGTTTCAGCTCGATATGCCGAACAGAGCCTAAGCTGGTTAACCTTTCATAATGTTTGGGAGGTCACATTAAAAAAAAATCAGCAAAATTAAGCTACAATAAGCTTGTTAAGCTAGATGAATAATTTTTTGCCGAACACTCAATAAGCACATGAAGGAAATAATTATTAAGCTCCATTAATGTGCAAAAGAGTTTTGCCGAACGGAGACTGAAACTACAATTCGAAAGAATACTAAGCTTGATAATTAATAAATGTTGTTAGTTTTATTTACAATAGGATTTTTTCATAAATTAAGAAATGATTATATTTTATAGCTTAAGGATATAATTGTATATTAGATACTACATGCATACTAATGCTTATAAAGGTCTATTACACCATTTTATTAAATAAAAATTAATTACCAACTATAAATTTTAAATATGAAAAAAATACAGCTTGAGCTCGCGGCTTGATCCATGAAAATTTCCCGTGAAAAATCCTTTCCAAATAGGGATTTTAATGCGTAATCTCATGGGAAAACCCAATGGGCGATACCACGAGAATTAACAATTGATTTTTATTTTATTTTTAAAATATTGCCACACATAGCGATTGATATAACATAGGTTATTGGGCAGACTTTTTAAAAAACTGGAGTTATCACGCAAAATAGTTAAAACTTGTAAACATCCCATAGAATTTGCAAAAATATGAGGCTTATCTTGCAGAATTCCCAAAAACAAAAACAAAATAAAAAAGATCAAATATAAATGGTGGATTTTAGGTTTTAACAAAAAACAAAGATTTAGGGACAACAGTTACCGAAAACACATTTTTGGCCAAAAAATACATCTTCCTTCTCTTCCCTTTGCCTCATCTGTCAACCAAACAAATCTCTCTCTCCCGAAAATCACAAATTTCTCTCGATCTCCTTGTTCCGTTGGGCTATGGCTTTGGTAATTTTGGATGATTTGGATCTGAGTGCAGAGGAGCTTGTTTTCCTTGAGAAAGACGCTCCTGATGCGGATCATCGTCATACCCAGGTGCCTTGTTTGAATGCTTTTGATTTTGTTGTATTCTATTCTTGAGCTTTGGGTGTTTTCTCCATATTTAAGTGTTTGCCCTAACATCTGGCCATAGGGGTTAGGGTTTTCTCGATATTATATTGTTTTTTCTTATAAATAAATTGCATGTCGGGTTCATCTTCATCAGATAGAAACTTCAGACCCTTTGGCTCAACGTGCTTCAGCTTTAGAGGCCCTGCGTAGTGAACAAGTTCGTGCTGAAATGGCCCTGTTCATGAAATTGTATCCAAAGGTAAAGTCGTAAGGTTATTTTGTTTCATTTTAATCTGTTATCCTGAACTTGTGTTATTTCTCATCCTACTTCAGGGTGCTCCAGTAAGAAAGAGATTAAAACCTGCGCCAAGAGAAGAATATGCACCAACAGATTTTAATACAGCTAGGCCTTGGAATAAGGTAAATTATTGGATGTTTGTGAAACTATGCAATGAATGTACTTTTTGTTTTTTATTATGTTATAATAATACAACTCACTTGTTTGATTCTCTCAATAGGGGATTGCCGATTCATTTTCTGTTTGAATTTGCCTCCGGATACGCTCTTTTTTACGCCCACAAATTCGATGAAGTTGAAAACACCTTTGAATCAGCTGAGAAGTACATCAACTGCTCCGACCAAGTCTTTGAGCTCGAAGCTTTTCATCGTTTTTCATCTATTGCCGACGCTCTGTGCCAAATGAACGCTATATCCAACTGTAAGTTAATTTCTGAATGGGGTTAAAAAAATGTTGTTCTATGTGTGTTTTACATATATAGAGATTGGTTCTAGTAAAACGGCTTCTTAGAGTAAAATGGAAGTACTATTAAGGGCCATTGAATTACAAATAAATAAATAGTTGTGATTAAAAGTAATTGGATGCATGTTTATATGGTGGAATTGAACACGCATGATTCCCATTAATTTAGGGATTTTTTTACCTAAATTATAAGAGATCCTACCCTTCCTTTTTTATTTTATTCTCTCCCTCCCAGTTAATATCGATCTCGATTGGAATCCTCTTCGACCTCGACTGAAATCGTCTTCAACTTCCGACTGGAATCGGCCACAGAGGAGGGCTTCAACACGCCGCCGGGCTTCAGCACGCCGCCGCCTTCGACCTCGACTGAATCGTCTTCAACTTCCGACTGGAATCGGCCACATAGGAGGGCTTCAACACGCCGTTGTCTTCAACTTCTCTCCCTCTATCAATCCATCCTCATCTTCACGTCCTTCACCCATTAACTCATCTCGCTGAATTCCTTCTCGGAAATCTCAGCGACCTCTCAGTTAAAATGCCATATCTTTTTATTTACAACTCCGAAAATTCTCCAATTTTGAGGGACGAAATTAGATTTCCAGATCTATCTCTGGGAGTTGGAATCACCTAATTCCGAGTCCAGACGAAAGAGAACGAGCCAGTTGAAGTCACGCTAAATTTCTGGAAAGTTGCTGTCAATTCCTTCCCGAAAATCCCAGTGACCTCTCAGTTAAAATGCCATATCTTTTGATTTACAACTCAGAAAATTCTCCAATTTTGAGGGACGAAATTAGACTTCCAGATCTAACTCTGGGAGTTGGAATCACCCAATTCCGAGTCCAGACGAAAGAGAATGAGCAAGTTGAAGTCACGCTGAATTTCTGGAAAGCTACTATCAATTCTTGCAGAAGTTGAAGTGCAATTCGACAGGGCACTCTGTGGTATCTGGGTTGAAACTTTCAACATCAAAGGAGAATCATGAATGTAAGTTCTTACTACTCTGAAGAAGGTGTTATTGTGTTTAATTGACAGCTTGTTCTAGGAAGTTTCAGTTTTGGTGTTTTGGGGTATTATTTGTAATTAATATTCAAATTGTTTAATGTGATATTCATACAAATGCTTGTAGGTCTCATGCATTGAATATTTGATATTTATGATGTGATATTCACCTAAACTTTGAATAATTATCATGTGCGAATTAAACTCTGAATATTGACACTGTTTTTATGAATATCGACTACTTACTTGTATGACTATGTGTATAAAATACGTGAATATCATCACATATGGAATGAATATCGCTATTATAGTATTCAAATTGCTTGTTGATGGTGTTGTTTGTACTGTTTGCAATTGATATTCAAATTGTTTGATGTGATATTCACTATAATGTTGTTCATATTCAGGAGGTTTTATGCGTTGAATAATTGATATTCAAATTTTATGATGTGATATTCAATATAATGTTGTTGATATTCATTATAATAATATTGTTGATATTCATTATAATAATGTTCATATTCAGGTTGATCGAACGACTGTACGACCCAAAATCGACGCGACAATATCATTGGTAAACCTTACCGCCATGAATCAAAGCTTCGAAGATATTGGGTGGTGATATTCGTGTAGTTAGTTGATGACATTCATGTACTTGAGTGACTATATTAATGTAATTGGGTGGTGGGCGATATTCACAAAATGAGTAGTGATATTCATAATTTGAGTGGTGATATTCGTGTAAGTAAATTTGATATTCATGTGATTAATTGAGATATTTATGTAACTTAGTGTGATATTCATATTATCAAGTGGTGAAATTCATGATTTAAGTGATGATATTCACATTTTTAAGATATTAAATCTTCACTTATTAAATAGAAATCGATATTCAAACAAACATAAACGATATTCAAACAAACATAAACGATATTCATTAACAAATGATTGATATTCGTGAACATATTAACGATATTCACGAACGTTAATGGGAGCAAAATCGATTAGGAAAGAGAATATTGTATTATTTTCTCTCTCCTGTAACAACCAAAATTAATTATTTCTTATTAATAATATCCTTATTAGGTTAGATTTGGTGGTTAGGGCTCTACCATATATCTCCTATAACCCATTAATCCAACCATCCATCAACATCAATCCGACGCTCCAGATTAGTACTTCCGTTTTACCATAATTTCCGTTTTACCGGAGCGTGCCTCTATATATATATATATATCAGACACACAGAAACTTGTTATGTGTTTCATTTGGAGTGTATTTTGTTTGTAGCAACTTTGACTGAGCAACTGAAAAGTTTCCTGGTGCATAATCTTCCAAAACCGATCGCTGGCAAACCGAGTTATTACGTTGCAGTTTCCGATCCAGAGTTGGCAGTCAAGATATTAATGACAAACAGGATGCCCCGCCAATGTGGTGATGTGTATTTTAATGTTATCCGTGGTTTGCGGATGAAAATTGACAAATTCATCCCCTGCTTGAAGGTTTGCGTTTCTTTCTTGTAATTATCATTTACAGCAGAATATAGTTTCATCCTAATCTGATCTTTTGATCTACTATAGCCTGGAGACTTGGAAAAGGCCCAACTGAATCTTGCGCGCCTATACAGCAGGCAAAGGTGTAGTTCAATGTACAAAGAAAATTCCATGGCAGCTTCATCCTCTTCCTTACATGAAGTTGTGGTTGTGCCACATAGATTTGAAGGCGTTTTCATCGCCAAGGGTAAGGAGGAGGAATTTAGGAAAATGATTTAAAGAGCGAGACCCCTCCTTGGGAAGATCCAACACAACCCCCTCCGGGAAGGGGTATTCCCCTGCTATCTATTGCAGGTCTGCGAGGGTAAGGGTGCTCTTGTCCCCGTGTTTCTCTCTATAAATGGTCGTTCAAACTCACTTGCACATAGCTTTTATACGAAAATTTATTTCATTTTTTAAAGAAATGAAATCATTTAAGATATTAGATTAAAATATTATTTCAATTTATAGTAATATATTTTGTTGTTACCGTTACATCTTCATTACATGTTTCTAATGTCAATTATCACATTTAAATTATAGATCGTAACTTCTTCTTTTCATATTTCAAACTCTTAATTGATTAGAGGATGGTTTAATATAGATGACAAATGAATGTGATCATAAGGAGAAATTTTACCTCTATATAAAGGCCATATAGATACAAGACATCAATTCCAAAAAAAAAAAAATCAATCCACATGTTTATTTTCTTATGATTTTCTTACACCTTATTCCTATAATTGCTTGAATTAGATTTTTATAAGGGTGGTTTATTGATATCTATTTTATGAGTTGTAATTGACATTTTGTATGTTTTATTGTTCCCTATTTTATGAATTGGATTTTTTTTATTTTTTTTGATAAAGTAATAATTCGAGAATCCAAAACAACCAAACCTGGAAAACTCGAGAGGCCGAGCAAACGGCGTTAGACCACCCGACAAAGCAACCAACCAAACGAACAAACAACAAGACACAACAACAAAGAGCACAACACAAAAAAACAACAGACACAACAGAAAACGAAATACAGACACAACTAAGCAAGCAGACCTACAAGGCTAATCAGCGAGAAAGTCTTCAAACAGGGGTTGGAATTTGAATTGATATTTGTGTATTTTTTTGTTGATATTTTGTTCAGTGACAAGTATAATATCGATCTCTTGAGCACATTATCACACTCCTTCTGAACTATTGATGCTCATTCACATAAGCCAAAATTGAAAGTTTAAGCTATTTTATTAGCTTTGTTCTTTTTTCAGAACACTTTTTCCCATAAATTCTTTAGCTTCAAGCCACAATGATAATATTTAATTAATTATTTTCTTAATTTTTTTTGTATAATAATAAATAAGCCAGTTATTATTACTCTTTAACAACTTTAAAGCTCAAAATATACATTTGTCAAATGTACATTTTTGGGTAGTTTTGCATTCCCTGAGGTCATTTCCTATCAGTATCACAAAGTTGTATATGTGATCAATTGGTAATCTTCTATTAGTAAAGAAAGAAGCAATATGTTTTTATTTTTAAATGAGAAAGTTTTAACTAATTGTTGAATTATTTACGTGGCTACATGTAATAACTGTAATTAATTTACTAAAATGACAGAAATAATTGAGATCATGAGTAATAAAAACTATGATCATAACTTCTTAGCAACATTCTATAGATATAAGTAATAGAAACTATGATCATAACTTCTTAGCAACATTCTATATGTCAATTAATTGTTGTATAACTTAACCGTTCGATAGCCCTTTCACAAGTTTCGTGTTGGACGTCATATTCATACCACAGAAAATTATTTAATTCTTGGGTTTAAAAAAAATCGCATGTTCATATCTAAAAACAATTATTCTGTAAATGGTGTGGATAATATGAAGACATACAAAACCAAATATAATAGATCATGACCTACTAAAGCCTATTACTATGTACAATCAAAGTGAGACAATTCCAGAGACCTTAGAAGCGACGTACCATATATAATAGATCATGACCTAAAACAATTTTTGAAATTCAAAGTCAGAAGTCCAAGAGTCGCTCCTTGGATCATTTCCAAAGATTCGCTACTCGATTCTCTTTTCAAGTGCACGCAGAGAAATTGGCAAGAAAGCTTTTGTGTATCATTCGCGAAACCCGCCTAGAGTAGTAACTCTTTCAAACTGCGACGGGACCAAGCCTTCGCTAATGCTTCACAGAAGAGATCAGTGGAAATGATGCAAAGATCCTTTCAACTCAACCAGGAGAGACCTACCCAGCTGTGAATTGCGTCCCGTGGAAAAGGAGGAAGAAGATCATAAACCCGATCCAAGTGTGTTGTCGAAGATCCGTGTTGATATACGAACCCATGTTTCAACAGTACCATCTCTTCCTAATCTTAACTATTTGCTTATTTAATTTGGTGATATGCTTGTTGTTTTCTCCTTTCAAAAATGTTAATAGATATTTTGTTGTGAGAAACAAAAGTTGAATGCAGATGTAAGCCCTTATGTTGGTAGGGACCAACTTCTTACGAGGTCTACAATGCCTGAGAATTCAAACACAATCGATACCTCGCCAAATTCCGAGCAAAAACTAAAAAGTAGAAGGAAAAAAAAGGAAAGGAGGATGAAAAACATGTCCGTGCCAATGGAGTTAACAAGGTTGCTCAGGTGGTATCGACCTTAGTAGTGCTTGTGGTTGCATACAGAGCTCCTCTAAGATTTTTCACAAAAGCAAATGACTGACACTAAACGACTTATTGTAAACCTTACAGAAGAGTTGAGGTCAATGAAGGAACTGATGATAGAATGTTGCATCCTCAAGGCATGAGAGCTCCAACATCAAGATACATCATAAATGAGGTATTTGAAAATTTTGAGACTCACCCAGATTCTTTTGGCCATTGAGAAACATCACTTGGAATTAACTAAAAATGCCTTCAATAATTAAAAAAGAGTTAAATTTGTCTTCGGTGATCCAGAAGATTTGATTGCATAATTGTTCCTCTAATTTATCTTTCAATATGTAAAGGCGAGAGTTGTTGAGAATGCAACTCAAGTGGAGAACATGGCCATACAGTGTCTAGCCACTATGACAAGAGACTACAATCGATTTTGCAAAATACCTCTGAAAACTTGATCAGGTACCTAAGAAGACATTCCTAGTAGCCAATTCTTCATCATTCATTAATTTAATTGATCGATCAATTGAAGACTTTGGCTGAAACAAATATTGATGGTATTGGAAACTTGGATTTGTACTAAATATGGAATCTTGGATTTGTATGTGTGACTTTGTTCTTGTTATGCAATTACTACTCTTAGTTTTGGTGACTTTTGTAGCTTTTCTAGACTCCGCAAGAAGCATACGAGTACAAGCAAAACGAAGTACTAAAAATGCTAACTGATGTTGTGATACCATTTAGAAAGACAAGACAACGATGCACCATTATCTCAAAATCTACACCAGAATATTTCCTGAACATTTCAAATTCTCTCTTGCAATTAAAATAAAATAATTAGAAAGCAACACACCAAGTTCCCTAAAACACATGTAAACATATATATATCTATGCCTCTAGCATGCGGAAACCACCAACAACCATGGCATGCTCTTTCTCTATTGGTTTCAACATGACTAGTTCAATTGGCTTGAACTCCGTCTGTCGTTTTTTGTTAAGGAAAGCAAACATATCTTCACCCTGGCTAGTTGAATCGATGTAGTTTGACTGTAATTCACACAAGTTTACAACATGGTTTAAAAAAACTCACAAGACATTACTTTACATCAAATATCATAGAAAACGAACCCGTGTGGAAATCATGTAATGCCCACCAGCTCTAAGATAGTGTATAGCATTAATAGCTATACCTCTCACCTGACAAATACAAAACAAAAATTACAGAGTAAGATGTAAATTTCTAATTGATACTAAGCCCCCTAAATATATAGGCAGATATGAAGCATCACAATTTCATCAATCTTCAAAACAAAGTTCCAAATGTAAACTGAAAATCAACTAATACTCCTAAGAGTTGAAACAAAAAAACCTAAGAGTCTATACCACCCATCAAGTCTTGAAGGGGAATCCGAGATTGATTAGTGAAGATGATAGAATAACCAAAACAAAAAACGGAATAATGAACTATACATATAATAAGATGATAATTAAAGCATTACAAAGTAATTTATAACCAACGTCTTGGAGATATTTAGAAAGCATTTAATATGAATCTGAAGTGATGAGAAGTAGGATGTAATACCAACAATCCACAATTAGATAGAAAACAAAAGATTAGACGTCATATTATGGGAAAAAAGAGAACCTCGTCAGGATACGCGATATCCGCAAGGATTACATCCACCATACCAACAACCATGCGGTACTTCAAATGAATATTACACTTTTCAAAAACTGATACAACATTTGACCTCTTCTCCACCATGCTTACAACACCATCGGACAACCCCACTGCATAGACCAAAACATCCTGCAAATGGAACATATGTTCATAAACTAGTACTAAAGCATATCTACATATCTAGGCAAGGCATAACTGATAGAGATCAGACGAATAACTCACTAAGCAAGGCATAAATGATCAAGAACGGAAAAATTTGATTCATCTAGACAAGGCATAAATGAAAGAGAACAGACAAATAACTCACGGGGCCAACAAGGTCAGACAAATGTGAAGCTGTAATTCCACATACATGTCCCAAGTATAAAACACGAGAGCCAGGTTTCTGAAAAACATAAAATAAAGTAAATGCGGGAATGTTATATGAATTAATTCATTGCATAAATCATATACTGTTGCAATATATGATCATACTTACAACCCATATATTTTTAACACCACACAGGATTGCAGCAGCCAACTTCGATCTAACCGGATTCCATACTCTACTCAACTTCAGTTCCATCCTCATTCTGAAATTAGAAAGAAGCATAGCGTATTAAACATTGATAGCAACAAGGAACCAATGTTAACTATCAACACAACTATAAAAGAGTGTTTTGGCCCCAACCTTTTGTTTCTCTTATTATAGTTCTTAATGCTTTGAAAATGATACAATTTGGTCCTTCAGTGGCTAATATGTTAAAATCAATCAACGTTAATTCGCCATCTTATTGCTGACTGGATTGTAAGTATAAGAATTAGAAGTTGTGTTGTGCTCAAGCACATGCCAGGATCCAAATCAGTACAAGGTGAAGGGCGACAAGACTTTGTTTAGCAAGGTCCCGACAAAATGCTCAGAGTTGATATGTTTTGTGTTTCTTTTTGGAAAGAGAAAGATATAACTCTTCTAGACGGTTCTAGACGAGTTTGGGATATAACTCTTCAAGTATGATCTTGAACAGTTTGGGATAGGCAACTCACAATCCTCAGATACAACTCACCAAGAAATATGAGAAGATATTGATTGACCATGGATGTAACGCACCAAGATCAAACAACCTTCTTTGGATATGACGCATCAAAGGGCATCTTGGATATGGCACACCAAAACAAGAACTTAAGCATTCTAGGATATGACACACCAAGAAGCCATCATTCACGTGAAGCTTGGAATTCAAACAAATCTGTTTTCTCTCAATTCAAGCTTGATTGAAATACAAGGCTCGGTCACCCTTATATAGGTGCCATAATGCATTAAGGAAATTACATAATTAATTAACTACCCACTAACATAGGCCACTAACTAGTTAAGTCACTAACTGGCTAAACCCACGATCTACCCACTAATTAATTAACGTAAAAATAGAAATAACAAAATAATAAAACACAAATCAACCATCTTCTGCGGAGACAATTTCTGGCCTAGTTTCAGAAGCTTCGTTCTCTCCTGTCCGTGATCGGAATGGAGTGATTCCAACGCCCAGAGATAGATCTTGAAGTCTAGTTTCACGCCTCAAAATTTTAGAGTGATCGGAGTTGAGAATCAGAAAATACGGCACTTTTACTGAGGTGACCCATGGTCACATCCATGCAGCTCGGTTGCTTCTTCCTCTTCATTGAACCGATCTTAACATGTCTTTGAGGTGACCCATGGTCACATCATCCTCCCCTCCTTTAAGAAAGATTCGTCCTCGAATCTTCGTTGTTGTTGCTTGCGAAGAACTCATGGGGAGGTAGACATTTGGGCCTAGGATTTGCATCTTCAACGTTTTCAAGAATCGACAGCAACTTCCCAGAAAATCGTCCTGACTTCAAAAGGGTCATTCTCCTTGCTCCGAACTCCAAATTGGATGATTCCGGCGACAGTAGTTAGATGATGAAGTCTAGTTTCTGTCCTCGAAATTGGAGAGCAATTGGATCACGGAAACAAAAGTTATGACGATGTTACTGAGAGGTCGCGGTCGCTGCCTGAGATGCCGCGGCGCGGTTTTCCTTTGCCTTTGGTGCGGGCGTGGTTGTTAAGCCTTCCTCGCGCTCTCCGAGCACACGAACATCCCCTCGCCTTGAGATGGCTCTGATACCAAATGTTGTGCTCAAGCACATGCCAGGATCCAAATCAGTACAAGGTGAAGGGCGACGAGACTTTGTTTAACAAGGTCCCGACAAAATGCTCAGAGTTGATATGTTTTGTGTTTCTTTTTGGAAAGAGACAGATATAAATCTTCTAGACGGTTCTAGACGAGTTTGGGATATAACTCTTCAAGTATGATCTTGAAGAGTTTGGGATAGGCAACTCACAATCCTCGGATACAACTCACCAAGAAATATGAGAAGATATTGATTGACCATGAATGTAACACACCAAGATCAAACAACCTTCTTTGGATATGACACACCAAAGGGCGTCTTGGATATGACACACCAAAACAAAAACTAGCATTCTAGGATATGACACACCAAGAAGCCATCATTCACGTGAAGCTTGGAATTCAAACAAATCTGTTTTCTCTCAATTCAAGCTTGATTGAAATACAAGGCTCGGTCACCCTTATATAGGTGCCATAATGCATTAAGGAAATTACATAATTAATTAACTACCCACTAACATAGGCCACTAACTAGTTAAGCCACTAACTGGCTAAACCCACAATCTACCCACTAATTAATTAACGTAAAAATAGAAATAACAAAATAACAAAACACAAATCAACCATCTTCCACGGAGACAGTTTCTAGCCTAGTTTTAGAAGCTTCGTTCTCTCCCGTACGTGATCGGAATGGAGTGATTCCAACGCCCAGAGATAGATCTTGAAGTCTAGTTTCACGCCTCCAAATTTGAGAGTGATCGGAGTTGGGAATCAGAAAATACGGTACTTTTACTGAGGTGACTCATGGTCACATCCATGCAGCTCGGTTGCTTCTTCCTCTTCATTGAACCGATCTTAACATGTCTTTGAGGTGACCCATGGTCACATCAAGTTGGTTTGGGGATTTGACTAAAACAAGTTAGAAATCACATCTTGGGGGCAACATGGTTGTTTTCAGATTCATCCATCTTCCATCTCACACGAAATAACAAATATTTAAAGTCGTGTTGGACGATGAGAAGTTGATTTTAGCATTGGAAACTGATTACATTTCAGAGGCTAAACCAACTCCATTACAATTTAAATAGTGGAAGAAGAAACACACAATCTGATCGATAAAACCACAGCCACAAAAGCAGTATAATAGATTATCAAGCACGGACTGCAGGCATTGTCAATAAGTCTTATTAATAGACTTTTACCAACAGCCACAGCACTGGAAGACCTAAATTTGAGACAAATCCCCAAACCAGCAGCACAGTGTCAAATTAACATCTGTAACGGTTTGGAGGTGGAATGACCAATTTGCAGCATTTTCAAAAAACTTAAGAATTGATATGTGTTGGTATTGAAGGGTTTGGGATCAAAAGAGCATTGTACACATAATAATAACAACAATGATAATAATATCCATGGATCATAAAACATTCTAAAGTACATAAATCAATTAAGAGTCATATATAAATTGACTGACCTGAACAGAGATTAATTCCTCACCATAGAGAGCTTCACCAGGTACTAAATTTTTAGTACAGATGAAATCCTCCTTACCTTTGGCGATGAAAACGCCTTCAAATCTATGTGGCACAACCACAACTTCATGTAAGGAAGAGGATGAAGCCGCCATGGAATTTTCTTTGTACATTGAACTACACCTTTGCCTGCTGTAAAGGCGCGGGCCTTTTCCAAGTCTCCAGGCTACAGTAAATCAAAAGATCAGATTAGGATGAAACTATATTCTGCTGTAAATGATAATTACAAGAAAGAAACGCAAACCTTCAAGCCGGGGATGAATTTGTCAATTTTCATCCGCAAACCACGGATAACATTAAAATACACATGACCACTTTGGCAGGGCATCCTGTTTGTCATTGCTATGTTGGCTGCCAACGCTGGATCGGAAACTGCCACGTAATAACTCGGTTTGCCATTGATCGGTTTTGGAAGATTATGCACCAGGAAACTTTTCAGCTGCTCAGTCAAAGTTGGTACAAACAAAATACACTCCAAATGAAGCACATAACAAGTTTCTGTGTCTGATATATATATATATATGTAAAACACACATAGAACAACATTTTGTTAACCTCATTCAGAAATTAACTTACACTTGGATATAGCGTTCATTTGACACAGAGCGTCGGCAGCAGATGAAAAACGATGAAAAGCTTCGAGCTTAAAGACTTGGTCGGAGCGGTTGATGTACTTCTCAGCTGATTCAAAGGTGTCTTCAACTTCATCGAAATTGTGGGCGTAAAAAAGAGCATATCCGGAGGCAAATTCAAACAGAAAATGAATCGGCAATCCCCTCTTGAGAGAATCAAACAAGTGAGTTTTATTATTATAACATAATAAAAAACATAAGAGTACATTCATTGCATAGTTTCACAAACATCCAATAATTTACCTTATTCCAAGGCCTAGCTGTATTTAAATATGTTGGTGCATATTCTTCTCTTGGCGCATATTCTTCTCTTGGCGCAGGTTTTAATCTCTTTCTTACTGGAGCACCGTACTGAAGTAGGGTGAGAAATAACACAAGTTCAGGACAACAGATTAAAATGAAACAAAATAACCTTACGACTTTACCTTTGTA
This sequence comes from Rheum nobile, assembly GCA_027886185.1. NCBI lineage: Eukaryota > Viridiplantae > Streptophyta > Magnoliopsida > Caryophyllales > Polygonaceae > Rheum > Rheum nobile. Next base: position 2,323,972 of record WOAB01000618.1, on the reverse strand, counting down.
CAATACAGGGCCATTTCAGCACAAACTTGTTCACTACGCAAGGCCTCTGTCTCTGAAGCTGAAGCACGTTGAGCCAAAGGGTCTGAAGTTTCTATCTGATGAAGATGAACACGACAAGCAATTTATTTGTAAGAAAAAACAATATAATATCGAGAAAACCCTAACCCCTATGGCCAGATGTTAGGGCAAACACTTAAATATGGAGAAAACACCCAAAGCTCAAGAATAGAATACAGCAAAATCAAAAGCATTCAAGGCACCTGGGTATGACGATGATCCACATCAGGAGCGTCTTTGTGAGGGGATTTGGGCTGGCGAAGAGCGTCTTTCTCAAGGAAATCAAGCTCCTCTGCACTCAGATCCAAATCATCCAAAATTACCAAAGCCATAGCCCAATGGAGAGAGAAATTTGTGATTTTCGGGAAAGAGAGATTTGTTTGGTTGACAGATGAGGCAAAGGGAAGGGAAGGAAGAAAAAAAAAACCTAATGAAACCCTACTCTCAAACACTCGCTTTTCCCTTTGCCTCTTCAACTTCAATCTTCTTTCAGATTCTCTATTACCCGAAACTAGTATAGAACCCGTACCTTCTACGGCTAAATGTAATTTGAGAAAATAAAAAAAAAATGATTAAATTAAATTAATGTTATATCAAAGTAGAAAAATATAATTCTCGTTGGATCATTGAAAATAATATGTTATGATATATATAAATATATGTAGACTCATTTAGAGAATATGTATTTTTTGGTCATTGAGAAAAAACAATATGCTATGATATATTTAAATTAAATTTGTGATTTTTGGGAGAGAGATTTGTTTGGTTGACAGATGAGGCAAAGGGAAGAGAAGGAATTCGGTGGAGATGGGAATTCGGTGGAGACGGAGACAACTTTAGCTCTCTGCGTGGGGATGGAGACGAGGAGTGCTTTTCTAAATGGAGATAGGGACGGCTATACTCCTCCCCACCCCGAACGCGTGGAGATGGGGACGAGGAGTGTCGTTCATTTTGGTTAATGAAAATCTCATATGGAGTCTGGGGGTTACGGTTGAGCAGTTCAGTTATCTTTTGGTTGACCATCTATTTCTCTCCCAACAGTTCGGTGATTTTCCGATCTTCATATTGTATGTTCCGCACATATTCGACAATCCTTTCAAAGCTCATTGTCCGCGTGAGAATTTCTCATCGTTCTCGCGCATAGGGCGTTCTCACCCAAACGTCTCCTATATATATTTATAATATAAATATATAAAGTAGACTAAGGGTGCAATTAATATCCAATAAATATGATAAATTATCTCTTTTGTTTAATCTTTCAATACAAACTAAATAATCTAATATAGTTCAATGATTAAAGACACGCTCATAATACAAGAGGTCTAGGGTTCAATCCTCATTCTTAACAATTTTATTTTACTATTTTATCTTTCATTATTTTTTTATTTATATCAATTAGTTACTCAAATCTTTATATCTATTTGTTTATCTATCTATCTATCTATAAATATATAAAGTAGACCTTTTGTCCATTTAATGCCTTATATATTCCATCTCATTTTATTTTTACACTAGAAATCATGCCCGTGCTATGCACGGGAAAAGAATAAATTTAATTGTATAAAAAATTATAAACATTAGATTGATTAAAAAGTATCATGATGTAAACTTGATCAAGATCATATATAATTGTTTAATATTAACTATTATCAATATTATAAAAAATTGAAAAAAGATTTTTGAAAAGATTTTTTTACAATGAAATTGTCCAAGTAAAATAGATAATAATTATGCACATTGTACTTAATTTTTAACAAATTCATGCCAATATCTAAAATTATTTAACCTTGTAGGGGACTTGACTCCACTACATAAAAATTCATCAATAAATGTCTGCCTATATTACGAAAATGTTATATAAATTATATAAGATTAGCATTGACTATTTTTTTAAAGGGATTGTCGAAGGTTATAAGAATATCTGAATATGAACAGATTGCAAAAATGTTATGACTTCATGAAGATACTAAATAACATACCTTATATCATTACCACTCAAAATCTTCTAAGAAAATGATCGTTCAACATTTATTAAATTATTAACATTGCAAAATAATATATGATATATGTCAAGTAATATCAAATGATTTTGACTCATTACTTAAAAAATTAGACTTTTTTCGTATATTAGAAAAATAACTCAAATTTTTCCGGTAAAAATTATCGAAGGTAATATTTTTATGTAAGGTATTTTAATTTTCCTACTAACTTAGGTACAAAATGAAAGAAATTACATATCTCGAATGGGCATGGGCGTAGTATTCAAAGACGAAGACACAAAATTTATAGCCTTGTGCAAATTATTCAAGATTTCCTTTTTTAAAAATAATTAAGAGGGAGTGTAATTTAGAAATTTGTAATTCAGTTTATTAAGGATATTCAAATTTTAAAAAGGATTTGGTCTAATAATATCTTTGATATTTTAATTTTTTGTTAAAATAAATATATGAAATAATTCAAAAAAAATATTAAAAAAAATCATTACAAATCATCCAGATAAATTACATTTTTTTAGTTTTTTCTAATTACGTAATGGACCCATCTACAGTTTTAAAATTTCGATTTTAATTTATATCCTTACTTCTAGAAAACGATAATTAAAATGTTATTTGAATAATTAATTAATTAGTAGTGGATGATTTATGTAGGTGTAAAGTTATCTCAAATTCAACTACTTTAAAAATTGTATACGTACTACATTTTAACGGGTTGTTAGTGAATATGTAGGTGTAAAGTTATCTCAAATTCAAATACTTTAAAAAATCATTACAAATCATCCTAGATTTTTTAGTTAAACTTTATGTTTGAGTTAACAATTTTTGTTTGGTAATTTATAATTGATATTTCACGGGTTGTTAGTGAATATTTGCTTGATGATTAACAAACTCAATTTAATATTTTAAAACTGAAAATTATATTTAGCAAAATGATAAGTAATAAGCCCAAAGAAACTTTGTAAAATAGGAAAATAGAGACCATGAATTTTTTATAAAAAATTATAATCAAATAAAAATTGTTAAATGAGAACGTAAATGAATATAAGATGTATTTTTTAAATAAGTTTAGTAGAAAATCTATCATATATTAGTTTGACATATATAAGCTTATATTTTACAATTTGTAGAAATCAAAATTTATAAGAAACGTATATAAGCATTCAACAAAGTTGTATATAGTGTTTATATGTTTGAATTTAGGTGTGATTAGGTATTGTGATTTAAATTGAAATATAATGTTAAAAAAAGTGGATTAATAACAAAATGACACGTATGATTTGTAGGGCCAGAAGCATTCTGGTGACTCGAAATTTTAGGGTTGTTCAAATTCGGACCGGACCGGACCGGGGGAATTACGGTACGGTCCACATATTTCTAAAATTATGGTTCCGGTCCAAACCCGGTCGGTTTCCGGTTCGGACCGGATGGACCGGTTTTTTATTGTTTTTAATTTTATTTTATGTATTAATATCTTATAACACTATTAAAAGTTAATTTCTACTATAAATATAAATTAATAACAAAATATATTGTCTAATATTATACACAATAGGTATAAAAATAGGAAAAATAATTAAAATTTAATTTATATATAAAAAAATATGTATATCGGTCCATTCCGATCCAAGACCGGACCGAAACCGGACCGGACCGAATCATATTGGTCCGGTCTCCGGTCTAAGGATTGTAAAAATTCCGGTCCGGTCCGGATGCACATCCCTACGAAATTCAATAACTTTAATATATATAAATTGATGGGCCATAAAATTTATTCGGGTCATTTTACTCTAAATGGGCCATAAAATTTGTATGTATAATAATATAATATAGTGGGCTTAATTACAAAAGTACATGTACTATGAGTTGGAAATTGTATATATTGTATGATTTTATATATGTCAAATTATATATGTAAACACATAAAAATAATATTACTTATTACATAAATGAATATAAGATGTATTTTATATATAAGTTTAGTAGAAAATCCATCATATATTATTTTGACATATATTATAAGCTTATTGTATGTGTAATTTGTAGAAATCAAATTTTATAAAAAAGTTGCATATAGTTTTTATATATTTGAAGTTAGTTGTGATTAGATATTGTGATTTAAAATTTTAAATATTTAAAGTTAGTTGTGATTAGATATTGTGTTTTAAATTGAATAGAGTTGTTAATAAAAAAAGTGGATTAACTACAAATTGACACATAGAAATTGTGGGGCCAGAATCAATATAGTGACTCAAAATTCCTTTACTTTAATATATATATATATATATATATATGCTCTAGCCAGGGCCGTCTTGGAGATTTTGAAGGCCCTGTTCAAAATTACACTGGAGGCCTTATAGTATAACAAGTTATGAAAGTTTAAATTATCATGTTATTTTGGATAATGATTGTATTATTAATTGATGATTTGACTACTTTTTTTAACTGTATGATTATCTATTATTTATGTTGGAATGTCTAATTGAACAAATATTGTAGTATAATAAAAATATTTAAATCTATTTTTACACCCACCTTTTATTAAATGTCAAGATAACACATTTTCACAAGAAAAACTGAAAGAAAGTTTACAATGTTAAAAAATATAAAAAACATGGATAACCATAAAAAATAATAATTGAGCAAAAAATATATAAGATGAAAGAAATAGAAATGGGCTTAAATTAATCAAAGAGAATAGACTAACGGAAAATTTTGGTAAAAGAGCAAGAAGAAATAAAGGGCCCAACAAAGAAATTAACTAGGAAAAAGAGGGAAGAGGCCAGGTGAAGTTCGAACCTAGAACCAAATAACAATCTGTCATTCATTCTCCCACTCGAACAAACATTTAACCTTACATTTTTTCAATATTGAAAATATATATTGGGCCCCAACATTATGGAAGCCCTGTTCCGGCGCATCACTTGCACCACCCATCGGGACGGGCCTGGCTCTAGCAACATTGCATGGCCTCCTCTTCGGCCTATACCCAGGCTATGGCCACAAAATGGGTTCTCTTTCAAAAAAATTGTCTTCTCTATCAATCCAAATTCAAACCCTAGAGTTTCTTGAATCTATCTAGTTGAAGCTTCCCCTGCTTCTCCGAAGGAAGAAATCTGATTTTTCCTCCTGGTATGGACGGCGCCCCCCTCCCTCAATTTTTCTGAGTTGTCTAAAGGGACTTCACCCTTTACAATTTCATCACTCGTCTGCTTACCGATGAAGCTGACTGCAATGGCGAGGCTCCCCCACCTCCTGGGTCAGTTATACCTGGATATTTCTGATGGTGGCCCTAGGTGTGCAACCCTCCACGATCCAGCGAGGTCTTCAAGCCATTAAGAAGTTGTTACACCCTCTCTCCTGGTTTGAAATTCCAGTTTTAAATCTAAACATTACTACTGTCAACTGGTTAACATATGTCTTTTTAAATTGCTATGGTTATCATGCTTATTGTATATACCTGCTAATTGCATTTTATTGTATTATGAGTATGGGAATATCATGGTTGACTCCATTACTAATTATGGTGTTGATTCTGTTCACTCTTCAAACTCTTTGTTTTCACCATCGCATTTGAAGTTTAAAGATAAAAAAACATTTCTTTAGGATTTTTTACTCTGAATCCCTTACTGTGAGTGCTTCACAAGCATCAATCATCACAAAAATCTTTGTTGTTATCAACAATGTAAAAGCAAACCCTACTAAAGGAACTAAAACTGGTAGTAATTTTACCATATGTTTTTTTAAATTATAGTGCTCTACATCGGCCTAACATAGTTGTTGTTGTTGTAGTTTCTATGGGGCATAACCCCCCTAAAACTAAACCACAACCTACCATAACTATCTCTATTAGTGACCACTGTTTAGAAGTAATAGAAATTACCTCTTACAAATCAAGGTTTGAGACTTTACAATCTAAGGATCTAATCTATAAGCTTTGCTTTCGCTTATCTGTGATTTTGCATCCTTCTTTTGCTATCTATAAGGGTCTGATCAAGTCCTACTGGCAGCTTTACACTTACACCAGTATCAACCAATATGTCACTTTGAATAAAACTAATACAAACTTGCTTTGTTACTATCCTACCAAGTATGTTAACTTACAAGATTTAAGAATCGATGATACCTATTTACAACTCTACACCTCATTCTTGCATTGTCTTATGCACTACCATCTCAGTAACTGTCGATCTATATGTTATTTAACTCTCACTAATTTCACAGCGAAACTTTCTTACTCTTTGCAGACCTTTTCTCTCCTTGTCTTCTGGAGGAATGTTCTGCTATCTTATCACTATCAACAATGGATGCTCTCAAATCATTCTGTAGTGCAGGTCTTGGGTGAACCTGGGCATTGTTGCAATACTAGTTATCGTGTTACTCCTACTATGAAGATCATGTGTTTGTACTATATCTTCCACTACCTTATCATACAAATTTTAAGTTACTTTTAGGGCTGAGCAGGGCCAGAAATCGACCCGAACCGACCTGAACCCGAAAAGCCTGAAACCCGAAAAGCCTGAAACCCGAAAACCCAAAAAAAATGGATCGAAGACCGAACCGAAGTCATCCGGTTCCGTTCGGGCCTTGCTCGGTTCGGGCTAAAAACCGAACTGGTCCGATTTGTTTATTTACCAGATTTCCTGTTTAAAACTTTAAATATCCTATTTAAAGTCCAATAAATATAATACCAAAATGATATAGATTAATAGCTAACTGAAGTTATCAAGTTCGACTTACAAAATAAAGAAGTTCGAAACACAAAATGACCAAAACAACATAGTAACATCAAATTTAAATCAATGTTTCATAATCATTAGTCCATTGCCAAAATGCCTAAAAGTTCACTTCTTTATCCATTCAACACCTAAGAGAAGTTCATTTCATCCTTCAAGGCCCGAAGAAAATTTTACCAGCCCAAGTCCAAACACAAGTTGGGTTAAAAAAAGGCCATTCGATTTAACCTGAAAAAAGCCCGATTCGAACCTGAACCGAAACCCGAAACCCTGATAAAATCATACTGAAACCCGAACCAAATATTTTAGGTTTGGGTTATTCGGGTTGGTTCGGGTTTTCAGTTTATCTGGCCCGTGCTCAGCCCTAGTTACTTTACCCCTAACAGGGCATTACTAAAGGCTTTGTGTTCTATCATAAGAACTATTAGCAATCCTACCAACTGTTTTATACAGAACAATATCATGGAGATTTATTTTGTGGGTTTGAAATGTTGTATCACTATGAACTTATATCAAACAAACAAACAAACAATTTTCACTTATTTTACAACTGCAGTTAATGTGTTTTCCCTTATTTTGAATGATCATAGCTCCTTGTCTGCCAAGGATATATCCAAGGACAAATCATGTAGCACTCATGTCCATACCAATGACATACCCAACTGGAAGTTAAATATATCCAGAGAGATTAATTGTTATATTAACCTTAACATAACAGCTTACTGTCACAAACAATCAAAAAGAAACTATAACATATATGCAAGACTAATAATACTTGCAAACAAAACCCACTTGGTCTTATGAAGATAAGCCTTTGGAATTGTTGAGGCATCGGTCGAAAAAACATTTGGACCGATGTAGGGTCATTCTACAAAATCGAGAAAATACAAATTATGGCCCCGGTCGAAACTAGAACAAATAGAGACCACAACAACATCTTTGGAGGAAAGTTGTATTTGATAACTTCCATTTCTTACCAGCAGTAGGATTTTCAAGTGGTTTATGCGTCATGTGAAAATCATACCAATTATATAACGAAATTTATGAACTTACCCATATAGATTCCCGTTTTATTACGGTAAAATACAAAATATTAGATAAAGCGATATTCATCATGATTATCTTCATCTACGCTCCTCCAAGAGAAAAAGAGAAAGATCATTTCTGGTCTATGCTATCAAACTTCGTCTTACAGACAAATCTACCATGCCTTATAATTGGAGACCTCAATGAAATACAAAATAACACAAAAAGGATTTGTGGTTCTCATCTCCCACCATCAAAATTTCTTAGACTAATTAACTTTAAAAATAAATGTGATCTCATTGATATTACAACCCAAGGTGGTGATTTCACCTGGAGGAAAAACATAACTGAGATTGATAACCAATACTCAAAACTATATAGAATCCTGGTTCATGACTAAATTCACAATGGTTCCCATGCATCTTTACGAAAAATCACGCATTTACATCTTCAGACCACTGTCCTATCTCTGTTGTATTAGAAAACCAATTTCATATCAAAGCTCAACCTTTTAGATTTGAGAAAATCTGGACATATCGAAAAGACTTTGAAAACATTGTGAGACAAGCTTGGCGTATCAACACGAGAGGATCTCATATGTTTAACCTCATCAAAAAGACCTATGCACTTAAAGTAAGTGCCAAACATTGGAACAAAACAAAAAATTTAAACAACTTAAAGAAGTGGAGGATTCATTAACCTCTATCCAAAAAGACATAATTGTCAACCCAATGCAAAACCTCATAACTAAACAAAACATATTAATATCGAAAAATGAAAACCTCCTATCCTTTCATAAAAAAATATTGGAGTCAACGTGCTAAAACAAAACATATAAAATCAATTGATACTAACTCTAATTACTTCCACTGCGTTGCTACAGGCAGACATAGCCGAAAAATAATTAGAGAAATCCGCACTAATGAAGGAACAATTATAATTGGCCTCGAAAACATCTAAAACGAAATCAAATTAGATTTTGAAAGAAGATTTAAGAAAAGTAACATAAACAATAATATTCTCACACAATACCTCACAAATATAAACAGTGAGCTTACTACCCAAGACAATGTAGCACTTACTAAACACGTCACAAATGAGGAAATTAAAACTTTTATTTTCGGCATTGACAGCAATAAATCTCCATGTCCTGATGGGATGTCTGCTTTATTCTACCAAAAATACTGAAATATTATGGTCATTAAAGATGTTAAGAGCATTATTCACTCTCGAAAACTCCTTAAACAAATAAACCACACATTTATCACCCTTATCCCCAAATGTGATAATCCAAACTCTACTAACCAATATAGACCCATCAGTCTATGCTCCACTATCTATAAAGTAATTTCCAAAATCATGACTGACATAATGAAACCCATCTTAAATAAACTAATCAAGGTGCCTTTGTAGCAGACCGGGCAATCCAAGACAATATCCTTATAGCCCATGAGATTTTTCATTCTTTCTGTTCCAAGAAAGGGAAGAAAGACATAATTTTATCAATCACTAATCAATGGGAAAGTAAACCAAGACACTTTTAAAGATTGGTAATTAGTATCAATAACACTTCTACTAATACAAAAAACATAATAAAGTCGGTAATTAGTATCCCAAGTACGACATCCCTCGAAAAAACTTAGGGTGTCCTATTATCAATGGGAAAGTAAATCAAGACACTTTTAAATACATCATTTTATCAATCACATCAACTCACAAAATGGAAAGCAAACTCACTCTCACAAGAAGGTAGAGCTACCTTGATTAAATCTAATCTGGCTGCTATACCAAATTATATTATGCGAAGTTTCATGCTACCATCCTACATCCACAAAGAACTTGATACTCTTAACATAACTTTCTTCTGGAATAAGGATCCATCTTATAAACCCTTAATAGACTGGGATAAAATATGTAAAAACAAAGAAAATGGAGGCAATGATATTAGAAAGACACAAGATATGAACAAAGTATTACAGATGAAACTACTATGGAAAATTTTAGCCGAACCAAACAATGTTTGAGTCAAAATCATGACGGAAAAATATCTCAAAGATATCAATATCCTCCATTACAGTAAAAAGGGAAATCACTCTTGTCAATGGTCATAACTACTCAAAGAAAGAAAGGAGTTCAATAACGGCCTCCAATGCTTGTTGGAGATGGAAACTCTTGGCAATGGTCACACCCTACCACTTATAACTACTAGCCTTGAAGAGACGAAGTGTCTTCGGTCTGCCTTCTAATTAGATTCGCCCCGACAACGCGCGAACAGAGACGTTTACGCATCAACTTTCCACCTGTTGGGTTGACCCGAACTAACCCATTACGACCTAAACCTGACTTGACCCGATCTAAACCAGACCCGTCCGATCCAGTTAATAGATTTAATCCTAATGCAAACTCCAAAAATTCTCTATTCCATGTGAAATTCCTTACGTAAACTACATTTTCAAACTTTAATGAGAAAAATAATGATAATAATATTGTTTTTATTACAGTAGTCAGATGCCAATTATATTATTTTCTTGAAAAGAATGCACATTTATAAAACGAAACCTATATACTAAGATTTTATGTTTAAAATGGATCCTTAAAATAAATGCTTAACCTCTTTGGAAAATAATTCATAATTTATAGAATAATAAAACCTAACACAATCTATCCATAATAAGGCGTTTAACCACGAATCCTTTATAAAGAAAAATAAATTCTCAAAATTACATAATACGTTTATCATTTTCCTTCATTCACGCATAGTCGCTATCTTCTATATTTATAGGAAATGATTCGAGTGAGAGCCCGAGTCCGCGTGAGAACATTTTCTGTTTATGGGGCAAGCTACACGGTGGCAATTTTGTAATTTGACAAATTTTCAGGAAAAAAAGGTCAATAAGTAATGGGACTATTAAAAACACTAAATCAACTTAGTGTAGCTAGTACAAGGATAAGGGGTTTCCACCAAAAAAATGATGAAGGGTGTGTGTTTAAGTGGGTTCAAGTCTCTCTACTCCCTTTTTATCATTTCATTTTGTTTCTCATTTTCTCTATTTATTTTAATTACTCAGGTAAACCCGAATGTGTAATAATTATATTCTAAACCGAAAAATATTATTTTCACCCAATACATCTATGTGTTATATTTTTTTGAACCTTTTTTAAAAATTTCGTGCCATTTTTTTGGCCAATCAATTTGTGCATTTGGTGAACACCATTATGTGGATTTGGTTATAATGTGAATTTACATTTGGCGAATATCATTATGTATATTTGGTTATAACATGAATGTGAATTTGGTTATAGCGTGCATGTGCATTTGGATTGATACGTTTCACAAAATTTGGGGTAATTGCTTGTTCTTGTGGGTTTGTGAATGGGATATTGGTTGACTGCGGAGGATTTGGTTGACGGAGGAGGATTTATGGTTGTGATACCCCGTATTTTTGTAAGGTTATTTTGGGAATTTTGGAATTTTCCCGAGTACCCGTTGTGTACGTCGGATTTAATACAGAGAGTTTGAGACATTCTGTAATGTGCTCTGTATCTGTAATATTTTTCTCAGTGAAATAATATACAGACAAGGTGCCTTAGATTTTAATTGTCGTTCGCGTACGATAATTTTTATCCCGGTTTAACGTCAGGTTCGTTCAAAGCTGAATGGGTGGAAAAATGGAGAAACGGCGACCGCCGTTCAGAAACGGCGACCGCCGTTCAGAAACGGCGACCGCCGTTCAGAAACGGCGACCGTCGTTCAGAAACGGCGACCGCCGTTCAGAAACGGCGACCGCCGTGGTTGGGCCCGAGGAGTCAGCGTGTCAACTTCTAGCTGGCCGCGACAGGACTAGCGACGGCGACCGCCGTATTTACGACGACCGCCGCGTGCCCGCCGCAGGCTAAAAACGGCGCCCGCCGTGTTTTGTCCAGTGGGCATTGCCCGTTGGTCGTCGGCGGTAATCGAGGCGCGCCGAACTTGCTTTCGGCCGCGTCTTAGGGTTTGGTTGAGGCTCCCAGGTGTTTGGCTATAAATAGGGGTGGTTGGGAGAGGGTTTTGAAGCCATTCCAACCCCGAATCACTGCCGGATTTCCTTCTCGTCGGAGCTGGTTTTCGCCGGAGTTTGAAGGTCTCGCCGGTGTTGCTTTGGTGTGTTTCCTGAGTGCCTTTGTGAAGCTTTTGGTTAGCCTTGGAGGTTAGAAGCCAAAGCAAGTCGAAGGAGGCCGAACCGCTCGTGTTTTGGGGTGAGATTTCTCTCGTCTCTGTCGACCGTGTTCTTCACGGCGACCGCCGTGATGAATGCGGCGACCGCCGCCAGTGCCCAGAACGCCTTCGTGGCTTTGGCTTGGTTGGTTGTCATCGTGGCGTCTTTCCTTTCGTGTTCTTTCGCCGTGTTTAGATTCGTACTGTTTATGTCGGATCTAACTTAGGGTTCCTTTTATGGGTCGACTCGAAGGTTGTTGTGTTGTCGGATCTATACCCGTGTCGAGCCGGAATCCAGTTGTCGTCTTTAGACTATTCTGCGGATTAAGGCAAGTGGCGGTTCGCTCTTGCTCATCATTCCATATTTACATTAATTATCAGTAGTTTATCTGAGTAATTAATTTGGAATGATTATGGTGTTCATCTGGAAACGGTTTTGTTAACTATTTTGGAAAACTAAAATATGATGTTATAATAGGTTGTATATCTGTTAGAACAACGCTATTATATATATATGTGATTAATACATATATTATTATAGGTTGTATATTGTTAGAACAACGCTATTTTATCTGTTTCTGGCCGCGATGGCTTTGTTGTGATTGATTACTGTGTTGAACTGTTTAGTTAGCACGAGTATTCGTGGGAACGCTACTGTGTATCTCATTGCGAGTGCTAGTCGTTTCTTGATAACCCGGTGGTTAGGATTTAGTTCCTACCATCCTTCTCTAATGCCGTTTGTAGGGATTTAGTTCCCGACTCCGCCTTGAGGGATTTAGTTCCCGTGGGATTTAGTTCCCGATTCGACTCTTGGGATTTAGTTCCCGAGTCAACTCTGTCTTAGGGATTTAGTTCCCGAGGTATTTAGTTCCCGAACCGACTTTAGGGATTTAGTTCCCGAGTCAACTCCGTCCATGGATTTAGTTCTCGACGGTATCTCTTTATCCCGATGGATGAGATGATTTAAAAGCCTATAACGTGATGTGGGTTTTTGGAATTAAATAAGATAAAGTGCCCGAGTGCACATAATTAATATACCTTTGGCGAGTAGTACAACTAAGTAAATAGTGCAGCTAGGAAAGCTCGTCTCGACTGTTGATCAGAGTACGTTCTCTTTCCAATCTGGATTCGCTGTAAGCGATGAGGTTGGTCGTGAACCGAAACATCTTAGTCAGTTTTTAAATCGTTATGTGGTTCTGTAAGATCCAGACTTGAATGTAGTACGTTCTCCTTCCTATCTGGATTCGTTGTAAGCGGTGAGGTTGGTTGTGAGCCGAAGCATCTCAGTCAGCTTTTAATCGTTGTTGTTTGATGCAGTAAACATTCCAGATTTGTCATATTTCTTTAAAGACTCATTTCCGTTGGAGTCTTCTTTCGGGTCGATTTCTGTGAAGATTCAGTCTTCCAGAATCTTCTCTTGTGCATATCTCTTGTTTATTCAAGTAGAGTATGGTGGTTGACAAGCGTACTCAATTTTATTCGAGGGACGAGGAGTCTAACCTAATACGACTGCTTAGAACCACTCTGCTTTTTACCCTTGCTAGTCTATTCAAGTAGACTAACCCACGAACATTGTTCTCCGCATGTGGGCTGGTGTCATCCGTTCGATTCGGCACATCGGATAGAGCAAAGATATGAGGAGACTAGATTGACTATGAAGACGACGATTGTTTTCAGATGTTTTAATAATTATCTTTTAATCAGGTTGAGATCCTTGGGCAGGTGATCATTGCGATCACAACCCTTTTTGTAATATCTTTTATAAGTCTTCCGCTGTACTTTGTTTAAACTCTGTGTTTGGCCTATTCGGGATTGGGATGTAATCCCGTAACTCATGTTTCATTTGATTGATGTTTTGATTTGGATACTTTGATCATTATGTATCATTGTATGCCTTAAATTGTATTTAAACCGGTAAAGCCTTGGGTGATCTTGGTAAGGAACACTGGGGTCACTGGCGGTAATACCTTTCCAAATGGGTTAAGATTTGGGGGTGTTACAGTTGTGGTATCAGAGCCAGGTTTTAAAACGGGTTTGGGATTTTATAAATCATTTATCCATTTTTTAAAATGCTTTAAAAGGGCTCTGAATTTTCAAAGTGAAAAGAATTTCAAAACACCGTTCATAGTCATGTCTTCTGTACAGTCTGATATAGTAAGCTTGCTTCTATGTCTAGAAAGACTAATTCCTTCCCCATTGCCCCGCTAGATATGGGTGCATTCTGTTCTCTTCAGAGGAACCCGGGAGAAGCCGAGGTGGTTTCGCCATCTCCAGTTAGGCTTGATTCCCAGTTCTCTCATTGTGAGTTAAGATTGTAGAATCTAGTAACTCGGTTCATCAATAGAAATTACCAAGTTGATCTATTCTAAGTTGATTTTATTACAATAAGTATATCAGAATGATACTAATGTGATAAAATCCTTGGAAATTGATCGGTACTCAGATGGTGAACACAAGGAACGTTATCCGTGCTGGTGCTGGGCCGAGTAATGACCCCAGACCAACTGTAGGAAATGTTGGACAAGACGAGCATGAGTTTGGTTCCAACAACCATCCTAGAGGCAATGGTCAAGAGCAGACCAACGCTCCAATGGCATTTGATGCTGCAACATTAGAGGCAATTCGGGGAATGGTCATGCAAGCAGTGACTGATATACTGCAACCGAGTATGCCGCAGGCACAAGGTGTGCAAATTCCCCCACCGGTTCCCAGATTTGAGGAGCCAGGAAACCGTGTATTCCAGGAGAATATAGTCAGGACTCGAGACAACTATGGTCATGCACTAAAGACCATTAATTCCATGAGGCCTGACAGCTATAACGGAAAAGGGGAACCAGTCGGGGTGATCCATTGGTTCTCCCACATGGAGCGGTTGTTCCGCAACATTGATTGTACTGAAGCTGAGAAAGTACATATAGCTTTTCTTCAGTTAAAGGAGGATGCTAGTGAGTGGTGAGAGAGTACCGGCTTAGCTAATAGCCCTGTTTTGAACTGGGAGATGTTCAAGACAAAGATGACAGACCGTTTCTTCTCCCGTGCTATGAGGGAGGAGAAATACAAGGAGTTCCTATACCCTAAGACTGATGGATTGAAGGTGACTGAGCTGGCAACCAAATTCAATCATTTGCTACAGTATGCTGGACCTGAGATATCCAGTGAGGCACAGAAAATCTGGTATTTTCATGAGTGGATGGGCCCAGATATTAAGCCACTGATGGTGCGTCACGGATGCTCGACTTTGGAGCAGTACGTGGATGCAGCCTACAAGTTAGAGGTGACTCTGGAAGAGTCGACCAAGAAACGTGATAGCCAGAGGAAAGGGGAGAACCAGCCTAAGGCAAGTGGGTTTAAACGTCCCGCTCCACCATCTGATTTTGCCAAATCTGGCCGAGCAAAAACGAATATGACTCAGGATGGGTCTACGCAACGT
Source organism: Rheum nobile (assembly GCA_027886185.1). Taxonomy (NCBI): domain Eukaryota; kingdom Viridiplantae; phylum Streptophyta; class Magnoliopsida; order Caryophyllales; family Polygonaceae; genus Rheum; species Rheum nobile. Next base: position 2,308,534 of record WOAB01000618.1, on the reverse strand, counting down.
TCGGGTCAGGGCAATAGCCTGATCCAGTGCTACAACTGTGGTACCTACGGGCACAAGAGTAATGTGTCCGAAGGAGGAGAAAACATGCTATGCCTGTGGAAAGGAAGGACACTTGCAGTTATTTTGTCCGCAGAGGAGACAGAAAGGGACTGAGTCACAGCAGGGATCTGTTAATCAGAACAACCAACCCAGGTTCAGTCCGGTGGAAGCCCCTGGTCCTTCAATGCAGACAACTGCGAGAAACAAGGGGAAAGCCCCGGTGGCTTCAGGAAGCCAAGGTCAACGCCTACGTGATGCGTGAGGCGGATGGACCCTATGATCCTAATGCTTAGAGTACTTTGTATCTGCGTTACGCTTTTGTTAATGTGTTGTTGATGTGGGTGCTACCCAGACTTTAATTTTTGGATGGTTGTAAGTTAAGTTGTGTGTGCAACGAGGTTGTGAACCTTTTGTTGTAACTCTTCTTATATATGAACCTTTGGTTTATACCAAGTTAATGTTTCGTTGCTTGGTATGGGGTAAGGTCTCGTGTTCGAGACTCACCAACAACCTCTTAGGGGATGGCTGCCTATTAATTAGGTGGAGCTACCAAGGATGGGTTGAGATATATGGACAGCGGCTCATGGCAACAGTGGACGCTAGTAATGGCTGGGCCTGGGCTCGGAGCCACTAGTGAGTCGTCTGTGAACCATGTAGTGGGCTGGTCCAAGATGGTGACCATTTAGTGGGAACCAATCATCTGTCGGATTGTCGATTACCATCAAGGGTAAGAAATTCAAAGCGATTTGACCTATATAACCATGGTCCCATATGATAATTATTCTCGGTATGGATTGACGGAAGCGTCATAAGGCAGTGATCGACTTCAGTTTTTGATATTCATGTGGTTAGAGGATTTACGGGTGTCTTCCAGAAGATATTCCTGGATACCCCGAATCGTGTTATGGAGTTTGCAATTGATCTCGAGCCGTGTACCACGCCGATCTCTGAGGCACCGTACCGGATGGCTCCTGTTGAGATGCAAGAGTTGAAGAAGCAACTCAATGATCTTCTTGACAAAAGTTATATAAAGCTGAGTGCATCACCTTAAGTAGGAGTGCCCTAGTTTTATTTGTCAAAATAAAAGATGGACCGTTTCGACTTTGTTTTGACTTTCGAGAGTTGAATAAAGTCACGATCAAGAGCAAGTATCTGTTGCCAAGGAGTGATGATCCATTGGATCAACTACATGGAGCAAAAGTTTTCTCCAAGATCGACATGAGATCTGGGTATCATCAGCTCAGGATTCGTGAGGATGATATTCTGAGGATTTCATTTCGGACGAGAGATGGTCACTACGAGATTGTAGTCATGCCATCTGGATCTACGAATGCTCTAGCAGTTTTCATGAACCTAGTGCATCGATGTTTTAGACCAGTACTTGAATAAGTTCATAGTGGTCTTCATCAATGGCATTTTGATATTTTTCCCGAGCAAGGAAGCTCACAGGGAACATCTGTGGATTGCTTTAGCGGCCCTTAGACCAAGTCGGTTGTACGCAAAGTGGGCTAAGTGCGATTGTTGGATCTAGAAGTGGCTTTCTTAGGCCATGTGATCAATAAGAATGAGGTTATGGTTATTCCCCAGAAGAGTGAATCAGTAGTTGTTTGGAAGCGGCCTCAGGGTGTGAGCGAGGTGCGTAGTTTCCCAGAGCTTGCTGAGCATTGTAGACGGTTCATGGAAGGATTTTTTTAAAGATCACTCCACCTATGACCAGTCTGTTCCGCAAGGTCAACAAGAAGTTGTCTGGGATGACAAGTGGACCAGTTTTCAAGAAGTTGAAACAGTGTCTGACTTATGCACCAGTTTTGGCGTTGTCGGAAAGAATAATGGCTATATGGTCTATAGTTAATGCTTCGAGAAATGGGTTGGGATGTGTCTTTGATGCAGAGGGGCAAGGTTATTGCTTACGCATCTAGACAATTGAAAACCTATGAAGCAAACTAACCAACACATGACCTAGAACTAGCAGCAATAGTGGTTGCATTGGAAACTGAGGTTACTTGGGTGACCCAGAGGTCAGAAGAAGTTTTCCACTAGGAGATTATCCGTTTACATGGCATTCCTAAGACCATTGTATCGGATCGAGATGGCCGATTCATGTCAAGTTTATAGCAAGAACTTCACAAGGCCATGGAAACTGAATTGAGATTCAGCAGCGTTTCATCCTCAGATAGATGGTCAGTCTGAAAAGATTATCTGGACCCTGGAGGATATGCTAAGAAGCGTACGTACTCGATCATCCGACTAGCTGGGAAGACAGCCTAAGTCTAATTGAGCTCACATACGATAATAGCTGACATGCTACGGTCAAGATGGCTCAGTTCGAAGCTTTGTATGGTCTCAGATGTAGATCTCAGATTTGTTGGGTTGAGTATGCCGACAAGATTCTGCTTGGACCAGAGTTGGTCGAAAGGACAGCTTCGGGCATTGCTTTGATTAGACAGAGGATGTTGACCGACCAGAGTCGGCAAAAGTTTTACGCAGATCAGAAGCGTTAAAGTGTTGAGTTCGAGGTTGGTGGCAAGGTACTTGTCACAGTATCGCCACCCAAGGATGTTTTCAGGTTTGGTAAGCGTGGGAAGCTTAACCCTCGCTACATGGGACCATTCAAGATTCTGGATAGAGTAAGATCTCTAACATACCGTTTGGCGTTGTCGTCATCGGCATACCCAGTGTATAATGTGTTCCACGTATCATTGCTAAGGATATTCGTGCTAAGATGAGTCTCGTAGGTTGAGCTATAAGGACGTCGAGATTCAAGCAAATGGTACTTAAGAGGAGATGCCAGAGCGCATTCTCGAGTGCTGTGTGAAGCAACTATGCAACAAGATCGTACTGTTGATACGAGTTCTGTGGTCCAGGTCTGGGACTGAGGAAGTTACTTGGGAAACCGAGGCAGAGATGCTCAGACACTTTCCCGAGTTATTTTTCGGCCAAGTTTCGGGGTCGAAACTTCTTTTAAGGGGGAGGTGATGTGATACCCCGTATTTTTGTAAGGTTATTTTGGGAATTTTGGAATCTTCTCGAGTACCCGTTGTGTACGTCGGATTTAATACAGAGAGTTTGAGACATTCTGTAATGTGCTCTGTATCTGTAATTATTTTCTCAGTGAAATAATATACAGACAAGGTGCCTTATATTTTAATTGTCGTTCGCGTATGATAATTTTTATCCCGGTTTAACGTCAGGTTCGTTCAAAGCTGAATGGGCGGGAAAAGGGAGAAACGGCGACCGCCGTTCAGAAACGGCGACCGCCGTGGTTGGGCCCGAGGAGTCAGCGTGTCAGCCTGGCCGCGACAGGACTAGCGACGGCGACCGCCGCGTGCCCGCCGCAGGCTAAAAACGGCGCCCGCCGTGTTTTGTCCAGTGGGCATTGCCCGTTGGTCGCCGGCGGTAATTGAGGCGCGCCGATCTTGCTTTCGGCCGTGTCTTAGGGTTTGGTTGAGGCTCCCAGGTGTTTGGCTATAAATAGGGGTGTTTGGGAGAGGGTTTTGAAGCCATTCCAACCCCGAATCGCTGTCGGATTTCCTTCTCGTCGGAGTTGGTTTTCGCCGGAGTTTGAAGGTCTCGCCGGTGTTGCTTTGGTGTGTTTCCTGAGTGCCTTTGTGAAGCTTTTGGTTAGCCTTGGAGGTTAGAAGCCAAAGCAAGTCGAAGGAGGACGAACCGCTCGTGTTTTGGGGTGAGATTTCTCTCGTCTCTGTCGACCGTGTTCTTCACGGCGACCGCCGTGATGAATGCGGCGACCGCCGCCAGTGCCCAGAACGCCTTCGTGGCTTTGGCTTGGTTGGTTGTCATCGTGGCGTCTTTCCTTTCGTGTTCTTTCGCCGTGTTTAGATTCGTACTGTTTATGTCGGATCTAACTTAGGGTTCCTTTTATGGGTCGACTCGAAGGTTGTTGTGTTGTCGGATCTATACCCGTGTCGAGCCGGAATCCAGTTGTCGTCTTTAGACTATTATGCGGATTAAGGCAAGTGGCGGTTCGCTCTTGCTCATCATTCCATATTTACATTAATTATCAGTAGTTTATCTGAGTAATTAATTTGGAATGATTATGGTGTTCATCTGGAAACGGTTTTGTTAACTATTTTGGAAAACTAAAATACGATGTTATAATAGGTTGTATATCTGTTAGAACAACGCTATTATATATATATGTGATTAATACAGATATTATTATAGGTTGTATATTGTTAGAACAACGCTATTTTATCTGTTTCTGGCCGCGATGGCTTTGTTGTGATTGATTACTGTGTTGAACTGTTTAGTTAGCACGAGTATTCGTAGGAACGCTACTGTGTATCTCATTGCGAGTGCTAGTCGTTTCTTGATAACCTGGTGGTTAGGATTTAGTTCCTACCATCCTTCTCTAATGCCGTTTGTAGGGATTTAGTTCCCGACTCCGCCTTGAGGGATTTAGTTCCCGTGGGATTTAGTTCCCGAACCGACTTTAGGGATTTAGTTCCCGAGTCAACTCTGTCTTAGGGATTTAGTTCCCGAGGGATTTAGTTCCCGAACCGACTTTAGGGATTTAGTTCCCGAGTCAACTCCGTCCATGGATTTAGTTCCCGACGATATCTCTTTATCCCGATGGATGAGATGATTTAAAAGCCTATAACGTGATGTGGGTTTTTGGAATTAAATAAGATAAAGTGCCCGAGTGCACATAATTAATATATCTTTGGCGAGTAGTGCAGCTAAGTAAATAGTGCAGCTAGGAAACCTCGTCTCGACTGTTGATCAGAGTACGTTCTCTTTCCAATCTGGATTCGCTGTAAGCGATGAGGTTGGTCGTGAACCGAAACATCTTAGTCAGTTTTTAAATCATTATGTGGTTCTGTAAGATCCAGACTTGAATGTAGTACGTTCTCCTTCCGATCTGGATTCGCTGTAAGCGGTGAGGTTGGTTGTGAGCCGAAGCATCTCAGTCAGCTTTTAATCGCTGTTGTTTGATGCAGTAAACATTCCAGATTTGTCATATTTCTTTAAAGACTCATTTCCGTTGGAGTCTTCTTTCGGGTCGATTTCTGTGAAGATTCAGTCTTCCAGAATCTTCTCTTGTGCATATCTCTTGTTTATTCAAGTAGAGTATGGTGGTTGACAAGCGTACTCGATTTTATTCGAGGGACGAGGAGTCTAACCTAATACGACTGCTTAGAACCACTCTGCTTTTTACCCTTGCTAGTCTATTCAAGTAGACTAACCCACGAACATTATTCTCCGCATGTGGGCTGGTGTCATCCGTTCGATTCGGCACATCAGATAGAGCGAAGATATGAGGAGACTAGATTGACTATGAAGACGACGGTTGTTTTCAGATGTTTTAATAATTATCTTTTAATCAGGTTGAGATCCTTGGGCAGGTGATCATTGCGATCACAACCCTTTTTGTAATATCTTTTATAAGTCTTCCGCTGTACTTTGTTTAAACTCTGTGTTTGGCCTATTCGGGATTGGGATGTAATCCCGTAACTCATGTTTCATTTGATTGATGTTTTGATTTGGATACTTTGATCATTATGTATCATTGTATGTCTTAAATTGTATTTAAACCGGTAAAGCCTTGGGTGATCTTGGTAAGGAACACTGGGATCACTGGCGGTAATACCTTTCCAAATGGGTTAAGATTTGGGGGTGTTACAATGGTTTCTTGTGAAATGGGCATGAGGGTTCCTTTTGGGCTTTTGGGTTTTCAATTTTTTACACCGTAAATGTGCATTTGGCACCACATCACATTTTTTTTTACTTTTTTCACATATTTTTATTTTTTCTCGATCAAGTTTCTTATTTTTTGGGCCATTAATTTGCCAACCAATTTGTGCAATTGGCGAACATCATTATGTGCATATGGTTATAAGAAATGTGCATTTTGTTATAACATAATATGTGAATGTGCATTTGTCGAACATCATTATGTGCAGTTAGTTATAACGTGAATATGCATTTGGTGAACACTATTATGTGCATTTTGTTATATTGTGAATGTGTATTTGGTGATATCGTGATGTGCATTTGGTCATAACGTGATGTCCATTTTGGTTAGAACACGATGTGCATTTGGATTTGTAGGATGTGCATTTCATTATAATGTAATGAGAAATTAGTGATATGTGATGTGTATTTGGTCATAACGTGATGGTTAATGTCCAATAAATATGATAAATTATCTTTTTTTAATCTTTCATTACAAACTAAATAATCTAATATAGTTCAATGGTTAAAGACATTTTCATAATACAAGAGGTATAAGGTTCAATCCTCATTCTTAACAACTTTAGTTTACTATTTTATCTTTTATTATTTTTTTGTTTATATTAATTAGTTACTCAAATCTTTATATCTATCTATTTATCTATCTATCTATAAATATATAAAGTATACCTTTGCCCATTTAATGCCTTATAAATTCCATCTCATTTTATTTTTACATTCCACTAGAAGTCAAATATTCTATTAATTTATCTCAATGGTTTAGTAAATGGACTTCATAAAATAAAAAGTTAAAAGTTCATTCTTCTTAGAAACAATTTGATTTCCGATATTTTTCCTAGACCTAAGGAGTTTTTTTTTTTAAATCAGCCATTATAATCTTAGTACTTGACAATTATCTCAATAAGTAAACCTAAAAGTAACATTAAAAAGCAAAAAAAAAGAAGAAAACAAACTTAAAAAGGAATTAAGAATACATTTATTGTCTTATTCATATATAAGACAACAATGTGAGATTTCTACAAAAAAATAGACAATTTGAGGTGGTTTGGTAAATGCAATTGAAAAATTCAAATCACAATTAGAATATATATTTTTATTTGTTTTGTGGTCTTTTTTCATGGCTAGCTAAATAATTTCATTTTTTACTACTCACATATATAAATCAAAATCTCTATACAACATAAAAATACATAATTAAATGTAAAATAATATATCAAAATTAAGACATGTAAAATCCAAATAACATAATTCAAATATAAAAAATTGTATCCACTTGAGTACCAAAACAAATATTGTATCCACCTTATCAAGATTAAATTACAAACTATTTTAATGTAATAATTTAACTAATCACTTAAAAATAAAATACTGCTTACCTCATTCAAATTAAAACATGCCAATATAATCTTCATAAAACTCTCAAATCCACTAATAACATTCAAACTTAAACACATAATTTCAATGCATATATTGAATTTTTCATACTTATTATAATACTTTTTTCCATAACTCTAAATGACTATTTTTCAATTTTGATATTACATACCCAATTTAACTTCTTGTATGCCCAACATGTCCGTCCCGATGGGTGGTGCAAGTGGTGCGCCGGAATAGGGCCTCCATAATGTTGGGACCTAATATATATTTTCAATATTGAAAAAATGTAAGGTTAAATGTTTGTTCGAGTGGGAGAATGAATGAAAGATTGTTATTTGGTTCTAGGTTCGAACTTCACCTGGCCTCTTCCCTCTTTTTCCTAGTTAATTTCTTTGTTGGGCCCTTTATTTCTTCTTGCTCTTTTACCAAAATTTTCCATTAGTCTGTTCTCTTTGATTAATTTAAGCCCATTTCTATTTCTTTCATCTTATATATTTTTTGCTCAATTATTATTTTTATGGTTATCAATGTTTTTTATATTTTTTAACATTGTCAACCTTCTTTCAGTTTTTCTTGTGAAAATGTGTTATCTTGACATTTTATAAAAGGTGGGTGTAAAATAGATTTAAATATTTTTATTATACTACAATATTTGTTCAATTAGACATTCCAACATAAGTAATAGATAATCATACAGCTAAAAAAATAGTCAAATCATCAATTAATTAATAATACAATCATTATCCAAAATAACATGATAATTTAAACTTCCGTAACTTGTTATACTATAAGGCCTCATGTCGAATTTTGAACAGGGCCTTCAAAATCTTCTAGACGGCCCTGATGCCCAATATTTAGTCTAAGGAAGAGACTAGAAAAGCTGCATGCATATGATGTGCTTCTCAAGATAAGTTCCAGCTTGTTCGATTCATCTGGGGAAGGACCTTACTACAAAATGATTAAGATGGTAAGTATGGCATGTATTCATTCTTGATTAGTTGATTTGGTGAAATTTCCTTAATATCAACTTTACCGTTTAAATACTCTGATACTAGATCTGAATTTGGCAACATATACAAAATATGTACATCTAAATCCTATATTCAACTTATGTTTGAACTGCTGGTATTAAGCGCTGGTCTTTTGACTCGAGAAAAACCTGTGATCATATTTTTGTTATTTATTTTTGATATTTGTATCGAGTGATGCTTGTTTTCCTGCATCGTGCTTTCTTATTTTGCTTGTATCTACTCACAATTACATTGTATACATCCCCAAATGATGGGATATCTCTCCAGTAATAAGTGGAGCCGTTTCTGCGCTATCAATGCTAGTGTACAAGGAACCTAAAGTCAGTTTGTCTATACCAGAACTTGTCTCTTCTATCACAACTTTACTGCTGGGCAAAGCTGTGGAAGTTGTTAAAGTTAGTAACTCTTAACGCTTTACAATATCCTCACCATCTATAACTATTGTTGATTAATCGTTAACTATTTTGTTCACCACATAGTCAGCTTTGGGCTTCGTTAAAGTGTTGGTCTCATGCTTGGAGACGAACGATATGCACGGTCTTCTTCCTGAAATTGTCGATGTTGTTCTTCATTGGTCATCCGTCTCTTTAGTTTATATTTTAATATTTTATTTTGACGCATGTGCTTGCAATGGCTAGGTCACTGTGATTTTGGAGATAATAATAATAAGAAAGTGTGGTCTCGGTTTAGTTGAATCGATAACAAATAGTCAATATCGCGGATCGTTTTGCAGGCAAGTCCCCTATTTCCTTTCAGTTCATGTCAGTGATTGGGGATGTTTTCTAATGAAGTTGTATGACATATGAAAACAGAACTGTCATGGGAAGAACAACTCTTGATAAGATCATCAATTTGTTATTGTTAAGATATTTAGGATTATAATTATTTTGTAATTATAGTTTTTATCTTTTAGATAATTTAGGAGATCTTCTCTCATTCAGTTATAACCTCTCCTTATATGTACACAATCTTTTCATTAATGAAAGATTATCAATTCCATTATCTCCTTATATCGTATCAGCCATCAGATCCTGAACCCTCCTCCACAAAATACTAACCCACGACACAGCCATGGCAACAGATTTTGCCACTCAAATTCCCAATCCACATGACTCAAACCACCCATTCACAATTGTTCCTCTTCCAAAATGTGTTCAAACTCACATCCACAAATTATCTCACATGAAAACTCCAAATTCAGGTAACCCTTGAGGGCTACGACTTGTTCAAATTTCTCGACGACTCTCACCCACCACCGTCTGAGACCACCACAACAACAACCACACCTCCACAACACGTCCCGAATATGGCGTTTCTTGCTTGGAAACGTCAAGATCGGCTCCTGTACGGCGCCCTTCTCGGCAACCTCTCTTCGTCTGTGGCTTCCTTGGTTACCCAAACGATCTACACCCATCGGGCTTGGGACTTGCTGTAGCAGACTTTTGCAAAGGCTTCTTGTGGCCACATCAAACAACTTAAGGCCAAGTTATGATCGTCCGAAAAAGGCAATCAACCGATTTCAGACTATATGCACTCCCTCAAAATCACAGCAAATCTGCTTGCGTCGCTCGGCGCCATAGTCCACTCGGAAGATCTCACAGACCATGTCCTTAGTGATCTTGATGTCTCATACAAACCGGTGATCGATGACGTTAACGCGCGTGACACTCCCATTTCTTTTGAAGAACTTCATGAGAAGCTCATCCACCAGGAGCTTGCCATCAAGGCCGATTCCAAGGCAACACGGGGCTACAACCTTGAATGTTTAGACGAAACAACAAAAGCAGCGGGGCAAAACTTCCGGCACTCCCTTGCCCTGGCAGCCCGCCCCACAGCCACAAAACCAACCTCTCTGGCCTCCCACTACCTCAGTACGTCCCATGGCACCACAACCTACCCAACCCGGCTCGTCCCCCGGTAAACCTTTTCGCGGTCGTTGCCAATGGTGTCGTGAACTTGGTCATGCCCTCACACAATGCCATGCCTTTAAACAACAGTACCATGACCTCCCTTTACCCTCCACCGTTGGCTTCCCTGCCATGCAGCCCCAACCGATTGCCAACACCCTAAACATGGCCCCACCTGTATAATACCCCTCATTTTTATGAGACCATTCCGAGGAAGTTCCCGAACAAGTGAAAGGACGTCGAATTTAATTCGGAAGAGTTAAGACATTCAAGGAAATGTATCTCCTCCATAATAAATTTCTAAGTGAAATAAAATACATTCGACGTATTTTCAAGATATACAAATGGTCATCCGAGTACAAAGACGTTAACAAGTATGAATATATTTAACCCGGCATTTTTAACGGAACATCCATCCGAAAAGGGACAAGTGTCCCGTAACAATTGGACCAAGATTACTCAATTGGACGGATGGCATGTTTATGAGCAAACTTGCATGTTAAGGCTTACCTAGTTACTCACTTAATTAGCCTTGCTACGTGGAACATATATACATAAGATGAAGTTGGCAACTTAGCAAGTTGCAAGTGACAAGGCAAGGCAACTTGCAAGGTATCACGTGAACTTGCAGAAATTGTTGGCCAATTTGCACAAAAGTGGACAGCACCTAAGGCATCATCACGGCTATATATATAGTGAGGGTACTAGCTTCACTTGGGTGATATTAAGCTTTAAGCGTGGGCTTTTAAGCTGAGATTTAAATCAGAAATATTAGCATAGCTTTACACATATAATAAGAGGAAAACCGTGAGTGAAGAACGGGAGTTGAAGCTAAGAAAGCTTCCTTCGCTTTTAAGGAATTTTAGCTCTCGTTAAACACTCTTCCACCTCTAAAATTCTAAGTATCCTTTGGGCTAAGATCTGAGCTCCCTTTCCAAGCTATAATAGTGGTGATTAAGGGTGCCAAGGATCAAGGATCAAAAGCTCTCGAAACCGAGGCGAAACGAGGTAAGTTGTCGCCGAAGTCATCGTTACTATTGTCTTGCCACACCCGCGGCCATAGAATCGCACCCCGCGGCCACTAAACCGCACCCCGCGGTCTTGCTTGGCGCACCCGCGGTGGGCCTTGGTCCGGGTGTGTTCTTGCTTGTTCTCGAGTTTTCGAGCAAGGCTTGGCTTTCCTTTGATCCTTGTTTCATTTCCTTAGATTCATATGTGTTTGAATCTAACTTAGAATTTCTTTATGGGTTGTCCCATGAGGAACTTATAATCCAGGTCCTGTCGTTGCTTTGGACTCGGAGTCCAGACGAGGTTAAGTTTGTGCTGCTTTCTGCGGATCTAAGGCAAGTGGCAGTTCGCTCTTGCTCATCATTCCATAATTCCATTGGTTATCAATAATTTGATTGTTAATCAAGTTGGAATGATTCCTGTTTTCATCTGGAACCATTTTGATATCGAAGTATGATTTTGAGACTTGTATGATATTAGGCTACTATATGGTTATAGTAATGCTATTATCTAGATATATATATGCAGGTTTGTATATATAGATATATATATATATGTTGTTATGATTATGCTTTGATGGCATAAAAGTAATGATTGTATGTTAAACTGTTTAGTTAGCACGAGTATTCGTAGGAGCGGTAGTCCTAGAGAGGGCTATGCGTTTCTTGATAACCCGGTTTACAGGTTGGAAGGATCCAATCCTGTTTGCAGGTCTTGACCAGTCACTCTACCTCGGTGGTAGGGGGTGAGGGCACAACAGCTGGTGCTCATATTAGGATTCCGATCCCATGTAGCATATGTTGCTCGGTGCAACGTATGTATGCATGCCTTGTTAGGCATGTGTGTAAAGATCCCCTGTAGCATGTGTTGCTCGGAGCAACATATGTAGGTTTGTATATATAGATATATATATATATATATGTTGTTATGATTATGCTTTGATGGCATAAAAGTAATGATTGTATGTTGAACTGTTTAGTTAGCACGGGTATTCGTAGGAGCGGTAGTCCTAGAGGGGGCTATGAGTTTCTTGATAACCCGGTTTGCAGGTTGGAAGGATCCAACCCTGTTTGCAGGTCTTGACCAGTCACTCTACCTCGGTGGTAGGGGGTGAGGGCACAACAGTTGTTGCTCATATTAGGATTCTGATCCCATGTAGCATATGTTGCTCGGTGCAACGTATGTATGCATGCCTTGTTAGGCATGTGTGTAAAGATCCCCTGTAGCATGTGTTGCTCGGAGCAACATATGTATGCATGCCCTGCTAGGCATGTGTGTAAAAACTTATAATTTGATTGAAAGTTTTATGATTAGAGAAGATAGGTGTCTTGTGTAGCATATGTTGCTCGGTGCAACATATGTATGCATGCCCTACAAGGCTTGGCTTTCCTTTGATCCTTGTTTCCTTTCCTTAGATTCATATGTGTTTGAATCTAACTTAGGATTTCTTTATGGGTTGTCCCATGAGGAACTTATAATCCAGGTTCTGTCGTTGCTTTGGACTCGGAGTCCAGACGAGGTTAAGCTTGTGCTGCTTTCTGCGGATCTAAGACAAGTGGCGGTTCGCTCTTGCTCATCATTCCATAATTCCATTGGTTATCAATAGTTTGATTGTTAATCAAGTTGGAATGATTCCTGTTTTCATCTGGAACCATTTTGATATCGAAGTATGATTTTGAGACTTGTATGATATTAGGCTACTATATGGTTATAGTAATGCTATTATCTAGATATATATATATGCAGGTTTGTATATATATATATATATGTTGTTATGATTATGCTTTGATGGCATAAAAGTAATGATGGTATGTTAAACTGTTTAGTTAGCACGAGTATTCGTAGGAGCGGTAGTCCTAAAGGGGGCTATGCGTTTCTTGATAACCTGGTGGAAAGGTTGAAAGGATCCAACCCCGTTTACAGGTCTTGACCAGTCACTCTACCTCGGTGGTAGGGGGTGAGGGCACAACAGCTGGTGCTCATATTAGGATTCCGATCCCCTGTAGCATATGTTGCTCGATGCAACGTATTTATGCATGCCTTGTTAGGCATGTGTGTAAAGATCCCCTGTAGCATGTGTTGCTCGGAGCAACATATGTATGCATGCCCTGCTAGGCATGTGTGTAAAAACTTATAATTTGATTGAAAGTTTTATGATTAGAGAAGATAAGTGTCTTGTGTGCACATAATTAATATGCTCTTTAGTGACTTTTAAACTTATGTGTAGAAAAAGGGTTCCAGATACTTGTCATACTTGGTGGTAAAGACTCGATCTGTTGGAGTCTTTCTTGTTGGATTTTCCCATAAGGCTCAATTCAGTTGGAGTCTTCTCTTGTTCATGTCTCTTGTTGTATTTCAGTAGAACTATGGTGGTTGACTATCGTCATCGGTTTTTACTCGAGAAATGATGAGTCTAACCTAATACAACTACTTAGAACCACTCTGATTTGTACCCTTGCATAGTCTTTCATTAGACTAACCAACCTAAATTGTTCTCTGCATGGTTGGCTGGTGTCATCCATTCGATTCGGCACATCAGATGAATTGAGGATCCATGAAGGCTAGATCGATTACGAACATGAACGGTATTGGAAAATGTTTTAATCAGGCTACGATCTTTGGGCGTTGACCACTGCGGTCAATACTCTTGTAAATTATTTTAAGCCTTCCGCTGTATTGTAATAACTCTGTATTTTGTCGCATTTCGAATTGTATTGTAATTCCGCGACTATGATTTAAATAAAGTTATGATATTTTGTATTATAACTGTTGTTTTATGATTTGTACAAACTGGTAAAGCCTTGGGTGACATCGGACATAACGTCTGAGGTCACTGGCGGTAATACCTTTCCAAGGAAAAATTTGGGGGTGTTATATATTTGGTATCAGAGCTAAAGTTTTTTTTTTTAATGGGTTGGGTATTTTGAAAGGTTTTATCCTTCTACATTTTTTCCCCGTTTTGAACTGGAAAATGTTTTCCAAACGAATTTGAAATAAATATCGTTCATAGTCGTGCCTTCTTTAGTCTGATATGAGAGGTATGGGAGTTACCTCTATATCTAGAAAGATTGATCTCTTCTTGTTGTTGTAAGACATAGGTGTTTGTCTATTTTTTTGAAAGGACTCGGAAGGTGCCGAGATGATTCTATCATCTCTAGTAAGGTTAGATTTCCCTGTTTTTCAGAGATATTTCGAGGTTAGAGGACTTAGTAGTCCCCTCGAAGGTATCAAGTATGTACTTCCTGAGTTGGTAGTACTAATATCCTGGTGCTGTAATCTCTGAATAAATTGGTGTGAATGCTCGAGAGATTAGTGTAGATGAATCTTGTGCCCTTTGTTTATAATTCATTTATAAAATTATCAAGTTGATCTATTCTAAGTGATTTTATTACATTGATATATGGGAAGGTATTAATGTAAGAAATACTTGGAATTTGATCGGTAAACAGATGGTGAACACAAGAAACAACAACCGTAACGGTGTTGGGTCAAGTAACAATCCCAGACCAGTCAGGAGGAATGTTGTACACTCTGAGAATGTGCACGAGTCTGCATCCAATGTTAACCCTGGAGGCAATGGCCAAGCTCCGGCCAACGCTCTAATGGTATTTGATGAGGCAACGGTTGCAGCAATTCGAGGAATTGTTATGCAAGCCATGGCAGATGCATTACGACCAGATGCGCCTCAGGCACAAGGAGTGTCAATTCCTCCACCAGTTTCCAGGTTTGGGGAAGCACAGACTCATGAACCTGTAATTCAAGAGAACGCAGTCGGGAATAGAAGTAATTATGCCCGAGCTTTAAAGACCATAAACTCTATGAGACCCGATAGTTACAATGGAAAAGGCGAGCCAATCCGTGTAGCTCACTGGTTTTCCCACATGGAAAGGCTATTCTGCAACGTGGAATGCACTGAGGCTGAAAGAGTGCATATAGCGTCTCTCCAACTGAAGGAAGATGCTAGCGAGTGGTGGGAGAACATCGGTCTTGCAGATAGCCCTGATCTGAGCTGGGCAATGTTCAAGACCAAGATGACGGACCGTTTCTTCTCTCGAGCTTTGAGGGAGGAAAAACGCAAGGAATTTCTCTATCCAAAGATTGATGGGTTGAAGGTGGCTGAGCTAGCTACAAAGTTCAATCACCTATTGCAGTACGCTGGATCGGAGGTATCCAATGAGGAACAAAAGATTAGGTATTTCCATGAATGGATGAGTCCCGATATCAAGCCATTGATGGTACGTCACGGATGCTCCACGCTAGAGCAGTATGTGGATGCTGCTTACCAACTGGAGGTCACCCTGGAGGAGTCGACTAAGAGACGTAATCATCAGAAGTCGACACAGAGTCAGTCTCAGGTGAGCGGATTTAAGCGTCCGGCGCCACCATCAAATTTTGCCAAGTCTGGCCGAGCAAAGACTGAAACGAGTCATGGTGAGTCAATGCAATAGTCTGGCCGGAGTACAAACTCGCTTCAATGCTTCAATTATGGTGAGTTCGGACACAAGAGTAAGGGATGTCCAAGAGAGAAGAGGATTTGTTATGGCTGTGGGAAGGAAGGACATATGCAGAAATTTTGTCTTCAACAGAGGCAAAAGGGTACTGAATCACAGCCAGGATTGGTTAGTCAAAACAACCAGCCTAGATTCAGGCCAACAGAAGCTCCTAATCCTTCTATGCAGACCACGGCTCGGGATAAAGGAAAAGCCCCTGTTACTTCAAGCAGCTAAGGGCAAATACTTTTTGCAATGTATCAACCTGATGAGCAAGGTACAGGGTGATTAGACATCCTTAGTTGTTTTAGTAGTTGATGTAAATAGAAGGTTGAGGCAGTTGAGCCGTTAATCTCTATAGTCATAAGATGTTCATGTGAATATTCTTTTGTTAGTATAATCCAAGTTTCTATAATAGAACGATGTTCTTTCGTATGGGATAATTAAGGATTTCTCTTAAGAATTTTGATGTCTGAGTGACTTTTGGATCAAGGAAGTGGCTTTCGTAGGCCATGTTGTAGGCCATGAATAGACAGACTACTGAGAAGGGAAGTGTATAAGAAGGATAGTTCATATGGAACTTGTTTTCTCTATTACGACTAGTGTAGGACAATGGTTAAGGTTGGCTTTTGAAAAGCCAAGGGTGCAAAGTCATAGGAATTATTTTGGAAGATCTATTCGAAGTTTCGTTTTGAGGTCGTTTTGAGGCTTCCTTAAGAGAAGCGATATAAGGATTAGACAGAGAGTGATGTCACGTTTAAGGAAATAAAGTGATTGGGCACAACTGTGCTAATCGATTTATTACGATCTTGTTTCGAGGAAACTAGAGGCCTGAGTTGGCAATGAACTTTAGGGCCAAATGATCAAAGTTGGGAAGTTGTCCTTTGAGGGAATAAAGAGTTATGACACTTGGGAATTTACAAGGTTCGATATTTGAACCGTATGTGAATGGGCCATCCATAAGGCGTATAGTACAACCCTTATTGGAAAGATCAGGTTGTGAAGTTACTGTGTTAGGAAGAGGCCATTTAATTGGAAGGATTATAGTGTAAGGATAAATCATATTGATGATTCCGATAAACTAAAGGATTTAGTACATAGATTAAGTTTATGTATGCTTAAGGAATAAGGTAACAGTGCTACTTGTGTACATCTATTGGAAAATTAGGATACAAGTGATTGATTCAGTTGGTAATGAATCATTTAGCAATATGATACTATGAGGAAACAGGAATAAGATCTCATGTGATTGGTTTGGAGAGCATACGAATAAATGTTATGATTATTCTTGGAGAAAGTATAAGAATCTTAAATGATTTAAGATAGAGATGGCATAAGGTCAAACTTACTTCCAGATAAATAATGGAATTGTAAGAGATACCTTTAAAGAAATTGAGGATATAATGTTTTGAGGTTACTAAAATTTGATATGTGGATTGTAAGGAATTAAGATGTGAACTTTGGGAAGATGTATATAAGGAAACTGGAAGGGAGATGCGTGTTCTCCTATTGAAGGTACAGTAATGTCGTTATGATGAATTATGGAGACCATTATTATATAGTGGTCAGGATCTTGTGGGTATAGTAAGAATGATTACATGGTATAATATATAAAGATAAGGTTGCGGATGATACTTAGTTGATTGAGGATAAAGGACTTCAGGTGAGCTGAAAGCTACAAAGTCAGTAGTAATTCCTTTTGAGAAAGATCGAGTATAAGGTCATAATGATGCATAGTGACTCGCTAAAACCTTTGAGGATAAGGTGCGAGTATAAGTATGTTGGGGAGTACTGATGAATTAAAAGATATCGTGTATAGACTATTTTTCTGTGTGATTGAGGAATAGAGTAGTACAGATTATCGGTATGAACCTATTGAGGAATGGGGATGCCAGCGAGACATTTGGAGAAATAGGAAAACTAAGTTGTAGGCTCATGCCTAAGATAGTTCCGGATTTATAGGATTCAGTTATGAGTCAACATATGAGACCTGGACTAGAGTATGTTTGATGATTGGGATGTTCGCAAGAACAAGTCCAGTAAGGCAGAGTAGCAGTCCAATCGTCGGTACGGACCGTAGTGATTCATGTTTGGAACGAAAAAGTGTTCATGGGAAGCCTGGAGAATTATAGAGGAAATGCATAGAAACTTATTTTAAGGGGATGGTGATGTAATACCCCTCATTTTTATGAGACCATTCGGAGGAAGTTCCCGAACAAGTGAAAGGACGTCGAATTTAATTCGGAAGAGTTAAGACATTCAAGGAAATGTATCTCCTCTGTAATAAATTCCTAAGTGAAATAAAATACATTCGACGTATTTTCAGGATTTACAAATGGTCATCCAGATACAAAGACGTTAACAAATACGAATATATTTAACCCGAGATTTTTAACGGAACATCCATCCGAAAAGGGACAAGTGTCCCGTAACAATTGGACCAAGATTACTCAATTGGACGGATGGCATGTTTATGAGCAAACTTTTATGTTAAGGCTTACCTAGTTACTCACTTAATTAGCCTTGCTACGTGGAACATATATACATAAGATGAAGTTGGCAACTTAGCAAGTTGCAAGTGACAAGGCAAGGCAACTTGCAAGGTATCACGTGAACTTGCAGAAATTGTTGGCCAATTTGCACAAAAGTGGACAGCACCTAAGGCATCATCACGGCTATATATATAGTGAGGGTACTAGCTTCACTTGGGTGATATTAAGCTTTAAGCGTGGGCTTTTAAGCTGAGATTTAAATCAGAAATATTAGCATAGCTTTACACATATAATAAGAGGAAAACCGTGAGTGAAGAACGGGAGTTGAAGCTAAGAAAGCTTCCTTCGCTTTTAAGGAATTTTAGCTCTCGTTAAACACTCTTCCACCTCTAAAATTCTAAGTATCCTTTGGGCTAAGATCTGAGCTCCCTTTCCAAGCTATAATAGTGGTGATTAAGGGTGCCAAGGATCAAGGATCAAAAGCTCTCGAAACCGAGGCGAAACGAGGTAAGTTGTCGCCGAAGTCGTCGTTACTATTGTCTTGCCGCACCCGCGGCCATAGAATCGCACCCCGCGGCCACTAAACCGCACCCCGCGGTCTTGCTTGGCGCACCCGCGGTGGGCCTTGGTCCGGGTGTGTTCTTGCTTGTTCTCGAGTTTTCGAGCAAGGCTTGGCTTTCCTTTGATCCTTGTTTCATTTCCTTAGATTCATATGTGTTTGAATCTAACTTAGAATTTCTTTATGGGTTGTCCCATGAGGAACTTATAATCCAGGTCATGTCGTTGCTTTGGACTCGGAGTCCAGACGAGGTTAAGTTTGTGCTGCTTTCTGCGGATCTAAGGCAAGTGGCGGTTCGCTCTTGCTCATCATTCCATAATTCCATTGGTTATCAATAATTTGATTGTTAATCAAGTTGGAATGATTCCTGTTTTCATCTGGAACCATTTTGATATCGAAGTATGATTTTGAGACTTGTATGATATTAGGCTACTATATGGTTATAGTAATGCTATTATCTAGATATATATATGCAGGTTTGTATATATAGATATATATATATGTTGTTATGATTATGCTTTGATGGCATAAAAGTAATGATTGTATGTTAAACTGTTTAGTTAGCATGAGTATTCGTAGGAGCGGTAGTCCTAGAGAGGGCTATGCGTTTCTTGATAACCCGGTTTGCAGGTTGGAAGGATCCAATCCTGTTTGCAGGTCTTGACCAGTCACTCTACCTCGGTGGTAGGGGGTGAGGGCACAACAGCTGGTGCTCATATTAGGATTCCGATCCCATGTAGCATATGTTGCTCGGTGCAACGTATGTATGCATGCCTTGTTAGGCATGTGTGTAAAGATCCCCTGTAGCATGTGTTGCTCGGAGCAACATATGTAGGTTTGTATATATATATATATATATATATATGTTGTTATGATTATGCTTTGATGGCATAAAAGTAATGATTGTATGTTGAACTGTTTAGTTAGCACGAGTATTCGTAGGAGCGGTAGTCCTAGAGGGGGCTATGAGTTTCTTGATAACCCGGTTTGCAGGTTGGAAGGATCCAACCCTGTTTGCAGGTCTTGACCAGTCACTCTACCTCGGTGGTAGGGGGTGAGGGCACAACAGTTGTTGCTCATATTAGGATTCCGATCCCATGTAGCATATGTTGCTCGGTGCAACGTATGTATGCATGCCTTGTTAGGCATGTGTGTAAAGATCCCCTGTAGCATGTGTTGCTCGGAGCAACATATGTATGCATGCCCTGCTAGGCATGTGTGTAAAAACTTATAATTTGATTGAAAGTTTTATGATTAGAGAAGATAGGTGTCTTGTGTGCACATAATTAATATGCTCTTTAGTGACTTTTAAACTTATGTGTAGAAAAAGGGTTCCAGATACTTGTCATACTTGGTGGTAAAGACTCGATCTGTTGGAGTCTTTCTTGTTGGATTTTCCCATAAGGCTCAATTCAGTTGGAGTCTTCTCTTGTTCATGTCTCTTGTTGTATTTCAGTATAAGTATGGTGGTTCACTATCGTCATCGGTTTTTACTCGAGAAACGATGAGTCTAACCTAATACAACTACTTAGAACCACTCTGCTTTGTACCCTTGCATAGTCTTTCATTAGACTAACCAACCTAAATTGTTCTCTGCATGGTTGGCTAGTGTCATCCGTTCGATTTGGCACATCAGATGAATTGAGGATACATGAAGGCTAGATCGATTACGAACATGAACGGTATTGGAAAATGTTTTAATCAGGCTACGATCTTTGGGCGTTGACCATTGAGGTCAATACTCTTGTAAATTATTTTAAGTCTTCCGCTGTATTGTAATAACTCTGTATTTTGTCGCATTTGGAATTGTGTTGTAATTCCGCGACTATGGTTTAAATAAAGTTATGATATTTTGTATTATAACTGTTGTTTTATGATTTGTACAAACTGGTAAAGCCTTGGGTGACATCGGACATAACGTCTGAGGTCACTGGCGGTAATACCTTTCCAAGGAAAATTTTGGGGGTGTTACAACCTGACCCATCCTTCCTTGTAGACAGCGGTGCATCCCACCATATGACCCATGACCTTAACAACCTTGCCCTACATTACCCTTATAACGATCCTGATGCATTGTTTATGGGTGATGGTGTAACACCCCCGACTTACGTCGGTAGTGCCACACGCTAGTGACCTCAGACGTTACTGTTTGATGTCACCCTAGGCTTTAATCGGAACAATTAATCTTAAATAAACATAATCACTAACGAAAGGTTAAACAGCGGAAGACATTTTTAAATGGAACTCAACCATTTTTATTAAAAGATTTCTCAAGAACAATTTACAACAGAGTGAAATTACCAGGGAAGACTTTAAATTACACAGCGGGAGACTTTAAGAATAAACCTATTACATGACTAGGTTATAAAAATACATATTAAAGTAATACTTAACGACCTTGAAATACCGATACTTAAATCTACAACTGCAAGCCTCTTCTTCAATTGGTTACTTAGAATCTTCGGGGACCAACCACTGATGTGCCGTATAGGACGGATGGCACCAACCAACCATGCAAGGAATAAAACCCGGTTGGTTAGTCTAATGAAAGACTATGCAAGGGTGAAAATAGAATGGTTCTAGTGATCGTAACCGTTTACTATCATTGTCCCTCGAATAACAATCGAAAGAACGATACATAACCCGGAACTTTCACGGAATGATTAAAGTTTAGACATGCACTGAAAAGAAGACTCCAAAGGAATTGAGTCTTAAGGGAAAGTATGACAAATGTTTGGAAACGTTATAGTTTTCATACAAGCGTTTAAAAATGACTTGATCATTTGGGTCAACGACCAACCTCACCGCGCAATGCGAATCCAGATTGGAAAGAAGACTTACTCTAACCGAAGTTCGGGCGGTTTCCACGTTGTACTCCTCGCCCGAGGGTTTATTAATTATGTGCATAATCACACTTATCTTCTTTAATTCCACAACGTATATTCACGTTAAAGCTTTTATCATATAAATATATATCATCTCGATACGAGAGATGTCTTGGGAATAAATCCCGATTGTTGGCACTAGATGTGTGCACCTCCCCTATACTCGGATAGGGGATAGTCATGACCAAGAAAGGGTGTTAGGGCTTGGACATCCTATACACCACGGTTATAAAGAAACGGCTAGACCTCGCAAGGTACATAGCGTTCCTACGAATACTCGTTCTAACTATATATGTATAAGTTCACACATAAAATCCACACCAATAGCATCATGGTAATAATAGATAGAATAGCGTTGTTTCTAGCAATATATACAACCTATCATAATATCACATTTTATATCATATCATTTATAAAATCTGTTCCCAAACGAAAACAACAATTCATCCCAATTTAATTAACAATCCGAAATAATTGATAATTTACGGAAACATGGAATGCTAAGCAAGAGCGAACCGTCACTTGCCTTGATCGAGACGAACGAACGATGTAGGGTTTCTGGGTCCGGAAACTAGAATCTGGAATCGGGTTACGGATTCCTATGACGACAACAAACCCACGACGAAACCCTAGGTTAGATTCGATACGAATAATAATACGAATCTAAGGAAACGAAAGGAACGAGGGTCCCATTCGTGACCGACTTGTCCAACGCCACGATCGCATTTGCTAAGGCAAACCGCGGTCGCTGCTTGGATTCCGCGGTTGCGGATGTCTGGGCACCATCTGCGGTCGCGGATATTCATGTCCGCGGTCGCGGACATGAATCCGACGAACCCTAATCGAACCAAATCTCACTGGCGACGACGACGACCACGGCTCGGACTAGAGGGCTTCGACTACCACCACCACGACGCTTCCAAAGCACCACCAAACGAACCACGAAGACCACTGATGCTGCTCCGACATCGACGAAAACTCCGGCGAGCGAGACAAAAACGAACACGATCGAGAGAGAGATTAAGAGACCGATATTTGGATGCTGAACCCCCCACCTCGATCCTCCTTTTATAGCCACCGAGGAGGCCAGGCAAACCTCTCCAGCTCCCTTCCCCCGGCGAAACGACGGCCACCTCAACCGGCGAAACGGCAAAGCCATTGAAGACTACGCTGAATCGTTTTCCGCGATCGCGGAAATCTTCCGCGGTCGCGGAAAATGCCAGTTTGCGTCCTCTGCTTCAGGGAAAAGATTAAACACGTGATAAAATCCCGAAATAATAAATATTTGTACCCAAACAAATATTTTAAGCCTCGAAAATACATCGAATGTATATTATAATGCTCAGGGAATTATTACAGAGATTATACGTATTATAGAAATTCCGAACTTCGCCAAAAGCGACACGATTACAGAACAAGGGTTGTGAAATTACCCAAATACCCTTACTAAAAATGAGGGGTATTACATCACTACCCCCTTAAAAGAAGTTTCGACCCCGAAACTTGGCTGATAACAACTCGAAGATGCGACCTAAAACCAAGTTACCCAACCGAAAGTTTAACCATACCTAACCCCTTTTACACTTTGTAAATTGGTTCAGGCATTTCTAAGTTAAAATTTATAAGTTGGTTCAAATTACAGTTAACGTAAGGTTAACCATAATTTAGACCCTTCACAACCTAAGAGAATTCTATAACTTGCTTTCACCAGACACACATTCTATCATATTACCCCTATGGTAACATGAGGATTATTATATTACTACCCCCTTAAAATAGTTTCGACCCCGAAACTAGCATCGCTAAGCTAAAGGGACCGGTTTCACCATAATCTCACTACCTGATCTTAGTATCCTTAACCATGTCATCCTTGTACTTGCTCCTAGGAAAACGATCTGTTTCCTCGACCATACCATTACCTCGCATATCTTATTTCCACGTGCTACACTTGTATCAACGTGTGACTATATCCACAAGGTCATAATTGTCTTAGGATAATAGTCTCCCAAAATCATCGTAATAGACTTGCTATACCTTAAGCATGAGAATACCCATTCTCTTTCAACCTTTCTCTTTATAAACCATTCTCATAGTACATACCTTATCTTCCTTGAGTTGATATCCTTTAGATAAATTTGGTCCTCGTAACCTATATCACCAAAATCGAACTATTTTTTCGATCATGGCTCCACTTACAACACTGCCTACAATCCTTACGCTTGCTAGAACATATATGATCATCCACCAGATTACCATTGCCTTAATCAGAGTATCCATTATAATCTCCAATATAACATCGCTATATTGCCCTATTCCACATAAAGACCTTGATGTCTTCAAACAGAAGAATACAACATTTTTCTACTAACTTTCCTCCGATGATCAGATCCTCAAGTACATACATAGAATTCAACTATACCGCAACTTATTACTTCCACTTGTCATATAGGCCTTACTCCTTACATACACGGCTCACCTATTTCATTGGTTACCTTAATCACATTTGACCCTTGTGCCATATCTTAACTTAAAATCTTTGCGCATGTGATCCCATAATTGATCACACCATAACCTATGTCCGATTATCTCAACATGATCTAATAATCCATTCCACAAGATTGTACTCCCGTTTTACCCAAACGTTCCATACGATCACCTTAATAGACATGGGTCACCTTTCCTCAAGTCTACGTGCTATCCTCCACATACTTACTTTATGCCACACTATTGATCTTCAAAATCGTAACAAACTTTTACCGGTCGAGTTTGCTATACACCCAAAAATCCTTAAGCAACCAATTGTCCTCATACGATTTATTATCCCAAATCAAGCACCCTTTTGCTTTACTGATACTTACCATTTATCCAAGATTAACCTAACGTATTCCATTATTCAATCTCTAACTTAAACCTTTAAGGTTCCTTAATTCTATTTACTCAAAAATACCATATTGATGCCTTGCCATCAAATCAATCACTTTACGTCCTAATCCTTCAATGGGTATAAACGAGTAACATTTGTTACTTTACTCCTTAAATGCACATGACACAATTTCCCATACTACATCCTTTGGTATCGATATCCTTCGAATAACTAGGCCCTACACCATAACCTTTAAATTTCAAGTGAGCTTTCTCCCAAAACAATCGTCTCACAACTTAATTTTTCTAAAAAGTGCTACATCATCGGCCTTATAGACGTCACACTCTCTAGACATCCACATATCAGACCTTGTAAATCTCCAGATATCGTAACTCTATATCCCTTGAAGGTACAATTCACTGATTCGGTTCTTTGGCCCAAACAAATTTGGCCCTAATGCTCACTTCCAATTCAAAATCTTTAGTTTCCTCAAAACAAGATCACGATAAATCTATTAGCACAATTTTGGCCAATCACTTTATTTTCCCTAAACGTGACATCAAATCGCCTTAACAGGCATCGATCACTCTCCATCCAATCCTGATGTCGATACTTCTAGGAAAGCCTCATAATGAAACCTCAGATAATACTTATGACTTCACACCCTTAGCCTTTCCGAAAGTTTAACCCTCTGGGCCCACAGTGAACATATACTCACTTACACATTCCATAATCACACCCTTGGGTCCTAAGGTTTTACTCAAGGTCGTAATATAGTACGATTTTTTTAGAGGAACTGACTCCCTATGAACTATCTCTGATATACATTTATTCCCTTCTCATCAATCTATCCATATAGACGACTATAGTATGACCTCACAACGAGGCATTCTGAACTTCATATAGTTCATTCCTATGTACTTTTACCAAAACAGTTGTTCAAGGTACACATATGAGAGAGAAAAATTCTTCATCCCATAGAGCATTAACCACATGTATTTGTTTCCTTTACATTAAGGAATTTTGGTAAAACTCAACTCACTAGATAACGCTCGTCACCTCAACGAAGGGAGTAATTAATGTCATACCGATGTGACATTACTCCAAGAGTAAAGAGAGATTCCTAAGAATGGATCTAGGAATCCAGTAATAGAGTCGCCCCTCGTGTTAACCATGTAGGGAACGAACACCTCGACTTCATATGTTACCCTTCCTTTATGAGTCCTGACAACCCTTATCCACACGTGGCATAACTGTTTTTGGCACTCACGAAGTCTCGTATGAACGAACCGTTTGCAAACTTAACGAATTTAGTAATTTCCGGAACAAGGAAATACTTCTTTATTATTCGAAACATTACATAAAACAACTGACAGAAAGTCGAATGGACAGATTACTAAACCATGGAGACTATTGACACAAGTCATCGCTCCTTATTCTCAAAAGCCTTACAAAAGAAAACTACCACCCGCACAGGGCTTCCCTCCCGTCGGGGTGACATATCACAAAGAGTCGTTGCTCTTGACCCGAATATTCCATAGGCGCTTTGCCTTCGATACAAGCAACACATTGCGCCGGAGCAGACACTCTCGCCCTTGGGTTCTGTCCACTGCCAACTTTTAAGGCCTGATAGGGATGGCAATTTCATCCGAACCCGACGAACACCCAAAAAACCCGACTCGAAAAAACGGACGAAAACCCAAAAAAACATGGGTGAGAATCGGGTTTCGGGTGATCGGGTGATGGATCGGGTCGGATTCGGGTGGATGGAACGGGTCAGATTCGGGTGACAGGTTCCATCCACCCGACCCAACCCGACCACTCGACCCGGTCACCCGACTCATTCACCTGACCCGCCACCCGATATAAGATATTTAATATTTATACTTTTTTTAAATCCAAAAAAAACTTATATAAAAGCAAAAACCCTAATGTAAACCTACCCCTCCCATTAAACAAACAGCCACTCCTTGCCTCCTCCCATTTCTTTCTTTCAGCTTATGTGCAGAACATCATTTCCTCTCCTCTCATCTCCTCCATCGACCACCAACTCCCATCTCCTCCACCGACCACCATTACCATGGTTCCTCCATAACTAAGAGACCCTCTCCGAGTCTCCACCGGATCCACCCTCTCCGAGTCCATTCTCCAGCTCGCAGCTCTGTCGTGTCGTCGCCTGTCAGACCGTCACCACCCCTAAAGAGGTATTATCCTACTTCAATATGTATTATATTCAAATTATATAGAGATATGGTGAACCACTGAAGCCAAATCCTAATAAAAATTGGTTATGCATTTGACCTAGATTAGATTGTCCATGGCACCCTCACTGGTTAATAAGCAATCATTGTAAATATGCAACCCGGTTGTAGAAAAAGAAGGGGAAGTTTGGCAATTTTTCATTGTAAATATATTGGCCAGGTGGGATTTCATTGTAAATATGCAACCCGGTTTTTCACTTTCATGTTTTGGCAATTTTTCTGGTTCGTAGTTTAAACTAATAACTTTTTGGGGGTGTTGTAGAAAAAGAAGGGGAAGTTTCATCATTCAAGCTTTCTTACTGGTGGAACTACCATAGCTGCTGGGCGGCTTATAGCAAAACGTGGTGTACTCAAGGTATAATTCCTTCTGTTTCATACCTTTTTCATGCAGAGCTTACATTTTCTTATTCAGATTCAATCTCTTTTATGAGTTAAACCTTTGGATGATTTTGATTTATGTTCTAGGATTTGATATTATGGATATACCAATGCTTAATCTTATGTCTAACTTCTGAGGATTGCTGGTTTTTGGTGATTGTATTATACATGAATATATGATTGCTTATTCACCTGGGCCAATACAATTTTCATCTGAACAGTGATTGTTAATAAAAAATTGGTTATGTGTTTGACCTAGATTAGATTAGATTGCTCCTCCAATTGTTAGTAATTTTTCTTTAACCCTTGTGTATGTCAAGATTATGAATATACTATTGGAAATTCATTCCTTTAGATTTTAAATCACCCTCTTTGTGCACTGTAGCAATTACTAGTTGAAATTGTTTTGCTTTGTACTTCAAAACTCTAGTTACTTATTATAATATATTTTCCTTCCCTAAGCATACCTCATGCAAATACTGATGATGATAAATTTGACATTGATTGCTTGGTAGATGGAAGAAAGCGTGTTAGGTATGTATGAGTTTTGGAGTATGATTAGGTTTTCACTCTTTTTAAGATTCTTAATATGTATTTGTAAATGTATCTTCAGATGTCAGAAATTCAACATGTTGTGGATGAAACTCTTCCACTCGCGTTGGCCTGAGATTTTTCTGCAATTCAAAGAAAAAGATGCATTTGAAAAATAGGTAACAGTTAAGCTAGAAGCCATGGTTAACTGGCAGCAGAAATAATGGGAAACGCATCTTCAGTGGTACTTCTATGTTGAAATGGAAATATGTTGTGTCTTGAATTTAAGATTCATGTCAGAATTCATATCATCCATCCTAATCATATGAATGCCAATTGTTTGGATGCAGCTGAGAAAAGGCTATGCTACCATATTTTGGCAACTGTCTTGCTGAAATTATCATTCCAAGCATGATATTGTCGTAATTTTCTCCTTTTTCAGTTTTGAAATTCTTCTCTGAAATTTAATAATGAAGTTGTCAATGTAACTTGATTATTTTCTTTATTTTAGATGTCGTATAATTTACTTGAATTTGAACTAATAATATCATACATTTCTTTTTATTGTAGGATTTGCTTTTCTAAGGAGTAAGGACATGTTGTCGACTCATTGGTGAAGTTGAAGACATGTGGTTGTTTTGTTAACTTAATTATTTAGATGAATTGTCGTAATGTTGAATGAATATTAAAGACTTTAGACGTAGACTTGTGATTTTTCTATGTTTGTTACCCTGTATGAGACGTTTTGATTATTATTTTCCTTTATTTTTATTGTTATGTAGCAATTTTTATAGTAAAGTTTAATAAAAAATAAAAATGCTAAAATTCACCTGATCCACCCGATCACTCGCGTGTAATCGGGTGGATCGGGTTTGGGTGATGCACCCTTCGGGTGTGGGTCGGGTCGGGTGGATGAAAAAAAAATCGGGTCGAGTGATTGATATTTTCCACTCGGCCAT
The DNA here is from genome assembly GCA_027886185.1 of Rheum nobile. Taxonomy (NCBI): domain Eukaryota; kingdom Viridiplantae; phylum Streptophyta; class Magnoliopsida; order Caryophyllales; family Polygonaceae; genus Rheum; species Rheum nobile. Next base: position 2,280,042 of record WOAB01000618.1, on the reverse strand, counting down.
CACCCGACCCATTGCCATCCCTACCTGATGTAGTTGTGTTGGACTTAGGCCCTTTTGCCTACAGTATGCCTTCATGTGGTCTGCCTTCCCACAACTAAAACATGCCCTCCTCTCCTTTTGGAAACTAGGACTCTTGTGCCCAGCTTTACCACAATTGTGGCATTGAATCACGCCGTTACTCCAGCCTGAGCCTTTGGCGGAGCCAGACTGAGTCGTCTTGGTCTTAGTACGACCAGACTTCTCGAACTTGATGGGCGACGCCGACCGCTTGAACGAGCCAGCCATGCGGTTCTGTTGCCCACTCCTTGCCTTAATTTGTGCCTCCACACTAGCTGCGACTTGAGGTAAGGGGCCGCTTGGGTTTGCGGTATCACCTCGGCCTTTATACTTCGACCACTAGCCCCACAATATGTCCAATGGTCGCCGCATTTAGTACGATTAGGGCAGGAGGTGGAACTCCTCGTGTAGCTTGGGGGTTCGCTTGTCCCTAATGAACATTCTGCCGCAGGGTCGGGTCATTATTACGTGAGCCAGATCATGCGTCTTCCCCTTGTGGAGTAGCACTTCTCAGCCGAATTCGAGAATCGTTGCTAGGACTTTCGTTAGCTGCTTGGTTGGTGGATCGGGTGTCCATCACCTGTTGATGAACCATAACGTTAGTTTAGAACTTTTCAACTTGTACATGACACTGAGCCAATTACGTTATGATACGAATTATAAAGGTCCAAACTAATAACTTTATATCAGTCTGACTGGCCCACCACCATTAATCGCAGAAACGACCTTCTTCTCTTTACTTGAAAGTGGGAACTCTAGGAGAAATGTCAACCTTTAAATGACATTAAACCTAAGGAGAAAAGATATTCCTAAGAATGGATCTAAGAAATAAGTAACAACTCGAATCTTGCAGAAGTTTGAAAACCACTTATTATAAAACCTTATACTTTCAAATTTTATTTTATACTTTTAAACCTCATAAAAATAATTACTTATATTGTTAGTTTCTCAAACTAGTGATACGATTATCACAAAACTCTTACTAAGACAAGAATCGCACTTTTAAAGTTACAATCATAAACTTAATTTAATCGCTTATAACACAATATTTTATAAACCAATTATAAATAGCTTTTGAAGTTCAATTAGCTAAATCATTAGTTTAAATTAAATTCTAAGAAATAATTAAGACTTTTTAAATTTAACATTAAAACTCTCGAAATTCATTTGAAATAGAAAATAGGTTGAAAATAGTTTCGAAATTATTTTTCGAAAATCCTCAAACCTAACAATAGGCCAAGAATTTTAAACCATTGCTCTGATACCATAACTGTAACACCCCCGACTTATGTCGGTAGTGCCACATGCCATTGACCTCAGACGTTACTGTCTGATGTCACCCTATGCTTTAATCGGAATAATTAATCTTAAATAAACATAATAACTAACGAAAGGTTAAACAGCGGAAGACATTTTTAAATGGAACTCAACCATTTTTATTAAAAGATCTCTCAAGAACAATTTACAACAGAGTGAAATTACCGCGGAAGACTTTAAATTACACAGTGGAAGACTTTAAGAATAAACCTATTACATGACTAGGTTATAAAAATACATATTAAAGTAATACTTAACGACCTTGAAATACCGACACTTAAATCTGCAACTGCAAGCCTCTTCTTTAATTGGTTACTTCGAATCTTCGGGGACCAACCACTGATGTGCCGTATAGGACGGATGGCACCATCCGACCATGCAAGGAATAAAACCCGGTTGGTTAGTCTAATGAAAGACTATGCAAGGGTGAAAACAGAATGGTTCTAGTGATCGTAACCGTTTACTATCATTGTCCCTCGAATAACAACCGAAGGAACGATACATAACCTGGAACTTTCACGGAATGATTAAAGTTTAGACATGCACTGAAAAGAAGACTCCAAAGAAATTGAGTCTTAAGGGAAAGTATGACAAATGTTTGGGAACGTTATAGTTTTCATACAAGCATTTAAAAACGACTTGATCATTTGGGTCAACGACCAACCTCACCGCGCAATACGAATCCAGATTGGAAAGAAGACTTACTCTAACCGAAGTCCGGGCGGTTTCCACGTTGTACTCCTCACCCGAGGATTCATTAATTATGTGCATAATCGCACTTATCTTCTTTAATTCCACAACGTATATTCACGTTAAAGATTTTATCATATAAATATATATCATCTCGATACGAGAGATGTCTTGGGAATAAATCCTGATTGTTGGCACCAGTTGTGTGCACCTCCCCTATACTCGGATAGGGGACAGTCATGACCCAGAAAGGGTGTTAGGGCTTGGGCATCTTATACACCACGGTTATAAAGAAACGGCTAGACCTCGCAAGGTACATAGCGTTCCTACGAATACTCGTTCTAACTATATATGTATAAGTTCACACATAAAATCCACACCAATACCATCATGGTAACAACAGATAGAATAACATTGTTTCTAGCAATATATACAACTTATCATAATATCACATTTTATATCATATCATTTATAAAATCTGTTCACAAACAAAAATAACAATTCATCCAAATTTAATTAACAATCTGAAATAATTGATAATTAACGGAAACATGGAATGATAAGCAAGAGCGAACCGCCACTTGCCTTGATCGAGACGAACAAACGATGTAGGGTTTCTGGGTCCGGAAATTGGAATCTGGAATCGGGTTACGGATTCCTACGACGACAACGAACCCACGACGAAACCCTAGGTTAGATTCGATACGAATAATAATACGAATCTAAAGAAACAAAAGGAAACAAAAGGAACGAGGGTCTCATCTGTGACCGGCTCGTCCAACGCCATGGTTGCATTTGCTAAGGCAAACCGCGATGGCGGCTTAGATTCCGTGGTTGCGGATATCTGGGCACCATCCGCGGTCACGGATGTTCATGTCCGCGGTCGCGAACATGAATCCGACGAACCCTAATCAAACCAAATCTCACTGGCGATGACGACGACCACGGCTCGGACTAGAGGGCTTCGACTACCACCACCACGACGCTTCTAAAGCACCACCAAACGAACCACGAAGACCACCGATGCTGCTCCGACGTCGATGAAAACTCCGGTGAGCGAGACAAAAACGAACACGATCGAGAGAGAGATTGAGAGATCGGGATTTGGATGCTGAACCCCCCACCTCGATCCTCCTTTTATAGCCACTGAGGAGGCTAGGTGAACCGCTCCAGCTCCCTCCCCCCGGCGAAACGACGGCCACCTCAACCGGCGAAACGGCGAAGCCATTGAAGACGACGTCGAATCATTTTCCGTGATCGCGGAAATCTTCCACGGTCGCGGAAAATGCCAGTTCGCGTCCTCTGCTTCAGGGAAAAGATTAAACACGTGATAAAATCCCGAAATAATAAATATTTGTACCCAAACAAATATTTTAAGCCTCGAAAATACATTGAATGTATATTATAATGCTCAGGAAATTATTACAGAGATTATACACGTTACATAAATTCCGAACTTCGCCAAAAGTGACACGATTACAGAACGAGGGTTGGGAAATTACCCAAATACCCTTACTATAAATGAGGGGTATTATAGATGGTTCAGGTTTGGCCATAACACACACTGGAACTCTTAAGCTTACTTATCCCTCTCAATCTTTTCATCTTTATAATACTCTTTGTGCTCCCTCTATGTCTAAAAATATTCTATATATTTCTCAATTCATAAATCAAACTAAATCTGCCATTGTGTTCTTAAATGATTGTTTTCTTGTGAAGGATCTCAAGACGGGCAAAATCATTCTTAAGGGTCCCTATGTTGACGGTGTCTACAAATGGCCTATGTCTACTCTGATCGTCAACAATGCTCGTCTCTCCTCCTCCGCATCCTGACATCACAAGTTTGGCCACCCCTCCTCTACCATTTTCATATTCATCCAGCAACATTTCAATTTAGGAATTTCTTCTTATTTGCAATTAGATTGTCATTCTTGTCAAATAAACAAAAGTCACAAACTTCCTTTCAGTACCTCGAGTCCGATGTCCATGAGGCCTTTGGAGGATGTTTTCTCCGATGTGTGGTCGTCCCTTGTCGTGTCCTACAATGGTTTTCGCTACTATGTATTTTTTGTCGATCACTTCACTAAATACATTTTTCTTTATCCTCTCAAAAAGAAATCCGATACGCACTTTGTGTTTATCCAATTTAAGTCTCTTGTTGAAACTTACTTTAACCAAAAAATCAAAATCCTTTACTCTGACAATGGTGGGGAATTTATTTCTCTTAAACCTTTTTTGAGCTCTCATGGAATCAGTCATTACACTTCACTTCCACATACTCCTGACCACAATGGCATCTCTGAAAGAAAGCACCGACATATTGTAGAGACATGTCTTTCTATTCTCACTTAGTCTGGTATGCCGCTTGACCATTGGCCACACAGCTTGGTTATTGCGGTTTACTTAATCAATCGAAGGCCTACTTCCATCCTAAATCATGAGTCTCCTTACTTCTCCCTTCTCCAAAAGCCACCTCATTATCATAAGCTTAAGAGTTTTGGATGTTTGTGTTTTCCCTAGTTAAAACCTTACACTGCTCATAAACTTGCACCCAAGTCTGTTATTTGTGTTTTTGTAGGTTACTCTCCTGATCAGCATGACTACTAATGTATGGATCCAACAACAAAATGGGTTTACTTATCAAAACATGTTTGATTTCTTGAAACTGAATTTCCATACCGTACCCATGGAACCCCAAAAACCAGCCCATCTGAAATCGCCGTTGATGCCTCGTCAAACTTTCGAATTCCCATTTATTCTCTTAACCATGGACCCAACCCCACTCCCTCAGAACTCTCCCCAAATCTTTCCCAAACTCAAACCCCTCAACCACTCTCCCACTCTACGTCCCCACCTCCTCCCAATTTACTCCCAGCCGACCCTAATTCCCGTCTCTCTCCAACCAACTTATCCACTCACACTAATTCTCCCACTGTAACAAGCAGTAACAACATAATTTCCCCACCACTTACTCACTCCTCTGGGCCCACCTCCTTAACCCTACGCCAACATACCCATTCTTCTCTACAAAAATGCCGCTCCAAAACGCTCTCCCATCCATAACTTCACAACGACCTCTCCTCACACCCCAAACACGATCCCATATCCCTCCTGACAGTGGCATCGTCACTCGATCCAAGAATAATATCTCTAAATCCATCACTAAACTCAATCTCCATACCCAAGTTCACCATGCCATGGAACCCAAAACCATTACACAAGCCCTCAAAGACTCGGATTGGCGTGCTGCCATGCACCGAGAGTTCAACACTACTTGTTCCAATTCCACATGGGACCTCATTCCGGCATCTTCGGATCATAATCTTGTTGGCTGCAAGTGGATCTTCCGCATCAAACACTTGCTTGATGGTTCAGTTGATCGATTCAAGGCCAGACTGGTAGCCAAAGGCTTTCATCAACGCCCCAGTTGGGATTTTGAGGAGACGTTCAACCCTGTCATCAAGTTGGTTACAATTCATGTTATTCTTGCATTGGTTGTTCATAATGGTTGGCGCATGAAGCAACTTGACATCAACAATGCTTTCCTTTAGGGTACTCTTTATGAAGATGTTTACTTGATTCAACCCCCTGGTTTTGTTAACAAAGACTATCCTGATCATGTCTGCAAGCTCCGAAAGGCCTTGTATGGACTCAAACAAGCCCCTCGGGCGTGGTACAACGAGCTTTGTACCTACCTCCTTCACCTTGGCTTCGTCAATTCAGTTTCTTATTTATCCTTATTCATACATCATCATGGCCTAACCACTCTTTATTTGTTAGTCTATGTTGACGACATCATTGTTACAGGCAATTCACAAGCAGGAATTGACAAACTTGTCAATAATCTCTCTACAAAGTTCTCCTTGAAGGATTTAGGGTCCTTGTTATACTTCTTAGGGGTCGAAGTCCTACCTATGTCATATGGGATTTTTCTCTCTCAAAGAAAGTATATTGTTGATGTCTTGCACAAGGCTAGAATGGCTGACACTAAACCAATGACAACGCCTCTGTCTGTAACTTCGCCTCTTGTCCGCTAGGGTGGTTCCATGCTGCCATCTCCTATTGATTACAAGGCTCTTGTAGGCAGCTTGCAATACTTGAATCTCACTCGTCTCGATGTTGCATATTCCGTGAACAAGTTGTCCCAATTTATGCAGTCTCCGACATCATATCATTGGACAACCCTCAAGTGTCTTCTCCGGTACCTCGCTGGAACTCTTCACCACAGAATAAATATTTCAGGCAAGGTACCATTCGATCTTCATGCCTTCTCGGATGCCGATTGGGCAGGGGATAAGGACGACTACATCTCCACCACGGGGTATATTGTTTACCTTGGATCTTCACCGATTTCCTGATATTCTCGGAAGCAGCGGTCGGTTGCACGATCTTCCACGGAGGCGGAGTACAAAGCCTTGGCTGACACATATTCTGAATTGTTATGGACCATGTCACTATTTGCAAAAATTGGTCTCACATTGAAGCACCAGCCGGTCGTATTTTATGATAACTTGGGGGCCACTTTCTTAAGCGCTAATCATGTCTTCCATTCAAGGATGAAACACATTGCCTTGGCTTATCACTTTGTCAGAGAACAAGTTCAAAGGGGTACGTTTCGGGTTTCCCATGTTTCTACTCACAATCAGCTTGTTGATGTTCTTACGAAACCTTTGTTGCGTCCAAGATTTTAAGAAATTGTATCCAGGCTTCATCTTTCCAATAGTTCAGCTTGCGAGGGCATGATAAGATCACAAATTTGTTATTATTAAGATATTTAGGATTATAATTATTTTGTAATTATAGTTTTATCTTTTAGATAATTTAGGAGAGTTTCTCTTATTCAGTTATAACCTCTCCTTATATGTACACAATCTTTTCATTAATGAAAGATTATCAATTCCACTATTTTCTTATAACTCCAAGGAAACTCAGGCTGATGATGCGACACAACAAGCTCCCAACTCTTCATCAAACGGGTTTGTGACTTCGATTATGTCATAATGTTTGAAGTTCTCGTTTCTGTTTATTGTTTTTGTAATTGTCTCCTATAACACACACATGGATGCTGAAAAGTACACAATCATCCTCTAGGCGGATGAAGCAGTTGTAGAAGCACACCGAAGACAAGGAAAGCGGGTCAGCGTCACAGAGGAAGAAGAGAGGGATGCTTGATAGGTCAGTGTCTGGCCCGAGAAAATCTAGAAGGGAACAAAACGGAAACATAGGCTTCAACAAGAGAAAAAAAGGCAGTCATCCGAAGACTAATGGTAGATTTTAAGGGGAAGAACAAGTAATTAGATGATTTAAGGGGAAGAACGAGTAATTAGATGATTAATCTTAAAAAAGGGGAGCGAAATCCCAAAATCTGCACTGCTGAATGTTGATGCTATTGCGGGGTGATGAAGTTAAAATAGACGAGCAATTTCCCTGGTTTGTGCCAAGTGAGGAGATGAGTCATGTGCATCAGAAGGGCGATTTCGAGCGAGCTGTTTCAATTTTCCCAATTGTTGGCTTGTGTTTTGTAAGAATCCCTAACAATGTGTGTATTTCCCATACTCGTATTCACAATAGCCAGTCCAAATCTTCCATAACAGAAATTATGTTGCCAATTTATGTAGCACTAATTTTATTGGTCTATCTAAACTAATTATTAACCAAATAAAAAATTGCTAATAAAGAAAAGAATAATATACAAAATTAGCCTCATATCCCCCACTTTTTTCCTGTCTCTCAACTTTTCCAAATCAAAATAAACCCTAGATCTAATTTTGCTACCAGATCGAACAAATTTTGACCCTAAATGTCCAAATGGAACCTAAAATCCTTATGCCAAACACTTGATTAGCCTCCTTTTGCACATATGTGCAAAAGAGACTTTGAAAATCCTGAATAGTGTACCCGAAATCCCATGAGAAGAAAGAAAAGTGGATTTAAAGCTTTTCATGAAAGCTAGTGGGTTGCTCAAAGAGAAAGAATAATATGTCTATGCGCGTCTCTAGTTCGGCGACTCTTGATCGACGAGCACTAGTACAGAATAGTCTTGGCATATCGGTTTTTTTATTACACGGATAGCGGTTTTACAACCGCTATCTAAGTGTCCGTAATAATAAAGAACTATAGCGCTAATAAGAAAGCGCTATAAGAAAAACACGCATAGCGGTTTTTTACAGAAAAGCGCTATGTTTTAAGTGTTTTTTCGGTTGAAAGAACGATAACACTCTTAGCGCTTTTTTAAGAAAAGCGCTAAGATAAGTAACCACCACTCTTAGCGCTTTTCTTAAAAAAGCGCTAAGAGTGGAAGTTTACCACTCTTAGCGCTTTTTTATGAAAAGCGCTATGTTTTTTGTTATACCTATTCGTCTCTTAGCGGTTTTATTATAAAAGCGCTATGTTTGTTATGTTTTTTTTTTTTTTTTTTAATATTTCCAGTGGAAGCTCCTGCACCACCAAGCTTCTAGAACTCAAAATCACATCGAACCAATACTGTATCCAACATCCACAAAATACTTAATTGTCTAGTTAAAATCAGTATTGTATCCACAAAATTTGTACTTAGGTCAATTGAGCACCATATATATCCACAAAAAAGTCTAATCTCCCTAACAAATGAATCATCATATATATCCACAAAATGAGCACCTAGTAGTCTCCCTTAACAAAATGAAGTCCCAAAATCACTACAATATTCATAATTAATAACCATATACAAGGCTATGAAACTAGCTATTAGGTGATCATTTGCAAATGAGGTTCAAGATACCCAAGCCACTCATATGTTACCTCATCGATTTCTTCTTGTGTGTACGACTCAGCTGAACCCAACAAGTACTGCATATACATACACTTTATAAGTTCATGTATTCATTTTTATAATAACTTAAATGTTAAAGATATTAGGCATACCGATTCAGGGATTTCTTTGACACCTTGTTCAATAATGTCTCTCATCATCCGACATATGTAAAAACCACATTGCACAGAGTTGGGTTGAAGAGGACACTTCTACACAAGCACACAAATTCAAAACAACCACAAAATCATATATAATGTCAGCTGAAATTTTTAAGGGAAAAATATATAATGACATTACTTAAAATATAACTATGTCAATTGCTAAGTAAATGTGTTCCAACCTTTATGTTTATCCAGGATGTGTTAGGTGGTTTTGATTTGAGCACCTTGACATGAAAGTTATGCAAGGCACTACATGATAAAATGTTTTAGGATTATAATAATGTGCTAATAAATGCATATTTTTTTTAGTAAGGAAAATAAAGATTGAAATACTTACTTGGTGCAGATCTTAGCAAAATCTAATGGAGCCTTTCTTCTCAAAGGATCTAACCAATACACTCTACTTAATTGTGGATTGATCATGCCGAGCGTCCAATGATTCCTACAATAATAAAAACATAAAATAAATATGTACAAAGTCAGTAGTAGTAACAAGTGCAAGAGTAGTAACGGTGTCTATATTAAACTTTGACACCTTGTTAGAGTTCAACTGTTGGCAATGAAGCAATGAGGTGTAGCCTGCCTGTGGGATAAACGCACACCCTTTAGCTACCTCTCTTGTTTTATCGGGCCAAAACAACATGCATTTTTTCCTGACTTCCTGTAAACAATTTGAGAAACATCACATTTTTGAAGTTTTTCCACTTATAAAATTTCAATACCTCATAGTTATGAAAATTTCATACTTGTAGCTTCTCTACTAAAGGAGGATTTGTTTCTGAATGAGTATTATCTTGATGTAGAGATGGCGACACTTGTGCTTGAGATGATCCTTGATTCAAAAATTGCCTTCGGAATTCTTCAAATTGTTTTCTCATGTTCGCCACTTCAGCCCTAAGTATCAATACCTCTTCTTTAGATGCTGAATCTTTAGGCCTAGTTGCACCAAAAAATCTCTTCTTACTAACTCCAAAACCTGTGGCTATGACTCGACCGTAGTGGTCGTCCTTCTCTAGGGCCAATGTTAAAACATTTGTTGTTGGTGTGAGCTTGAGTATGCCTTGAGATTGTTGTTCTGCATACATGTCCTACAATTATACATTCATTATAGATATTTAGTTAATAAAGTGCATAGAATTAATAAAAATCTTTGAAACTTCAAATACATATATTACTTTTGCATAATACCAAACTCATAATTTTCTTAGCCACCCAGGCTGTTTCATCATCGTGATAACTTCTTTTGGGATCTTGCCTTGCAACTTTCCACAATTCAGCTCCAGGGATTGAAGAGGTCTTTGGATCCTTATTTTGCTCTTTCAACTAAACAAGAAGTTTCGTTAATAACCACTAAATAAATATCAAAATACTAAATATAAAAGGTAAATGTACTATTACCATTTTTCTCTCTTTGCGGCCATATCCATTCTAGAGAGTCTATAAGGATACTTATTTTGCTTTGCATGTTCAGCATTGATACGACTTTTATCCTGCACATAGGAAGTAAACGACAAATATATAAACAAAGCCAAATTTGTTGCTATTAAAATTTGATGCATTGATTACCTGAAATTCCTTAGTGCATCGAAGTTGAACATATTTCTCCCATGCCTGTTGATTGATAAAGGAATACTATAAAGGAGGCTCTGTAGTAAGTTCACCTTCACGAACTACAAACTTGCCCAGAGCATTTTTGAAGTTTTTCCACTTATCACCGACACTTCTTAAGATCATCTTTTGGGTCATAACATTAGGGATATCAAAGATGTTCTGAAAAATAAGAGTTTAAATGTTAGAAACTGAGAAATTTATATGGCACGTGAGAAATTTCTGAAAGAGAGAAAATCATAGTTTACTAACACTAGTCATCATTCATCAATGCCTACTGACTTATATTAGAACAAACTATAAAAGAAGTAAAATACAGAATGTCTATAACTATGAAAGCAATGCCAAAAACGTGAATGAGAGTATTCAGTGTTCAGTGTATAATCAGCCTAGCTGAAATGATTGAACTTGTTTTAGAAATGAGAGTATTCAGTGTTCAGTGTATAATCAGCCTAGCTGAAATGATTGAACTTGTTTTAAAAATGAGAGTATTCAGTGTATATTTAGTGTTCAGTGTATAAGCAAGCCCTCTGCATTGTGTCTCATAGCTCTATAAGTATTTTTTGCAAAAAATAAAATCTACAGAAATAAGAGAGATGATTGTACTTCTTTTGGCCCATAATCTTCATAAAAGTTCAAACCAGTCAGTGCAGCATTGAGCTACTTATTAGCCAGCTATAGAGTTGTGCATAAGTCCAATAGACACTACTAACACTAGGAGTCAAAGATAAGAATTCTAATCACAAAAAAATGTCTCTATAGTAGTAGTCCCTCCGTTTATTATTATTTTAGTCATTTGAGGTGGGCACAATAAACATAGGCAATGGCTATATGCACGCGGTTTCGCGTCTAAATGGACGCGAAATCGTGCGTGTAGCTTAGGCGCACAGTTTTGTGCGCCTAAGCTATGCGCACAGGGGTAAAACATGCATTTTTGAAAATGTATGTGACAAACCCGTGCGCGTAGCTTACGCGCACAAAAAAAAAGTGCATAACCCATGCGCGTAAGCTAGGCGCACCAAAAAAAAAATTCCAAATTTTTTTTCCCCATAATCATGTAGAGAATTTCAATACGAGTCCGTACATATAAAATGCGTCCAAAACGGACATCGTTTGCCCCTCCAAAAGCCCAAAAAACGAAGTCTTTCTACCCATTTTTTTACAATTTGGTGTCCGACATATAGTGCATTGTAGTGATTTTTTTTGGTATTTTTTGCATTTTTTTACTATAATTTTGTATAAAATTTTAATACGAGTTCGTACATAGACCTGTCAAAAACCGACCCAACCCGAAAGGACCCGAACGTCACTGGGTCAAGAAGGACTCGAACCCGACTCGACCCGAACGCAAATTCGAGCTCGCGGATCCCCTTTATTTTATATATTTTATTTCAGTTATATTAAATTTTTTAATATACTTTATTAAATAATAATATAATATTAATTATATTATTATAATTATTTTATTAAAGTTAAATAACATAATAATAATCATAAGAAAAGGAAATGTTCGATCCGCCGGGTCAACCCGAACTCGTCCGACCCAAAAATTTTACCAACCCGGTCGACCCGAACTCGACATGACCCGAACCCGATCAACCCGACCCAGTTGACAGGTCTATTCGTACATATAAAAATTCATATAGTTACACTTATGTACTATAGTATTTCAGTAAATTTCGTATAGTTATGCTTATATACTATAGTATTTCATTATATTTCATATAGTTATACTTATGTACTATTGTAATTCATTATATTTCATATAGTTATACTTATGTACTATATTATTTCATTAAATCTAGTATACTTAGACTTATATACTATAATACTTTATTATATTTCATATAGTTACACTTATACAGGGCCGGCCGTTTGGGTAGGCTGGGTAGGGCGACCGCCTAGGGCCCATGAAAATAAAGGGCCCATAGTAGAAATAAAACTACTATTATACTATAGGTAAATATTAACAGGCCCAATACGTTTTTTGTATTGAAAAGGCCCATTGTAGTCAAGCCCACTTTTCCCATAAAACTAATCTGATGATAATAAAATACATAAATCAATTAAATTTTGTATGGGAAAGTGGAGAATAGTTAACGTTCTGCAGAAATTCATTACGGTAGCCCTAGCCCCCAAATTAGCCCCAAATCCTTTCACCTCCTTCACTCTCATTGGTGATTTTCAATGGGAATTGAAGCTCATGATGTCCTCTTTCCAATTTTCATCTTCTTCTTTCTCAAATTACCATCTGAAGATAAGTTTTTTTACTCTCAATCTCTCATCTACAATTTTTGGAAGTTAAACACCCCGCAGAAGTCAAAACCGCCTACAGCGGCTGGACCACCGCCGTCCACCAGTCCATCGCCACTGGACCACCGCCGTCCGGCGTCCGCCACGGCGCCACTCCGTCGAAACCACGACATCGGTGATCGGTTAGTCGGTCACTCTACTTTGGCAGTCCGCACTCCGCAGTCAAACCTTGCTCCAGTTGCTCGGTTGCTCCCGGTAATTTTCTAAGCCCCAAAAATCCAAAATTCATCATTTTGTAATTCAATTTTTGTATGCTTTTGTAAATAAGATTTGCTTCCGCCTTCCTGTTGATATGTATTACAAATTTACAATTTGTCAATTTGAAATTGGCAATTGCAATTTGCAATTCCTCCAATTGGTCATTTGATATGTTGGAAGAATGGAAGGGACAACTAGTTACTGGACAAGTTGAACAAAAAAAAAATGATGCTGTTATTATGTTAATCATGTTTAGGCGTGCAGTTTAGCAAATTAGAATTTGGACAAGTAAGTAGTAACAATTACCACCACCGTATTTCAGTATTTGCCATTTGCCAACTTGGAAGTTGGAACTAGAATTGAATTTAGCAAATAGAAAATTGGACAAGTAACAGTTTATTGTTAATTGTTTTTAGTAAATTTTGTTTGTTGTAATCTGTAGACAATAGACTTCAGACTTGTTGTGCTCACTGCTGATATAGTTTTTTTTACTGTGCAGAACTGCAGATTTATATTGTGCTACACTGCTACCTGGTTTTGGTTGATCGGATTATCGTCATTACAGGTGTAATTGTTCCTATTTAATTCATCTTATTATTGCTTTGTTAGCCTTAATCTTACTCTTAGTGATATGGCACATTCTTGTGTGAAAGCTGTTTCTTTTTTTGGAGTTGTCCAACGAATATATATACTATTTTCTAGTTGATGTGAATATGGATTCCTTCATTTTTGAAGAAGCTGAACAACTTGTACCGATGAAATTGTACGAAGCATTGAAGATGTCGAAACCGAGAAATCTTACTCTTCGACACCTTCTCGGTATTTCTGCCATAAAGGGAGCTACACATATCCAATGGAGGACCATTAGTAGTCATTGGAAAGCTAACAAAATGATCTACAACTTTTATGCCAACTGTTTCTATGAAATATGTTCGTATAAGTCCAGATATTGCAATCTTCGGCAGCAGTCCAACCATTTCCAAGGAAGTAACTAGTCTAAATTCAATGCCGGCATTGAATTTAGACTAGTTACTTCCTTGGAAATGGTTGGACTGCTGCCGAAGATTGCAATATCTGGACTTATACGAACATATTTCATAGAAACAGTTGGCATAAAAGTTGTAGATCATTTTGTTAGCTTTCCAATGACTACTAATGGTCCTCCATTGGATATGTGTAGCTCCCTTTATGGCAGAAATACCGAGAAGGTGTCGAAGAGTAAGATTTCTCGGTTTCGACATCTTCAATGCTTCGTACAATTTCATCGGTACAAGTTGTTCAGCTTCTTCAAAAATGAAGGAATCCATATTCACATCATCCTCTCCACCTTTAAAAGGATTCGTCCTCGAATCCACATGAACATCAAAAGTTAGAGAAGATGAACTACCTTTCTTTTCCTCCATGGCGGCGGTTTTGACAAGTGGTTGTTTGACAATGCAATTTGCCTCATCTTCTTTCAGTTCTGATTCCTCTTCAACAACTTGCTCTTCAAAAACTTTGGCCATGAAAATTTCACACACTTCTTCCTTAGGTGATTCATCACCTTTGAGTTTTATTTTCTCTTGTGAATAATATCGACGGATCATCTCCTCGAGGTTCGTAAATTCTTCCTTGAGAGCTTTGTGAAGAAGTGAAAATTGACGATCTTGCATCTCTCGGAAGTCTCTCAAATCAAATCTTAATGATGAGAGATGCTCTCGGTAAATTTGTAGAGGCTCAAACATGGTCATCGGTTGGTGGATTCTATGGTGATACATGACAAGGTTTCGAAACCTCCTTGCGTGGCTCTGATACCAAATGATGTGAATCAAGGATCGGGAATGATGCGGTGCAAGGGAAGGCTCGAAAGATCTTCAAGCAATCGTCAACCCAAAGCCCAGAAAAATAGGTCTTACTTCAACTGGATCGTTCTCTCTCTTATGAGATCGGAATGAAGTGATTCCAAATCCCAGAGTTAGATCTTGAAGTCTAGTTTATTCCCTCAAAATTGTAGAACTTTCTGGGTAGGGAATAAAAAGATACGCCGGTTCTACTGAGAGGCTTTCGAAAGTTCCGGAAAGGAAATCTGCGATGGTGCGAGTGGAGTTTGGGATGACTGGTAATGGTGATGGATTTGAGGATGGATGAGATGGATGATGGAGGCACCTTTGGTAGGCGTTCTTGGTGTGGGATGTTGGCTCACGAATAGTTCTTCAAGGGGAGGGAAGACTCGACGCAGACTTGGTTGAGAAAGAAGTTGTTGGAGAGATATACACACTCGGCAACAAGGGAATTTGACGCAAGAATGTTAGAGCAAGGGAAGAGAGAGTTTGATAGACTTTTTGATTCAATTCAAGCGTGTCTTACAATGGAAGAAGCATAGCCTATTTATAGGCTTACAAAATTAGAGTGCAAGGCACTCTTCAAACCTCTTGCATTCCAAGCAAACAAAACATTAACTAAAACATTAACCAAAAGACTCTTCAAATTTTATACTAAATAAAACTGAAATAATAAGCATAATATCAGTTGGAATTGATGGCAAAAACGTTGAGGCTCTTGGAGTCTTTCGGCATTGAATTTAGACTAGTTACTTCCTTGGAAATGGTTGGACTGCTGCCGAAGATTGCAATATCTGGACTTATACGAACATATTTCATCGAAACAGTTGGCATAAAAGTTTTAGATCATTTTGTTAGCTTTCCAATGACTACTAATGGTCCTCCATTGGATATGTGTAGCTCCCTTTATGGCAGAAATACCGAGAAGGTGTCGAAGAGTAAGATTTCTCGGTTTCGACATCTTCAATGCTTCGTATAATTTCATCGGTACAAGTTGTTCAACTTCTTCAAAAATGAAGGAATCCATATTCACATCACTAGTTCTCCTAAGAGATGGAAAATTTTGCTTGATAATGTAGAGGACTTAACTTTAAAATCTGCATGCAATACTCGTTGGGAGAGTCGAATTAAAAGTGTCAAAGCTATTAGATTTCAAACTCATCAAATAATATTGGCTTTATCTGATTTGTGTAGAACTTGTGATGATGCTAAGTCAAAAAGTGAAGCTGGAAGTTTAATGAATGCACTTGAGAATTTTGAGTTTTTATTTGGTATGGTTATATGGTATGAAATTTTATTTGTTATCAATATGATAAGTAAGAAGCTGCAAACTAAATCCATTTGTATTGACACTACCATGAAGCAAATTGAAGGTGCATTAGTATATTTTGAGAAGTATAGAAATGAAGGATTTGTGTCAAGTATGGATATTGCCAAAAGTCTTGCACTTGAGATGAATGTAGAGCCTATTTTTCCAACTAGAAGACGGATTTTTAGAAAAAAACAGTTTGATGAAAATGATAATGATGAAGAAATTCAATCACCTGAAGAGTCTTTTAGGGTTAATTATTTTCTTGTTATAGTAGATATGGCAATTACTTCATTGAAGGAAAGATTTGAGCAACTAAAGATGTTTGAAAGCATTTTTGGGTTCTTGTTTAGTTCAAATAGCTTGAAGTTGTTGGATGAGAATGAACTTAGGAAGTGTTGTATCAAATTTCATGCTACATTTTCTCATGATACTATTTCTGATGTGGATTTAGATGATTTCTTTTCTGAACTGAAAGTGCTGCAAATGACTTTACCTGATGTGATAATGTCAGCTACTGAGATTCTTGAGTTTGTCAAAGATGCTGAATGTTATCCAAATGTTTCGATTGCTTATCGTATCTTATTAACTATACCTGTGACAGTAGCATCAGCTGAAAGAAGTTTTTCTAAGTTAAAATTATTGAAAACGTATTTGAGATCATCCATGTCACAAGAACGGCTTAATGGTCTAGCTATTCTTAGTATTGAGAAGGATATGTTGGAAAATATTGATGTTGGTGATATAATTACTGATTTTGCATCTAAAAATGCTCGAAGAAATCGTTTTATATGATCACTTATAAATTTGTTTCTTTTGTAGGTGATTGGTGTTGGTTATGATGGATGACTCATGGCCATGGTTGTAGGCTTCGATTGGCGATCCAAGTTTATACTTAATCTACTAGGAAGTCCTTGTGCCACCATTTTCAATTGTTATATACTGTTTTATTGTCATACACTTTAGTAGACTTATTTAAATATTATGACAATGTGTTTCACTGTTTGATATTTCTAGTTTAATTGTAAGACATTTTTTTAATATATTGTCATTTCAGAATTTTATTTATTATATTGGGGCCCTTAATTTTTATTTCGCCCTAGGGCCTTCTGAATGCCAGGACCGGGGCTGCACTTATATACTATAATATTTCATTAAATTTTATATAGTTCCACTTATGTACTATAATATTTCATTAATTCTAGTATACTTAAACTTATATACTATAATATTTCATATAATTACACTTATATACTATAGTATTTCATTATATTTCATATAGTTACACATATATACTATAGTATTTCATTAAATCTAGTATACTTAGACTTATATACTATAGTATTTCATTATATTTCATATGGTTATACTTATATACTATAGTATTTTATTAAATACAGTATACTTAGACTTATATACTATAGTATTTCATTATATTTCATATAGTTCCACTGATGTACTATAATATTTCATTAAATCTAGTATACTTAGACTTATATACTATAGTATTTCATTAAATTTCGTATAGTTACACTTATATACTATAGTATTTCATTATGTTTCATATAGTTACACTATGTACTATAGTATTTCAATAAATCTAGTATACTTAGACTTATATACTATAGTATTTCATTATATTTCGTATAGTTACACTTATATACTATAGTATTTCATTATATTTCATATAGTTACACTTATGTACTATAGTATTTCATTTTGTTTCATATAGTTACACTTGTGTACTATAGTATTTCATTAAATCTAGTATACTTAGACTTATATACTATAGTATTTCATTAAGTCTAGTATAGTTACACTTATATACTATAGTATTTCATTATATTTCATTAAGTCTAGTATAGTTACACTTATATACTATAGTATTTCATTATATTTCATATAATTACACTTATGTACTATAGTATTTCATTAAGTCTAGTATACTTAAACTTATATATATAGTATTTCATTATATTTCATATAGTTACACTTATATACTATAGTATTTCATTATATTTCATATAGTTACACTTATAAAATACTATAGTACATAAGTGTAACTATATGAAATATAATGAAATACTATAGTATATAAGTCAAAGTATACTAGACTTAATGAAATACTATAGTACATAAGTGTAACTATATGAAATTTAATGAAATACTATAGTATATAAGTGTAACTATATGAAATATAATGAAATAATATAGTATATAAGTCTAAGTATACTAGATTTAATGAAATATTATAGTACATAAGTGGAACTATATGAAATATAATGAAATACTATAGTATATAAGTCTAAGTATACTAGATTTAATGAAATAATATGGTACATAAGTGTAACTATATGAAATATAATGAAATACTATAGTATATAAGTGTAACTATACTAGACAATGAAATACTATAGTACATAAGTGTAACTATATGAAATATAATGAAATACTATAATATATAATATAACTATATGAAATATAATGAAATATTATAATATATACTATATTATATAAAGTTTTTATTCTCGGGTTCGGGTCAAATCGGGTTCGGGTCGATCGGGTTGGTAAAATTTTCAGGTCGGGCGGATTCGGGTTGACCTGGCGGGTCGAACATGTCATTTTCTTATGATTATTATTATGATTTTTAACTTTAATAAAATAATTATAATATTATAATTAATATTTTATTATTATTTAATAAAGTATATTAAAATATTTAATATAACTGAAATAAAATATATAAAATAAAGGGGATCCGTGAGCTCGAATTTGCATTCGGGTCGAGTCGGGTTCGGGTCCTTCTTGAGCCAGTGACGTTCGGGTCCTTTCGGGTTGGGTCGGTTTTTGACAGGTCTATGTACGGACTCGTATTAAAATTTTATACAAAATTATAGTTTAAAAAAGAAAAAAATACCAAAAAATTTTACTACAATACGCTATATATCGGGCACCAAATTGTAAAAAAATGGGTAGGAAGACTTTGTTTTTTGGGCTTTTGGAGGGGCAAACGATGTCCGTTTTGGACGCATTTTATATGTACGGACTCGTATTGAAATTCTCTACATGATTATGTGGAAAAAAAAAATTTGCAAATTTTTTTTTTTGGTGCGCCTAGCTTACGCGCATGGGTTATGCACTTTTTTTTTGTGCGCATAAGCTACGCGCACGAGTTTGTCACATGCATTTTCAAAAATGCATGTTTTACCCCTGTGCGCGTAGCTTAGGCGCACAAAACTGTGCGCCTAAGCTACGCGCACGGTTTCGCGTCCATTTAGACGCGAAACCGCATACATATAGCCTTTCCGTAAACATAACATCCCACGTGATACCATCAGCCTAACACACAAATACACTAGGAGATTATTATATAAAGATGGTTTTTTATATTTGGTCAAGCTAGGACTTTCCATTTTTCTGAAAGTGAAATCCCCTTCCCTCTCCATCTCACATTGGCTGGATTTAGATGGATAGGTATGCCCACTGATGCGCTTTAGTTAATGCTATCAGTGGGAAGCCCTAAACAAATTGACCAATTGATACACACAACTACAAGTCTACAACCCCTCTAGTCTCTGTAGTATACACCCTTCTATTGAGTATTGAGTGTGGTTGGCAGTTCTATTGCATTTTATGCCAGCAACTACTTGAAAGAAGTAGGAAAGGGGGTCAGAAAACCACAAGTTTGTTTCATTCAAATTTCCAGTTTGATAAGAAAAAAGTATAAAATAAACTAACCCCACTTCCCAGTCTAACATCTGCATGTATATGTCCACTGATTAATTCTAACATCTGCATGTATACACTAATGGAATCAATATGAAAAAATAGGATAAAAGGAGGATGGGGATGGAGAGTGTCATATTTGTGTGGTTACCTAAAGTGACATATTCAGTTGATAATAGACAAAAGTACAGTTAGTGAAAAATTAGCAAGAGAATAATTACCTCGATGATTTGATAGAGATCTGTCTTTGTCTATTTGGGAACAACTCTCCAATTCATGTATTCAATTGAAACATGACGACGCACTAAATACCCAATATAAGTTTGCATAAGTGATGAATTTTTGTTCACTCCTTTGCCATTTTTATTACACTTCACGTGAATCTTCTTTGTTCCATCACAGGTCAGCTTATTGATTTTGGCTATCAGCTTAGATCCTACCACACGCCCTTTAGAAGTTTCTCTCAAATGATCACTCTCCACGTCAGTAGAAGCATCCTTATTTTCAGCATTGGTGTCCTCATTTTCAGCATCAGCCATTTTCATATCAAAAAATTAATGTCATTTAATATCTTAATCGAATGTTGATAGATTCACATGATAAATTCAAACATGTCCTCATTTTCAGCAGAAGCTTTCTCCTCAATGAGCTTCGAGATCAGATCCTGAACAACATTTAATTGTTGAGAAACAGTGTACAAAGTTTACAATATCAATTTGCAGTCCAGCAGTTACTGTGAGCAACAACAACGATGACTAGAAACATCTAACATGTAGTGAGCAACAACAACCATTTGAAGAAAAAAATAAAGTCAAGAATTCAACATTTCACCAAAAATGTGATTTTGGCTTTTGCTCTACACAACCATCATTTTCCCAATATAGCCGTGCATTTGCATTTACCAAAATGAAAGCTAATCAACGATGACTAAAGATCATTTGACAACCTCTTAAATCTGATTTGTCCTGCAACCTTGCAGTTAACACTTGACAGTAAAGGATCACCCTGAAGCTTCACTAATGCCAATGAAATTAACAGAGTAAACAATCCAGAATGCAGATGATTGCAATGAAAGTAGTGCCAAGAAGTCAATATAACATTACCTAATGATTCTGAGTTATCAAATACAAGTTCACCCAGCGCATCACAAGAAATGGTTAAATAAACTTTGAATTTCAGCTCATCTATATGAATAATGGAATATGCACATTCTGATTTCATGTTTCTCAAATTTATAGTTGCTGAAACTTGAGTTGCAGGACACCAAACTACAGGCTGCTAACAAGTCAGACTCAAGATCCAATATTTGTTGCAACTATCACCACAAAACTTGGCATCAACTGACTACAACAAGTCAGACTTAGCACTGGTTTATAGTTATAGGTGCACCAGGAAATGATGTTCATTTTTATATAAACAAAGCTCGAAAATTGGAAAGAGATTCGGAATTCACAAACACACGTGTTGCGGTGAAGAAATGAACAACTTCAAATGCAAAATAGTGAGCAATAACAGCAAAATCGGAAGAAACAATCAATATAATCAACAAGAAGACTAAAATTAGGGCTTGCTTATGCTCCTGGAAACGAGATAGACGCAACAACAAATATCAAGGTTTGGTTCAACAATAGCACAACCACGAGCAAGGTTTGGTTCAGCAATTGTAACAACGAAACCAGTTGAGTTTAATTCAGCAAGAAAACGCACCGGCGAGAGAAGCCACCGAGAGAAGACAACGAAAGAAGCTTCTGCGAAGACGATACCGAGATGAGCCGCCGAGATGAGCTTCTAGAAGCTAGGGCACGAGAGGAAACGGCCGGCGACAGAGAGGAAACGATCCGACGAGAGATGAAACAGGGTCGCGGGAGAGAGGATGAAACAGGGTCGTCTTCGCAGAAATGGTAAGGCAAAATTAGGGCGGGAGAGATGAAACAGGGTTGCGGCGGGAACTGGTAAGGCAAAAAATTTTGCCCCAAATTTTTTAATATTGTTAGTGCTTGTTTGTAAAAAGCGCTAAGGGAACCGTTATAGCGTTTTTGTAAAATAAAGCGCTAAGATAATTTCGTTACAAGCGTTTTTTTTTAATTGTTATAGCGCTTTTTACCCAAAAAAGCGCTAAGACAACGTTTTATATTTTTAAAATAAACAGCAAAATTTATTATAGCGCTTTTTATAAAAAAACGCTAAGAGTACTTTCCATCTCTTAGCGCTTTTTACCAAAAAAGTGCTAAGACAACATTTTATATTTTTTAAATAAAGAGCAGAAACTATTATAGCGCTTTTTTATAAAAAAGCGCTAAGAGAATTTCCTATCTCTGAATAAAATAAAATAAAATACTTCTTAGCGGTTTTTTAAAAAACTGCTAAGCGTTTTTGTTTGTTATTGCGCTTTTATATAGCGCCATAAATTTAGTGTTATCTAAGTTAAAATTTGTACTAGTGGAGGTGATGGTTTGGTGCCTATAGGGCTAGAGGCTGCCTTGGCGTACTTCCTCCATGTTGAGAAGTCCTTCTTGAAGTTCCTCCATGTTGAGAAGTTCTTCTTGAAGTTCCCCATGGAGTCCAAGCTTGGTTCCGTCACAGATCGAGATTCTCGCATTTTCCTCCGACAACAAGAGTATTCTGGAACACCTAACCTAAAGGGAAAACAATATTTTCTTTATTTTGTATATTAATCTTTTATTTTTATTAAAATTTAATTTCTTAATAATTTGTCCAGATGGACCAATAAAACTAATGGTGTATATATTGATAACACAATTTGGTTACAAAAGATTTGAAATGCTACTAATGTACTTCAACAAGTTGTAATAAAGTGTCACATGAGATAAGGCCCATTTGGTTGAGCTCAAAAAGTCCCTTTGTATGAGTCTGAGAACCAAGAATATTGAAAACAAACAAGACCTATGTGGATTTCATTGTATGAAAACCTAACAAGAGTTTCAATACACTAAAACCCTATAACAATGGAATCTATATTATTTTATCACTATGAAGCTACCATTGACTAAAATAGTATAAGCTTCTGTTGGATGTCTAAACTACACGCTATTGTGCAGTACAAATCTTTTGTAACCAAATTGTGTTACCAATATATATACCATTAGTTTTATTGATTCATCTCGACAAGTTATTAAGCAATTAAAAATTTAATAAAAATAAAAGATTAATATACAAAATAAAGAAAATATTGCATTCATTATAGGTTGGGTGTTTCAAAGTACTCTTGGTATATTGCGGTAAGAAATGGCATGGTAAAGGCCTATGAATTAGGCATTACCGACATTCAACTTGAATGCGATAACCTTACCATTGTGAATGTTCTTAATCAAATCTGGCACTGTCCATGGGATATTGAAATGTTAATTTCTGATATCCTGTGTGTTTTACAACTGTTTTCTTCAGTGCAGATTTTTTATGTCTTCTGAGAAACAAACGTGGTAGCTGACTTCATCGCAAAGACGGTCCAACAGAGTTCATTGGAATATTTTCAAGCTACTCTAGAATTTGTAATTCTCATCCAAAAGGATGATATAGAATGAGAAACCGTATCTTCTGTGGTCCAGTCTATTTTTTACCTAATAAAAAAAGTACTCTTAGTATCAGAGGGAAGGGCAAGATTGCTTTATCTCTATCTGTAGCGGAACCAAGCTTGGACTCTATGAGAAACTTCAAGAAGGACTTCTCAACATGGAGGAAGCACGTCAAGGGAGCTTCCAGCATAGGCACCAGACCATCACCTCGTCAATCAGGAGTCGTCAAACTAGAGACATGCATATGCATATTGTTCTTTTTCTTTGAGCGAACCACCAACTTTCATGAAAAGCTTCGGATTCGCTTTTCTTTCTTTTCCTATGATTTCGGGTACACTTACATGGATTTTCGAAGTCTCTTTTGCACAGATGGAGGCAAATCGAGTATTTGGCATAAGAATTTGTGGCACCATTTGGACATTTAGAGTCAAAATTTGTTCGAACTAGTGGCGAGATTAGATCTAGGGTTTATTTTGATTTGGAAAAGTTGAGAGATGGGAGAGGAAGGTGGGGGATATTAGGTTAATTTTGTATATTAATCTTTTCTTTTTTAGTAATTTTTAATTGTTTAATAATTAGTTTAGATGGACCAATAAAATTAGTGGGAAATAAATTGGTAACATAATTTCTGTTATAAAAGATCTGGACCACATTAGTAGTTGATTATGCAATGTGATCATTTGGCTAGAAAATATCCCAAATTGGGTAAGGTTTCTTGCCTTTTTATCTAATTTTTGGCCCAAATTAAATCATGAAACAAATAAAAAAAAATTGTAAGATCTATAAGTTATATTTATCTGCACATTGACACCAATATTGTATATATTTATCTTGTAATTTATATTTCTTTGAAATGAACTAAGATAAGCAACGTAATTATATAAACATAATTTTAGTATTTTTATAAATAAATGATTTTATGTTCTATATACAATAACATTACAAATTAATTTATAATATATTAGAAGACATGACACATACGAACTTATATTAAGATAAACAATGTATTTATTTATTATAAGTATTTTGTAAACTATGTACGAAAATCAATATATTAAGAGGTTAAACATCTAAAATCAATATATTACAAGATATTGCACAAAAAAAATTATTATAGCAACACCATACATGAAAATAACATTATATATAATATTTTTCTACTCTTTTTTTTTTGATAAGGTAAAAATTAGTCTGGAAACCACACATAAGACGGTTTCTCAGTCTATGGCATCCTTACGGATGAGAATTACAAGTTCTGGACAAGCTCAAACATCTTCCAAGGAGCGCCACTGGACCGTCTTAGCAATGAAATCGTCCACCGCATTACTTTCTCGGAAGACGTGAGAAATCTGCACTGAAGAGAACATTTGTAAAACACATAGGATGTCAGAAATTAAGATTTATATATCCCATGGACAGTGCCAGATTTTATTCAGGACATTAACGATGGTCAGGTTGTCGCATTCAAGATGAATGTCAGTAATGCCTAAACCAGTGGCTTTAACCAGCGCATCTCTTACCGCAAGTGTTTCTGTTTGTAGGGTGGTTGAATATCCGCATTTTTCTCCGAAGAGGAAGGTTGGTTTACCCGTGTTATTTTTGAAGATATAGCCAAAGCTAGATTCTCCATTGGATTTTGTCGATCCATCTGTGTTTATTTTAATTGTGTTGTGTGGAGGTTTCTTCCATTTCTTTATTAGTCTACACGCATTTTTCATTGGCCTTTGTTTATGTTTGCCATCTTCCAAACAGTTGGGGCTCTAATTCTTTGTTTTGTTCCAGTTTTCAATTTGGTTTTTAATGTAACTTGGTACATCCTTTATTGTGTTGGTATCATCACTTGTTCTTCCAAAGCTCTGTTGGTTTCTGTAAAACCAAATTCCCCACCAGGAGACCAAGAGGTGTGTGAATTGCGTTTTCTCAGTTTTTTGTCGGATTTCCTCAACTATTTTAGTAAATTTTTTTATCTCCAATGTGAATGGATCTAATTATAGCACATGTCTGAGGGTTCATTTTCTCGATTGTTTTTAGTGTATGGTTACATTGGAGCAGTAAGTGGTTTAAGTCTTCAGTAGGAGCATTGCATCGGATGCAGCCCTGGGGGAGTGAGACTTCCTTTTCTGCTAGTCTGGCTTTGGTTGGTAATCCATTTTTTTATGATTTTCCAGATAAAGTTTTTAACTTTAGGGTACGTGTGATACCCCGTATTTCTGTAAGGATAATTTGGGATTTTTCCCGAACGCCTGTTTTGTACGTCGAATTAATTTCGGAGACAGAAAGACATTCTATAATGTTCTCAATCTCTGTAATATTTTTCTCAGTGAAATAATATACAGTCAACGTATTTTGGGACTTAATACTCGTTCGTGTACGATTATTTTTATCCCGGACTAAGGCCAAGTTTATCCAAAGCTAAACGGATAAGAGTTGACTTGGCGGCGACCGCTGTGGGTTTGGCGGCGACCGCCGCCCATCTGACACCATCGTCAGGTGGCCTAGGAAAGCAGCGACCGCTGCCCAAAAACGGCGACCACCGCTTCAGGAAGTCAACGGCGGCGACCAAGGGCCATCGGCGGCGACCGCTGCCTCTGTGCAGAGCTAGCTTCGCCAGCTGCTTGCGATCGGACGACGCTTCGATCTTGGCCCTCCACGTTGCTCGGCTTGCCAATTCTTATCCCCTTGAGTTGGGCTATAAATGGGGATGGAATGGGATCAGATTGAGGCACAAATCAAAGCCTCAAATCTCCCATCTTGTCTCCGAGCTCCGCCTCAGCTCCATTCGTGCGACCCACGACGAGCCAGCCCAGCAGCGCCGTCTTCCTCCTCGCGTCCCTCTCCGGCGAAGCGCGCGGCTGACAGCATCCCGACGAGCCATCGCTCCTGGCCGAGCTGCTGTGCGTGCGAGCTCCTGCTGTTGTTGTGCTCGCCGTCACCGAGCAGACCCTCCCGACGCCGAGAAGACCTTCGAGCCGCTGCTTGTGCTCCCCGGCGTCGTCGTCCCTCCTTCCCGGCGTGTCCATGGTGGAAGCCGAGCTCCTTGTTGCTGTGTGTTGTTGTTTGAATTGTTGAAGACGAAGGAATAGTAGTGTGGGCCCTTGTTATATTGTAATGGGCCGAAAGCCCATTAAGCCTCTCAGTCCAGTTTTGACCCGAAATCATTCGAGCGGTATAATTTCGATACTCTTTCGTCCGTATTTTTTCCTTAGGAAAATTTAATAAATATTTTTATGATTTAATATCATAAAAATTTCTTAAATATAATTTCTTAAATTCGTCCAGTCAGATTAATCGATAGATAATTAATTTGTCAGTTAGAACGTGATTTGCTGGATCGCGTGTGGACTCGTTTTCTGCTAGGACTATTCTGAAGCTTGAACCATATCCTTGGAAATGATATTTTCCGTAGTCGTCTCATCTAGATTCATCGCCGAATCTACTCCAGGCAAGTGGCGGTTCGCTCTTGCTCATCATTCCATACTTTCATTAATTATCAGTTGTTTAATTGAGTAATTAATTTGGAATGATTATTGCGTTTGTCTGGAAATGGTTTTATTTAAACTGTTTTGGAAAACTAAAATATGATATTATAATAGGTTGTATATCTGTTAGAACAACGCTATTATGAATATATATTTATGATCGCCTTGAGGGCATTTATGTGGATTTGTTGTGGACTATTGTTGTGCTCGAACTGTTTAGTTAACACTAGTAGTCAGGAACGTTACTCGGACTCTGCCAGGTCTAGTCGTTTCTTTATAATCAGGTAGAGAGGTGGCTCGTCCCCACCTAATACCATTTTTACGGTCATGACCCAACCTCTGATACACGAGTATAGAGGTAGGTACACTTAGCTAGTGCCACAAATTCGGGATTTAGTCCCTTCGGTATGCGTCACTCTAGATGAAACGCATATCAAGATGTATAGGTTTCGTTGGGAATATAAATACATTTAAAAGCCTATAACGTGATGCGCGTTTTGGAACTAATAAAATAAGTTCCATTGTCGCACATGATTAATAAACCTTCGGCGAGTAGTGCAACTAAGCGAATAGTGCAGCTAGGAAAGCTCGTCTCGACTTTTGATCAGAGTACGTTCTCTTTCCAATCTGAATTCTCTGTATGCGGTGAGGTTGGTCGTGAACCGAAACATCTAAGTCAGCTTTTAAAATCGCTCGAATGCGATACTGTGATTCTTTAAATATTCCAGACTTTGTCATACTGTCGTTAAAGACTCAATTCTTTGGAGTCGTCTCTTGGATATTCCGATAAGATTCACTTCAGTTGGAATCTTCTCTTGTTCATACCTTTTGATATCTTCCAGTAGAAGTATGGAGGTTGACTATCGTCGTCGGTTATTATTCGAGGAGCGATGAGTCTAACCTAATACGACTACTCGAACCATCTGCTTTGTACCCTTGCATAGTCTTTCATTAGACTAACCAACCTAAATTGTTCTCTGCATGGTTGGATGGTGTCATCCGTTCGATTCGGCATATCAGATAGAGCGAAGATATGAGGAGACTAGAATGACTATGAAGACGACGATGATTTTTGGATATTTTAATAATTTCTTTTAATCAGGTTGAGATCCTTGGGCAGGTGATCATTATGATCACAACCCTTTTTGTAATATTTCAAGAAAGACTTCCGCTGTAACTTATTTACTCTGTTATATATTTAAAAGACTTCTACTATACTTGGTTTAAACTCTGTGTTTGTCCTATTCGGGATTGGGATGTAATCCCGGGACTCATGTTTTATATGAATAATATTATGATTTTGTATCATAAGTGTTTCATGATTGTATTTAAACGGTAAAGCCTGGGGTGGCTTCGGTGAGGAAAACCGAGGTCACTGGCGGTAATACCTTTCCAAATGGGTTAAGATTTGGGGGTGTTACAGTACGTGTCTATTTTCCAAATCCAAGATGAATCATAAGCAGTGTATCTCTTGTTTTTGTTGATTAATTCCATGGCAGAATTTGTTGAGAACCAGCCATTTTTTCTTGACTCCCAGTAAAGTCTGTCATGGATATCATTCAGAGGTATAGGAATAGAGATTATTTGTTTCGTCAGTTCCTGTGGCAAGTATTGTTCTATTAGGTCCTTATTCCAGGTTTTGTTTGGTAGCATAAAGTCTGCTACTAAGGCATCCTTATTGGGGATTAACTATGTGGTTATGGTATTACATAATGGGATTTTAGATATCCAATTATCCGTCCAGAATTTTATTGTTCGGCCATTGCCAACTTGCCAGATTAGTCCAGATTTAAACTCATCCAGCAGTTCGATCATATTGGACCATTGCCAGGAGCAATTTCCTTTTCTTTCGTAATGAAATAAATGTTTTGTTTTTAGGTATTTTTCAGAGACTACTTTGACCCAAAAGTTGTTTGGGTCTGCCAGTAGTTTCCATAAAAGTTTGAATTGTAATGCTTTATTCATATCTTTAGACTTTCTTAGTCCAAGGTCACCTTGTCGTGTTGGTTTACAAATCTTCTCCCACCCTATAAGTGGTTTGTAGGAGTTATCTTTGTTCCAAAAGAAGGATCTGTTTATCTTATCCAATTCATTGTGAGTGTGGGTGGGTAGCATGAAGCTTTGCATAAGGTAGTTTGGTCTTGAAGCTAGATTAGCTTTTATTAGTGTTGTTCTTCGTGCTTGGGAGAGAGAATTTGCTTTCCATTTAGCTAATTATTGTTGTGTGCTGATGAGTATATCACCAAAAGTATTTGAGTTGACTCTACCACTGATGATTGGGCAGCCAAGATATTTGTCGAGGGAGATCATGTTTGTAATTGTGAGAGTTCCTTGTATCGCTAATTTCCTTTGGTTGGTAACTTTTTTCGTGACTTGAAAAACCGATTTATGGAAATTGACTTTCTGTCCTGATATTTCGCAATATTCGTCTACAATATCCTTAATTTCCTTGCAGTTTTCTTGTTTAGCTTTTGAAAAGATAACAATGTCGTCTGCAAAAGCTAGGAAAGATATTCTTGTTCCTTGTTGTGTGATTTTGAAACCTAGGGGATTTCGAGGTCTTTCAGATGCTTGTTGTAGTTTTCTTGCAAGTATTTCAGATCCTAGGATGAATAGGAAGGGGGAAAGGGGGTCACCCTGTCTGAGTCCTCTAGAGGGAGTAAAGATCTCTGTTGGTCCGTTATTAACAAGGATTGAGAAGGATACCATTGTAACACATTCTTTGATCCATTTGATGAATTTGTCATGGAACCCAAATTTGTGCATGGTTTGAAAAATGGAGTTCCATTCAATTCTGTCGTAAGCTTTTTCCATATCTAATTTTAGGGCAATAAACCCTTCCTTTCCTTTTTTCGATTTGAAAGAGTGAAAGATTTCATGCACAATCAAGATATTGTCCTGAATGACTCTATTTGCAACGAAAGCACCATGAAGGGGGTGTATTAATTTCTCCATTGTTTGTTTAAGTCTATTTGTTAAAATTTTCGAAATGATCTTGTAAATTGTGGAGCACAGACTAATCGATCTGTAGTGGTTTGTAGAGTTTGGGTTGTCACATTTTGGGATTAGAGAGATAAATGTGTGATTTATTTGTTTGAGCAACTTCCCTGAGAGGAAGAAGCTTTTTACTGCTTGAATTACAGAGGGACCTACAATGTCCCAATACTTCTGGTAGAATTATGCTGTCATACCATCAGGGCCCGATGATTTATCAGAGCCTATGTTAAAAACAACCTTTTTAATTTCTTCATTGGAAATGTTCTTTGTTAATTCTAAATTGTCCTCTGTCGAGATTTCCGAGTGGATTAAACTCAGATTGTGTTGTAGTACGCTTTGATTTAGATTTTCACTTTTAAATCTTTTCATAAAATCATTTCTGATTTCGTTTCTAATGTTTTCTTCTCCGGTTATAATTGTTCCTTCTTGGGTTCTAATTTCTTTTATGATTTTTCTGTTTCTTCTTCCACTTGCTACTTTGTGAAAATAGCTCGCATTTGTATCAGTCAACTTAATATGTTTGACTTTAGCTCTTTGGTTCCAGAACACCTTGTGGAAACAAAGTAGTTTCTCTTTTTTTTTCAATTATTCGTAGTTGTTTTTTAATGAGGTCATTAGTAGGGTGAGTACAGATCTCGGTTTGGATTTCCGAAAGTTGTTTTTCAATATTTTGTAATTGAGTGAAAACATTACCGAAGGTGTTTTTATTCCAGATTTTGGCATGTTTTTTGAGCAGTTTTGTTTTGGATACCAGATTATATAATCTGGAACCATGATAGTTTGTTCTTCATGCTTGTTTAACCACATTTCTAAAGTCTTTTCTGGTCATCCAGATTTTTTCAAATTTAAACGGTTGATTTTTAAAGGAAGTTGCGTTGCTAAGCTCAATTGAGATAGGGCAGTGATCAGAGGTTGTAAATGCAAAGTGTTTAGTACAAATGTCAAGATACCATTAAAGGATCTGGTGATGAATGAGTGCTCTGTCCAATTTTTCATATATATTGTCTATTTCTATAACATTTTTTCGTCAGGTAAAGAGATTTCCTTGATAGGAGTGTCTAGAAATTCGCATTCATTTTTGAAATATCTAAGTCTTGTAATATTTTTCTACTCTAGTCATAAACTAAAAAATCTAACCATACCATCAAATCAGATAAAGGGTTGGTTTGAATTCTAAAAATAATGCGTATTAAATTTTGGAATCCAAATAGATCGAAAAGTTAATAAGGATCGAAACGACATCGTCTCGGCTCAAGGGATCAGGAATCAATCTACTAGTAGTAGTACTGCAGACAGGCAGCACTGCAGCAGGGTTTCATCTTTCTGTATCAGCAATGGCGGGTTTAAACTACCCATCATCCTCCATCGAATTGCAGAGCCCATCTCCACCTCAATTCCTCTTCCCCGCAAGCCGCTCCGCCAAAACCCTAAAGATAAAGTGCAAGTCCAATAGGAACCCAGAAGCATGGACGGAGAAGAAGAAAGTGTCGGTGGACTACGACAAAGGGGAGCATCACGTGACCACGCACGTGAGCTTATTTTAATTGAAAGCAAGTATTTTGTAAAGTTAGTTAAACAGCTTCTATGATTAAAAAATGTCTGGTTAAGTTCTATATTTTTTTTCCCTGGTTGAAGAACATGAACTTAGCACACGAAATTCGGATTCAGTATACTCCCTCATTTTAGGATTTTACTTCTGAAGGTAGAGTAGCCTAACATTTCCCATTATAACCACCCGACCTGTAAGTGACCCTTTTATTTTTTTTGTAAGTGCAAGAGACCATTACATAATTGCTAGATAATAGCAAAATCCAAGGGAGACTCATCAGCCTCGTCTATATTGTTTCTCTCTTTTCTATAAGATGCTGATTTCTGTGTATATATAGGAGTTTTCAAGAAGAACAGTACATTATTAACTATCATAATGTTGTCTTATTGCTAATCTACCAATTATAATTGACTTGAAATTTCTGGCAGATCCCTCCCAGTAGATACACGTATAATAACTTGATCAATGCTTGTGGATCTAGTGGAAATTGGAGTGAGGCTCTCAAAATCTGCAAAAGGATGACAGACAATGGAGTTGGGCCAGACCTTGTAACTCACAACATTATTCTTTCTGCTTACAAAACCGGGGGTCAATATGCGAAAGTATTGTCCTACTTTGAACTTATGAAAGGGACAGGTATTCCCCCTGACACCACAACTTTTAATATTGTGATACATTGCCTAGTCAAGCTCGGCCAGTATGGGAAAGCTGCTGATATATTCAACTCAATGAGGGAGAAAAAATCAGAATGCCGTCCGGATATCGTGACATTTACAAGCATCATCCATATGTACTCTGTTTGTGGGCAGATAGAGAACTGCAAGGCTGTTTTTGATACAATGCTTGGAGAGGGTGTTAAACCTAATATCGTTGCATACAATGCTCTACTCGGAGCATATGCCTCACGTGGGATGCGCCCATGCTCAATGTTAGCAAACCGAAGAGGAATGTCCTTACTTTGTCTCTCAAGGCCTTCAATTTCTTCTGTGGATGGTGGGCGACTTCTAATAACATACAGCAGTTAGGGTTCATTTAATCGTCGTAATAAAAAAATACAAGGTGACCAAAATTGAAATATCAGGAAAAGAAAAAAGGATGGAATTCAACCAAACTACAATTTCCAAAAGTTAATAAATCCTCAGAAATTATCAAACAACCTATACAACTGATTCTTCAGCATATCTCACACCCAACAAAAGAATGAAATATTAACTCTATTTGTGAAGTAGAGTTGCTGTGAATAAATTGGCATGCAGTCATCATAAAATCAATTATTCATATGTGTTATAGAGCCATCTGCCATTTTTATATCACATCTTTCTTTTCGTCAATTACATATATGTATAGGGCACTGGCAACCTGGGAAAAGGATATCATAATATACCAAGGAAGATGCAGGCTTACCCAGCCAAGGAGACAACAAACATTGGATCTCCAGGAGAAGATTTTCTAAACTTGCTGTTGGGAAGATAAACATCAAAAACAATTTTTCCTCCATTAATCTGCAAGTCACTGAGCAGCTCAACAATGGATTGCTCCTCTTTGCATGCGTTTTCTACCACCTTGTCATCTTCCAAGGATAGAGTAGAGTCAACTTTACTTTTGATACTCTTTAAGCTCCATGGGACACCATGTCTCCCAACAATATATCCAAGCGACTTCAAATGCCTATAGACCTGAAACGCCTCCCAACTGCATCCGCTTTCTCCCTGGGCAACCTTCTCATATATGTCCTTTAAAGGAAGCGATGCACCTTCGTCATCTACAATAATCAATGCTCCTATTTCAGCCAAAAACCTGCCAAGTCATACAATCACCAGAAATAAGATAACTAAAAGCATAAAACGCCTCAGATTTCATAATATTACTATTTCTTTTTCTTTGACCACTTTAGGCATGCCCTGTATTGATAGGGACAACCTAAATGATCGAACGTTTCCGAGAGAGCTGTCAGCAAAGACTATAATCGGATTCACACAGAAAAAAGAAAAGAAAAAGAACACATCACATGCAAAGAGATAAACCAGAGCAAAAGAGAATTTGCCTGGTGTTAACTGCTAAAATCAGCGGGATTGCAACCAGGCCAGTCCTTTGGCTAATAAAGCCAATTGAGGAGAAAATAGTCAATGATTTTCTAACTACTCCTGTCCTTATTTATGCTAGAGTGCCTTACTAAGGTCACCCACACGTGGCTCTATCTTCTCCCTCATACACACATAAACCCTCACAGAATTAGTTCTACATACTTCTCTAACTCCTTCACTATCCCCAGCCCAGGATTATATTTGTAGCATTGCTATGCCCATGAAATTGGCCTTGTGCCCAAGGCTACGCTTGCAGGAGTGGAGTGACAATGCCTTACAAGAGCAGTACAAGAATAAAATCAATCCTAGTCATGTAATTCAGCAAACAAATCAAATACGATCACAATTCTCTGTATCTGTTGTCTGTACACTACTGAGGAACATGAGATGCCAAACAAACATATAAACATGAAATCAAGAATAAACAATTACCCTTTAGTAAGAAATGGAAGTAAATCCTTTTCAATAGAGTATAAGTAAGATGCAAAATATATAGAAAAAAACAAGTTAACAACACCTACAAGGCCTCTTCAATCAAGCAATAAGTCTTGCCATTACGAACAATCCCAGTTGAAATCCACATTCGCCCCTTTCGCTCCACAACCTCAGCCATTGCCATCGTACCATCCCAACGAGCCTTAGAAGCATCATTCCTACACTAGACACAAATAAACAACCGGTTCAAATACCCACAAAAATTTTGATTGTTGACCAAAAATTTCATCAATTTTTCAGTTTGGCTTCTAACACATACCTCTGTCAACAGCAATAGTTCTCAAAGAAAATGCCAATTGAAAACTCCGAATTAGAACCTCAGTACATTGAGTTCTGCATATTTCCCTCTCTACAAATTCTTTTGCTAATATTCAGTAAATTTATCATTGGCACACGTCAGAGGCTTGTTAGTTTACAATAGTTCCCCCGCTATCCTAATAAACCATATTGTTGTTGATTTGGCGAACACCCCCATCAAACCCCCAAATTACATGAACCCTAAATCTAAAAAAATCACAAAAATCATGAAATTTGTACCTGGCCTTGGAGTAGATCCGACGAACAGCCCTTCTCGTTCACGGAGCAGCCCTCCACCACCCTCGTCGCAAGCAGCAGCCGTCGTCGCAAGCAACCGCAGTCGCGCGCCTGGAGTCGTCACGCTCCCGGCGGCGTTTCTCTCCCGGCGTCGTCCCTCTCCGCGCCGTCCCTCTCTGTCTCTTCCCAATCCCGGCGCTCGCTGAAGTCGGTGAGGTCTCCTCGCTCAGGTCGGACTCGCTGATGTCGTGTGAAGCATTGTTCGCTCTTCCGCTGTTCGAAGACTCCAGCCTGCAAAGAATGAAAGAGGTAGACTTTTTAGTTTAGTTTTTTTAATTTTTTAATTACTAATTAGTGGCCGATGTCATGTATTTTTTTTCCTTTTTTATTAAAAATTAAATGACAACAGTTTTTTTATATTTAAAAAAAAATTGATTTAATGAATTTTAACGTGGAGATAACAAAGGGTCATTTAGCGAACTTTTTAAAAAATTCAAGGTTATCGTGCGAAATAGTCAAAATATGTGAACACATCGTAGAATTTGTAAAACTTGAGGGTTATTTCGCGAAATTTTCTTGATTTTAATTTAAAGTCTTGGTTGCTATAAATTTTAGTTTTCAACTTTATATTTTAATTTTAACAAAACCTATAATAATAATACTTAAAATGTTTGCGATTTATGTAATAAATGTCCTTATTTAATATCAAGTATTTTTTTTTTCAATAACAAGCATTTTCTAAATAATAAAAATATATTCAATATCAAAAAATAATTACATTTTAAAGATGAAGAGAATAATCAAATGTAAATATTGAAATATAATACTTTTATAAAATGATCTAAAGAATAATAAATGACAAAAGTAAAAGTAATTTAAGAGATCAAAAATATTAATATTTGTCTTCTATTTTTAAAATAATTTATTTAATTTTAATACTTAATATTTGTCTCAATTATACAACAAAATAAAATTACTCCTTATTTTTAGTACATAACATAAAAGTTTAGCAAAATTTTAAGAGAACAATCAATATAAATATAAGTGGTGTGCATTCGGTCTAGACCGAATCGGATCGATTTTTCTGATCCGGTCCGATGAATTGGAATTTTCACGATTCTTGGACTGAAGACTGGAATGCACCAATAAACATATTTTTTCTATTTTTTTTATACATATTTTTTTTATATTGGACAATATATTTTATTACTAATTTATTTTTATAAAAAAAAGTAATTTTTAATTGAATTAAATTTATGTGATATATAAATAATAAGCTTGTGTCCAAATTTCCCATTGTTTTTGTCCAAATTAAACCGATGTATGTCTTTGATTCTTTGTCAATACTAAAAAGCAACTGAAGAAACACAGCAATATAATGATAATCACACAATGATATTATTTGTATTTCCCATTCAGCTATCTTCCCAGCCTTACAAATGACAGTGAAAGCAACAACAAGAATTACAACAACAAACAAACAAGAGCTAGAAAATCTCAGGAGCTCTTTGGCTGTCCAAGAAGAGACGGCTTGAAGAAAGCATGGCTTTGCGCAATCTCAATTCGATCCCGAGGATCATTCAAGCTCTCATCTCTTAGTGATTGCAGAATCGCCATTGATGAATGCTCCCTGACACAACAGCAACATCAAACAACTGCTAATCACAGATTTCACTCATTATGTTATTAAGGCTTATTATGCAAAAGTAGTACCTTGTTATGAGAATCTTGTAGAGCGTCTTCAAGATGGGGCATAACTCAACCGGAGCAACTGGCTTGCTTTCTCCAGGGCGCGAGATGTTCAACGACGGCTGGCTCAGCAGCTGGTAAAATGCCCCAACTGCTGACACACCCTGAAAGATTTTATGTGAATCACATCTTTATCAATGTTATGTTTAAGCAAAAAAGAATCAAACTTGAGAAAGTCTTGCAGTTTTCCAATCATAGATGATGCAATTCAAGAAAGATTGTTTCATGTTTGGGTTTTGTTGGAAATTTCTACTCAATTTTTAGATAGAAAGGATGGGAAAAATGTGTATACCTGGATCATCCCCTTGCCACGAATACTGTCGCCCATATCAGGAGTAAGCTCGCCCTTGGCTAGCATATGACCATACCACGCATTTCGGCCTTTCAACAAGGTTACGTATGTGTCAGCCAGCAGGGGTCCAGCAAGCTTCTCGGGATCCTCCGCCAGCAGATGAGTGATGAAAATCATCTCTGATGTGCAATGAGCGAAATACACCGATTTGCTCGTTGCACTCTCATTGGTTAAGGCCGCTACCATCCCTGATAATGTCAAACAATATGAAAGTTTTACCAAATTACACAACTTCAGACAAGTGTAAACATTTTCTGTGCAACACCATATGAATAAAAGCTAAAAATTTCTTAGAAGAACTTGTTAAGAAATATACAAGATAGGGGCTAGACTTGACAGAAGGGTTTAAGTTGCATTCAAATTCAAGATAGGGGCTACATCTGGTTTGTAAGTTTATTATAAGTTCCATAAACACAAAATATTTTTACCAAATCCATGCTTTTATAATTCTACTCCATGTTGTCAAGGAGATCACTCTGAGGGTAAAGAACCTACCAGCTCCAATGGCATAAACATTCTTCAAACCTCCCATGACTTCATGAGTAACAAGATCACTGTTGTCCCATACAATGAAATGAGGTTGCCTCAGAAAACTTGCAAGAGGCTTCCTCCACTTCTCAGCGCCACAGATCCGTGCATTAGCATACTCCTTATTGTAGATTTCAGAGGCAATATTTGGCCCTCCTAGGTAAAGTATGTTCTCCATAGGTACCCCAGCTGCCAACAACACACAAAGACCGATAAATTTGAAGCACATAACATAAGTTACACAAGTTTGCTCTGGAAATGCAGCTCACAATATAACAGCTTTGCATTCTATTAGATACACATCAGTTTCATTCAGAAATACTTGTAAATTTTGCTAAGATTCAACTAGGATCAAGAAACAAGAAAACTTACTTGCGCGGTGAATCATTTGCGTGGGTGTGATTATATGGGGAACAGGATCAAGTGCAGCTTCAATACCCTTAGCTAAGGAGATGACTATAGGCATAGTGAGCCTCTCTTTCCAATACTTGCTAATGTCCTCAAACACTTCAAACGTCTCGGTTGAAGGCAATCCATTGACAACTATATCAGCGTCCCAAACCGCCTCCTGCAAGTTGGTGACAACCTTAAGAGGACAAAGCGGCGTGTCAATCATGTTGAGGCAAAACCCATCTCTCAAGATCTCCCCAGCATAGAGTGTCCTATCCCCTAACCTCCCTTCTACATACTTCAAATAAGCACACCTTCTAATCAGCCTTCTAAGCACATCCTCCCTTGAATTGATCACTTCAAACAGACGCTCAGCGGTTGCTCTATCTACCGCCTTCCCTGGCCTCCTCCAAACCCTAATCTGGATCTTATCCCGGAATTGGCCATAACTATCCTGAAGTAGTGCTGCAAATACGCTACCCCAAGCACCCGCCCCAATACCCACAATTCTTAGTAGATCGCCTTCGGGTTTTCCTAGAAGGCGCCTAAGCTCGTCGAGCTTCTCCTCATTGCCATTTTGGTGATGTGTAGACCCATTTGAATACACATTCTGACATGCAACTTCAATGCTTCCAACCATGATTCAGAGGCTCCAATGAACAGCAACAACAACAACAATACAATAATAACAAGATGAACACCAAGAATGCCTCACAAGTTGCAAATTATATACATCAACAAGTGACTTCTTATATAAGACACCAAAAGTTAAACCCTTTCTCAAGATTATGATAAGATAAATATCCTACCTCTCTATACTTCTACAAACACACAAAATCTTGGGTGTCTAGATAAAGGCCAAAAAATGGTTGCCCAGAAAAGCCTACCAAATCTTGTGTGGGTGGAATTTGGCACCTAAATCAGAGCTAATCACTCCTCTGTTAGCCACCCACAAGTTAAATAGCATGCAAATGGGGGCAAAGTTGCAAAACCATGTACGGATAGGAGGCAAGAAAATGTTGAAAATATTAAATAAATATTATGTTTTTTTTCGTATCACCTGGGTTTGTTGATCTACCAACAGATGTGCGGCTCAGAAAGTAGAAGTGAGAAACGAAGAAATTAGAAATCCAATTGCAAGCGCTTTCGTGTAGGCTTCAACAAAGATCCCAAATTCCCAATTAAGTCAAAGAACATTCGAGAAAGAGGGGGGAAAACCCTAATTTTGAAAACTTTGATCTGGAGCGCTCTCTCTCTCTCTGTCTCAATCTCGTCAGCTCCGAGAGCACGAGAATTGCATGGATTTGGAGGTGAAAAAACTTAAAGGAAAAGGACCCAATTTCACAATCTCAAGCGTTGATTTGCAGAGAGCATTATTTAGTGAAGATGGAGTTTGGATAGGTTGATAAGCATTAAAGATTTTAGCTGCCAACTTCCATAACGGTCATTAATTTTGGAGTGGGTGGCAACTTCAAGTTCCAAAATGTGGTCACTCCCTTCACAGTATTGATGTTTAGCCTTAGAGCAATCGTTAATTGAGGGGCTTATTGGGAGTCTTATTTGGGATTTTTTGGAATTAAGCATGGGATTAAGTCTTATCTATATATATATATACTAGTGCAATACCCGTGTCGTACACGGGATTTGTTTATTTTTTCTTATATTTAAAAAAATAGTATATTTAAATTATACATTTAATTGATATAGAATTATGTAGGTAGTGACGATTATAGAAGTAGATGAATGTTAATATAAAAAAGAACTAATTGAATACAAAGTATTAAAGAGATTGATAAAATATTATCGAAAGAGATACGAAACTCTCTATAACTTTATTAATAGTAAAAATTCGTTAAGTAATTTTGAAATAAGGATAGCCACATCCCTAACATCAATTCTACTAAAATGATAAAGCATAATCAAAATGTTCATCTTATATATAAAAATGAAACCCTAAACATAAAATCTCGTAAGATGTTTAAAATTGCTAGAAATTATTTTTTTAAAACTTCATTGTATACTACATTGGTTGTAGTATTAGATCTTTTTTGTTTTTTGTCGTATATCAAAATCTACAAATATTTCTTGCTAGTAACTTTTGATGATGCAACAAAAAAACTGATCATGAGTGAAAACATGGCGTAAAAGATACAAACTGACATTTGCAATAGAATGGTCCTACCTCTTGTTTATCGTCATAGCAAAACAGACACTCAAGGAAAATTGTCTTCATTGAAACTTAAAACGGGTATGAAGTGTGTGATGATGACATAATCATGCGAGGAATCAAAATTGTATATCCAATATTGTTGCCTGGAATATTCTTCCTTATTTGACATGTCTGTCGACCTGCGTGGTTATCAGTCTTTTTTCTAATTCTGCTTTTGTAATCTTTGTGATTAACTTGTAATCTTTTTGCTTGATTTGTATTTAAATTAAGAAAAAATAAGTAATAGGTTTAGGATAATAATCTTTGATTTATAATTAGATTTATTTTTAAAAATTGAAAAAAGCAAAAAATGACATGTGACGGTTTTAATGATGGAGTGTCATGTGGAGGTTTTAATGAGAGATTGTCGTGTGTCATAATTAGGTTCTAGTTTAGTAGATGTATAGTAGATTAAAAAAAATGGATTTATATATAATTAGGAAATTTAAGATTTGTAATCTTTGTCATTAACTTGTAATATTTTTTACATTAATTCTTTCCAAAATATAATTAGGAGTATAATGTGACGATTTTAATTAGGGAGTGTCATGTGGCATAATTATGTTCTAGTTTAGTAGATATATAATAGATTAGGAAATTTTGGATTTGTATATAATCAGGAAATTTTGGATTTGTATATAATTAAGAAATTTTGGATTTGTAATCTTTGTGATTAACGTGTAATATTTGTGCTTGATTTGTATTTAAATTAGGAAAAAATGAGTGATATGTTTAGGATAATAATCTTTAACTAATAATTAGATTTATTTTTAAAAATAAAAAAGCAGAAAATGACATGTGGCGGTTTTAATGAGGGAGTGTCATGTGGCGGTTTTAATGAGGGAGTGTCATGTGGCGTAATTAGGTTCTAGTTTAGTAGATATATAGTAGATTAGAAAATTTTGGATTTGTACATAATTAGGAAATTTTGGATTTGTATATAATTAGGAAATTTTCGATTTGTAATCTTTGTGCTTGATTTGTATTTAAATTAGAAAAAAATGAGTGATATGTTTAGGATAATAATCTTTGACTTAATATATATTTTAAAAAAATAGAAAATGACATGTGATGGTTTTAATGAGGGAGTGTCATGTGATGGTTTTAATGGGGGAGTATCATGTATGTATCGTAATTAGGTTTTAGTTTAGTAGATATATAGTAGATTAAGAAATTTTGGATTTTAATCTTTGTGACTAAACTGTAATCTTTGTGCTTGATTTGTATTTAAATTAGGAAAAAATGAGTGATAAGTTTAGGATAATAATCTTTAATTAATAATTAGATTCATTTTAAAAAATTGAAAAAGGCAGAAAATGACATGTGGCGGTTTTAATGAGGGAGTGCTATGTGGGGTAATTAGGTTCTTGTTTAGTAGATATATAGTAAATTAGACATGGTATGCTTAGGTCTTGCAACTTTGCAAGTAATATGTAGATCAAACATACAATCTCCTAGTCCGATGAGCTATCTCCATCTTTTTATGATTAATTTTTAGATCTTGGTTTCTTCTAAAGTTACACTTATAACAAATTATATATGTGTTTTAAAGAAACTAGTGTAATACCCGTGCCTTGCACGAGATTTGTTTATTTTTTCTTATATTTGTAATAAACATATTTTTAAATTATGGATGAGTGATTGGGTGAATATTTTTTTTTAGTTATTTGAATAAAACATGAATAAACGAACATTAAACTGTCATCAAGATATACAAAAGACTAATTATACAAAGAGAGACGACACTCTCCATAACTTTATTAATAGTAAAATTGGCTAATTAGTGTTTCAATTAGATATAGCCACACAACTTACATCAATAGTACTAAAAGCTGCAAAAATTACTAAAAATGATCATAAAACACATGAGAATGAAGCAAAAAACACTAAATCTGGAACGATGTTCAAAATGACTACAAATTATTAAAAACTTCATTGTATACTACATTGGTTGTAGTATTATACCTCTTCTTGTCTTTGTCGCAAATCAATATCTTCAAACCTTTCTTGCTAGTTACCCTTGACGATGCAACATAAAACTGACCATGACTGAAAACAGGACGTGGAAGATACAAACCAACATTTATAAGAGATTGGCCTTGGCTTTTGTTTATGGTCATAGCAAAACATACACTCAAGGGAAATTGTCTCCGTTGAAACTTGAAAGGGAATGAAGTGTCTGATGGTGACATTATCATGCGAGGAATCAACACAGTATGTCCGATATTGTTGCCTGAGATAATTCGCCCTTGTATAACATGACTGCCAAGTTGCGTGGTGATCAGTCTCGTCCCATTGCATAAACCTAAAGATTGATCAATATTTCGGAGCAGCAAAATAGGCACACCAACCTTTAGTTTGAGGACATGATTTGGCAGACTAGAACATCTCAGTCTGTTCAAAAAATCAGACGTATAAATACTCGCATCATCGTCTTTAACAGAACCTGCCTTGCACAGACTATCAGAGCTGAGATATATCTTTTTATCCCCAGACAAAGAAGACAATATATATTCATTAACTTTATCTACCTCTTCGTGTGTTGGAGCAAGAATGGCTCGTTCTTCAAAGTATGCAGGACACAACTGGTCTTCCATTAAAGAGGGATAGACAGATTTAACAACTGCTGGAATCGGATCTAAATCATAATCCTTGACCAGTAGTTCATCGGGGATTTCTATTTGCGCTTCTCCATCATTATCAACACATGCAGTCCCATTTCCAATGCTTAATATCCATTCTGAAAATTCTTTTGCCTCTTGGATCTGAGATTCAGATGTACCTTGTTGAATCCTCATGTTCCTTGTCAGCGTAAGAACTTTGCAATGATGCCACAAATAAGAGGAATTAATTGTAGTAAAAACAACATCTTCCCTGCTCCCTTTTGAGATAATGGGTAGGATTTGCCTAAAGTCTCCACCAAATACTACGACTTTTCCTCCAAAAGGCTGTTCTAAACTAAGAGGATTTGTAGTTCGTAAAATATCTCGTAATGTCCTGTCTAAAGTTTCAAAACAATACCTATTCGTCATGACTGCTTCATCCCAGATAATAAGTTTGGCGGCACATATCAACTCAGATAATTCCGTACCTGAACATATATGACACGTTGAATCCTCATTAACTTGCAAAGGTATTTTAAACCTCGAATGAGCAGTTCTGCCGCCGGGTATTAGGAGAGCTGCATTTCCACTTGAAGCAACGGTAAGCACTATTTCACCTTTTGACCTTAAAGCCGCCGAAAGTGCCCTCCATATATACGTTTTGCCTGTACCACCATAACCATATAAAAAGAAGACACCCCCGTTATTTGATAAAACAGCATTCATGATCTCATCGTACACCCCTTTTTTCTCCATTGTAAATCTAGAGAGTAATTGTGAATGTTCCTCGGCTAGAGATGATTTATCATATCAATGTTCATCTTGTATAAGCTTGTTGAAACCTTCAGATATGAGGCTTGAATCTACAGAAGGCATGGTTTTATAGTGACTCAAACTACTACCATTTTGTCGTAATAACTTGTCAATTTCGGCAAGAGCGTAGTTTTGTAACTGCTCATCAGTAACATGCAAATCTGCATATAAATATAATTCACATGTCATTACAATTAGATGAGTACAATATATTATGCCAAAAACTATATCAAATATTATGATCAAGTACAAAACCTTAAATAAATACATACCATTAATTCGTAGAATTCTCCTCTGTTTATTGGCAATGTCATCTGCTAAAAGTCTCCATGTTTGTTGCCAAACAAACTCTGGTTTTGCCATACAATCAGACACCAAAAGAAATACAAATATACTCCTAATGTAGTTTGTTGATCCCCAATAACTTGCTTCAGTTATACCGTCAACATATTCTCTGTCATCATCTAAAAACCCCAATGCATAGCAAGCTTCTTTAAATGTCCTATAAACTAAACCTTCAACAGTCCTTAAATCTTCGTAACATGTTGGTCCTTTTATATGATTCAACAAAATTCTAAGATAGTACTTCTCGCCAGTACCAGGAGCTACATGATAAATCCTGCCAACAGAACCACCCTTGACACGTTTTTTCCAATGCCTAGTTGAAGCAACCCAAACAAATTTATCTGGAAATTCAGAATAAGTCAAATCTTTAGCTTCTGAAAACTTTTTGTTAGCCTCCATCCATTGTAGAAACATTGATTTATCACTTTCATGATCATTTAAGACAACATCAATAGGATCATCATCATTAAACAAAACGCTTTCCTCGCCGGGAAG
Source organism: Rheum nobile (assembly GCA_027886185.1). Lineage (NCBI taxonomy): Eukaryota > Viridiplantae > Streptophyta > Magnoliopsida > Caryophyllales > Polygonaceae > Rheum > Rheum nobile. The sequence goes on along the minus strand of WOAB01000618.1, from coordinate 2,235,895 downwards.
ATGCAAATTCAAACGTTGAACAACAGGAGTCCTGTAATGAATATCAAAGCCAAAAATCCTCCAAGCCGCTTCACACGCAGATATATACCAAGCGCTGTAGTAGTTTTTAATTTCGTCCATGCAATTATCACCGACATTGTTTGCATCAGAGTTTGTAATTGCAACAGTGATGCGATCATGGCCTTTGTTTATGTACTTGAACAGATACTTGATAGAGCCCGATCGGTTGCACCATTCAACATTTATATGTGCATTGTATTTTAGTAGAAGAAATGCATTGTAAGGAACCACATACCGATTACAAGGGGAACTCCACTTTTTTCTATCGTTCTACCATCGTCACGTCTTTTGTACACAGGGTAGCCATCGTCATCAACAAAAGTCTGGTCAACAATTTTTTTGGGAAAGTACTTTCTACACTTTCCATCAGCCATACAAGGAGACGATGGTTTAGAAGCTCTGCATGGACCATGCATCATACAATTTTTCACGACATCGAATAAATCAGCATCCTCAGTTGGGTGTGGAATTTCTGCAGAAATGACTGAATCTATATCTGAAGTATTTAGCAACTTAGATTACTTATCCAGAAATAATAATATATGTGCATGTGGCAGACCACGCTTTTGGAATTCAATTGTGTAAATAACTGCAAAATATTCATAAGTCAAAGATATAAATTCAAGTTAATTAATCTATTTTAAAAAAGCCAAAAAAATACATTTAATAGAATATAACATGTCGAGAAAATAATTTATTTTATACACATGTAAACAATAACTTAAATGAGGACAGTAAAAGAGAAATTACCTGAAGTAACCTTGCCAAAAAATTTGTTTACTTTGAAATCTTTGATCATGGACTCCAGTTTCATGTGGAATACTCTACATATAATGTCTGGTCGATCCTCAGGTTGTAGACCCCTTTCTTCACAAAACTTGACAATTTCAGGCCATTTTGAATTGCATGTGAATGTTATGAATAAATCTGGATAACCATGGTGTTTGCATATTGCCATTGCATCTTGATAGTTCTGCTGCATATATCTAGGACCACCCGTAAATGAAGATGGCAACACTATTCGCTTTCCAGATGATGCCGGTGCTGTATGACCCTTGCTCGTTGCTGAAGCAAGATTTGTATATAAATCAGCACGTATGTTCTTCTGATGATATCGATGATAGTTCAACCTTTCTGATTCAATCATTGTGTAAACATCAACCAAAAATTATTGATACAACTTTCTAGATGACCTCAGAATTCCGGCTTCGCCTCGACGCTCTTGAATTCGAAACTGAATGAATTCTTTTAACGTAACCCTTGACCTCTTCCTTGCAGAAGTGTTGCACCTTTCACTTAAATCAATATCAGTCGGATACCCGTCCTCACCATAAGGGAATGGCAACGGATATTGAAGAGCAAGATACGAAGGATGTAATTCGTGAATCCGCTGTTACTGACCAGACCTTGTATGAAGTATAATGTCCATGGGCTGATAATTTGTATCACTATCACCGAGAATAATAGCAGCAACCTCTGAACTCGTCGGGAGATTATATCTCCGCCCATCAGTGTTTCTATTGCTAAGCAGTCGTAACTTCATATCTCTAACATCTTCATCCTTAAAACGATCTCTGGCCGTTCTAAATGCTATTGCATGGGGGTTGTGTTGATCTATCATCTTTCTCAACTCAATCACAAGCGATTCATCAACTTTTTTGACTCTAGAGCTGCAATAAATAAAGATCAATGTGCAAGCTTAATATTAAAGAATAACGTTATATAACAATACGCGGTACCAACAAAATTATGTAATTGACATACCTTATCGCATTGATTCTGTTTGAATCCTCGTTTTCAGTATCATATATATATAGTTGGGAAAACTTTGGAGTTGTGCCCGACACTGGTAACAAACTCCCTATTCTGTGAAAATTCTGACCATGCATTCTGTAACAATACGTTCCACGACCTTTCATGATTTGTGACACAGTTCCTCCCAAAGAGGTGAAAGCAAACATCATATTGTAAGCTATAATGTTCTCACAAAATTGTTTGCTTTTTGGATGCTTATTTGTCAAAAGTTTTTTCAACAACGGCGGTGGCTCTTGTAGCAATGGGAGCTCAATTTTTCCTTTCATGCAACATAAGGAAGATATATGACATATATCTTCGCTTGAAGAGTTTTGTGTGTTTATTCTTTTAGCATGCCATAGCAATGCCCCACAATGCATACATTCATACACTGGTTCACCGTGATTGATGTATTGAACTATAACATATTAATGAGTGTTAAAGAATGGACAAAAATATTATAACTTTTTAGAAAAAATATACAACAGACTTACCCGAGTTACCAGTATGATTTCTTGTTCTTCTATTTGTCACTGTAACAGGAATTGTACCGTTGCTCATTGTTATATAGAGAATAAAGGTTGAACAAATAAATTGTAACATATATATTAAATATACAAAAATTTGCTTATTTTAACGTATTTTATGTTCATATACTAATTGTAACAATTCGAATGAAACGAAAAATAGCATCCTTCTAAGCATTAAAAAAATATGATATTAATTTAAAAAATACCTATATTTTGCAATGTAGATGAACACTCAGGCAAAGCAGATGAATTAGTGGTTGCTGAAATTGAGATATGTAAGTGGTCATATTTTTGAACAATGAAATAATTTTTAACATATATGAATATCCAAATAAATGACAACGTAACTTTCATTAAGGATTCAACATAAAATTAAGGGGTTTTTTCTAACCTGGTTCAGTTACTGGTGTTCCATGCCTCTTATGTCTAAGCACATTCATTCTCAACATCCTCTTACGTCGAGCTAATTTTTCAATGAAAAATAATTACAATTATTCAAATGCAATAACTCAATCAATTAATATTTCCTCATTACCATCATACCTTGTTCAACATTTGTTATGTCAACTTGATTAGTAAGACTTGTGTTATGTAAAGGAGCTGCAAAATACATACATATATCATAGTACACATACTGATATGAGACAAAAGTAATATAGTACTTAGTAAAATGGCTTGATAAAACAATAATTTGGTACCATAGTTTTCCTTGTCATTTAGTCTTGTAGGTATAACTGAGTTAGTAGTGATTTGATCCGCTTTTGATAAATGCAAATCCATTGGCGTAAGATTATCGGACACTACATAAAAACACATATATTAATTTCATTTATTATATAAATACATATAATAAAAGGTTACAAAATAACAACTATGATGTACGCGTAAGCACTTTTTATAAAAGTTGAACAAATAAATTGAAACATATATATAATAAGCTCAAATGGGCTTATTGTAACTTATATTATGGACATTACAATATATTTATAACAATCATAATGTCATGGAAAACATGATTTTATTATGGATATAAACCATAAAACAAATGATTTTAATTATAAAATTACCTAAATTTGGTAATGTAGATGAACACTCTGCCAACACAGATGAATTGGTAGTTCCTGAAATAAAAATATGTAATTCATCATATATTTTGAATAATGCGGAATGTATATTCATCTCCAATTACATGCAAGTTAAAAAATTTCATTAAGGATTTAAAAGTAAATTAAAGATCTTTTTGCTAACCTGATTCAATTAATGGTGTTCCATGCCTCTTATGCTTAATCACATTCATTCTCAACATCCTCTTATGTCGAGCTAAATTATCAGTGGAAAACAATTACAAATATTTAGATGAAATAAATAACTCAATTAATATTTACTGTTTACTAACGTACCTTGTTCAACCTTTGTTATGTCAACTTCATTAGTACGACTTGACAAATTAGATGTATTTCTTGTCCCTTCACATTTAAGTATTTAATGATTATTGATTCGAAAACCTAAAAATGAAGACAATAAATGCATGAAAGTATATAAAAGATTATATATTATTAATTAATAACTAACCATGAACAATATTAGATATTGATGTAGATTGGGTAAGTACAGAGTTGCCAAGACTTCCAAGTACATTTCCTGCACAAAGTTTGCTTAAATATTCTAACATATGACTTGTTAATTGAAACTAATGGGATTTGTTATTCATAACCTGAATTGTTTAGTGATGTTCCATGTCGCTTATGTCGTATAACATTCATTCTCAACTTCCTCCTATGTCGGGCTACGTTGTGAATGAACATAAAAATCAATTAGTTAAAATACAGAAATCATGCTATTAAATATAATTGTAAGAATAACATACCTTGTTCGACATTCTGCATATGATTTTGTTCTGTATACATGACATTGTTCAATGAAACTACAAATAAATAATTATATCATTAACTGCTTATTATAGACAATAAAACACAATTATTATTCATATTTCAATAAAACAAATAATAATCTACTACTATATACCGTTATTTTCTTGATCTCGAACACTTATATATAAACATGAATTATGAACGTTTTGATCACTTCGGGGTAAATGCAAAGCCGACGGTGCGATATTTTGGTGTACTGCATAAATAAACGCATATGTGTTACAAAATTTAAAGTATAAGGAAAAATACAATACCACAATTATATATTTTCATTTTTACAAACTAATTACAAATTTATTTTCTTTAATTTACAATAATTAAATCATTACAATATGATATTATATAACATCAAATATTTATTACAATATACGTGTTCAAAAAAATTAACTAAAGACTTTATCAAATAACATTACTAACCATTGGAAATGTTGGACATGGGGATCCGATCACTAAGGGATGAATTATTACTAACTCCATGAATATACCCTGCATAATGAATTTATATATTCAAGTGCATGTTTTGTAACGCCCCCAAAACTTAACCCTTTTGGAAAGGTATTACCGCCAGTGACCTCAGTGTTCCTTACCGAGATCACCCAAGGCTTTACCGGTTAAATACAATCATGAAATACTAATGATACATAATGATCAAAGCATTCAATCCAAAACATAACATTGTCAAGGAAACATGAGTTACGGGATTACAACCCAATCCCGAATAGGATAATACATAGTTTAAACCAAACACAACGGAAGTCTCATAAAACACCTTACAACCAAAGTCATTGTCCAAAAGATCTCAACCCGATTAAAGAAATAATTAAAACGTTCAAAAACCATCGCCGACTCCATAGTCCTTCTAATCTTCTGGGCTACTTTCGATCTGATGTGCCGAATCGAACGGATGACACCAGCCAACCATGCAAGGGAAAATATTGGTTGGTTAGTCTAAATGACTAGACTAGCAAGGGTACAAAGCAGAATGGTTCGAAGCAGTTGTATTAGGTTAGACTCCTCGTCCCTCGAATAATAATCGAGTACGCTTGTCAACCACCATACTCCTATTGGAATAAACAAGAGAAGATTCTGGAAGACTGAATCTTCACAGAAATCGACTCGAAAGAAGACTCCAACGGAAATGAGTCTTTAAGGAAGTATGACAATTCTGGAAAGTTACAGAATCACACAACAATGATTTAAAACCGACTGAGATGTTTCAGTCAACGACCAACCTCACCGCCTTTCAGCGAATCCAGATCAGAAAGAAGACGTACTACATTCAAGTCAATACGAGTCTTCCTAGCGGCACTATTACCTAGCTGCCCTACTCGCTGAGCGTTCATTAATTATGTGCGTCAAGGTAGCACTTATCTGATTATGTTTCAAAAACACACATCGCATTATAGACTTTTACATGTGTACCCCACCAATGGGACGACACATCTTAGTATACGTTTCGTCGAGAGTGACGTACACCGAAAGGTTTGTGACACCAGCTAAGTGTCCTGTCTCTACACACTTGTGAAAGAGACCGATCATGATCTTAGAATAGTACCAGATGGAGACGAGCCACCCCGATACCAGATTATAAAGAAATGACTGGACAAAGTCCGAGTAACGTTCCTAATTTAACAGTGCTAACTAAACAGTTACAGCACAACAGCAGTTACAGGATAAATCCACATAAAGGCCCGAAAGGCGATCACAGATAATAGCGTTGTTCTAACAGATATACAACCTATTATATGATTTTCAAAACAGTTTATCAAAACCGTTTCCAGACAAATAGAGTATTCATTCCAAATTAATTACTCAGATAAACTATTGATAATTAATGTAAATATGGAACGAATTAGCAAGAGCGAACCACCACTTGCCTTAATCCGCAGAATAGTCTAACGACGTCAATTGGATTCCGGGCTCGACACGGGTATAGTTCCGACAGCACAACAACCTTCGAGTCGACCCATAAAAGGAACCCTAAGTTAGATCCGACATAAACAGTACGAATCTAAACACGGCGAAAGAACACGAAAGGAAAGACGCCACGACGACAACCAACCAAGCCAAAGCCACGAAGGCATTCTGGGCACTGGCGGCGGTCACTGTTCTTGGCGGTGGTCGCCGCATTCATCACGGCGGTCGCCATGAAGAACACGGCGGTCACCGTGAAGAACACGGCGATCGCCGTAAAGAACACGGCGGTCGTCGTGAAGAACACGGCGGTCGCTGTGAAGAACACGGTCGACAGAGACGAGAGAAATCTCACCAAAACAATGCGTGTTTCGACCCCTTTCCGCCTTGCTTGGTTTCTGACCTCCAAAGGCAACCACAAGGCTTCAAAAGAGCTGCTGGAAACACCACCAAACAACACCGACGAAAGCTTCAGAATTTCCGGCAAAGGCACAACTCCGGCGAGAGGCAAATTTGGCAGAGGTTTGGTGCTGGGATGGCTCAAAACCTCTCCCCCAACACCTCCTTTTATAGCCAAAGCATCTGGAGCACGAAGAAGATGGGCCTACAGCTAGTTCGGCGCGGTCAGAGCTCGCCGGCGACCATCGGACAATGTCTGCTGGGTAATCACGGCGGGCGCCGTGATTTTGCCTACGGCGGGCGCCGTAATTACGGCGGTCGCCGTTCCTAGCTCTAGCAAGCCCAGAGTAGGAGACGACGGCTGGCACTTCGGGCCCAGCGACGGCGGGCGCCGTTACGGTACAGCGGTCTCCATTTCTGCCTTTCCCGCCCATTCAGCTCTTGAACAAACATGGCGTTAAACCGGGATAAAAATTATCGTACGCGAACGACAATTAAAATCCGAGGCATGATGTCTGTATATTATTTCACTGAGAAAAAAATTACAGATACAGAGCACCTTATAGAATGTCTCAAACTTTCTGTATTAAATCCGACGTACACAACGGGTACTCGGGAAAATTCCAAAATTTCCAAAATAACCTTACAAAAATACGGGGTATCACATCTCCTCCCCCTTACAAGAAGTTTCGACCCCGAAACTTAGGTCGAGAATAACTCGGGAAAACGCCTGAGCATATCTGACTCGGTTTCTCATGTCTCTCAAGTAACTTCTTCGGTCCCTGACTTGGACCACAACACTCGTACCAACGGCACGATCTTGTTGCGCAAATGCTTCTCCCGACGCTCCAAAATGCGCACGGGCAACTCTTCGTAAGTACCATTAGCTTGAATCTCGATGTCTTCATAACTAAGCACATGAGACTCATCTGGTACATACTTTTTGAGTAAAGATACGTGGAACACGTTATGCACCGGGTGAGCCGATGGTGGCAACGCCAAGCGGTACGCTAGAGATCCCACTTTATCCAGAATCTCGAATGGTCCTACGTAGCGAGGGTTAAGCTTCCCACGCTTACCAAATCTGAAAACTCCTTTGGATGGCGATACCTTGACAAAAACCTTGTCACCGACCTCGAACTCGACAGTCCTGCGCTTCCGATCTGCGTATGACTTCTGTCGACTCTGAGCGGTCAACATCCTTTGTCTGATCAAAGCAATGTCTGAAGCCGTCCTTTCGACCAACTCTGGTCCAAGCAGAATTTTGTCGGCATTATCATCCCAACAAATCGGAGATCTGCATCTGCGACCATACAAAGCTTCAAACGGAGCCATCTTGATTGTAGCATGCCATCTATTGTTGTACGTGAACTCAATCAGACTCAAGCTGTCCTCCCAGCTAGTCGGACGATCGAGCACACAAGCTCTAAGCATATCCTCCAGAGTTTGGATGGTCCTTTCAGACTGGCCATCTGTCTGAGGATGAAAAGCTGTACTGAACCTCAACTCGGTTCCCATAGCCTTATGAAGTTCCTTCCAGAATCTTGACATGAAACGGCCATCTCGGTCCGATACAATGGTCTTAGGAATGCCATGTAAGCGGACAATCTCCTTCTGGTAAACTTCTGCTAACTTCTGGGTTTCCCATGTGGTCTTGATGGCTATGAAATGAGCACTCTTCGTAAGCCTATCCACAATTACCCAGATAGCATCTCTCTGACTTCGAGTCTTGGGTAGCCCAGTGACGAAGTCTATGGAAATGTCTTCCCATTTCCATTCTGGTACTGGGAGAGGTAGCATCTCACCACCTGGCCTGCGGTGTTCAATCTTGACCTTCTGGCAAGTTAAGCACTTTGCCACAAAGTCTGCTACGTCCCACTTCATGTTTGCCCACCAAAACTTCTTTCTGAGATCCTTGTACATCTTGCTAGAGCCAGGATGCACAGAGTAAGCAGATGAATGAGCTTCTCTCATCACCAACTGACGAAGACCTTCTGTGTCAGGCACACAGATTCGATACTGAAACCAAAGTGATCCATCATCCTGAACCACAAAACTGGGAGCTTTCCCATCCATCACTTCACTGCTTAACTTCACCAAGATGATGTCATCGACTTGCTTTTCTTTAATCTGATCCAGCAGTGTAGCCTGAATTTCCATCATACTCAGGTACCCTCTACGCTGGTCATATAAGACTTCAATGTCGCATGACGCTTGGTTTAGCTTGGTCTGAGCAGTAAGTAGAGCAACTACAGTCTCATGCGTTGTCTTCCGGCTTAGTGCATCAGCTACTACATTAGCCTTGCCCGGATGATACAACAACTCCATGTCGTAGTCCTTGAGCAACTCCAGCCAGCGGCGTTGTCTCATATTTAGCTCCTTTTGAGTAAATATATACTTGAGACTTTTGTGGTCGGTGAAGACTTGGCATCTTATACCGTAGAGGTAATGCCTCCAAATCTTCAGCGCAAAGACAACCGCTGCTAACTCAAGATCATGTGTCGGATAGTTTTCTTCGTACGTCTTGAGTTGCCTGGATGCATAAGCAATGACTCTGCCCCTTTGCATCAAAACACAACCAAGACCACACTTGGAAGCATCACTATAGACCACATAATCGTCGTTCCCTTCTGGGAGTGCTAACACTGGTGCCGAGGTCAACCGTCGTTTCAACTCCTCGAAACTGGCCTCGCACTTGTCATTCCAGACAAACTTCTTGTGGACCTTGCGGAGTAGATTGGTCATAGGTAGAGCGATCTTTGAAAATCCTTCTACGAACCTTCTATAATACCCGGCAAGTCCAAGAAAGCTATGCACCTCCTTCACATTCTGGGGCTGTGTCCATTTAGCCACCGCTTCAATCTTTTGGGGATCAACCATAACCCCATTTTTATTGATCACGTGGCCTAAGAAAGCCACTTCCTTTATCCAGAATTCACACTTGGACAGTTTAGCATAAAGCTGATGTTGTCTAAGGATTGACAAGGCAATCCGTAGATGTTCCTCGTGGACTTCTTCATCCGGAGAATAGATCAGGATGTCGTCTATGAAGACCACCACGAACTTATCCAAGTACTGGTGAAAACATAGGTTCATCAAATCCATAAAGACAGCTGGAGCATTTGTAAGCCCAAAAGGCATCACTACGAACTCGTAATGACCATATCTGGTCCTAAACGCAGTTCTATGAATGTCCTGCTCACGAATCCTGAGTTGGTGATATCCAGATCTCAAGTCGATCTTGGAGAAAACCTTTGCTCCCTGCAACTGGTCCAACAAGTCATCAATCCTAGGCAAAGGATACTTGTTCTTGATCGTCACCTTGTTCAACTCTCGGTAGTCGATACAAAGTCGGAACGATCCGTCCTTCTTTTTGACGAACAATACCGGAGCACCCCACGGCGATGCACTCGGCCTGACATAACCTTTGTCAAGAAGATCTTCAAGTTGATTCTTCAATTCTTGCATCTCATCTGGAGCCATCCGATACGGGGATTTGGAAATCGGCGCCGTACCAGGCTCGAGATCAATTGAAAACTCTACGTCACGGTTCGGGGGTAATCCAGGAATTTCTTCCGGAAAGACATCCGAAAACTCCCTAACTACAGGAATATCAAGAACCTCAGGTCCATCCTTCATAGGCGAATCCAAGTAGCAAAGGTACCCGACACATCCTTGTCGTAGTAGCTTAAACGCAGCCATCGCATTGATCAACTTGCCGTTATCAGCGTCATTTCGACCTTTGAACTTGCACACGAACTGGCCCCCAGATGACACCGTCACCGTTCTTGAACTGAAGTCGATCACCGCCTTGTGATGCGTTAGCCAATCCATATCGAGGATAATGTCGTATGGAGCCATGGCTATACAGATTAAATCTGCCTCGAATTCCTTACCCTGAATGGTAATCGGAAAGCCGGATAGATGCTTGGTTCCCACCAAACGTTCTCCATTAGGAAGATTAACGACAAAAAGGTCGCACGAATCGTTGCACACTAAATCTAACTTGCTAACACAGCTATTCGAAATAAAGGAATGCGTAGCACCAGAATCAAATAGAATGCACACTAAAGTAGAGTGAAGGTATAAAGTACCTTGAGCAATTGGAGCATTGGGTCCATCTGCTTCACGCATCTCATACAAGCGTTGTCCCTGACTTCCAGAAATAGCTGGGGCCTTTCCCCTGTTCTGAGCAGTCGTCTGGACCGAAGGGCTAGGAGTCTCGACAGGCTTAAACCTAGGTCGGTTGCTCTGATGAACTGACCCTTGTTGCGACTCTACTCCCTTCTGCTTCCCTTGCTTGCAGAACTTCTGCAGATGACCGTCACGTCCACACCCAAAGCACGACCTCTTCTCCTTCTGACACTCATTGCTCTTGTGCCCAGCCGTACCACAGTTATAACACTTAACTGAACTCCTGGTCTGCCCTGACTGTTGAGTCGATCCTCCTTGCGTCATCTCTGTCTTAGCTCGGCCAGACTTGGCAAAGTTAGACGGTGGCGCAGGGCGCTTAAAACCACCTCCCTGGTTCTGGTTCTGCATCGACTTCTGTCGGTTGCGCCTCTTGGTCGACTCCTCAAGAGTTACCTCCAGCTTATAGGCACAATCAACATACTGCTCCAGGGTAGAGCATGTGTGATGCACCATTAACGGCTTGATATCTGGACTCATCCACTCGTGGAAGTACCAGATCTTTTGGGCCTCGCTGGTAATCTCGGCAGTGGCGTATTGCAAAAGATGATTGAACTTAGATGCCAACTCGGTCACTCTCAGACCATCTGTCTGTGGGTACAAGAACTCTTTATGCTTCTCCTCTCTCATAGCACGAGAGAAAAAGCGATCAACCATCTTGGTCTTGAACATCGACCAAGTCAACACTGGGCTCTCAGCCAGACCTGTGCTCTCCCACCACTCGCTAGCCTCCTCCTTCAGCTGAAGAGAAGCGATATGGACCTTCTCGGCCTCAGTACACTCCACGTTCCGAAACAGCCTCTCTATATGGGAGAACCAATGAGTCACTGCCACTGGCTCCCCTTTCCCATTATAGCAATCGGGCCTCATGGAAGTGATGGTCTTAAGAGCGCGACCATAGCTGTCTCTCGCCCTGACGGCAGTCTCCTGAATCACAGGGTTTCTGGGTTCCACAACATCAGGAACCGCTGGGTGAGTAGGCACTTCTTGCGCTTGAGGCGCACTGGGTCTCAATACATCCGTAATTGCCTGCATCACAATCCCGCGAATTGCCTCAACAGCTGCGGCGTCAAACAGCGCCGGCGCTTGGGTCTGATCTTGACCTTCATGCCTCTGCTGGACGCGAGACTCTGACTCGTGTTCATCCTGAACACCTCTTCCTGCTGGCCTGGGATCTTGGCTAGTCCCAGCACCGGCTCGAGTCGAATTCCTCATGCTTCTTGGGTTCACAATCTATTTACCTATCCAATTCCAAGCATTTAATACATTAATATTATGCAATATACTTATGCAATATACCAACGTAAATAAATTACTCAGAATAGATTAACTTGGCATTTTATAGATGAACCTTCGAACTGTTACACAAGCTACACATAAGTCTATCATTCGAGCGTTAGGACAACATTGCTCGAAGATATAAGTGTTTCACAGAGTACTTGCCGTAATACTGAAATATTACACAAAGTACAACTTGGAATACTAAGAAACGAAACTACTGCGATAGGCAACGCCAATCCTCCTCAAGGCGTTCCAAAATGTCTCCCATAAGACTGGCTACTCGTGCATGGTCTCTTCGGGCTAGGCTCACCATCGAGCTCTGGCGATGGGTTTCGCACCCTGCTTGACCCTGAAGCACATGGTCCTATCTCAGTCATGGTAAAGTATGGGTCGTCCATGACTGGTCCGCCTATTCCAGCCCTCCTCCGAGTACTGGCTATCAGCTCATCCCACTGACTCTGCTGTTCTACAGAGATTACCTCGCTCTGGCGGAGGATCTCCTGTAGCTCGGATTCCGACCTCCTTCTTCTTGGAGTAGGGATAGGCTGAGATTCTCTGCCACTTCTCCTAATACCGTACTCGGTATACAGTTCCTCCCAATCAGCTTCTGACATGGGTGCGTACTCTGGCACTGGTGGCAATTCTGTACCGGGCTCCTGATTCTGCCCTCCAAGGTCCAACTCCGGGTCCTCTTCTGGATCATCCTCTATGAGATCCTCATCCTCGGGATCATCCTCGATGAGATCCTCATCCTCGGAATCATCCTCAATGGGATCCTCATCCTCGGAATTATCCTCGATCATATCCTCGTCCTCGACAGGGTCTTGCTCAAGCATCTCCTCTTCCTCCTCCTCGTACTCGATCTCCTCGGGAATTGGTCCCAGCAGAAAGTCGTCTTGGTAAACCCCTTGTTCATACCTTGATAACTCATCTTCCTGCTCCTATTCCTGTACTTCCTCCACCCTTGGTGGCGGCACATGTGCAGGCTCAGGGACCATAGCATCCCTAGCTACAAGGACAACCGACTCGGGGAGAACGTGCTTGACGTCTTCGGGCGGGCTACTCGGGCCTCCAACCTCGAAACATCGCTAAGGTAACGGAAAATCTAGCCTCGGCTGGTCCGACTTGGCGTCTTCCGACCCCCCACCAATAGAAAAGCAGACACCCATCCTATCGAACAATAAGCAAGGAATTAGTCTTTCTAGACATAGAAGCAAGCTTACTATATCAGACTATAAAGAAGACACGACTATGAACGGTGTTTTTAAATTCTTTTCAGTATGAAAATTCAGAGCCCTTTTTAAAGCATTTTTTAAAACGGATAAATGGTTTATAAAAATTCCAAACCCGTTTTAAAACCTTTGGCTCTGATACCACAACTGTAACACTCCCAAAACTTAACCCTTTTGGAAAGGTATTACCGCCAGTGACCTCAGTGTTCCTTACCGAGATCACCCAAGGCTTTACCGGTTAAATACAATCATGAAATACTAATGATACATAATGATCAAAGCATTCAATCCAAAACATAACATTGTCAAGGAAACATGAGTTACGGGATTACAACCCAATCCCGAATAGGATAATACATAGTTTAAACCAAACACAACGGAAGTCTCATAAAACACCTTACAACCAAAGTCATTGTCCAAAAGATCTCAACCCGATTAAAGAAATAATTAAAACGTTCAAAAACCACCGCCGACTCCATAGTCCTTCTAATCTTCTAGGCTACTTTCGATCTGATGTGCCGAATCGAACGGATGACACCAGCCAACCATGCAAGGGAAAATATTGGTTGGTTAGTCTAAATGACTAGACTAGCAAGGGTACAAAGCAGAATGGTTCGAAGCAGTCGTATTAGGTTAGACTCCTCGTCCCTCGAATAATAATCGAGTACGCTTGTCAACCACCATACTCCTACTGGAATAAACAAGAGGAATGCACAAGAGAAGATTCTGGAAGACTGAATCTTCACAGAAATCGACTCGAAAGAAGACTCCAACGGAAATGAGTCTTTAAGGAAGTATGACAATTCTGGAAAGTTACAGAATCACACAACAATGATTTAAAACTGACTAAGATGCTTCAGTCAACGACCAACCTCTCCGCCTTTCAGCGAATCCAGATCGGAAAGAAGACGTACTACATTCAAGTCAATACGAGTCTTCCTAGCGGCACTATTACCTAGCTGCCCTACTCGCTGAGCGTTCATTAATTATGTGCGTCAAGGTAGCACTTATCTGATTATGTTTCAAAAACACACATCACATTATAGACTTTTACATGTGTACCCCACCAATGGGATGACACATCTTAGTATACGTTTCGTCGAGAGTGACGTACACCGAAAGGTTTGTGACACCAGCTAAGTGTCCTGTCTCTACACACTTGTGAAAGAGACCGATCATGATCTTAGAATAGTACCAGATGGAGACGAGCCACCCCGATACCAAATTATAAAGAAACGACTGGACAGAGTCCGAGTAACGTTCCTAATTTAACAGTGCTAACTAAACAGTTACAGCACAACAACAGTTACAGGATAAATCCACATAAAGGCCCGAAAGGCGATCACAGATAATAGCGTTGTTCTAACAGATATACAACCTATTATATGATTTTCGAAACAGTTTATCAAAACCGTTTCCAGACAAACAGAGTATTCATTCGAAATTAATTACTCAGATAAACTACTGATAATTAATGTAAATATGGAACGAATGAGCAAGAGCGAACCGCCACTTGCCTTAATCCGCAGAATAGTCTAACGACGTCAACTGGATTCTGGGCTCGACACGGGTATAGTTCCGATAGCACAACAACCTTCGAGTCGACCCATAAAAGGAACCCTAAGTTAGATCCGACATAAACAGTACGAATCTAAACACGGCAAAAGAACACGAAAGGAAAGACGCCACGACGACAACCAACCAAGCCAAAGCCACGAAGGCATTCTGGGCACTGGCGGCGGTCGCTGTTCTTGGCGGCGGTCGCCGCATTCATCACGGCGGTCGCCGTGAAGAACACGGCGGTCGCCGTGAAGAACACGGTCGACAGAGACGAGAGAAATCTCACCAAAACAATGCGCGTTTCGACCCCTTTCCGCCTTGCTTGGTTTCTGACCTCCAAAGGCAACCACAAGGCTTCAAAATAGCTGCTGGAAACACCACCAAACAACACCGACGAAAGCTTCAGAATTTCCGACGAAGGCACAACTCCGGCGAGAGGCAAATTTGGCAGAGGTTTGGTGCTGGGATGGCTCAAAACTTCTCCCCCAACACCTCCTTTTATAGCCAAAGCATCTGGAGCACGAAGAAGATGGGCCTACAGCTAATTCGGCACGGTCAGAGCTCACCGGCGACCATCGGACAATGTCTGCTGGGTAATCACGGCGGGCGCCGTGATTTTGCCTACGGCGGGCGCCGTAATTACGGCGGTCGCCGTTCCTAGCTCTGGCGAGCCCAGAGTAGGAGACGACGGCTGGCACTTCGGGCCCAGCGACGGTGGGCGCCGTTACGGTACGGCGGTCGCCGTTTCTGCCTTTCCCGCCCATTCAGCTCTTGAACGAACATGGCGTTAAACCGGGATAAAAATTATCGTACGCGAACGACAATTAAAATCCGAGGCATGATGTCTGTATATTATTTCACTGAGAAAAAAATTACAGATACAGAGCACCTTACAGAATATCTCAAACTTTATGTATTAAATCCGACGTACACAACGGGTACTCGGGAAAATTCCAAAATTCCCAAAATAACCTTACAAAAATACGGGGTATCACATGTTTAACTTGATCGAAAACAACAGTGAAATAATTAAATGCTATTTAGTCACCTGCTTGATTTGAATTTGTCCGTTGTCGTTTATCTCTAATAACAGCAAATCTCATCGCTCTGTTATGTCGAGTTAATTCATCTATAACAAACGAAGCCTGCATAATCAAATATTTTAAAATTTTAAACATTTTTTTACATTGTATCCAGTTGTAATACGAAAAGTGGAAATCTTTTTTTTTGCATATTTAAAATGTATCTACTTCTATAATAAATAAAATCAAGGAGATGTTTACAGGTGGTTTTTACATGACTTATAGAAAAAAAAAATTATTAGAATGTTTTCGAAATATAGGCCTAATACATTACAAAATTGATTTTATATACTTATTAAAAATAAAATAAATAAACAATATTTTAATTGTTTCTCTTATTACATTTTATTACAAAATTATAAATAATAATGGACATATGCCCAAAATATCGTTTTAATATATCTGAAAAGAATTATGGCCCAATGTAATAAATATTGAAGCCCAATATCGATCTCGTTTTCAAGCCCAATAACGATCTACTTCGACGAAGTCCAATATAAGTTTTTCAGATTAATAACACCAAAACACATCGGAGTTCAGATTTGCTCTTCAGGGCCGCCTAAGTCCTCGCCAGATTAGGTTGAAATTGGCCCATTGAAGCCCATTTACATATAAGCGGTATCTTAAGCAACAAAAAAAACCCTAAACCAGATCCGTGTCTCATTTCTCGGCGAAGCTTCCAGATTAAACTCCAAAACTCTCTCTTTCACTTTCTTTCAGATTTTCATATTCTTTCCATTTCAAGATCTACAAAATCCATGGCGATTTCTATTTGGAAATTCAGGTTCGTGTTTCTCTACCTCTTCATCTTCCTCTTCATCTTCCGCTTTGTATTTTCTTTCGATTATCTACACAGCAATCTGATTTTTTGTTGCAATTTTTTCAGATCCAGTTTGTATATGTAAACCGGTCTCATTTTGTGGGTATCGAGTTCCTTCCGAAAGGATATTTTAATTCAGGTTGGTGTATCTGTCCCTCTTCATATTCCTCTTCATCTTCCTCTTCATCTTCCGCTTTGTATTTGTTTCGATTGTTTAAAAATCTCTGAATTTTAGTTTTTTTTTTTCCAGATCCAGGTTGAATATGTTAACCGGTCTAATTTTTCTGGGGATCGAGTTCCTTCCGAAAGGATATTTATAAATTAACTGAAGAACTTGGGCCAGTTATGTTTTTATTTTACAGATCTGAGTTTGTTTTGATAGTTTCTTACACGTATTTGTGTCTAATATTCCTATTTATCATGCAGATGAAGAAGGCAAAAAGATGTCGATCTCGAAAGTGGAAGTGGAGGGCACAATTGAAAACCCAGCACACGGTTTCAATTCAGACATGGATGAAATTATTGCCATTTCCAGATTATAGAAAAGTAAGATTCCATTTATAAATTCTAAATTAATATCTGTTTCGATTCGTACAAATCCGGAATTTCACTCTCGATGCAGTATTTGTCGAAAATAAACATTCTGAATTTTTCTTTCTATGTCTTTTAGGGTTTCATGTTTGAAATCTGCCATTTGACTTGTTTTACAAAAAACTTTTTTTAACACATTTCTTTGATTTCGACAGCTTTTCTGAATTAAGTTTTCGAATTTGTTTTTAGATGTCGGATAGATGAACCATTAATAATTTAGTAATCTAATAAATATCATACATATCGTTATTTAAAAAAAATATCGAAATATTATGTTATTCTAGATGTTTCTTCATCTAATTGCATATAGTATATTATATAATAAATTGAATATTAAATTAAATAGTAAAAAATTGCATCAGAGTTTATATTAACCCTAAAACCTACAATGAGTAATGGGCTACTTGGCCCAATACATTTTTTGGGCCAATATACTAAATGTGGAAGTTTTTGAAATATTATAACAGTTGCCAACATATTTTTTTAATTGATAGTACGACCAAGCCCATTAGCCCAAATCTAGCATAGATCCAGTGTCAAGCCCATTAGCCAAATTCTGGCATTAAATCACAAAAACAAATGTGAATAACTTACTAATTTTTGAAAACATAATCCAGGCCCAATGTCGAGCAAAATTTGGCCCAATATAGAACTCGTCGGCCGAAGCCCAACTATAGAGTTAGAGGATACCCTAATACAGAAACCCTAAACTCATTTCAACATTTCATTCTGCGCCGCTTCTCTTATATTCTCTCTCTCTTTCCAATTTTAGGGTTCTGGCTCAATATTTCCATTTCTAACTTTGAAGCTTCTATGGGACGCGTCTCTTCTTTCATTCTACCACCTTCCATTTCCAGATTTACCATTTTCAATCTTTCCACATTTAATATTCACTTTTCTTTCCGATTTCATCTTCCATTTTCGACATCCTCAAATTTCAGTGAAGAACAGAATGAACATCTCCATTTTTCCGCATCCTCTTTCTCTAAGTTACCTAAACTAATATCGATCTTACATTCATATGTTCCCCAGAAACCTAAATATTCTTCTTATCGAAGAAAAAATGTCACCAGAGAACGGCCTAAACAGTCTGATCTTCAGATCCAGATCTTTCAAAGGTAATTTCATTTCCCTCTGTCTCTTTGTCAGTCTCTATATTGAGCTCGATAGAAGTCGCTTTATGGATCATTTAATTTTAACCTATGATTTATCTTATATGGCACCACATCTAATGTTAGTTTCATTTGATTTTTGTTGAAACATGTTTCTGTGTTGGAGATCTGGAAGACAAACAGTCGACGATGATGAAGAGTTTTTGAATAATATTCTGGCAAATACCAGAATAAGATCCAAATTCCAAAGTTAGTTTTCTTTTTTGTCTTTCTCTTTGAATTTATCTGGAAATTTTAAGATATTTAAAAACCTGAAATTTGGAAATTCATGTTTGCTAATAAACTCATCTATCATTTTCTTTATCGTTGAAATTATTGATTTCATATATTTTATCAAGTTTGTTCTTCATCTAGTTTTTGGGGAGAAAGAAATTAGTTTTCTTTAATTTGTACGTAACATCTGATATTATATTAAAACAAAAAAAAATCTTAACTTAGGTCAATCGGGTTTGACATTAGAATAAATAATATATCTAAACCGGTCCACTTAAATATATATATTTTATACTATTTTATTCACCTAATATGTGCTGATAAATTCTGGTACACTTATGGGCTTATTGGCCCAAAGATAATATAACCGAGTCAAAACACAACCAAATAGTTTTGTTGGACTAATTGGACTTTCATTTAAAAGGCCCAAATAGTCTTACTAGACTAATTGGGCTTTCATTTAAAGGCCCAAATATCTCTTTCTATGTGCACTCTGTCTCTTTCTCTGTGTCCGATCTCTCTCTCTCTCTCTCTCTCTCTCTCTCTCTCTCTCTCTCTCTCTCTCTCTCTCTCTCTCTCTCTCTCTCTCTCTCTCTCACTCTCTCTCACTCTCTCTCACTCACTCTCACTCACTCTCACTCACTCTCACTCACTCTCTCTCTCTCTCTCTCTCTCTCTCTCTCTCTCTCTCTCTCTCTCTCTCTCTCTCTCTCTCTCTCTCTCTCTCTCTCTCTCTCTCTCTCTCTCTCTCTCTCTCTCTCTCTCTCTCTCTCTCTCTCTCTCTCTCCTCTGTGTGTTTTTTAGTTTTTTATGTTTTAATTTCTATTATGTTTACTGAATTCATTTGTTTCTACAATTTCAGGCATCAACAACAAAACAACACATATGCTGCATTGTTGTTTACATTAAGGTCAGAAGTATACACCAACGTATATTATGTTACTGTATGTTACTTTATAATGTTTTTTACATTAAGGTCAGAAGTATACACCAAAGTATATTATAATATGTTCTGGGATACTAATATGTTACTGTATATTCATTGTGTTTTGCATTAAGAATTTAGTATTATAATTGTATAAAAAACATTTAGTAACCCTAAATCAACAAACTTAACACATCTAGATCTAATTCTTATTTTATCTATGACTCTAAACAAATTAAATAGTACTGAAAATAGATTTACTTACAATCAGAGTGTGTAATCATGTTTTGCATGTAGTTTTTTTCCTGTCACCCCTCCTCTTTGTGGTTGATCCATTGCCATGCTGCGTAATATGACTATCTTCAGATTTGGCACTCTCCTCCTCAGATTTGCTATTTTCTTCCTCATCATTGATGTTTATATACTCGTGTTTACGGGGTGTCACCATTTCATTTGACGACACTTTTGACACCTCATCAGTCTCCACATCGAGTGATGCCTCATTTTCCTATAATAAGCAAAAAACTTTATTCAATTAAAGAACCCAAATTTGAAATGAACAACAAATAAAATGAAGAATACATACCTCTGATTCTAAACTGCATTGTTCAAACTTCTCAATCAAAGTCATATCATCCGTCATGTTTGTTACCGTGTATGCTGTAGCAGATGGAAGTCTACTAATATTAAATTGGGAAATCAGAACCCTAAACAACATTTTTTTATTTAACAACACATTTAGATCGTCTGGGATTATACTAATGTCCTCATCCTGAAAATAAAAATGAAAACAAATGAACTAATGAAGTAAGAATCATTTTATACTTAATCACTTTGCAATTTCTAAACTTAATTTTAAACCAAACCTTTTACCTTATCTATTGACTCAATAATGCTTGTGACTGATTTCTTTAAAAATTGAGTATCTTCTCTATCAAAGATAGTTAGTTGAGCAGTCCCAGATCCATCTATAACATTAACTTGAATACAAAATCTGCAAAGAATAAAACATATATAAATAACTAAATAACAAAAAACATTATAAACAAATTTATCTGAAATTCATTACCTAGGAATAGCATACTTCACTAATGCATCACATTTCTTGCACCAAAATTGTTCTTCTTGTGCTTGCACTTTGCTTTTACACCGTTTGCATGAATTATAGTACCATCCAAATGAATCTTCAATATGGTCAATGGTCGCAAGAACAATAGCATGGAGAACCTGTAATAATGAAAATTGTAATAAAAATTAAATAACCTTAAAATCTAAAAGGAATCCAGAAAAATAAATATTTATACACACAATGTTTTAAAAATAAAATATTATTAACTTATCGTTCCACGCTCATGAAGATGTTCATAAAGTTCATCCAAGGTTTTTCTTGCACTCACATCCAACAAAATATCAGCAGAAGAATATGATCGCTCACTTGATAGTTGTACACAACTATTACCACCTTTTGCAGCAGATTGTTTTGATATACTAAAGTTTAAGAAACAATATAGTAAATTATTTACAATTAATATATCAAAATATCAAAACAATGTCATAAATAGATATGTAAAAATAAAAAAACAAAATATACCTTTCCTTGAACTTTGAAATCTCGCTAATACTTTCATCATCAAAATTCACCTTTGTGCCATAATATCCATTTGACACATTAGGTAAATTATTCCATTTGCCAAGCTTCGCGAACTGAACTATAACAACGACCGTATTTTGAGTTGATGCGCCAATAAATGGACGACATAATTCAGCAAAATCATCCCATAGAGTACAATTAATGATATTGTTACTGTAATATGAACAAAAAATTAGTTAGAAATCATCATTTTTGAATAACAGAAAATGTTTATTGTGTGTAATGATATTAAATATTAATGCAAAATTATAAATATATAATACCTTGCATCCATTAATTGCAAATTAATTCTTTTGCCATCTTTACCATTACTTTTAGTAAAAGTCACTATTTGATCACCAATTCCAACCAATTGACCAATAACATCTACATATAAAATGTATAATATTAATGATGCATATTATACACAAAAAAACAAATTAGTTGAATGATTATAACATAAAAATATTCAAAAACAACTTACCATAAATAAATCCTTTATCCAGTGACTCGTCCAGGATTTTTTCAAATGCAGTAAAGTAGAATCCATGAACATGAACAGAAATGGACGAACATAGTTTAACGATAGTGTTCCGATAAAATATGACCTTGTACTTGTGATCAGAAAACTTAAATGGTATATCATATAGGGCAACGCCGAAATTAGAAATCAAATAAGCACCTCATTCTTTTAATAAAGATAAGCTAACCATGAATGCTTCTTTAATTACTGCATGGATTTTGTCACCCTGAAAAATGATATAACAGAACTAAAATGACAGATTTGAATTTAATTGCAAGATTAGGCACACAATTTTGTAAATACACAAAGCAATCTGTTAAAATATAAACTGCTAATGAGTACCTGCTCATCCATTAGAATTAGTTCAGTCGTTCCGTATCGAGTTGGATCGTCTTTCTTTGGAACTTTAAATAAACGGATTACACGAACCTTAAGTTCATGATTACCACGGGTACCAGTAATGTCCTTCACGTGCTGTATAATTTTTGACATATACAATTCAGAATAAACAATTCGGTATTTATATTAACATTAACATTAAATATGTATTACAACAACAAAAAAATTTATGCAATATTTATGAAATAGAATCCGTTTTAAATACAACATAGTTTAAACCCCATCTGAATATAATTGGTAGATTTTCAGTTTTAACCTTTGTATATGATTTCAGAAAACAACCATTAATGTTGTGATGATGATGTCTGGAGGTTGAGCACATATATGGAATAAAGAGGTCATGCACAGTTCCAAAGTCATCAATGTAAGCACAATCTATATCTTTTTGTATCTATCTCTTTCTATTTGTATCACTTTCAATGCAGATATATATGTATATAGTTACATTGGCAATAGGACTATTCTTGAAAATAGAGGGGTATTATATCATTAGTCGGTGTGGATATGCTCAGAGAGAGTATTAGTTACATTGGCAATAGGACTCATGTAATTGTCTCTCTGAGCATATTCTACACCGACTTGGGTAAACATGCATTCTCATTAAAAATCTAAAAAAATAGTAATATATTTTGTTAAACATGCCTATATATTTCTGTTTGTATAATCTGAATCTAAAGACCTTTTTTGTTTCATTTTTTTCATCCATTAATGAGGATCACTGGAGGTTGGTTTCATAGCATTGACTGTGGAGATTATTGAATGTGGAGTGTGTTGTGTAGAAGATTTTGGGTAAACATGACTCTCTCTCTCTCCATCTCTCTCTCACTAACATGTCCTATAAATCAATAAATATGTAGTCAATGTTGCATATAGGTTATGAATTAATACCTTGGTACCCGAGTTCTGGATTTGCTCAAAACAAATCTGTAACAAAAACAAAAAGGAATCAATTATGATTGAAATGTTAAATCTGAATACTGAGTTGTTCTTTAACATTACCTCTGAATGTCTCTATTCTGCGAGTGTAGGGTTTTAACATAGCTGAAAAAGTTATTTTATAGCCCACTATGACAGATGGAGTCATGCTTACATTTATGGCTGTTTTCTGAAAAAAATATTTTATTTTGGGAATGCATAGTTTTCTCTATATATTTTCTTCTTAGTAATCCTAGCAAATTTGTACATATACTATTCTGTAAGGCTCTTAATGATTCTGTGATATGCTTTGTTTATTTTTGTCAGATATTGTATTTAGTTGTGACATTTATGGTTGTTTTCTGATATGCAGATTATCTGCCATTGGGAAACAAAAAGGGTCGACCCATTGTCTGAATATATGTAATTGTGTAATTTTTATACAGGTTTACAAAGTTGTGCAATATATTTTGTAATTTGCTGTGCAGGTTTATGTTTTGTAATGTGTTATGGTTAATTTGTCTTTTTTGCATTTGCGTATTATGTTTTGTAATATATGGTCTGGTTTTGTGCATTTTGTGGTCATATTTGTGGTTGGTTCAGTGATTCCATTAGGTACAATATTTGTCGTAAGTTTGTTCCTTAATTTCCATATTTTTAATGCACAATTTTTCATCCAGCAGGTTTTTAAATCATTTACAACAAAATCATTTTTTCTCAAAGACCTTCTTAATTATTTGATTTTATTCTGTAATATTTCCCTGTTGGCTTTGATTCCTTTTTGTTATGGGAAACAATAAGATCTCAATCAAATTACCGTCCAACTAATATCAGCATCAGAGATATTTTCCTAAAAAAATAACATTAATCGATTAAATGACACGTGGAAAAATAATCCGCAAGTGACACGTGGCAGCGGAAAACACGGGTTTAATAAGGGGGCGCGTGCTGCTCAGCCGCCATTTTGTTTTAGTTATTATATAGTAGATTATCAAAGAGGTTATAAGATTCAGCACAACTTTTACAATTGTTTCTTTTTCGTAGTCGTAGAAAGATTTTTTATGGTATTTTATAGTTTTGTATACAATTATTTTCACAAATCCTATTTATAGTAGACAATTCGAAAATTTATAGTGGTAAGTTTATTATGGAATAAACAATTATTACAATTCTAAGTAAGATAATTATAATTATGGATATTCTTGAGCCAATACGTACGCATAGACATTACTTGCAAAAGTTATAATCTACTATATCCATAATAATTGTTTATTCCATAATAAACTTATCATTATAAAATATTCATATTAGGTTGTATATCTGGCTAATATGTGAATATTTTGTTTGCTACGTTTTTGGAAGGAATAGATGATACAAAATATTCATATTAGGGTGCACATCCGGCTAATATTAGAATAATTTTTATTTTCTTTGATTTTTGAAAAATGAACGAAAAAATGAGAGCTCGACACGTGTCAAATTCAATATCGTGATGCCACGTGACAGCCAAAAAATTTGGTTCATTTTGGAGGCGTCACGTGACGTAGTAGGTATTCTACTTTAGTAGATATATAGTAGATTAAGTATTGAGAGTTGATATCTTACGGTTATCTATGTACAATCCAATACAAAGAAAAAAATTGATTTATTAGGAATTTACAAAATTTATGTACATTAAGATATTTCAAATTTGGGTTAGCAAAAAATTACTAAATCTACGTACATATAGATATATATTAATCGGATTACATTTAATTTTTCATTGCAAATAAAATTTTATAATTACACGTAGAATGATATCATATTGTTATATATATATTAAATTTTTATTTTTATTTAATTGTTGCAAAATAATTTTTCCATGTACATGTTGAAATATTAACTTTATTGGTGATCAACATCAAGTTTGTTCTGTTTATTGAAATTGTCTAAACTAACCTAAAATTAAGTTTCTTATTATATTAAAAAGTGAAGTTATAATATTAATATTATAATTAAATTCACAAATTTTCTTCTCAATATGTATTTAATAAAAACAATATGAGAATAAAATGTGATCCATATTTATTGATTATATTTTAAAAAAATTAAATTAATTAACTAATCGTAAATCAAAATCCAAGAGGTTAAATATCAACTAAATATATTAAATCTTTCTTAACGGGTGTTTTATTTTATTAATATTCATCTTTTAACAACTATTGGATGACATTAAGTACCTTCATTTCTTAAAAAATCAATAAATATGTGATAGTTGCAACGTAAAAGATAAATGTTTAAAAATATCAATAGGTATGCTTTAGTTGTAACCGTAAAAAGTAAATTTTAAAATCCAATAGACCGTAAAAAAAATAAAAAATACTTATTGATATTTAATTAATTTAGATATATAGATGAATGTTGGTAAACTTAAGTTTACGTATTAATAGAATAACAGGAACTAAATTAATGGGTAAAATTCCGGTGAGGAAAGCCTCTTAGAAAAGGAATAAGGATGGACGTCCATCCAAAGGCCAGAAGCTGAGGTGGGCCCGCGCGTGCGAAATCAATGTTTTGAGGATTGAAAATTAGCGGGCTCTTAAAACAACTGTTCGCTCTCTTGCTTTTCGATTCTCTCCTTCAATCCCTGAAATCAAACCGTTCTTCTTCGCTCTCTTGCTCCCAAAATATACCTTGTGTTCGCTCTCTTGCTCTCTTCTCGATTCTCTCTTTCACTTTCTCAAATCGAACTTCCGCTGCACACTCAAGCATTCTTCGAGTGATTTCCAGCGATTCGAAACCCTAGAAAATGCGATTTCCACCGAATCAACAGAAAGAAGAAGAATCGTCGCAATTTCGGCAACAAACTAGAACACATAAATACGAAGAATCAACAGCAAAAGAAGAACAAAATGAGGTCAAAGATAGCAAGTGGAACACAATGTATATTTTCGGTATGCATTTTATACAGTATGCAAAGGTAGATGTAGATATTTCTCACTAAATACATAATCGCAAAAGGTAGATGTAGAGATTTCTCACTAAATACATACTCTGATTTGAACTTGCTTCTATATATGTGACTGGATATAAGTCTGTGCATAATAGATCAGTAAAAAGTGCATGACTCGCTGCTTTTTCTCTAACATGTGTGTGTAGATGCATGGCTGAAGAGTGTTGGTGCATGAGTAAGTGTTTGTAGGTGCATGACTTAGTGTGTGATGGTGTATGAGTAACTATGTGTGTAGATGCAAGAGTTCATGAGCCTATTTATATAGGTGCATGACTGAAAACGAATGGGTGCATGAGTAAGTGTTTATAGATGCATCAGCTAATGAACGTTGATGCATAAGTAAATTTGAATCTAGATGCATGAATATATCTGTGTTCATGAGTCAGAGAATATGAGTGCATGAGTAAGTGTTTCTATGTGCATGACACACATAGTTACTCATGCACCAACACACAGTAAGTCATGCACATAGAAAGACTTACTCATGCACTCATAGTGTGTAGATGCAAGGGTTAAGAGTGTGTAGATGCATGAGCCTATTTGTATAGGTGCATGACTGAAAATGGATTGATGCATGAATGAATATTTCTGTGTGCATGAGTCAGAGAATATGTGTATGTGAGTGCATGAGTAAGTGTATCTAGGTGCATGACTTAGTTTGTGATGGTGTATGAGTAACTATATGTGTATGTGCCTTCGTCTTTGTATGCCGGTGCTTCAGTTAAGAGTGTGTAGATGCATGAGCCTAACATGTGGTTATGTGAATAATATTGTCCGATATATGTGTATAATATGTAGGAAAAAGGAAGCATGGTGATGACAAAAATCCACCCCATATAGTCAAGGAGTTAAGATATGGTACATTAATCATTAGTCAAACACCAGTCCAGCTTACATCACCAAGTAAAACTCAAAAGAAATCCAGATCTCAAGCTAAAACAAAACAACTAGATCCAGTTACAACAAATACAACTTCGCCATCACCATCAATAACAAAAAGAGTAACAAGATCACAAAAATATGTAGACACTGGTAAGTCAAATAGAAATATAAATGCATCAGTCAAGTAGAAATACAAATGCATGAGTAAAAAATAACTAAAGTGCATGAGTTATTTCTTATTGGTGCATGAGTTATTTCTCTGTAATTTCTTGTTGGTGTATGAATTGGTATGTTAGTGCATGACTTAATATCTGATATTGCATGAGTAATTAGTTGTTGGTGCATGAGTATGTTTGTGCACCAATAAACAACCACTCATGCACTTTAACAGTATAGTCACAAGCAAAAGCACTTATATGTGCAGCTTTACAAACACACTTATTCACCAATAAACAAGCACTCATGCATAAGTATGTTTGCAAAGGTGCATGAATAAGTGCTTGTGTTTAAAAATGTGTGCATGAACAAATTCTTGTGCACCGTGAATTAACAGACAGTGAAGACCAACAAAATGTGCAACCAGCGACAATACATGGAGATGCACCCCCTCCCACTCCTCTGGCTGGTAAGCTAATGCTCATCATATCTCTTTAAATTTTAATCACCATGGATTTGTTAGTCAATATCTAATGCATTTGAGTTTTGAACACAGGGAAGAGAAGAAAGACCCAGGGAAAAGGCCCTCAAAAATAAAAAAGGCCAAGGGTCTTGGATGAAGATCACAGCGATAGTGAGGATGTACCTATTGCTGAGATGCTTTTGAAGATAGAGAGGAAAGCAACAGAAGAAAGGAAGTCTACTGCTAAAAAGGTTGCTGCAGACATAAAAGGGAAGGCCAGGATGGAGGTTGATGAGGAGAAGAAGAAAAAGAAAACAAAGACACAGGTTAGGGGGGATAAAGAGAAGGTGGAGAATGTGTTTGTCTTAGAATCCAAGATCCCAAAGCTGGGGAACAAAAGGGGGATTCTAGAACTGAGGAAGGACTACACAATGCTGGTGTGTAGAACATCCCCCTTTGTTATTTCCACTTACGTGCTTTCCCAATCTGATTTCACACCCAACCAGAGAAATGCTCTAATGGAAATCGACTTTGAAAGTGTTGTCCACTGGGATATAAAAGACATGCCTATGAGGCTAGGCCATTATGTCTGCAACAGGTTTCACCCTCTCAATTCTACAATAAAACTTACTGATGGGAGGAAGATACCCGTTACCGATACTGATGGCTATGATTATCTTGGCATTCCAAAGGGAGAGGTTGAGATTGACTTACCTAAATCACTCACAAATGAGGAGGTTCTGCAGAGACTGAAGGATGATTTTAAGGGGAAGGATATCAGGAATTTGACGGCCACCGACATCTTGAAGAAAATGAAACAGTATGATGGAGGGATTTGGTTTAAGAGATATTTCATTCTGTTGTTTGTCAACACAATTGTTGAATCTTATTCCAGTGGGAAAATAAACCTGAAGATTCTTCAATTGCTGGACAATATTGATGAAATAAGGAACTTCAATTGGAGCTCTTTCCTGTACAAGGCACTTATCAATTGCTTTGTTGCATGGGCAAATAAACAACAAAAGACTTTCAATGGCAGCTTGCTTCTACTATAGGTAAATATTCCCATTTTGGTGTTTTGATAACTGCATGAGTTAATGTGTGTAGATGCATGACTGAAAAGAGTGTTGGTGCATCACTTAGTGTGTGTTAGTGCATGAGTAATTATGTGTGTAGGTGCAAGGGTTAAAAGTGTGTAGATGCATGAGCCTATTTGTATATGTGCATGACTGAAAATGAATTGGTGCATGAGACAGTGTTTATAGGTGCATAAGCTTATACAAGTTGGTGCATAAGTGAGTTTGCTCCTGGATGCATGATAGAATATATCTGTGTGCATGAGTCAGAGAATATGAGTGCATGAGTACGTAAGTGTTTCTAGGTGCATGACTTAGTTTGTGATGGTGTATGAGTAACTATATGTCTATGTGCCTTGGTCTGTGTATGTAGGTGCTAGAGTTAGTAGTGTGTAGAGGCATGAGTGTGTAGATGCATGAGCCTATTTGTATATGTGTATGACTGAAAATGAATTGGTGCATGAGACAGTGTTTATAGGTGCATAAGCTTATACACGTTGGTGCATAAGTGAATTTGCTCCTGGATGCATGATAGAATATATCTGTGTGCATGAGTCAGAGAATATGAGTGCATGAGTAAGTGTTTCTAGGTGCATGACTTAGTTTGTGATGGTGCATGAGTAACTATATGTCTATGTGCCTTGGTCTGTGTATGTAGGTGCTAGAGTTAGTAGTGTGTAGATGCATGAGCCTATTTGTACGGGTGCATGACTTAAAATGGATTGGTGCATGAGTAAGTGTTTATATGTGCATAATCTAATGAGTGCATAAGTAAATTTGTTTCTAGATGCATGAATATATCTGTGTGCATGAGTCAGAGAATATGAGTGCATTAGTAAGGGTCACTGAGTGCATGAGTCAATCATTATCTAGTAATATATGTGTTTGCTTTACAAGTATTCTATGACTAATTTCTTTTTGAATTATGTTTTCCAGTTGATTTACGTGGACAGACTGAAGTGGAAAGGTCTGAATGTCCAGAGAAAATTCTCGATAATCAGGTACTGGACCACCAGGATGTTGAAGGATAGGGAGGATCAGGAGATCCTGCATGGTGGTTTCGGGAATGGATTTCTGCTGGGTAGACCAACCTTCACTGATCATGTAGAGGCAAGCGCGAACAGGGAGGTGAATGAAGCTGAAGAAGCAGAGCTTGAAGTTCCAACTCAACCGGCAAATGTCGTTGAAAGAATCGAGCAGATGAAGGCTTTTATGGAGGAATACTTAAAGGAGATAGAAGGCATGGCTCGCAGTATACGAGCTGTTTTAATGAAGAAGAAGCAAATCCCGCCACAGCTGAAGAGAAACAGTGTCTTGCAGACAGTCAACAACCAGGATGAAAAAATTATCAACGTAAAGCTTACCTCAACGATTGAAGATGAGGTGTTTGAGGAACAAGTAACCCAAGACACTGAGTTCTGGGATTTAGCTGTGAAATGTATGGAGGAGGTTGAGAAAACAATTACTGAACAGAAAGAACACAGCAGGAACATGTTTATTCCCAGATTTTCAGATCTTATTCATACAATCACAAAAGAAAATGCTGAGAATGATGTGCAAGAAGAGGAGGTTGAGAATGTTGTCAACATGGAGGAGGATGAAGAAGTGGTGGTTTCTGACAAGGTCGTTGATGGAGAAGTGGCTGGGGAAGACGTTGTTGAGAAGGACGTTGGTGGAGAAGTGGCTGTGGAGGATTTTGTTGAGAAGCACAAGGAGGGTAAAGACAAGGACAACAAAGAAAGAGATACAGAGCATGCAGAAAATAGGGGGGTAAGTGACTCTACGAAATTATTTGGTACATGATTTTCCATAAATGACATTAAGCTTTAGTGTATGATACTGATGATTTTTCTTTATTATTGCAGATGGGTCCAGAAATCCCTAGTTTTGACTTGGGCCTATCACCAATACAGGTAAATCGCCTTTAAAATTATTGTTGAGGATGGTGTAGATGCATGAGCCTATTTATATAGGTGCATGACTGAAAATTGATTGGTGCATGAGTAAGTGTTTATAGGTGCATAAGCTAATGAACGTTGGTGCATAAGTAAATTTGGTCCTAGATGCATGAATATATCTGTGTGCATGAGTCAGAGAATATGAGTGCATTATTAAAGGCCACTGAGTGCATGAGTAAATATGTTTTTAGGTTACATGTAATATAGTTAACAAAAATACTGTTTTTTGAAGGTGGAATTGGAACACCAATTGGAGGCTGTTGTTGTGAAGGAAGTTGTTGACAAGGAAAAGGATAACAAAAGTGAAAGAGACACAGAGGAGACGGAGAAGGATGCCGTTGCTGACAAGGACAAGGAGGACAAGGAGGCTGACAAGGAGGCTGGAGAGAGTGTACAACAACAAGATGTAGATCAAGAGAAAGAGAGCGAGGAGGATCACGTTGCTGACAAGGAAGGGATGGGGACAGACAAAGGGATGGAAGAAATTGTAGCTCAAGAGCACAAGGATGATGCTGAAGATATTGTAAAACAAAAGACTGTGGGTGCATGAGTCAATGAATATTAATGCATGAATGAATAATTATTGGTGCATCAATGAATCCATGAGTTAATGAATATTTGTTAATAACTATGAGTGCATGAATGAATACTTTTTGGTGCATCTGTTAATAACTTTTTGTGTGTGTATGTGTTGTAGGAGAACATCACCAAGCAAAAAGTGCAAGAGGATAATGTAAATAAGCAACCAAAAAAGGTATAGAAAACAAGATGTTTATATGTGAATTATTCATTGTCTAACTAAGTGGTATCGATTTAAAAAAAATTCCTAATTAAAAAACTTGTGAATGTGGGATTTGTCAGGTGAAATTTGTGTGCAGTTCTGATCCAAAAGGTATAGCTGAAGCTACACCAGCAGAGAAAAGGAACATTTTTCCTTCTGAAAACACAATTTCGCCATTTAAAGAGAGAGAAGTAAATATTTCAGAAAGAACAACAGCCGATGAGAGGATCATTTACAATTGGATAACTGTTGAAGAAGGAGGGGAAAAGTAAGTACATATTTAATTATATGAATTTGGTTATAACATTTAATAACATGTAGCTAGTTTACGAATTGATTTTTTTTTTTTGTGTTGCTGTGAAGATGTTTTTCGAATGGAAGATACCACTCTTAAGAAAAAGGACTTGATTACATTGGCTGAAAATGCTCAAGTAGACAGTCTGTTAATTGATGCATTTACGGTCATGTTAAATGAAAATGAAACATATAGGGGTCGTATGTCACCGTTGAGATTCTTTCTACCGTCAATAGCTATGGTAAGTCACAGTTTTGCAACAATATTATGTTAATTGTTGCTCTAATTTATTAATTTCCATTTTTTTGTATTCGCAGACTTTTGCTTGTGAGGACACATTATACACAATGGAGGAGAAATCTAGCCTATTCACAGATACAGTGCTAGAAACATTTGCTGCTGTCAAGGGTTTTAAGAACAAAAACTACACAATTAAAAATGTTGATGTGGTAATTATCTTACACTCAGCTTTTACTGGTACATGAGTATGTTTATCAAACTGCATGAGGTTTTTATTATTGGTGCATGAGTTAGTAGGTTAAAGTTCATGAGTGATTGTGTGATTGTATGTTGGTGCATGAGACAGTGTTTTGTATGTTGGTGCATGAGTATGTTTATCAAACTGCATGAGGTTTTTTTTATTGGTGCATGAGTTAGTAGGTTAAAGTTCATGAGTGATTGTACGTTGATGCATGAGACAGTGTTTTGTATGTTGGTGCATGAGACAGTGCTCAAAAGTGCATGGACCAATGCTTGTAGGTGTATGAAGTATTGTTTGTAGAGTGCATGAACTACTATTTCTGAGTGAATCAGTGAGTTAATTTGAAGGAATAGTTGTGAGTGCATGAGGGGTGGATATATGTGCATGATAACTGCATTAATGTGCATGAGTAAGTCCATGTTGTTATTAGATAACTTACAATCTGTTTTTCTTTTATTTGTACAGTTCTTTTGCCCAATTATTAACCATGGGCATTACTATTTGATTGCAATAAATGTCAAGAACCCAAGTTTCCATATCATAGACAACTCATCAAGTGGGAGCGATGACAAGTATGGAAAAGTACCATCTACTCTGGTGAGTAGACATTGAGTATAATGATTTTATAACAATTAAAGGTTTTGATATACAGAAATGTGATAGAATTTAACTGCTTTATTTGTGCAGAGACATATGATGGTCAGTTTCTTCATGAATAATGATATGGAAGCCAAAGCTAAAGCAATTGAAGACGTTGCAAATGTCCCATGTGAAAGGCTGCAAATGAAATAGAGGGATGCAAAAAACAAAGTTGATTGTGGGGTCTTTCTACTAAGACACATGGAGACATATATGGGCAATGGATTGTCAAGATGGAATTCTAAACTGAATACGGGAGACAAACGCCAGTTGGCAAAGCTTAGGATTAAGTATTGTTATGCCCTCCTAACCAGCGAGTTTAATGAAAGGAAGGCCAGAGTTGAACAAATTATTCAAGAGAAAAAAGCTGGAAATGTAGCAGCTGTGCGTGGTCGTGGGCGTGGGTGTGGGAAAAAGAATGTTTCAATGTAATTTGGCTAATCTAGTGAACAGTTTAGGTAATGGTTGTAGGAATTTGGTTTGGATGTTTTCAGGAAACAGTAGGTATTTTTGTAAGTATATGAGTTTTTGTGAAA
Organism: Rheum nobile; assembly: GCA_027886185.1. NCBI lineage: Eukaryota > Viridiplantae > Streptophyta > Magnoliopsida > Caryophyllales > Polygonaceae > Rheum > Rheum nobile. The sequence continues at coordinate 2,202,474 of WOAB01000618.1, read as the reverse complement.
AGAAACAGTAGGTATTTGTTTGTTTGAATGTTTCTCATTGAAAGATCAATGCTCATTCAAGCGTTGCAACAAAGAGCATGAGTCATTGTTTATTGATGCATGAGTTAATATGCAAAAATGCATGAGTTATTATTTGTTGGAACTTGGAACAGATTAGTGATTTTGTATTGGTGCATGGGTAGTATGTGGAAAGTGCATGAGTTATTATGTGTTGGTGCATGAGTTGATTTGTAAAAAGTGCATGAGTTAATGTGTTGGAACTTGGAACATAATAGTGATTTTGGTGCATGAGTAGTATGTGGAAAGTACATGAGTCATTGTTTGTTGCTGCATGAGTTGATTTGTAAAAGTGCATGAAGAGGGAGGAGTATTTAAAGAGGAGCAAAGCGGAGGGAAGTCGAACCGACGCATCTGACAATTTCTCATTTCTCTCTCTCATACCTCTCTCTCTCCTTACCCCTCCCTCTCTCCTTCCGAAAAAGAAAATAAATAAATCTGTAGTATGTTGGTGCATGAGTTAATATGTAAAAGTGCATGAGTTGATATGTGGAGAGTGCATGAGTCATTGTTTGTTGGTGCATGAGTTGATATGTAAAAGTGCGTGAGTTATTATGTGTTGGAACATGGAACAAAATTGGTGATTTTGGTGCATGAGTAATATGTGAAAAGTGCATGAGTCACTGTATTTTGGTACTTGAGTGAGTATATATAAGTGCATTTCTTAATATCTGAATACATATAAAATTTGAAACAGCTAATTAACATATTGAGGACAAGTCGTGAATTAGTGAAAAGTGCATGAGTCACTGTATTTTGGTGCATGAGTGAGTATACATAAGTGCATTTCTTAATATCTGAATACATATAAAATTTGAAAACACTTAATTAACATATTGAGGACAAGTCGTGATGTTATGTCCCGACCTTTTACAAAGAGTACATAATCTTGTCTTCTTCCTGGAATTTTCGATTCCAACCTCTTGGCCGCTTCTAATGTGCATCTTCATGAACTTGTTCTTTTCCATTTCGGGAGGATGGACATTCACTTGTGTAACACCCCCAAATCGTAACCCATTTGGAAATGTATTACCGCCAGTGACCTCGGTTTCCACACCGAAGCCACCCTAGGCTTTACCATTTAAACACAAATCATCAACGATTATGATGTAAATACCAAAATCTTTGGTTAAAACATATGTCTAGGGATTACATCCCAATCCCCATAGGACAAAACAGAGTAATCAGCGAAAGTCTTTGTAAAACATAAATACAAGGGTCTTGATCGTAATGATCACCCGCCAAGGATCGCAACCTGATAAATCCATTAAAATACCGTTTGCTTTTATAATCGTTCTAGCCTTTGTTTCTCGGATTCCTATCTGATGTGCCGAATCGAACGGATGACACCAGTCAACCATGCAGAGAACAATTACGGTTGGTTAGTCTAATGAAAGACTACGCAAGGGTATAAAGCAGAGTGGTTCGAAGTAGTCGTATTAGGTTAGACTCATCGTTTATCGAATTAAAACCGATGACGATAGTCAACCACCATACTCCTACTGGAATATATCAAGCAGCATGATCAAGAGAAGATTCTGAAAGACCGAGTCTTACAGCAATCAACCCAAAAGAAGACTCCAATGAATTGAGTCTTATCGGAATTATGACAAATGTTGGGGAACATAATAATCTCATACAAGCGTTCAAAAACGACTTGATGTTTCGGTTCACAACCAACCTCACCGCTTAACGCGAATCCAGATTGGAAAGAGAACGGTACTCTGATCAAAGTCAAGACGAGCTTTCCTAGCTGCACTATTCCCTAGCTGCACTACTCGTCTGAGGTTTATTAATCATGTGCTACGACGACACTTATCTTATTTAAATTCCCAAACGCGCATCACGTTATAGACTTTTAAATATATGTTTCGCCATGAGGGACATATAGTGAGTATATGTTTCGCCATGAGGGACATATATGACATATGTTTCGCCATGAGGGACATACTCCTGAATGGGACGAATCCCAAGATTTGTAGCATCAGTTAAGTGCCACCATCTCTATACCCGAGTATAGAGATCGGTCATGACCCACCAAATGGTTTTTGGGTTTATCACCCTTTGCACCATTAATCATTATCAAGAAACGACTGGACCTCGAATAGTCCATCGCTCCTACGAATACTCGTGCTAACTAAATAGTTCAACACATTAATAATCATATCAAAGCCCTCCACGCTAATATCATAAATATATATCTATAATAGCGTTGTTCTAGCAGATATACAACCTATTATAATATCATATTCTTTTCACATCATTTATCAAAACTGTTCCCAACAAAACAGTAAATCATTCCAAATTAATTAACAATCAAACCATTGATAATTAATGGAAGTATGAAATGATAAGCAAGAACGAACCGCCACTTGCCTTAGATTGAAGAAAGCTTAACGAGCTCTAAAGACGACGATTCCCGGGTCTGATCAGGGACAGATCTCGGATCTCAAATCCTTCTGAAACGATCCATAATAAAACCCTAAATTAGATTCAATATCTACATATATGAATCTAAAATGATAAGAATCGAAAGGTTCAAGAAAGCCAAGCCTCGACCAAGCCAACATCCAAGACACACACACACCACGGCCATGCTTGCCGCGGGGTGCGGTGGTCAGTCACCGCGGGGTGCGGTGCTTGGCCGCTGGGCGCGGTGGCGTCTGACCGCGGGGTGCGGCGCCATGACAGAAGCAGAAAACGATGGAGTTTTCGGGGAGAAACTTACCCAAATCGATCCGATCGGCTTCGATTTATTCTTGGTTGGGCCTCCCACCTTCTTAAGCTTAACAACACCTCTAAGAACCACCCTTCTAATGATCGAAAAGGTGTTCGAATCACACACAAAACAAAGCTCGAACTTCAGCAAGAAATGGAGGTTTTTGGGAGGAAGAAGATGGTGAGGGAGCTGTCTTCTGGATCCTCCTCCGCCTCTCCTCCTCTATTTAAAGCTCTCCCAAGCCTTCCATCAGCAAGACACGTATACTAGGACGTGTACAAGCTAGAGGGAGTAGGCCGGATGACACCTCAAACCTATAACGTAGCCTCGCCAAGTTGCACAGCAAGCTGTCGAAGCTGCTCGCTGGCCCTTACCGCGGGGTGCGGCACTCCCTTCACCGCGGGGTGCGGTCAAGGCCAAAGTGCCTCCCTCCGACTCTTTGTCGTTTTTACCTTAAGTGGTAACAAGTTTTTAACTCCGGGTTAAATATATTTGCACACGAACGATCTTTTAACCCAAAAATACCTTAGCTGTATTTTATATTGCTCAAAAAAATATTACAGAGATCAAACATTACACAGAATGTTCATACATCTCTGAATTTAATCTGACTCGCAACATGGGCTTAAGAAAGTTCAAAATTTACCCGTACAAAATGAGGGATATTACAACTTGATCCGGTAACGGGCCTACAAATTTCTCAAACTTATAGTTGCTAGCTGATGTTGAGGCAGAAGGATCAACTACTTGTGACCTTGTGAGTGCAGCCTTTTGTTCCTTTAAAATAGCTAAAAAGTCTTTCAATTTGTCCATGTCATCACCAACAATGTCGACACAAGAGTATATTTCTATCATCACTTCAGCCAACAGCCTCTTCTTTTCATCAATTTGAACACTCGCATCATACACTGCACCATCCACTTCAAAAATTGGTTGTAGAATCGCTTGCTTCGTCCAGCGAGTGTTGATGAGGGTAGGAGGCAAGACAGTTGCATGAGTATTCTTTAAAGCAAAGAAAATATGTCGGCAAGGAAAGCCCATAGTGAGGAAATTATTGCAAGAACAATGATACTCATTACTTGCAACCAGTTTCTGAACAACACAGATTCTGCCAAATTCGTCTTCAACCTTAAAGTGATGGATATCAGCATCTTTTTTCAGTTCATCAAGGCTGCAATGATACGTACCACTAAACAAACGCCTCCTGGACATCATAAAATGCATTAATAGTGTAAATAGCTGTTAGGTTCTTTTCAAACTGGTAAGGCGTCTTCATCCGTGGAGTGCAGGTAGCGGAATCCATATCACACTTCTTCTGATTATGCCGCTGCGATTCAATTGCACTGTTATACTGCATCATGAACACCACTAGGCTTGATTGAGACCCTATGAAATTTCCAAAAAAACTGTTTTGACTCTCAAACCTTGATGTCGTCCTCAGTAGGGACGACATTCTCACATCATGAAAAAATGCAGGGATCCAATAACACCGTAGTTCAAACATTACTCCTAGCCACTCATGCCCTTGGAAACCAAATTCTTCAAGAACCGAGAACCACTCATTTTCAAACTCAATTGGAGTGAGTTCGTCACTCCAAACAATCTTCTTGAACTTCTTTTGGAACGAATCAATAATAGAAGGATTTGTATTTGGAGGGAACTTAACCTTGTTAGCAACCTTCATCATTATATGCCACATGCACAACCGGTGGACAGAATGAGTAAACACTCGTTCAACAGCAGCCTTGACAGATGCAGCTTGATCAGTTATAATGACATGAGGTTCATGGCCCATCGCCTTCTTGAAATTCTCAAATAACCACACATAAGACTCAATGTCTTCATGCAAAAGCAAAGCAGCAGCAAATGTAATAGACCTCTTATGATTATCCACTCCAGTAAATGGTATGAACACCATATTATATCTGCAATATGGGGTGCAAGAGTTTGAGCATGTTAGTGCATGAGTGAATCAGTAAAGGTGCATGAGTGACTGACTATATGTGCATGAGTTATTAGGTATAGGTGCATGAGTTACTCATTATAAGTGCATGCATTACTCATTATAAGTGCATGAGTTGATGAGTATAGGTGCATGACTTACTCATTATAAGTGCATGAGTTACTCAAGGTACATGGGAAAACCATTTGAAAAACATAAATCAGATTACATAAGTAAATGCATGAAAATAAAATTACCTAATCAATTGGTATGTAGCATCAGCCGACACTACATCACCGAAATAAGATAAACTCTTCCGATTGATAGGATCATACCAAAACAAACGGCATAGCTGGCCCTCCTTGTTTACGTCATAGTCAAAGTAATATGCATTACAACATTCTTTCTTCTTCAAAAAGTCATTGATGACCATTTGAGCGTCACTGCCTTCCATGTATGAGTTCAAACCCCTCATAAAGTTCTTGAAGTCAACAACAGTGGCGCCTACGTTAGCATATGAACCCACTAGATTCTTGTACACTTTGTAACTCTTAGTGACACCAATATTGGATTTAATACAGTTCATCATAATTTCTTGATGAAATGGAGTCACTTGCCTGTTCCCTTTTGAGAAAACCATATGAGACAACTCCAACATAGCATGTGTATGACCATACTCCAATTTTGTAACACGGTAACCATCATTACCTTCGTACTTGAGCCAACACTTAGCTTCACAGCCACATCTATTAGATATTCTCCTCCTTTTCACAACATCTCCATCTGTCGCGACAGCCTGGTTGAACTCAGAATATGGAGATACAACTTTGTATCCTTCTCTGTTACAACAAAGGTGCTTCCAAATAACAGTCGGCGGTACATCCTTGTTTTTCTTGGTAGAACAAACACGAACAGTAAAACCACATGCCGCTGCATAAGCTTCGTAAAAGGCGATAGCGTCATTAAGAGTCAGGAAAAGCTGCCCAAGATACGGCTTCAATGCATCATTGCACTCAGGAATAATATATTCAGCGGTAATGCTTGGGGAAACAGATATAATATTATGCTTCATTTGATGTTCATCTCCTGACAAAAGAAAGAGTGGAATTAATAATAGAGCATGAGCTAATAAGTACATGACTGACTGGACGAAAGTGCATGGCCCAATGAATAAAGGTGCATGAAAGAGTGAATAAAGGTGCATGACTGACGGGAAGCAAGTGCATGAAAGAGTAAAATTAATAATAGAGCATGAGCTTATAAGTGCATGACTGACGGGAAGAAAGTGCATGACCCAATGAATAAAGGTGCATAAACCAATGGAGTAAAGTGCATGAGCTTATAAGTGCATGACTGACTGGAAGAATGTGCATGACCCAATGAATAAAGGTGCATGAACAAATGGAGTAAAGTGCATGAGGTAGTTAGTTCTATGCAATAGTCACACAATCAACAATTGTTAGGTTATGTGCATCACTGACTGAGATAAAGTGCATGGAATAAAGAAAAAAGGTGCATGCACCAGTTGACAAAATGCATGAACTAGTAAGAAAGTGCATGAGGCACTGAATTTAGTGAATTTTAAATCTGATTAAATTGCAATACCTAAAATTCAACCAAGCACATACCTAAATCCCAAAAACTGGGAAATTCAACCAAGCACATGCCTAAAATTCAACCAAGCACGTACCTAAATCCCAAAACCAGAGAAATTCTGTTGAAACGCACATACCTAAATGCCTAAATACCTAAACAACAAACAAATCAACAACAAATTACAGATCTGTACCTGAATCAGTAGAGGGAGTAACCATGTCGACTAAGAACGACGAGAATAAAACGAAAACGGCAAACACGAAGAAGAGAAAGCACACCGGCGGCAAGACAGAAACGATCGGCCGATAGAACGATCGAACGGATTAGTTTGTGGAGAGAACAATTAGTTTTATCACGAAGAAGAACAAATTACCACGAAGAAGAGAGTGAACAAGGAAAAACAAACCAGCGAACAGCCTTAAATCTGTTTTATCGAGCGAGCGAACAGGGAAAAAATCGAACGAAAAGAGAAAAGAACGAACGAACGGCTGCGATTAGATGAAGAGGAAAAAGAATGAACGGTTGCGAGTCATCCTCATTCCTATCCTAATAACCCATCCTCACGTGATCTTTTTCCAAAATTAATTTAGATATGATAAGATTTAACTTCAAACTTAATAATTATTTCTAATCAATATATTTTTTAATTAAGTAATATTTTTTATTAAAACTATAATTATAGTGGGACCCACTCTACATTAATAAAGTTATAGATTATTATGTTATATTTTTTTTAAAGTCTAAATGATATGACAGATAATGGTTGGATAATGAGAACATGTAAGCGAATTGAACGTGGTGACAATACATAGGATTTATGCATCTCCTTTAATATATATATAGATATAGATAGATGATAGAATTTATTTTTTCTTCCACTTACTTTAAGAAATCTGTAGCAAGCTAGCTGTTATATCTTCCTACGGTCTATATAGCAATATTTGTAGATTTGTAGATATTCTTGGTTCATGATAAAATCTTATTCTAAAAGATAAGATAATGAAGCCTATGAAAATATATATATATATATAATCACTTATTCTTCGGAGCGATTTTCTTTACCCTAACTTCGTCCGGCCTCTAAAAATCCTTCCTGCCACTGAATTCATCAATGGAGTTGTCAACTTGCTTTGGTGAGGATTTATTGTCGGAGATCTTGAAGAGATTACCTGCCGAAAGCTTATGCCGATTCCGATGCCACTCAAAATTTATTAAATAATAGTTGTGAAAAATCTTGTTGAATTATTTTATGTCAATAATAGATCTTATACGTTCTGATATTATAGAAATATCTTGTCGAGAATAATGTGAGAATATAATAATTTCGAAAATAAAGTATTATAAAAATATTCTGGTTGATCTTTGATTTATGATAAGTGTAGGATATTGCATATTTTTTTTTAAAATAATAAAAAAAATCACAGGCTGCCACGTGTCAAATTCAATACCGTGACGACACGTGACAGCATAATTTTCGAGTTCGTTCTGGAGACGTCATGTAGCGTAGTGGGTATTCGACTTTAGTAATTATATAGTAGATAGTAGATTGGTTATTACGGATCCCATATGGAAGACTATGTCAAAAAATTGCACGAGATCTTTACGCGTTTAATGCTCTGGTGACATAAATTAATGATATATTCTTTCCTTAATGTTATCACATATCCTAGAGAATTTCAGAAAGACAAAATTCTCAAAAATTCATATACTTCACTTGATTCACAATAGTTATTTTTCACGTGAGAATAAACGTTTAGGTGAGAAAGTGTAAATTTGGGTGTTCACAAGTTTGTGACTGTATGTACATTAATTTTTATCTGTATGTGCATGACTTTGATAAATGTAAATTAATGCACTTTTAGAACGTGAATAAGTTTGTGTCTATATGTGCATAAGTTTTTTTTTTATAATAAGTGAGTGACTATATGAGTGGAAACTCACACACATACATACACAAACTTATGCATTTTTAAAATTTGCTTAAATTTGAATGTATATTCGTGAATCCTTACTTGTATGTGTTCATTGGCACATTCGTACTTAAGTGTCTATTCTCATCTCATATTTCTTCTCATTTAAAATATGAATAAATGGATATAAGGAAAAATACTATAAAAAGAAGATAATATATGGTAAGGGTTTTTCTAACCTATGCACCTAATGCATAGGTTAAGAACCTTATTTTAGAATGTTGTGGTTAGATGTTATCATTTTAGGATTTTTTTTTTTAAATGGGTTTAAGCATTCTCTTTTAGGGAATAGTTTCCAAAATAAAGAGAATTAACCTATATCCTAAGGACATAGGATAGAAAAACCGATATGGTAATTAGCGTGTAAACCTTCGTATAGTTGCCAAACGTGAATTCCATACAGAAATGGAAATGATAAGTCATAATTCCCCGTGGTTAAAATAAACACTTGTTAAAATAATCGTAATACGAAACGAAATCTGGCCAAATAGGAAAGGAAATAGTTGAGAAAGATTTGATTTTATTGGGAGAATCATCCAAATACACAATCAAATGTGAATGATCACAATAAAGATTGTCCCCGAATTAAAAACCAAAGTGCATGCACCAAATTAACTTCAGAATTTAGCAATCACTATCAGGAGAGCTAACTCCGGACAAGCTAAGCATTATTTGATTCATGCTCAAGTTGAAAAGGCAAGGCATTATCGGTGAATCATTACATAATATTTTGTTGTACATTTTAAAAAGATTTTATTATAAATAATATTAGTATGGCAAGTGTAGGATTTTATTACTATAATTTTTTAATTTTTAAAATAAGTAAATCTAAAAAAATCACAGGCCGCCACGTGTCCATGTTAATACCGTGACGCCACGTGGCAACGTAAAATTCAGGCTTATTCTGGGAGCGCCACGTGGCTCAGTTGGTATTTGCGTTTAGTAGTTATATATATAGTAGATTAAAGCAAAAGAATTTAGAGCCACCATATTTATTCCGGCCCCACAAATTCTAGGTGTCAATTTATAGTTAATCCTTAAAAATAAATTATAAATATTTTAACTTTTAAATGCTTATCAAATATAATTTTGCTTTGATATCAGATTTGTAGTTTTTAACTTTTTGTTTTGTAGTTTGTTAGGAGATTTTTAGAAGTTTTTTTTTTCTATTTTTTGTGTTGCCAAGCCGTAGAAATCTAGGAAATTGATATTATAAGAACAATTTTGTGATTATTTTAAATTATTTTTACGTTATAATTTTAAAATTCAAAATTAAACTAGATACTTTAAGATTTGATTTAACTAATTTGGAAATCTTAACAAACTTTATTATGGACCCCAACTAAACTAACATATGAATCTTAATATATAGACCTTATACACACATGTTATATATAATAAAAATACATTTAAATTAATACTATGAGCAATTTAAATCGTATTTTATTTAAACATTTATATATATATATATACATTAAAACTATTGAATTTCGAGCCATTAGAATGCTTTTGGTCCCATAAAGCCTATGTGTCATTTTGTGATTAATCCTTAAAAATAAATTATAAATATTTTAGATTTTATTTGCTTATCAAATATAATTTTGCTTTGCTATCGGATTTGTAGTTTATAACTTTTTGATTTGTAATTTGTTATGAGATTTTTAGAAGTTTTTTTCTTTCTATTTTGTTTTGTTGCCAAGTCGTAGGAATCTAGGAGATTGATATTATAGGTACAATTTTGTGGTTATTTTAAATTATTTTTACATTACAGTTTTAAAATTCAAAATTAAACTAGATACTTTAAGATTTGATTTAACTAATTTGAAAATCTTAACAAATTAAATTTTATTATGGACCCCAATTAAACTAACATCTGAATCTTAATATATAGACTCTATAAACACATATTATATAATAAAAATACATCTAAACTAATACTATGAGCAATTTAAATTGTATTTTATTTAAACATTTATATATATATATATATATATTAAAGCTATTGAATTTCGAGCCACCATAATACTTCTGGCCCCACAAATTCTATATGTCATTTTGTGATTAATTCTAAAAAATAAATTATAAATAATTTAACTTTTAAATGCTTATCAAATATAATTTCGCTTTCATATCGGATTTATAGTTTATAACTTTTTGTTTTGTAGTTTGTTAGGAGATTTTTAGAAGTTTTTTTCTATTTTTTTTGTTGCCAAGCCGTAGGAATCTAGGAAATTGATATCATAGGTACAATTTTGTGGTTATTTTAAATTATTTTTATATTATAATTTTAAAATTCAAAATTAAACTAGATACTTTAAGATTTGATTTAACTAATTTGGAAATCTTAACAAATTTTAGTATGGACACCAACTAAAAACATATGACTCTTAATATATAGACTTTATAGACACATATTATATATAATAAAAATACATCTAAACTAATACTATGAGCAATTTAAATCATATTTTATTTAAACATTGACAACAACCCAATTGGGGAGTTTTACATAATTGTACGGTGAAAGCTTAGCAGTTTTGTGCTTGATCAACTTAGGCTTATTAAATTTTGCGATCAACATATATATTAGAATAAAATAGTCTGCATTTTTTGTAGACCAGCAAAAGTTTTGTCCACTTTTTTATTAATGAAAGTAATATGTAATTATTAATATATATATATATATATATGTTAAAGCAAATGAATTTTGAGCCACCATATTGATTTTGGGTCCACCGATCCTATGTGTCATTTTGTGATTAATTATTAAAATTGAATTTTAAATATTTTAACTTTTTAAAATACTTCAAAAATATAATTTGGTTATATGGTTTGTTAACGGATTTTTTATTTGCTTTGTTTTTATATTTTATATAACTATAAACCAGAAAATCTTATCAAATTTAAAATAATAATGTTTATTGTTAAGAGGAAGAAAAATCTTTCTAACTAACTAAAAACTTGTGATTTTGCAATTAGTTTTTCATTTCCGATTTTTTTGCTTTTCAAATTGACAAACTCAATTTTTTCACGTAGATGTTAAAGTTGTAGAATTTAAATTATAATGCATTCACATTTTAATATGTAATCCCATGCGAATCTGATAAGCATAAAAAATCTCCTTTCATAGATTTCAGGTTTAAAGATTTAAAAACAAATTATTTATCAACTTGAAATTATTAATGATAAATAAGAAAAATTGCATATAGAATATGATATGTTATTTGAAAAATAATTTAAGTGGGTTTTATATCAACAAATAAATTTAAAAAAATTAATTTTAAATGCTAAGTAATTATTTAATAATTTATCTTTTTTCTTTTTAAAGTATATGTTTAAAAAGTATAAGAATATTGTCATTTGGTTAGAGTATACAGTCATATATAAAAATCAAACAACCATAAATTCCTAATTTAAAGTAATAAATTATATTTGCAAGTTTAATTTTAATTAGGTCTCACATTTTTTTGGTAACAAGTCTTACATATTTAATATATCTATATTTTATATATATATATATATATATGTGTGTATGTATGTATTAAAGCTCACACATTTAGAGCCTCCATAATGATTCTGAGCCCAACATGTTTATGTGTCAATTTATGAATAATTCTCTTTTAAAATTTTAAGTGTAATTTATTTTAACCCATAAAGTTTTGTGAGATTTTAAATAAAATCTTATCTAAAAAACTTAGAGATTTTAGCATTAATGTTAATCTTTTAATAACTTTTTTGTTTGATAAATATAGCTTTTGACTAAATATGTAAATTTAAAAGAAGATCAGATTCAAATATATGATGTCGTTTAAAATTATACATTTTAATCATATTATTCAATATAAAAAATAGAGCTCAAAAGCTGATACATTAGTACCATCTTTGTTATTGAATTACGTGCATGAATCTACACTAACATAATCATTGATAAACTCGTGTTTTAAATGTTATGCATTAGATAAGTTAAAAAAATAAATAAGTTAATTATAACTAATTAGATTTATATAAGCCGAAATAGTACTAGCATTTAGACAAACTGAAAGAAGAAAAATATATCAGTCAATTGACTCAATTTTTAGCTTTCTTTCTTTTTTTTTAAATTATTGTAAATTTTATTTTTCCACTAACAAACTTTAATTAGATATGATTTTGAAGAGTTTGTTATATATAAATCACTTAAAAATTTGTTCAAATCATTCTAATCTTTTAACAAAAAATAATCCATTTAAATGAAAATCATCCGTGTCATTTAGAAAAATTGTTGTAACTAACTTTCAATTTTAGTCTTAATTCAAATTTAATATCTGTATTTTTTTTATGCGGTTAAATAGATCTTCACCCTATAAAATATTAAATGTGTGCTTTTTATTGGTAATGGAAGAAATCAATGCGTTTGTTCATCAAATCCTTTATAAATATCAAATCTTTTGTTAAAAATTTACGTTTGCATATCATACCTATTTAAGAAAGCAGTTCCATCTACTTTTCAAAACTTCATTTCCAAGTCTATTAGAACTATAATATCATGAGTACTAATTGACCAAAGGGTAAATAATTTACCACTATTTATTTCATAATTTATAAATTCATGTATATATTTTGTTAACACTCAGCATTGTCTTCTATAGTTTATTGTAATGCACATAAGTTTATTGTTTTCATTGATTTGGTATGTTTATTTGTCATTAATTTAGATCATATTTTAAATTTTGTATTTTTCACTATATACCCGTGCATGGCACAGGTAATACACTAGTTTATTTAATTTTAGTAGAAGGCTTATTAGAGGGATTTATTGGAGTATATTAAATTACAGTTATACTCTTTCATTCATATCAAATTATCAATATATCCTTTATATTAAATACTTAATATATACCATTTATTAATATATTAAAATAGAAAAAAATATAAAAATTATAAAATATATTTTATTTCAAGTATTTTGTATATTTAGTGTATATTTATATTAAATTATTAAATTAGTGTATATTTATATTTTTGGAATTAAGCCTCTCAATAAGCCTTATTCATTTATTTAATTTTAGTGGAAGGCTTGTTAGTGGGGCTTATTGGAGTATATTAAATTACAATTATACTCCTTCATTCATATCAAATTATCAATATACCCTTTATATTAATATATTAAAATTGAAAAAATTATAAAATGTATAAAATATATTTTATTTCAAGTATTTTGTATATTTAGTGTATATTTATATTAAATTATTAAATTAGTGTATATTTATATTTTAGTTAGTGTATTTTTATAGTTTAAACTATCCACAATGTCATTTTAATGTAAATAAATTAAATTAGTGTATATCAAAATTTGTCTAAACAATCTTAGTTAGTACAATTTTTTAGTCTTGACTATCCACAATGTCATTTTAATGTACATAAATTAAATTAGTGTATATTTATATTTTAAATAACCATATATAATATTAAACTGATTTGTTTTCAATTAATAATATACAAAATAAAATAAAAAAATTCAAAAATATTAGAAACATAACCATAACGGGTGTCTATGGATGGAGAAAAATATAATTAGAATTATAGTAATGTTTATTTTATTTTTTAATGTAAGAAAATAAAAATAAGACACTTTAAAAAAAAAAATAACGGACGGCCAGAAAAAAATCATGGCCGTCTGATCGAACGCCACGTGTCGCCCACTGGGCACACCTAATAATCGAGCGTCATGTGACACTGGGCCTTACAATAAGCCTCTCTTGAGACACTTATTTTTTTGCCTATTTTTAAGCCCCAAATGGGGGCTTATTGGGAGTTTCTATTTTTTTATTCAAAAAAAATGAATAAGCCCTCCCAATAAGTCCCCGCTAAAGATGCTCTTATAATAAGTTTCATATGCACAAGTTTGCCAATTTTGGGCTTAATTATTAAGTCCCTGTTTGCTTGTTATGTTACCCAAATTGGGTGCCTAGTTGAAGGGAGACCGCGTCATGTTGAGAGGTTTTGTGTTCGAATAGATAACGTGAAGTGGGATTAGGTTAGAAGTGGTCTTAGGGTGCGAAATACGAAGTAATTTCGGCCGTCGATTTTTATTTTTTATTTTATTTATTTTTTCGGTCAACAATTTTTTTTCCCGTTTTCGTCCCCTGATCATTCTTGAATAGACTATATAGAAGGTTCACAAATAAGCATTAAATGTTCATTTATTTGTACATTCACGTTCACAAATAAGCACTAAATGTTCAAAGACATGTGTTTGAACATGAACATGTTATATGTGAACTTTACGACACATAAAATGAACATGTAGTACTTATATGTGAACGTCAATAATTGTCTATTCCAAAACGATCAGAGACGGAAAATAAATAAATTGTTGACCGAAAAAAAAAGTTCACCGTATTTACGGTTATGCCACCATATCACTATTCACTATTTTCTCCCTTTTAATCTCAGCCTTCTATTCTCTTAATCCCAATGCCCATAATGCTTCTTACTTCTTATTTTAAGAGGCAAATGTATGAGAACTCACCTCTAGATAACGTAAGTTAGTTTGTAGCTTTTGGGCGGCCTAATGAAAGGGAAACTAGTGTTGGACCCGTACCATGTACAGGTAGTTATATAACAAATATAAAAGTTAATAATACGAACAAAATAAAACCTAATCTTAAATTTTATCTTGGTCATAGTGACAATAACATCATAACTTAATTAGGCTACCAAGTTGCAGTTTGGATGATGATAATGAAAGGATCTGAGACGCTTGCTTATATAACCAACGATTATGGAGTGTCATAATTTTTCATAACCTCCACAATTAGTTTTACAATTCTTTGGTTAATCTTCCACCTTTTTTTTTTGTCTTTGGCAATCCAAGACTGAAGTTCTCTCTCAGCCCAAAAGAAAAAATACCCAAAAAAGTAAAAGGTATACAATATTAATTTCTACTATCTGCAAGATTAAGAACTGCTTCAAGCAGTTGCAACAAAGATTTCCAGGAGACATGCTTCAGATGGGCTTCCATGAGAAAGATATTCCAACACCTTAAGAAGGGGTTTGTATAACTTCCATACATATAATTCAAAATAGTTTTGATTCTATACATATAAATTGTATTGTTAAATCAAAGAGATAGTAACGCATATTCACATGTATACAACAACTTTTAAGGAATAGATAGTAACGCATGTTCACATGTATTGTTAAATCAGCTACTGTTGTACCCGTACCATGTACGGATAATAACATAAACTTATATAGCAGTTCATATTACCAACAAAATAATGTACCTTAATGTTAAATTTGAGAGAAGAAATTAAACTACATTAGTTACAATTGTCTTCGAAGTGTAGAAGACAATTGTTATAGCTGAAGTGGACTATCTGCTAAAACCAAACCACAAGCATTTGTAAATCAAATTGCAATACAAGTGAACAGCTAATCAGCTTGCAACTAACGTGTGTTTGGAGCGTTTTTCTTTTTACGTTTTTATATCAATTTTAATTTCCTTTCCACTCTCTTCTGTTTCAAAATGTTTGAATCCATGTTGGACTATCTCAACAAACTTGAGTTTAGACAGTACATATATAAAAGATTAGTATATGAAAAATCACATTCATTATAAAAATATTGTAATAGTAGATGACATGTCAAAAAATTACAGGAAAAGGGATAGAGAACACAATAAAAAAAATTGATATTATTATGTGGAAGGGTGTAATATTCTAAATAAATACGTGAAAGGTTGAAAATTGGCTTTTTATATGCAAACTCTATGAACTGTCCGAATGCAACCAGGCGACCGATATGCAAATTTTTAATCCGCGTGAATGCAAATTCT
Organism: Rheum nobile; assembly: GCA_027886185.1. Lineage (NCBI taxonomy): Eukaryota > Viridiplantae > Streptophyta > Magnoliopsida > Caryophyllales > Polygonaceae > Rheum > Rheum nobile. Next base: position 2,186,371 of record WOAB01000618.1, on the reverse strand, counting down.
GATCTGATAACTCTGCATGTGACATGATGTAAACAATTACAAGTCAATTACCGTTAGATTAGGATTTTTAACGAAACCATAAAATGACACAACCCGATAAAAACCCCAATCGATCATATACAAATTAAAAAGTTATATATACGAAACCATTTCCTAATTATATATAAACAGAGCTTGTCTTCAATGTTCAGCTATTTCATAATTATACATCTTACAATACATCTTACAATGTATAATCAAAACCTGTAGCTATAGAAACAAATATAATACAATAGTTCATAGTATTAATAAAATATTATATATGTAAATATGAGAACATTCATGCAATAGTAATACTATTCTTCATATCAGATGCTTAATTAACAGAAGTGAGACATAGTCAACCAATTTACACTCGACATATGCTACCCAACAACAATCTGTATGGATACGGTAATACTCAATTCTACATCTGGTAATTTTAACTAATTAACAACACAATTTTGGTATGTTATTACAAGATGTGTAAAATATAAGTACATAGGAATAGAAAAAGAAAACAAACACTGAAGTGAGATTTCCACCTGCTTAATTGTAAGTGGGTGAAAGGACACATCAAATGTTTATGGCTAATTCCTGGAAGTATGCAGATACCCCACGAGTTTAAAAAGAATTTGCTATGGTCAAGATTAATGATCCACATGAATGTTGAGAGTGAAAAAATGCCCTTAAAAAAGGCTTTTTTATGATTGACACTTGATAATAAGTTTTGGCCGAAAAACCGCGCACTCCTTTTTTTTTTAACCTCGCACTCTATCTGGGCGGCACCTAGTGCAGCCCAGAAAACCCGATTTTCTTGGGCTGCACTAGGTGCCGCCCAAGATGGGTTCAAATTTTTTTTTTTTAAATTATGATTTAAATTGATTTTTTTAAAACCGGTTCAGTAGACCGGCTTATTGGGCGACATATATTGCCGCCCACTAAGCCGGTTCACTGAACCGGTTTGTTGTGGGAAAAAGGGTTTATGGGCGGCACTATGTGCAGCCCAGAAAACTGGTTCACTAAAACCGGATTTCTGGGTGGCACATAGTGCAGCCTAGGGAGTGTACGACTGAAATTTAACGGTCAATTTGGGCTGCACATAGTGCCGCCCAGAATTATTCTGTGTGGTCATGTGGCCGGCTATATATATGGGAGATGTGTATACCACCATTGAAAGATACAACGGCAAAAAAACTTCAAACCCATTGTAATTTTCCGACTATATATATGTCGTCGTCAAGCGATCCTTTTTGGAGGGGGTTGTCGGAGTCGTCTTCGAGCGCACCCACGTCTCTAGATGATGAGGATGATTTTCAGTCGCCGATTTCTCCTCAGTACTTCAAGGTACGTAATATATTTAATTTTTATTGTATAAAATGATTAGATATTAACTGTACTTAGTTTTTAAAATGTAGACTGTTTAGAAATAATGCATAATTTTTGTATATTAATTTGTATAAATATAATTATTAATTAGTTTCTAATGTACTAATTTTTGTATATAAATAGGGTGGTTCTAGTGATGATGAATTTTTAGCAATTGACTTCTCATCCCATTTTATTACTAATGAGATATTTCCGAGTATGGAGGGATTGAGCCAGTGGGTGCAAAAGGTCGGTTTTAGTCTTTCTATGGTGATCACTACTAAATCATCAAAGTCTAAAAAGATTGTTTTTCATTGTGAGAGATCCGGGTTACCTAGGTCCGACAAGAAAAAGAAGTTAGTCGATGGTAAAAAGGTCAGTCTGATACGAGTGAATAAAGCTAGGTCAAAGAAGAAGGGTTGTCCCTTTTTGTTGCATGGTATTTTTAGGGAAGGAAATGCTATTAGAGATCCTAGGTGGACCATATCGGTTGTTAGAGGATGCCATAACCATATGCTTTCAACCACCTTGATTGGCCATGCATTTGCTTTCCGACTTACGATGGAGCAGCGTAGAAAAGTGATGATTGATACTGCGGCGGGTGCAAGACCCAAGATTATTTCTACACAGATTAGGAATGAATATACGGGTTCAACGGTATCGAGGAGGCAAGTGTACACTGTTAGGGATAAGGAGAGGTTGAAATACCTAGGCAATCTGAATGTGACACAATGGTCATTGGGGTTTTTGAAGGACAAAGGCTATTTGTTGGACAGTGCTACTAAAACGAGGGAAGATGGGAAGGAGGTATTGGCGTGCTTGTTTATTTCTCATCCAGACGCTCGACATTTGTTGTGCATGTTCCCTAATGTCGTCATCATGGATTCGACGTACAAAACCAACAGGTAAACCTTACTCGTTTTAGTATTATGAGTAGATAATGATATTTTTGGCGGGTTTAAAGTATTTTTTGTGTTGCATTTATAGGTACGGTATGCCACTGTTCCAGATTGTTGGGTTTACTTGCACCAACTTCACATATTGCATTGCTCGTGTTCATGGAAAGGGAGACGGCAAGCCACTATTCATGGGCATTGACACGATTGAAGTGGTTGTACGGGGGGAAAAGTCCCGTATGCATCATGTCTGATCGAGAGCTAGGACTGATCAAGGCTGCCAAAATGGTGTTTCCGAAGGTTCGGCATCATTTGTGTCAGGTCCATGTAGACCGTAATGTGAAGGCATATGCTAAGTTGATGAGAAGAAATTCTCGGGAAGTGTTCGTCGGGTGATGAGGTCTCACACAAAGGAGGATTCTGGGCAACACAAAATTAGTTGTAAATAAGGTTGTGATTGCCTTGTGGCCATTATCCCCTTGACCGAGTCAAGAGTTCTAAAGAAGGATGAGCCTCCTATTACTAGGCCGAACATGCTGATCTGCTCCTTTTTCCGCGCTATAACACAGAAAAACATGGAATCTTCAAATTTCGAAATTTGTAGGATTTCAAGTTTTTCTGTGATGCAGCTCGGAGAAGGAGCATATTAGCATGATCGACCCGGTAATTGGGAAGCTCTTCCTTCTTTACAACTATTGACTCGATCAAGAGGATAATGGCCACAATGCAATAACAAAACCTCAATGCCTGAAGAACCTTAAAGAAGGGTGAGCCTACAATGACCAAAGAATGGTCCCCATCGAACTTTCTGATTTGTCCCTTCTCCTAGCTGCAGCACAGAAAAACATGGAATCTTCAAATTTCGGAATTTGTAGATTTTAAGTTTTTCTGTGATGCAGCGAGGAGAAGGGGCAAATTAGAATGTTCGATGAGGCCATTCATTGGTCATTGTAGGCTCACCCTGCTTTAGGATTTTTAAATTTTTTTTAGAATGTGTATGTGTTTTTTAGAATGTTATTTTTTTGGAATGTTGGATATTGTCTTTTAACTAATTGATCATCAATTTGTTCTAGAAATAACGGAACGAAAATCTAAAAAAACCAATACGAATAAACAAAGAAATCAAACTAGATATAAATATTCTACAAACTCTCTGATTCACTATCCAAGGACATAGCTAAAGTCTCAGAATCAGTACCCAAGGACACACCCGAATCCACGCCCGGTGCCCACTCTGGAGGAACCACCGGCGTCGGTTGAGACGCTGCCTGCTGAGCTGATGCACGCTCTTCCGCCATCCTAGATGATTCAGCCATCTCTCTATCAAATATAGTCTCGCCTGCACTAGAGGATTGGGAAGACATCTGTGAAGCCCGTACAAGCGGAGGAGCTACAGGGATGACGTCACTGGAAATGAGGTCATATATATGCTGAAAGTGTTCCAAACACCCTAAACCACACCCTAAACCACCTGCCTCTATAAGCTTCTGAAGATGCGCCTTGCTTATCGCCACACACTGCAAATGAAAACAAACATTTTAAATACATAGACTTTCCTAAAATAATTAATAAGAATAAAATAGGGCAAAAAACATACCCTTTGCAAGTTGATATCCGGAGGTGATCCTCTACAAATACGAGGCTGTACTGGCGCACTAGGACTCACGTAAGGATGCGACACCTGTAAATATCAGTCCAGGTACGCGTCATGGACATCCCAATCCATCGTGGCAGGAGGACTCGTCAAGAGGTGGGGGCAAAGACTATGCTCAAGCTGGTCCCACCTGTGCCAATGCGGGTCAAAGTGCAATTGGTATCGCCTCGTCCCCCTAAAATCATGAGTACGCACTGCAGCCAGAGGCTCTATGATATCGATGGGCCTGCTCTGTAGATAACCGAACTGTCGGGTAAGCCTATCCGGCATGTACGCCTCCTCTACACCGAGAAACCGAATAGTCCCTCGATACGTGGAGGCCCTGTGAGCACCTCGAAAATCAAGACCCTCATACGACATCCACCGTATTTGCAACTAACCCCAAAAGACAAAACATATATTAACTCATTAAGCTTATCTTTAAGTATATTAAAATGGAATAAGAATACGTACATCCTCTGGCCTATACTCGTCCAGTATTCGTCTATAGTGTAACTGGTTGCGACTTAAACGGACATGGGTCTGGCCAATGCAGTATCGTGCAACGCGTCGAATGTCGTCATCCGCACCTTCCTTGAGGTTAGGGTTGCCCGAGAAATATACAAAGTACGTCCAAATCCAAACCTGCGTACGGAGGAAGAAAGCCATTAGTTATAAACAATTAAACACAATATATTCATGATTTAAATTACAATCTAACTATAATCAAAGTCTACCTCTAACAAACGTGCGCAACCGGCGAACTGTGCAGCTCCGCGTCGAGAAGCCTCTCCGAGGTTTCTAAAAAGGAGAGCCAGAACTCCGGTCCCCCAAGCAGTATGAACGACACGCTCCCAGTCCACAAAAAGAGGTAGCAATGTAGTCTTCAGCTCATTCGTTGACTTGTCAACGAAGATACTACCCGACATGGTGTGCCATAATAAACCGGCTGCTATATCCTCTGGGTAGGCACCCTCCTCAATCATCCTCAACACATGCCTCGCTAACTGAAATTGCTTGACTCAACCCTTCCTAAGGTCACATACCATGTCAGCATCATCCTCATCTAAGCTGTACTCCGAATCTATCCCAAAGAGATACTCGAATAAGGCCTCATACTCCGCCAGCTCGCTATCCTGACCGGTCCATGGTGACGTCACCTCAAATCCTTCAATCGGCAGTCCTAGAATCATCATAACGTCATGTAGCGTAGGACCTATCTCGCCCCAGGGAAAGTGGAAGGTGTTCGTCTCTGGATGCCATCGCTCAACGAACGCTGAAATGAGGGTGTGATCAGCCATGCCGAACTGAAAATCAAGTAAACCGGTCAATCCCGTCTGCTGAGCAATCCAAAACCAGAAACCCTCCTCAGGGACCCCTCTGGGAATACGATCCCTCCAAAACGCAAACTGTGTAGGCCGTGTCTGAACCCTCAAAGTCCTAACAACGTCCTCTGGAGGGTCCAATGACGCCTTCCTCCATATCAACTCCGCAATGTGCGTATCAAAGTTCCTCAACACAGAAGGAAACTGATGAGCTGGCTCAGGCGGAGGCGGGGCCTGCTGAGGTGGGTCCTGCGGAGGTGGGGCCTGCTGAGGTGGCTCAGTCGGAGGTGGGGCATGTTGAGCTGGCTCAGGCGGAGGTGGGGCCTGCTGAGCTGGAAACTGCGGAGGTGGGTCTTGCTGATGTGGAGTCTGCTGAGGTGGATCAGGCGGAGGTGGCTGCTGTTGAGGTGGCTCCTCCTGAGGTGGCTCTGACGGAGGTGGTTGGTGCTGAGATGAGTCCTCCTGAGATGGGTCCTCCTGAGGTGGCTGCTTCTCTGTTAGGTCGGTACTAAACTCTAGATCCTCAGGGATAGTAGAAGGGCCGGTAGTAAAGTCCTCCATAACCACGTCCTCATCTGAACGGACGGGACCAACATCGTCCTCACTAAGCACCTCCGTGTCCTGCGATACACCCACAACCCTCCTTTTGCGAGCAGATGCAGTAGTAGGGCGACTGTCTCGATCCGACTGTTTGATTTTACCCAATACATCCTATTTTGCCATAAGAAATATAACTATTTTCATTTTATCCAATACAACCTAGTTATATATACCTTCACAATTGTTAAAAAAAATTATTTTCTTATAAAATAAATATATTAAATTTTTTATTTTTTATTACGATAATATATTTAATATTATTTAACAGTAAAATTTAGCCTATTACCTATATTGTCTTTTTTAATTATGATTAAATACAATAAACATTAAGTTTACAAATCTACAATTACAGTAATAATTTAATTAAATAAATTAGATTGAACAAATTAAAAATTACAAACACCATACCTTTACGGTCGGCCTCCGTTCATATTTGCGCTTTTGACGAACGAGAATTTCTGCCAAATCATCCATCGCCTGCATAGCAACCGCTACCGACACGTCGAAGGCATTCTCCGCCCCGATATCCACCTCCTCGGTCCTAGCCGGCAATCTCTCATCCTCGCCCAAAACCACCGCGCCGAAAAGCTCCATGCTTGCCGGCAAGCTGGGCGGCACCTCGTGCAGCCCAGAAATCCCCTTTTTCCCGGTCCTGGGCGGCACCTCGTGCAGCCCAGAAATCCCCTCTTCCCCGGTCCTGGCCGGCACCTCGTGCAGCCCAGAAATCCCCTCCTCTCCGGTCCCTTCCGGCTCCTCGTGCAGCCCAGCTCCCTCCGCCTCGTCGCCTCCCCTGTCGCCGCCGCCGTCGACTCCTCCATCGCGACCGCCAACGAAACAAAGATTCATCGCCGTCGCCGTCGATTCCGCCGTCGAGTCCAGTGGATCGCCGCCGCCGCCGAGATCTCCCACCGCTGCCATCTGATTTTCCTCCTTGTCAACCGCCGCCCATATATCTTCCATGGAAAATTCGCCGGAATCCGCCATCGATTTGGAATCCGCCATCTGTGAGTGCTCGGAAAAGATTTCACAGAGAAGACGACATAGGCGGCCCTAAATACCGCCGACTTGGAATTTTTTTGGGGTTAAATGTGGGCGGCAATATGTGCCGCCCACGTTCAAATTTTAAAAACCAATTATGGGCGGCAATATGTGCCGCCCACGTTCAAATTTTAAATCCGGGTTCGAAAAAACCAATATATTTTTATTTAAATAAAATAAAAATTCCTAAATCGGGTTTTCCCCAACAAAAAATCTAGGCGGCAATAGGTGCAGCCTAGACTCCGAAGCGGGTTTTACGAAAATCCGGTTTGTCTGGGCTGCGCCTATTGCCGCTCAGAGTCAGACCGGTTTTTAGAAGGGTCTCCTGGGCGGCACCTAGTGCCGCCCATGGTGGAGTGCGAGGTTAAAAAAAAAGGAGTGCGCGGTTCCTCGCGCACTCCTTTTGATGAAAGAGTTTTTTTTATGAAAGAGTTGATCTTGCTCTTTTGATGAAAGAGTTTTTTTTACTGATTGCTCCTATATAAATTTAAGCAATATATCAAGAACGGCATGCTCAAGGTGCTTGACAATGGTATGTAAGCCAACTGTGGCACACAAAATCATGTCAGGAAAATAAGTTTCACAGCCATCAAGTACACTAAAAAGAGTTGGGAAAATGAAAGGTTTTTTGAGATAGATATTCATGATGGTTCATTAGCTAACTATGGTCAAGAATATATTGATAGACGACACAAGATCAACTCCCTTCAAAGTAGGTAGAAACTGTCAAATTTGTGGTGTTGCAAATTTGAAGCACATAACATAAGTTACACAAGTTTGCTCTGGAAATGCAGCTCACAATATAACAACTTTGCATTCTATTACATACACATCAGTTTCATTCAGAAATACTTGACTTTGTAAATTTTACTAAGATTCAACTAGTATCAAGAAACAAGGAAACTTACTTGCGCGGTGAATCATTTGCGTGGGTGTGATTATATGGGGAACATGATCAAGTGCAGCTTCAATACCCTTAGCTAAGGAGATGACTATAGGCATAGTGAGCCTCTCTTTCCAATACTTGCTTATCTCCTCGAACACTTCAAACGTCTTGGTTGAAGGCAATCCATTGACAACTATATCATCGTCCCAAACCGCCTCCTGCAAGTTGGTGACAACCTTAAGAGGACAAAGCGGCGTGTCAATCATGTTGAGGCAAAACCCATCTCTCAAGATCTCACCAGCATAGAGTGTCCTATCCCCTAACCTCCCTTCCACATACTTCAAATAAGCACACCTTCTAATCAGCCTTCTAAGCACATCCTCCCTTGAATTGATCACTTCAAACAGACGCTCAGCGGTTGCTCTATCTACCGCTTTCCCTGGCCTCCTCCAAACCCTAATCTGGATCTTATCGCGGAATTGGCCATAACTATCCTGAAGTAGTGCTGCAAATACGCTACCCCAAGCACCCGCCCCAATACCCACAATTCTTAGTAGCACTAGTACAAAGTGGCAAGTTTACTATGGTTCCAAATACATATATTACTACGGTTGTCAACCGTAGTAAATGTGACCGTCATAAACTTGTTTACTACGGTTACAGATTTACTACGGTTACCTATTTATTACGGTTATCGAACCGTAGTAAATAGGTAACCGTAGTAAATATACTATGGTCGTCGTTTAACCACGGTCATTACTTTACTACGGTTTCCTATTTACTACGGTTACCAATTGACTACGGTTACCTGTTTATTACGGTTGTTCAACCGTAGTAAATAGGTAACAGCCGTCACTAGTACAGAATAGGCTATTTAGCCCGGACGTTTTTTTAAATATAGCCCGGATATAGAGCAAAATAGATCGGGGCTTCAGGTTGGTGTGATAATAGATCAATTAGCCCGGATGGAAGAAACACGTCCGGGCTAAATAACCAATACTTTTTAGCCCGGACCTTTAGATATCCGGGCTAAAAAGTCTAGTTATTTGCTAAAAAACAAGAGGACCTCTTAACTCGGATCTTTAAAGGTCTGGGCTAAAACGTCCTCTTTTTCTGAAAAAAAAAAGAATGCACCATGCTGGTGTTCATTCACTACTACCTACCACTTCCACCACCACCATGCCAAATATCAGTAATCTTATAAACTTTAAAGTTCAATGAAGCAAAAACTCAAAATGAAAAAATACATTGGCAGTAGACTATAATACATTGTATCAGCACTATGGCAACCTTTACATTGATCAAACTATAAATAGAAGTTAAGCCATATGAACTATATCCATCTGATAAGTTGGTTATCATATATAATCTTACCTATTGCAATTATGCAAGTGTTTTCATACCCCAAAAAAACAAAGACATGATAAAGAACTAGAAACTACAAATCTATGATTATACTTCCATCAAACACATATTAATTTGACCAGGATGCGTGGTGTACTCAGAAATAAAATTTAGAACTCAATATAAACATTTAAAATGAAATAAAAAGAGAGAAATTCAAAAGGTTTGAAGCAACAATATCATTATATACATCCTCTCAAAATCTAGAAAGAGAGAGGGACTGAGATTTTACACAAGTAGAAGACTGAGAACTTCATGTACAAGACCAGAAAGAAAGATCACAGTGAACCCCTTGACACACATGTTGCCACTGCAGATCCAACATAGGCTTATGTGATCTTTTGACTCAGCATAAGCTTAGCAATTGAGAACTCAGTAAAAAGAAAAAAGATTAAGATAAGACATTATAGAAACATGTATCCCAATCAATTGCACCCACTCGAACACAGTTCCTGTAGCTTTGGAAAGGCATTGTAAACTATAATTTGACACACAACAAAGCACGAGAAAAATATATTGTTTTTCCTGAATCCTTTGTTCACCTACAGAATTTTAATGTTGTTCGTTAATCACTTCCTTACATGGTATCTAACTTGTGTGCTTTGGCTTCGTACCTACGCCTAATATATACGGAAATAAAAAGAAACAGCATAATGTAATATCCACAACCACCCAATCAACTACTGACGACTGTGAGGCATCAAGGACTAAATGAGAGAGTTTAAGCAATGCAAACTATCTCTGTCAGCTATTGAACCCTCAACTGCAGCCAATTTTGCACAATAAGCTGGTTCACAATTAGTACCCATACACAACCTCCATTTGAAAGAAATTCTTAACCTTTACAGTTTGTTTCATTCATAGTCCTCAACCTTTAAGAATTATCCACCTTTAGGAGTCATATCATAATGATCCCTAACCTTTATATAGTTTTATGATATCTAACGGTGAATTAACAAAAGAATATATTTGTGACTTTTTTTTTGTAGGCCAGACACTTTATTAGCATAGAATACAGGCAAGGGGCAATATGAAAAAAAAAACTATAGGCCGAGGACAAGATAAGCAATATACCAAAAAAAGAAGGGTACACGGAGATTCTTACCATTGTTGGAGATAGTGCTGGCATGTCAACAACAACATGAGCGGGAAGCTCTGACGTGTTTATATTGACCGAGCTTGTTCCCTGAGTGTTAGATTGACACTTGAGCGGGAACCCCTTGCAAAGCTGTTTTCTCCTCTTTAGTATCTGAGCTGCTGGAAAAACTAGCAGGGACTTTTTGAATGCCATCGGCTTCCTCCACCTTCAAAAAACAAAACCAGCATAGGTGATATTAAAATTTGCCCGGATATAGTACAAATGTACATATATGAAAAAGATGAATTACAAGTCACCCTTATCTTGCATGAAAAAATGCATGCTTTAAGCAACATTTTAAGAAATAAAATAAATTTCTGGATCATTCTCAACAAGAAACCAGAAAGCATACTCATCCAAAATGCAAAATTATCTTACAGTTACAACTATAGGTTGTCCAACTTGAATATCTTTTGAACCTTCATGTACCAGTATCTTTGCCAAATAACTGCAGTTATTGGCAAGCAAGATGTCAGATGATACTCAAACAAATGCAAGAGAAACAATTTTCTTCTAAAAAGTGAGCAAATAATGAAGAAAATGGTCTAGTTACAGGGAGAGAGAATCATTGACAAGGTTTTGTTTTTATCATAAGAGAAGCAAGTTACCCTTCTTCAAGACTTTCAAACTCAAGTATGGCCTTGTCAGTCTCTATTTCGCATAGGATGTCACCAACTTCTATCTGCAATTTAATGTTTTAATGATTTAAAAATCATGACATCTTATTTCCATACTTGTATGACATCATAAATTTCAGACTCCAGATGACCTTACTTTATCTCCTTCTTTCTTCCTCCATTTTGCAATATTACCTTGGTTTTGCACCACAATAGTATACATATTGATTACAATGTAATCAATTGTCATAATCTCAATATGTCAAGAGAAAGTTATCCATCAGCTAAATACTTTGATCACAAATACAAAAACTGCATACAAACACTCTTGGATTAAGCACAAACAGAATATTCCATTCATTTCAGCAATTCTCATATAACTCTGCACTACTAATCCTGTAATCTTGTAACCGGAAATGACTTGATGCGCTGCATGAAAGAGAGCATGATCAGGAGACTGAAATTGGGAGCAAGAAATTCAAATAAGTTCAGGAAGTTGACTAATAATTTCTATTATAAAAGCAATCAGCATTCCCTTAAAAAACGGAGTTCTTCTTTACTTTCTCCCTGTCACGGATCTAAGGCATTGTTGCATACACTTTGTGTGTTCACAAAACATTAACCAACTTGATCCAAATCTAGTAACATAAATGATTATGACTTGTAATATTAAATCCATAGTCGTCAGTAGATACTACATCCATAGAGTCAGTCCCCACTGACTCTCTAAATAACCACTAACATCAAGGCAATTTATTCCTAAAGTCTCATCATGTCTGAATGTCTGGATTCCGAGCCAACTAAAGTAAATGGCACCATTTCCCCATCAGTGGCCTCGAAGGTGCAGAATGTATTCGAATTTCTAGCAACTTTTAAATTCCGGAATCCCACTAGACTATAATTCAGTGCCTATAATATCCATGATAAATACACAGAAGATGAGCTGATAGCAAAATCTTTAATTCCAAAACAGACTATTTGAAGTCATGGCCAAACAATTCTATTCACAATTCACCTAAGCAAAAGAATGGTCAAATAGTGAAGTAGTGTGCACATACATGAACTCTCTAAATCCTAGATTCTCTGAACTAGTCCAATGTCAAATGAAGGAGGAACAAATGAAATGGTCATTGCAGCTTACATTAAAATCAGCACAAGAAGCATAATGTTTCTTTGATAAAACCTACTGATAGTACTACGGACTTTATCAAAGAGGAGGAAAAAACTCACCAGTTCCAAAGGATAGGCTGTTCTCTCCTTTTCAGCTCTGTCCCCAGAAAACAGCACCACCACTCTATCATCTGAAGCCAGTTACACCGCCAACTTGGCTCTTAACTGCAGCACTTGTCCCTAAACTCAATCCTGCAATGTCCCTAAACTCAATCCTGCAGAACCGAAATCAATGGAGAGGCAACCAAAATTGAAAATTGGAAAGAGAACTACCAACCTGCAGTGCACGAACTTGCTCGACTTGATGCCAACCCAACCACGGCCGCGGAACGACGAGCTCGATCGGGTGAACGATGGTGAGCTCTTGGAAGCAGAAAACGAGAGCTCTTGAGACGCGCCTAGAGCTTGAGAGCGAAACACGACCGGATGCCAACCCAAATCACGGACACGGCGGCGGAACACCGTACCTGCTGGTGAACGATGGAAGCAAAAGACGAGAGATCCAACGCTCTTAGGGCTTGAGAGCAAAAAAACGATAGCTTTTGGAAGCAGATACCGATCGATCTAATTTCTTTCCGCATCCGGCCGAAAATTCGTTTAATTTTGTAAAGTAATTGTACTTGAAGTTTTTCCCCTGAATAAAAACTACATTTGATAAGAATCATAGTAAATATATTAATTAAAAAATATAAATAATTGATATAAATAATTAAATTATAATAATATATATTGTCAATTTTAAATAAATAAGGTCAATGTATAATTTTACAATGGTTGTGATTAATAATGTTAATTATATATATTAATTAAAATTGTGTTAGAACCGTGGTAATATAGCTTATGTAACATATTTACTACGGTTGATAAAATAGCCGTAGTCTTTTAAGCAACATATTTACTACGGTTGTCAAAAATCTGTGATAAAATATTTGCATAAACATAACGGATCGTAGTTTTTATGCGCCTGATTTATCACAATTGTGTTACAACCGTAGTAATATAGCTTATGTAACACATTTACTACGGTTGATAAAAGAGCCGTAGTCTTTTAAAGAACATATTTATTACGGTTGTCAAAAATCTGTGGTAAAATATTTGCATAAACATAACGGATCGTAGTTTTTATGCGCCTGATTTATCACGGTTGTGTTACAACCGTAGTAATATAGCTTATATAACACATTTACTACAATTATCAAAAGAGCTGTAGTCTTTTAAACATCATATTTAGTACGGATGTCAAACAACTGTGGTAAAATATTTGCATAAACATAACGGATCGTAGTTTTTATGCGCCTGATTTACTACGGTTGTGTTAGAACCGTGGTAATATAGCTTATGTAACACATTTACTACGGTTGATAAATGAACCGTAGTATTTTTAGGGCTGAGCATGGGCCTAAACCCGACCCGAACCCGAAACCCCAAAAAAATGGGAGTGAAGACCGAACCGAATGTTCGGGTCGGGTTCGGGCCAAAACAACATTCGTACATAAAAAAACACTAAAAACCGAACCCGAAATCCTAATAAATTCAGACCGAAACCCGAACCGAAGTCATGTGGGTTCGGGTTCGGTTCGGGTTTTTCGGGTCGGGTTCGGGTTTTTCGGGTCGGGTTTGGGTTCGGTTTTCTCAGCCCGTGCTCAGCCCTAAGTATTTTAATCAACTATTTTACTACGGTTGTCACACAACCGTGGTAAAATATCTGCATAAACGCATTGACCGTTGTTTTTATGTGCCTGGTTTACTACGGTTGTGTTATAACCGTGGTAATATAGCTTATGTAACTCATTTACTACGGTTAATAGATATTTTAAACAACATGTTTACTATGGTTCTTCTACAACCGTAATTAAACGGATGCCTAAAAACTACGATTTTACTCGCAACCGTGGTAAATTAACTATAATAACAGAATTATTACGAAAAAACACGGAACCGTAGTAAATGTGTCCGTAGGAAAAGCCCCGTTTTGTACTAGTGTAGGTCGCCTTCGGATTTTCCTAGAAGGCGTCTAAGCTCGTCGAGCTTCTCCTCATTGCCCTTTTGGTGATGTGTAGACCCATTTGAATACACATTCTGACATGCAACTTCAATGCTTCCAACCATGATTCAGAGGCTCCAAAGGACAGCAACAACAACAATAACAATAATAACAAGATGAACACCAAGAATGCCTCACAAGTTGCAAATTATATACATCAACAAGTGACTTCTTATATAAGACACCAAAAGATAAACCCTTTCTCAAGATTATGATAAGATAAATATCCTACCTCTCTATACTTCTACAAACACACAAAATCTTGGGTGTCTAGATAAAGGCCAAAAAATGGTTGCCCAGAAAAGCCTACCAAATCTTGTGTAGGTGGAATTTGGCACCTAAATCAGAGCTAATTACTCCTCTGTTAGCCACCCACAAGTTAAATAGCATGCAAATGGGGGCAAAGTTGCAAAACCATGTACGGATAGGAGGCAAGAAAATGTTGAAAAGATTAAATAAATATTATGTTTTTTTTCGTATCACCTTGGGTTTGTTGATCTACCAACAAATGTGCGGCTTAGAAAGTAGAAGTGAGAAACGAAGAAATTAGAAACTGTAATCACAAATTCTCTATCCACCTCGATTGCTCGGAAATAAGGTAAAGCGATTAAGGACAAAAAACTCAAAAAGCGAAAGAGAGCAAAGTGGACACGAGAGTTGTTAACGCAGTTCGGACAAAATCCTATGTCTGCGGAGCCTCAAGAGGGAATACTCAACCAAATCCACTAAGCAACAAAGGCCATAAGCCAATTCGAGTTACATGCAAGCACACAAGCGACAAAGACAAGAACAAAGAAGAAACAAAGGCACAAAGCAAAACAGAAAACAAGACGAGAAAGAGAAGAAGAGTCCCCAGTGGGACACCACAAGGCTTTCAGAAAAGCCTTGCACCAAACGACTCCAACGAGCTCCACATGATCTTCTCTATCTCTCAAGCCCCTCTGTTTTTTTCTTTCTTTCGTGGTCTCAAGCTTTCAGAGGAGACGCCATGGAAGCCATAGAGAGCTCGGAGCTCTGGGAGGAGCAAAAGCTCTCAAGGATTCCAAACGTCACACAAAGAATATGCCAGAGAGTGACGGCTACAGTGGCTCAGAGAGGGCTTAAATACTCAAGCCCTAAATAGCCAAAACGTCGTCGTCTTCTTAGTCGGTGAGAGAGAGCTCTAGAAATGTGCCAAACGCTGCGTTTCACTTAAGGAGTCATCTGGCCCAGAAACAGAAGAGGCCCATTAAGCACACCACAGAGAACAAGCCCAACAAGCATCAGAACACAACACTGGCAAACACATGAGCCCATCTGAGTTCCTTAGCCACAACATGGCTAAGTCACAATGGACCCACATGGTCAATGTCATCTCAGTCTTGCTCAAGTCATGTTCCCCTGGTCCTAGTCTCTACCTAGCCTATGTGCTTGCATTTACATAACAGAACTTAAGCTAAATATTACAACATAGGATTAATGACATAACAAATGCCCTCCTAATCCTTGTGTTGAAATGTCTGCCAGTGTCACCAGTAGTGGAAAGGTTACATCATTGTCTCATGTCCATCGTCGACCACTCTGCCCCTCAAGGCTCAGGTAGCATCCCAAATGTGCAAGAAATTCCTGCAAAATGAGAACTTGTCAGCAGTGACAGTCTTTGTACCAAAGTCAGCGGGATTAAAGTCCCCCTTAACTTTCTTCACCTCCAAGACTTTTTCTTCCACCTTATTTCTAATAAAGTGGTGTCTTACATCTATATGCTTAGACCTTTCATGATATACAAGATCTTTGCATAAATACAGAGCACTTTGACTATCCATATGCAAAACATGCATAAATGGGACAGTTTGGATTTCACCAAGAATACCAGTCAACCAAATGGATTCTTTTGCTGCTTCAGTAGTATCAATGCATTCTGCCTCTGTAGAAGACAAAGCAACAACGGATTGTTGCTGTGACTTCCAGGAAATACAATTGCCAGCCCAAGTGTAATAGAAAGCAGTAGTTGATTTCCTATTATCTTTATTGCTAGCATAATCAGAATCAACATACCCATGCAATTCAATTATTAATCCATGTTCAGAATAGACAAGACAAAGATCCTTAGTGTCACATAGGTATCTAAGCAAGTATTTCATAGCAGACCAATGAACATCACCAGGATTAGACATGAATCTACTCAGAACACTAATAGCAAAAGCCAAGTCAAGTCGAGTGCAAAGCATAGCATACATAACAGATCCAACAACCACATCATAAGGAACTTGAGACATTTTAGCTATCTCATCAGGTTTGGTGGGACAGTGCTTCTTAGTGAGCTCAAGATGCCCTCCTAAGGGTATAGAGGTAGGTTTAGAATCAAGCATTTTAAACCTATCCAAGATTTTCAGAGCATAATCATATTGAGACAACCACATTTTCTTTTGTTTTCTATCTCTAGTGATTTTAATTCCTAAAATCTTTTGAGCAACACCCAGATCTTTCATGTCAAAATGCAATTTCAAGTCTCTTTTCACACCAGAAATGATCACTTTAGAGTTGCATATTAACATAATATCTGTAACACCCCCAAATCTCCTCTTGAAAGTATTACTGCCAGTGACCTCAGATATTACATCCCGAAGTCACCCTAGGCTTTTCCAGTTGATATAAACCATCAAACCACAGTTATAATACCAAATATCATAACTTTTATAAAACCAAAGTCTCAGAATTATAACATAATTCCAAATTCAACAAAATACAGAATCAGAGTTATTACAGCGGAAGTCTTTGAAATAACAATAGGGTCTTGATCGAAAGGATCACCCGCCAAGGATCTTAACCTGAATAAACTTATCAAAAACACCGTTTGTCTTTACAGTCGTTCTAGCCTTCTTGGATCTGTAACATATCTGATGTGCCGAATCGAACGGATGACACCAGCCAACCATGCAGAGAACAATTTCGGTTGGTTAGTCTAATGAAAGACTATGCAAGGGTACAAAGCAGAGTGGTTCGAAGTAGTCGTATTAGGTTAGACTCATCGTCCTCGAATCAAAACCGATAACGATAGTCAACCACCATACTCTACTGAAACATATGAAAAGGCATGAACAAGAGAAGATTCTGAAGACCAAGTATTACAGCAATCAACCCAAAGAAGATTCCAACGAAATGAATCTTATCGGAAATATGACAAATGTTGGGAAACTTAAATAATCATAGAATCACAGTATCGCATACAAGCGATTTAAAAGTTAAGACGAGCTTTCCTAGCTGCACTATCGCCTAACTGCACTACTCGCCGAAGGTATATTAATTATGTGCGTCAAGAGCACTTATCTGATTTAATTCCAAAACCCACATCACGTTATAAGCTTTTAAATATATGTTCTGTCACGCAGGACATATATCGAAGGAATGGACCTCGCAGAGTCCAAGCCTCTGGACCTATATCGAAAGAATGGATCTCGCAGATTCCAAGCCTCTACATCCGTAGGGTCTTGATCGCCCTTATCCCCAAGTTATAAAGAAACGAATGGACCTCACAGTGTCCAGGCGTTCCTACGAATACTCGTGCTAACTAACAGTTCAACACAGTAATAATCCATATTAAAGCCTTCCAGGCAATTATCATAACCATATATCTATAATAGCGTTGATCTAGCAGATATACAACCTATTATAATATCATATTCTTTTCATCATATAATTTATCAAAACTGTTCCCAACATAAACAGTAAATCATTCCAAATTAATTAACAACTAACAATTGATAATTAATGGAAGTATGGAATGATGAGCAAGAGCGAACCGCCACTTGCCTTAGATTAGTCGAGCTTGAACAAAGCTTAGCAACAAGATGTATCTGGGTTCGAAACTGGGACAGATCCTGGACGATAAATCCCTCTGGAACTACCCATAACGAGACCCTAAGTTAGATCCAATATCCACATATATGAATCTAAAACAATACAAAAAGGAATCGAAGGAACCAAGCCTCGCTCGAAGCCAAACACCCAAGAACACACACACGAACCCAGCCTACCGCGGGTGCGGTCGGCCCTCACCGCGGGGTGCGGTGGTGCCTTGCCGTGGGTGCGGCGAGATGACAGAGGCGAGGGTTCTTCGACAGATTTTCGGGGAGAAACTCACCCAAATCGATTCGTTCGACTTCGATTCGTTGTGGTTTTGATCTCCCACCACCTTAGATCTTGATTAACACTTAAGAGCACCTTTGTAAACACTCAAAGGGGTTCGATCTCTTCTCAAACGAAGCTCACAAGCTTGCCAACAATGGAGATTTCAGAGGAATTTCAGAGGAAGAAGATGAAGCTCAGCTATGGCTTTTCCTCTACGGTTTCCTCCCTTTTTATAGCCCAAACAAAGAGCTTACCCACAAATGACATCAAGGAGGAGGTGGCCCGACCAGATAGATAGGCTAGAAGCCAGCTAAGGCGAGCTACGGCCTGTGACTTATCGCGATGACATCGGAGCTGACGATGGCCGCGGGGTGCGACAGGGTGCGGTGGCCGACTCGTGACCGCCACTGGCATTGGCCTTCTCCGCGGGTGCGGCAGGGTGCGGCCAGGGTGCGGTCAAGGCCCTTTTTGCGCCCTTTCGTCCGTTTTGTCTTTTCTTACCAAGTGGTTAAATATTCTTAACCCCGGGTTAAATATATTCGTACACGAACGACTTTTTAACCCAAAAATACATTAACTGTATTTTATATTACTCAGAAAAATATTGCAGAGATCAAACATCTCATAGAATGTCCGCACTTCTCTGAATTTAATCTGACTTGTAATATGGGCAAGAGAAAATTTCAAAATTACCCTTACAAAATGAGGGATATTACATTACCTCCCCCTTAAAAGAAGTTTCGACCCCGAAACTTAGGTCGTAAACATCTCGGAGAAGCGTCTAGGCATATCCTCCTCAGCTTCCCAACTCTCCCAAGTAACTTCTTCTGTTCCTGACTTGGACCACAAAATTCGTACTAACTTGTCGACTCTGAGCTGTCAACATTCTTTGACTTATCAAAGCAGTTTTCGAGTTTGTCTTGTGATGAAATCCATTGCAATGTCTTCCCACTTCCATTCTGAACTGGAAGAGGTAGTAATTCTCCAATGTATCTTCGCTGTCATGCCTTATTACTCCTAAAGACTTTACTATTCTTACATAGAAGAATACAACATCTTTCTACTAACCTCCTTTCGACTATCCGGTCCTCGAATATCAACAGTACTACTACTTAGTACCTCCACTTGTCATATAGACCTTACATAAACGATTCACTTGTTTCCTTAATCATATCCGGCCCGTATGCCATATCTTTACCTTATAATCTTTACTCATGTGATCCCACAATTAGTAATACCATAATCTATGTCTGATTACCTCAATATGATCCACTAATCCCTTCCATAGGATTATACTATTGTCTTACCCGAACGTGTTATATGATTACCTTAACCAACGTGAGTTACCTTTTTCCTCAAGTCCACTTGATATCATCCGTAACCTCATCTCTATTATACCATGTAATCATTCTCACTACATCCACAAGATTTTGACCATAATGCTCTCCAAAATTATTATAACGACATTATTATACCTTTAATAGGAGAACACGCATCTCCTTCCCAATTTCCTTATATACAAAATCCCAAAGTTCATATCTTAATTCCTTACAATCCAATTATCAACTCTTAGTACTCTCGAAACATTACATCCTCAATTTCCTCAAAGTATCATATTGCTAAATGATTCATTACCAACCGAATCAATCACTTGTGTCCTAATCCTTCAATAGATGTACACAAGTAACATTGTTACCTTACTCCTTAAGCATACCTAAACTTAATCTATGTACTAAATCCTTCAGTTTATCGAAATCATCAAAATGATCTTATCCTTAAACTGAAATCCTTCCATTTAAGTGGCCTCTTTCTAACACAGTAACTTTACAACCTGATCTTCCCAATAAGGGTTGTACTATATGCCTTATGAATGGCCCATTCACATAAAGTCCAAATATTGAATCTTGTAAATTCTCAAGTGTCATAACTCTTTATTCCCTGAAAGGACAACTTCCCAACTTCAATCATTTGGCCCTAAAGTTCACTGGCAACTCAGGCCTCTAGTTTCCTCAAAACAAGATTGCAATAATTCGATTAGCATTGTTGTGCCTAATCACTTAATTTCCCAATACGTGACATCAAATCGCCATAATAGACATCAATCATTCTCTGTCTAATCCTTATATCGCTTCTCTTAAGGAAGCCTCATAACGGACCTCAA
Source organism: Rheum nobile (assembly GCA_027886185.1). Taxonomy (NCBI): domain Eukaryota; kingdom Viridiplantae; phylum Streptophyta; class Magnoliopsida; order Caryophyllales; family Polygonaceae; genus Rheum; species Rheum nobile. The sequence continues at coordinate 2,165,966 of WOAB01000618.1, read as the reverse complement.
AACGAAACTTCGAATAGGTCTTCCAAAATAATACTTATGACTTTGCATACTTGGCTTTTCAAAAGCAACCTTAACCATATGTCCTACACTGATCGTAATAGAGGAAACGAGTTCCCTATGAACTATCCCTCTTATACATTTCCCTTCTCAACAGTCTGTCCATATCAATGCCTACAGCATGACCTCACAGCAAGGCATTCTGATCCTTAAAATTGCATACACACTGGCCTCCCAGATGACACCATCACAGTTCTCAAACTAAAATTGATTACCGCCTCATGACACGTTAGCTAATCCATATCGAGAATAACGTGGTATGGAGTCATGGCAATACAGATCAAATCTACCTCAAATTTCTTTCCCTGAATGGTAACCGGAAATTCTGACAGAAGCTTGGTTCTAACCAAATATTTATTACTAGGAAGGTTTACAACGAAAGGTTTACAAACCTTGTTTCATACTGAACTTACTAACATAACTATCTGAAACGAAGGACTGGGTAACACCCGAATCTACAACATACAAACAAAAGTAGGATGAAAGTATAAGGCATTTTAAGCATTTGGAGCATCAGGTCCATACGCCTCACGCATCTCGTAAAGGTGTTGACCCTGACCTCCAGAAGCCATTGGGGCTTTTCCATTGTTCTGTGCAGTTGTCTGCATCGAAGGATTGGGAGTCTCTTCCGGTTTGAACCTAGGTCTGTTATTCGGATTAACAGATCCCTGTTGTGACTCCGCTCCCTTATGCTTTCCCTGCCGACAGAACCTCTGCATATGCCCTTCCTTCCCACAACCAAAACATGTCTTCCTTTCATTCAGACACGTAAAACTTTTGTGCCCAGATGCACCACAATTATGACATTGGATTAGACTCTTGCTCTGGCCCGATTGCTGTGTTGACCCTCCTTGAGTCATTTCTGTCTTTGCTTTGCTGGATTTGTCAAAGTTAGACGGTGGCGCAGGACGTTTAAATCCACTTGCCTGAGGCTGGTTCTGCACTTGCCTCTGGCTATAACGCTTCTTGGTTGACTCCTCCAGAGTCATCTCCAACTTATAGGCTGCATCCACGTACTGCTCCAAAGTAGAGCATCCGTGACGCACCATCCATGGCTTGATATCTGGGTTCATCCATTCATGGAAGTACCAGATCTTCTGTTCCTCGTTGGTCACATCTGACCCAGCGTATTGCAATAAGTGATTGAACTTAGTCGCAAGCTCAGTCACTTTTAATCCCTCCGTCTCCGGATAAAGAAATTCCTTATGTTTCTCTTCCCTCATAGTTCGGGAAAAGAAACGATCAGTCATTTTAGCCTTGAACATCCCCCAGTTCAAATCAACATGATCAGCTAGACCGGTGTTCTCCCACCATTCGCTAGCATCTTCCTTCAATTGAAGGGAAGCAATGTGCAACTTCTCCGCTTCTGTGCACTCAACATTACGAAACAACCGTTCCATATGTGAGAACCAATGAGCCACTCTGACTGGTTCTCCTTTTCCATCATAACTGTCAGGTCTCATAGAGTTAATGGCTTTTAGCGCTCGGCCATAATCACCTCTATTCCTGACCGCTTCTTCTCGGTGTACATAGACATTTGGCTACTCAACTCTAGGAACTACTGGCGGAATTGGCACACCTTGTGCCTGTGGTGCGGCAGGTTGCCTAGCATCGGCGAATGCTTGCATCACATGTAACACCCCCAAATTTCAATCTATTTGAAAAGGTATTACCGCCAGTGACCTCGGTTTCCACACCGAAGCCACCCCAGGCTTTACCGGTTTAAACACAATTCATAAACAACGGTTAAGATATAAACATCAAAACCTTTAATTAAAACATATGTCTGGGGATTACATCCCAATCCCCATAGGACAAAACAAAGTATTTAGCGGAAGTCTTTATAAATATAAATACATGGGTCTTGATCATGAAGATCACCCGCCAAGGATCGTAGCCTGATAAACCATTAAAACATCGTTCACTTTTATAGTCATTCTAGCCTTCATTCCTTGGATGCTAATCTGATGTGCCGAATCGAACGGATGACACCAGCCAACCATGCAGAGAATAATTATGGTTGGTTAGTCTAATGAAAGACTACGCAAGGGTACAAAGCAGAGTGATTCGAAGTAGTCGTATTAGGTTAGACTCATCATTTCTCGAATTAAAACCGATGACGATAGTCAACCACCATACTCCTACTGGAATATATCAAGCAGCATGATCAAGAGAAGATTCTGAAAGACCGAGTCTTACAACAATCAACCCAAAAGAAGACTCCAATGAATTGAGTCTTATCGGAATTATGACAAATGTTGGGGAACATTAATTAATCATACAAGCGTTCACAAACGACTTGATGTTTCGGTTCACGACCAACCTCACCGCTTAATGCGAATCCAGATTGGAAAGAGAACGATACTCTGATCAAAGTCAAGACGAGCTTTCCTAGCTGCACTATTCCCTAGCTGCACTACTTGTCTGAGGTTTATTAATCATGTGCGCTCGGGAACTTATCTTATTTAATTCCAAAATGCACACCATGTTATAGGCTTTTAATTATATGCCTGCCGACAGCGGGACATACTTCTGATAGGGACGAATCCCAAGTTTGTAGCATCAGCTTCGTGCCACCATCTCTATACCAAGTACAGAGAAAGGTCATGACCCACCAAATGGTCTTTGAGTTTAGAACCCTTAGCACCATTTTCATTATCAAGAAACGACTAGACCTCAATTAGTCCATCGCTCCTATGAATACTCGTGCTAACTAAACAGTCCAAGCACAACAATAATCATATCAAAGCCCTCAGGCCAAAATATATATCTATAATAACGTTGTTCTAACAGATATACAACCTATTATAATATCATATTCCTTTTATATCATTTAGTAAAACTATTCCCAACAATTCAATAAATCATTCCAAATTAATTAACAATTAAGCAATTGATAATCAATGGAAATATGGAATGATAAGCAAGAGCGAACCGCCACTTGCCTTAGATTAGACGAAAGCTTGAGCGAAGCTTAGGTACGACAAGTTTCCGGGTCTGGAACTGGGACGGATCCTGGATGTTAAATCCTTCTGGAACGGCCCATAATGAGACCCTAAGTTAGATTCGACAATAGCTAGTACGAATCTAAAGAATAATGAAAGGAATCGAAGGGAACGGAGTCCGATCAAACGCCACAGAAGCCAAGGCCGAAACAAGCCAAGGTCCTGTCGACGGCGGTCGCCGCTTGCCTTACGGCGGGCGTCGCCTGTTCATGGCGGCGGTCGCCGCTACGAACAGGTCAGAAACTTTTGAGAAGAAGAAATCTCACCGACGTCGATCGATTTGCTTCTCCTTTGGTTTGCTTTGGATTCTAAGCTTCCTAGGGCCACCAAAGCTTTACTTTGAGATCAACCAAACTCAGGAACGAAGCTTCGACGAAGCTTTAAAGTTCTCCGGCGAGATGGGATTTTCCGGCGAGATTTTGGAAGAGAAAGGGCGAGTTCAGACGAGCTCGAATTCCTCTTCTTTCTCTGTATATATAACCCAAGCAAGGAGGAGAAGCAGCCAGCTGCGTTGCCCGACCAACCGGACGTCCTCCGAGGCGTTAACGGCGCGAGTTTACAGCTCCGGCGATGTCAGAGATATTGACGGCGGTCGCCGCCGACGACAGAAGGTCGCCGCCCGATTTGTGCCTGGCGGTGGTCGCCGCTTTGGCCAATTTTTGTCCATTTTGTCGCCCGGGTTAATAATATTCATACACGAATGTCTTTTTAACCTAAAAAAAATACATTAACTGTATTTTATATGCCTCAGATTAATATTACAAAGACCAAACATCTTACAGAATGTCCGTACTTCTCTGGATTTAATCTGACTTGTAATATGGGCATAAGAAAATTCAAAATTTTCCTTACAAAATGAGGGATATTACATTACCTCCCCCCTTAAAAGAAGTTTTGACCCTGAAACTTAGGCCGAAAATAGCTCGGGAAAGCGTCTACGCATATCCTCTTCAGTCTTCCAAGTCTCCCAAGTAACTTCCTCGGTTCCTGACTTGGACCACAAAATTCGTACCAACGGTACGATCTTGTTGCGCAAGTGCTTCTCACGGCGCTCGAGAATACGCACAGGTATCTCTTCATAGGTACCATTTGGTTGAATCTCGATGTCTTCATAACTTTGCACATGAGACTCATGTGGTACGTATTTCCTCAGCAGAGATACGTGGAACACATTATGCACTGGATGTGCCGATGGTGGCAATGCCAAACGGTACGCTAGAGATCCCACTCTGTCAAGAATTTCAAATGGTCCCACGTAGCGAGGGTTGAGCTTCCCACGCTTACCAAATCTGAACACGCCTTTGGATGGCGAGACTCTGACAAAGACCTTGTCACCAACCTCAAACTCGACATTTCTACGCTTTGGATCGGCGTAAGACTTTTGTAGACTTTGAGCTGTCAACATCCTTTGTCTGATTATGGCAATATCTGAAGCAGTTCTCTCGACCAACTCTAGTCCGAGTAAAATCTTGTCGGCATTCTCATCCCAACAAATTGGAGATCTACACTTTCGACCATACAAAGCTTCAAATGGAGCCATCTTGATAGTAGTGTGCCAGCTATTGTTGTACGTGAACTCGATTAGACTTAAGCTGTCCTCCCAGCTAGTCGGACGATCAAGTACACATGCTCTCAACATATCTTCCAGGGTCTGGATAGTCCTCTCAGACTGTCCATCCGTCTGAGGATGAAATGCAGTGCTGAACCTTAGCTCGGTTCCCATGGCCTTGTGAAGTTCCTTCCAGAATCTCAATGTAAAACGGCCATCACGATCCGATACAATGGTCTTAGGAATATCATGTAAGCGGACAATGTCGTGCAAAAACACTTCAGCTAGCTTTTGGACTCCCCAGGTTGACTTAATAGCCACAAAGTGAGCACTCTTCGTGAGCCTGTCAATGATAACCCAAATAGCATCTTTCTGACTCCTAGTCTTGGGTAATCCTGTGACGAAATCCATTGCGATATCTTCCCATTTCCATTCTGGAATTGGAAGAGGTAGCAATTCACCACCTGGTTTGTGGTGCTCTATCTTGACCTTCTGACAAGTCAAGCATTTCGCCACGAATTCTGCCATATTCCACTTCATGTTGGGCCACCAGAACTTCATTCTGAGGTCCTTGTACATTTTACTAGAGCCTGGATGTACATAGTAGGCTGATGAGTGGGCTTCCCTCATCACCAGTTGGCGAAGACCATCAACGTCAGGCACACAAACTCGGTTCTGAAACTAGAGTGATCTGTCCTCCTGAATCACAAAACCGGGAGCTTTCCCGTTCAACGCTTCACAACTCAACTTTACCAAAACTATATCATCAATTTGTTTTTTCTCGAATCTGATCAAGTAGTGTAGCCTGAATTTCCAACATACTCAGGTATCCTCTACGTTGATCATACAAGATTTCAGCTTCACACACCATTTGATTTAGTTTGGCTTGAGTAGTGAGGAGAGCTACTACTGTCTCGTGCGGTGTCTTCCGGCTCAGTGCATCGGCTACTACATTAGCCTTGCCCGGATGATACAGCAATTCAAGATCATAATCCTTGAGCAGCTCTAACCAGCGTCGTTGCCTCATATTCAACTCTTTCTGAGTGAATACGTACTTGAGAATCTTGTGGTCGGTGAAGACTTGGCATTTCACACCATAGAGATAATGCCTCCAAATCTTCAACGCGAACACTACCGCTGCTAGTTCCAGATCATGCGTTGGATAGTTTTCTTCATAGGTTTTCAGTTGCCTTGATGCATAAGCAATAACCTTGCCTTTCTGCATCAACACGTATCCTAAACCATTCTAGAAGCATCACTATAGACTACATATCCGTCATTTCCTTCTGGTAATGTTAACACTGGTGCCGAGGTCAATCGTCGTTTCAATTCTTGAAAACTGGCCTCGCACTTGTCAGTCCAGACAAACTTCTTATGGACCTTGCGGAGTAAACCGGTCATAGGTAGGGCGATCTTGGAAAATCCCTCTACAAACTGTCTATAATATCCGACAAGTCCAAGGAAACTGCGTACCTCTTTCACATTCTGAGGCCGCTTCCAGTTGGCTACCGCCTCAATCTTCTGGGGATCAACCATCACCCCATTCTCGTTGATCACATGGCCTAAGAAATCCACTTCTTTAATCCAGAAGTCACACTTAGACAATTTAGCATATAGCTCATTTTGTCTAAGGATTGACAACACAATCCGCATGTTCCTTGTGAACTTCCTCGTTCGGGGAATAAATCAAAATATCATCAATGAAAACCACCACGAACTTATCTAGGTACTGGTGAAAGCATCGATTCATCAGGTCCATGAAGACCGCTGGAGCATTGGTAAGTCCGAATGGCATAACTATGAACTCATAGTGGCCATACCTTGTCCGGAATGCAGTCCTCAGAATATCTTCCTCACGAATTCTGAGCTGATGGTAACCAGATCTCAGATCGATCTTGGAAAAGACTTTAGCTCCTTGTAACTGATCTAGCAAATCGTCAATCATTGGCAAAGGATACTTGTTCTTGATCGTGACTTTATTCAACTCTCGGTAGTCGATACAAAGCCAAAACGATCCATCTTTCTTCTTGACAAACAAGACCGGAGCACCCCAAGGCGATGCACTCGGTCTTATATAGCCTTTGTCGAGAAGATCCTCTAACTGCTTTTTTAATTCCTGCATCTCAGCAGGGGCCATCCTATACGGTGCTTTAGAAATCGGAGCAGTATCTGGTTCAAGATCAATTGAAAACTCTACAACACGGTGTGGGGGTAATCCAGGAATCTCTTCCGAAAAGACATCCAGAAATTCCCGAATCACAGGAATATCAAGAACTGATGGTTCATCTTTCGTGGGCTCGTCCAAATAGCAAAGGTACCCGACACAACCCTGACGAAGTAGCTTAAACGCAGCCATTGCGTTTATAAGCCTACCATTATCAGTGTCATTCTGACCCTTAAACTTGCATACACTCTGGCCCCCAGATGACACCGTCACTGTTCTCGAACTAAAATCGATCACTGCCCCATGGCGTGTCAGCCAATCCATACCGAGGATAATGTCATAGGGATCCATGGCAATACAGATCAAATCTGCCTCGAATTTCTTACCCTGGATGGTAATCAGAAACTCGGACAGACACTTAGTTCCTACTAAGCGTTCATTATTAGGAAGATTCACAACGAAAGGCTCACAAACTTCGTTGCAAACTAAACCTAACTTACTAACACAATTCTCTGAAATGAAGGAATGGGTAGCACCCGAATCAAACAGTATGCATACAGGAGTAGAGTGAAGGTATCTGGTACCTTGAGCAATCGGTGCATTAGGTCTATCAGCCTCACACATCTCATACAGGCACTGACCCTGACCTCCTGAAGTTGCTGGGGCTTTTCCTTTGTTCTGGGCAGTTGTCTGCATCGAAGGACTAGGAGTCGTTGCTGGTTTGAACCTGGGTCGGTTACTCTGCCTAACAGACCCCTGATGCGACTCTGCTCCTTTCTGCTTTCCCTGCCAACAGAACTTTTGCAAATGCCCCTCAGTCCCACAGCCAAAACACGTCTTCTTCTCCTTTGGACATGCGATGCTTTTGTGCCCAGCGTCACCACAGTTATAACACTGAATCAGACTCTTGTCCTGACCTGATTGCTGTGTCGACTCTCCTTGAGTCCCACTCGTTTTTGCCTTGCTAGATTTAGCAAAGTTAGACGGTGGCGCATGACGTTTGAATCCACTCGCCTGAGGTTGATTTTGCATCGACCTCTGGCGATTCTTTCTCTTGGTCGACTCATCCAGAGTCACCTCTATCTTATAAGCCGCATCCACATATTGTTCCAGAGTAGCACAATTGTGGCTTAACATCATTGGCTTAATCTTTGGGTTCATCCACTCATGGAAATGCCAAATCTTCTGTTCTTCAGTGGATACATCCGAACCGGCGTATGGCAATAAGTGATTAAACTTAATTGCTAATTCAGCCACCTTTAACCCTTCAGTCTTAGGGTAAAGAAACTCCTTGCGCTTTTCCTCTCTCATTGCCCGCGAGAAGAATCGGTCGATCATTTTAGTCTTAAACATTGCCCAACTCAAATCAGGGCTATCCGCAAGACCGGTGTTTTCCCACCACTCACTAGCATCTCCCTTCAGTTGAAGAGAAGCTATGTGCACCTTCTCAGTTTCAGTGCACTCCACACTGCGGAACAACCGCTCCATGTGGGAAAACCAATGCACCACCTCAACTGGTTCACCTTTCCCGTTGAAGCTATCGGGTCTCATGTAATTTATGGCCTTCAGTGCTCGACCACAATCATTCTTGCTTCTGACTACAGTCTCCTGATACCGGGGTACATGAGTCTCTTGTTCCTCAACTTCCGGGGCTGCTGAGGATGCCGGCACATCCTGTGCCTGAGACACACTCGGGTGTAAGACATCAGTCATTGCTTGCATGAAAATTTCCCGAATTTCAGCAACGGCCGCCTTGTCAAATATCCTTGGAGCATTGCCCCTGGGATCATGTTGAGAATTGGACTCATGTACATTCTCAGGAGTTACAGCGCTCCTCTCGTTGTGTCTAGGATGGTTACTAGCATCAGAACGAGTGTTGTTCCTTGTGTTCACCATCTGTTTACCGATCAAATTCCAAGGATTTCATACACTAATATTTCTCCCAAAATACTTAATGTAATAAAAATCAACTCAGAATAGATCAACTTGGTACTTATATAGATGAACTTGAACTATTTTACAAACTGCACATTAGCCGATCTCCCGAGTGTTAGGTCAAAATTGCTCAGAGATTGTGGTATTTCACAAAGTACATGCCGCAATACTAGAATATTTACACGGTACATGCTGAAATACTAAGAAAAGGAAACTACTGCTATAGGAAACGTCGGTCCTTATCACGGTGTTCCGAAACGTTTCCTATATGGTAGACTTCCCATGCAAGGCTTCTTCGGACGAGGTTCTCCATCGGATTCCGACGATGGACTACGCACCCTGCTTGGCCCTGGAACACATGATTCTGGTGTCCCTGGCCTTATCTCAGTCATGGTGAAGTATGGATCATCCACATTTGGCTCTCCTAGCCCAGCCTTTCTCTGAGCACTGACGATCATTTTATCCATCTGGTATTGATGTTCAGAAGAGATCATCTCGCTTTGGTGAAGGATCTCTCGTAGTTCAGATTCCGTCATCCTTCTCCTTTGAGTAGGGATAGTCTGAGATTCTCTGCCACTTCCTCCAATACCGTACTCGGTATAAAGTATTTCCCAGTCAGCATCAGACATGAGTGCGTCCTCTAGCACTGGTGGCAACTCTTGCACATGTGGTAACTCTGAACTGGGGTGAATAAATTGCATCCCTGGTTCCTGATTATCCACCAGCAAGTGCCTCAAGTCATCGGACTCCTAGTTCTGCCCGTTGAGGTCTATCTCGGTATCCTCCTCGGGATCATCCTCGATGGGGTCCTCTTCCTCGTCGGGGTCTTCCTCTATGGGGTCCTCTTCTTTGTAACACCCCCAAATCTGAACCTATTTGAAAAGGTATTTGTGATACCCCGTATTTTTGTAAGGTTATTTTGTGAATTTTTGGAATTTTCCCGAGTACCCGTTTAGTACGTCGGATTTAATTCAGGTAGCTTGAGACATTCTGTAATGTGCTCTATATCTGTAATATTTTTCTCAGTGAAATAAAATACAGACGACGTACTTCGGATGTTTATACGCGTTCACGTACGTTAATTTTTATCCCGGGTTAATGTCTTGCTCGTTGAAGAGCTGAATGGGCGGGAAAAGGCAAAAACGGCGACTGCCGTACAGTAATGGCGCCCGCCATCGCTGGGCCCGAAGTGTCAGGCCGTCGTCTCCTACTCTGGGCTCGCCAGGGCTACGAACGGCGACCGCCGTAATTACGGCACCCGCCGCGGCCCCGCCGTAGGCAAAGTTGCGGCGCCCGCCGTGATTATCCAGCAGTCATTAACCGTTGGTCGCCGGCGAGCTCTGGCCGCGCCGATCTAGCCCTGCTCGGCTTCGTCTAGGGTGATGATGCTGTTCCCATTGCTTTGGCTATAAAAGGAGGAGTTGGGGGAAAGATTTTGAGCCATCCCAGCACTGAATCCCTGCCAAATTTTCGCCTCGTCAGAGTGTTAGTTTTGCCGGATTTCGGAAGCTTCGTTGGTGTCGGTTGGTGGTGTTTCCAGAAGCCCTTGTGAAGCCTTTTGGTTGCCTTTGGAGGTTGGACCCATGCAAGGCAAAAAGGGGTCGAAACGCGCATCATTTGGGTGAGTCTTTCTCTCATTCTGTCGTCGGAGTTCTTCACGGCGACCGCCGTGTTCTTTACGGCGCCCGCCGTGATGAATGCGGCGACCGCCGCCAGTGCCCAGAATGCCTTTGTGGCTTTGGCTTGGTTGGTTGTCGTCGTGGCGTCTTTCCTTTCGATTTCTTTCACCGTTTTTAGATTCGTACTGTTGTTATGTCAGATCTAACTTAGGGTTCCTTTTATGGGTCGACTCGAAGGTCGTTGTGCTGTCGAAGCTATACCCGTGTCGAGCCCGGAATCTCGTCGTTGTCGTTAGGCTTGTTTCTATTATGCGGATTAAGGCAAGTGGCGGTTCGCTCTTGCTCATCGTTTCCATATTTACATTGATTATCAGTTGTTTATCTGAGTAATTAATTTGGAACGATTATTACTGTGTTCTTCTGGAAGTGATTTATAAACTGTTTTGAAAATCATATAATAGGTTGTATATCTGTTAGAACAACGCTATTATCTGTGATCGCCTTTTGGGCCTTTATGTGGATTTATTCTGTAACTGTGATTGTGCTGTATCTGTGTGGTTAGCACTCTTAGTTAGGAATGTACTCGGACTTCGTCCGGTCGTTTCTTTATAATCTGGTATCGGGGTGGCTCGTCTCTATCTGGTATTGTTCTAAGATCATGATCGGTCTCTTTCACAAGTGTGCAGAGACAGGACACTTAGCTGGTGTCACAAACCTTTCGGTGTACGTCACTCTCGATGAAACGTATACTAAGATGTGTCGTCCCAATGGTGGGGTACACATGTAAAAGTCTAATAATGTGATGTGTGATTTGTAATATAAATCAGATAAGTGCTACTCGACGCACATAATTAATAAACCTTCGGCGAGTAGTGCAGCTAAGTTATAGTGCAGCTAGGAAAACTCGTCTCGACTTTGATCATAGTACGTTCTCTTTTCAATCTGGACTCGCTGTATGCGGTGAGGTTGGTCGTGAACCGAAACATCTCAATCAACTTTTAAATCATTGTTGTATGATTCTGTAAACATTCCAGATTGTCATAATTCCTTAAAGACTCATTTCCGTTGGAGTATTCTTTCGGGTCGATTTCTGTGAAGATTCAGTCTTCCAGAATCTTCTCTTGTGCATACCTCTTGTTTATTCCAGTAGGAGTATGATGGTTGACTATCGTCATCGGTTGTTATTCGAGAAGCGATGAGTCTAACCTAATACGACTGCTTCGAATCATTCTGCTTTATACCCTTGCTAGTCTATTCAAGTAGACTAACCCACGAACTTTGTTCTCTGCATGTGGGCTGGTGTCATCCGTTCGATTCGGCACATCAGATAGAAAGTAGCTCACAAGAATAGAAGGACTATGGAGTCGATGGTGGTTTTCGAATGTTTGAGTTTTTCGTTAATCAGGTTGAGATCTTTTGGACAATGACTTTGGTTGTAATGTATTTTATAAGACTTCCGCTGTACCCTACTTTATAAGACTTCCGCTGTATTTGGTTTAAACTCTGTGTTAGCCTATTCGGGATTGGGTTGTAATCCCGTAACTCTTGTTTCCTTGACAATGTTATGTTTTGGAATTGTATGCTTTGATCATTATGTATCATTTGTATTTCATAAATTATATTTTAAACGGTAAATCCTTGAGTGATCTCGGTAAGGAACACTGGGGTCACTGGCGGTAATACCTTTCCAAAAGGGTTAAGTTTTGGGGGTGTTACAGTTGTGGTATCAGAGCCAAAGGTTTTAAAACGGGTTTGGGATTTTTATATCATTTATCCGTTTTTGAAAATGCTTTTAAAGGGCTCTGAATTTTCAAAGTGAAAAGAATTTCAAAACACCGTTCATAGTCGTGTCTTCTTTATAGTCTGATATAGTAATCTTGCTTCTATGTTTAGAAAGACTAATTCCTTCCTTATTGTTCGGTAGGATGGGTGTCTTCTTTTCTGTTGGTAGGGGGTCGGAAGACGCCAAGTCGGACCAGCCGAGGCTAGATTTTCCGTTGCCTCAGCGATGTTTCGAGGTTGGAGGCCCGAGTAGCCCGCCTGAAGACGTCAAGCACGTTCTCCCCGAGTCGGTTGTCCTTGTAGCTAGGGATGCTATGGTCCCTGAGCCTGCACCTATGCTGCCACCAAGGGTGGAGGAAGTATAGGAAGAGGAGCAGGAAGATGAGTTGTCAAGGTATGAACAAGGGGTTTACCAAGACGACTTTCTGCTGGGACCAATTACAGAGGAGATCGAGTACGAGGAGGAGGAAGAAGAGATGCTTGAGATAGATCCTGTCGAGGACGAGGATATGATTGAGGATGATCCCGAGGATGAGGATCCCATAGAGGATGATCCAGAGGAGGACACCGAGATGGACCTGGAAGAACAAAGCCAGGAGCCAGACAACTTGAGGCACTTGCTAGTGGACAGTCAGGAGCCGGGGGTGCAGTTTATTCCCCCCAGTCCAAAACTATCACCAGTGTCGGCTTATGCACGCATGACTGATGCTAATTGGGAGGCACTATTCACTGAGCACGGTATTATGGGGAGATCAGAGGCTGAGTTGAGAGAGATCCTTCTCCAGAGCGAAATGAACTCTCATATGGAGCAGCAGCAGCAGATGGATCAGGCGATCGCTAGCGCTCAGAGGAGAGCTGGAATTGGAGGACCTCTTATGGACGATCCTTTCTTTTCCGCAGCTGAGATTGGAACTGAGTCACCAGAGCCGTGTGACCCAGGACCAAGCAGGGTGCGAAGCTCATCACCAGAGCAGGATGGTGAGCCAAGCCCGAAGAGACCTTGCATGGATAGCCGGTCTTATAGGAGACGTCTTGGAGCGCCTTAGTGTGGTTTGGCGTTGCCTAGTGTCGTAGCTTCTTTTGCTAGTGTTTCAGTTGTGTTTGTGTTTTGTTTCAGTGTTTCGGCTAGTGTCTGTAGATTTTCTAGATTTCCGAGCAAGTTCTGTTTTGATGCTCGAAGATTTGACTTATGTGTTGCTTGTGTAAAAGTTAGAAGGTTCATCTATAAAATGCCAAGTTGATCTATTCTGAGTAATTTATTTACGTTGGTATATTGCATAAGTATATTGCATAATATTAATGTATTGAATGCTTGGAATTGGATCGGTAAACAGATGGTGAACCCAAGAAGCACGAGGAACTCGACTCGAGCCGGTGCTGGGACTAGTCAAGATCCCATGCCAGCAAGAAGAGGTGTTCAGGATGAGCACGAGTCAGAGTCTCGCGTTCAGCATAGGCATGAAGGTCAGGATCAGACCCAAGCGCCGACGCTGTTTGATACCGCAGTTGTAGAGGCGATTCGCAGGATTGTGATGCAGGAAATTGCAGATGTATTAAGACCCAGTGCGCCTCAAGCGCAAGAAGTGCCTACTCACACAGCGGTTCCTGATGTTGTGGAGCCCAGAAACCCTATGGTTCAGGAGAATGTCGTCAGGGCTAGAGACAGCTATGGTCGTGCTCTTAAGACCATCACTTCCATGAGGCCCGATTGCTATAACGGGAAAGGGGAGCTAGTAGCAGTGACTCATTGGTTCTCCCATATGGAGAGGCTGTTTCGGAACGTGGAGTGTATTGAGGCCGAGAAGGTCCATATCGCTTCTCTTCAGCTGAAGGAGGAGGCTAGCAAGTGGTGGGAGAGCACAGGTTTGGCAGAGAGCCTAGTGTTGACTTGGTCGATGTTCAAGACCAAGATGGTTGATCGCTTTTTCTCTCGTGCTATGAGAGAAGAGAAGCATAAAGAGTTCTTATACCCAAAGACGGATGGTCTGAAAGTGACTAAGTTGACATCTAAGTTCAATCATCTTTTACAGTACGCCCTTGCCGAGATTACCAGCAAGGCCCAAAAGATCTGGTACTTCCACGAGTGGATGAGCCCGGATATCAAGCCGTTAATGGTGCACCACACATGCTCTACCTTGGAGCAGTATGTGGATTGTGCCTATAGGCTGGAGGTAACTCTAGAGGAGTCGACCAAGAGGCGCAACTGACAGAAGTCGATGCAGAACCAGAACCAGAGAGGTGGATTTAAGCGCCCTGCGCCACTGTCTAACTTTGCCAAGTCCGGCCGAGCTAAGACGGAGATGACGCATGGAGGATCGACTCAGCAGTCAGGGCAGACCAGGAGTTTAGTTCAGTGCTATAACTGTGGCGTTGCTGGCCACAAGAGCAACGAGTGCCAGAAGGAGAAGAGATCGTGTTTTGGGTGTGGACGTGATGGTCATCTACAGAAGTTATGCAAGCAGGGGAAGCAGAAGGGAGTAGAGTCGCATCAAGGGTCAGTTCATCAGAGCAACCGACCTAGGTTCAAGCCTGCCGAGACTCCTAGCCCGTCAGTTCAGACGACTGCTCAGAACAGGGGAAAGGCCCCAGTTGTTTCTGGAAGTCAGGGCCAACGCTTGTACGAGATGCGTGAAGCAGATGGACCCAATGCTCCAATTGCTCAAGGTACTTTATACCTTCACTCTACTTCAGTGTGCATTCTATTTGATTCTGGTGCTACGTATTCCTTTATTTCGGATAGCTGTGTTAGCAAGTTAGACTTAGTGTGCAACGATTCGTGCAACCCTTTCGTCGTTAGTCTTCCTAATGGAGAACGTTTGGTGGGAACTAAACATCTGTTCGACTTTCCGATTACCATTCAGGGTAAGGAGTTTGAGGCAGATCTGATCTGTATAGCCATGGCTCCATACGACATCATTCTTGGTATGGATTGGCTGACGCGTCACAAGGCGGTGATCGACTTCAGTTCAAGAATGGTGACGGTGTCATCTGGGGGCCAGTTCGTGTGCAAGTTCAAAGGTCGGAATGACGCTGATAACGGCAAGCTGATCAATGCGATGGCTGCGTTTAAGCTACTACGACAAGGATGTGTCGGGTACCTTTGCTACTTGGATTCGCCCATGAAGGATAGACCTGAGGTTCTTGATATTCCTGTGGTTAGGGAGTTTTCAGATGTCTTTCCGGAAGAAATTCTTGGATTACCCCCGAACCGTGACGTAGAGTTTTCAATTGATCTTGAGCCTGGTACGACGCCGATTTCCAAATCACCGTATCGGATGGCTCCAGCTGAGATGCAAGAGTTGAAGAATCAACTTGAAGATCTTCTTGACAAAGGTTATGTCAGGCTGAGTGCATCGCCGTGGGGTGCTCCGGTATTGTTTGTCAAAAAGAAGGACGGATCGTTCCGACTTTGTATCGACTTACCGAGAGTTGAACAAGGTGACGATCAAGAACAAGTATCCTCTGCCTAGGATTGATGACTTGTTGGACCAGTTTCAGGGAGCAAAGGTTTTCTCCAAGATCGACCTGGATCGGGTTATCACCAGCTCAGAATTCGTGAGCAGGACATTCCTAGAACTGCGTTCATGACCAGATATGGTCATTACGAGTTCGTAGTGATGCCTTTTGGGCTTACAAATGCTCCAGCTATCTTTATGGACATGATAAATCGATGTTTTCACCAGTACTTGGACAAGTTCGTAGCGGTCTTCATAGACGACATTCTGATCTACTCTCCGAGTGAAGAAGTCCACGAGGAACATCTGCGGATTGCTTTGTTAATCCTTAGACAACATCAGCTTTATGCTAAACTGTCCAAGTGTGAATTCTGGATGAAAGAGGTGGCTTTCTTAGGCCACGTGATCAATGAGAATGGGGTTATGGTTGATCCTCAGAAGATTGAAGCGGTGGCTAATTGGACACAGCCCCAGAACGTGAAGGAGGTGCGCAGTTTTCTTGGGCTTGCCGGGTATTATAGAAGGTTCGTAGAAGGATTTTCAAAAATCGCTCTACCTATGACCAATCTACTCCGCAAGGTCCACAAGAAGTTTGTCTGGAATGACAAGTACGAGGCCAGTTTCCAGGAGTTGAAGCGACGGCTGACCTCGACACCCGTGTTGGCACTCCCAGAGGGGAATGACGATTATGTGGTCTATAGTGATGCTTCAAAGTGTGGTCTTGGTTGTGTTTTGATGCAGAGGGGCAAAGTCATTGCTTATGCATCCAGACAACTCAAGACTTACGAATAAAACTATCCGACACATGATCTTGAGCTAGCAACGGTTGTCTTTGTGCTGAAGATTTGGAGGCATTACCTCTACGGTATAAGATGCCAAGTCTTCATCGACCACAAAAGTCTCAAGTATATATTTACTCAAAAGGAGGTAAATATGAGACAATGCCGCTGGCTAGAGTTGCTCAAGGACTACGACATGGAGTTGCTGTATCATCCGAGCAAGGCTAATGTAGTAGTTGATGCACTGAGCCGGAAGACAACTCACGAGACTGTAGTTGCTCTACTTACTGCTCAGACCAAGCTAAACCAAGAGTCGTGCAACATTGAAGTCCTGTATGATCAGCGTAGATGTTTCCTGAGTATGCTGGAAATTCAGGCTACACTGCTGGATCAGATCAAGGAAAAGCAAGTCGATGACATCATCTTGGTGAAGTTAAACAGTGAGGTAATGGATGGGAAAGCTCCCAGTTTCGTGATTCAGGATGATGGATCGCTGTGGTTTCAGGACAGAATCTGTGTGCCAGACACAGAAGGTCTTCATCAGTTGGTGATGAAGGAAGCTCATTCTTCAGCCTATTCTGTGCATCCAGGCTCCAACAAGATGTACAAGGATCTGAAGAAGAAGAAGTTTTGGTGGCCAAACATGAAGTGGGATGTAGCGGACTTCGTGGCTAGGTGCTTGACTTGTCAGAAGGTCAAGATTGAGCATCGCAGGCCAGGTGGTGAGTTGCTACCTCTCCCTGTGCCAGTGGAAGTGGGAAGGCATTGCCATGGATTTTGTCACAAGGCTACCCAAGACTCGAGGTCAGAAAGATGCTATCTGGGTGATCGTGGATCGGCTTACGAAAAGTGCTCATTTCATAGCCATTAAGACCACGTGGGAAGTCCAGAAGTTAGCAGAGGTCTATCAGAAGGAGATTGTCCGTTTGCATGGTATCCCTAAGACCATTGTATTTGATCGAGATGGCCGTTTCATGTCGAGGTTCTGGAAGGAGCTTCATAAGGCTACGGGGACCGAGTTAAGGTTCAGTACAACTTTTCATCCTCAGACAGATGGCCAGTCTGAAAGGACCATCCAGACTCTGGAGGATATGCTTAGAGCTTGTGTGCTCGATCGTCCGACTAGCTGGGAGGACAGCTTGAGTTTGATTGAGTTCACATACAACAATAGCTGGCATGCTACAATCAAGATGGCTCTGTTTGAAGCTTTGTACGGTCACAGGTGCAGATCTCCGATTTGTTGGGACGATAACGCTGACAAGATTCTGCTTGGACCAGAGTTGGTCGAGAGGACAACTGCAGATATTGCTTTGATCAGGCAGAGAATGTTGATTGCTCAGAGTCGATAGAAATCTTACGCAGATAAGAAGCATAGGAATGTCGAGTTGGAGGTTGGCGACAAGGTCTTCGTCAAGGTGTCGCCTTCCAAAGGAGTTTTCAGGTTTGGTAAGCGTGGGAAGCTTAACCCTCGCTACGTGGGACCGTTCGAGATTCTGGATAGGGTGGGAACCTTAGCGTACCGCTTGGCATTGCCGCCATCGGCTCACCCGGTGCATAACATGTTCCACGTATCTTTACTCAGAAAGTATGTGCCAGATGAGTCTCATGTGCTTAGCTATGAAGACATCGAGATTCAAGCTAATGGTACTTATGAAGAGTTGCCCGTGCGCATTTTGGAGCATCGGGAGAAGCGTTTGCGCAACAAGATCATGCCATTGGTACGAGTGCTGTGGTCCAAGTCAGGGACCGAAGAGGTTACTTGGGAGACGTGGGAAACCGAGTCAGATATGCTCAGGCGTTTTCCCGAGTTATTTTCGGCCTAAGTTTCGGGGTCGAAACTTCTTTTAAGGGGGGGAGATGTGATACCCCGTATTTTTGTAAGGTTATTTTGGGAATTTTTGGAATTTTCCCGAGTACCCGTTTAGTACGTTGGATTTAATTCAGGTAGCTTGAGACATTCTGTAATGTGCTCTGTATCTGTAATATTTTTCTCAGTGAAATAAAATACAGACGACGTGCTTCGGATATTTATACGCGTTCGCATACGTTAATTTTTATCCCGGGTTAATGTCTTGCTCGTTGAAGAGCTGAATGGGCGGGAAAAGGCAAAAACGGCGACCGTCGTACAGTAACGGCGCCCGCTGTCGCTGGGCCCAAAGTGTCAGGCCGTTGTCTCCTACTCTGGGCTCGCCAGGGCTAGGAACGGCGACCGCCGTAATTACGGCGCCCGCCACGGCCCCGCCGTAGGCAAAGTTGCGGCGCCCGCCGTGATTACCCAGCAGTCATTAACCGTTGGTCGCCGGCGAGCTCTGGCCGCGCCGATCTAGCCCTGCTCGACTTCGTCTAGGGTGATGATGATGTTCCCATTGCTTTGGCTATAAAAGGAGGAGTTGAGGGAAGGATTTTGAGCCATCCCAGCACTGAATCTCTGCCAAATTTTCGCCTCGTCGGAGTGTTAGTTTCACCGGATTTCGGAAGCTTTGTTGGTGTCGGTTGGTGGTGTTTCCAAAAGCCCTTGTGAAGCCTTTTGGTTGCCTTTGGAGGTTGGAACCCAGGCAAGGCAAAAAGGGGTCGAAACGCGCATCACTTGGGTGAGTCTTTCTCTCATTCTGTCGTCGGAGTTCTTCTCGGCGACCGCCGTGTTCTTTACGGCGCCCGCCGTGATGAATGCGGCGACCGCCGCCAGTGCCCAGAATGCCTTCGTGGCTTTGACTTGGTTGGTTGTCGTCGTGGCGTCTTTCCTTTCAATTTCTTTCGCCATTTTTAGATTCGTACTGTTGTTATGTCGGATCTAACTTAGGGTTCCTTTTATGGGTCGACTCGAAGGTCGTTGTGCTGTCGGAGCTATATCCGTGTCGAGCCCGGAATCTCGTCGTTGTCGTTAGGCTTGTTTCTATTATGCGGATTAAGGCAAATGGCGGTTCGCTCTTGCTCATCGTTTCCATATTTACATTGATTATCAGCTGTTTATCTGAGTAATTAATTTAGAACGATTATTACTGTGTTCTTCTGGAAGTGATTTATAAACTGTTTTGAAAATCATATAATAGGTTGTATATCTGTTAGAACAACGCTATTATCTGTGATCGCCTTTCGGGCCTTTATGTGGATTTATTCTGTAACTGTGATTGTGTTGTATCTGTGTGGTTAGCACTGTTAGTTAGGAATGTACTCGGACTTTGTCCGGACATTTCTTTATAATCTGGTATCGGGGTGGCTCGTCTCTATCTGGTACTGTTCTAAGATCATGATCGGTCTCTTTCACAAGTGTGCAGAGACAGGACACTTAGCTGGTGTCACAAACCTTTCGGTGTACGTCACTCTCGACGAAACGTATACTAAGATGTGTCGTCCCAATGGTGGGGTACACATGTAAAAGTCTAATAATGTGATGTGTGGTTTGTAATATAAATCAGATAAGTGCTACTCGACGCACATACTTAATAAACCTTCGGCGAGTAGTGCAGCTAAGTTATAGTGCAGCTAGGAAAACTCGTCTCGACTTTGATCATAGTACGTTCTCTTTCCAATCTGGACTCGCTGTATGCGGTGAGGTTGGTCGTGAACCGAAGCATCTCAGTCAACTTTTAAATCATTGTTGTATGATTCTGTAAACATTCCAGATTGTCATAATTCCTTAAAGACTCATTTCCGTTGGAGTATTCTTTCGGGTCGATTTCTATGAAGATTCAGTCTTCCAGAATCTTCTCTTGTGCATACCTCTTGTTTATTCCAGTAGGAGTATGATGGTTGACTATCGTCATCGGTTGTTATTCGAGAAGCGATGAGTCTAACCTAATACGACTGCTTCGAACCATTCTGCTTTGTACCCTTGCTAGTCTATTCAATTAGACTAACCCACGAATTTTGTTCTCTGCATGTGGGCTGGTGTCATCCGTTCGATTCGGCACATCAGATAGAAAGTAGCTCACAAGAATAGTGTAATATCCCTCAATTTTGAATAAGGATATTTGGGTAATTTTCCCAACCTTCGTTCATTAATTATTTCGCTTTCAGTGGAGTTCGGATTTTCCGTAACATCCATGATGTCCAAAATAATTCCGTGAGTGGTATAAAATACATTCGATTTATTTTCGGGACTTAGAATATTTGTTTGGATACAAACATATAATTTTCGGGGTTTAAAAACCCATACCAAACTTTCCCCAGAAATATTGCACGTCACCCATGTTCGTTTCTCTCCGGCCGCCGCGTGTAAAACTTGTCGGGGGCAGCTGTCGATGTGGTGATCTGGCACGCCTTCCTCTTCCGACCTCGTTAGAGCCATTTAAGGAGCCCAATCTGGAAGGGGTCGAGGGGCACCCAATCTGATATCTCTCCTTCCTCTCGGTCGTCTCTCTTCCTCGCCATCTCCGTAGCTCATCCCGCCGGCGACCCGGATCCGACGAGACGGCGAGCTGTGGTTGCGCGAGCTGCGGGCCACTGCTGAGGTTCGCTGCTGTGGCCGAGGTCTACGGTTCGCCCAGTCGGAGGAGCTGCGCTGCTATCGAACCGCCGTCGTTGCGCGTTGCTGCTCCCTCCCGGCGTCGACGCTGCTGTTGCTTCACCGCTGCTAGTGGCTGTGCTCCCGGCGACGCGAACCAGCCCAGCGGCGAGGAGCTTCTTCCCGGCGAGCCGATCGCTGCGTTCGGTGGCTGATGTTGTTGTTGCATCTGTTCGTGAATTGGGAGGTTGAAGAAGGGTGTGGGTCCTACCCCCCTTAATCAATTCTTAGTGGGCCGTAAAGCCCAAATTCAATCCAGTCTAGATTTAACCCGAAATTATACGAGCGGTATAATTTTGATTCCCTTTCATCCGTATTTTTCTATAGGAAAATTTAATAAATATTTTTATGATTTATAATCATAAAAATTTATTAAATTTAATTCCTTGAGTTCGTCCAGACAAATTAATTGAGATTAATTAATTTGTCATGAGCTGGATCGCGTGTGGACTCATACTCTGCTAGGAATATTCTGAAGCTTAAGCCATATCCTTGGAAAGGATATTTTCGGTAGTCGTCTCGTCCAGATTCATCGCCGAATCTATTCCAGGCAAGTGGCGGTTCGCTCTTTCTCATCATTCCATATTTCCATTAATTATCAATGGTTTAATTGTTAATTAATTTGGAATGATTTACTGTTTTGTTGGGAACAGTTTTACTAAATGATATAAAAGGAATATGATATTATAATAGGTTGTATATCTGTTAGAACAACGCTATTATAAATATATATTTTGGCCTGAGGGCTTTGATATGATTATTACTGTGTTGAACTGTTTAGTTAGCACGAGTATTCGTAGCAGCGATGGACTAATTGAGGTCTAGTCGTTTCTTGATAATGAAAATGGTGCTAAGGGTTCTAAACTCAAAGACCATTTGGTGGGTCATGACCGATCTCTATACTCGGGTATAGAGATGGTGGCACGAAGCTGGTGCTACAAATCTTGGGATTCGTCCCATTCAGGAATATGTCCCTCATGGTGAAACATATGTCCTATATGTCCCTCATGGCGAAACATATACTCAATATATGTCCCTCATGGCGAAACATATATTTAAAAGCCTATAACGTGATGCGCGTTTGGGAATTTAAATAAGATAAGTGCCGTCGTAGCACATAATTAATAAACCTCAGACGAGTAGTGCAGCTAGGAAAGCTCGTCTTGACTTTGATCAGAGTACGTTCTCTTTCCAATCTGGATTCGCCCTGGGGCGGTGAGGTTGGTCGTGAACCGAAACATCAAGTCGTTTTTGAACGCTTGTATGAAATTATTAATGTTCCCCAATATTTATCATATTTCCGATAAGACTCAATTCATTGGAGTCTTCTTTTGGGTTGATTGTTGTAAGACTTGGTCTTCCAGAATCTTCTCTTGATCATGCTGCTTGATATATTCCAGTAGGAGTATGGTGGTTGACTATCGTCATCGGTTTTAATTCGAGAAACGATGAGTCTAACCTAATACGACTACTTCGAACCACTCTGCTTTGTACCCGTGTATAGTCTTTCATTAGACTAACCAACCGTAATTATTCTCTACATGGTTGGCTAGTGTCATCCGTTCGATTCGGCACATCAGATGAGTCGAGGACCCATGAAGGCTAGATCGACTATGAACATGAACGGTATTTGAAAATGTTTTAATCAGGCTACGATCTTTGGGCGTTGAGTACTGAAGTCAATACTCTTGTAAATTATTTTAAGTCTTCCGCTGTATTGTAATAACTCTGTATTTTGTCGCATTTGGAATTGTGTTGAAATTCCGCGACTATGTTTAAATGAAAGTTATGGTAATTTTGTATCATAATTGTTCTTTATGAATTGTGTTTCAATGGTAAAGCCTGGGGTGGCTTCAGTGTGGAAACCGAGGTCACTGGCGGTAATACCTTTCCAAATGGGTTAAAATTTGGGGGTGTTACAAATATAAGGACTATGGAGTCGACGGTGGTTTTCAAATGTTTTAGTTTTTCGTTAATCAGGTTGAGATCTTTTGGACAATGACTTTGGTTGTAATGTATTTTATAAGACTTCCGCTGTACCCTACTTTATAAGACTTCCGTTGTATTTGGTTTAAACTCTGTATTAGCCTATTCGGGATTGGGTTGTAATCCCGTAACTCTTGTTTCCTTGACAATGTTATGTTTTGGAATTGTATGCTTTGATCATTATGTATCATTTGTATTTCATAAATTGTATTTTAAACGGTAAAGCCTTGGGTGATCTCGGTAAGGAACACTGGGGTCACTGGCGGTAATACCTTTCCAAAAGGGTTAAGTTTTGGGGGTGTTACAGTATTACCGCCAGTGACCCCGGTGTTCCTTACCGAAGTCACCAAAGGCTTTACCGTTTGAATACAATCATGAAATACAATTGATACAAAAGCATAACTTTATTCAATTAAAAACATGAGTCACGGGATTACATCCCAATCCCGAGTAGGATAAACACAGAGTTTAAATACAATACAACGGAAGTCTTAACACAAATATTACAAACCAAAGTCTTGACCATCATGGTCAGTGCCCAAAGATTTCAACCTGATTAAAAGCAATTATAAAAACATCAACAACATCCGAAAATATCTAAAAACCACCGTCATCTTCAAAGTCGTTCTAGTCTCCTCATATCTTCGCTCTATCTGATGTGCCGAATCGAACGGATGACACCAGCCAACAATGCAGATAACAAATGCGGTTGGTTAGTCCAAATGAATAGATCATGCAAGGGTACAAAGCAGAAGGTTCTAAGCAGTCGTATTAGGTTAGACTTCTCATCTCTCGAATAATAATCGAGTACGCTTGTCAACCACCATACTCTACTTGAATATGACAAAAGGCATGCATAAGAGAAGATCCTGGAAGACTGAATCTTCACAGAAATCGACCCGAAAGAAGACTCCAACGGAAGTGAGTCTTAAGGAAATATGACAAATCTGGAACGTTTAAAGAGTCAGACATCAGTGATTTAAAAGCTGACTTAGATGTTTCGGTTCACAACCAACCTCACCGCATACAGCGAATCCAGATTGGAAAGAGAACGTACTCTGATCAAAAGTCGAGACGAGCTTTCCTAGCTGCACTATTTACTTAGCTGCACTACTCACCAAAGGTATATTAATTAAGTGCACTCGGGCACCTTATCTTATTTAAATTCCAAAAACGAGCATCTCGTTATAAGCTTTTAAATGTATACACCACCAAGGTACGATACATCTTGATATGTGTTTCTTGAGATTGACGCACACCGAAAGGGATGAGATCCCGAGAATTGTGACACCAGCTAAGTGTCCTGTCTCTACACTCTTGTAATAGAGACCGATCATGACCTTAGAATGGTATTAGGTGGGGACGAGCCACCCCTCTACCTGATTATAAAGAAACGACTGGACTGAGTCCAAGTAACGTTCCTAACTACTAGTGCTAACTAAACAGTTCGAGCACAACAATAGTTCAGGATAAATTCTCATACATGCCCTCAAGGCGATATAAATAACAGCGTTGTTCTAACAGATATACAACCTATTATAATATCATATTACAGTTTCCAAAATAGTTTATAAAACCAATTCCAAATAAAGACAGTAATTATTCCAAATTAATTACTCAGATAAACAACTGATAATTAATGTAAATATGGAACGATGAGCAACAGTGAACCGCCACTTGCCTTAATCCGCAGAGTTTGACGAAGCCTAATGACGGGATTTCGGGCTCGATACAGGGACAGCTCTGGTAATACAGATTCCTTCGGATCGACCCATACAGAAACCCTTAGTTAGATTCGACATAAATGGACAGAATAATGAAAGGAATCGAAAAGAACGACGTCTGAACGACGACCACCAAAGCCGAGGCCTAACTAGGCCATCAGCCTTCTGGCGACGGTCGCCGGCGGCCTTACGGCGGGCGCCGTGTTCATGGCGGCGGTCGCTGCCTTCATCACGGCGGGCGCCGTTATGAACATCGGAAAATAAAATCCGAGAACAGAAACTCACCGACAGCGAGCGATTGGTTTCCTCTTGCCTTGCTTTGGATTCTAGGCGTCTAAGGGCCTCCAAGGCTTCCTCTAGCAATTGGAAACGACACCAATGTGGGATCCGGCGAGCAACTTCAGAACTCCGGCGAGGGACCACAACTCCGGCGAGAAGAATTTGAGCTTCTGATTGTGCTCAAATCTATCCCCAAACACTCCAATTTATAGCCCAACGATCCAGGGGAAGCAATGATGGCAGCTGATAGGGGGGGATAGTCGTCGTACCCCTAATCAAAAGTAAATCCTAAAATCCTCACTAAACAAAGTATAGTAAGCAAGTCAGGGTTGATCCCGCAGAGAAGGAAGGAACCAATGGTGGTAGCATGCAATGTCACAAAGGGGGGTTTTATGGTTGGTTGGTTGCAAACAAAACAAACAAAACAAAATAGAATGGATGAAATATCAAGAAAGAAAAACACTTAGCCAAGTAATGTCCACATAAGTCATTCAAAGGTTGTTCATAGATTAAGTCCTATCTTCCTATTCGGTTATTCCTGTCCCGATCTTATGTAAATTCAGAGGAAAACCTTCCACAAAGAACCCTTACCAATGAATAACCCTAGTACCACTAAAGGTTCAACCCAAAGGCAGCAATGCATATAAGAATTAACCAGGATACACAGAACGCTCGCTCAGATACATTTACCATGTAATCAATTCCCACATAGATATAATCCACAGATGCAGATAACAATCAATGCTTGCTACTTATACTAGAGCGTTAGCCCAACAGTTCCCTAGTATTAGCAATATGAATGAAAGCAATAAACCTAGGTGATCAGTCTAGATAAACCAACAAACATTCAAATATGAATTTGCTCAGAGAAAAGATATAACTCAATAGGATAGATAGATAGGAACAAAACCTCACAACCAGATGAACGAACTCATGCTTCCATTACCGGACTAAGCCAAAGAGGCTTAGCTCCTCATAGTCATGGTAGAAACTTCAAAAGAAATAAACAACGATGAATTGAAATTGCAACTAAAGTGTGATAAGAGTCGCTGTAACCCTAATGCATAAGGAGAGTATTTATAGGGCCCTAACAAATGACTTAGCCCATTAAGCAAATAACTGAAATAGAAATAAGAAAAAGGGAAAAGAAAACTAAAAAGATAATTCGGAATAAGTCCAAGCCTCTGCCGTGTCAAACCCGCGATCGCGGGTGGTGGACCTTGATCGCGACCCATGTGGCTCCGCGCCCTTCAATTTATCCGCGCCCGCAGAAAACTCTCGACATGCTCCGAGTCCCGCGATCGCGGCACCCATGCCCGCGATCGCGGTTAATGCTCGGCACTCTTGTCCTTTGCCTTGCACCAACCCGTCTCCTCTTCACTCCTTGGCGTCTTCTCTTGATGGCTTCCTTCCTCAGTGTCTTCATGATCTCCAAAGTAGCTCAAACACCTCCAAAATCACCAACTTCACCTCCAAACGCCATACACAAGAATGTGTCTAAATCTATCCGAATGGCACCAATAAAACCTCTAATAACTCTTAGTTAAGCCCTATAAAGTAGTGCTTATCAAACTCCCCCATGCTTAGACCTTTGCTCGTCCTCGAGTAAACTAAAAGAAAGTCTACTCCTCCAATGTAGCACCCAAGGTCTCAGGAAACATATCCTCCAACTAAGAGTTACCTAACCCATGCCAAAGCTCCTGGCACCAATCTCATCTACAACACATTCACAACTCAATAAACTTGAGGGCAAGCAGAGTACTTCCCCCAAGCTTAACCCGGACATCCAATAGTGTAAAGTGACCTCTAACCCTAGCCTCCATCTATGACTCCTTATGCCTCCCAGAGTGACCTACCCGACAATCCTTCTTCAACTCCTCTACTTATGTCGCCCCTCCAGGTAAAATGAGATCCTAAAATCACTCATCTTCTTTTCACTCATTTTGCCTAGGAGCCCTTTCGGATTTTCATCCTAGCCACTCATTTTTTTCTCATAGATGTGCTCACATATGCTCACGTTACTCAGACACCTTTTTACCGCAGCCTAGCGCTGGTCCGGGTCACCTGCTTTTTACCCAAGCCGCCCTTTCAGGTTTTCAGCTTGTCCTAGGATTTTCGATTTTTTTTTTTGAAAAGAAATACTGAAATTCGAAATGCTAAAAATCAAAGTACAATGTTGGAAAAGAAATATGTACAAGATAGATAGTGAATACTCTACTCCCCCATGCTTAAATCATGTATTGTCCTCAATGTATGGAAGACAAGAAAAAGATAAGGGGAAAATAGAAATACTCACTGGGGTGGAGGCCAATACCCATAAGCGTTGAAGAAAGCCTCAGCTCTCCTCTGTATATGAACCACCTGGTCCTCAACAGTGGTGAGGTGACTGTCCAGGCGGTTGGCGTGGTATGCAAGGTTGACCTCCATGTTGCGCTGCCACTCAGCGCTCCGCCGCTCCTGCTCATCCAGGCGGGTGGAGACTTGGCGTTCCCACTGAACGCTTCTCCTCTCATGCTCCTCTAGCCTCTGGGAGATGCCGTGTTCCCACTTGGTACTCCTTCGTATATGCTCGGCCTGCCTCAGCTGCAGGTTGGCCATTCTGTCCAGGAGTTGGTCCCAGGGCGCCCCTCCAGATCCACTACCAGACCCAGATGCCTGGTAGGTATAGTCAGGGTAAACAGGTGGGCCCCTGGAACGTAGCGGGGATGGCACATCGCTCTCCATGTCCACCGCTGCAGTCGCTTCCTCCTCCTCCTCGTTGTCGTCGTCGTCCCCTTCGTCTTCGGACGACGACCCCTGCTCTCCATCGGCATAGAGGTAAAAATCCCTCGCCCGGGGCCCATAAGGCATCGGACGAGGCAGCCTCATTCGGTGGGTCCTTTCCTTCTTGGAGAGCCAGGTGTACTCTCCACCACGGACCTCCAGCAGATGGGATCTCCACAGCAGTGTGATGTTGTAGGTGTAGATGTCGGCGGGGAAATCCCAATGGTCCGCGATGTTCTCGTATTGCTGGGCGATAAGCGTCACCATGCCCCCCATGGAGATCTTGCCGCCCATCTTCTCCCTCAGCCCGAGACAGCTGGAGAGGAACAAATCGACCCAGTCGGGGGTGTTGTGGCTCTCCGGTGTCAAACACCAGAGCACTGTAAGGTCTAGCGTCGGAACCTTGTTCACCTCCCCCTGTCCCAGGAAGGACATGGTGAGCACTTTGTGCGCCAGCCTCAGACAGGGGTGCGTCAGCTTGTAGTTATACTCGTCGGCGCTGGGGTTGAGTACCTCCCGGGTCGCATCCTGCCAGAAGAGCTCTGGCAATGAGCCTGCGGCCTCCCAATCCTCGGCGGGAGCCTCAGTAATGCCAAACAAGTCCCGCATACCATGGTAGGACATCATCCTCTGCCGCCCCAACAGGTTGAACGTGATCCCGTCATCGTGGCGCTCCAGCGTGGCCAGAAACTCCAGGGTCAGCTCGTGCGAGGACGGGGCGGCTAGGTCAATGAAGTTGCCGAGCCCTCCGTGGCTCAGCAACTGTTGTGTGCAGTCCTCCAAACCGAGTCGTTGTAGCGTCGGCCGATCGAAGAACTTCATCTGGACGAACTTCCGTACGCTGAACGTCTCGTAGTAGTGCCTGTGCCTCTGGCTCCTCATGTTGCCTACGAAGGATGCCATGGTGGGAAAAAGGGACGAGAAAGCACAACAGAAAGAGTACCGGAGGGACCCACGATCGCGGGGTGTGGGGTGCGGTCGCGGTTTGTGCTCGACTCAAAGCTTGCTGGAGAAGATGGGCCGCGATCGCGGGGTTGATGCCGGTGATCGAGGTTTCTGGGTTTGCAGCGAACTTCGAGAAAAAATGGCTCCGGTGCTTTGCGGTGGCGCTGCGGTGGTCGCGGGGTTTGGCGTGGGTCCGGCGATCGCGGCTCGTGAGGCTATGAGAAATCCAAGAGTTGGAAAATGGAGATCTCACCCAAACGACATCGCGGCGTCAGAATGATAGTCGCGGGGTTGCAGGGGGGTGTCGCGGTGGTCGGGGTCGGAGATCCGATCTGGTGAGAGTGAGAGGTGGTGGTGGAGGTGTTGTAAAATGCCTCCACCGCCTCTCGCCATTTATAATTGCCGCGATGAACACCCGCGATCGCGGGGCTGAGGGCCCGCGATCGCGGGGTTAATGCCCCTGCATCCGTAACAGTCGTCGCGAGTTATGAGGCACTGACTGCCTCGAAAAACGCACCGGTTTTATTAAACCGTGGGCTATTTTGATTTTTATTTTGATTTTTTTTTTGATTTTTTTTTTTGATTTTTTTTTTGCTAGAACTCGCCATGGATCGCCGAGGGGAAACCGCGATCGCGGGTGCTGGATTTTGGCCTCCGCTACAAGGTTAGTTCCAGTGCCCACAGAAAAAGAAAAACAAGTGCAAAGAAGAAGAAAGAAAAATAAAATCTAAGTCCTAAGAAAGGTAAAAAGATAAATGAGTTCAACGACTCATACCTCGGGTTGCCTCCCGAGCAGCGCCGTAGTTATCGTCACGGCACGACGTCCTGCTGTACTTCTCATCCGGGGTTGCCTCCTGCAACCGTACTCCTTGCTCTTGTATCTGGAGGATGCTCCGGAATGTTCTTCAGCCTATACTCTGTCTTCCTCTTGTCGAACTCCATGCTGATTGTGCCTCTGCCCACGTCGATCTTTGTGTTGGAGGTCTTCATGAAAGGCCTCCCTAGCATTACTCGTCCTCCTCGTTCCCCTGTATTCATAACAAAGAAGTCTGCAGGAAAAACAAGGGTATTGACGTTTACCAGTACGTCATTCACAACGCCCTCAGGAGTGATGACGGAGTTGTCAGCCAGTTGGATGACGATTTCCGTGCTCTCTAATGGTCCAACGTCGAGGTTGTTGTAGACAGACAGTGGCAGGACATTGATTGAAGCTCCCAAATCTAGCAATGTCTCGCTGAATTCAGTCTCCCCAATCTTGCAGGGCACGCTGAACATTCCAGGATCCTCACACTTCTTGGGAATCCTCTTCTGCACTACAGCCGAGACATCCTTCTTGACCTTTGGCTTCTTCTTAGATCGCTCCTTTTGCTCCGCTATGGTCTTGCGTAGCTCTCTCAAGAAGGGGCTATCCGGGTAGTCCTGGTATATCTCGCAGTATATTTCCGTATTCCCTTCGTCTTCTAATGCTGCAGGGAATGGCATCGGGATGTCAAAATATCCCTCCGGATAGTCATACTTGTTCATAAATGTCTTGCGAGGCGGAGCGCTTTCCGAGAGTTGATCGCGGGTGTCAACCCGCGATCGCGGTTCTCGCACTGGTTCCCCGCGATCGCGGCTGTTATGCCCGCGGTCGCGGTTAATGCTCGAATTTATGCTCGAGTTTTTCTCGGCTTTTGGCTCCGTAAACCCGCGATCGCGGCTGTCGCCCCACGATCGCGGTTTTGCCTCGTACTTCTCTTTTAATTCCAGCTTCTCTTCTTCATTCTCTCATCTTGGCCTTGACGTCATGTAGTTGACGTTTTTCCTTGGATTAATCTCAGTTTGAGATGGGAGTGCTCGTGACTCTCTAGCTTCGAGCTTGCTGACCGCCTGGGAGATCTGCCCTACCTGCTTCTCCAGGTTCTGGATACTGGACTTGGTCTCATGTTGGAACTGAACCATGTTTTACTGCATGGTTCCTACTGTCTGCGTCAGCGTGGTCATGTGCTGCGCCAGTGTATTGACCTGGTCCTCTAGATTCATAGCGCGGGGAGCTCCTTGTCCTTGCGGTCTCTGCTCTGCTTGGCCTCTGAACTGCTGGCCTCCTTGGAATGGTCGCTGGGGGTACTGATGCTGCTGCTGGTATTGCTGAGGGGGTCTTGGTCGGAACTTAGGAGGGTTCTCCACATTGTGCGTGTTCCCGTACCTCAAGTTAGGATGGTCTCTCCACCCCGGATTGTAGGTACTGGAGTAGGGGTCGTACCGTTGTCTTTGTTGGTACCCCCCAACAACGTTGACTTGCTCAGTGGGCTCCTCATGGAGTGTAGGGCATGCGTCAGTTGCATGCGTGGTGGCATAGCAAAATTCGCACTCCTTCACCCTCTGGGGTCCTTCCTTCCTCATCAAAACCTTGATCATCTCCTTCATTTCGCTCACTTCCCTCACCATAGATGGGGGAACATTCTCACTTGAAGTGGCTTTCACAGCCTGGGCGCTCGCCCTCTTGCTGAATTGCCTTGAGCCTTCCCACAACTCGCTGAATATCTCAAATGCAGCGGTAGGGGTTTTGTTCAGTATATTTCCCCCACACGCCGCGTTCACCATTCGTCGCTCTTCATCCAGCAATCCCCCGTACAGATATAAGACCAAATCCTGGTCTGAATACCCGTGATAGGGACAACTAGAGCACAACCTCTTGAAACGCTCATAGTACTCGTAGAGTGTCTCTGTCCCATGCTGCTCAATGTTGCTCAGGTTGCGCTTGAGACTGTTCAGCTTCGTTGCTGGAAAGTACTTTTCCAGAAATGCCTTCTTCATTTTCTCCCAGGTGTTGATGCTTCCTGGGGTGAGGTAGTAAAACCAGTCGTTGGCTGAATCCTTAAGTGAAAAAGGAAAAGCCCTCAACGTGATTTGATCCTCAGTGACATTCCGTGGCTTCATGGAACTGCACACGGCGTGGAACTCCGAGAGGTGCTTGTTTGGGTCCTCTCCAGCTAGCCCATGGAACTCAGGCAAAAGATGGATAAGACCAGACTTGAGCTCAAAGTTCACTCATGTGCCTAGCTCAGGGAATTGTACGGCCAGTGGCTGCTACGTCAAGTTAGGCGCAGTCAGCTGCCTCAACGTAGGTGGTGGTACCTCGTCCGCCATCTCAAAAGTGGGATTCTCAAAGATCAAAGCTCGATTTACTCTGCGTCCTTGGGAGAAAGTTCTCTTAATCTCTGGATCAGGATCTAAAGGTGGAGAGTCAGCAGTACGGGTGTGGACCATAAGATAGGTCCACACACACAAGCAAACACACGAAAATCATAAAGAAAAAATTTGAAAACACACAAAGCATGCAAAACACCAAAAATTCGCAATTGCCTTCCCCGGCAACGGCGCCAAAATTTGATAGGGGGGGATAGTCGTCGTACCCCTAATCAAAAGTAAATCCTAAAATCCTCACTAAATAAAGTATAGTAAGCAAGTCAGGGTCGATCCCGCAGAGAAGGAAGGAACCAATGGTGGTAGCATGCAATGTCACAAAGGGGGGTTTTTATGGTTGGTTGGTTGCAAACAAAACAAACAAAACAAAGTAGAATGGATGAAATATCAAGAAAGAAAAACACTTAGCCAAGTAATGTCCACATAAGTCATTCAAAGGTTGTTCATAGATTAAGTCCTATCTTCCTATTCGGTTATTCCTGTCCCGATCTTATGTAAATTCAGAGGGAAACCTTCCACAAAGAACCCTTACCAATGAATAACCCTAGTACCACTAAAGGTTCAACCCAAAGGCAGCAATGCATATAAGAATTAACCAGGATACACAGAACGCTCGCTCAGATACATTTACCATGTAATCAATTCCCACATAGATATAATCCACAGATGCAGATAACAATCAATGCTTGCTACTTATACTAGAGCGTTAGCCCAACAGTTCCCTAGTATTAGCAATATGAATGAAAGCAATAAACCTAGGTGATCAGTCTAGATAAACCAACAAACATTCAAATATGAATTTGCTCAGAGAAAAGATATAACTCAATAGGATAGATAGATAGGAACAAAACCTCACAACCAGATGAACGAACTCATGCTTCCATTACCGGACTAAGCCAAAGAGGCTTAGCTCCTCATAGTCATGGTAGAAACTTCAAAAGAAATAAACAACGATGAATTGAAATTGCAACTAAAGTGTGATAAGAGTCGCTCTAACCCTAATGCATAAGGAGAGTATTTATAGGGCCCTAACAAATGACCTAGCCCATTAAGCAAATAACTGAAATAGAAATAAGAAAAAGGGAAAAGAAAACTAAAAAGATAATTCGGAATAAGTCCAAGCCTCTGCCGTGTCAGACCCGCGATCGCGGGTGGTGGACCTTGATCGCGGCCCATGTGGCTCCGCGCCCTTCAATTTCTCCGCGCCCGCAGAAAACTCTCGACATGCTCCGAGTCCCGCGATCGTGGCACCCATGCCCGCGATCGCGGTTAATGCTCAGCACTCTTGTCCTTTGCCTTGCACCAACCCGTCTCCTCTTCACTCCTTGGCGTCTTCTCTTGATGGCTTCCTTCCTCAGTGTCTTCATGATCTCCAAAGTAGCTCAAACACCTCCAAAAACACCAACTTCGCCTCCAAACGTCATACACAAGAATGTGTCTAAATCTACCCGAATGGCACCAATAAAACCTCTAATAACTCTTAGTTAAGCCCTACAAAGTAGTGCTTATCAGCAGCCAAGCGACGTGGAGGGCCATCAACGGCGCTGTTAGAGCTCGTCGGCGAGTACATGCCTAGCCCCCTGCTAGTTTACGGCGGTCGTCGTGATCCTCTCCAGGTCGCCGCTGCCTAGGCCCCATGGCGGCGGGCTGATGGCGGCGGTCGCCGCATCCTAGGGACACTTGTCCCTGTAGCTGGCGAAGGAAGGCGCCAGGAAGCTGCTGGCGGCGGTCGGTATGGCGGGCGCCGCCAGGTCAGCCTTATCCGGTGGCTTATGGATAATCTTGGCTTAACCCGGGATAAAAATAATCGTACACAAACGAGTATTAAGTCCCAAAGTACGTCATCTGTATTTTATTTCACTGAGAAAAATATTACAGAGATAGAGCACATTACAGAATGTCTCAAACTATCTGAAATTGACCCGACGTACAAAACGGGCATTCGGGAAAAATCCCAAAATTCCCAAAATATCCTTATAGAAATACGAGGTATCACATTCTTCATCTTCCTCCTCGCTCTCTCCAGGAATCATTTCTATCTGGTTATCGTCATTATAGTACCCTCTCGTGTACCTAGACGATTCATCTTCATGCATTGCTTCCTCCCTTGGTGGCTCAACTGGTGCTGCCACAGGAACTACAGCATTCCCTGACACCAGGACTACCGACTCAGAAAGCACATGCTTGATCTCCTCAGGTGGGATGCTTGGTCCTCCAACCTCGAAGCATCCCTGGGGTGTTGGGAAGTCGAACCTTCCTGGAGATGGTGAATCCATCTTGGCATCTACCGAGTCCCTCTTACGAGAAGGACACACACCCATATCCTACAGGATAACGAGGAAAGAATTAGTCTTTCTAGACATAGAAGCAAGTTTACTACATCAGACTATAGATAGAAGACACGACTCTGAAAGGTGTTTTTATTTTCAAATTCTTTTCATTTTGAAAATTCAGAGCCCTTTTGAAAATACTTTTCAATTGAAAACGAGTAATTGGTTTTCAAATACCCAACCCGTTCTAAAACTTAGGCTCTGATACCAGATCTGTAACACCCCCAAATTTTAATCTATTTGGAAAGGTATTACCGCCAGTGACCTCGGTTTCCACACCGAAGCCACCCCAGGCTTTACCGGTTTAAACACAATTCATAAACAACGGTTAAGATATAAACATCAAAACCTTTAATTAAAACATATGTCTGGGGATTACATCCCAATCCCCATAGGACAAAACAAAGTATTTACGGAAGTCTTTATAAATATAAATACATGGGTCTTGATCATGAAGATCACCCGCCAAGGATCGTAGCCTGATAAACCATTAAAACATCGTTCACTTTTATAGTCATTCTAGCCTTCATTCCTTGGATGCTAATCTGATGTGCCGAATCGAACGGATGACACCAGCCAACCATGCAGAGAATAATTACGGTTGGTTAGTCTAATGAAAGACTATGCAAGGGTACAAAGCAGAGTGGTTCGAAGTAGTCGTATTAGGTTAGACTCATCATTTCTCGAATTAAAACCGATGACGATAGTCAACCACCATACTCCTACTGGAATATATCAAGCAGCATGATCAAGAGAAGATTCTGAAAGACCGAGTCTTACAGCAATCAACCCAAAAGAAGACTCCAATGAATTGAGTCTTATCGGAATTATGACAAATGTTGGGGAACATTAATTAATCATACAAGCGTTCACAAACGACTTGATGTTTCGGTTCACGACCAACCTCACCGCTTAATGTGAATCCAGATTGGAAAGAGAACGGTACTCTGATCAAAGTCAAGACGAGCTTTCCTAGCTGCACTATTCCCTAGCTGCACTACTCGTCTGAGGTTTATTAATCATGTGTGCTTGGGCACTTATCTTATTTAATTCCAAAACGCACACCACGTTATAGGCTTTTAATTATATGCCTGCCGACAGCGGGACATACTTCTGATAGGGACGAATCCCAAGTTTGTAGCACCAGCTTCGTGCCACCATCTTTATACCAAGTACAGAGAAAGGTCATGACCCACCAAATGGTCTTTGAGTTTAGAACCCTTAGCACCATTTTCATTATCAAGAAACGACTAGACCTCAATTAGTCCATCGCTCCTACGAATACTCGTGCTAACTAAACAGTCCAAGCACAACAATAATCATATCAAAGCCCTCAGGCCAAAATATATATCTATAATAACGTTGTTCTAACAGATATACAACCTATTATAATATCATATTCCTTTTATATCATTTAGTAAAACTGTTCCCAACAATTCAATAAATCATTCCAAATTAATTAACAATTAAGCAATTGATAATCAATGGAAATATGGAATGATAAGCAAGAGTGAACCGCCACTTGCCTTAGATTAGACGAAAGCTTGAGCGAAGCTTAGGTACGACAAGTTTTCGGGTCTGGAACTGGGACGGATCCTGGATGTTAAATCCTCTAGAACGGCCCATAATGAAACCCTAAGTTAGATTCGACAATAGCTAGTACGAATCTAAAGAATAACGAAAGGATTCGAAGGGAACGGAGTCCGATCAAACGCCACAGAAGCCAAGGTCTTGTCGGCGGCGATCGCCGCCTGCCTTACGGCGGGCGCCGCCTGTTCGTGGCGGCGGTCGCCGCTACGAACAGGTCATAAACTTTTGAGAAGAAGAAATCTCACCGACGTCGATCGATTTGCTTCTCCTTTGGTTTGCTTTGGATTCTAAGCTTCCTAGGGCCACCAAAGCTTTACTTTGAGATCAACCAA
Source organism: Rheum nobile (assembly GCA_027886185.1). NCBI lineage: Eukaryota > Viridiplantae > Streptophyta > Magnoliopsida > Caryophyllales > Polygonaceae > Rheum > Rheum nobile. The sequence continues at coordinate 2,129,982 of WOAB01000618.1, read as the reverse complement.
ACTCAGGAACGAAGCTTCGACGAAGCTTTAAAGTTCTCCGGCGAGATGGGATTTTCCGGCGAGATTTTGGAAGAGAAAGGGCGAGTTCAGACGAGCTCGAATTCCTCTTCTTTCTCTGTATATATAACCCAAGCAAGGAGGAGAAGCAGCCAGTTGCGTTGCCCGACCAACCGGACGTCCTTCGAGGCGTTAACGGCGTGAGTTTCCAGCTCCGGCGATGTCAGAGATATTGGCGGCGGTCGCCGCCGACGACAGAAGGTCGCCGTCCGATTTGTGCCTGGCGGCGGTCGCCTCTTTCGCCGCTTTGGCCAATTTTTGTCCGTACACGAACGTCTTTTTAACCCAAACGTCTTTTTAACCCAAAAAAAATACATTAACTGTATTTTATATGCCTTAGAAAAATATTACAGAGACCAAACATCTTACAGAATGTCCGTACTTCTCTGGATTTAATCTGACTTGTAATATGAGCATAAGAAAATTCAAAATTTTCCTTACAAAATGAGGGATATTACATCACAATTCCCCGAATAGCTGCAACAGCTGCCGCATCAAAAACCATCGGAGCGTTGGCCTCAGCATGGCCATTGCCTCCAGGGTTATTAGATTCGTGTTCCTCCACAGGGTCTGGAACATTCTGTACGTTTGGTCTGGGGTCATTGCTTGGCCCAGCACCAGCACGAATGGTGTTTCTTGTGTTCACTGTTTTGGGGCGAAAAGATCAGACGACCTAAATCGCCTTAGACGGGGTAACTAGTCGATCGGGTGATAGAAATCAATCCAAACCAAGTAGATAATCAACGAGTAAAAAGAAAATATGAAATAGCGAGATGATTTTATTAGATATAGTATTGATCGAATCGAATGGAGGTACAACTTATCGTAGTAAGACAAAGGATTTTATTGAACTCGACCGGTGACTTCTAGGTTTCGACTGGCGGAAAACAGGCGTGATTGACTCCTGGTGAGCTAGGCTAGAGCAAGTGTTTCTCCGTTTTCTTTCAGAGCAAGTTCGAGTGAGCGTGTCACATAATTGTATGAGTGTGTCTTCTTTATCTTCTCCTCCCCCATATATGGTAAGTCCTTCTCCTTTTTACCGTTTTATGATCTAATCCTATCGTATCTTCAACGCCGGGAGTGATTGTAGGGATTCTGCCATTAATTGCTGCTATTACGGTGGTGTTTGAATGTTATAGCCGTTGCTTAATCTAAGCATTTAATGCTCTGTGGGATTTTCGCGACCTGTCGGATAGTGTTCGACCAGAGAAGCTTCGACGCCTCCTCTGGACTCTCCCCTGTTCCTCCGATCTGTCTTGGGCCTGGGCCCATTTTGCTCGATCCATCTTCCAAGGGGGATGCTAGGCCCAACAACAGCCCCAAGTTGCTTTGGGCTTTGGGCTAGGCGAGCAGGTGAAATCCGATGCAACTTCTTTAGCCATGATCTCCACCATCCTTTTTTGGCGCGGTTGTCCAGGGCTACGTGGCGGGAGATTGGAGCATGATGCGACATCTCTGCAGATCATCATTTCCCTCCATAAATTCGGAGCGGACGCTTGGCGATTTGACTTCACTTCTTCTTCTCTTGCAAGCTTCTCTAGTAGGTTTCTCAACCCTTTTCGCCATAGCTCTTCGATTTCCTTCTCTTTCTGTTCTTGAGATGGTTTCTAGTGAAGCCTCTGAGTCGTCGAAGACTCTCTCTGACTCGCGTGAGGGCGAAGCTCCTCCCCTCTTCATTCTGAAGAAGTCTGATGCTTTGACAAGTACTTTGTCCCAAGCGAAGCTCGAGCAAATACTTCAAGTTGGGGGTTTTCCCCCGGAAACGGTCGCCAGATTGCCTCACCCGGATGAGAGGGCCGATGCCCGATATGAGGGTTGGGTTTGTTTTTACGCATATCCATTTCGGATTGGTCACAGGTTCCCCTTTTCTCCCCTTGTTAGGGATTTTTTGGCCACTTTGGCGCTGGTGCCATGTCAGGTGATGCCACAGGCATGGAGGGTTCTCAGGGTCTTGGACCTTGTGAACGTCCGATCTGGGGCTGGTTTTGATTTTGATACCTTGTGGTACAATTATTTCCTTGGGTCGAAGAGTTCTTCCCGTGTCCAGTTACGCATTCGACAGGGTCGGAAGCCTTTGGTGCAGAATCTTGATGTCAACGACCGCGGATGGGGGTCGAATTTCTTCTTTGTCGAGCGTTCGTCTCTGGAGAAGGGGGGAGAGTGTTCGTTCTTGTTGACGGAGTGGCGAGTAGAGAGTATGTGTTTGTTCTCTCCTTTATTTGTTTATGCGTCTTAACTCTTTGCTTTAACTTTTCTTTTTTGTAGTTCCTGAGGCAGAAGATTTGGAGGTGAGCGCTCGGTCGGAGGGTTTGTCCAGAATTGTTATTGCTGTTCCGGCGTCGGAGAGGAGTTTTGTCAACGTCAACCTGTTGTCGACATCCCCTGCCGCTCAAGACGACATATTGACTGTTTCGTCATCTCGCGTCAAGGGTAAGCTTTCGACCTTGGGAGTTTCCTCTGTACTTTTTCACTTTGTCGCATGCTTTATGATCTTTTTATGTCTGTCGTGTTAGCTTCCCCTGGTGGTCGAGCAAGTGCTCGTTTGAAGGGAGTGTCTGGGAAGGGCCTGATCGAGCAGAGGAAGGCGGCAGCCAAAATCACATCGAGTAAGTCGGTTCCGACGGATCCGGCGCCTCAAGTCAAAGGTGGCTTAAAGAGGAAAGCAGGCGTTTCCCCTGGTGATGTCAAAGCAGAAGAGCCTCCTAGGAAGAAAGAGGCGATCGCTGAAGGGATCGACAAAATCGGTGCGGTCGGTCAATCGATTGCCGACCTCTTTCACGCCCAGGATCCGTCTTTGAAATCGGAGGTCGACGTCATCTCTCCCCTGGACTGCATTGGTGAAGCGGGGTGTTCCGCGTGGAGGGTGAGTTGTCTCCGTTCGTGTTTCTCTTTCTCTTTCGTCGATTGTGTTTTCTGATCGTGTTATATTTTCTTGCTTTAGATTTTTCAGTACCTCTTAGGAGCATACTTCGGTGTCAAGACGATGGTCGTCAAGGCCGAGGAAAGGGCTGCCAGGTCGGAGTCCGCCCTTGCGTCCTTGAGGACCAAGCTAGAGGGAGCAGAGAGTCGTTGTCGAGAGACCGAGTGCCGCCTTACCAGGGAGCTGAAGAGTTGTCAAGAGGAGTTGGTCGCAAGCCGGAAAGAGTTTGAAGAGAGCCGATCAGGCGTCGAGGAAGAGGTGAAGCAGGCTCAAATCGCGGCTGGCCAGATCGCAGGCGACGTCGGTGCTTTTTATGCATTGAAGTCGCGTGTCGAAATGATAGAAGAGTTTGACGATGGCAAGCATGAGCTCTGGGATCTAAAGGCAGAGAAGGAGACTTTGGACTCCATGTTTCCGAAGGGAAATCCTGGTCAGGAGCTCTTCCGCTTGGCTGGCATCGGAGAGGAAGCTGCGGATGGGGGCATTGGCGAGGCCCATTCTGGCGATGTCGAGCCGGTTGATGGCGTAGCTTCTCTGGAGCCAGCCCCTGTTGAAGGTAGTGCCATCGTCCCTGATGCCTGACTTATTTTTCTTGCGTAGTTTGACTTGTTGTCCCACTTGTGTGTGGGTTTGGATATTTGGTGTTTTTGGCGACCCGTCCACCATCGCGGGTCGCAGAATATTTTTAAGTGAATGTTGATGAAGTCCTACAGGTATGTAGGCAGACAATATGTTTTGGCGACCCGTCTACCATCGCGGGTCGCGCATTTGTATAAAAATGTTCGTGCTTTTATTTGATGCGATCTGCTTTTACATATAGAATTGTATGTCCGTTTGTTTCGTTTATGTCATCAGACTTTCATGGAGATCGTCGATGACGTTGCATATTTTGTATGTCGGTTTCACCCGTGTGCTCCGTCGAGTGGGGCTCGCCGTATGTATGTGTGTAGAGAAAGCCTGTAAATGTTGGTGTATGTGTTAGTCATGACTTTATGTCGGGGAGGTAAGCAATATGTTTCTATTGCATAAATGTAATAAGGTGTCGTACCTTATGTTTTGTATAAGGCAGTCGGTGTGCCGACGTGCCTGTGTTGTTCATCTCCCTGTATTCCGATCGATCATGTAGATGTAATGTAAGCTCTTTTTGCGGATGACTGGATCCAATGTATACGTCAATGTTGTTCTGCATTCGTGTTTTTGTAAGGAGGAAGTCCTCACTTAGTGTCACATGCTAGTTGTTTAAAGAATAGAGATGCATATGAGATAATGAGCGATGTGTGAAGTTATGTAATGTTTTACCTTATTGGCTCAGAAATGGTATAGCTTTAGGTGTGTCGTATTCCAACTTCTCGGGATTGGTTGTCCGTCTTTATCTTCCAACTGATATGCTCCATGTCCGACCACTTCGGTGATTAGGTAGGGTCCTTCCCATTATGGTGCGAGCTTTCCGTCGGATGGATTCTTGGTATTCTGGAAAGTTTTCCTGAGGACCCAATCTCCGACTTTGAATGCCTTGATCCGGACGTTCTTGTTGTAACTCCTTGTGACCTGTTGTTGGGACTTGACCATCCTGATTCAGGCTCTTTCTTTGATCTCGTCCACTGTGTCCAGGTTGTGTGCCAGTTCGATGTCATTTTGCTCGTTTGTCTGAAGGTTGCAATGGGCGGTCGGGACCAGTAACTCGACCAGAATGACTTGCCTCACTCCCGTAGATGAGAGAGAAAATTGATTGTCCGGTCGCATTTTTAGGAGTAGTCCTGTCGGACCAGAGAATGTATGGGAGTTCGTCTGCCCATTTGCCCTTAGCTCCAGTGAGGCGTTTCTTGAGGTTGTTGATGATGATTTTGTTGCTGGATTCGGCTTGTCCGTTGGATTGCGGATACCGAGGTGTGGACGTGACCAACTTGTTGTTCCATCGATCGCAGAAGACTCGAGTCTTATGACTGATGAATTTCTGATGGGACGCCAAATCTGCACAGGATATTGTGTTTTATGAATGAAATGACGTGTTGATCTTTTACCTCTCTATAGGCTTCGGCTTCGATCCACTTGGAAAAGTAATCCATCATGGCCAAGAAGAAGACTCTTTGACCCGACGCGGGCGGGAGCTTCCCGACGATGTCCATTCCCCACCTCATAAAGGGCCATGGAGCCAGAGTCGGGTGGAGGAGCTCTAGAGGTTGATGATGGACGGGTGCATGCCGCTGACAGGCGTCGCACTTCTTGGTGTATTCCATAGCGTCTTTGTTCATCGTGGGCCAGTAGTATCTGTTTCATAGGGCTTTCCCCGAGAGGCTTCGTCCACCGGTATTGTTTCCACATTCTCCTTCGTGTAGCGATTGCAAGATGCGTCCGACTTCTGGAGTCTTAAGGCATCGTAGGAGTATCCCTGTGACAGACCTTTTGTACAAGATGTTATCTATGATATCGAAAGAGAGTGCTTGTACCTTGAGCCTTTTTGCTTCCGTTTTGTCGTCAGGCGGGTTGCCGTCCTTTAACCACCTGATGTAGGGTAGCATCCAGTCGTCGTCGATGTTGACGATGTCTTCTTCTGGTCGATCACGTATCTCCATGGTGACGAGCTCTTCTAGTGGTGTGGTAGATTCGACGGGTGTTCTTGGGACGACTGGCGTCATGATGTATGCTAATGGTATGTATGGAAATTCTTTCGGGTCCAAGACGGATCCTAGGTTGGCAAGTGCGTCAGCTTGGGAGTTAAGATCCCTGGGTACCTGTCTGATGTCGAATGTTTGGAATTGTCCGATCAGCTTCTTGGCTACCTCCAGGTAGGCTATCATTCTGACGTCCTTAGCGCTGTACAATCCTTGTATCTGGTTCACGACCAGCAAGGAGTCGCAAACGAATTCGATCTCTCAGACCCCTAGGTCGCGAGCCAGGATGAGTCCGAATATGAGCGCTTCATACTCAGCTTCGTTGTTAGTAGTGTCCCACTCACATCTTACGGCCTGAGCTATCTTGTCCCCTTGTGGCGATTTCAGCACGACCCCTAGCCCTGATCCTCTAGCGTTTGACGCACCATCTGTGTGGAGTTCCCATGTGCTTGTTTCTTCTGTCGTGAGCAGTTGTGTCGCCTCTCTTGTGGCTTCTTGCTCTAGGGTTGGACTGAAATCGGCCACAAAGTCGGCTAAGGCTTGCGACTTGATCGTTGTCCTGGGCTCATACTCGATGTCGTAATCGCTGAGGTGTATAGCCCATTTGGCCATTCGTCCTGTAAACTCAGGTTTCCTCATGATGGCTCTCATAGGATGATTAGTGCGAACAGTAATATTATGTAATTCGAAATAAGGTTTGAGTTTGTTCGAGGCCATCACCAATGATAGTACGAGCTTTTCAAGTAACGAATACCTCGTTTCTGGTGGTAACAGTGTCCGACTAACATAGTATATCGGTGACTGCTTTCCATCTTCTTCTCTGACCAGTACTGCGCTTACGGCTGATTCTGACACTGCTAGATATAGAAATAAGGGCTCATCGCCTTTAGGTTTGGTTAGTAGCATGGGACTGGCCAGGTATTCCTTCAAGTTCTGGAACGTTGCCTCGTGTTCTTCCGTCCACTGAAAGGACTTGTTCTTCTTGAGAGCGTCGTGGAAGGGTTTGCACTTGTCGGACGACTTTAAAATGAATCTATTCAAGGCTGCTATCTGACCTGTAAGTTTCTGTACGTCCTTGATGCATCGGGGGGATCGAAGGTTGATGAGAGTCTTGATCTGTTATGGGCTGGCTTCTATTCCTCTTTGTGTCACCATGTACCCCAAGAACTTTCCTGACGACACTCTGAAGGAACACTTAGTAGGGTTTAGTTTCATGTTGTACCTTTTTAGCACCTCGAAGTTGTCGCGAAGATGATCTATATGATCTTCTTTCTTTTTTGACTTGACCAACATATCATCTATGTAGACTTCCATCGTATCCCCAATCTGGTCTTTGAACATCTTGTTGACTAGTCGTTGATAGGTAGCCCCTGCATTTTTTAGACCAAAATGCATTACTTTATAACAATAGATACCTTGACTAGTGACGAATGCCATTTTTTCTTGATCTTCGGGTTCCATGAGGATTTGGTTGTAGCCACTGAAAGCGTCCATGAAGGTAAGCATTTCATGTCCTGCCGTAGCGTCGACCATGGCGTCAATATGGGGAAGTGGGAACGAGTCTTTAGGGCAAGCTTCGTTGAGATCTGTGAAGTCGATGCAAACTCTCCACTTGCCATTCTTCTTCTGGACTACGACTACGTTGGCCAGCCACTCGGGGTAGTGGACCTCCCTTATCTTCCCTGTTTCTAATAGGCTTTTGACTTCATCGTCGACTATCTTGTTCCGCTCGGGGGCAAACTTCCTGCGTTTCTGCTTGACAGGGGGATGAGATGGATCTACATTTAATTTATGAGTAATAATATTTAGAGATATTCCGACCATGCCCTCATGTGACCATGCAAAACAGTCGGCATTGGTCTTGAGAAAATCGAGGAGTTGTTGTCTGGTCGAGTCGTCCAGGTCCGACCCGACCCTTACCATTTGGTTTGGCTTTGAAGGATCTAGTACGATCTCGTCGAGCTTTTCCATTTCTGGTTCGACGTACCGACTAGGTCCTTCGCCGCTCTGTTGTTGCTATGCGGTCTTGTGTTCGACTACGCTCTTCATAGAAGCAACGTAGCACTCCTTAGCGGTCCTTTGATCTCCTTTGATTTCTTGGACTCCCCATTCAGTGGGGAACTTGATGACTTGATGATACGTCGAGGGTACCGCCTTCATAGCGTGTATCCATGGCCTGCCAAGAATACAATTATAGGGAGACGGACAATCCAGGACTAAGAATTTCACCTGTTGGTTGACTCCTCTAGCGTAGGTGGTTAGAATGATTTCGCCGATCGTATGTTTAACCTCACCGCTAAACCCGACCAGTGGGGTCGACTTTTTGATTAAGTCATTCTCAGTCAGACCCATTTCTTTAAGGGTGTCGATGGTTAAAAGATTGGTTGAACTCCCTGTATCGATTAGTATTCTTCGTATTAAGCAATTACCAATGGACAAAGAGATTACCAGACCATCGTGATGACTATCCGACCCGTCGGAGTCGGACTCGTCGAACGTGACCGTCGGAAGGTCGGAGGTCTTTCTTAGCTTGAATCCTGACGCCTCGGGTTTATCACCCTTGCTTTCCTTTGCATGCCGTTTAGCCGCGGAGTATGTGTTTCCACATATGTCCGAAACACCTGAAACAGTATTGACAACTTGTGTATGGATGGGAGATGGGGGTTTGTTTTGTTTTACCTGATCTCGTCATTCCATGGTGGCTTTTGCCCGCTCCGAGATTACGTCGCGTAGGAGCCCCTGTGCGAGCAGCCTAGCGACTTCCTTTCGTAGGGCGATGCACTCGTCGGTCGAATGACCGTGGTTGCCATGGAACTCGCACCATCGACTCATGTCCTTCTTGACGTCCGGTCGATCGCTCTTTCGGGGCCATCTTACCTCTTTTCCATACTTGCCGAAACTCTTGACGAGCTCCGACACGGAAACGTTGAAGTTATAAGATTGGACCCTAGGAGGCAACGCCGGACCGTCTCTCCAATCATGTGACCTGTCTTGGAAAGAGTTTACCTGGTTCGGCTCGTTTCGATTATGAGAATATGGGTGAGGACGTCTGTCTCGACGGTTGTTAGAGGGATTTTTACGATCAGACGGATCGGGTCCCTGTGAGGCTTTACGCGACTCACGGTCCTCTTCCAATCTTACTTCGGCCATGGTCTTGGCATGGACATCTTCGAAACTTCTACACAGGTACTTGGTGATCTCGTTGTAGAGATTGCTGTCTTTGACCAGACCTTGTCGGAAGGCTTCAATGGAGGTGGTGACTTCGCAATGGGGGATATACACTTTCTCTTTATTGTACCTGTTGAGGTAATTTCGGAGAGGTTCGTTATACCTTTGTGTGACTCGGTAGAGGTCACTCGATTGTCTCTTGAGCCTCCGACTGCTGGCGAATTGACTCTTAAAAGAGTTGACCAGATCCGCAAATGATGCAATCATTCCCTGAGGCAAACGCATAAACCAAGTTAGTGCGGGACCCGCGAGGGTCGTGCCAAAGCTTTTGCACATGACGGCCTCGCGGCTCTCCCTTGAAACAGATGCAGCCATTAGTTTTTGTTTATAGAGAGAGATATGGTCATCTGGGTCACTGGTGCCGTCGAATGTCGCCATGTTGGGGAGATGAAACTTCTTGGGGATCTCGACCCTAGCGATTTCTTCGACGAACGGGGATTCTTCAAATCCGCCGGACGCTTCTCTCTCGATTGGTTGTGGGACTCCTGGAAGTCTGTTGAAGCGATCGTCGATCGTATTCATGTGTGGGTCGAGCATCTGCTGGAAAAGAGCTAGGACATCTGGCGGATTGGTAACTTGCGGTTCGTCGATTCGGGCCCCTGCCGACCCGATCGGTGTGGAAAAGGTGACATTGTTAGTCGAAAACGGATTAGCAAAAGGAATTCGAGATGTACCCTCTGTGTGTCCGGGCCATCGTATGCTCGCAGGTGTCGGCTCGATGCTATCCATATCGAGGTGCGTTCGGACGCTGCTGTGGATGGGCATGTTCCTAGACCCTGAGGCCATTGATTGTACATGCGACTTAAGAGACTCATTTTCACGAGTTAGCTGTGCGATTTTGGCCTCAGATTGGGTCGATAGGGCGGCTAGGGTTTCGGTCTTTTAGCGTTGTTGGGCTAGTTCCTCTTGGAGGACAGTCATTTTCTGGGAAAGCTCTTGGAATTGGGTTGGAGTAGGATTTTCGGTCGTGTTTCATAGAGCTCGGGTTTCGTCTTCGAGACGCGGTTCTTCAGTGTTGGTAGGTGGGTCGATAGTCATGGTTGGAAAGTTTCGAAAAGGTGATCGGCAAGTTGCCCCACGGTGGGCGCCAAATTGTTTTGGGGCGAAAAGATCAGACGACCTAAATCGCCTTAGACGGGGTAACTAGTCGATCGGGTGATAGAAATCAATCCAAACCAAGTAGATAATCAACGAGTAAAAAGAAAATATGAAATAGCGAGATGATTTTATTAGATATAGTATTGATCGAATCGAATGGAGGTACAACTTATCGTAGTAAGACAAAGGATTTTATTGAACTCGACTGGTGACTTCTAGGTTTCGACCGGCGGAAAACAGGCGTGATTGACTCCTAGTGAGCTAGGCTAGAGCAAGTGTGTCTCCGTTTTCTTTCAGATCAAGTTCGAGTGAGCGTGTCACGTAATCGTATGAGTGTGTCTTCTTTATCTTCTCCTCCCCCATATATGGTAAGTCCTTCTCCTTTTTACCGTTTTATGATCTAATCCTATCGTATCTTCAACGCCGGGAGTGATTATAGGGATTCTGCCATTAATTGTTGCTATTACGGTGGTGTTTGAATGCTATGGTCGTTGCTCAATCTAAGCATTTAATGCTCTGCGGGATTTTCACGACCTGTCGGATAGTGTTCGACCAGAGAAGCTTCGACGCCTCCTCTGGACTCTCCCCTGTTCCTCCGATCTGTCTTGGGCCTGGGCCCATTTTGCTCGATCCATCTTCCAAGGGGGATGCTAGGCCCAACATTCACCATCTGTTGACCAATCAAATTCCAAGTATTTTATACATTAATATTTCTCCAAAATACTTAATGTAATAAAATTAACTCAGAGTAGATCAACTGGGTAATTTATATAGATGAACTTCAAACCGAGTTACTAGGTTCTACAACCTCAAATCGTAACGAGGGAACTGAGAATTCAAGCCTTACTGGAGATGGCGAACCACCTCGGCTTTATCCGAGTCCCTTTGAAGAGAACAGAATGCACCCATATCTACGGGCGACGAGAAGAGAGTTTTAGTCTTTCTAGATATAGAAGTGAACTTCCATATCAGACTAAAGAAGAAGGCACGACTATGAACGGTTAAAAATTTTCATTCGAAAATTCAGAGCCTTTGAAAACATTTCTCAATTTCAAACGAGTGATCGATTTATAAAAGTTTTGTTCCAGTAAAACATTTTAAACCCGACCCGTAAGAAAAAAATTTCGGCTCTGATACCAAATCTGTAACACCCCCAATCTCCTCTTGAAAGTATTACTGCCAGTGACCTCAGATATTACATCCCGAAGTCACCCCAGGCTTTTCCAGTTGATATAAACCATCAAACCACAGTTATAATACCAAATATCATAACTTTTATAAAACCAAAGTCTCAGAATTATAACATAATTCCAAATTCAACAAAATACAGAATTAGAGTTATTACAGCGGAAGTCTTTGAAATAACAACAGGGTGTTGATCGAAAGGATCACCCGTCAAGGATCTTAACCTGAATAAACTTGTCAAAAACACCGTTTGTCTTTACAGTCGTTCTTGCCTTCTTGGATCTGTAACATATCTGATGTGCCGAATCGAACGGATGACACCAGCCAACCATGCAGAGAACAATTACGGTTGGTTAGTCTAATGAAAGACTATGCAAGGGTATAAAGCAGAGTGGTTCAAAGTAGTCGTATTAGGTTAGACTCATCGTCCTCGAATCAAAACCGATAACGATAGTCAACCACCATACTCTACTGAAACATATGAAAAGGCATGAACAAGAGAAGATTCTGAAGACCAAGTCTTACAGTAATCAACCCAAAGAAGATTCCAACGAAATGAATCTTATCGGAAATATGACAAATGTTGGGAAACTTAAATAATCATAGAATCACAGTATCGCATACGAGCGATTTAAAAGTTAAGACGAGCTTTCCTAGCTGCACTATCGCCTAGCTACACTACTCGCCGAAGGTATATTAATTATGTGCGTCAAGAGCACTTATCTGATTTAATTCCAAAACCCACATCATGTTATAAGCTTTTAAATATATGTTCTGTCACGCAGGACATATATCGAAAGAATGGACCTCGCAGAGTCCAAGCCTCTGGACCTATATCGAAAGAATGGACCTCGCAGAGTCCAAGCCTCTACACCCGTAGGGTCTTGATCGCCCTTATCCCCAAGTTATAAAGAAATGAATGGACCTCACAGTGTCTAGGCGTTCCTACGAATACTCGTGCTAACTAACAGTTCAACACAGTAATAATCCATATTAAAGCCTTCCAGGCAATTATCATAACCATATATCTATAATAGCGTTGATCTAGCAGATATACAACCTATTATAATATCATATTCTTTTCATCATATAATTTATCAAAACTGTTCCCAACATAAACAGTAAATCATTCCAAATTAATTAACAACTAACAATTGATAATTAATGGAAGTATGGAATGATGAGCAAGAGCGAACCGCCACTTGCCTTTGGTTAGTCGAGCTTGAACAAAGCTTAGCAACAAGATGTATCTGGGTTCGAAACTGGGACAGATCCTGGACGATAAATCCCTCTAGAACTACCCATAACGAGACCCTAATTTAGATCCAATATCCACGTATATGAATCTAAAAGAATACAAAAAGGAATCGAAGGAACCAAGCCTCGCTCGAAGCCAAACACCCAAGAACACACACACGAACCCAGCCTACCGCGGGTGCGGTCGGCCCTCACCGTGGGGTGCGGTGGGGTGCGGTCGTGCCTTGCCGCGGGTGCGGCGAGATGACAGAGGCGAGGGTTCTTCGACGGATTTTCGGGGAGAAACTCACCCAAATCGATTCGTTCGACTTCGATTCGTTATGGTTTTGATCTCCCACCACCTTAGATCTTGATTAACACTTAAGAGCACCTTTGTAAACACTCAAAGGGGTTCGATCTCTTCTCAAACGAAACTCACAAGCTTGCCAACAATGGAGATTTCAGAGGAATTTCAGAGGAAGAAGATGAAGCTCATCTATGGCTTTTCCTCTACGGTTTCCTCCCTTTTTATAGCCCAAACAAGGAGCTTACCCACAAATGACATCAAGGAGGAGGTGGCCCGACCAGATAGATAGGCTAGAAGCCAGCTAAGGCGAGCTACGGCCTGTGACTTATCGCGATGACATTAGAGCTGACGATGGCCGCGGGGTGCGGCAGGGTGCGGTGGGGGTACGGTGGCCGACTCGTGACCGCCACTGGCATTGGCCTTTGCCGCGGGTGCGGCAGGGTGCGGCCAGGGTGCGGTCAAGGCCATTTTTGCCCCCTTTCGTCCGTTTTGTCTTTTCTTATCAAGTGGTTAAATATTCTTAACCCCGTGTTAAATATATTCGTACACGAACAACTTTTTAACCCAAAAATACATTAACTGTATTTTATATTACTCAGAAAAATATTACAGAGATCAAACATCTCATAGAATGTCCGCACTTCTCTGAATTTAATCTGACTTGTAATATGGGCAAGAGAAAATTTCAAAATTATCCTTACAAAATGAGGAATATTACAATATCATCCACATACAAAAGCACATACAAAGGAGAACTGCTTTTCATGCCTTTAAAATATAAGCAAGTGTCATAACTACTTCTAGTAAAGCCAAGGTTTCTCATGCATGAATCAAATTTTATGTTCCACTGCCTAGGGGATTGCTTTAAACCATAGATAGACTTCTTAAGTAAACACACATGTTCATTTTTAGTCTCATCAGTAAAACCCTTAGGCTATTTCATATATATAGTTTCATGCAAGTCACCATGCAAGAAAGCAGTCTTAACATCCATTTGTTCAAGTTCCCAGTCAAACACAGTAGTCATAGCCAAGAGAAGTCTCAAAGTTTTATACTTAACAACATGGGCAAATATATCATTGTAGTCAAGCCCTTCCTTTTGAGAGAACCCATTAGCTACAAGTCTAGCCTTATATCTAGGAGGATTGATAGACCGGAAACCGGTGTCGTTTTCCTGTCAAAGTAATCCTAATTCACCTACTAAAGAGTATAGCAAGCAAGTCAGGGTCGATCCCACAGGGAGTCGGTTATCTGCATGCAATAACGTGTGACTAACAAATAACAGGAGGGGTTTTGGAATAATCGCAGGATGACCAAAGATGCAAGTAATAACAGAAGAAGAAATATAATGAGGGAAAGTATTCCACCCGACAAATATCCACACCACAATGCAATAGGTTGATCACTGAAAACTATCTTTCCAAGTTCTTTTACTATCTTATAATTGTTCCCATCCTGATCATGAATACTATCGATTCTCACAGTTGTCGATAGACTTATTACTATGCCACTGATAAAATACCTCTGATTCTCACAGTTGTCGGTGTACTTCACCACTAACACAACAATAGCAATGCAAACAAGGATATAGGATACATGCAAGTAGAAAGACGTACAAGTACTCACTCCCCTACTCACATGCAACTGATTCTCACTCACAATTGTACGCTCGGAACCCCTATACGCACAATTGTGTTTACCACTAGATATGCACTCGGAACCCCTACATGCAATCCTAGCAATATGATAGATGTCGAAAAACCTAGTTAGCTACGCTAGAAGAATCAACATAAATCAATCCAACTTAATAAGATATAGAACACGGAATAGAAATCTCACAACCAATTCATCGTCATGCTTCAATTGTCTAGCGAAACACGGAATAAATCAAAAGTGTTTAGCTATCCATTGTTCAAAAACCTAGAAGTTGAATAGACAAAAGAGAGAGGACCGAACTCCTTTCTAAATTAGCCAAAGAGATCTTATAAAGGTTCTTAGAAAATTAACCTAGCAAACAAAATAAGGAAATAAAATATAATAAGACATAAAATCCACATATACTAAAATAGAAACAAATGACACGCTGGCCGCACAATCTTCTCTTCCACTGCGAGGCGGTATGGATCACCGCGAGGCGGTGGCATCTGGCGCGGGGCGCTTCTCTGAGGATCACCGCCGGGCCGTGGTGACTTCAGGCGCGGGGCGGTATTGGCCAACTTCTTCATACTTCATCTTCTATCCTCTTCACTAAGCTGTAAAACCTTCATATATGTACTGCTTCAACTCTTCCCCTGGACTACAGACTTCGCCTAATTCTACGCCAAAACTTCATCTAAATTGTGTCAATAATCACTAGTTAAGGTGCATGAAATGACACCTATCAAATATCCCCACACTCAGACCTTTACTCATCTCGAGTAAATCAAATCAATCATACTCCACTCATCAAATATCAAGGCCTCAGGAAGTGTGACAACTGATGATACCAATGACTACAACAGCACAGCAATCAGCCTCAGACAACCAAAACACATGATGCGAGATGAATTTATTCCTAACTCATGTCTAGCTTCGTATTGCTTCAAAGTGGCCTGCCCGAACTCCTTATACCACCTCTTCTTATGACGCCTCGCCAATAGGTAGAGAGAAATCCTAGAATCACTCTTCTTCTTTTTCGCTCATCTTGCCGAGGTGCCCTTTCGGGTTTTCACCAAGCCACTCATTTCATTTTACTAGACGTCTCACATGTGCTCACATCACTCCAGTCCACTTTTGCCCTGGTCTATACCAGTCGGACTACCTGCTTTTTACCTGAGCTGCCCTTGCGGGTTTTCGGCTCATCCCAGGATTTTGATTGCCTTTTCAAATATGTTTGGCTTCTTTTTTTAGGCTAAGAAAACTGAAATGCAAGAATAAAATGTGTACACTAGCTATGATAAACAGTGAGTCAAAATCCCTCCCCACACTGGAAACACACATTGTCCTCAATGGAAAGACGAAAATAAAACAAAATAGGGAGAAAAGAACAAAGACTCACGGGAAAGGTGGATACGGTGGAAAGCTCGGTGGAGGTGGATGCCGCCTAAAGTATTGCTCCTGCATGAAGGCCTCATCGGCACTCAGCTGGTCCGTGATGTCGCGTGAAATGTCAGCCTGTAAAGTCTGCAGCCGAGCCATCGTCGCCTCGTTCGCAGCCTCCTGATGCAGCGTGAAGGCATCAAAACGGATGAACATCTCGTCCCAAGAAAACTCAGAAGGCGATGCAGATGTGGAGGCAACGTTAGAAGCAGGGGGATCGACATCCATAAACATGGGAATAGCAGCCGGCGGATCAGCCTCATCGTCGGAGGGAATAATTTCAGCGTCAGATGGGATGTACCAGCCTGTGAAATCTCGCGAGTAGGCCAAAGGACGAGGGAGGCGCAATAGGTGACCTCCGTAGGAGCACCACGGATATTGCCCCTGAGATACGGTCAGCATACCACACCGTCGCAGATATGGAATGTCGTAGCGAATAGGCAAGAGCGGCTGAGGAATGGTGTCCATCGAAATCCTGGCCGCAGCAACCAAGGTGATCAGTCCACCCTGAACAATGTCTCGCGTGGCGCCCTCGCGAATCTGCGTTAGCTCATGCAGCCATATGACCACCCATCCAGGGGTCACCTCATCCAAAGGATCAATCATTGGGGAGAAAAGACCAAGGCGCTTTAGAGAAACCTTTCTCTCCTCCATACACCCACAAAAAGTCCGAAGCAACACAGTGTAGACCAAGTGGAAACAGGGGTGGACAATCTTGTTACAAATCTCCTTCCTCTTTTGATATTCAGCCATTCCCGTTGCGGTGGTCCAGAATTCCTTACTGTTCGCCTTGTCGGGACCCTGCCTCCACTTCTCAGTAGCTGGTTTCGACACACCCAGCCGCTCCCAAATTTCCTCTATAGGAATACCATAACTCCGACCCTCATATTTGAAGGTGATACCCGCTAGGAGTTTCTGCTCCCTACCATCAATGATTTGTCGCGTGTGGTTTCGAGACAAAGTGGCTATAAACTGGTAGCAGAGTTCAGGGAATACGGGGACGCATTTGTCCAGGAAGCCCCCCAATCCCATCTTGTCCAGACATTGTTGAGTCATTTCTAACAAACCCAATTCAGCAAGCGTTCCCCTATCAAAGAAACGAGTCGGCTGTACGTGTCTCGCTGATACCACATCGTACACCCTACACTCCTCATCGGTCATCCCAACCTTCCTAGCTCTCGACATTGTATAAGGAAATAGGCTCTCGAATCAAAAGAACTAGGCAAGGAAGACTTACAACCCGCTGAAGAAAGAATATGAGGGCCACCGCGGGGCGGTGATGATTACTGAGCGTAGTGGCCGGGCCGCGGCGGAGTGGATGCGGGGCGGCGACTGTTCACCTTCTTCTCCAAATTCAAAATCCGATCTGCACGAGGCGGCGAGACTACAACGCGAGGCGGCGAGACTGTTCGATTCCTCCTCTATCACCACCGAACAACCGGAAGAACACCCAGATTGCACCGATCACTCCACCAGATCAAAATGTCACCCCCCCCCCCCCCAACTACTAACCACCACGGGGAAGTTCGGAAATCATTACAAAGGGAGGTTTGGGTAGAGAAGATCAAAGATGGGTTAAAGGTTGCCACTACCAAGGCTAGGAACAAGGGAGATTGGGGCGGGTAAAGCTTTGGGTTAAGGTGTGGAGATCTTGGAATGGGGGGGGGGGGGCGGCAGAGAGAGAGACGGGGAAGGGAACGAGGGATTAGGGTTTGGCGGGAGAGTTTATGGGGTGATAAGTGTAAAAGTATGAAGTAGGTACCGGACCGCGGGGCGATCCAACTGACACCGTCAAATCCTTCGTATCCAACTCAAGAAATAAAAAATATTACTCACCCGTTTAAGGTTTTTTCGGGGCCCTTCATTTCTTGTATTTTTTTTTTTTGGGAAATCATACTAGACTTCCACCGCGGGGTGGTGAGATCCACCGCGTGGCAGTGGAACGAGCTGGGTACTACGTTTCTTCTCGGATTTACTTTTGTACCTGAAATGTGAGTAACAAGTGGACGAAACAAAACAAAAATAAACTACGAAAATAATCTAATGAAAAGGAAATATCAAATAACTAACCCGGGTTGCCTCCCGGACAGCGCCTTGGTTAACGTCGTTGGCTCGACGTAGGCTGTGGCTCACCCTGTTTCAGCTTCAGGGCTTTCGAAACGTATTGCATCAACATGGGTTGGATCGAAGCCTTCGTAATAGGGTTTCAGCCGGTGGCCATTCACTTTGAAGATGTTGCCTGTCTTGGGGTTTGTCAGTCCGATGGCACCGTGGGGGTGAACTTCAGCAACTTCATAAGGACCCGTCCATTTGGACCTCAGTTTCCCAGCAAAGAGCTTGAGCCGGGATTGAAATAGGAGGACCTTATCTCCTGGCTTAAAATCCTTTCGCAGAATATGCTTGTCATGCCACTGCTTGGTCTTCGCCTTATAGTTAACAGAGTTCTCATAGGCTTCAAGGCGTAATTCCTCCAGTTCTTGCAGCTGCAGCTTACGGAAATCCCCCACTTCATCCAGTTGCATGTTGCATTTCTTTATTGCCCACCACGCTTTATGCTCGAGCTCTACGGGGAGGTGGCAAGCTTTTCCAAATACCAGCCGGAAAAGGGACATTCCTATCGGAGTCTTGAAAGTTGTACGGTATGCCCACAGCGCATCATTGAGCTTGGTGCTCCAATCCCTCCGATTAGCTGCTACTGTCTTCTCCAGTATAGATTTAATCACTCTGTTGGAGTTCTCGGCCTGCCCATTAGTTTGAGGATGGTAGGCCGTAGAGATTCTCTGGTTAACGTGATACTTCTTCAGTAGGGCAGTCACTGTCTTGTTGCAGAAATGGGTTCCCCTGTCACTAATTAAAGCTTTGGGTATTCCAAATCTTGAGAAAATATTTTCCTTGAGAAAACATGCCACAACTTTAGAATCATCAGTCCTGGTGGCCTTCGCTTCCACCCACTTGGAAACGTAGTCCACCGCAAGCAATATATATAGATTCCCATGAGAGCTAGGAAAGGGTCCCATAAAATCCATTCCCCAAACATCAAAGACCTCACAAAATATTAACGATGATTGCGGCATTTCATTCCTTCTGGTGATGTTTCCAACCCGTTGGCATCGATCGCAGGATTTGCAGAAGGCATAAGCATCCCTAAAGATGTGTGGCCAAAAAAATCCTGCCTCCAATACTTTCCTAGCAGTCCTATTTGCTCCAAAATGACCCCCACATGCTTCAGAGTGACAAAAGTTGAGGACAGATTGTACCTCATTGTCTGGGAGGCATCGGCGCCCTACCTGATCGACACAATGCTTCCACAGGTAAGGATCATCCCACACATAGTGGCGAGCTTCTCTCCGTATCTTCGCCTTTTGAGCTCTGGTGTAATCTGGGGGTATTTCCTCTCGAACCAGATAGTTGACGATATCTGTGTACCAAGGTCTGAAAGAACGGATTCCGAAGACGTCTATGGCTATGTGAGAGGGAGGGTCAGAGGTGTCTCCAGAGCAAAGTGTGACTCCAGAGATGTGACCGCGGGGCGGTGCTATTGCTGCGGGTCGCGGTGGGCCTTCCTGGTTCTCACGTAAATCTACCGCTGGGTCGCGGTGGTCACTACCGCGGGGCGGTGACATCTCCAACTTCATACTGGCTACGACTCGCCGGGTAGTGGTGGTGGGGACCGCGGGGCGGTGTTTGTTTTCTGAACTTCCTTCGATTATAAAAAGTGTGTCATCTGGGAAGGTGCCATGAATGGGGTTCTATTCTCCGGGCTTATCTTCCTCATGGACGAGCCTACTCATGTGATCTGCTACTAGGTTCTCTGCTCCTTTCTTATCATGGATCTCCACATCAAATTCAGTGAGAAGGAGAACCCATCGGATTAGTCTCGGCTTTGCTTCTTTCTTCGTCATCAGGTAACGAAGAGCAGCATGATCTGTGTAGATAATCACCTTGACTCCCAAAAGATATTGCCTGAACTTTTCCAAGGCAAAGACAACCGCCAACATTTCCTTCTCAGTGGTGGAGTAGTTCCTCTGGGCTCCATTCAGAGTCATGGAGGCATAATGAATCACATGGGATGCCCGTCCCACTTTCTATCCTAGAACTGCTCCAACTGCATAATCGTTGGTGTCACACATGATCTCAAATGGGCGAGACCAGTCAGGTGCCTGAATGATAGGTGCACTTGTCAGACGTTCTCTCAGGCAATCAAACACTTTCTTGCACTCATCAGTGAATGCGTAGGTCACTTCCTTCTTCAGTAGTTCGCATAGGGGTGAAGAGGTTTTTGAGAAGTCCTTGATAAATCTTTGGTAGAAACCTGCATGACCTAAAAAGGACCGCACTTCACGCACATTAGTAGGATAAGGCAAAGACTGAATTACATCAATCTTCGCCTTATCGACCTCAATACCCCTAGCAGAGACAATATGACCCAGTACTATCCCCTGTTCTACCATAAAATGACACTTTTCATAATTTAAAACCAAATTGGTATCAACACATCGTTTGAGTACGAGGGCCAAATGGGTTAAACATGAATCAAAGCTAGTCCCGTGCACTGTAAAGTCATCCATAAATACCTCGATGAATTTCTCAACATATTCAGAGAAGATACTAACCATACATCGTTGAAATGTACCGGGTGCGTTACACAATCCGAATGGCATTCTGCGGTATGCAAAGGTGCCAAAGGGACATGTAAAAGTGGTTTTCTCTTGGTCTTCTGGCGCAATGGCCACCTGGAAGTATCCTGAGTATCCGTCGAGAAAACAATAGTAGGGGCGCCCAGCAAGGCGTTCTAGCATTTGATCAATAAAGGGCAGAGGGAAATGGTCTTTCCGAGTTACCGCATTCAGCTTACGGTAATCGATGCACACTCTCCATCCTGTGGTGGTCCTAGTGGGAACTAACTCTCCTTGTTAATTCTCCACTATAGTAATACCTCCTTTCTTAGGGACCACCTGGGTTGGACTTACCCATTGGCTATCCGAAATAGGGAAGATCATATCAGCCTTGAGGAGTTTTAGCACTTCTTTCTTCACCACTTCCATCATCGGAGGATTGAGCCTCCTCTGTGGCTGCCTGGATGGTCTAGCTCCGTCTTCAAGTAGAATCCGATGCATACAAGTCGAGGGACTTATCCCTTTTATGTCTGCAATGGTCCATCCAATCGCGGTTTTATGCTCCCTGAGCACGCCTAATAGCTTCAATTCCTGGTCCGCAGATAGCTTGCTAGACACAATGACCGGCAGGGTGTCGTTGGCTCCAAGAAAAGCGTACTTGAGATGGTCTGGCAGCGGCTTCAATTCGATCTCGAGAGCCTGTTCAACAGAAGGAACGAGCCTTTCACTCGGGCTTAGTAAAATGGGGCCAACGCCCAAAGGATCTGCAGAGTACTTACCATGGGTATCCAGCTGAGCGATGACTTCCTGCATGTTAGAGGGTAAAGAGTATTCCTCATAGGACAAGTCCAAATTATTTTCAACGATGGTCATCAACTCATCAGGACCAGAAATATCAAAGACATCTTGTGTAATAGAATCGATCACATCAATGGAGCATAGAGAATGGTCTTCAGCGGGGTGTTTCATGGCTTCATAAATGTTATATTCCACCTTCTCCCCGTCAAATTCCATCGAAAGTGTCCCACTTTGCAAATCAAGTTTAGTCTTAGCAGTTTTTAAAAATGGCCTACTAACAATATAGGAGTTGCCTTCGTATCTGTTTCCATATCTAAGACATAAAAATCTGCAGGGAATATCAATTTATCAACCATAACAAGGACATCCTCTATTACTCCCCTAGGGTAGACACTAGACCTATCAGCCAATTGAATTACAATTCTTGTTTCCTGCAGAGGTCCAAGTCCAAGATATTCGTAGAGAGAATAGGGTAACACATTAATGGAGGCACCAAGATCAATCATGGCTTTTTCAAACTTAGTGTCTCCAATAATACAAGGAATGCTCCACATACCTGGGTCTCCGCATTTCTTTGGCATACGCCTCTGGAATACAGCAGATACGCGTTCGCTAACCTTGACTTTTTCCTTGCCCTTCAGCTTCTGGTTTCTTTTTATAGTGCACAGCTCCTTTAGAAACTTGGCATACCTCGGTACACTCTTGACGAGCTTGAGGAGTGGGATGTTCACCTCACACTTACTGAAAGTGTCGAAGAGATCCTTGTGACTCTCCTTTCCTTTAGTGCCTCCGGAAAGGGGGCAGGTGGCTTCTCAGATCCAAGGGGAGGGAAGTTGGGATGTGTATAGGGATCCTCTTCTTCCTCAGGTAAATCTACGAGCTCTGGGCTTTCACCGCGAGGCGGTGGACTCACCGCGGGGCGGTGTGGATCACCGCGGGGCGGTGGAAATGGCGTAGGATTACTGGGGGCTACCGCCGGGGCGCGGTGGGAGTCACCACGGGGCGGTGACGTTGGCTCATTGTCAATTTCGATTTCAGCATTATCGTCCTTTTTAGCCGTAGGGGCGACTTGTAATTCCCTGCCACTTCGTAGGGTTACTGTGTTTGAAGCCTCTTTTATGCCCTCTTTTCTCCACCCAGCAACCTCATCGGATAATTGGAACATGGCCTTCTTTATGCTCTTAATGTTGGCCTCGGTAGTTTGCACATGCGATGTAAAGTGCATTGTTAGGGCCTTGAGCATTTCTTCGGTTGAGGAGGGGCTGCTAGTAGTTGGTGGATCATCAAAGCGAGGTTGTTGCGGCGGCTGTTGATCATATTGAGGTTTAACAGGCCTGTAACCTTCAGCAGCGTACACTTCAGCAATAGTGATATCCTGTAGTTGGGGGCAGGCGTTGGTGTTATGAAATGGACCGGTGCAAATTCTACAGCCGGCATGCTGTTAAGGCTCTTCTTGCTTGCCCATCCCCACAATGGCCTTCTTCAAAGAGGCAATTTCTTGCGATACATGTGAATCGTTGGAGAAGACAGCGTCAACTAATCTGGTCCTTGGGGGTTCGTCAAAATCCCTTATACCCTCAGCCATATCACGAAGTTTGGTCATGGCTGTGTCGGGGGTCATATTCAGGATACTACCACCACATGTAGCATCAATAATTCTTCTTTCATCATCCATCAGCCCGTTGTAAACATAGAGCACCAGAGATTTCTTCTCAAAACCATGGAACGGGCAACTAGCGTAGAGTCGCTCGAACCGTTTGCAATAGTCATAGAGGGTATCTTCCTCACCTTGTTCAATGCTGGTGATTTCCCTTTTCAAGGCGTTTGCCATCTTGATTGGAAAATAGCGTGCGAGGAAACCCTTATGCAGCTTAGCCCATGAATCTATGCTCCCTCCAAGCAGATGATAATACCAGTCTTTAGCATCGTCTTTAAGAGTGAACCCGAAGGCTCTCATTTTAATCTGATCCTCAGTAACATTGGTTGGTTTGATGCTCATAACGACGTTGTGGAATTTATTCAAATAAGAATGGGGTCCTCTCCACTTCGTCCATAATATCTCGGGAGTAATCGTATCACTCCTGTTCTGAGCTCAAATGTTACACCATCAGCAAGGGGCGGAATGATTACAACCAAAGGCTGCTGTATCAGATCTGGTGCAGTCAATTGTCGGAGTGTCTGAGCCATTCGTACCTGTCTCTGTATGAACTTCAACAAGTAGCGAATCAGTAGCAAAGGTGCGGATCGTAAGATAGATCCACACCGCAGTCAATCACAAATAATCACAAACAGAGTATTTGACTCCCTGGCAACGGTGCCAAATTTGACAGACCGGAAACCGGTGTCATTTTCCTGTCAAAGTAATCCTAATTCACCTACTAAAGAGTATAGCAAGCAAGTCAGGGTCGATCCCACAGAGAGTCGGTTATTTGCATGCAATAACGTGTGACTAACAAATAACAGGAGGGGTTTTGGAATAATCGCAGGATGACCAAAGATGCAAGTAATAACAGAAGAAGAAATACAAGGAGGGAAAGTATTCCACCAGACAAATATCCACACCACAATGCAATAGGTTGATCACTGAAAACTATCTTTCCAAGTTCTTTTACTATCTTATAATTGTTCCCATCCTGATCATGAATACTATCGATTCTCACAGTTGTCGATAGACTTATTACTATGCCACTGATAAAATACCTCTGATTCTCACAGTTGTCGGTGTACTTCACCACTAACACAACAATAGCAATTCAAACAAGGATATAGGATACATGCAAGTAGAAAGACGTACAAGTACTCACTCCCCTACTCACATGCAACTGATTCTCACTCACAATTGTACGCTCGAAACCCCTATACGCACAATTGTGTTTACCACTAGATATGCACTCGGAACCCCTACATGCAATCCTAGCAATATGATAGATGTCGAAAAACCTAGTTAGCTACGCTAGAAGAATCAACATAAATCAATCCAACGTAATAAGATATAGAACACGGAATAGAAATCTCACAACCAATTCATCGTCATGCTTCAATTGTCTAGCGAAACAAAAGTGTTTAGCTATCCATTATTCAAAAACCTAGAAGTTGAATAGACAAAAGAGAGAGGACCGAACTCCTTTCTAAATTAGCCAAAGAGATCTTATAAAGGTTCTTAGAAAATTAACCTAGCAAACAAAATAAGGAAATAAAATATAATAAGACATAAAATCCACATATACTAAAATAGAAACAAATGACACGCTGGCCGCACAATCTTCTCTTCCACCGCGAGGCGGTATGGATCACCGCGAGGCGGTGGCATCTGGCGCGGGGCGCTTCTCTGAGGATCACCGTCGGTCCGTGGTGACTTCTGGCGCGGGGCGGTATTGGCCAGCTTCTTCATACTTCATCTTCTATCCTCTTCACTAAGCTGTAAAACCTTCATATATGTACTGCTTCAACTCTTCCCCTGGACTACAGACTTAGCCTAATTCTACACCAAAACTTCATCTAAATTGTGTCAATAATCACTAGTTAAGGTGCATGAAATGACACCTATCAAGGATCCCTAGGATGAGCACCATCTTTAACTTTGTAAATCCATTTACAGTCAATGATCCTAGCATTTTTAGGTTTAGGAACTAACATCCAAGTTTTGTTCACTATCATAGACTGAATTTCATCCCTCATAGCATTCATCCAGTTTTTAACATGCACACATTTTATAGCAACTTCAAATGTCTCAGGGGTGAAAGGACTCACAACAGTTTCAGAAGCAAGGAAAGCAAATTCAATCACATTCAGATCAGTATGCTCATCAAGTAAATTACTCATAAATCTTCTATTATGAATCACAGTCCTATCTCTAGTCAGTTGGTAATCATTTAATCCAGGCAATTCATTCACAGTTTGAGAGGAAGAAGATTCACCAACTTCAGGGACAAAGATAGGGTTACTTACTACTTCCCCACCTAATTGGTGAGGAGGTTGATCTGCACTCTGATCTCCATGGATCAACTCATCTTCATGACCTGATTCTAGGTCATTCTCAGTGTTAGCATCATCATTTGGTGTCTCAGTGAAAGAACTTTGACCACTGTCAAATTCATTTTCACCCTCTAGGCTAGCTTCATGTGACAGATAGAACCTTGTTTGCTGCTCCCAAGTACATGCATCCTTAGTTGAACTATTAGTCCTTTTCAATTTAAAATGAAATTCGGACTCATTAAAGGTCACACTTCTCGAAGTTATCACTTTGTAACCATGAGGTTGTATAAGCAACAACTTGTAACCCTTAACACCTTCAGGGTAACCCAACATAACACATTTTAAGGCTCTAGGTTGCAACTTTCCTTGTGATATCTGAGAGTAAGCAGTGCAACCAAAGGGCTTCAAATGTTCTAAGTTGGGTTTCTTCTCAGTCCACATCTCTTGTGGTGTTTTGAATTTCACCACAGAAGATGGGGATCTATTTATGAGATAGCAGGCAGTAGTAACTGCCTCTCCCCACAAAGAAGGTTTCATACCAGCACTTATGAGTAGACACCTTGCCTTTTCAAGCAAGGTTCTATTCATTTTCTCAGCAATGCCATTCTGCTGAGGAGTGCCAGGTACAGTGAGGTGTCTCTTGACCCCAGACTCTTTGCAATAAGAATTAAAAGCAGCATTACAAAATTCTAAGCCATTATCTATTTTAAGACACTTAAGTTTCTGGTTTGACTCATTTTCAACAGCAGTTTTCCAGTTTTTGAAAGTTTCAAAGGCCTCATCTTTAGTTTTTAACAAGTACACCCACATCAGACAGAGAAGCACACATAAGGAGTTCATAAGGATAATCATCATGAGTTTCACACAAAACAGCAGATTCATTGGTCTTTTTATCCTTTTCATCTTTAGATTTCTTCAAACAATCTTTGATAAAATGTCTAGATTTGCCACAGTAGAAACAGTTCTTGTTATCCTTTTTATCATTATCATGCTTGTCATTTTTCTTGAACTCTTTCTTAGAAAAAAACTTGTTGTTGTTTTTAGTCTTTCCTTTAGCCATTAAGACCTCAGTCTTAGAGTCAGTTTTCTTGTCAGTTTTAGACTTGAATACTTTCATGATCTCATTCTTCTCTAATATAGCTTCAATTATCTTTTACTTAGTCAATTTTTCAGAGCTATACTGAATAACATCCTTGAAAGTATCAAACTGAGAATGCAAGGAACTTAACAACAACACAGCTTGGTGGGTGTCAATAATTTTGTCATCACATCTTTCAAGTTCTTGAGTCATCCCCAAGAACTTGTCCAAGTTTTCATTTAGAGACAGGTTAACATCCATTTTGAAAGTAAACAGTCGACACAACAAGGAAATTCTACTAGGCAAAGACTTAGTCAAGTAAAGATCCTCTAATCCTTTCCAGAGAGATTTAGTGTCAGAAAAACTTACAACCTGACGAGCCACGTTGTCAGTTAACCTTATCATTATCTCTGAATGAGCTTGTTCATCCATTTCAGCCTTAGCTTCCTCAGTGATCAGCAGACAAAGTGCCCTTTACTGCTTTCCAACACTTTTCTTTAATCAGAACTGCTTTCATCTTGACTTGTCACATTGCAAAGTCAGATGTTCCATCATAGGGTTTAACCCTTACAGAGTTCTCTGCCATCACAACACACAAGTAGTGAATAAGACAAAAGAAGCAACAAGAAAGAAATAAGCAAGACTGAAAGAGAAACACACAAGAAACCAAGACTCTCAGAGTATCTAAAGTTCACAGGATAAAGCTTACACGTCTACAGAGTGTTATTCCTTTAACAAAATAAAGGGAAAACACAGAGGGCTTCGTCCAAGAAGAACAAAAGACACAGAGTATGAACCAACGGGGATTTACAGCACACAGAGAGTCTGTAGAACCCCAAGAGTTTTTGTGCCACTCAACCACTTTACACTCCTGAGCAAGAGCAGAGAGAATAAAGTGACAGACACAGAAGAAAGGGTAAATTTCTTTCTTTCCAGATCTGTAAACTGTGACAATCGCCTTAAAGTTCCAGGTCCCAAAGGTCACTAAAAGCAACCTTTGACTGGAAATAGCAAAAGACAGAATCTTAGACAAGAAAGAAGAGAAAACGCCAAACCCTAAAAACAAGTTTTTGTCACATGAAAAACTCAACGGAAGCCAAATCAAGAGCCAAAGCTCTGATACCAATTTGTAATCACAAATTCTCTATCCACCTTGATTGTTCGGAAATAAGGTAAAGCAATTAAGGACAAAAAACTCAAAAAGCGAAAGAGAGCAAAGTGGACACGAGAGTTGTTAACGCAGTTCAGACAAAGTCCTACGTCTGCGGAGCCTCAAGAGGGGAGACTCAACCAATTCCACTAAGCAGGCCAAGCGCCAGTTCGATTTACATGCAAGCACACAAGCGGCAAAGACAAGAACAAAGAAGAAACAAAGGCACAAAGCAAAACAGAAAACAAGACGAGAAAGAGAAGAAGAGTCCCCAGTGGGACACCGCAAGGCTTTCAGAAAATCCTTGCACCAAGCGACTCCAACGAGCTCCACATGATCTTCTCTATCTCTCAAGCCCCTCTGTTTTTTTCTTTCTTTCGTGGTCTCAAGCTTTCAGAGGAGACGCCATGGAAGCCACAGAGAGCTCGGAGCTCTGGGAGGAGCAAAAGCTCTCAAGGATTCCAAACGTCACACATAGAATATGCGAGAGAGTGACGGCTACAGTGGCTCAGAGAGGGCTTAAATACTCAAGCCCTAAATAGCCAAAACGCCGTCGTCTTCTTAGTCGGTGAGAGAGAGCTCCAGAAATGTGCCAAACACTGCGTTTTACTTAAGGAGTCATCTGGCCCAGAAACAGAAGAGGCCCATTAAGCACACCACAGAGAACAGGCCCAACAAGCATCAGAACACAACACCGGCAAACACATGAGTCCATCTGAGTTCCTTAGCCACAGCATGGCTAAGTCACAATGGACCCATATGGTCTGCTCGAGCCATGTTCCCCTGGTCCTAGTCTCTACCTAGCCTATGTGCTTGCATTTACATAACAGAACTTAAGCTAAATATTACAACATAGGATTAATGACATAACAAAACCCAATTACAAGCGCTTTCGTGTAGGTTTCAACAAAGATCCCAAATTCCCAATTAAGTCAAAGAACATTCGAGAAAGAGGGGGGAAAACCCTAATTTTGAAAAATCTCTCTCTCTCTCTCTCTCTCTCTCTCTCTCTCTCTCTCTCTCTCTCTCTCTCTCTCTCTCTCTCTCTCTCTCTCTCTCTCTCTCTCTCTCTCTCTCTCTCTCTCTCTCTCTCTCTCTCTCTCTCTCTCTCTCTCTCTCTCTCCCTCTCCGAGAGCATGAGAATTGCATGGATTTGGAGGTGAAAAAACTTAAAGGAAAAGGACCCAATTTCACAATCTCAAGTGTTGATTTGCAGAGAGCATTATTTAGTGAAGATGGAGTTTGGATAGGTTGATAAGCATTAGAGATTTTAGCTGCCAACTTCCATAACGGTCATTATTTTTGGAGTGGGTGGCAACTTCAAGTTCCAAAGAGCTCCTGAGATTAGTGGGGCAACTACTCGAGAGACGACTACTCGAGAGACGTCGGTCACGCCAATGCGGGGATTAGTGGGGCTCCTGAGTAGTTGGTATCTTATATATTACTCGAGAGACGTCGGTCACACCAATTTCTTATATCTTTCTTTTACCAAAAAGGGATATACGAAATTATCAAATTATTATTATTATTCGATATTATTTCTTATATAATATATAATAAATCAAAATTTATTATTATAATATTTTTTGGGTGGAAGAGATGAGGTGACATAGTTCAGAGACCGACACATAGGCAGAATGAATGTGATGACGACACGTATGCGAATTGAACGTGAGACCGACACGTAGGAAATATGCTTCTGTGCTTTAGTATATATATATATCTATATAGAGGGGCGCTCAGGTAAAATGAGTCTTGTGGTGAAACGAATGGACAATTTTAGAGCGTTGGATTGAGGATGATAAATGGCTAGATTAGGAGAGAGAAAATAGGGTGTAGTGGGGGTGTGAATCATGGAATAAATATCACCACCAAAATAGGCAGTTAGAAGGAGATTGGAGAGAGAAAACGTAGATTCTCCAAAATAGGCAGTTATTCGCCACCATCTTTCACGCAGAGCTTCGGTCCAGAAATTTCTAAACCATTCTGCATATCGACACGAAAAATCTGCATATCGACACGAAAAAAATGAATATTGTTATATATAATTTGCATATGTGTTAATCTTGTTCATGTTCCATCGTATATAATGCATCGACTGAATTGAAATACATATGTGTTAATATCAAAGAACATTATCTGAATATCGTTCAAGTATTATTGAATAATTGCTATTCGTGATCATGGCCAATCGTATATATACTAATATTCAAAAACATTGAACAGATATGCACATTGTGGTAATTGATATTCCAATTTAAAACATACAAGTATATTCTGCATATCACTGTACAAAAAATGCATATCACATCCACAAAAATGAATATCATATTTACGGCCAAGGAAATAATCCATAATCGCAAATTGCATATCATACAAGTATATTATGCATATCAGTGTACAATAAATGTATATCCCATCCACATAATTGCATGGCCAGACTCAGCGAGATCTTCCTTGACTGCGCCCGCGGCTTCCTCTCCGCACCCGCAACTTGTTCTTCTCATCTTCTGACGAGAATATCACTCAGCGAGATCTTCCTTGATCGCGCCCGCGGCTCCCTTTCTGCGCCCGTGGCTTATTCTGCATATCAATGTATAGAAAATGCATAACTCATCCACACAAATGAATATCACAATCACAACCAATGAAATAATCTATCATAAAAAATTGCATATCATACAAGTATATTCTGCATATCGATGTATGAAAAATGCATATCATATCCACACAAATGAATATCATATTCACGGTCAAGAAAATAATCTATAATTACAAATTGCATATCATACAAGTATATTCTGCATATCACTGTATGGAAAATGCATATCCCTTCCATACAACTGAATATCACATTCACGGCCTGAAATAATCAATCCAACAACTATTTCGCATATCAATGTATGGAAAATGCATATCTCACCCACATAAATACATATCACATTCACGACCAATGAAATAATCCAATTAATCGGTTAGATGTGAATCATGCATATCACACCCAAAAAACTGAATATCACACCCATAAAATATTTGCATATTCATATAATGTATGATTGTTATCTCAGCATTGAAGTAAACCTTCCAAGTTATGTAGACTCAAATCCGTTTTCAAATTTTAACAGACTTTCTTTTGTATCGCCCTGCACATATATACCATCGAATTATACAACATAGGCGAAGCGAAGCGAAGTTAATAAAAAAAATTAAACATTACATTATGCAGAAACCCATCAATAGTACTAAATACCCAACAGAATTAACCTCTTCTCAGGGGCATTTTGTCGAACACCTTGTGGTTGAACTTCGCAAACAGGGCCATCACCCTCGAGCTTGTCGATCGAGATTCCCCCTTATCATTTTCTCCGGTTTTGTTTGATGATGAACAACCATCAACATTTTCTGGCTCTGATCGATCACAGAAAATAAATAATTACAATCAAAGACTCTTTTTTCGTCTACAATTAACCAGTCTAATTCTTTGACTAGTACAAAAACAAGAAGAAATAAAAGTACACCCCCATCGGAAATCAAAATCTCCTCTTTCAGACACACGAGAACATCAGCTATTAGGAATAGCAATTGAAAACGAATTGGATTTTTTTTTTCTGGAAGTTGCAATAATGTGTGTGTGTGATGTAATGGGGTGCGTAATAGCATCCCCAAATTCAAGCCCCTGTTAGGTTTCGAAAAACCAAAACCCTAAAATTCCAAAAACAACAGATGCCCTAAAATCAACACCAAAATCGAAGCAAAAACAACATATGCCCAATCTGTACTAAGAACAGCAAAATCGTCTCACACATTACATGCCCTAAATTCAACAGCAAAGTCGAAAAATATCTAATGGGTGATGGATGATGAAAAATAACAAACTTGGGGGAAATTTGAAATTATTCCAGATGTTCTAATTGAAAAGAATTACAACAAATCCAAGGCATTTATCGTTTCCCGTCGAGATTTGCGGTTGGGAAACCTTGGGGAAGTCGACGACAACCAGCGTGGAGACGGCGACAACCCACGACAACCTTGGGGGAAGCCGCTTCAATGGAGGAGGGACGGACTGAGAGAGAAAGAGGGAGAGAGGTCTTCAATTGAGAGAGAGAGAGAGAGAGAGAGAGAGAGAGAGAGAGAGAGAGAGAGAGAGAGAGAGAGAGAGAGAGAGAGAGAGAGAGAGAGAGAGAGAGAGAGAGAGAGAGACGGTTGTGGACTGTGGGGGTGAGCGTGAAGATGAGGATGGGAGAGCCTACCGTCAACAATGGAGGATCGAAATGAGGTGGAATGGAGAATATGGAAACGAGGCAGTTGAAGGGGAGTTAATTGTAGAAAGATGATATTTCATATCTCATGAAATCAGAAAATAGAAAGGATTTGGTGTGGGTGATTCCACCTTTTAATTTTGTGTCCCTCCAAATTAAATCTCAACCCTTAATTCTAGTGTAATCCAACGCTCCTTATTTATTCATCCGTTTCACTATAGGAGGTTGTTTTACTTAGAACATAAGTATATATATATATATATATATATATAAGAGACTGATACGTGGACATAATATTCTCTAGACAAGTTTTAGATGGGGCCAATTGACAAGTGTCTGGGACAAAATTAACCATCTATATATGTAGAGGATATCCTTTCCTTCACATGTACGGAGTAATATATAAGATACCAGCCTTATTGATTTGTACTCTTAATTCCAATTAGATTATGGACTAATGGCCAAGTGACCGACGTCTCTCGAGTAGTTGCCCCACTAGTCGTGGAGAACAACCGAGCGGGGATTGTGAAATTGGGTCAAAGAAAATACAATATATAAAAAGATAAAAGTGGTCTAAAATATATAATCCCCGGCCGCCCAATATATATTATTATTATTAATGGCAAGAAAATCCAACTTTGATATTTTTATTGTATTTTGTTTAGGCTTGCACGCCAATGCGGGGATTATTAACGTAGGCAAGTATGGCGCGAAGCCTGGAGGCTCAATAGCTCAGGTCAGAATATATTCGATCAAGTGGTTTTTGTACGTATTAGAATTAAGGTACGTACGTAAATAAAATGGTTTTCTTGGCAGCCCTTGTCCAGGGCGTGGGAGGAGGCTTGCAAATCTCCTGCAGGGAATAACAAGATTGTGATCCCGAAGGGGGAGTACCCAACGGGCCCATGCGCTCTGAAAGGGCCTTGCAAGGGCTCGATTGATATCGAGCTGGCTGGGAACCTCAAGGCCCCGGCTGATCCTGCCGTCTTCAAGGGTTACGATTCCTTCATCAAGATCGAGAACGTCGATCACTTAACCATCACGGCTGTTGCGGGAGGGGGAATCGTTGACGGCCAAGGACATATCGCCTGGAAGCAGAATAACTGTGCTCAGACCGGGACGTGCAACTCACTTCCCTTCGTACGTAAGCCTGTACTTGTCTAGCTTGTTAATTGTATGCATGAGTTTTCACTTTCCAAGAACTCTTTTTTTTATTATCGATCGATGTCTATATAATATATATATATATATATATATGCAGAACTTCCGGTTCAACTTCATAACGAACGCGGTGTTGACCGGACTAACCTCACTGAACAGCAAGCAATTCCACATGAACATCCTGGGATGCACGAACTTCACCCTCACCAAGTGGAAGATCCTGGCCCCGCCGGAGAGCCTCAACACCGACGGCATCCACGTCGGACGCTCGGAGAAAGTGAACTTAATCGACATCCACATCAACACGGGGGACGACTGCGTGTCGGTGGGCGACGGCACCAAGCAGCTCACGGTCCAGAAGGTGACGTGCGGGCGAGGCCACGGCATCAGCGTCGGCAGCCTCGGCCTGTACAAGGACGAGGAGCCCGTCACCGGCGTCCTCGTCAAGAACTGCACCATCAAGAACTCCATGAACGGCGTCAGGATCAAGACGTGGCTTAACTCCTACCCCACCACCGCCTCCAACTTGCACTTCGAGGAAATCATCGTCGAAAACGTCACCAACCCCATCATGCTCGATCAAGGCTATTGCCCCTACGGGAAATGCGGAAAGAAGGTATCATCTCACTCACTCACTAATCTTAGTTATGTCCTAACTCCTAATTAACTTTAGGTGAGATATATATAGGCATTTCAACAGCTTATCTGCATACAGATCGAGGCCGACCTCTTTGAATTGAATTTTATAATATAACATAAAATAAGGAAATTATTGGTTTTGTGTTATATATTCTTTAGTGTTTTTTTTTGTCTCGGTATTCCTAAATTTTTAGCATTGAGAAAATTTCGTTTGTATTAACTAAAATATAGTTATTTTACTATTTTAATTCAAAGTAAAAGCTATTACATTTTCATGATACTAACAACTTACAACTTAGAAATATATATAAAATTTATTACTTACTACATGCTTCTATATTAATTTATATCATATATGCTTAAATGGTATACGGAGGGAATGGGATATACCCTGGGTTATAGAGGAAGATGGATAAATATTTTTGAATTAGTTACTATCACTTAATTAGGAAAATGGATAAATATGTATTAAATAACGAGTTTCAAATTATTGATAGAAGTGCGAATGGATCGAATAAGCAACGTTTAAGCGTTTTAGTCATCCTTGCGAGAAATTCTGACTCCGCCACTTTGTGTATATATACATGTTCTCTCGTAAGACAAATGCAGTCGTTATTATATATGTTGTGTGTGTTGATTGCAGGTGCCGTCAAAGGTGAAGCTGGACGACATCAGCTTCAAGAACGTGAGGGGCTGGGCATCGAGCCCGGACGTGGTGAAGCTGGTGTGTAGTAGCGGCGCAAAGGTCGGGAAGGTGGAGCTAGTTAACATTGACCTGACGTACCACGGCGCCGTCAAACCTGTTTCCGAGTGCTGCAACGTGAAGCCGGTGCTCGGCGGCAAGATCAACCCGCCCGCTTGCACCAAGACTGTTTCGGAGTTCGAATCCACCTGATCACCGCTTCCTCTTTCCAGGATCCATCAGTAGAGTTTAGATGCATTAGAGCCTTGACAAAACTAGTAGTTTAGTACGTACGTACGTAAGATTAATGAAGTTGGCTTCCCCTTGTGCTTGCCTTGGTTCAATCTTGTTGGTTTTCTTGATTTAATATATTGATCCAATCTAAGATCGATGACTCAAGATTTTAGTTTAATAGGGGTTAAAATCCTTATCGAAGAACACGTTTACGTGTAACTTATACAAATAATTACAATTTTTAAGCCTATTATCTACCAACATCCAATTTCAAACAATAAACCCTATATTCTAATTTCAAATGAAATATTAAATTACTTTTAAGGAAGAAGGTTTTAGTTGTAAGACGTATAGAGCATGATCAAAAGGTAGATTGCAACAATAAAATGTCTGGAATTAGAGAATATAATACCAACAAGCACAAGAATGAAGAATCTTGGCATCTTCTTGTATTAGCCTTAGTTCTTGTTAGTTTCCTAAAACTAAACTTGGGTTAGGGCCCATGAACTAAACAAATTACAGAGTAGCCTAGCTTGATGAATCATCCTGCATGTGGATACAAAATTATATCATAGTAACTATTTAATCTATCTCCATACCTGTTCACCATCGTCATGGAATACCTCTCTAGGATGCTTAACTCTCTTCACAATAATCCGGCCTTCTCCTTTCACCCAAGGTGTGCCTCAACAAAGCTCACTCATCTTGCCTTTGCGGACGACCTGCTCATTTTTTGCAAGGGTGACTTAGATTCAGTGGCTGCGGTCAAACAAATTCTTGATGATTTTGGGGATATGTCGGGTTTGCGTATGAACCTCGGCAAGACCAGAATTTATTTTGGAGGCAATTGTGATCGGTGGAGGGGTCCAATCTTGCAACACACGCACTTCAGCGAAGGCGTCCTTCCTATGTTGTACTTGGGTGTGCCTGTGGGGTCACGTAAACCTCGTCAATGTGATTTTGCTCCTGCCATTGCGAAGATGACTAGGAAGATCCGATCCTGGATTGCCCATCACCTCTCTTATACTGGTAGAGTTGAGCTCATTAGAGTTGTTCTGTATGGTATCCAGAATTTATGGGCCAAGCTTCTCCCCTTTCCCCAAAGTGTCATTAAAGCAATACAAAGTCTTCTGCGGTCTTTCCTCTGGTCAGGCAAGGATGCATCGCATAGGAGTCTTATCTCCTAGAAGACTATCTGCAGGCCTCAGACTGAAGGTGGGCTCGGGTTTAAAGAGGTCCTCTATTGGAATCAGGCCTCGATGGCCAAGGCGATCTTAGAAATCGCTTCTCCTGTTATCCACAACATCTGGACCACCTGGGCTGCACATCACCTTGCCGTCGCGGATACTATCTGGACTGTGCAAACACAACAACTTGACAGCTGGACCATGAAGAATCTCCTCCTTATCCGTGATGGTCTCATCCAGCACAATGACCCTGACCACCTCCAAGCCACTCTTATTAACCCGACAGGTAAATACTCTATAGTGGAGGCTTATAATCTGTTACGCAATGTTGGTATTCAGGTTCCTTGGGGTGAGACTATATGGAGAGGTCTTCATCTGCCCAAGTGCTCGTTCATTTCCTGGCTGGCCATGCACGAGCGCCTTCCCACCAAAGACCGCATCGCTCATTGGGTTCACCTGGACAACGATACTTGCAGCCTGTGCCGTACTGTCGTTGAGACAAATCAACACTTATGGGTTGGCTGCTCTTTTGTTCAAAGTATTATGCATCACCTTCTTGAATGGCTTGACTGGCGCAACTCTCCCAGTAACTTGCTTGAGTGCTTTAATGTTCTTCCGTCGCTGCAGCAAAGCAAGCTTCAGCTTCTTACTAGAAGTCTTGCCCTCTCCACTGCAATCTACGTGATCTGGATGACCCGCAACCAAGCCATCTTTCAGGCCATCGCCCCATCTGCCGTGAGCTGCATGGACCTCATATTTCGCTGGACTGTTTCGAGGCTCCTTCTCGCCCGGAAGAAGATCTCCAACACCAGCGACATGCTTTGGATGCGTTTGTTGAGTATTTGATGATTTAGCACCCCTTTTGGCTCGCTGTCTCTTGTACAGCTTTTTGTCTGGCTCCTTTTGTCTTGTACAGAACCATTGAGCTTTATATAATATTTAACCTTTTCAAAAAAAACTATTTAATCTAATAATCATTTTGAAAAATAATTAGTGATTTCAATTTGCAACTATGCTATTTCAGCCAATTTTATTTGTAGAAAAAAGAATTGGTGATTATTTTTATTAATATTCAATTTGAAAAATTATACTCCTTCCGTCCCTTATTTTTGTTCTCATTTGACTTTTTTACATTGTTCATCGTTGAAGAGAATCTTCAAGATTTCTTCTAATATATAAGAAAAAACATAGTCATGTGAGATCTTGTTTGATTCGTCTTAATGAGTACTTTGATAATATCAAAAAATTTTAATTTTTAGGGTTATGTAATTAGAGATATTAACGATACAAAACTCGTCTCGACGGATGTGCCCGGTCAAAATGGGAACATAAATAAGGGACGGAGGGAGTAGTTAACTAAACTTGTGTTGGGAACTTGGGATATACACTTTCATTCTTAATTTAAGTATTTTTTGTCCACAATTGTATGCACGAAATTAAATATAGACTAGTTGGATATATAAGGATAGAATTTATTCGTAACAGGATGTCGTTGCTATATATGGTCACTTATCATTTGTTAAGAATGATATGTGATTTTGTGTAGGGGGAAAAGCACGATTAATTTATTTTTAGAAATAGTTGGGATATTATAGCAAATGATATCCGTTAGAAAAGTTATAATCAAAATAATTAATATTAAATATATTTGATAATAAATCTAGCAACAATAATTGAGTGTTTGACAAGTAGATTAAAAGGGAAAGTTGGACCTACTCCAAATCAAAACTTATACAATATATTGAATTTTATGTTGGAAGACATACTAAACATTGATTCAAATCTAATTATGAAATAATTATTAGTGTGAAAATAAATTACAACGTGATTGATTAATTATGGATATAGAATATATATATCAATTATTAGTGTGAAAATAAATTATATCGTGATTGATTAATTATGTAAATAAAGGATACATTTAAAGTAAGGAAATAATAGCTACTAAGTACTAATGGGTTAAATAATTTGTTCATCTCATCTAAACGTTTTCTTTTTATTTTATATCACGGAAGGAATATGATCAAAACGGCCTATAATACCCACAAACACGTGAAAAATGTGGTGCACAAATATAATACCCACAAACACGTGAAAATGAGATGCACAAACACATGAAAAGGAGATGCACAAACACATGAAACACGGTGCACATAATAACATAATGTGGTGCACAAACAAATAAACAATGCGATGCACAAATGAAGAAAAGTGTGGTGCACAAACACATGAAATGTGGTGCACAATTATTTGTAACGTGGTGCACATTTATGCATGACATGGTGCACAACTATTTTAGTGCACAATTATTTGTAATATGGTACACATTTCATCTTAGTACACAATTATATGTAACATGGTGCACAATTATCTCTATGAAAATTTATTTGTAACGTGGTGTGCAATTATTCGTAACATGGTGCACATCCAAAGCGGTTCATAGTTATGTGTATTCTAGTGCACTGACCGGTCAAGGGTTTGTCAACGTCGGTCAAGGGCTGGTCAACGAACGGTCAATGCCTGGTTAACGAACGGTCAACGACCAATCAAGGTCGGAGCTCTAATGAATTAATGGGAGAGACCAATTGTGTATTACTGTAATGCATAATTATGCACCATGATATTTGTGTACCTGATTACACTGAATTGTGCACCTCATTCCCCTTATGCACCACAATGCACAAACTTGCGCATCTCACGCACGTCCATATGGGAAGGTCTGTATGTACCTAATTAACCCCCTCCCTAATATATTAATTGATAAGTCAAGTCTTCATAAAAAGTTGAGCCATTTGACCAATTTTAAATGTGACATTTGGCTTCTTTTCAATTTGACACGTGTATTTGATTTTATTTTTCAAATTTTTATATATCTCTCACTCTCTCATATTCTTCTCCACCACCTTCTTTACAACCGCTTTCAACCATTTTTTCATTATTATTAAAAAATAGAAAACTAATGTCTAATAAACCTTAAGAATCTGCATTAAAAGTGAACTTCAACAAATTTACAAGAAAATGAATATTGTGATTTTCTTATCATGTGAATTTAAGTTTAACATTGAGTGCAACCATACTACCTTATCTGGAAGTATAGGTGTGCCATTTAATGTAAAATGACAAGAAAATTTGGAGCCCTTTTTGATAAGTTGTCCTAATTTATGTGTTTAAGGCAACTTTAGGTTTATTAATATATCTAGATGTTAAGATATTCAATTCCTTAATTAACCACCAACAAGTGCTATACATTATAAGATCTATGAGGTTAAAAACAAATAGCCTAACATTATAATAACTTATAACATCTTACGAAAAATATAAAAAGTGATTTAGTAAACCTTATGTTTTAAGATTTTTAACAAATAACTCTTATTTTTCAATGATACCTTTTACTTCAAATGATAAACTTTATAATTTTTCAATACCACTCTCCAATTACTAAAAAAACAAGTCGACCTTACATCAATACAAGATATGTGGTATGAAATATGCTATTTATAGTAAAAGTAATTTGACAGCTACTCCCGTACAAGATACAGGGAGATACACTAGTTATTTTCAAGAGAGAAAGGACACAAATTCTTGATCTCGTTGAAGGGCAGCCATTGCATCTGGTGATAGACAAACCTCCACATTGACACTTCCTTTGGCTTCTCTTGCAGGGCGAAGGACCACCTTCCCATCATACAGATTCGAGCCTGTGTGAAGCGCCACTGCTCTTCCCAACTCAAATTCAATGCCAAACGCATCTTCCCTTTGTGACCCACTTATCAAAATGAACTTCGGATCCAACCTTGTAGCTGGGTAAAAGCTTGGAGACTTTATCCACTGAACGAGTTGATCGCGTACATATGGACCCTTTAAGTCTTGGACTGCTTGGTGGAAGATCGAGGCTACAAATCCTACGCTATTATTTAACAACTCAGAAACTTTGATAGAGTTGAAGGCGCCGACAATGAAGCTCCCAAAATAGTATTGTGAGAGAGGTGGATCAACTCTCGACCGAGCATTCACAACAAATATGCAAGTACTACTTTCGTCGATGCTTATCCCACGAGAACGAATAATGGATCTCCATATTAGGGTAGAAAGCGCTTGAAAAGACGAGA
This sequence comes from Rheum nobile, assembly GCA_027886185.1. Taxonomy (NCBI): domain Eukaryota; kingdom Viridiplantae; phylum Streptophyta; class Magnoliopsida; order Caryophyllales; family Polygonaceae; genus Rheum; species Rheum nobile. The sequence continues at coordinate 2,090,373 of WOAB01000618.1, read as the reverse complement.
TTTTATTCGCCCCACCGCACTCTTCATTCGCTTTCGCCTTGAGAGTTTCTATGGACACGGACGAGAAATGGAACATGACCTCCCTAAGAGGCGGGTCATCGTCGTTGTTGGGCTTGTATCTCTTTATGAACTCGTCGGGTCGAGTATAAGGGATTTTGATGATTGGCCCGTATCCATCGGGAAATCAACGGTCATAGTTTGGCGGCCTCGGGAGTGTTGAACCGTTTGATCGAAACATCTTAGACCAAGACGAGAAGAAGTGCCAGAAGGAAGACCCATCCACAACGGAATGATTTATAGAAACCCCAAAGAAGATGCCATCAACCAACTCGGTTACCTGTACTACTAGTAAGGGCTCATCATGACCATCATAGTTAGTGGGTATGTTACCGAGATGAAAGAGTGATTGAACTAGAGTCGTTGGTACATAAGTGGGAGATACTATGTCATTTACAATCACATGATCTAAAGCAGCATGAATAAACTTAGCTATGGGGCCTTTGTTATAGTCTATGAAGATGAAAGACTCGTGTTTGTCTTCGTTTATTTCCGTCACAAACTGGCCTGCACGTACAACTCGAAATTGTTCAAATATATGCAAAGAGTGTTCAAACTTAATACATAAAAGTTTTGACTTATACAAAACTTAGAGTTAGATAATAATCAACTTTATATGCATTATAAATATATTTGTTCAACTTTAGCAATTGTTTATATATTTTTATAAATGAAACAAGTAACTATATATACATATATAGCAACACAATTGTTGAACTATAATAATGAAGTTGTTAAACTTTAATAACGAAACTATTACACTTTAATAAAGAAATTGTTCAACTTTATGATATAATTTTTCAACTTTATATACATACTAAATACAATTGTTTCACTTTAAAAATAAAATTGTTCGACTTTAAAATATAACTAGCATGTGTCCCCGTGCCTTGCACGGGTATGGCCATATATTTTAAGAATGAATTTAATTTGTTTATGGTATGTAAAATATAAAAGAGAATTATATAGGAAAATTAACATGATGTATCAGAAAGATAATTTCTTGATTGAAATAATTTTAATGGTGTATTATATGATGAAAATTGAAGGTAGATGTGTGAATTTATATTAATAGAAGAAAATATAAATTAGGAATTTTATATAATTATTAAAACTAAAACTGCACTAAAATAAAACTGCATATTGTATTCTTTATAATGGAGTTTATGGACAATCTATTCACCCTTATTAAATCATGAACACTAATTAAGTATGATAATAATGTTTTTGGTAAGTGCATAATTATATGTATGTTGGTGGACGAAGGGGAAAATTATCCCACTTTCTATTATTAAAAATATCACCCTAATTTAATTAAATAGGGGTATTAAATACCAATTCATAAAAGAGGAAAATCATGTAATTAATAGGCAGGTTATTTTCCTTGATTGGAGGGTACGTTCATTATTGATAGAGAATTAGGGTTTTGAGTTTGAGAGCTTTTCCTGACTTGAGCGTCGGAGGTGAATCAGAGGATTCAACCCCCATCCCTTCACTTTATTTTCTCATTTCAGATTGAGAGATTGAAGACTGTTCGTGCCAATTCAAGGAGGAGATCAATCGTTTCCTTTCTAAATTTATTGTTGTTCAAATTCCTGCAACGACAATTGGCGCCGTCTGTGGGAACGATTACGATGGCTCTAACCCGAAGACAAGCGAACAGTGCATTAGGTACTATTCTGACCGCCGGAGATCCGTCGACGGTGGTGACGGCGGAGGCTATGGCAAGACGCCAGGAGGAGGTCGCCGCCCTCGCCGTGAGAAACCGTGAGTCGCAGGCTGCTCGCGTGGCGCTGGAGGAGGCAAATCGGAGAGCGATTCGCGCAGCCGAGAAGAGGCCGCTGGTGGAGGTTCAGTTCGCCGGCGGTCAGGATCGGCGGTTGGAGAGCGTCCTCGAGATGGAGGAGTGTCGTCAAGACCCTAGGCGAATGGGTGAGGGGACATATTTGGATCTGGGCCGCCGCCGGAGCCCTAGTGCCGGGACTGCTCAAATCTGGATGCGCAACATGTCCCAGATGCGTCAGAGGGAAAGGCGGCAGGATCCGAGGGCGCGACGAGGCTTCCGACGCGAAGAGAGGGAGGCCGGGGTCGATCCCGAACTCGCGGCTTGGGGACGAGAGCGAGAAGAGTTCCGCAGATGGAAGGCGGCCAGAACTTCATCCTCTGCTTCCAGAGCCGAGGGCGACAGGCCGACCGGCAGGGGCGCCGAATTCCGCCGTGTCAGAGAAGCCCGTCGGGGCGGCTTCGCGGGTCCTCTAGGTCGGGGCCGTCGGTGCACAGGATGAGGTCCGTGTCTCCCATCAGCGAGCGCCGCCATCGCTACCGGAGAGAGAGCGCCAGCAAGTTGAATTTTGCTGAAGCAGACGAGTGGCACAAACATGGCTGCTCCGCCATATATTTTTCTCCACAATTCACCTTTCAAAGAGTCTACTTTGCGCAGATCGTTGATGGATCAAATGAGGTCCAAGTGGGGTAGGATCAACGGATATGGGTTCCTATCGCTGCAAGGATTCATCGAATGTGGGTCGCAGAGGCTGCACCCTTTCGTTGGAAGCAAACGGGTCGCGCGAACATGGTTCAGGAGTGCTTTGTTATATGTATTTCCAGCATGCGCCTTAGCAAAGGTCCAAGTTTGAGCGACTCGTTGGAGGCTCAAGTGGATTCCGAATGGGGCAACACCAACGATGTTGGATTCGTAACACTGCGTGGATTGCTCGAGTAAGGGTCGCAAGGGCTGCACTGTTTCACTGGATTCAGAAAAGTGGCGTGAGCGTGGCCAGGGAACGCATCACTATATGTTTTTTTCAGCATGTCATTGCAATGAACAAAGTTTCAAGCACCTAATTGGAGGCTCAAACGACGTCGGTATTTAGCAAGACTAGCAAGGTTGGACAAGTAGAAGTGCGAGGTATCATCGGATATGGGTCGTAAAGGCGGAGTACCTTCATCGGCATTGAACGGATGACATGAACACAATCCAAGAGATAAGTCATCTTCTCTTATTTTATAATTAACCTACTTAATTATTTGAACTGTTTGAAGTAGCATGGGTTCAAGGCAAAGGGACACAAGCCATCATTGTTGTCGCCACGAATATTACCGTCGCCGCCGCATTCCAACTACCGTATCTATACCGATGCCGATCGAGTAGAGCAAGGCCGCCGTCGCGGATGAACTCTTCGCTTGCTAGTGTGCATGTTCGAGATGGAAGAGAGGAAAAATGGGCCTAGAAGCCCAATAAAGAAATATGAACCGAACAAAACCATTTATAAGTGCATCACAATTTTCAAGAAAAGAATTCGACACTTCTTATTGTTTGCTGGGAGTTGCTACGAAGCAAAGGAGCATGAGAGTGTACAAGCTGGAATGCATGGACGATAAGTTTAGACTAGAAGGCAGAGCATGAGAGTGTATAAGCTGGAGTGCATGTACGACAAGCTTACACTGGAACGAAAGGGACTCTACCACGTAATGGCGGGCAGGGGCATAGGAGCGGGAAGCTACAGGGTATGAATGACAAGGTGATCTTTCACAACACAGTGTAAGTCCGGCACGGGAGCCGAATTCGAGCTACTCGTAGTCAGGCATGTATTTTTGTGGTAACGAGCCACACGGGCGCCGAATCCGAGCGACCCATGCTAGGCAAGAGCCAGCAGTGTAAGTCCGGTACGGGAGCCGAATTCGAGCTACTCGTAGTCAGGCATGTATTTTCGTGGTAACGAGCCACACGGGCGCCGAACCCGAGCGACCCACGCTAGGCAAGAGCCAACAGTGTAAGTCCGGCACGGGAGCCGAATTCGAGCTACTCGTAGTCAGACATGTATTTTTGTGGTAACGAGTCACACGGGCGCCGAATCCGAGCGACCCATGCTAGGCAAGAGCCAGCAGTGTAAGTCCGGCACGAGAGCCGAATTCGAGCTACTCGTAGTCAGGCATGTATTTTCGTGGTAACGAGCCACACGGGCGCTGAATCCGAGCGACCCACGCTAGGCAAGAGCCAGCATAGTAAGTCCGGCACGGGAGCCGAATTCGAGCTACTCGTAGTCAGGCATGTATTTTTGTGGTAACGAGCCACACGGGCGCCGAATCCGAGCGACCCACGCTAGGCAAGAGCCAACAGATTAAGTCCGGCATGGGAGCCAAATTCGAGCTACTCATAGTCAGGCATGTATTTTTGTGGTAACGAGCCACACGGGCGCCGAATCCAAGCGACCCACGCTAGGCAAGAGTCAGCAATGTAAGTCCGGCACGGGAGCCGAATTCGAGCTACTCGTAGTCAGGCATGTATTTTTTGTGGTAACGAGCCACACGGGCGCCGAATCCGAGCGACCCACAAAGAAGTATAGGAGTCGAATCCGAACACCTATAAGCAAGCATAAACAAGTTAGGCAGGGGCCAACGCATTACGAAACGACTTGGATATCTTAGGTCCATCAGATGGATGACCGAGTGTCGCAGAATTGAGACGAAAATCATTCAGATCCGAATGTTGATTTGAGGTACGACCCAGAGTTATCGGATCCTACGGTTTCTGTCAAATCCGAAGAACCCGAGGGGCAAATTGAAGGGGGAAATTATCCCACTTTCTATTATTAAGAATATCGCCCTAATTTAATTAAATAGGGGTATTAAATACCAATTCATAAAAGAGGAAAATCAGGTAATTAATAGGCAGGTTATTTTCCTTGATTGGAGGGTACGTTCATTATTGATAGAGAATTCGGGTTTTGAGTTTGAGAGCTTTTTCTGACTTGAGCGTCGGATGTGAATCAGGGGATTCAACCCCCATCCCTTCACTTTATTTTCTCATTTCAGATTGAGAGATTGAAGACTGTTCGTGCCAATTCAAGGAGGAGATCAATCGTTTCCTTTCTAAATTTATTGTTATTCAAATTCCTGTAACGACAGTGGATGAACCGTATAACGTTTAAGTATGATAATAATGTTTTGGCAAGTGCAGAATTATCCCAAGTAGAAAGGCTTCTTTGATTCTTCAACCATCTCATTTGGTTTGATGAAACATTCTGAAATTGCATGCCCTAACATGTGAAGCCCCTGCCATATCTTTTATTTGTTTAATCTGATACTGAATATTGTGTCAAGACAGGTTTCCAGTTCTCACCCTATAATGGAAACGGATTAAGTAGGTGATCAAGAACCCATAAAAAAGGAGATGGTGAAACGAGAGGTCAGAATAAAAGCATTAAAAATTTGCAGAATATTACAAATCAATAATTGGAAGAGTACAAAAATAATAGATTGTGTCCGCTCGGTTGTTCTAGACGACTAGTGGGGCAACTACTCGAGAGACGTCGGTCACTTGGCCATTAGTCCATATATCTATTTGGAATTAAGAGTACAAATCAATAAGGCTGGTATCTTATATATTACTCCGTACATGTGAAGGAAAGGATATCCTCTACATATATAGATGGTTAATTTTGTCCCAGACACAGTTGTCAATTGGCTCCATCTAAAACTTGTCTAGAGAATATTATGTTCACGTATCAGTCTCTTATATATATATACTATCTTATATATATATATATATATATTAAAGCAGAAACCTATTTTCTACGTGTCGGTCTCACGTTCAATTCGCATACGTGTCATCATCATATTCATTCTGCCTATGTGTCGACCTCTGAGCTATGTCACCTCATCTATTTCACCCAAAAAATATTATAATAATAAATCTTGATTTATTATATTATATAAGAAATAATATCGAATAATAATAATAATTTTGATAATTTCGTATATCTTCCTTTTTGGTAAAAGAAGATATTCTATATCTATCTCTAATAATAATAATTATTATATATTAACTAAGAAGATAATATCTAATAATAATAATAATAATAATAATAATAATAATTTTATTAATTTCGTATAACTTTATTTTTTTGGTAAAAAGAAAATAATTCATATATATTTATCTCTAATAATAATAATAATAAAATTTAGTACGACATCTACCTAATAAAAATATATTCGTTATCTAGAGTAATAAATTTTTACCTAAAAATTTCCTTAATAAATAAAATTATTTTAGAAAAGTTTATAACTCTAACCCGAGCATGGCACGAGCAGTATGCTAGTTTTAATTATATACTAGTTTAGTACCCGTGCCTTGCACGTGATCTATTTATTTTTTCTTACATTTTTAAAAATAGTATATAAAAAATATGTATTTAATTGATAAAGAAATATGTAATTAATGACTGTTATAGAAGTAGAAAAATTCTTATATAAAAAATGACTAGTTGAATAAAAATATTCAAGATATAAAAAAATACATTATATAAAGAGAGGCGGAACTCTCCATAACTTATTAATTATAAAAATTGGCTAAGTAGTTTTTGAAATGGGGATAGACAGTATTGATTTTTTTTTATTACGTAAGAATTCGAAATACCAGACAAGCCTGATAAATCGATAGACCGAGAAAAAACTTGATAGTCGGACACACCGACATGACGAACAATCGAATACAACAAACGGGTCAAAAGAGAAGCAAAAAACGGAACAAGGCTTCAAGACAACCTGGAGAGGGTGGAGTACGTCTTAACAAGGGTTAGAATGAACAAACCTAACACAGTGTCGCGCCGTCGGAGAGCAATCAACATGACATTCAAAAGGAGATGCGATGAGAACCCTGGGCAAAGCTCCGACATAAGGAGACCACAGGAACCGCACAACCACGCCTACGACCTCAACCGGAACATCCAACTCGACCCAAACACCAAGAGAAAGCCCTAATCCAAGAGAATGCTTCTCAAAGAGTCTTGCAATCACAGAAACAAAGATAGTTCAAAGAGCTTCGGTTCATCTTAATTGTTCTTGGATCAGTTGTTCTATATATACTTAGGATCTGAAGTCCAAAAAGTACACAAAATTAAAAAAAAAAAAAAAACTACAGTTGTTCAACAAATCATTCTGATTTCAAAAGCTTTTGGGTAGAGATTCATTCAAAGTGCTAGAAAATTTTGAAATCATCAAATCATTGATAAATGATTTTGGGTCTACGATTTGGATCTGGTAGTCCAAAGGGGCATTTTTTCCCAAAAAAAACCCCAAGAAAGATTGTTCAAACAAGATTCTTCAGCCAGTAACTTTTTCATGATTTTAAACAAAAATTTCTAGCTTTGCTCATCATAGTAGTTCTTGGAACACTTGTTCAATATATACTTGGATCTAGGGATCTGAAAACTGCATCTGGTCATCTCCATCGATCTCCAACTCCTCCTCCCGCTAGAGCACGGACGACATCGGCCTTGGGGGCGCAAGAAACGCGGAGGAGAGGCGAGATCTGGAGTAGACGCGGTGGCCGGAGAAAGCGGCGAAAGCACAACTCCAACCCGTCTAGCTTGTCGTCCACACCAGAGGTCTGCTCAGGTGGTCGGAGTGGATCTACTCGGTGGTCGCCGGAGGTCGAGTCAATTGTCGCCGAAGGTTTGCTCGGTGGTCGGTGTAGGTGTGGATCTGCTCGATGTTCGCTGGGGCTAGAGCTTAGATGTGAGCGAAGAAGGAGAGGGTGCGAAAGGAGGAAGGTGGGTGACTGGGTGGAGAAGGTGGCGGCTGGGTGAAGTATTGGGTGATAGGTGAGGTTTAGGGTTTAGTTTTCAGGGGAGCGTTTTTCGGAAAGAAAGATTTCTGGTTGGTAATGGATTAGCAGAGGGTCCTCCCCTTAAGTTAGTTGCCTTCTCGGCCTGATGATGTAATTTTTCGATGTCACTTTGGACTTTAGATGGTTCAGTTTTAGAATCAACTACAGAGGTTCAAGAAATGTTGCAACCATTTCAAGGGGTTGAAGAAGAAAGATGGGTTTTCGAGGGAACTTAATCCGACTCGGAGACGCCTCCAAAGAGCCAAGCGCCAGTCTCGTCAAACGCAAATCCTTCCCTCCTCCTTGACAAGCGGAACAGCACCGGAGAGAAGAGCCCCCAACAGAGCTACTTCCCAAAAGACCATTAAACTGTAGAGGAGCTCGATTTGCAAGTTCTTAAACCCAATCCTTTGTGATTACGGGAGCTTTGTAGCATTAGAGATGCAAAACTGGGGCTTGATTTCCAAATCTATTTGGTCAAAGGATAAATTTGTTGAGGCGGCGTAGGTTTAAAAGCTAGGGTTTCAGGGATGGGAAGAAGATATGGAGTTTTCAATAAACCCCTTCACAATATTGATGTTTAGCCTTAGAACATCGTTAATGGAGGGGCTTATTGGGAGTGTTATTAGGAATTTTTTGGAATTAAGCCTCATTTATTTATTTAATTTTAGTGGAAGGCTTATTAAAGGGATTTATTGAAATATATTAAATTACAATTATACTCCTTCATTCATATTAAATTATCAATATATCCTTTATATTAAATACTTAATATACCCTTTATATTAAATTATTAAAATTGAAAAAATTAAAAAATATAAAAAATATATTTTATTTCAAGTATTTTGTATATTTAGTGTATATTTATATTAAATAATTAAATTAGTGCATATTTATATTTTTGGAATTAAGCCTCTCAATAAGCCTCATTCATTTATTTAATTTTAGTGGATGGCTTGTTAGAGGGGCTTATTGGAGTATAATAAATTACAATTATACTCCTTCATTCATGTCAAATTATCAATATACCCTTTATATTAAATACTTAATATACCATTTATATTAAATTATTAAAATTGAAAATAATATAAAATATATTTTATTTCAAGTATTTTGTATATTTAGTGTATATTTATATTAAATTATTAAATTAGTGTATATTTATATTTTAGTTAGTACATTTTTATAGTTTAAACTATCCACAATGTCATTTTAATGTAAATAAATTAAATTAATGTATATCAAAATTTGTCTAAACAATCTTAGTTAGTACAATTTTTTAGTCTTGACTATCCACAATATCATTTTAATGTACATAAATTAAATTAGTGTATATTTATATTTTAAATAACCATATATAATATTAAATTGATTTGTTTTCAATTAATAATATACAAAATACAATAAAAAATTTCAAAAATATTAGAAACATAACCATAACGGGTGTCTACGGATAGAGAAAAATGTAATTAGAATTATGTTTTGGGGCGAAAAGATCGGACGACCTAAATCGCCTTAGACGGGATAACTAGTCGATCAGGTGATAGAAAACAATCCAAACCAAATAAATAATAGACAAACAAAGAATAAATGTAGAATAGCGAGATGATTTTATTAGATGTCGTGTTAATCGGATCGAATCGAGATACAACTTATCGTAGTAAGACAAGAGATCGGGTAGGACTCGACCGGTGGCTTTCAGGTTGCAACCGGTGACGAATCAACGTGGATGACTCTCGGAGAGCTAAGCTTGGAGCAGATATGTTGTTCTGACGTATTTCTGAGCGAGAATGCTTGTGTGTGTCGTAATTTGTGTTTGTATCCTTCTTATCTTCCTCTTCGTCCAAATATGGTATGTCTTTTTACTCCTCTTACCGTTATGTCTTGATCGTATGTTTTATCTTCAATGCTGAGAGTAATGGCGGGGATTATGCCATTAAATCATTGTAATTACGGTGGCTTGAATGTTGTGGCCGTTGCGTGATCTGGGCATTTAATGTATGGCGAGATTCTTGTGATCCTGTCGGAGGGCATTCGACCAGAGAATTCTCGTCGCCTCCTCTGGGCTTTTCCCTTGTTCTTCCGATCTATCGTGGGCTTGGGCTTGATTTACTCGACACGTTCTCCCAGGGGAAGCCAGGCCCAACAATAGCCCCAAGTTGCCTTGGGCTTTCGGTTTAAGCAAGGAAAGTGGAATCCGAAGTAACTTCCGTAAACACGATCTCCACCATCCTTTTTTGGCGCGTTTGTTCAGGGCTACGTGGCGTGTGATCGGGGCATGATGCGACGCCTCTGCAAATCTTCACTTCCCTCCATAAATTCGGAGCATAGGGAATCGATTAGTCTTCATCTCATCTTCCTTTGCAAGCTTCTTCTGGTAAGCTTCTCGGTCTCTTTCGCCATAGCTTTCTGATTTCTCTAGTCATAGCTCTTCGATTCCCCTCTCTTTCCATTCTCGAAATGGTTTCTAGCGAGGCTTCCGAGTTGTCGAAGACTCTTTCTGATCCGCATGAAGGCGAAGCTCCTCCTCGTTTCATCTTGAAGGAGTCGGATGCGCTGACTAGCACTTTGTCTCAGGCAGAACTGGATCAGATTCTTCAAGTTAGGGGCTTTCCCCCAGAGACGATCGCTAGGTTGCCTCATCCAGATGAGAGGGCTGATGCTCGTTATGAAGGATGGGTTTGTTTTTATGCGTACCCATTTTGAATAGGGCATAAATTTCCTTTTTCTCCCCTTGTTAGGGATTTTTAGCTACTCTGGCGTTGGCGCCATGCCAAGTAATGCCTCAGGCATGGAGAGTTCTAAGGGTCTTGGACCTTGTAAATGTTCGATCTGGGGCCGATTTTGATTTTGACGCTCTGTGGTATAACTACTTCATTGGATCGAAGAGTTCCTCTCGCGTTCAGTTGCGTATCCGACATGGTCGGAAGCCTTTGGTGCAGAATATGGATGTCAACGACCGCGGATGGGGGTCGAAGTTCTTTTTTGTCGAACGTTCTTCTCTAGAGAAGGAGGGGGAATGTCTGTTCTTATTGACGGAGTGGCGAGTTGAGAGTATGTATTTGTCTTCCCTTCTGCTTGTTTTATGCGTCTTAACTCTTTGTCTTAACTTTTCTTTTTTGTAGTTCCCGAACCAGAAGATTTGGAAGTGAGCAGTCGATCGGAAGGTTTGTCCAAGATTGTCCTAGCTGTCCCAGCGTCGGAGAGGAGTTTTACCAACGTCAATCTGTTGTCAGCATCCCCTTCTGGTCTAGAAGTCATGTCGACTGTTTCATCGTCTCGCACAAAAGGTAGACTCTCAGCTCTAGGAGTCCTTTACTGTTTTTCATGTACTTTAGGATTTCTCCTTTTTTGTTGTTATGTCGTGTCAGGTTCCCCTGGTGGTCGAACGAGTACTCGTCTGAGGGTAGTGTCAGGGAAAGGCCTGATCGAGCAAAGGAAGGCGGCGGCCAAAGCCGCATCAAGCAAATCGGCTCTGGTGGATCTGACGGCTCCAGTCAAAGTTGGCTCCAAGAGGAAGGCGAGCGCTCGCCCTGAAGACGTCAAGGTGGAGGAGGTCCCTAGGAAGAAGGAGGCGACAGCTGAGGGGATCGGCAAGATCGGTGCCGTCGGACAATCGATCGCCGACCTTTTTCACGCTCAGGACCCGACTTTGAAGTCGGAGGTCGATGACGTCTCCCCTCTTGATTGCATTGGTGAAGCGGGGTGCTCCGCGTGGAAGGTGAGTTGCCTTTTGTTTGTGCTCTTTTCTTTTTCTTTCGTTCGACCGTGTTTTCTGATTGTGTGTCGTGCTGTTGTATGAGACTTCAGTCTTTCCAGTACCTCTTGGGGGCATACTTCGGTGTCAAGGCAATGGTCGTTAAGGCTGAGGACAGGGCTGCTAGGTCAGAGTCCGACCTTGCGTCCTTGAGGACCAAGCTGGAGGGAGCGGAGAGTCGTTGTCGTGAGATTGAGCGTCGCCTCACCAGGGAGTTAAAAAGCTGTCAAGGGGAGTTGGTCGCATGTCGGAAGGAGTTTGAAGAGTGTCGGTCAGGCGTTGAGGAAGAGGTGAAGCGGGCTCGGATTGCGGATGGCCAGATTGCTGGTGACGTTGGGGCCTTTTATGCGGTGAAGTCGCGCATCGAGATGATCGGAGAATTCAACGAAGGAAAGCATGAGCTCTGGGATCTGAAGGCAGAGAAGGAGACCTTGGACTCCATGTTCCCAAAGGGCGATCCTGGTCAGGAGTTGTTTTGCTTGGCCGGCGTCGGAGAAGAAGTCGTGGATGAGGGCGTCGATGAGGACGAGGCCCACTCTGGCGATGTCAAGCCGACTGACGAGGTAGCCTCTCTGGAGCCAGCCCCTGCCGAAGGTAATGTCGTTGTCCCCGACGCCTGATTTGTTTTCTTTGCGTAGTTTGACTTCGTTTGCCCCACATGTGTGTGCGTTTGAATATTATGTGTTTTGGCGACCCGTCCACCATCGCGGGTCGCGTATTTGTATAAAAATGCTAGTACTTTTATTTAATGCAATTTGTCTTTACATATAAGATCGTACGTTTGCTTGTTTTGTACATGTCGTCAGACGTTCAAGAGAACTGTCAATGACGTTTTGTGTTTGATGTGTCGGTTTCACCCGTGTGCTCCGTCGAGTGGGGCTCCCCGTATGTATGTGTGTAGAACAGGCATGTGAATGTTCGTATGTGTGTTAGTCATGACTGTATGCCGGGGAGGTAAGCAATATGTTTTATTGCGTAAATGTAATAAGGTGTTATACCTTATGTTTTGTGTAAGGCAGGCGGTGTGCCGACGTGCCTGTGTTGTCATGTCCCCGTGTTCCGATCGATCGTGTAATGTAATGTAAGCGCTTTTTGCGGATGACTGGATCTAATGTAAATGATGTTCTGCATTTGTGTTTTTGTGAGGAGGAAGTCCTCGCTTAGTGTCAGGTGATAACATGTAAAAGAAGATAGTGATGTATATGCGATAGATAGTAATGTATATGCGATGGATAGCGATGCATATGCGATAGATAGCGATGCATATGCGATAGATAGCGATGCATAAGCGATAGATGCGATGCATAAAATTGTGTGATGTTTTTACCTCGTTGGTTCAGAAATGGTATAGCTTTAGATGTGCTGGGTTCCAACTTCTCGGGATCGGTCGTCCGTCCTTGTCTTCTAATTGGTATGCTCCATGTTCGGCTACTTCGGTGATTAAGTAAGGTCCTTCCCATTGTGGTGCTAGCTTTCCGTCGGATGGGTTCTTGGTGTTCTGGAAAGTTTTCCTTAGGACCCAGTCTCCGACCTTGAATGCCTTGATCCGGACGTTCTTATTGTAACTCCTTGCGACCTGTTGTTGAAATCTGACCATCCTGATTCAGGCTCTTTCTCTGATCTCGTCCACTGTGTCCGGGTTGTGTGCTAGTTCGATGTCGTTTTGCTCGTTTGTCTGAAGGTTGCAACGAGCGGTCGAAACCAGTAACTCGTCCGGGATGACCGCCTCACTCCCATAGACGAGAGAGAAAGGTGATTGTCCGGTCGCATTCTTTGGAGTGGTCCTGTCGGACCAGAGAATGAGTGGAAGTTCGTCTGCCCATTTGCCTTTAGCCCCAGTGAGGCATTTCTTGAGGTTGTTGATAATGATTTTGTTGCTGGATTCGGCTTGTCCATTGGATTGCGGATACCGAGGTGTGGACGTGACCAATTTGATGTTCCATTGGTCGTAGAAGGCTCGAGTCTTATGACTGATGAATTGGGAGCCATTGTCGCACACGATTTCTGATGGGACGCCAAATCTGCACAAGATATTGCGTTTTATGAATGAAATGACATGTTGATCTTTTACCTCTCTGTAGGCTTCTGCTTCGATCCATTTAGAAAAGTAGTCCGTCATGGCAAGGAAGAAAACTCTTTGTCCCAACGCGGGCGAAAGCTTCCCGACAATGTCCATTCCCCACCTCATAAAGGGCCATGGAGCCAGAGTCGGATGGAGGAGCTCTGAGGGTTGATGATGGACGGGTGCATGCCGCTGACAGGCATCGCACTTCTTGGTGTATTCCATAGCGTCTTTGTTCATCGTTGGCCAATAGTATCCGTTTCGTAGGGCTTTTCCCGAGAGGCTTCGTCCGCCGGTGTGGTTGCCACACTCTCCTTCGTGTAACGATCGCAAGATACGTCCGACTTCTGGGGTCTTGAGGCATCGTATGATTAGCCTTGTAACAGATCTTTTGTACAAGATGTTTTCTATGATATCGTAAGAGAGTGCTTGTACCTTGAGCCTTTTTGCTTCTGTCTTGTCGTCGGGCAGAATGCCGTCTTTTAACCATCTGATGTAAGGTAGCATCCAATCGTCATTGGTGTCGACGATGTCTTCTTCTGGTCGGTCGCCTATTTCCATGGAGACGAGTTCTTCAAGCGGTGTTGTTGACTCGACAGATGTCCTTGGGACGGCTGGCGTCATGATGTGGGCCAATGGTATGTACGGAAATTCTTTCGGGTCTAAGGCGGACCCTAGGTTGGCGAGTGCGTCAGCTTGGGAGTTAAGATCCCTGGGTACCTGTCTGATGTCGAATGCTTGGAATTGTCCGATTAGCTTCTTTGCTACCTCAAGGTAGGCTATCATTCTGACGTCTTTAGCGCTATACGACCCTTGTATCTGGTTCACGACTAGAAGGGAGTCGCAAATGACTTCGATCTCTCGGACCCCTAGGTCGCGAGCCAGGATGAGTCCGAATATGAGTGCTTCGTACTCAACTTCATTGTTAGTTGCGTCCCACTCACATCTGACGGCCTGAGCTATCTTGTCCCCTTGCGGCGATTTCAGTACGACCCCTAGCCCCGATCCTATGGCGTTTGACGCTCCATCTGTGTGGAGCTCCCATGTGCCTGTTTCATTCGTGGCGAGTAGTTGCGTCGCTTCTCTTGTGGCTTCTTGCTCTAGGGTCGGACTGAAATCGGCCACAAAGTCGGCTAAGGCTTGTGACTTGATCGCTGTCCTGGGCTCGTATTCAATGTCGTAACCGCTGAGGTGTATAGCCCATTTAGTCATTCGTCCTGTGAACTCAGGTTTCCTCATGATAGCTCGCATGGGATGATTAGTGCGAACAGTAATAGTATGGAATTCGAAATACGGTTTGAGTTTGTTCGAAGCCATTACCAATGATAGCACGAGCTTTTCAAGTGACGAATACCTCGTTTCGGTTGGCAGCAGCGTCCGACTGACGTAGTATATTGGTGACTGCTTGCCATCTTCTTCTCTGACCAATACTGCGCTTATGACTGATTCTGACACTGCAAGATATAGAAATAAGGGCTCGTCGCCTTTAGGTTTGGTCAGCAACATGGGACTGGCCAGGTACTCTTTTAAGTTCTGGAACGCTGCTTCATGTTCTCCCGTCCATTGAAATGACTTGTTCTTCTTAAGAGCGTCGTGGAAGGGTTTGCATTTGTCGGATGATTTGGAGATGAATCTGTTCAGAGCTGCTATCCGACCTGTAAGCTTATGTACGTCTTTGACGCATCGGGGGGATCGAAGGTTGATGAGAGCCTTGATCTGTTCTGGGCTAGCTTCTATTCCTCTTTGTGTCACCATGTACCCTAAGAACTCTATCCTGAGGACACTCCGAAGGAGCATTTAGTAGGGTTTAGTTTCATGTTGTACCTTTTGAGCACCTCGAAGTTGTCGCATAGATGGTCAATATGATCTTCTTTCTTTTTTGACTTGACCAACATGTCGTCTATGTAGACTTCCATCGTGTCCCCAATCTGGTCTTTGAACATTTTGTTGACTAGTCGTTGATACGTAGCCCCTGCATTTTTGAGACCGAACGGCATTACTTTATAGCAATAGATACCTTGGCTAGTGACGAATGCTGTTTTTTCTTGATCGTCGGGTTCCATGAGGATTTGATTGTAGCCACTGAAGGCGTCCATGAAGGTAAGCATTTCATGTCCCGCCGTTGCGTCGACCATGGCATCGATGTGGGGTAGTGGGAGTGAGTCCTTGGGACAAGCTTTGTTGAGATCTGTGAAGTCGGTGCAGACTCTCCATTTGCCATTCTTCTTCTGGACTACGACCACGTTGGCTAGCCATTCAGGGTAGTGGACCTCTCTTATTTTTCCTATTTCCAATAAGCTTTTGACTTCGTACTCTCCGTATTAAGCAATTACCAATGGATAAAGAGATCACCAGACCATCGTGGTGCCTATCCGACCCGTCGGAGTCGGACTCGTCGAATGTGACCGTCGGAAGGTTGGAAGTCTTCTTTAGCTTGAATTCTGATGATTCGGGCTTGTCGCCCTTGCTTTCCTTGGCGTGCCGCTTAGCCGTGGAGTATGTGTTTCCACATATGTCTGATCCACCTGAAATAGTGTTGACAATTTTTGTATGAATGGGAGATGGGGGTTTGTTCTGTTTTACCTGGTCTCGTCGTTCCATGGTAGCTTTTGCCCGTTTCGAGATTACGTCGCGCAGGACCCCTGTGAGAGCAGCCTAGCGACTTCCTTTCGCAAGGCGATGCACTCGTCGGTCGAATGACCGTGGTCGCCATGGAATTCTCACCATCGGCTCATGTCCTTCTTGACGTCCGGTCGGTCACTCTTTCGGGGCCATCTTACCTCTTTTCCATATTTGTCGAAACTCTTGACAAGCTCCGACACGGAAACGTTAAAGTTATAAGATTGGACTCTAGGAGGCAACGCCGGACCGTCTCTCCAATCTTGTGACCTGTCTTGGAAAGAGTTTACCTGATTTGGTTCGTTTCGATTACGAGAATAGGGATGAGGACGCCTGTCTCGACGGTTGTCGGAGGGATTTTTTCGATCGGATGGATCGGATCCGCGTGAGGATTTACGCGACTCACAGTCCTCTTCCAATCTTGCCTCGGCCATGGTCTTGGCCTGGACGTCTTCGAAGCTTTTGCATGGGTACTTGGTAATCTCGTCGTAAAGGTTGCTGTCTTTGATCAGTCCTTGTCTGAAGGCTTCGATGGAGGTTGTGACGTCGCAGTGGGGGATCGCCACTTTCTCCTTATTGTACCTGTTGAGATAATTCCTGAGAGGTTCGTTATACCTTTGTGTGACTCGGTAGAGGTCACTCGACTGCTTTTCGAGCCTCCGACTACTGGCGAATTGACTTTTGAAGGAGTTGACCAGGTCCGTAAACGATGCAATCGTTCCCTGAGGCAAACGCATAAACCAAGTTAGTGCGGAACCTGCGAGGGTCGTGCCAAAGCTTTTGCACATGACGGCCTCGCGGTTCTCCCTTCAAACAGATACAGCCATTAATTTTTGTTTATATATAGAAATATGGTCATCTGGGTCGCTAGTGCCGTCGAATGTCGCCATGCTGGAAAGATGAAACTTCTTGGGGATCTCGACCCTGGCGATTTCTTCAATGAACGGAGATTCTTCGAATCCGTCGGTCGCTTCCCTCTCGATTGGCTGCGGGACTCCTGGAAGCCTGTTGAAGCGATCGTCGATCGTCTTCATGTGTTGGTCGAGCATCTGTTGGAAGAGAGCCAGGACGTCTGGTGGATTGGTAACCTGTGGTTCGTCGATTCGGGCCCCTACCGACCCGATCGGCGCGGAAAAAGTGACATGGTTAGTCGAAAATGGATGGGCAATAGGAGTTCGAGATGTACCCTCTGCGTATCCGGATCGTCGCACGCCCAGGGGCGTTGGCTCGACGTTGTCCATGTCGAGGCGTGTTCGGACGTTGCTGTGGATGGGCATACTCCT
The DNA here is from genome assembly GCA_027886185.1 of Rheum nobile. Lineage (NCBI taxonomy): Eukaryota > Viridiplantae > Streptophyta > Magnoliopsida > Caryophyllales > Polygonaceae > Rheum > Rheum nobile. The sequence goes on along the minus strand of WOAB01000618.1, from coordinate 2,072,986 downwards.
AGATCCCGAAGCCATTGATTGTACCTGCGATTTAAGAGACTCATTTTCACGGGTTAGTTGTGCGATCTCGGCTTCGGATTGGGTTGACAAAGCGGCTAGGGCTTCGGTCTTTTGGCGTTGCTAGGCTAGTTCCTCTTGTAGGGTGGCCATTTTCTGGGAAAGTTCTTGGAACTGGGTTGGAGTAGGATTTTCGGTGGTGTTCCCTGCGGTTTGGGTTTCGTCTTCGAGACGTGGTTCTTCAGAGTTGGTAGGTGGGTCAATAGTCATGGTTGGAAAGTTTCGGAAGGGTGATCGGGAAGTTGCCCCACGGTGGGCGCCAAATTGTTTTGGGGCGAAAAGATCGGACGACCTAAATCGCCTTAGACGGGGTAACTAGTCGATCGGGTGATAGAAAACAATCCAAATCAAATAAATAATAGACAAACAAAGAATAAATGTAGAATAGCGAGATGATTTTATTAGATGTCGTGTTAATCGGATCGAATCGAGATACAACTTATCGTAGTAAGACAAGAGATCGGGTAGGACTCGACCGGTGGCTTTCAGGTTGCGACCGGTGACGAATCAGCATGGATGACTCTCGGAGAGCTAAGCTTGGAGCAGATATGTTGTTCTGACGTATTTCTGAGCGAGAATGCTTGTGTGTGTCGTAATTTGTGTTTGTATCCTTCTTATCTTCCTCTTCGTCCAAATATGGTAAGTCTTTTTACTCCTCTTACCATTATGTCTTGATCGTATATTTTATCTTCAATGCTGAGAGTAATGGCGGGGATTATGCCATTAAATCGTTGTAATTACGGTGGCTTGAATGTTGTGGCCGTTGCGTGATCTGGACATTTAATGTATGGCGAGATTCTTGCGATCCTGTCGGAGGGCATTCGACCAGAGAATTCTCGTCGCCTCCTCTGGGCTTTTCCCTTGTTCTTCCGATCTATCGTGGGCTTGAGCTTGATTTACTCGACACGTTCTCCCAAGGGAAGCCAGGCCCAACAAATTATAGTAATTTTTATTTTATTTTTTAATGTAAGAAAATAAAAATAAGACATTTAAAAAAAACAGACGGCTATGAAAAAATCCTAGCCGTCCGATCGGACGCCACGTGTCGCTCATTGGGCACGCCTAATAATCGGGCGTCACGTGGCACTGGGCCTTACAATAAGCCTCTCTTGAGAGACTTATTTTTTTGCCTATTTTTAAGCCCCAAATAGGGGCTTATTGGGAGCTTCTATTTTTTATTCAAAAAAATTGAATAAGCCCTCCCAATAAGTCTCCGCTAAAGATGCTCTTACAATAAGTTTCATATGAACAAGTTTGCCAATTTTGGGCTTAATTATTAAGTCCCTGTTTGCTTGTTATGTTACCCAAATGGGGTGCCTAGTTGAAGGGAGACCGTGCCATGTTGAGAGGTTTTGTGTTCGAATAGATAATGTGAAGTGAGATCAGGTGAGAAGTGGTCTTAGGGTGTGAAATACGAAGTGATTTCGGCCGTCGATTTTTATTCTTTTTTATTTTTTCGATCAATAATTTTTTTCCCGTTTTCGTCCCCTGATCATTCTTGAATAGTCTATATAGAAGGTTTACAAATAAGCATTAAATGTTCATTTATTTGTTCATTCACGTTCACAAATAAGACTAAATGTTCAAAGACATGTGTTTGAACATGAGCATGTTATATGTGAACTTTACGGCACATAAAATGAACATGTAGTACTTTCATCCGTGACGGATGAACATGTTTCGTCCGTCACAGATGAACATGTTTTGTCTGTCACGGATGAACATGCTGATCCGCGACACGATTTTGGAATCGCCATAACTTTTGATTCCCTAGTCCAAACGCGTTGAAATTTGGAGGAGTTATAGTTGACATCTTGATCTTTAATCTGACGTTTGAATCACTCAATTCGGGATTACATAGAAAACGTTATACTTCTCCAAAGACGGGACAAAAAACAGAGATCTCTTAAGCGCCAGGGCGAGTACAATAGCATTTAAGTCGGCTTACAATATCATTGCAATCATGGATCACAATAGAATTATAATGTGCGAGTACAATAACATTTAAGTCGGCTTGCGACCTCGTCTCTTTCTTGTGCAAGAAGGCCTTAATGCCATCAGCTGAGAAACAAATGGATCATATAGACAAGCATCAGAGGCATCATGTGCATGCTCCCACATGACAAATACTGGAGGCAATGGTGACGCCTCTGATAGGACCATCTACTCATGGGTTCAAATAATTAATATAAAATAATTAAATGATTAGTACCATACCGAAATGAAATGTCTCTCCTTCTCAACATGGCAGATGCAGATCGTCTTAAGCTTATACGGCTCAAAGTCTTTAATGAAGGATTATGGAGGCATATAAGGTGGTGAAAACATTTGACCCACTAAATTCTTGGGAGCTCTAACCTTAGATGGCCTCAAAGGAGTGGTAGGAGCTTTAGGGTTTCGTGAAGGTGTGCTAGTGGGCATTGGTGGCCTACCTCGTTGCTTCTTGAGAAGTGTCCCTTTCGTATCTTTGTCTGTGTACTCCGATGAAGAAGGATGTCTTTTAGTGGTATCTTTGTTTAGAACTCCCATTAGTCGTCCTTTATGCCTCACAATAGCCGGCTTTTACAGACTAGTCCCCTCGGGGCGAGCTATGTCGTAAAGTCGCGAGACACATTTTTCTTGATCATCTGCTGACAGATTGAGGAAATGATCCATATAAAATTGATCCATCAAAGATGTCGCAACTCTGCGCTTCACCTCACCTTCGTCTTGCACTTCTGACAAACTCAACCGTCTCCAAAACGAATGCAACGCTGAAGGCTTAATAGGGATTGAACTCGTCACATTTCTAGCGATGTCATCCACACATGGCAATCCATCTCTCACCCTTATCTGGCATGTGCAGATCTTGTCATAAAATGGATTTTCCCCTTTTTTGTATTCCTCCGTCAAGCATGCAAGTGTAACCTTAGATAATTTGTACTTCAACCGCTTGAAAACATCAGCTCATGTCCCAAGAGTCATCGTGCTTTGTACACTCTCGTTGAAGGTCCCCTTGATGTCCTTTACTTGGTTACCCATCTTTGAATGATATTGACCAAATATTGTGTCTAGACTACCATATGGAATAGTCAAGAAGTCTTTCAAGAACCTTTTTTCCACAAGAAAGAGACGAGGTCAAACCTTCTTCCACAACAAAGAGACGAGGTCATTCGAACCTTCGTTTATATGATCCATTCGTTTCAAGAACCTTCTAGACCAAATATCCTTTGCTGCTTGTCTATATGATCCATTCGTTTTTCAGTTGATGGCGTTCAAACCTTCTTCTACAAGAAAGAAACGAGGTCGCAAGCCGACTTAAATGCTATTGTACTCGCACATTGTAATGCTATTGTGATCCATGATTGCATTGCTATTGTAATCCGACTTAAATGCTATTGTACTCGCCTTGGAGCTTAAGAGATCTCTATTTTTTGTCCCGTCTTTGGAGAAGTATAACTTTTTCTATGTAACTCCGAATTGAGTGATTTTAACGTCGTACTAAAGATCAAGATGTCAACTATAACTCCTCCAAATTTCAGCGCATTTGGACTAGGGAATCAAAAGTTAGGGCGGTTCCAAAATCGTGTCGCGGATCAACATGTTCATCCGTGACGGACGAAGCATTTTCATCCGTGACGGATGAAAATGCTTCGTCCGTCACGGATGAACATGTTTCGTCCGTCACGGATGAACCAGTGCGTTAAATAGAAGTTTTGTCGGTGCGCTAAATAGCAACGGCCTAAATAAATTGTTGACCGGAAGAAAAAAAAAGTTAACTGTATTTACGATTATGACACCACATCACTATTCACTTTTCCCCCCCTTTTAATCTCAGCCCTCTATTACATTAATCCTAAGGCCCATAATACTTCTTACTTTAATAGGCAAATGTATGGGAACCCACATCTAGATAACGTAAGTTAGTTTGTAGCTTTTGGGCGGCCTAATGAAAGGAAAACTAGTGTTGGACCCGTACCATGTACGAGTAGTTATATAACAAATATAAAAGTTAATAATACGAACAAAATAAAACCTAATCTTAAAATTTATCTTGGCCATAGTGACAATAACATCATAACTTAAGTAGGCTACCAAGTTGCAGTTTGGATGATGATAATGAAAGGATTTGAGGCGCTTGCTTATATAACCAACGGTTCTGGAGTGTCATATTTTTTCATAAGCTCCACGATTAGTTTTACAATTATTTGGTTAATCTTCCACCTTTTTTTTTGTCTTTGGCAATCCAAGACTGAAGTTCTCTCTCAGCCCAAAAGAAAAAATACCCAAAAAAGTAAAAGGTATACAATATTAATTTCTACTATCTGCAAGATTAAGAAATGCTTCAAGCAGTTGCAACAAAGATTTTCATGAGACATGCTTCAGATGGGCTTCCATGAGAAAGATATTCCAGCACCTTAAGAAGGGGTTTGTATAACTTCCATACATATAATTCAAAATAGTTTTGATTCTATACATATAAATTGTATTGTTAAATCAAAGAGATAGTAACGCATATTCACATGTATACAACAACTTTTAAGAAAGAGATAGTAACGCATGTTCACATGTATACGCATGTTCACATGTATACGCATGTTCACATGTATACGCATGTTCACATGTATACGCATGTTCACATGTATACGCATGTTCACATGTATTGTTAAATCAGCTACTGTTGTACTCGTACCATGTACGGATAATAACATAAACTTATATAGCAGTTCATATTACCAACAAAATAATGTACCTTAATGTTAAATTTGAAAGAAGAAATTAAACTACATTAGTTACAATTGTCTTCGAATTGTAGAAGACAATTGTTATAGCTGAAGTGGACTACCTGCTAAAACCAAACCACAAGCATTTGTAAATCAAATTGCAATACAAGTGAACAGCTAATCAACTTGCAACTAACGTGTGTTTGGAGCGTTTTTCTTTTGACGTTTTTGTATCAATTTTAATTTCCTTTCCACTCTCTTCTGTTTCACAATGTTTGAATCCATGTTGGACTGTCTCAACAAACTTGAGTTTAGACAATACATACATAAAAGATTAGTATATGAAAAATCACATTCATTATAAAAATATTGTAATAATAGATGACATGTCAAAAAATTAAAGGAAAAGGGATAGAGAACACAATCAAAAAAAATTGATATTATTATGTGGAAGGGTGTAATATTCTAAATAAATACATGAAAGGTTGAAAACTGGCTTTTTATATGCAAACTCTATGAACTGTCCGAATGCAACCAGGCGACCAATGATATGCACATTTTTAATCCGCGTGAATGCAAATTCTGATCTGATAATTACAAGTCAATTACCGTTAGATTAGGATTTTTAACGAAACCATACAATGACACAACCCGATAAAAACCCCAATCGATCATATACAAATTAAAAAGTTATATATACAAAACCATTTCCTAATTATATATAAACAGAGCTTGTCTTCAATGTTCAGCTATTTCATAATTATACATCTTAAAATACATCTTACAATGTATAATCAAAACTTGTAGCTATAGAAACAAATATAATACAATAGTTCATAGTATTAATAAAATATTATTTATGTAAATATGAGAACATTCATGCAATAGTAATACTATTCTTCATATCAGATGCTTAATTAACAGAAGTGAGACATAGTCAACCAATTTACACTCGACATATGCTACCCAACAGCAATCCGCATAGATACGGTAATACTCAATTCTACATCTGGTAATTTTAACTAATTAACAACACAATTTTGGTATGTTATTACAAGATGTGTAAAATATAAGTACATAGATAGGAATAGAAAAAGAAAACAAATACTGAAGTGAGATTTCCACCTGCTTAATTGTACGTGGGTGAAAGGACACATCAAATGTTTATGGCTAATTCCTGGAAGTATGCAGATACCCCACGAGTTTAAAAAGAATTTGCTATGGTCAAGATTCATGATCCACATGAATGTTGAGAGTAAAAAATGCCCTTAAAAAAGGCTTTTTTATGATTGACACTTGATAATAAGTTTTGGAGTTCTTGCTCTTTTGATGAAAGAGTTTTTTTTACTGATTGCTCCTATATAAATTTAAGCAATATATCAAGAACTGCATGCTCAAGGTGCTTGACAATGGTATATAAGCCAACTGTGGCACACAAAATCATGTCAGGAAAATAAGTTTCACAGCCATCAAGTACATAAAAAAGAGTTGGGAAATTGAAAGGTTTTTTGAGATAGATATTCATGATGGTTCATAAGCCAACTATGGTCAAGAATATATTGATAGACGACACAAGATCAACTCCCTTCAAAGTAGGTAGAAACTGTCAAATTTGTGGTGTACCACGGAAATGTAAAAACATTTAGGTTCCAAGCCATTCTCCTTCATAGAAGAGATGTAACTTAGACATTCAAATGGGAAAATTTTCGAGGAACCATCTGAAACCTCTTTAACATCAGTTCTGTAAGTCTAAATTTAAAAGTATGAAAGTCCATTTTTGCGCATTTGTGATATTACATCACTGAAGTACTAATTAACGAAGCACATTAAATCATCAGGATTTCACAAAATCAATTTATCATGTCCCATTTTGTCGGCTAAATTGATATTAATTTCGAAAATAGCATAAGATGCTTAATTAACTTAAGTGAGATTTCTGTATAACGAAACAATAGACGATTGTGACATCCATCAACAGTTTTGTGTTCCTAACTGAAGGGATGTGTACTGAAGAATTATCAAAACAGAAGCATGAGTGAAACTGAAGACCTCAGACATAAAATATAAGATAATTGCTTCTTATAATTAGTTTTGGACAATAAAAGGGTTTAGAACTAGAGAAACATCAAAAACATAAGGATGAGTCATGAGTGAAGGTAACAACCTCGGACATTAACTATCCTAACTCTCAGGAGGTCAATAAGAGCCTTATCTTTGAGATCAAAATTGGGAGAGATTTCGTCGAACACGTGGTGGACTACTTTTGATATATGCAATTTTGTTCAATCTAACAACTAACATCTTGAATATACAAAATAGTGTGCTTACCTGTGATCGATTTAGTTGATCAGTGAATCGCAGAAAACAATGGTTGAAAAACTTCAATTTGGATCAAGTAAGAAATTAAAATGCTCCCAATTTCTCCATTTACTATCGACCGTGGAACATCTCGTCGGGCTTGCACAACATGAATCAACTCTCTTCGGTTCCAAGTAAACGACCGACGGGAGAGACATGTATTACAGTGAAAGAGAAGAATTGGCTTTTTTAAAGCCCTCTTTTGCAACCCGGCGAAGTCCAGGAAATGAATTGAGGATAAAAATGGGATGAAGAACAACAAACACAAGAAAAGAGAACAATATGAATAAACTTAACTTGTGGATTTTCGGTATATTTTGTGAGCTATAAATTTGGGGATATCTGGTATAATTGTATAAGGAGTATTTGTGAGGAGAGTGGTGGGACGTGAGTTTGTGAGGGAGAAGAAGCAGTTAGAGACCAAATTGGAAAAGCACTAGTGTAATGCCCTTGTCATGCACAAGTTAATGAAATTCATTAGTTAGCAGATAAGTTAACTACTATATAATTCGTTTAACCGGAAAATGAGTTCATCTGTACAGGATTTCGAATACAACTCATCAGTAACAACAATAATAAATGGAAAAAAATATATACACACGAAAAATTGTCTAAATGCAAACCAAAATATGCGTTAAGCCTTAACGTACGGGTGGGGTGTGATATGTCTTAACGCACAAGGGACAGAAGAGGCATTTTCGGAAAATTTGGGGGTACCACCTGTGCGTTAAGGCATAACGCACAGGTTGAAATGGGCCAAGGGAGACAGGCCCAAAATGACACTGTATCTGTGCGTTAAGCCTTAACGTATGACACTGTAGCAGTGCGTTAAGGCTTAACGCACATACAAAAAAAAAAAAAAAAAAAAAATTGCCCCATAATCATGTAGAGAATTTCAATACGAGCCCGTACATATAAAATTCGTCCAAAACGGACATCGTTTGCCCCTCCAAAAGCCCAAAAAACGGACATATAAAATTCTGGCTAATGCGGCGACCAGAGGTGGGTAATCGGCGGTGAGAGCTTGGGGCTTTGGAAGCTAACTTCCAGACGCAACTTTTGGTGGTAGCGGCGACTCCAACGGTGGACGGTGGTCGACGAATTTCTTCGATGAACAGACACGGCCGCGGAGCTAGGGTTCTTGAGCTTTTGGGATTAAATTGGATACCGAAAACTCATTGAAAGGTGCCTTATTTATAGGGGTTGGAAATGTCTCGGGAAGAGCTTCGAAAATGTATAAAGTTTGACCTAAAACGATATCGAATTGGCCCAGATATCGTCCAATTTCCATAAAGCTAAAAACCGAAATTCTCTTTCCATAAATACCCAAGTTTTGAAGTTGTGGAGAAATTGAATGAAAATAAAAAGTTCGGCTTAAATCTGTAATTACGTTAACGATCTAATGGACGGAGAGTGGGGTAGGATGGTACGTGTTGGACGGAGATGGATATCGAATTGGCCCAGATCTAATGGACGGAGAGTGGGGTAAGTATACTAAATTTAATGAAACACTATAATATATAAGTCTAGGTATACTAGATTTAATGAAATACTATAGTACATAAGCGTAACTATATGAAATATAATGAAATACTATAGTACATAAGTGTGACTATATGAAATATAATGAAATACTATAGTACATAAGTCTAAGTATACTAGATTTCATAAAATACTATAGTACATAAGTGTGACTATATAAATATAATGAAATACTATAGTATATAAGTGTAACTATATGAAATATAATGAAATACTATAGTTTATAAGTCTAAGTATACTAGATTTCATGAAATACTATAGTACATAAGTGTAACTATATGAAATATAATGAAATACTATAGTACATAAGCGTAACTATATGGAATACAATGAAATACTATAGTACATAAGTGTGACTATATGAAATATAATGAAATATTATAGTATATAAGTGTAACTATATGAAATATAATGAAATACTATAGTTTATAAGTCTAAGTATACTAGATTTCATGAAATACTATAGTAAATAAGTGTAACTATATGAAATATAATAAAATACTATAGTATATAAGTGTAACTATATGAAATATAATGAAATACTATAGTTTATAAGTGTAACTATATGAAATTTAATGAAATACTATAGTACATAAGTGTAACTATATGAAATATAATGAAATACTATAGTACATATGTGTAACTATATGAAATTTAATGAAATACTATAGTACATAAGCGTAACTATATGAAATACAATGAAATACTATAGTACATAAGTGTGACTATATGAAATATAATGAAATACTATAGTATATAAGTGTAACTATATGAAATATAATGAAATACTATAGTTTATAAGTCTAAGTATACTAGATTTCATGAAATACTATAGTACATAAGTGTAATTATATGAAATTTAATAAAATACTATAGTATATAAATGTAACTATATGAAATATAATGAAATACTATAGTATATAAGTCTAAGTATACTAAATTTAATGAAACACTATAATATATAAGTCTAGGTATACTAGATTTAATGGAATACTATAGTACATAAGCGTAACTATATGAAAAATAATGAAATACTATAGTACATAAGTGTAACTATATAAAATTTAATGAAATAATATAGTACATAAGTGTAACTATATGAAATTTAATGAAATACTATAGTATATAAGTCTAAGTATACTAGATTTAATGAAACACTATAATATATAAGTCTAAGTATACTAGATTTAATGAAATACTATAGTACATAAGTGTAACTATATGAAATATAATGAAATACTATAGTTGATAAGTATAACTATATGAAATTTAATGAAATATTATAGTACATAAGTGTAATTATATGAAATTTAATGAAATATTATAGTATATAAGTCTAAGTATACTAGATTTAATGAAACACTATAATATATAAGCGTAACTATATGAAATATATTGAAATACTATAGTACATAAGTTTAATTATATGAAATTTAATAAAATACTATAATATATAAGTCTAAGTATACTAGATGTAATGAAATACTATAGTATATAAGTTTAATTATATGAAATTTAATAAAATACTATAATATATAAGTCTAAGTATACTAGATGTAATGAAATACTATAGTACATAAGTGTAATTATATGAAATATAATAAAATACTCTAGTATATAAGTCTAAGTATACTAGATTTAATGAAATATTATAGTACATAAGTGTAACTATATGAAATACTATAGTACATAAGTGTAACTATATAAAATATAATGAAATACTATAGTATATAAGTCTAAGTATACTAGATTTAATGAAATACTATAGTATTTCATTAAATCTAGTATACTATAGTATATAAGTCTAGTATACTTAGACTTATATACTATAGTATTTCATTAAATATAGTATACTTAGACTTACATTCTATAGTATTTCATTAAATTTCATATAGTTACACTTATGTATTATAGTATTTTATTATATTTCATATAGTTACGCTTATATACTATAGTATTTCATTAAATCTAGTATACTTAGACTTATATACTATAGTATTTTATTATATTTCATATAGTTACACTTATATACTATAGTATTTCATTATATTTTATATGTACGGACTCGTATTAAAATTTATACAAAATTATAGTAGAAAAATGCAAAAAAAAAACCAAAAAAATTCACTACAATGCGCTATATACCGGGCACCAAATTGTAAAAAAATTGGGTAGGAAGGCTTTGTTTTTTGGGCTTTTGGAGGGGCAAACGATGTCCGTTTTGGACGAATTTTATATGTACGGACTCGTATTGAAATTCTCTACATGATTATGGGGCATTTTTTTTTTTTTTTTGTATGTGCGTTAAGCCTTAACGCACATCTACAGTGCCATACGTTAAGGCTTAACGCACAGCTACAGTGTCATTCTGGATATTTTTTCCACTTTTATTCCAGTTTTGTCCCTTGTACGTTAAGCCTAAACGCACCAGCCTGTACGTTTAGCCTTAACGCACAAAACAGTTTGTATATAGACGGCGTTTCGTTTGCATATAGACTGACCCTAATAAATAAGAAATTAGAATTGGCACAACTTCTGACTCCTTTTGCACTTTAGCCCTTTTCTCTTCGACCCCCTTCTTCCTCAGACGAAAGCAGACTTTTATTTACTGACAACACCAAAGACTGGACAGCAAAATCATCATATACCATAGAATCAATAAAAGCTTATTTACTGACAACAGCACAACAACACCATAAATATAGTTCATGAATTCTAAGACACTTTCACCATCAAATTACATCAGCAACAATCTAAGTTCAGTACACTTACAAGTAAGAATAAACAAACAAATTAAATCCAACTGGTTGAATTTTGTCAAGTTTGAGTTGGGTTTTGACCGTGATTGGACTTAGATACGTAGATATATACCTTAATCAAACTTATATAGAAGCTCAAAATTAGTATCTTTGCCATCTTATCCATTACTTGCAAGGAAGTACACAAAGTTCAAGTGTGATAGCTCTCCAGTCCAATAGGGCATTTTCCACTGGAAAAAAGAAGTTATTTATCTAGCTATCTAGTCTTTGTTTCCTATGATACTTTGCGAAAAAACCTCAAGTGTGAAGGCTCAAAAATCATTCTAAACTCAATTTCTGATCAACCTATAATACAAATTGTGATATTGATAGATTCATGAAAGAATCAGTTCAATAAACATAACATTTATTCAAGCTAATATATGAGGTAAAAATTAGAAAAAAATACATCCAAAGGAAAGTCTACAACATTAGTAAGATTTTATTAAACCACACAACACCAATATAAAAAACAAATACATTATAGGATACCAAATATAAGCAGGTAGCTAGTGCTATAACCTGGACGGCTGGACCAGATGTTTAATACTGATAATCTCATACCTATAGGCTATAGTTGAGCAAACAAATTCAAGTTTAATAATAACATGTTTATCATGTCGATTTTCATTTTCTGAATCCAGCTGTAAAATGTAGAGGCACACCCTAAATCTGTCCAGCAAATACAGAGGAAAAGAAGCCCAAACTGGTATCAAATATCAATGACTTCAACATACAAAAAATAATTCAAGCAAAAACATAACAGAATATAAGTTTCAATTTGGTATAAGTCTGGGATCCTCTCTCCTTTTGATTGCTAAAATTAGGAACACATTATATAAGTTTCAAGATGATCAAAGCAACAAATATTTCCCATGTTTCCATAGCATCATGACAGCAATGGACTTCAGAAAGTACAAATTGCATAAATGAATATGTTTGTTTTGTACTTAGTATAAAAAAAACTACTTAAAAATAAAAGTAGACATGAGAAGAAACATATATGTTTAACATTGAATCCATAATGATCATAAAAGCAAATAACCTCTGCTAAAAATAATGGAGACAAAATGAACAACGCATATGATCTGATGTGTCACAAGAAGACTTGGAATATGCTCAATTGTTCTTTTAGGAAATCTTTCAAAAGGGTAATCTAATTTTCAAAGATTCAGAATTCCATCCCTGAATAAAGGAGAAATTAAGGGCCAACATATTTGCATTCTATCTGATAAAACCAATTACTGAAGGTTTCAAATCAATAATAGAGATCTCAATTGATCAAAAAAAATGACTAAAATCCAACTTCTATTGCAATGATATATACCCTAAAAGAAGATGCTATCAGCTAGAGAAGCACAAACATTCCAGTTTTAATCATCATATAACAATTCAAGGAATAAAATTACAAATACTATCGTATAGAAACATTCAACTGTACCGCTACTGCTACTTCAAGAAAACACAATTGCAAGGAGAAGAATAATTAGAGAAATTGAAGCCAAAAGCACAATTGAAGGAGAGGAATAAGTAAGAAATTGAAGCCAAAACGCAATTGCCATGAGAAGAATCTGACACAAGATAGACAAAGTTAAAGCAATTCCATGCTGATATACAATCAGACACACCTTGGCCAGCTGTAGTTTGAAAAAAAAACTGGTTGTTCATACAAACATAAGTAATTAACTATAGTTCTTACCTCTTTAAACTCTTACCAGGATTTCAGGGCCAATTCAACCCCCCTTTAACCTAAAACATATATATAAGAATTTATATACTTTTTCCATTTCACTTTGTATAGTTAAGGAAGACAGATAAAATTAGATAATTAAGGTGATATGATTATGAAATTTATAGGTGTAGAAATCTGAATTTCAATGAACTCAGTTAGAAGAATGCCTGCAAAAGTTTGCAAATTTTCTTTGTTTATTAGATATTGCAAAAAGTGTGCTCCTCTTGCATCATATCATGAAACTACACACATAAGATTCTAAAAGTAGTCCATAACGAAAATAGGCATATAAGTCAATTAGCCAAGATAAGTTACTAAATGCAATAGCGAAATCCTAAGAGTACTCACTACTGATCAACAACATACAACTATTTGAATAACACATGTTGATCGAGCCCTATTTCAACTGAAATATAGAGCTTATGTTCTGAAAATTTACTTCCACTCAAAAGTTCAACTTTGGAGGATACAAGAAAATCCATCCATTTCAGTCTAACTTAGCAAGAAGGACCAAAGATTGAAAATTGAACTTTGAATTGGGCCAATTAAGATCAATCGGCAAAGAAGAATGTAAAATTTTCTTGTCTGAACATAACAACAGCTCTAATTTTAAACCACACTTTTCTCCATTACTCGTAGTAAAAAACACATTGCATAATACGACTTTAATGAACATTGATCTAGTTAGAAATCAAAAAATAAATAACCATTCGGGACAACATACAAACTTACAGAGCCCAATACTTACCTTGCTGAAAGCGGTGGTTGGTGAAGGAGTTGTGAAGCCTGTGGTGGCTGAAGGCGTTGCTAGATAAACTTTCATGTTATATATCAAGAGGCCCGTTCGGATGAAATAATCTCTTAAGATAAACACTAAGAATACATATCCACCGTAGGATGGATGTTGTAGACGGTCGAGATTAAGGGACAAGGAAAAATTAAAAAAAGCAAGCGAGCTATACATAGTGAACGCGGTGACAATTTTGAAATTCCATATAAAATTATAACGTTATGACGCATATGCCCCTCACCTGTAAAACCCCCCAAAAAATACACAAACGCGCTCAGAAACTCTCCTTAGAGAACTCCAAATGACGAACCTCAGAACTACCAATCGATCGAAGAGGAGAACTACAAACGAGCAAATCTATCAAATCCTATGAAGAACAACAATCTTACAAGCCACGACAACGTAAACAACAATCTTACAATCTTACAATCTTACGAGATGAGGAGCGATACAGACTACAGCGACGACGACTTTGGAGGTACGGATATCAAATTTAGGGTTTCGATTTCACGAAAACACCTAGATTTTTCGATTATACGTTACATTTACTCAAAATTGAAGGTTTTCTTGAGTTTGTTAACTGTTGTTGAACAATTTGAAAAACAGATCTGGAAGTTAGGGTTTGTTAAATGCTCTAGTGAGTTTGATTTCCTTGCCTGAGTTGTACTTCATTTCCTGATGTTAATTTTCTGTGTTGGAGGTTCGTTTGCTTTTTCTAAAGTTCATTCATGTGTTATTACAAGGAATTCATTTCATGAGGTTCGTTTGCTTTTGCAAACTTAGGTTCATTATGCTTTCCTTACCTGAGTTGGAATTCATTTCATGAGGTTCATTTTCTGTGTTGGAGGTTCATTTGCTTTTTCTAGAGATCATGCCTGTGTTATAAAAAGCTTTATACTGTTGTTCAAGCATTTGGATTGAACAAATCTTGAAGTTATAGATTTGGATACTTAGGTTCATTTTCTGTGTATGAGGTTCATTTGCTTTTTTTAAAGTTTATTTCATAGTCTGATGTTGATCTTACAATTGTGCTATTTCTCTTAGCAGGCTATACCAATCGATCACGACGATACTTCAAAAAGAAAGGGCCAACATACAAGGACATAGAGATCGATTACGAAAGTACTGAGAGCGAGGAACTTGCAACCACATTGAGAGTGTCTACTAAAAAATTTGTGGTTTCAAAGAGAAAGACACAACAACCTCGAAAGAGAACACAATAGCCTCCAAAGAAAACACGACAGCCTAGACAGAAAATGGTAAGACAGAAAAGAGTAAGACAGGCAGTGTGGAAGACTTCAAAGGTTCAAAGTTCGCAAGAAGAAGAACCAGCAGCAAAGAAGCAAAACACAAAAACAACAACTGAAGATGAACAGGCTTCTGAAGCAATTGAAAAGGACAACGCAATCGACGTTTGTGTGATACCCCGTATTTTTGTAACGTTATTTTGGGAATTATGGAATTTTCCCGAGTACCCGTTGTGTACGTCGGATTTAATTCAGGTAGCTTGAGACATTCTGTAATGTGCTCTATATCTGTAATATTTTTCTCAGTGAAATAATATACAGATAAGGTGCCTTGAATTTTAAATTGTCGTTCGCGTACGATAATTTTTATCCCGGTTTATCGTCATGCTCGTTCAAGCCGAATGGGCGGGAAATGGGGAAAACAGCGACCGCCGTTCAGAAATGGCGACCGCCGTGGTTGGGCCCGAGGAGTCAGCTTGTCAGCTTCTAGCTGGCCGCGACAGACCTGGCAACGGCGACCGCCGCGTTTACGGCGACCGCCGCGTGCCCGCCGCAGGCAAAAACGGCGACCGCCGTGATTGTCCAGTGGGCATTGCCCGTTGGTCGCCGGCGGAAATCAAGGGCGCCGATCTTGCTTTCGGCCGCGTCTTAGGGTTTGGTTGATCGCTTCAGACACTTTGGCTATAAAAGGAGGTGTTGGGGGTGAGGTTTTGAGTCATCCCAGCACCAAACCTCTGCCAAATTCGCCTCTCGCCGGAGTTTTGTTTTCGTCGGTTTTCTTGTGCTCGCCGGAGGTCTCGCCGGTGTTGTTTTGGTGTGTTTCCAGAGTGCCTTCGTGAAGCTTTTGGTTAGCCTTGGAGGTTAGAAGCCAAAGCAAGTCGAAGGAGGCCAAACCGCTCGTGTTTTGGGGTCGTTGTGCTGTCAGAGCTATACCGTGTCGAGCCCGGAATCCAGTGACGTCTTTATACTATTCTGCGGAGTAAGGCAAGTGGCGGTTCGCTCTTGCTCTTTCGTTCCATACTTACATTAATTATCAGTAGTTTATCTGAGTAATTAATTTGGAATGAATATTCTGTTGTCTGGAAACGGTTTTGATAAACTGTTTTGAAAATCATATAATAGGTTGTATATCTGTTAGAACAACGCTATTATCTGTGATCGCCTTTCGGGCCTTTATGTGGATTTATCCTGTAAATGTGGTGGTGCTGTAACTGTTTAGTTAGCACTGTTAGATAGGAACGTTACTCGGACTCTGTCCAGTCGTTTCTTTATAATCTGGTAGAGGGGTGGCTCGTCCCTATCCAATACCATTCTAAGATCATGATCGGTCTCTTACACATGTGTGTAGAGACAGGACACTTAGCTGGTGTCACAACCCTTTCGGTATACGTCACTCTCGACGAAACGTATACTAAGATGTGTCGTCCCATTGGTGGGGTACACATGTAAAAGTCTATAACGTGATGTGTGTTTTTGGAACATAAATCAGATAAGTGCTACCTTGACGCACATAATTAATACACCTTGGGCGAGTAGTGCAGCTAAGTTCAGTGCAGCTAGGAAAACTCGTCTTGACTTGAATGTAGTACGTTCTCTTTCCAATCTGGATTCGCTGTAGGCGATGAGGTTGGTCGTGAACCGAAGCATCTCAGTCAGTTTTAAATCATGGTTGAATGATTCTGTAATATTCCAGATTTGTCATTTGCTTCCTTAAAGACTCATTTCAGTTGGAGTCTTCTTTCGAGTCGATTTCTGTGAAGATTCAGTCTTCCAGAATCTTCTCTTGTGCATACCTCTTGTTTATTCCAGTAGGAGTATGGTGGTTGACAAGCGTACTCGATTATTATTCGAGGGACGAAGAGTCTAACCTAATACAACTGCTTCGAACCATTCTGCTTTGTTCCCTTGCTAGTCTATTCATTTAGACTAACCAACCAATATTTTCCCTTGCATGGTTGGCTGGTGTCATCCGTTTGATTCGGCACATCAGTTAAGAAGTAGCTTAGAAGATTAGAAGGACTATGAAGTCGGCGGTGATTTTTGAATGTTTTAATTATTTCTTTGATCAGGTTATGATCCTTTGGACAATAACTCTGATTGTAACTTACTTTCTTAGTCTTCTGCTGTGTTTGGTTTAAACTATGTTTTGACCTATTCGGGATTGGGTTGTAATCCCATAACTCTCAATTTTCCTTGACAATGTTATGTTTTGGAATTTAATGCTTGATCTTTGCGTATCAATTGCATTTCATAAATTGCATTTATTTGGTAAAGCCTTGGGTGATCTCGGTAAGGAACACTGGGGTCACTGGCGGTAATACCTTTCCAAAAGGGTTAAGTTTTGGGGGTGTTACAGTTGTGGTATCAGAGCCAAAGTTTTAAAACGGGTTTGGAATTTTTACCAACCATTTATTCATTTTCAAAATGCTTTAAAGAAGGCTCTGAATTTTCATTCTGAAAAGAATTTAAAAACACCGTTCATAGTCGTGTTTTCTTTATAGTCTGATATAGTAAGCTTGCTTCTATGTCTAGAAAGACTAATTCCTTTCTTATTGTTCGATAGGATGGGTGTCTGCTTTTCTATTAGTAGGGGGTCGGAAGACGCCAAGGCGGATCAGCCGAGGCTAGACTTTCCGTTACCTCAGCGATGTTTCGAGGTTGGAGGCCCGAGTAGCCCACCCGAAGACGTCAAGCACGTTCTCCCCGAGTCGGTTGTCCTTGTAGCCAGGAATGCTATGGTTCCTAGACCTGCACCTGTGCCGCCACCAAGGGTGGAGGGAGTACAGGAATGGGAGCAGGAAGACGAGTTGTCAAGGTATGAACAAGGGGTTTACCAAGACGACTTTCTGCTGGGACCAATTCCCGAGGAGATCGAGTACGAGGAGGAGGAAGAGGAGATGCTTGAGCAAGATCCTGTCGAGGACGAGGAGATGATCGGGGATGATTCCGAGGATGAGGATCCCAGCGAGGATGATCCCGAGGAAGAGGATCCCATCGAGGATGATCCCGAGGAAGAGGATCCCATAGAGAATGATCCAGAGGAGGATCCAGAGTTGGACCTTGGAGGGCAGATTCAGGAGCCCGGTACAGGATTGTCACCAGTGCCAGAGTACGCACCCATGTCAGAAGCTGATTGGGAGGCACTGTATACCGAGTACGGTATTGGGAGAAGTGACAGGGAATCTCAGCCTATCCCTACTCCAAAGAGATGGAGGTCGGAATCCGAGCTGTAGGAGATTCTCCGCCAGAGCGAGGAAATCTCCGCAGAACAGCAGCGTCAGAGGGATGGGCTGATCGCCAGTACTCAGAGGAGGGCTGGAATAGAAGGACCAGTCATGGACGACCCATACTTTTCTATGGCTGAGCTAGGACTATGTGCTTCAGGGTCAAGCAGGGTGCGAAACCCATCGCCAGAGCTCGATGGTGAGCCTAGCCCAAAGAGACCATGCACGAGTAGCCAGTCGTATGGGAGACGTTTTGGAACGCCTTGAGGAGGAGTGGCGTTGCCTATCGTAGTAGTTCGTTTCTTAGTATTCCAAGTTGTACTTTGTGTAATATTTCAGTATTGCGGCAAGTACTTTGAGAAACACTTATATCTTCGAGCAATGTTGTCCTAATGCTCGAATGATAAACTTATGTGTAACTTGTGTAAGAATTTGAAGGTTCATCTATAAAATGCCAAGTTGATCTATTCTGAGTGATTTATTTACATTGATATATTGCATAAGTATGTTGCATAATATTAATGTATTGAATGCTTGGAATTGGATCGGTAAACAGATGGTGAACCCAAGAAGCACAAGAAACTCGAGCCGGTGCTGGGACCAACCAAAACCCCAGACCAGCAGGAAGAGGTGTTCAGGATGAACACGAGTCTGAGTCTCGCGTCCAGCAGAGGCGTGAAGGTCAGGATCAGACCCAGGCACCGATGTTGTTTGACGCTGCAGCTGTTGAGGCGATCCGTGGGATCGTGATACAGGCTATTACTGATGTCTTGAGACCAAGTGCGCCTCAAGCACAAGACGTGCCTATTCATGCAGCGGTTCCTGATGTTGTGGAACCCAGAAACCCTGTGACTCAGGAGACTGCCGTTAGGGCGAGGGACAGCTATGGTCGCGCTCTTAAGACCATTACTTCCATGAGACCCGACTGCTATAACGGGAAAGGGGAGCCAGTGGCAGTGACTCATTGGTTCTCCCATATGGAGAGGCTGTTCAGGAACGTGGAGTGTACGAAGGCCGAGAAGGTCCATATCGCGTCTCTTCAGCTGAAGGAGGAGGCTAGCGAGTGGTGGGAGAGCACTGGTTTGGCTGAGAGCCCAGTGTTGACTTGGTCGATGTTCAAGACCAAGATGGTTGATCGCTTTTTCTCTCGTGCTATGAGAGAGGAAAAACATAAAGAGTTCTTATACCCTCAGACTGATGGTCTGAGAGTGACCGAGTTGGCATCTAAGTTCAACCATCTTCTACAGTACGCCACTACCGAGATCACCAGCGAGGCTCAAAAGATCTGGTACTTCCACGAGTGAATGAACCCGGATATCAAGCCATTAATGGTACACCACACATGCTCTACCTTGGAGCAGTATGTGGATTGTGCATATAAGCTGGAGGTGACTCTCGAGGAGTCGACCAAGAGGCGCAACCGACAAAAGTCGATGCAGAATCAGAACCAGGGAGGTGGTTTTAAGCGCCCTGAGCCACCGTCTAACTTCGCCAAATCCAGCAGAGCTAAGACGGAGATGACGCAAGGAGGATCGACTCAGCAGTCAGGGCATACCAGGAGTTCAGTTCAGTGTTATAACTGCGGTACTGCTGGACACAAGAGCACTGAGTGTCGGAAGGAGAGGAGGCCATGCTTTGGGTGTGGACGTGATGGTCATTTGCAAAAGTTCTATAAGCAGGGGAAGCAGAAGGGAGTAGAGTCGCAGCAAGGGTCAGTTCATCAGAGCAACCGACCTAGGTTTAAGCCTGCCGAGACTCCTAGCCCTTCAGTGCAGACGACTGCTCAGAACAGGGGAAAGGCCCTAGCTGCTTCTGGAAGTCAGGGCCAACGCTTGTACGAGATGCGTGAGGCAGATGGACCCAACGCTCCGATTGCTCAAGGTACTCTATACCTTCACTCCACCTCAGTGTGCATTCTGTTTGATTCTGGTGCTACGCATTCCTTTATTTCGGATAGCTGTGTTAGCAAGTTAGACTTAGTGTGCAATGATTCGTGCGACCCTTTCGTCGTTAATCTTCCTAATGGAGAACGTTTGGTGGGAACCAAGCATTTGTCCGACTTTTCGATTACCATTCAGGGTAAGGAATTCGAGGCAGATTTAATCTGCATAGCCATGGCTCCATACGACATTATTCTCGATATGGATTGGCTGACGTGTCACAAGGCGGTGATCGACTTCAGTTCAAGAACGGTGTCGGTGTCATCCGGGGGCCAATTCGTGTGCAAGTTCAAAGGTCGAAATGACGCTGATAACGGCAAGCTGATCAATGCGATGGCTGCGTTTAAGCTACTACGACAAGGATGTGTCGGGTACCTTTGCTACTTGGATTCGCCTGAGAAGGATGGACCTGAGGTTCTTGATATTCCTGTAGTTAGGGAATTTTCGGATGTCTTTCCGGAAGAAATTCCAGGATTACCCCCAAATCGTGACGTAGAGTTTTCAATTGATCTCGAGCCTGGTACGGCGCCGATTTCCAAATCCCCGTATCGGATGGCTCCAGCTGAGATGCAAGAATTGAAGAATCAACTTGAAGATCTTCTTGACAAAGGTTATGTCAGGCCGAGTGCATCGCCGTGGGGTGCTCCGGTTTTAATCGTCAAAAAGAAGGACGGATCGTTTCGACTTTGTATCGACTATCGAGAGTTGAACAAGGTGACGATCAAGAACAAGTATCCTTTGCCTAGGATTGATGACTTGTTGGACCAATTGTAGGGAGCAAAGGTGTTCTCCAAGATCGACTTAAGATTTGAATATCATCAACTCAGGATTCGTGAGCAGAACATTCCTAGAACTGCATTTAGGACCAGATATGGTCATTACGAGTTCGTAGTGATGCCTTTTGGGCTTACAAATGCTCCAGCTGTCTTTATGGATTTGATGAACCGATGTTTTCACCAGTACTTGGATAAGTTCGTGGTGGTCTTCATCGACGACATTTTGATCTACTCTCCGAATGAAGAAGTCCACGAGGAACATCTACGGATTTCCTTGTCGATCCTTAGACAACATCAGCTTTATGCTAAATTGTCTAAATGCGAATTCTGGATGAAGGAAGTGGCTTTCTTAGGCCACGTGATCAATAAAAATGGGGTTATGGTTGATCCCCAAAAGATTGAAGCGGTGGCTAAGTGGACACAGCCCCAGAGCGTGAAGGAGGTGCGCATTTTTCTTGGACTTGCCGGGTATTATAGAAGGTTTGTAGAAGGATTTTCAAAGATCGCTCTACCGATGACCAATCTACTCCGCAAAGTCCATAAGAAGTTTGTCTGGAATGACAAGTGCGAGGTCAGTTTCCAGGAGTTGAAGCGACGGTTGACCTCGGCACCCGTGTTAGCACTCCCAGAGGGGAATGACGATTATGTGGTCTATAGTGATGCTTCCAAGTGTGGTCTTGGTTGTGTTTTGATGCAAAGGGGCAGAGTCATTGCTTACGCATCTAGACAACTCAAGACTTACGAAGAAAACTATCCGACCCATGATCTTGAGTTAGCAGCGGTTGTCTTTGCGCTGAAGATTTGGAGACATTACCTCTATGGTATAAGATGCCAAGTCTTCACTGACCACAAAAGTCTCAAGTATATATTTACTCAGAAGGAGTTAAATATGAGACAACGCCGCTGGCTAGAGTTGCTCAAAGACTACGACATGGAGTTGTTGTATCATCCGGGCAAGGCTAATGTAGTAGCTGATGCGCTAAGCCGGAAGACAACGCACGAGACTGTGGTTGCGTTGCTTACTGCTCAGACCAAGCTAAACCAAGAGTCATGCGACATTGAAGTCTTATATGACCAGCGTAGAGGGTACCTAAGTATGATGGAGATTCAGGCTACACTGCTGGATCAAATCAAAGAAAAGCAAGTCGATGACATCATCTTGGTAAAGTTAAGCAGTGAAGTGATGGATGGGAATGCCCCCAGTTTTGTGGTTCAAGATGATGGATCACTTTGGTTTCAGGATCGGATCTTTGTGCCTGACACAGAAGGTCTTCGTCAGTTGGTGATGAGAGAAGCTCATTCATCTGCTTATTCTGTGCATCCTGGCTCTAGCAAGATGTACAAGGATCTCAGGAAGAAGTTTTGGTGGCCAAACATGAAATGGGACGTAGCAGACTTTGTGGCAAAGTGCTTAACTTGCCAAAAAGTCAAGATCGAACACCGCAGACCAGGTGGTGAGATGCTACCTCTTCCCGTGCCAGAATGAAAATGGGAGGACATTTCCATGGACTTCGTCACTAGGCTACCCAAGACTCGAAGTCAGAGAGATGCTATTTGGGTAATTGTGGATAGGCTTACAAAGAGTGCTCATTTCATAGCCATCAAGACCACATGGGAAACCCAGAAGTTAGCCGAAGTTTACCAGAAGGAGATTGTCCGTTTACATGGCATTCCTAAGACCATTGTATCGGACCGAGATGGCCGTTTCATGTCAAGATTCTGGAAGGAACTTCATAAGGCTATGGGAACCGAGTTAAGGTTCAGTACATCATTTCATCCTCAGACAGATGGCCAGTCTGAAAGGACCATCCAGACTCTAGAGGATATGCTTAGAGCTTGTGTGCTCGATCGTCCGACTAGCTGGGAGGACAGCTTGAGTCTGATTGAGTTCACATACAACAATAGCTGGCATGCTACAATCAAGATGGCTCCGTTTGAAGCTTTGTATGGTCGCAGATGCAGATCTCCGATTTGTTGGGGCGATAATGCCGACAAAATTCTGCTTGGACCAGAGTTGGTCGAAAGGACGGCTTCAGACATTGCTTTGATCAGACAAAGGATGTTGACCGCTCAGAGTCGACAAAAGTCCTACGCAGATCGGAAGCGCAGGACTGTCGAGTTCGAGGTCGGTGACAAGGTTTTTGTCAAGGTGTCGCCTTCCAAAGGAGTTTTCAGATTTGGTAAGCGTAGGAAGCTTAACCCTCGCTACGTGGGACCTTTCGAGATCTTGGATAGAGTGGGATCTCTAGCGTACCGTTTGGCGTTACCACCATCGGCTCACTCGGTGCATAACGTGTTCCATGTGTCTTTACTCAGAAAGTATGTGCCAGACGAGTCTCATGTGCTTAGTTATGAGGACATCGAGATTCAAGCTAATGGTACTTACGAAGAGTTGCCCGTGCGTATTTTGGAGCGTCGGGAGAAGCATTTGCGCAACAAGATCGTACCTTTGGTACGAGTGCTGTGGTCCAAGTCAGGGACCGAAGAAGTTACTTGGGAGACGTGGGAAACCGAGTCAGATATGCTCAGGCGTTTTCCCGAGTTATTCTCGACCTAAGTTTCGGGGTCGAAACTTCTTGTAAGGGGGAGGAGATGTGATACCCCGTATTTTTGTAAGGTTATTTTGGGAATTATGGAATTTTCCCGAGTACCCGTTGTGTACGTCGGATTTAATTCAGGTAGCTTGAGACATTCTGTAATGTGCTCTATATCTGTAATATTTTTCTCAGTGAAATAATATACAGATAAGGTGACTTGAATTTTAAATTGTCATTCGCGTACGATAATTTTTATCCCGGTTTATCGTCATGCTCGTTCAAGCCGAATGGGCGGGAAATGGGGAAAACGGCGACCACCGTTCAGATACGGCGACCGCCGTGGTTGGGCCCGAGGAGTCAGCTTGTCAGCTTCTAGCTGGCCGCGACAGACCTGGCAACGGTGACAGCCGTGTTTACGGCGACCGCCGCCTGCCCGCCGCAGGCAAAAACGGTGACCGCCGTGATTGTCCAGTGGGCATTGCCCGTTGGTCGCCGGCGGAAATCAAGGGCGCCGATCTTGCTTTCGGCCGCGTCTCAGGGTTTGGTTGATCGCTTCAGACACTTTGGCTATAAAAGGAGGTGTTGGGGGTGAGGTTTTGAGCCATCCCAGCACCAAACCTCTGCCAAATTCGCCTCTCGCCGGAGTTTTGTTTTCGCCGGTTTTCTTGTGCTCGCCGGAGGTCTCGCCGGTGTTGTTTTGGTGTGTTTCCAGAGTGCCTTCGTGAAGCTTTTGGTTAGCCTTGGAGGTTAGAAGCCAAAGCAAGTCGAAGGAGGCCAAACCGCTCGTGTTTTGGGGTCATTGTGCTGTCAGAGCTGTACCGTGTCGAGCCCGGAATCCAGTGATGTCTTTAGACTATTCTGCGGAGTAAGGCAAGTGGCGGTTCGCTCTTGCTCTTTCGTTCCATACTTACATTAATTATCAGTAGTTTATCTGAGTAATTAATTTGGAATGAATATTCTGTTGTCTGGAAACGGTTTTGATAAATTGTTTTGAAAATCATATAATAGGTTGTATATCTGCTAGAACAACGCTATTATCTGTGATCGCCTTTCGGGCCTTTATGTGGATTTATCCTGTAAATGTGGTGGTGCTGTAACTGTTTAGTTAGCACTGTTAGATAGGAACGTTACTCGGACTCTGTCCAGTCGTTTCTTTATAATCTGGTAGAGGGGTGGCTCGTCCCCATCCAATACCATTCTAAGATCATGATCGGTCTCTTACACATGTGTGTAGAGACAGGACACTTAGTTGGTGTCACAACCCTTTCGGTATACGTCACTCTCGACGAAACGTATACTAAGATGTGTCGTCCCATTGGTGGGGTACACATGTAAAAGTCTATAACGTGATGTGTGTTTTTGGAACATAAATCAGATAAGTGCTACCTTGACGCACATAATTAATACACCTTGGGCGAGTAGTGCAGCTAAGTTCAGTGCAGCTAGGAAAACTCATCTTGACTTGAATGTAGTACGTTCTCTTTCCAATCTGGATTCGCTGTAGGCGATGAGGTTGGTCGTGAACCGAAGCATCTCAGTCAGTTTTAAATCATGGTTGAATGATTCTGTAATATTCCAGATTTGTCATTTGATTCCTTAAAGACTCATTTCAGTTGGAGTCTTCTTTCGAGTCGATTTCTGTGAAGATTCAGTCTTCCAGAATCTTCTCTTGTGCATACCTCTTGTTTATTTCAGTAGGAGTATGGTGGTTGACAAGCGTACTCGATTATTATTCGAGGGACGAAGAGTCTAACCTAATACAACTGCTTCGAACCATTCTGCTTTGTTCCCTTGCTAGTCTATTCATTTAGACTAACCAACCAATATTTTCCCTTGCATGGTTGGATGGTGTCATCCGTTTGATTCGGCACATCAGTTAAGAAGTAGCTCAGAAGATTAGAAGGACTATGAAGTCGGCGGTGATTTTTGAATGTTTTAATTATTTCTTTAATCAGGTTATGATCCTTTGGACAATAACTCCGATTGTAACTTACTTTCTTAGTCTTCCGCTGTGTTTGGTTTAAACTATGTTTTGACCTATTCGGGATTGGATTGTAATCCCGTAACTCTCAATTTTCCTTGACAATGTTATGTTTTGGAATTTAATGCTTGATCTTTGTGTATCAATTGCATTTCATAAATTGTATTTATTTGGTAAAGCCTTGGGTGATCTCGGTAAGGAATACTGGGGTCACTGGCGGTAATACCTTTCCAAAAGGGTTAAGTTTTGGGGGTGTTACAGTTTGTCAACAAACAGTGCAAACGACTCCGAACAGTAGGCCAACAACTGGAGAAATATTGGGTTCTGCAGAGAAGGGGAAGAGTAAGGAATTACAAGACAGTGAAGAAAATGTGACAACACCAGTGCAAACAAGGCTGAACACAAGGGCAACGGCTGCAACAAGAGTGGGTTCAGAGGAGAAACAGAAGAGTACAACATCCAAAGATAGTGAGGAAAGCATGCAAATGATAGTGTCAAAGAGGACATAAAGAAAGGAAACAACGAGCGACAGAGTGAGTTCACAAGAAAAGAACAAGAGTAGTGCATCAGAAAGTTGTGAAGAAACACCAACAAGAAGACCAAACACTAGGTCAACGGTTGCAGCTCAACAAGGTTTAGGGGATGACACAACAGGTTCTGAAGAGAACAAAGAGACTACATCATCAGACGATTGTGATGAAAGTCAACCAAGGAGACCAAACACTCGGTCCAGGGCTGCAGCTCAGCCAAATGCAGAAGATGAAATAGAAAGTTTGAGTGAAGGGGAGCTTGAAGAGAATTTGAGGAAAAAAGCAAAGACCAAAGAGGTGAAAGGTCAGAAAGACAAGGGGAAGCGAATCATGGAGGTTGAGAAGGAAGACACTGGAAAGAAAAAGAAGAAAGCAAAGTGGATCATAGTCAAGGAAAGAGGGGAAAGGAAGCTATTATTTACAAAGAAAAAAAAGAGGAGGAAAAGACAAAGAAGAACAACAAGCAGGAAATAGTGCATGCAACGATAAAAATCAAAACAGACGAGGATGGATCAGAGTACAAGTGGTTGAACACAAAAAATGTGCCAAAAGCGTTTGTTAACGCACTGGACAATATCCCTGAAGAAATGAAGGAACAAGCAAATGGGTGGATTAGAGAATTGGGGTTTGAAAGCATGCTTCATTTAAAGATTAAAGGAGTGCCTCATTGCCTGGCATTCTGGATCCTCGAAAACTATGATGAGATCAAATATGAGATAAAGATGGTGGATGGAAGCACCATAAAAGTGACAAAGGAGGAAGTGCAGAGAGTGCTAGAGATTCCTAGAGGGCAGAGGAAGGTAGAAAGGTGAGGGAAAGAGGCCGCTGACAACGCCATTATAAGTGAATGAAAAGAGTATTTTGACAATATCAAGGGAATCAGGCCAAATCATGTGGCAGCGAAGCTCAAAGGGTGCACATCAAAAGTATGGTTCAAAAGGCTGTTCATCGTGTTGTTCATATCGGTGCTTGTGGAAAGCAACCAAAAGGGCACAATTCCTCAGCACATGATGATCAGTGACATTGAAGATATAAAGAGCTACAACTGGTGTGAGCTTGTAATGAGTGTCTTGCCTCAAACAACAAAGGAATGGAAGGGGAAGAAAGAGAGGTTCTACAAAGGGCCCATCATCTTCCTCGTGATAAACAACTCTTATTTAATTACAAAAAAAAACATCTTCTATTGTGTATTATGTTGCATGTCATGTGTGTAGTAATATATTTATGTTCTTCTATATAGTTGTTGTATTTAGACAGGGTAACTGTCTTTGGAAACACAAACCCAAACAATTCACCAGTCTTCCTAGGATGGACTGACGACATTTTGGAGGAAAAGGAGAGAAGGGAGATGAAGTTTGGTGGCTTTGGACTAGGAACATTGCAACAACCAAGAGCAACAAATGAGAGGAAAGAACACGGATTTATGAATAACAAGCTATAGGTAAACATCAAGCTTCAAGTTCAAAAAATAGTATAGTGGGTTCATCAGTTTAAACATCAAGGTTCATTAGTTTACAGATTGAGGTTCATTTATATATACATCAAGGTTCAAAAATAGTATTGAGGGTTCATCTGGTTACACAATTAGGTTCATGACTTTATACATTGTAGTTCATGCATCACACATAGTGAGGTTCAATGTAAAACCAAGCAAGAAAAAATGAAACTTCAAGTTCAAAAAATAGTATAGTGGGTTCATCAGTTTAAACATCAAGGTTCATAAGTTTACACATTAAGGTTCATCCATGTATAGACGAAGGTTCAATGTGAATTGACTTGCCTGTTCATGTAATTGTGATGAATAATACATAAAAAATGATCAAGAGGTGCATGAATAAATAGTATAAGGTTTATTAAACTGAATAATAATGTATGATGTCGGTGATATAATGTAGGGTAGTACGTTAATGTGAATTTGTTTCATGGTAAATGTAAAATCAATCTCTGGTTCATGGAGTTGGGCAAAGAGGTTCATGAGCTTCAAATTTGACCTTTTTTTCTTACTAATTATATCAAGAATAAAAAATATAAGTGGTTTAGGTTTATTTCCTTCATGTGTCATGGTATTGTATGCTATTTTTTCCATCTATTTAGCACTTAAAATTGTTTTCTTGTATGCAGGAGTGGTTGAATAATTTTACAGAACAACAAATTGTAGTAGCAACAGAAATGTTGAAACTGACAGACATGGTAGAAAATTTGCCTACTGAGTTCAACGAGGAGCCCAAGGTCAGAAGCATGATTAAGACAGCGCAACCGCTGATTGGGAAGAAAAAAAGAGAGGAATAGGAACAAGGTGAATTCGACAAGATATGGAATGATGATGACCACCCATTCTGGAGCGATCCACAACTTATTGAATGCTTGAGACAAGTTGAGAAGGCTGATCCTTCTAAAGACAAGATGAAATTCTCACAAGCTGGAGCTTCAACTTCTAAAGCAAACCAGGGCATGGATGCCACACAAAATTGGGAGGATGTCAACAACATTATGAATCAGTACACTGATGTGCTGGAAGACAAAGCAGAGGTAAGAGAACAAGTCGTAGAGGTGGAGAAAGAGAAGGTGGATGGGTTATGTAATGAGAGTGAGCAACTAAACACTGTAAATGAAGGAGGCATGGGGGAAAAGGACAAGGGTCAGCTTCTGTGATAGAGAACACAGAGCAAGCAGTGCATGGGGCAGAGGGCGCTGAGCAAGAGACAATGGTTGGAATTAAGGACAAGGAACCAACACCCGCAACACCAAAAACAAGGAAGAAGGCCACAAAGTCACCGGATTTGACAATACCATCCTTCAAGCTTATCAGCTCAGAGGAGTTAGAGAACTTTGATGTTGAGAAAGACATGGATGAAGAACATGAAGTGGCTGATGCACACAAGGACAAGGAGGTGGCTGAAACTGAAAAAACAAGAGAAAAGGACAAGGGGAAAGGGAAGCGCAGGTTCATGCTGATGTGGTTCATGGGCCAAGGCACAAGAAACTTGGAGAAAAGCTCAGAAGCCCCTATAAAAGCCGAAGTGTGGACATTTTCGCCAAGAGAACTGAGGAAGCAATGGTGGTGTACAACTATTGTCTCAACTGCAGCATAGGAGGGTAAGATCTAGATACGTTATGATATATTTTATTTTATTATTATGGTCAATATTATAGATAAAGATTTACTAATGGATAAAATTTATATTTCTATACAATTGAATAGTGAGCCTCTATTCAAACACAAGTCGCTCAAAGTAACCAGAATGGAGTTGTCTATGAACATGGACATCACTACAAAGCTATTGATGCTTGGACAACAATTTTGAACAATAATGAGGAAGTGAAGAGCAACAACAAACCGAGCAGAGCATTCTTGTATGTCTATCAAATGGTACGTAAATTGTTTAAAAGTTAACAAAATAAGGTTCATGGATATATACTATAAGGTCCATCGGTATATACTATAAGTTTCAAAAGTTAACAAAATGAGGTTCACCATATAAAAAGTGAAGTTCTTCTATAAGGTTCATGTATAGGTATTTTCATGCAGTATTGAAAGTTTAATTTGTTCTACATTTACTTAAAAAAATAGAGTAACAGAGGTTTATTTATAAAAAAGAGGTTCATGGATTATTGAATAAGGTTCATAAAATTGTACAGCAAGGTTCAACAGTTTCTCTGTGCAGTTTTTAGCTTGTATATATAATTGGTTTATGGTAACAAAAAATTATGACATGTTGAAAACAGAATGTCAACTTGAAAGATCAGTTATGAGAGTTCATGAAGAACTTCAACTTCGCCGTGGCTGAGGTGCATGGACGAAAAATAAAGGACGTAGACATCGTAAAATTATTACTAGTATGAAAGATCAGTTTTTAGCTTGTATGTTTTTTTGTTGATTATTCTTTTGGAGTAAAATTCAAAGGTCACTAAATGAAGGCATTATTATAGGTTGGTGTACCTGTCCTAGTCAACAATGACCGTTACTTTGTCATTGCCATGTACATTAAGAGTAAATGCATACATGTGTTGGACAGTACGCCAAACATCGGTGATATGGACGTCTATTAACCAGCTATTGAGAAGATTGTAAGTGTACAAGAGTTTCTAAAACTGTGCTCTTTTGAACAAATTTTTTTTGGTGAAAAATGCACGTGAACACACATATAAGATGAAATATATCCATTTGTTGTGTGCAGGTATCGATGACTGCAATTTACCTCCGCGTGAATCACTTGATCAAAAGAGCAAACGACCTCGAAGCTGCACAGGCTAAGGCGCAATTGATTCCTCTTCCATGCCAAGCTGAGAGTGCACAAGAGCAAAGCTCTGGGGTGTATGCCATGCGACATATGGAGAAGTACATGGGGGTGCCGAATGAAAACTGGGAGGACCAGATGAACAACAAAAACAAGAAGAAAGCCATTGAAGAACTAAGGATCAAATATGTCCATACCATCATCACCTCGGAAGCTAATGAAATGAAGGACAAGACACTTCAGACCATTAGAGAAAACCCTGAAGGACCAATTGAATGAACATTGAATGATTGTTAGTATTTTGGTTAGAATGATACTAGTTTGCTTGTGTGGATTGTGAAAATTAAAGATTTCAGATTTGGTAGTATTTTGTAGGCAAAGAAAAATATTGTTTACTAGCAGGAAGGACTAATCAGGTAGTTGACTAATTAGGATGAAGAAGATGTAGACTTCAATATATTAGCAGGTTCATGGATTTTGTCTTACAGGTTCATTGATTTTGTCTTATAGGTTCATTGATTTTGTCTTGTAGGTTCATTGATTTTGTCTTGCATGTTCATTGATTTTGACTTGCAGGTACATTTACTCATAATGATGAACACATTATGCTGAAAATAATGCACTCGAAATTTTAAATGAACATGATACTCCAATAAAAGTAACGAGCGACAAAATGTTCATCTTATTAATTGGGTTCATGAATTATAACAATTAGGTTCATCATTTACAACTTAAAGGTTCATCGAGTATAAGTAACATGTTCATCAGATATAGAATAGGTTATACACTTCAAAAATCAAGCGGGTACTCATTTTTTGTTAATTTTTTTTTTGACAACTAATTGAATGGAAAAGCAATATTCAAAGTTCAATAACTTTTGTCATTCAAGTAGCCTAAAAATGAAAAAGTGAATAGGGTTCATAGAAGCTAGAAAGTATGTTCATCTAAGTTAGTAGGTTCATCGACTATAACAAACAAGTTCATCATTTATAACTAACAGGTTCATCAAGTATAAGGAACAAGTTCATCAGAGTTGTAATACGATTATGCACTTTAAAATAAAAAGACTGCATATGATGGTTTGTAAAGTCATTGATTACAACTACAAGGTGCATCTGAAATCTCAACAAAGAGATTGGAATATTTTGATAGGAGGTTCATCAGGTTTGCAAACTAGGTTCATCGGTTTGAAATGATAGGTTCATATAATGAAACTAACGGGTTCATACAATGAAACTAACAAGTTCATCGATTATAACTCAAAGAATAAGTGCACCAATGAAAGACCATAATGAACTAGTTTCATAAGAGGTTCATTAGATGTATACAATAGATTCATGAGGAAAAATAGAAGGAAATGATTTATGAACTAGAAGTAGCATGTGCAATATTGAACTCTTAATGATGTTTAAAAAATTATGCAAACGTAATAAAAATAACTAATCCAAAGGAAAATAAAGATGAAAGGCAAAAATACTAAAGAGTACTAAGAATCAAGCACTTCAGTGCAATTGCGACTATTGTGAGTGGCATACTTGTTGCATCTGCCACAACGCCTTTGGCATGCACGGCTGAAAGCAATAGAAATTTCTCTTCCACTCCGGATATGTGATCCGCTTCCTTTGTTCTTAGCTTGCTCTGGTGGCAGGACATGAACAACTGAAGGGACTTCAACTCCCGCATAAGACTGCAGCTAGATCTGGCAAAATATGACCCGACCCGATCCGACCCAAATGTTTTGGGTCATAACCCGTAAAGTTGAACCTGAAACCCGTTTTCAATCAAATCCGATGACCCGGAAAATTTTTGGGTAAAAAACGGGTCGGGTCGGATCAACCCGATGGATAAAAAAAAGGCGGGAAAATGAAAATAAAAATAAAAATCAGGGGCTTATTCTAAAATTCTACCCTAAAAATCAGGCGTTCATTCTAAAATTCTACCCTAAAACCCGATGACCCAAATTTATTCTTTTTCATTCTTTTCTTTCACACGTTCAGCTGCTTAGGGTATCCGCTACTCCTGGGACCTCGCCTCCTCCAACCTCGCTTCGCCGGCGGCTTGCCTTCATTCTTTCACAAGTTCAACGCAGGCTGCACAACTCATCGCCTCTCCTCGCCTCGCCGGCGGCGGCACCTTGCCTCGTCCAATCTGCTGATCTCCTCTAACCTCGCCAGTCGCCTCGCCTCGCCTAGGTACTTTGATTCTCAATTCTCTCCTTCATCTCGTCATCTTCCCATTGGATGAATTCTTCATCTTTCTTATACCTCTTGCCATCTTCCTATTTCTCTCTGTTAAATTCTCTCCTACTGGAATCGAATTATTGGTTGCCGAATTCCTATGCTAGGGTTCGTGAAGACTGTTATCTTGAGATTTCGTAGTTTTGTAATCTTGAGATTTCCCGTTGAATTGTTTCATGGCTGAATCTGGAATGTCATTTTAGTACAACGTAGATTTGCAGTTACCTTCGTCATTTAAGATTATATATGGCATCAGGAATATTGCTATCATCAACTCTTCAATTCCTTTCTTTCTGTGTTTACTTTATGTGGATGGTATGGAATAGCTTGATTTGTAATGAGTCGCAGTTAGATTTTTTTGTTTGTTATATTTGAATTTTGGTTTATATGAGGATTTGGGTTACTTATGGTTATGATTTTCACTCCTAATATTTGATGAAAATGATTGAATGATTAATCTTGTTTCTAGTTCTTGAATTGATAAATATATATATATATATATATATATATATGATGAATCAGTAGGGTGGGTGCAGTGAATGATGTGGATTTTTGTGTGAGAGAGTGATTGTAGTGGAATAAGACATGTATATATGTTCAAAAAGTTCAAAGGCTGAATTAGAACTGCAAAATCTTGTTCTGAAATGTAAGATTTCTTATCTTCATAGGGAGAGGGATCCTCTTCTTTTTTTCACTTTGAATCAAAAGTTATATCAACTTAGAACTCTACTGCTAATTTAAATTTAAATTTAAGGTTATTAACTTATTTTTTCTATTAGGGTAGAACATGCCGCCACGAAAAGATAAGCTAGTACAAACCTAAATCTTATGCCGAAGCTCTATTGCGTAGTTATAAGTGTATAAGTTGTATAACTGTATAAATTTATAAGATAGTTTTAATAAAATAGAACTAAGATGTTAAAATTAAGAGTTAAGGCATTATGATAACATTCTTTTTATCGGGATTAAAATTGAACGATAGATAGCCATGCAGAAAAAAAATTTAATATAAATATTTCGTAAATTAAAGAAAATTAAATTAACAAAAAAAGCAGGAAAAAATTGCGTAACTCGACCCATTGAGTTGACCCGAACCGACAATAAACCAGTAATAACCCGACCTGGTTTGATCCGGTAAATTTTAGACCCGAAATGACCCGACCCGAAATAACCAGAACCCGACAGTACTCAGACCCGAACCCGCCCGCCCGACCTGATTGACAGGTCTAACTGCAACTGCTTAAGGTTCGATGGACCAGAACTAGACGAAACACCACTAGCAGACAACAAAGCCGCCTTTTTCTCCTTAAGCAGAATCGAAAACTGTTTCATGAGGTCAGGCTTGTCATCCAATAGCCCGACACAAATATAATAGTCAGAAATCAACTCATTCATGACCGCCTCACGCTCTTCAAGGGCCGCACACTGAGTGACAATGGTGTCATCGATAGTGAACACAGGTGTGATAGTGGCATCCTTGGTCCAACGGACAATGACATACCTTTCCGGAATCTTATCAAACTCGAGGTTCCTGAACACAAACATGAGATGACAACAAGGAATACCAATCCTTTGAAACATATGACAGCAGCAACAAAAAATCCCCACCTGCAGCTGAATGCTCGACTGTGAACGTCTTGGAGAAGCAATCCTTGACACCGTAGAATTTCATACCATTGACTGGACCGATGTGCGCTTTCTTACAATCCATGACAAACTTCTTATGTCCAAAGTCCAACTTCCTCATAGACTTCATAAACTGTTTATCCTTACCAACAACCATTTCATGTGTATGGCGATCTTCAAAAGCTGTTACTTTATAGCCTTGATTACCGACAAAAGTAAGGGTGAGTTTCTCCTTACAACCAACTCTGTTTGAAGGACGTCGTCGAATGCGTTTTGTGTTATTCTGGCCAGTTTTAAAACCTTGTCTGGTGCAATGCAAGTACTTCAATGCAACCACATTGCCTGCCATGCGTGATCCACCAAGCCTAACAACAAAGCCACGTTCCAGTGCATATGCATTGTAAAATCCAACAGCTTCCTCCAATGTCCCAAACAGCATACCAACAACTGGTTTCAAAGCATCAGCACAAGTTGGAATGTTTCAAAGCATCAGCACAAGTTGGAATGTGGTAAACAGAACCGCCTTGAGATAGACGGGCAACAGATTTGTCGAAAGACATCTCAGTGTCAGAATCACTTGGATATGAACTAGGGGAGCTATGACCAAGTGATAAACTACCACTAGCACCAACAGACACACTTTCAGGCACTGCAAACATAAAGCACATACAACAATTGAGGTTCAATTGTATTAGCTGGAGGTTCAAAATAATCGTGCACAATTAAAGACAACAATGGAGATAAACAGTAAGAAAAAGCACAACACATAGCAAACCAAATAATCGAGTTCCGACGAGCAATAAATGGAAAAACATCAAAAAAGACGACTGCAAACAAGCAAATCACAAAATATGAAAAACCGTACATTGAAGTGAGCAAAACCTAACTATGAAAAGGTGAAGAAGAATCTGTCAAAGAAGACAATAGAAACGCCATAACGAATCAATTGAATAGAATGATTATCAGCATTGTCAAAATGAAAGACGAATCTAAGTTGAATAAACTGCAAACAAATTCTGAAACCGTAGAACATAAATAAACGAAATTAACTTACAAGAATCCATAGAGACGTCTATGCGAATCAATCCAATAGCTTGAATAGATTGAAAAAGGCGAAATCGATGAAGAAAACAACTGAAACGAGCGAGAACGAAGAACTCCTTCAATGGCGATTCCGGCTAGAGCGACTTCGCAAAGAGAGACGGCGAGCGAAGAGAGGGAGAACAAATGAAAGCCGAAAGGACGAAAATGCCCCTCTGTGTAGGGTTTTGTTGTTAAATGATGGAACACTCATAGCCGTTGGATGGTGACACGTAGACAGCTAGAGTAAGTGCTCAATGCTCATTTGATCCTCCCTCTATATATCAATGCATATATGTGAGCAAGATAAACTTTCATAAATAATTATTATATTTATTTCTAGAAAGGAAGAATTGTAGCCATCAAATGCTAGAACCACAAGTATGTTACACAAAAAGAAGAAGAAGAAAACGATGATAGATCGATCTATACATCATACATATTATATCAATTAAAGCTTTTCTCCGAATTCCCTCCTATTGTAAAAACATGAGTAAATAGAAAGCAAAGTGATGAAGAATCTGATTTCTTGACAAACTCCATTAGAATTGAAGCTAAAAAAAAATCAATTGTACTCCAAGGTTCCTACAACCGTATAACAATTCTAACCCTAACTACAAATCCCCAAAATAGAAGAATTTTTTCTTTCTCAGATCATCAACATGTAATAAACACACAAAAAGAAAAAGAAAAGAATATGAAGAAGAAGAAATTAATCCTAGGGTTTGGTGACGAAAACAGAAAACGGAGAAAGAGGGAAATAGCATACATCTGGATTCCGTTGGTTGAGAAGGGAAGGGTTGTCTCGGAGCAGTCTCTGGAAAGCGGCGAGATCGCCGGCCTGCGTGAGCCCGTGGATGGTGGTCGGCCTGTAAGATCTTGACCATTGCTCCCTCGTCGGCTTAGAACCGAGGTCGGTAACTCGTTGAATCCTTCCACGGGGAGGCCATTATGATTCGATGAAAAGAGGGTTTCGAGAGGAAAATTGAATTCGGCAATTTGGTGTAGAATTTGATCTAGGTCATTGTGAAGTCGGAGAAAGAGATGTTGATGTTTGGGGATCGGCTGAAAGAAATGGGATGATGTGAGCGATAGAATCAAGTAGTTGAGTGCAATTTTGGTTAGAGAGAGATTAGCAAATTGAAGCACAAACAGTTTACGAATAAGGAAAGAAAGTAAAGGTAAGAAAAAGAACGTGGAAAATGTATCGAGGGAAGTTAGGAGAGATGAAGAAGCATGTTTGGGGGTAACATGGGAGAAGCAGTTGTACAAGTTGTGAGATTTTTTTTTCAATTTTTTTTTTCAAATTTAACGGACAGATGTCAAACATATAAAACGATAAATGGCACAATTCTTAAAGCTGACATGGTCTCTCCTTTATATTGTAATTAGGGTAGATTGGACGATGTTACAAGGCTCCGATATGAATTTGTCACACAAGCTGATTTTTTTATTTTGTAAATCACACTAGTTAAATCACAATCGCGAGATTTATATTATGTATCTCTAACATTTCAGGCCTGTTTGATAAAAAGGAAAATGAAGTGAGTTGAAGTGAAAATAGAAGTTGAAAACAAAGCTTATGGAAGTTGAAATTATTAAAAGTGAGGTATAAAATGACGAAAATGGATATGAGTATAATTTTGTAAATGGATTGTAAGTTAAAGTTGTTTAATGTGTTATTATTTAGATTATGTCACAAAAAAAATGACTAATTCAATTTTATAAATCAAATTATATATTTAATATATTATTTCAGCTATTAAAATGATAGATGTATATCAAGATTTTTTTCAAAAAAATAATAAACACAACATATTGATGTATTAAATTCAACAACTATATTATTTGGGTAAAGATTTAGATAAAACTAGAAATCGAAGCCCGTGCTTCGTACGGGCCTTTTATGTATATATAGTGTCACGATTTAAATTTGAGTTTCTAATATATGGATTGTTGTTTCATGTTTTATCTTAGACGATATATTGTTTGATATGTATTTAAATGTAATATCTAAGTCTTGACAAAAAATATAATATCTAAGTATTTTAGGTATAAAATGCTA
This sequence comes from Rheum nobile, assembly GCA_027886185.1. Classification (NCBI taxonomy): domain Eukaryota; kingdom Viridiplantae; phylum Streptophyta; class Magnoliopsida; order Caryophyllales; family Polygonaceae; genus Rheum; species Rheum nobile. The sequence continues at coordinate 2,035,525 of WOAB01000618.1, read as the reverse complement.
TGATTGTACGAAGTACAATTTTATTTATTTATTTTGGTCAAAAGTTCAATTTAAATCTTGAATTAAGGTGGTAGTTGTTTTTTGTAAGGATGAGTTTTTTCCTTTGAAAATATTTGGGAAATATTTTAGAAATGTCTATCTAATTATATGTTGTGCTTGAACTCGAGTATTTGTAAGAAATTTACTATAACAACTCTCATTTCTTACATGCTTCACTACCCTCCACATTTTTAATTTTTTGCCTTTATCTTACAAATTTATTGCATTTTAATAATGTCTTTTTTGTTATGCTTTAGTTATTAATATTCATTAATATATCATTTTATTTATTTGGTCTGGAATATATATCGTTTTATTAGTCATATTGACTTTACATATTCATAGACATTAATATCATTTTAATTAAAATATATTAGTCATTAATTCATATTCTTATTAAATATGGGGTAATATAAATAATTGGTGACTCTGCATTTTCTTAAACTTTGTTACATTTTATATCAAAGTACATTAGTTATTTTATCGGTACTTGCTTACTCTTCTTAGCGAAATTGTAATTCATAACTTCTTCCTTGTACATTTCATATAACCGTTTAGACATATAACCGTTTAGATATCTTGACTATAATTTGTTTCCAACCATTCATTGTGTACTAAATACGGGAGTTACGTGTAGTAATTGGAATAATATTAAAATAGGAGTAAATGAGAGCAAAATATAACGAATACAGCATGTAGTAACTATTACTAATTGAGATTTAGGTTGAAAAATGAGTCATAACCTAAAGAGTAGTCCGTACGTAGAGGCAAGATTTAGCTGAAAAAAGTGTGTGAGGGGAGGAAATAATTACTTACAAATAGTGCTCATTTTTATATATAGGTATATTAAAATAAACAAAGAAAAATTAATTACTTAAATTACAAAGTAGCCTATAATAATACGTATGTATTTTATATTGGTTTATAAACCCTATAGTAAAAACCGATCGAAAAATCTAACATATTATATATTAAGGGTGATAAACTAATCCTACATGCAAACTATAACTTTAGGCCTATTTAAGCCTTTGATTTTGTCTTTAAAAGTTAGCATTCAATGACCTAGAATGCTAACTTTTAAATATATATAGATTCAAGCAAATATACACAAACAAATATACATAAGACAAACAACAGAAGCTACATAAAACATAAATATACATAAGACAAACAACAGAAGCTACATAAAACATAAATTTAAGTGAATAAAATTCTGCAAGACCCTCTTATTGTACATTTATACGTGCCCAAAATGGATAAGGAGCACCATTTACAAATTACAGAATCCAACTTTGCAGCTATGATGCAACGACTTTTACAAAGAACACTCATCTGGCTTTCATCTTTTGTTTATATATCAATGAGGAAGCAAGATAGACCTTCTTTCTCCCTCAAGAAACTAGAAATCATTTTCACAAAGCAGCAGAATGACACAATATTAAATGTTGCACACATTGACACAATACAAGAGATCATCCAGAGCGTTCGCGTCAAACTTGAAATCTGGTATGATGTCTTCCTTTTGATGCAATGTGAAGCATGAAGGTGTTTGATATGCTCATGATTGCTAATTTCACAGAATATACGACTCCACTTGTAAGAGGCCTCTCAAATGCAGTTCTTTCCGTGTACTTTGTAACGGTTTCTTGTCCAAATGAATAGCTAACAACATTCCAAATCAATGTTGATCCTAGTGAAAGCTAACAACATTTATAAACTAGAAGTTTGCAATATTATAGATAGAGACGAACTGGAACCATTGAAGAACAACATCAACAAATATGTTGATATGTATGAATGCATACCTTTTCAAGACATGAACAAGCAGAGCAAAAGAGTTGAACATAGCAGATCAGCAAGAATACAAAAAAACACAATTTTAGTCCACCTTGAGGCAGTTGCAAGAACATGAAAAAAATATATCAATGTCACATGTTTACAAGCACACATCTCTATGAAAGTTTTGAACATTGCAATAATACCAAATGATTCAAGTTGGTACTGATTGTATTTAAAGGTGTACAAACACCAATACCAAAAATGCAAGGCAATTAATGCTAAATATCAGTAGTTTCTAATGAAAGTTTTGAACACTGATTGTATCTTTGCATCAATTTTAGTTTGGATTTCATTAGTACAAACACATAACACAAATCTGGATTCAAATCCATCTCTCGAAAAAAAAGGAGAAGATTAGAGGATAGGATTACCAACTGCTTGTGGAGATGTTGAGAGTGTTGCCAAGGGCGTCAACACAGAGGCATGCAAAGGCAGAAGCTGAGTCCTTTTTTGGGCAATGTATGCTGTGGTACATGCATAACCATTGGAATTTAAAGAAACAAGTCATACCTTTATCACACAACAATACTTCATTATCTTAGGAAGCATAATTAGCAAGATGATGTAATTTTTCATCTCAGGCAAAAGTTTGGTAACTCTATTACTAAAAATCAGATTAGAAATAAGGGGGTGACTAATTAACAAGATGATCTAACTTGCCACTATGTGGAAAGACAACATTTAATTAATTTATAGTTAGTGCTTAACCGCTTAAGAAGATGCATGGATCAAAGAAAATAATAATTATATATATGAATGGATTTATAAATTACTTACGTTGGGTGTAAAGCAGGTATTTAAGAGGGCAAATGCTTCAAAAATCTGGTATGGAACCAAGAAAACAAATCTAAAACAAGACCTTAAATTGAAAAAGTTCTGAAATCTGTATTAGAGTGCCCCAAGTTCGAGCAAAGAAATGATTGGGGTGTAAACTAGTGTTGTTCCTGAATCAAAGAAATCCCAAACAAGATTGAAGGAGTTGTGAAATTTTGCATTAAGAAACAAGACCTCTGGCAAACCCCAAATTTGACCAAATTCAAGCCAAATTCGATCAAATTCGACCCAATTCAAACATAATTAAGACAAATACTACCACTTCTACTCTCAATTGAAGAAAAAACGAGAACAAAATTAGCCAAAAAAAAGTATTTCTTGCGACGAACACTGGAAGAAGTACATACCTGGAAATGGATGTCCCATATTTCACTTCGATTCAGCCAGATGGAGGGGCAATTTGCGATGGAACGGTGGAATTTGTGAAGGGCGAAATCAGGAATTTTTTCAACTTCATCTTCCTTCCACTTCCATCGAAGTCCTTCAACTCTCTTCTCCAAATCACCGAACATGCCATTTGATGTGGTACGAAGCTGAAGTTCCAACTTCATCTCCCTCCCTTACTGCCTAATTTACAACTTGTCAAACGGGCCCTTGAAGAAAAGATTAAACGAGAAAGAGTTTGTTGTGTTGTACTTCATTCAATAAACTCATACATCTGTTATGATTATTTATAGTCACTGGAGTTTGTTATGCACTATGCAGTAAAGGTAAATTGTCAAGTCTCCACTAGGAGTATTACACGTGGCTTATCACAATAAAACCCATTTCTCTACACACCCTCCTCAAGTTGGAATATCTGTAAGTCCCAACTTGTCACAGAGAAACTGATGTTGAACTTGACCCAAGGCATTGGTCATCACATATGCTATCTGCAGCCGTGTAGGAATGTAAGAAGTTTGTAAGAATCCACTTTGAACATTTTCTCTTGTAAAGTGGCAATCAAGTTTAAGGTGCTTTGTTCTTTCATGATAACAAGGGTTAGCTGCTATTTGTTACACTGCCTTATTATCACAAAACAAGGTGATAGGTAAAGACACCTCCAAATGCAGACCATGAAACAAATAGCTTGCCCATACTAATTCCGCTATAGTTGCTGCCATATTCCTATATTCTGCCTCAACAAAAGACCTGGAAACAGTTGCTTGCTTTTTTGTTTTCCATGAAACTAAAGCATGTCCCATGAACATACAAAATCTTGTAAGAGACCTTCGTGTTGTGAGACAAGAACCCCAATCGGCATCAGAAAAACCTGTAATCTGCAAATTTACCTAAACTGGATAATACAGACCCTTAGAAAGTGTTCCTTTTAAGTACCTCAAAACATGAAGTGTTGCCTGGTAGTGAGGTTGCCTAGGAGAAGAAACAAACTATGACAGGTGTTGTACTGCATAAGACAAATCTGGTCTTGTTAATGCCAAATATAACAACATGCCAATAAGTCTTCTATACATCTCTGGATCCTGCAATAAACCTCCAGTTTCATGACTTAATTTTAACCTAGTAGGCAAAGGAAACATAACTGCTTTAGCATCTCCCAACTGTGCATCCTTCAAAATATCCGAGACATATTTCTTTTGACTCAAATAGGCACCATGTGAAGATCTACAAATCTCCATTCCAAGGAAATATATGGCCTGCCCCAGATCCTTAATATTGAATTTGTCATGTAAAGCTCCCTTCACATGCACAATTTCAGCTTCATCATTGCATGTTACTAGAACATCATCTACATACACAAGCAAAGTAGTCATAGATTCACCCTCCTTTCTCACAAAGAGAGAATAGTCATTAGTAGACTGCACATACCCCAACTGAATAAAAAACTGAGTAAGCTCATGAGTCCATTGCCGAGAAGCCTGTTTAAGGCCATATAAAGACCTTTGAAGTTTGTAAACCTGACCGGGAAGTGCCTTATCATAACCTTCATGGTAGCATATAAATGTCTTCCTCCAAGAAGCCATGAAGGAAGGCATTATTTACGTCTAACTGAAATAATGGCCAATCTCTTGCAACAGCCATAGCAATAACAATCCAGACAATTGGTAATTTAGCCACGGGGCTAAACGTGTGCTTATAATCTTTTCCTAGTTTTTTTATCATAACCATTCACCACTAAGCGAGCCTTATGCCTCTCTATACTGCCATCAAGTCTGAATTTGACCTTAAAAACTCACTTAGAACCAATGGCCTTATGACTTGAGGGAAGTGATGTCAACTCCCAAGTTCCATTAGTTTCCAGAGCATCAAGCTCTTTAGCCATAACAACCTCCCATTCTGGAACACCTTTGGCAACCTTATAAGATGTTGGCTCAATGACAGATAACACCTGACATAAAGATGCAACATAATCCTCGTTGAGATATGAAGAATCTGTAGTTAAGACATAATCAGTAGTCCATGCAGGCACCATCCTGTCTCTAGAAGACCTTCTCAACTGTGACTCTGGCTGACTGACAACAGACGGCAGTGGTAGAGGTTTGTCATCAAAGGACAAACGAGATGGTGAAAACATAGGTACTGAAGGTGACAAATCAGGTGTAGGTGGAGCTGCTGTCATAGGAGTGCCAGCCTTAAAAGGAAAAATTCCTTCATGAAACACAACATCTCTACTAAAAAATACCTCTTTAGTATAGAGATCATACAACTTGTAGCCTTTTTGATTGGATGGATACCCAATCAAAACACATTTTCTCCCCCTTGCATCCATTTTATACAACTTCCTTCTCTCAGCTGCAACAAAAGCTAAACATCCTATCACTCTTAAGTGATCATAGCTTGGTTTCTTATGAAATAACAACTCAAAAGGTGTTTTCCAACCAGTGCTGACTATAGGCATTTTATTAATAAGATAGGTAGCAGTCATGACACAATCTCCCCAAAAATCTTTAGGAAGATTAACATGAATTCTTAGAGCACGTGCATTGTCTAATAAGTGTCTATGCTTACGCTCCACAACCCCATTCTGCTGGGGCCTGTAGGGCATAGACCTTTGATGTGTCACTCCAAACTTGAGCAACATCTCCCTGCAACTTCTGTTCACGAGCTCAGACCCATTATCCGATCTGATAGCCTTAGGAGTGAGACCAAACTGAGTTTGCACCATATGCAAGAAGCCCTCAACAAAACTGAACACCTGATCCTTTCTGTGAATCAGATAAGTCCAGGTTGCTCGGCTCATATCATCAACAATGGTGAAAAAATATTTCTCACCACCTAGACTAGCAATATCGTATGGACCCCATAAATCCATGTGAAGCAAATCAAATGCAGAATCACACCTATTATAACTCCTTTGAAAAGGCAATCTATGAAATTTTGCTAAATTGCAAGTTTCACACAAAAGTGTATCACGGTCTACATTATTACAACTAGGCAAATGTGTCAATTTGGAAAAGGAAATGTGACCTAGCCTAGCATGAAGAAGTTGTGGATCATCCGTTACAAACAAGGAACAACTCTTCTTATTTAAAGATAGACTATGAGCTCCAACAACTCCACTGGCTTGCAACTTGTATAAACCGCCAATCTCCTTGTCAACTGCCACAATTCTCCTACTCAAACGGTCCTGTAATTGGCAAGAAGAATCGTCAAAACATGCCAATAAATTCCTCTGAGCAACTAATCTACTAATGGAGAGCAAATTGAACTGAAACTCAGGCACATACAAAACATTCTCATTCTCAAATCCTGGCTGCAACATCACAGTACCTGCTTGTACCACTTTCATCACACTACTATTCGACAATCTCACAGAAATTGGTATAATCAAATCTCTCACATTCATCAAACAATCAATAAATGGAGTCATGTGATCAGTTGCTCCAATGTCCATGATCCACTCATATTTGCATAAATCACCATTGAAATTGCTAGTAAGAATGTTACCTGCAAAGTTCGCAGAAGAATTCATGATTCCTTTTCCCTTGAAAGCATTCATCATCTCTTGACAAACAGTCTGAATAAAATTTGGATCCATGTTAGTTTGCCTCCCAGAAGTTGAAGCTCCATCAGCCTCATCTAAAGGAGTCTCATGTGAAGCATGTGATGCTACTCTTGTTCCTCTATTATTACGATTGCCTTTATACCAGTCAGGATATCCCACCACTTCAAAACACTGCTCAACCATATGTACATCCTTGTCACAGTGATTACAATGGCGCTTTTTATCAGTCTTTTATTTCCTAAGATCCTTTTTACCAGAATTATAACCAGTTCCTCCAGAAGACTTTCCTGACTGATCATACTGCTTAAAATCACGTCTATCATCTTGATTCACCATAAATGTTGTCAACTCAACAATAGCATTGCTAATTTGTTTTTGTTTCTCAACACGCATAACAAGATAATATGCCTTATTGAGATTAGGTGGAGGATCAAGAGACAGAATATGACTCTTAATTGTTTCATATTCACTGTTCAGTTTGATCAAGAAATGCAACAATTTATCTTGTTCCTCAAGTTCACGGAATCCCGCAATCACTCTGCAACTACACTGAACCAATTTTCCGCAAGTACAACTCGGAATTCCATTCATCCACTCAATGTCATCCCAAATTCGTTTTAATTTTGTGTAATAACTAGTCACATAAAGATTACCTTGCGAGATCTGCATCAACTCTTGCTTGAGTTGATAAATCACCGGCGTTGTGCTCTAGTTGTATCTCTCTGCAATCTCCTTCCACAGATCTACAACTGAAGTCGTGTGAACAAACGAACTTGAAAGCTCCTTCACCATGGAGTTTAATATCCAGCAACCGACCATCCGATCGCATCGGATCCATCTCGCCAAGTCCATAGATCCTTCAACAGGTCTCGCCAGGGTTCCATCGACAAATCTGAGCATCATCTTTGCTCCAAGTGCCATTTTGATTTGCTTGTTCCAAGCGATGAAGTTGCTACCGTCGAACAGGTTCGTTGTCAGCGTAGCTCCCGAATGATCGGAGTTCGTCAGAGCGAGCGGGTCTCCCTGTGCGATGCCTGTCACTTGTGTGTACTGCACAAGATCCTGATTGTGATCGTTCATTTCGATTCACTCTGGTTTCCTCTCAATCTCACTGCTCTCAGTCGGAAATCTCCGAATTCTCTCGCTTAATTCCTCCCGAGCTCTGATACCATGAAGAAAAGATTAAACGAGAGAGAGAGAGAGAGAGAGAGTTTGTTGTGGATATTTTTGTGTTGTACTTCATTCAATAAACTCATACATCATTACAAGTTTGTTATGACTATTTATAGTCACTGAAGTTTGTTATGCACTATGCAGTAAAGGTAAATTGTTAAGTCTCCACTAGGAGTATTACATGTGGTTTATCACAATAAAACTCATTTCTCTACAGCCCTTCATATGTATATCTTATTTTAGAAGAATTTTCATTTCTTTTTAGCTTGAACATTATCATATGTTTAGTTACTAGTTAGGTTCGAGTTGTACATAAAGAACAAGGGTGAATTTAAGTTACACCCCTTATTTTTATAGATTTTTTTGTAGGGATTTTAGATGCGTAAAGCGGAATTTCAGGAAACGTTTTCCTAACATCTAACCAAGGATCTCATGCATAAACCAAATAGATCATAGATAGGAAAAATTAAATACCTCTTGATGCGTGTTTCAATCTGCTGGAATGGAGAGAATAGAGCCTCACGTGTGACTCCTCTATTTGGTCCACCCGAGCTTGGATCTAGATCGCCTGAGACTCGGTTGCTAGAGCGAGGAACGAAGGCGAACGAGGGAGAGAGCAAGGGAGGAGTACGGCTGCCTTGGGTAAAAGATGGATTAGGGTTTTCTCCTAGAAAGCCCTCCTTTTATATTACCATGTGTAGATATCTTATTTCCTAAATAAGTATATCTTTTATTATTATTAATAACTCTTTATTATCAACAAGCCTTATCTCCCAAGTCATATCACATATAACTTTATATCATATACTTTATATAATATGTCTCCCTATTAAACTGATCCAGTACAAACTCTAAGGGTGTGACCTCGTAGGACCCGGTAATAATAGCAATAGACTTTATGACATACTTTATAACATATAGTCTATAAATCATAGTTGGCTTCTAGCAAAGCACTATGACTACCTAAAATCACCAGATTAAATATCTCCATAGTTGGTCCCAATTCATAATCAGTAATTGCACCTTTGATTAAAGGACACAATTCCTTCAATCTCCCACTTGTCCTTAAAACAAGTGTGTAATCTTAAAATTCCTTTGTCACTTAGTGTCTTATTTGACTATATGATGAAACTCATCTTTACCGCCAAATACGTTTCTTGAACTCTTGAGATTAAACTATCAGTACAGATGATTACTAATAATACATCTAAGCATGGCCATGCGTTTTCACAATTCTCACTCTTCAAGTGGCCGAGACACCAATCCTTTCCAAATGTATCATGGTATACATGGAATAGGAGGACATATTCAATCTTGTAAGACTACAGCTCCCACTCAACTTTTGGCAATCCCAATCACTGCCTTTATAACTGCATGTTACGGTCAGCGTTTGACAGCATCAAAGACATACTAGCAGTCAAATGATAATTGTATCATACTCATGTCTAAGGAACTCACTAATCATGAATAATCCTATAACTCCGCAGTAAAGTCCCGAGGAATCCTAAGATCGGTTTGTCCGATGTGTATCAGTATACACATCTATGTAATCGATTAGACATCTCTATGTCCCTATAACACATGAAACCCGGTGTTATCAATCAATCTCACATATGGTCTTTTGATTAAGTCATTTGTATCCAAGTTAACAACTTAGACCATGGACTTCTAACAATTTTATAATTTCAGTTCACTTAATGGAGTTTCATTCACCAAAACAGTTTTGATGAGCCCATTTGATAACTATTAAATTGTTTGGATACTTTATCTAATCCCAAGCAATGATTAAATAATAATATGAAACTCATACATAAGTCAAGCATAAATGTCTGTGATAACAATAAACAAGGTTTATCATAAAACAAACAATGTCTCAAAAGAACTCTCTAATGTGCTTGAGTCCTTTGGTCCGAGTGTGACTGTCATGCTTGGGCCTAGACATGGGCTTGGTCAAAAGGATCTGCAATGTTGTCGTCTGTGTGTACTTTGCACATCCTCACATCTCCACTATCAACATAATGTCTGATCATGTGGTACTTCCGTAGAGCATGTCTGGATTTGGAACTCTTCCAACTGACGGCTCCTTCATTCAGAATGAGGACATATCCAGATTGAGATTTAAAATCATTTACGTATGTCTGAAAAATTGCATCAATATAGCCATCGACGACCAGCCCGTCATCACCTCCAAATATCAAGAGATCATCCCTAGTCCTTCGTAAGTACTCCAGGATGTTCTTGGCTGCATACCAATGTGCATTACCCGGGTTTGATTGGTACCTTCTACACATACTCAAAGCATATGCAACATCTAGGCGAGTACAAGTCATTGCATACATGATGGATCCTATGGCTGAGGCATAGGGAATCCTGCTCATCCTTTCAGCCTCACCAGGTGTCTTACAACACTGGCTCTTGCTGAGATATAAGACATGCTGCATAGGCAGGAACCTTTTCTTAGAGTTCATCATATTGAATCTATCAAGGACCTTATCTACATAAGTTCCTTGACTTAGACCAATGTCTCTTAGATCTATCTCTATAGATCTTAATGCCTAGTATGTACTCAACCTCTCCCAAGTCCTTTATTGAGAAATACTTCTTAAGTCACTCTTTAACTGTCTCCAGCATAGGAATGTCATTCCCAATGAGTAATATGTCATCCACATATAGAACTAGGGAGGCCACTTTGCTCCCACTAAACTTCTTGTAGACACAGGGCTCTTCTTCGCATCTGACAAAATCAAACTTTTTGATCACTTCATCAAAACGAAGATTCCAACTCCTGGATGCTTGCTTAAGTCCATAGATGGACTTCTTAAGCTTGCATATTCTCCTAGGATTTGCCAAATCTCATAATCATAATAAGTGGCAATCGTTAGGAGTATCCTAATAGACCTGATCATAACAACCGTGCAAACGTTTCATCATAGTCAGTACCATGAACCTGTCTAAATCCTTTGGCAACTAGGTTTGCCTTATAGACAGAAACGTTTCCATCCTTGTCTGTCTTGATCTTAAAGACTCATTTGCATCCAATAGGTTTTACCCCATCAGGCAAATCTATCAAGTCCCATACTTGATTCTCAGACATGGATTCCATTTCGGATTTCATGGCAACCAGCCATTTCTCGGAGTCGAGGTCCGCCATCACTTGCTTATAGGTCGCAGGCTCGCCGTTCTCTAAAAGTAGAACGTCAATGCTAGCAGTCAAGACGTAATCCTCATAAGTCTAGGTTGCTGCCTTAGCCTGTCTGATCTCCAAAGTGGTCCAACAATAGGAGAGACTTCAGCTGCTGGGTTGACCATATCTGTATGCGGGACCTCAGGTACTTCATCAACTTGAGGAATTGCATCTTGAATCTGGGCAGTTTCCCTTTGAGAAGGTACGCCCCAAAAATCAAGTTCCTTAGTGACATCGTCTATGTCCTCACTTTGTTGGGTTTGTTGCTCAGCTTGAATCTCATCAAGCTGAACATTTCTCCCACTTGGCTTCTTGGAAAAAAAAAGTCCTTTTCCAAAAAGACACTATCCCGAGCAACAAACACTTTGTTCTCAGCGGGATTGTAGAAATAATATCCCCTTGTTTCCTTGGGATAACCTATAAAGAAGCATTTGTCTGATTTTGGTGCTAGCTTGTCAGATAGTAAACGCTTTACATAAGCTTCGCATCCCCAGACCTTCAGAAATGACAAGCTAGGAACCTTTCCATACCATATCTCATGTGGTGTCTTGTCAACTGATCGTGACGGAGTCTTGTTTAGTGTGAACGCAACAGTGGTGAGGGCATATCCCCAAAAGGATGTAGGAAGATCAGCAAAACTCATCATTGAGCGGACCATGTCTAACAATGTCCTATTCCTCCTTTCAGATACGCTATTCAATTGTGGCATGCCTGGTGGAGTCAGTTGTGTCAAAATGCCACAACTCCTCAAGTGATGGTCGAATTCTTGGCTCAGATATTCGCCCCCTCGATCTGATCGGAGTGCCTTTATCTTCTTGCCAGTCTGTGTCTCAACTTCATTCTGGAATTCTTTGAACTTTTCAAGGAACTCAGATTTATGCTTCATTAAGTAGATATACCCATATCTACTAAAATCATAAGTAAATGTAATGAAGTATCGATAGCCTCTCCTAGCTTCTGTGATCATAGGTCCACATACATCGGTATGTATGAGAGCGAAGAGCTCAGTAGTCCTCTCACTCGTACCAGTGAAAGGTGACCTTGTCATCTTGCCCATCAGACATGACTCACATGTTTCAAATGATTCTAAATCAAATGACTTTAGGCTACCAACTGTTTGGAGTTGCTTCATGCGTTTGATGCTAATGTGACCCAAGCGACAGTGCCATAGATTGGCTTCACTTATATTCGACTTTTGCCTCTTTGTATCAACGTTATGAATTTCAGATTTGAGGTCCAACATGTATAGTCCACTACTACTCACATAGGCTCGAGTATAGAAAGTGTCATTCTTATAAATGGAAAAACAATCCTTAATGACAAATTCATAACCCTCAAGGTCCAAAACTGAAATTGAAATCAAATTCTTAGTAATAGATGGAACAAAATAACAATTATAAAGTTCTAAAACTAAGTCAGAAGGTAGAGGTAGACTATAATCTCCAATGGCAAGTGCAGCAACTGTGATACCCCGTATTTTTGTAGGCTATTTCTGGAGTTCCGGGATTTTTACCGAGTACCCGTTATGTACGTCGGATTTAATTCAGAGAGTTTAAGATGTTCGGTAATGCTCTCTGTATCTGTAATATTTTTCTCAGTGAAATAAAATACAGACGACGTGCTTTGGATTTTAATACTCGTTCACGTACGATAATTTTATCCCGGGTTAATATCGTTTTCGTCTAAGAGCTGAGGAGGCGGAAAAGCCAAGGGCGGCGCCCGCCGTACAGTGGCGGCGCCCGCCGTCGCAAGGCTCGAGGAGCAGGCTGGGTCTTCTCCTAGCTGGGGACGCCAGGCCTATGGCGGCTCCCGCCGCATTTATGACGGCGCCCGCCGTCGTTGTTGTCCGGAGGTCCTTGCCCGAAGGTCGCCGGCGTGGCTCTGGCAGCGCCGAAGTAGCTCTTCGTAGGGCCATGATTGTATTTCCTGGCATTTGGCTATAAAATGAGGTGTTTGAGAGGGGTTTTGAGCTCAATCCACAGCCCAAGCTCTCCCAAATTCTTGCCTCACCGGAGTTGTGCCTCGCCGGATTTCTGAAGCTTTTGCCGGAGGTCGTTTGGTGGTGCTTCCAGAGTGCCTTTGTGAAGCTTTTGGTAGCCTTGGAGGTTAGAAACCAAAGCAAGTCGAAGGAGGCCGAGTCGCTCGTGTTTTGGGTGAGTTTTCTCACCGTTTTTGTCGTCTGAGTTCTTCACGGCGACCGCCGTGTTCTTCACGGCGCCCGCCGTGATGAACTGCGGCGACCGCTGCCAAGAACGGCGACCGCCGCCAAGAACAATGACCGCCGCCAGTGTCCAGAATGCCTTTTTGGGCTTTTGGCTTTGGTGGTCGTCGTTGTGGCGTCGTTCCTTTCATTTTCTTTCGTCGTTTTTAGATTCGTACTGTGGTTATGTCGGATCTAACTTAGGATTCCTTTTATGGGTCGACTCGAATGTCGTTGTGCTGTCGGAGCTATACCCGTGTCGAGCCCGGAATCCCGTCGTTGTCGTTAAGCTTTTCTGCGGATTAAGGCAAGTGGCGGTTCGCTCTTGCTCATCGTTCCATATTTACATTAGTTATCAGTAGTTTATCTGAGTAATTAATTTGGAATGATTATTCTGTTTGTCTGGAAAAGGATTTATAAACTGTTTTGGAAAATCATATAATAGGTTGTATATCTGTTAGAACGACGCTATTATTTATGATCGCCTTGCGGGCATTTATGTGGATTTATCCATACTATTGTTGTGCTTGAACTTTGAGTTAGCATGAGTATTCGTAGGAACGCCTGGATTCTGAGAGGTCCGTTCGTTTCTTTATAACTATTGAGGGCGAGCAAGACCCTGCGATAGTAGAAGCTTGGACTCTGTGAGGTTCATTCTTTCGATATAGATGAGGTTTGGACTCTGTGAGGTTCATTCCTTAGATATGTGTTCTGCGTGACAGGGCATATATATTTAAAAGTTTAACGTGTTGTTCATTTTGGAATTAAATAAGATAAGTGCCCGAGCGCACATAATTAATAAACCTTCGGCGAGTAGTGCAGCTAGGTAATAGTGCAGCTAGGAAAGCTCGTCTCGGCTTTGTTCATAGTACGTTTTCCTTCCAATCTGGATTCGCTGTAAGCGGTGAGGTTGGTCGTGAACCGAAGCATCTCAGTCAGCTTTTAAATCATTGTTGTCTGATTCTTAAAACTTTCCAGATTTGTCATATTTCCTAAAAGAATCAATCTCTTGGAGTCTCTTTTCGAGTCGATCTCTGTGAAGATTCAGTCTTCCAGAGTCTTCTCTGGTGCATACCTCTTGTCATATTTCAGTAGAAGTATGGTGGTTGACTATCGTACTCGGTTATTATTCGAGGGATGATGAGTCTAACCTAATATGACTACTTCGAATCTTCTGCTTTGTTCCCTTGCTAGTCTATTTAGTAGACTAACCCACGAAAATTGTTCTCTGCATGTGGGCTGGTGTCATCCGTTCGATTCGGCACATCAGATAGAGTGTAGTTGAGAAGACTAGAATGACTATGAAGACGACGGTATTTTTGGTTGTTTTAATAATTTCTCTTAATCAGGTTGAGATCCTTGGGAGATGACCATTGTGGTCAAGATCCTTGTTTATTTATATTTAAAAGACTTCCGCTGTACTCTGTTTAGATTTAAAAGTCTTCCGCTGTATTTGTTTAAACTCTGTGTTTGGCCTAGTCGGGATTGGGTTGTAATCCCATAACTCACGTTTCATTTTATTGATGTTTTGATTTGAATACTTTGATCATTATGTATCAATTGTATTCCATGAATTGTATTTAAACCGGTAAAGCTTTGGGTGACCTTGGTAAGGAACACTGGGGTCACTGGCGGTAATACATTTCCAAATGGGTTAAGATTTGGGGGTGTTACAGTTGTGGTATCAGAGCCAAAGGTTTTAAAACGGGTTTGGGATTTTATAAATCATTTATCCGTTTTTGAAAATGCTTTAAAAGGGCTCTGAATTTTTTTTAAGTGAAAAGAATTTGAAAACACCGTTCATAGTCATGTCTTCTGTATAGTCTGATATAGTAAGCTTGCTTCTATGTCTAGAAAGACTAATTCTTTTCCCGTTGCCCCGCTAGATATGGGTGCATTCTGTGTTCTTCAGAGGAACCCGGGAGAAGCCGAGGTGGTTTCGCTATCTCCAGTTAGGCTTGATTCCCAATTCGCTCGTTGTGATTTGAGGTTGTAGAACCTAGTATCTCAGTTTCAGTTCATCAATAGAAATTTACGAGTTTGATCTATTCTAAGTTGATTTTATTACAATAAGTATATCATAATGATACTAATGTGATAAAATCATTGGAATTTGATCGGTAAACAGATGGTGAACACAAGGAACGTTATCCGTGCTGGTGCTGGGCCGAGCAATGACCCCAGACCAAACCCGAGGATTGATGCAGACCCATCAGGAGAGCGTGAGTCTGTCTTCAACAATAATCCAGGAGGCAATGGCCAAGCTCAGGCCGACGCTCCAGTAGTGCTCGATGCAGCAACAGTCGCAGCAATTCGGGGGATTGTTATGCAAGCATTCACCGAGATAATGCGACCAATCGCACCTCAGGCACAAGGAGTGCCAATACCTCCAGAAGTTCCGAGGTTTGAGGAACAAGAGAACCAGGTACTACAGGGAGGCGTGATCAGGAATAGAGGGGAGTATGGCCGAGCTCTGAAGGCCATTAACTCTATGAGACCTGACAGCTATGATGGAAAAGGAGAGCCATTCAGAGTGGCTCATTGGTTCTCACATATGGAACGGTTGTTTCGTAATATTGAGTGCACTGAAGCGGAGAAAGTGCACATAGCTTCTCTATAGTTGAAGGAAGAAGCCAGTGAATGGTGGAAGAGTACCGGCTTAGCTGATAGCCCGGTGTTGACCTGGTCAATGTTTAAGACCAAGATGACGGATCGTTTCTTCTCTCGTGCTATGAGGGAGGAGAAACACAAGGAGTTATTGTATCCTAAGACAGATGGATTGAAGGTGACCGAGCTTGCCACTAAATTCAATCATTTGCTGCAGTATGTTGAACCAAAGATATCCAGTGAGGCTCAGAAGATCTGGTACTTCCATGAATGGATGAACCCAGATATTAAACCATGGATGGTGTACCACACATGCTCTATTCTCGAGCAGTACGTGGATGCGGCCTACAAGTTGGAGGTAACTCTGGAGGAGTCAACCAGGAAGCGTGATAGCCAGAGGCAAGTGCAGAACCAGCCTCAGGCAAGTGGGTTTAAACGTCCCGCACCACCTTCTAATTTTGCCAAGTCCAGCAAGGCAAAGACAGAAACGACTCGAGATGGGTCAACTCAGCAATCGGGTCAGAGCAAGAGTCTGATCCAATGCCATAATTGTGGTGCATCTGGGCACAAGAGTTTTGCATGTCGGAATGAGAAGAAGACGTGTTTTGGTTGCGGAAAGGAAGGACATATGCAGAGGTTCTGTCGGCAGGAAATGCAGAAAGGAGCGGAGTCTCATCAGGGGTCTGTTAATCCAAAGAACAGACCCAGGTTTAAACCAGCAGAGACTTCCAATCCTTCGATGCAGACAACTGCGCAGGATAAGGGGAAAGCCCCAGTGGCTTCTGGAAGTCAGAGTCAACGCCTTTACGTGATGCATGAGGCGGATGGACCCTATGCTCCTAATGCTTAGAGTACTTTGTATATGCGTTCTACTTTTGTTAATGTGTTGTTGATGTGGGTGCTACCCAGACTTTCATTTTGGATGGTTGTAAGTTAAGTTCTGTATGCGGCTAAGTTTGTGAATCTTTGGTTATAAATATTATTAATATGAAATATTTGGTTAGAACAAATCGTCTGTCGAAATTGTCGATTACCATCAAGGGTAAGAAATTCAAAGCGACTTGACCTAAATAACCATGGTCCCATACGATAATTATTCTCGGTATGGATTGATGGAAGCGTCATAAGGCAGTGATCGACTTCAGTTTTTGATATTCCTGTGGTTAGAGGATTTCCGGGTGTCTTTCCAGAAGATATTCCTGGATACCCCGAATCGTGTCGTGGAGTTTGCCGTTGATCTCGAGCCGAGTACCACACCGATCTCTGAGGCACCGTACCGGATGTCTCCTGTTGAGATGCAAGAGTTGAAGAAGCAACTCAAGGATCTTCTTGACAAAAGTTATATAAAGCTGAGTGCATCACCTTAAGTAGGAGTGCCCTAGTTTTATTTGTCAAAAAGAAAGATGGACCGTTTCGACTTTGTTTTGACTTTCGAGAGTTGAATAAAGTCACGATCAAGAGCAAGTATATGTTGCCAAGGAGTGATGATCTGTTGGATCAACTACAGGGAGCAAAAGTTTTCTCCAAGATCGACCGAAGATCTGGTTTTTTTATCAGCTCAGGATTCGTGAGGATGATATTCCGAGGATTGCGTTCGGACGAGAGATGGTCACTACGAGTTTGTAGTCATGCCATCTGGGCTTCGAATGCTCCAGCAGTTTTCATGAACCTAGTGCATCGATGTTTTAGACCAGTACTTGAATAAGTTCATAGTAGTCTTCATCAATGGCATTTTGATATTTTCCCGAGCAAGGAAGCTCACAGGGAACATCTGCGGATTGCTTTATCGGTCCTTAGACCAAGTCGGCTGTACGCAAAGTGGGCTAAGTGCGATTCTTGGATCTAGAAGTGGCTTTCTTAGGCCATGTGATCAATAAGAATGAGGTTATGGTTATTCCCCAGAAGAGTGAATCAGTAGTTGTTTGGAAGCGGCCTCAGGGTGTGAGCGAGGTGTGCAGTTTCCCAGAGCTTGCTGAGCATTATAGACGGTTCATGGAAGGATTTTTCTAAGATCACTCCACCTATGACCAGTCTGTTCCGCAAGGTCAACAAAAAGTTGTCTGGGATGACAAGTGCAAGACCAGTTTTTAAGAAGTTGAAACAGTGTCTGACTTATGCACCAGTTTTGGCGTTGTCGGAAGGAA
Organism: Rheum nobile; assembly: GCA_027886185.1. Taxonomy (NCBI): domain Eukaryota; kingdom Viridiplantae; phylum Streptophyta; class Magnoliopsida; order Caryophyllales; family Polygonaceae; genus Rheum; species Rheum nobile. Next base: position 2,017,559 of record WOAB01000618.1, on the reverse strand, counting down.
TGATGGTTATATGGTCTATAGTAATGCTTCGAGAAATGGGTTGGGATGTGTCTTTGATGCAGAGGGGCAAGGTTATTGCATACACATCTAGACAATTGAAAACCTATGAAGCAGACTAACCAACACATGACCTAGAACTAGCAGCAATAGTGTTTGCATTGGAAATTGGGGTTACTTGGGTGACCCAGAGGTCAGCAGAAGTTTTCCACCAGGAGATTATCCGTTTACATGACATTCCTAAGACCATTGTATCGGATCGAAATGGCCGATTCATGTTAAGGTTCTGGCAAGAGCTTTATAAGGCCATGGGAACCGAGCGGAGGTTCAGTACATCGTTTCATCCTCAGACAGATGGTCAGTCTGAAAGGACCATCCAGACCCTGGGGGATATGCTCAGAACTTGTGTACTCGATCGTCTGACTAGCTGGGAAGACAACCTGAGTCTGATTGAGTTCACGTACAACAACAGCTGGCATGCTACGATCAAGATGGCTCCGTTTGAAGCTTTGTACGGTCGCAGATGCAGATCTCCGATTTGTTGGGATGATAATGCCGATAAGGTTCTGCTTGGACCAGAGTTAGTCGAGAGGACAGCTTCGGACATTGCTTTGATTAGACAGAGGATGTTGACCGCTCAGGGTCGACAGAAGTCGTATGCAGACAAGAAGCGTAGGAATGTCGAGTTCGAGGTCGGTGACAAGGTGTTTGTCAAGGTGTCGCCCTCGAAGGGAGTTTTCAGGTTTGGTAAGCGTGGAAAGATTAATCCTCGCTACGTGGGACCATTCGAGATTCTGTTTAGAGTAGGATCTCTAGTGTACTGCTTGGCGTTGCCGCCATCGGCTCATCCAGTGCATAATGTGTTCCACGTCTCTTTGCTCAAGAAGTACGTATCAGATGAGTCTCATGTGCTGAGCTATGAGGACATCGAGATTCAGGCGAATGGTATCTATGAAGAGATGCCGGTATGCATTCTGGAGCATCGTGAGAAGCAGCTGCGTAGCAAGATCGTACCGTTGGTACGGATTCAGTGGTCCAAGTCTGGATCGGAGGAAGTTACTTGGGAAACGTGGGAAACCGAGTCAGATATGCTCAGGCATTTTCCCGAGTTATTCTCGACCTAAGTTTCGGGGTCGAAACTTCTTTTAAGGGGGAGGAGATGTGATACCCCGTATTTTTGTAAGATATTTCTGGAGTTTCGGGATTTTTCCCGAGTACCCGTTATGTACGTCGGATTTAATTCAGAGAGTTTAAGACGTTCGGTAATGCTCTCTGTATCTGTAATATTTTTCTCAGTGAAATAAAATACAGACGACGTGCTTTGGATTTTAATACTCGTTCGCGTACGATAATTTTATCCCGGGTTAATATCGTTTTCGTCTAAGAGCTGAGGAGGCGGCAAAGCCAAGGGCGGCGCCCGCCGTACAGTGGCGGCACCCGTCGTCGCAAGGCTCGAGGAGCAGGTTGGGTCTTTTCCTAGCTGGGGACGCCAGGCCCATGGCGGCGCCCGCCGCATTTATGACGGCGCCCGCCGTCGTTATTGTCCGGAGGTCCTTGCCCGAAGGTCGCCGGCGTGGCTCTGGCAGCGCCGGAGTAGCTCTTCGTAGGGCCATGATTGTGTTTTCAGGCATTTGGCTATAAAAGGAGGTGTTTGGGAGGGGTTTTGAGCTCAATCCACAGCCCAAGCTCTCCCAAATTCTTGCCTCACCGGAGTTGTGCCTCGCCGGATTTCTGAAGCTTTTGCCGGAGGTCATTTGGTGGTGCTTCCAGAGTGCCTTTGTGAAGCTTTTGGTAGCCTTGGAGGTTAGAAAGCAAAGCAAGTCGAAGGAGGCCGAGTCGCTCGTGTTTTGGGTGAGTTTTCTCGCCGCTTCTGTCGTCTGAGTTCTTCACGGTGACTGCCGTGTTCTTCACGGCGCCCGCCGTGATGAACTGCGGCGACCGCCGCCAAGAACGGCGACCGCCGCTAGTGTCCAGAATGCCTTTTTGGGCTTTTGGCTTTGGTGGTCGTCGTTGTGGCGTCGTTCCTTTCATTTTCTTTCGTCATTTTTAGATTCGTACTGTGGTTATGTCGGATCTAACTTAGGATTCCTTTTATGGGTCGACTCGAATGTCGTTGTGCTGTCGGAGCTATACCCGTGTCGAGCCCGGAATCCCGTCGTTGTCGTTAAGCTTTTCTGCGGATTAAGGCAAGTGGCGGTTCGCTCTTGCTCATCGTTCCATATTTACATTAGTTATCAGTAGTTTATCTGAGTAATTAATTTGGAATGATTATTCTGTTTGTCTGGAAAAGGATTTATAAACTGTTTTGGAAAATCATATAATAGGTTGTATATCTGTTAGAACGACGCTATTATTTATGATCGCCTTGCGGGCATTTATGTGGATTTATCCGTACTATTGTTGTGCTTGAACTGTGAGTTAGCATGAGTATTTGTAGGAACGCCTGGATTCTGAGAGGTCCGTTCGTTTCTTTATAACTATTGAGGGCGAGCAAGACCCTGCGATAGTAGAAGCTTGGACTCTGTGAGGTTCATTCTTTCGATATAGATGAGGTTTGGACTCTGTGAGGTTCATTCCTTAGATATGTGTTCTGCGTGACAGGGCATATATATTTAAAAGCTTAACGTGTTGTTCGTTTTTGAATTAAATAAGATAAGTGCCCGAGCGCACATAATTAATAAACATTCGGCGAGTAGTGCAGCTAGGTAATAGTGCAGCTAGGAAAGCTCGTCTCGGCTTTGATCATAGTACGTTTTCCTTCCAATCTGGATTCGCTGTAAGCGGTGAGGTTGGTCGTGAACCGAAGCATCTCAGTCAGCTTTTAAATCACTGTTGTCTGATTCTTAAAACTTTCCAGATTTGTCATATTTCCTTAAAAACTCAATCTCTTGAAGTCTCTTTTCGAGTCGATCTCTGTGAAGATTCAGTCTTCCAGAGTCTTCTCTGGTGCATACCTCTTGTCATATTTCAGTAGAAGTATGGTGGTTGACTATCGTACTCGGTTATTATTCGAGGGATGATGAGTCTAACCTAATATGACTACTTCGAACCTTCTGCTTTGTTCCCTTGCTAGTCTATTTAGTAGACTAACCCATGAAAATTGTTCTCTGCATGTGGGCTGGTGTCATCCGTTCGATTCGGCACATCAGATAGAGTGTAGTTGAGAATACTAGAATGACTATGAAGACGACGGTATTTTTGGTTGTTTTAATAATTTCTCTTAATCAGGTTGAGATCCTTGGGAGATGACCATTGTGGTCAAGATCCTTGTTTATTTATATTTAAAAGACTTCCGCTGTACTCTGTTTAGATTTAAAAGTCTTCCGCTGTATTTGTTTAAACTCTGTGTTTGGCCTAGTCGGGATTGGGTTGTAATCCCGTAACTCATGTTTCATTTGATTGATGTTTTGATTTGAATACTTTGATCATTATGTATCAATTATATTCCATGAATTGTATTTAAACCGGTAAAGCTTTGGGTGACCTTGGTAAGGAACACTGGGGTCACTGACGGTAATACCTTTCCAAATGGGTTAAGATTTGGGGGTGTTACAACAACTCTTGCTCCATTTCCAACACGGAGATCTATCTCACCCTTCTTCAACCGTCTCCTATTTCTTAGTCCTTGCACATTCGAAATAATATGAGAACCACATCCTGAATCTAATATCCATAAATGAGACTTAGTTGATAGGATTTCAGTAACGTAAATACCTGAAGTGGAGACTATTCCCCTCTTCTTTTCTTCCAGGTTTTTGTGACTTGCCTTATCCTCATTAGATGAGGTGGCAGTCAAATCTGGGATGGGGATTTCAAGGACATCCTCCTGTCCCTCAGACCTAAGACTGATTCTCATATGTCTTTCCCAATCAAGGAAATTTGTGTCGTTCAAACGTTTTTTTTTTCAACTATTGAGCGGAGAGTGAATTTGAGGTGTTCAGAAGACATAGTAACTACAAAACGGAATAAAAACATGCAGATAAATTATGCTTGACATGCAATAACTTAAAATTTAGACAGACTATAAACAATAAGTTATTGCATATTCTACTCAATTAAATTGTCCCTTGTGAGTAAAATGATTCCAAGATCCTATCTTAGATGAAACTCGAGCGTACTAGGGCACTTTCCCAAGTCTCATGTAATCAAGGTAAGTAAACCCGTTACTAATTATAACACCTTATAATTCTTGGTTGATGGCCACATCTTATGTAAGACTCATCCTTATGCCTCAAGATCCAAAACTGAGCCTTTTGGTCTCTTGTTGAGTGTAACCATACCAAGGCAGCATGCCCCTATTAGACATACCCGCATTATCCCAAGGTCAAGGAAGGACACCTCGCTAGGGCGAAAACTATCCAACGAATCCCAAGGGCCTCATGATTATGATATGGAAAGGCATGATTTCAATATTCTGTTAAGGGACTTAAGCATGCAATGGTTGTTTATTTACTAGTGAACAAAATAGCATAAACAAACAAGCAAGCATGAAAAGTGGAAAATAAAGCATTCAAGTAATGCAGTAATTAAATGTGATCCTAGTATGGCCCCTAAAAACCAAAATTAAAGATCTAATCTTCATGGCTCTTAATACTCTTGGATCTCCATCCTTAGTATCCTCCATGGATCTTCATCCTTTGGTCTTCTTAGGATCTTCTTCTTCTTGTCTTACATATAATTGAAATAAACTCTCTTGCAGAAATTTAAATTACAAAAATACATAACGATACGCAGATCGTGTATAAGAAAAACATAACGGTACGCAGACCGTATTTATCTATCCTAATGTGGGTCATACTAGTCACCTCATACAAGCAATAATATCATAATATTATAACACATGCACGTAATAATAATATCAAATATTATCAATAATATTAATCTAATTAATAGTAATAACCAATTTAACTAATTTAAACAAAACCATATTAAGTTACATAAATCATCTCATGACATAAATAATTTAATATCAAATTCTTAATTCAAATTAAAAATATATATATATAGAATTAATCATAATTAATCATTAAAAATGCATTATTGGATAAGATATGCATAAATAAGATAAGATATCAAATATCTTTATCTAAAACAAGTGGGAATCTATCCTAATAACTTTTAGGAAATTATATAATTTAGATGATATCAAATATTATACAATTAAATAAATAAGATCTTATCTTATATTTTAGGAAATTATCCTAAAACACCAAATCTATCCAACCGGAACGAGTCATGCCCGAGTCAAACCCAGACCAACCCGCTCCCACCGAACCACGCAGCCCCTGCAGGTCCGCCCGGCGGACCAACACCAACAACCGAATAGAATATTGTGTTACAATACTACGTTAACACTTAATCGCATATTGTAAAATCAAGTAAATCAAGACCGCATAATTGCATATTATAATACTGCGTTAACAATTAAAGCATAATCATGGTCTTAAGCTTAATGTCATATTCTAATGTTCGGAATAAAGCAGGACCACAAACCAGGTGCGTTAACATATTAAAGCAGAATTTCATATTGTTAAATTTATATGATTGGTCCATGTGAGCAGAACAATTCCACGTCTCCACATCCGAACAGTTCAAACAATTCGAACAATTCACTACAAAATCAGAATTTAACAAAAGCTAGAATTTGGGTAGTTGATTCATCTTATGAAAATCAAATTTTCATCTAATGATTTAAAATATGTCAAAAAATCATATCTCTTGAATAATTAAATCACATGAATTAAGTATGTGTAGAATAATTTTACATGCATATTTATTCATAAAGTTCTTCAACCTTACTAATCCAATCAATTAAAATCAGAATTTTAATCATGCAAATTAACCTATATATCAATTTACCACTTAATTTGAATCAAGACAATTATGAACATGCATCAAAATTTAAAACTTTAAACTTGATCTAATCAATTTATGCAAGAGGCAACTGATACCACTGTAGGGATTTTAGATGCGTAAAGCGGAATTTCAGGAAACGTTTTCCTAACATCTAACCAAGGATCTCATGCATAAATCAAATAGATCATAGATATGAAGAATTAAATACCTCTTGATGCGTGTTTCAATCTGCTGGAATTGAGAGAATAGAGCCTCACATGTGACTCCTCTATTTGGTCCACCCGAGCTTGGATCTGGATCGCCTGGGACTCGGTTGCTAGAGCGAGGAACGAAGGCGAACGAGGGAGAGAGCAAGGGAGGAGTACGGCTGCCTTGGGTAAAAGATGGATTAGGGTTTTCTCCTAGAAAGCCCTCCTTTTATATTACCATGTGTAGATATCTTATTTTCTAAATAAGTATATCTTTTATTAATAATAATAACTCTTTATTATCAACAAGCCTTATCTCACAAGTCATATCACATATAACTTTATATCATATACTTTATATAATATGTCTCCCTATTAAACTGATCAAGTACAAACTCTAAGGGTGTGACCTCGTAGGACCCGGTAATAATAGCAATAGACTTTATGACATACTTTATAACATATAGTCTATAAATCATAGTTGGTTTCTAGCAAAGCACTATGACTACCTAAAATCACCAGATTAAATATCTTCATAATTGGTCCCAATTCATAATCAATAATTGCACCTTTGATTAAAGGACACAATTCCTTCATTTTTAATTATTCATCTCTTATTTTCAATTTTGAAAATTCATCCCTAACTTCTGTTATATTTTCACTTAACCACAATAACACCTCATGTGTTAACTCGTCCTTAACACCTTTAGATTGACAACCCAACTTCTCTCAACTCCGTTTTCGTACAACCGACATCACCCCAAGTTAGGAGACCACGACAATATCTAATGATGTGCAATGATGTAACCCAAGATTATCGTTCAATTTTGTTTGTTTTTCCACTACCCAATTGCTTTGAGTAATCTGAATTCTGATGCATTGTGGGGACATGAAACTGATGAGGGAAATTCTATCTTTCTCAATTTATTTCTATTAGCCATTTTTCCAATAAAAGAGTTATTGATTATGGATAAAAAGTGAAAGATAATTGACAACCTTTTATTAATTAAAAGCATTTAATGAGTCTATTAAACAATAAGTCCATAATGAAGCTAGCAAGGAAGGCCCAGGTAATGAGTATTCTAATGACCTAATTCTCACTCTGCTCTCTACGTTTTTTTTCTCTCTAGCAACCACCATCATTGGTTGAGAATTTTTAGCCTGACTTGAGCGTCGAAGGGTCTTCCGGGGGACAAAGCCCCGTCCTTTGACCTTTCTCTATGTTTGCAGGCTACGGGAAGGGTGATCAGAGGGTACCGGAAATTGCGAGAGTCGCAGGTTCTCGTCGTCGTCATCAATATTTATTATGGTGCAAATTCATACTACCACAATTGGCGCCGTCCGTGCGGAATTAGAAACTCAAGCTAAGAGCAACTTGATGCTCCAGAGACATGAACTATTACCGTTGTTGCCGATACAACTCCTCAATTTCAAGTGAATAGATATGATATTCAAAAAATATACTTAAGAGTAAAAAGTTAGAGATACTCCAATAAGTGGTGATGAGAGATAGAATCTCTAGCGAGGTCAACATTTTGGGCACTAGCGTGTGAAGGAGCCCAGTTTCATTCCAAATCCGAAATCAACTCTATCGGTAATTCGAAATCAAATATTGTTTCTTTAAAGTCATTTGATTTTTGCAAAAGCTTTAATCATAATAATTTTATTTAATAATTATATGATTATTACATGTTCATGTGATGTTGGTACAAACGCAGAAGCAAACCGCTAATGAAAGCGAGATATGAGATCTATCAGCAAAGACAGACGATTCCTTGTGAGCATGATCAAATGCTGACTATGAATGACCGATAATTATGGCACTGAAGTCAATGCCTGGGGCAACCAAGACCCTCATAAGGCAACTTTATATCGACATCAGGAACACCTTACAAGTTAAACGAAGGCTGTCCAATGAATTTGCCTATCACGACATATTGATGGGCTCAACCAAAGCACAAACAAGATCTAGAGCTTACTCGCCATCTAAGTTTTTTACCATTCTTTTCAAGTACAAGATAAAGCATTACATTCTTCGAAAATTATTTTTTATCGATATATGTTAATTGTTGTGAAGTACCAAATTGCGATTGACCATGAGTAAGGTCAATAAACTATCAATTTAATTTTTCTCTGATTATATTGAAAGCATGGCACAGGATGCCTGAAGCAATTAGCCTACGGGCCGCAGAGCACAAGCTGTCATCATCTTCATTCTATTAGCCTACGGGCAGCAGGGGCACGAGCTGTCATATTATTTTATTAGCCTATGGACTGCAGGGACACGAGCTGTCATTCTATTAGCCTATGGGCTGCAGGGGCACGAGCTGTCATTCTATTAGCCTACGGGTTGCAGGTGCACAAGATGTCATTCTATTAGCCTACGGGTTGTAGGTGCATGAGCTACCATTCTATTAGCCTATGGGCTGTAGGTGCACGAGCTACCATTCTATTAGCCTACGGGCTGCAGGGGCACGAGTTGCCATCTTATTAGCCTACGAGTCGCATGAGAACGAGCTTCCATCTTATTCTATTAGGCTACGGCCGCAAGGGCACGAGCTGTCATCTTATTCTATTAGGCTACGGCCGCAGTAGCACGAGCTGCCATCTTATTATATTAGCCTACGGGCAGCAGGGCACGAACGCCATCAATCTTTATTTCATTAGCCTTAGGCTACAAGGGCACGATCTATTGTGCAAGACCATCTCAAAAACAAAAATTGTACTAGCTTTCACGCTACCTGCAACACTGAGAGATTACATTAGCTTTTACGCTAACTGTAACGCTAAGAAAGCACAGAACAAGAAGAGAAGTTTAGCAAGATGCAAGGGGAAAGAGTCAACAAGTCGCTATTTTCTTGTTGCCTAACAACCAAGACCCATGGCACGCCAAGGGCACGCTAAAGAGCGTAACCGAGTTAGCAAGTTGCTATTCACATAGGCCGAGTCACGGGCTATATCGAGTCAGTAAGTGACTGCTCTCTTGTAACCGTCTCAGATTACAACCAAGCCCGAGCCGGCAAGTGCCGCTCAAAGAGGCCGCGACGTGGGCCATGGCGGGTCGGTAAGTGCCGCATCCCCATGACCACTCCAAATTACAACTAAGCCTAAGCCGGAAAATGCCGCTCAAATAGGCCACGACGTGGGCCATGGCGGGTCGGTAAGTGCCGCATCCCCATGACCACTCCGGATTACAACCAAGCCCGAGCCGGCAAGTGCCACTCAAATAGGCCGCGACGTGGGCCATGTTGGGTCGGTAAGTGCCGCATCCCCATGACCACTCTGGATTACAACCAAGCCCGAGTCGACAAGTGCCGCTCAAATAGGCTGTGACGTGGGCCATGCTGGGTCGGTAAGTGCCGCATCCCCATGACCACTCCGGATTACAACCAAGCCTGAACCGGCAAGTGCTGTGGCGGGTCGATAAGTGTTGCATCCCTATGACTACTCCGGTTTACAACCAAGCCCGAGCCGACAAATGCCGCTCAAATAGGCCGTGACGTGGGCCATGGCGGGTTGGTAAGTGCTGCATCCCCATGACCACTCTGGATTGTAACTCAACGTTCAAGTGGATGCCGAGCAAACAATACAAACGAGTAAAACAACGACCGCACGGACCGAGCGTTTCACCGCACGGGCCGTGCGGTACCCATGGCTTTTCAGCCAGTATTGTAAACAACGACCGCACAGGTCGTGCGGTCCCCTCGACTTTTCCGAGAAATTGGATCACCGCCCGCACGGCCGTGTGTTTTACCGCACGAGCCATGCGACGCTCTCGGCTTTTCAACAAGAAAATTAAGTCACGGTCGCACAGCCGTGTGTTTTACCGCACGGGCCGTGCGGTGCTCTTGACCTATCATCTAAAAATAAAGTCTGTTTAGTCCACTGTTCGGCTCTTCGGACCCGGTTGCTCTGAAGACCCCAGGGGAAAAATGATGAGGGAAATTATATCTTCCCTTATTTATTTCTATTAGTCATTTTCCCAATAAAAGAGTAATTAATTATGGATAAAAAGTAAAAGATAATTGACGGCCTTTTATTAATTAAAAGCATTTAATAGGCCTTTTAAGCAATAGGTCCATAATGAAGCTAGCAATGGAGGCCCAGGTAATGAGTATTCTAATGACCTAATTCTCATTCTGCGCTCTACGTTCTTTTTCTCTCTAGAAGCCATCATCATTGGTTGAGAGCTTTTGGCTTGACTTGAGCGTCGGAGAGTCTTCCGGGGGAGAAAGCCCCGCCCTTTGACCTTTCTCTATGTTTGTAGGCTACGGGAATGGTGGTCGGAGGGTACCGGAGATTGCGGGTTCTCATCGTTGTCATCAATATTTATTATCGTACAAATTCATGCTACCACAATTGGCGCCGTCCGTGCGGAATTAGAAACTCAAGCTAAGGCCTAAGAGCAGCCTGATGCTCCAGAGACATGAACTATTACCGTTGTTGCCGATACAACGCCTCAATTTCGAGTGAATAGACATGATATTAAAAAAATATACCTGAGAGTCAAAAGTTAGAGATACTCTAGTAAGTGGTGATGAGAGCTAGAATCTCTAACGAGGTCAACATTTTGGGCACTAGCGTGTGAAGGAGCCCAGTTTCATTCCAAATATGAAATCAACTCGATCGGTAATTCGAAATCAAATATTGTTTCTTTAAAGTCATTTGATTTTTGCAAAAGCTTTATTCATAATAATTTTATTTAATTATTATATAATTATTACATGTTCATGTGATGTTGATACAAACGCGGAAGCAAACCGCTAATGAAAGCGAGATATGAGATCTATCAGCAAAGACAGACGATTCCTTGGGAGCAGGGTCAAATGCTGACTATGAATGACCGATAATTATGGCGCTGAAGTCAATGTCTGGGGCAACCAAAACCCACATAAGGCAGCTTTATATCGACAACGGGAACACCTTACAAGTTAAATGAAGGTCGTCCAATGAATTTGCCTATCACGACAGATCGATGGGCTCAACCAAAGAACAAACAAGATCTAGAGCTTACTCGACAGCTAAGTTTTTTACCATTCTTTTCAAGTACATGATAAAGCATTACATTCTTCAAAAAATAATTTTTATCGATATATGTTAATTGTTGTGAAGTACCAAATTGCGATTGACCATGAGTAAGGTCAATAAACTATCAATTTAATTTCTCTCTGATTATATTAAAAGCATGGCACAAGATGTCTGAAGCAATTAGCCTACGGGCCGCAGGGCACAAGCTGTCATTATCTTTATTCTATTAGCCTACGGGCCGCAGGGGCACGAGCTGTCATCTTATTTTATTAGCCTATGGACTGCAGGGGCACGAGCTGTCATTCTATTAGCCTATGGGCTGCAAGGGCACGAGCTGTCATTCTATTAGCCTATGGGCTGTAGGGGCACGAGCTGTCATTCTATTAGCCTACGGGTTGCAGGTGCACAAGCTGTCATTCTATTAGCCTATGGGTTGTAGGTGCATGAGCTATCATTCTATTAGCCTACGGGCTGCAGGGGCACGAGCTGCCATCTTATTAGCCTACATGTCGCATGAGAACGTGCTTCCATCTCATTCTATTAGCCTACGGGCTGCAGGTGCACGAGCTACCAATCTATTAGCCTACGGGCTGCAGGGGCACGAGCTGCCATCTTATTAGCCTACGAGTCGCATGGGAACGAGCTTCCATCTTATTCTATTAGGCTACGGCCGCAAGGGCACGAGCTGCCATCTTATTCCATTAGGCTACGGCCGCAGTAGCACGAGCTGCCATCTTATTATATTAGCCTGCGGGAAACAGGGCACGGACACCATCAATCTTTATTTCATTAGCCTTGGGCTACAAGGGCACGATCTGTTGTGCAAGACCAGCTCAGAAACAAAAATTGTACTAGCATTCACGCTACCTGCAACACTATGAGAAATTACATTAGCTTATACGCTAACTGCAACGCTAAGAAAGCACAGAACAAGAAGAGAAGTTTATCAAGATGCAAGGGAAAAGAGTCAGCAAGTCGCTATCCTCTTGTTGCCCAACAACCAAGACCAATGGCACGCCAGGGGCACGCTAAAGAGTGTAACCGAGTTAGTAAGTTGCTATTCACATAGGCCGAGTCACGAGCTATATCGAGTCAGTAAGTGGATGCTCTCCTATAACTGTCTCGGATTACAACCAAGCCCGAGCCGGCAAGTGCCGCTCAAATAGGCCGCGACGTGGGCCATGGCGGGTCGGTAAGTGCCGTATCCCCATGACCACTCTGGAATACAACCAAGCCTCAGCCGGCAAGTGCCGCTCAAATAGGCCACGACGTGGGCCATGGCGGGTCGGTAAGTGCCGTATCCCCATGACCACTCTGGATTACAACCAAGCCCGAGCCGGCAAGTGCCGCTCAAATAGGCCGCGACGTGGGCCATGGTGGGTCGGTAAGTTCCGCATCCCCATGACCACTCTGGTTTACAACCAAGCCCGAGCCGACAAGTGCCGCTCAAGTAGGCCGCGACGTGGGCCATGCCGGGTCGGTAAGTTCCGTATCCCCATGACCACTCCAGATTACAACCAAGCCCGAGCCGGCAAGTGTTGTGGCGGGTCGGTAAGTGTTGCATCCCCATGACTACTCCGGATTACAACCAAGCCTGAGCCGGCAAATGCCGCTCAAATAGGCCGCGACGTGGGCCATGGCGGGTCGGTAAGTGCCGCATCCCCATGACCACTCCGGATTGCAACTCAGCATTCAAGTGGACGCCGAGCAAACAATACAAACGAGCAAAACAATGACCGCACGGACCGAGCGTTTTACCGCACGAGCCATGCGGTACCCACGACTTTTTAGCCAGTATTGTAAACAACGACCGCACGGGCCGTGCGGTCCCCTCGACTTTTCTGAGAAATTGGATCATCGCCCGCACGGCCGTGTGTTTTACCGCACGAGCCGTGCGGCGCTCTTGGCTTTTCAGCCAGAAAATTAAGTCATGATCGCATAGCCGTGCATTTTACCGCACGGGTCGTGCGGTGCTCTCAACTTATCATCTAAAAATAAAGTCTGTTTAGTCCAATGTTCGGCTCTTCGGACCCGGTTGCTCCGAAGACCCGACGGGCAAAATGATGAGGGAAATTTAATATTCCTCTATTTATTTCGATTCGCCATTTTCCCAATAAAAGAGTAATTAATTATGGATACAAAGTAAAAGATAATTGACAGCCTTTTATTAATTAAAAACATTTAATTGGCCTATTAAGCAATAGGTCCATAATGAAGCTAGCAATGGAGGCCCAGGTAATGAGTATTCTAATGACCTAATTCTCATTCAGCTCTCTACGTTCTTTTTCTCTCTAGCAGCCATCATCGTTGATTGAGAGCTTTTGGCCTGACTTGAGTGTCAGAGAGTCTTCCGGGAGAGAAAGCCTCGCCCTTTGACATTTCTCTATGTTTGCAGGCTACGTGAATGGTGATCGAAGGGTATCGGAGATTGCAGATTCGCGTCGTCGTCATCAATATTTATTATGGTACAAATTCATGCTACCACAATTGACGCCGTTCGTGGAGAATTATAAACTCAAGCTAAGAGCAACTTGATGCTCGAGAGACATGAACTATTACCGTTGTTGTCGATACAACGCCTCAATTTTAAGTGAATAGACATGATATTAAAAAAATATACTTAAGAGTCAAATGTTAGAGATACTCCAGTAAGTGGTAATGAGTACTAGAATCTCTAACGAGGTCAACATTTTGGGCACTAGCGTGTGAAGAAGCCCAGTTTCATTCCAAATCTGAAATCAACTCGATCGGTAATTCGAAATCAAATATTTTTCTTTAAAGTCATTTGATTTTTGCAAAAGCTTTATTCATAATAGTTTTATTTAATTATTATATGATTATTACGTGTTCATGTAATGTTGGTATAAACGCGGAAGCAAACCGCTAATGAAAGCGAGATATGAGATCTATTAGCAAAGACAGACGATTCCTTGGGAGCAGGTTCAAATGCTGACTATGAATGACCGATAATTATGGTGCTGAAGTCAATGCCTGGGGCAACGAAGACCCTCGTAAGGCAGCTTTATATCAACAACGGGAACACCTTACAAGTTAAATGAAGGTCGTCCAATGAATTTGCCTATCACGACAGATCAATGGGCTCAACCAAAGCAAAAACAAGATCTAGAGCTTACTCGTCAGCTAAGTTTTTACCATTCTTTTCAAGTATAGGATAAAGCATTACATTCTTCGAAAATTAATTTTTATCGATATATGTTAATTGTTGTGATGTACCAAATTGCGATTGACCATGAGTAAGGTCAATAAACTATCAATTTAATTTCTCTCTGATTATATTGAAAGCATGGCACATGATGCCTGAAGCAATTAGCCTACGGGCCGCAGGGCACAAGCTGTCATCATCTTCATTCTATTAGCCTATGGGCAGCAGAGGCACGAGCTGTCATCTTATTTTATTAGCCTATGGACTGCAGGGGCACGAGCTGTCATTCTATTAGCCTATGGGCTGCAGGGGCACGAGCTGTCATTCTATTAGCCTACGGGTTACAGGTGCACGAGCTGTCATTCTATTATCCTACGGGTTGTAGGTGCATGAGCTACCATTCTATTACCCTACGAGCTGCAGGGGCATAAGCTGCCATCTTATTAGCCTACGGGTCGCATGGGAACGAGCTTCCATCTCATTCTATTAGCCTACGGGCTGTAGGTACACGAGCTACCAATCTATTAGCCTACGGGTTGCAGGGGCATGAGCTGCCATCTTACTAGCCTATGAGTCGCATGGGAACGAGCTTCCATCTTATTCTATTAGGCTATGATCGCAGGGGCACGAGCTGCCATCTTATTCTATTAGGCTACGGCCGCAGGAGCACGAGTTGCCATCTTATTATATTAGCCTATGGGCAGCAGGGCACGGACGCCATCAATCTTTATTTCATTAGCCTTGGGCTACATGGGCACGATCTGTTGTGCAAGACCAGCTCAGAAACAAAAATTGTACTAGCTTTCACGCTACCTGCAACACTATGAGAAATTACACTAGCTTATACGCTAACTGTAACGCTAAGAAAGCACAGAACAAGAAGAGAAGTTTAGCAAGATGTAGGGGAAAAGAGTCAGCAAGTCGATGTCCTCTTGTTGCCCAACAACCAAGACCCATGGCACGCCAGGGGCACGCTAAAGAGCGTAACCGAGTTAGCAAGTTGCTATTCACATAGGTCGAGTCATGGGCTACATCGAGTCAGTAAGTGGATGCTCTCCTGTAACCGTCTCGGATTACAACCAAGCCCGAGCCGGCAAGTGCCGCTCAAATAGGCCGCGACGTGGGCCATGGCGAGTCGGTAAGTGCCGCATCCCCATGACCACTCCGGATTACAACCAAGCCTGAGCCGGCAAGTGCCGCTCAAATAGGCCGCGATATGGGCCATGGCGGGTTGGTAAGTGCCGCATCCCTATGACCACTCCGGATTACAACCAAGCCCGAGCCGGCAAGTGCCGCTCAAATAGGCCACGATGTGGGCCATGGCGGGTCGGTAAGTGCCGCATCCCCGTGACCACTCCGGATTACAACCAAGCCCGAGCCGGCAAGTGTCGCTCAAATAGGCCGCGATGTGGGCCATGGCGGGTCGGTAAGTGTTGCATCCCTATGACCACTCCAGATTATAACCAAGCCCGAGCCGGCAAATACCGCTCAAATAGGCCGCGACGTGGGCCATGGTGGGTCGGTAAGTGCCGCATCCCCATGACCACTCCGGATTGCAACTCAGCGTTCAAGTGGACGCCGAGCAAACAATACAAACAAACAAAACAACGACCGCACGGACCGAGCGTTTCACCGCACGGGCCGTGCGATCCCCTCGACTTTTTCGAGAAATTGGATCACCGCCCGCACGACCGTGCGGCGCTCTCGGCTTTTCAGCCAGAAAATTAAGTCATGATCGCACGGCCGTGCATTTTACTGCACGGGCCGTGCGGTGCTCTCGACTTATCATCTAAAAATAAAGTCCATTTAGTCCAATGTTCGGCTCTTCGGACCCGGTTGCTCCGAAGACCCGAGGGGCAAAATGATTAGGGAAATTCTATCTTCCCCAATTTATTTCTATTAGTCATTTTCCCAATAAAAGAGTAATTAATTATGGATAAAAAGTAAAAGATAATTGACAATCTTTTATTAATTAAAAGCATTTAATGGGCCTATTAAGAAATACGTCCATAATGAAGCTAGCAATGGAGGCTCAAGTAATGAGTATTCTAATGACCTAATTCTCATTCTGCTCTCTGCGTTCTTTTTCTCTCTAGCAGCCATCATCATTGGTTGAGAGCTTTTGGCCTGACTTGAGCGTCGGAGGGTATTCCGGGGGAGAAAGCCCCGTCCTTTGACCTTTCTCTACATTTATAGCCTACGTACCGGAGATTGCGGGAGTCGTTGGTTCTCGTCGTCGTCATCAATATTTATTATGGTATAAATTCATGCTACCACATAAACTATGAAGATCTACCTCTTCTCAAGGATTAGTTCGAAATTTGACGGAGGACGGTGTCCTCGCGACGCTTTATCTCGGATACAAAGCGCAAGGTAGATGTAAATAATTTGTAAAACGTGTATTATTTTGGTCTTCCAAACAACATTTACAATAATATGGATTATAACAAAAAACGTGTTTTATATTAATTAACACTTAATACATTTAAACGGGGTCTAAAAGATTTGGATGGGGCGATGAAGTGAAATAAATAAGATGTTAAAGGTAATTTTCTCGACAATTGTACAAAAAAATAAATAGATAAAAGTGTAAATTATTGTGGAGAATTTTGTCACATTTCTAGTTGGTGTCATGTTGATTGATTTCCAGTTTTCCAATGTTGTGTTAAATATTTTTTTTGGTCATTAAGCGGGCTAAGCCCGAAAGAAAAACTTTATTAACTTAAGAGGGGCATCCTCGCGAGGAGAATGCAACTCGGAATCGAAACAAGATTTAAGAGTCGCGGGAATAACTGAAAATTCACGAAAACTATCAGGAAAAGTAAAAGAAGGTTGAGCAAAACCATTAGCAACTACATTAAAATGGCGACGGACGTGGTGAATACGGACTTCCCATGGGTTATCATCGAGCAGGCGCCAACAACTATCAATGAGATAAAAGTTAGGGTGTGTCATCAGGTTCCTGGAGTGGAGCAAATCACAAGCCATAGAGGAATCACTCTCAACAAGAAGATGGGTCATACCTAGCATCAGCGCCATTTTGAGACCGTGGAACATGGCCCAAAGCTCGGCAGTTAAAGCCGCACAACTTCCACACGAGAAGGAATATGCCCGGATTAGAGACCCCGAATCAAAACGGAGGATGCCCCCGCCACCAACAAGACCAGGGTTGCCCTTAGAGGCACCATCTACATTCATCTTACACCACCCCACTGGGGGACGCAGCCAGCAGGTACGACCATGAGTAGGGGAGGATGAGATTTGCATCGTAGGAGCTTTAGTGGTAACACAGGCAGCAGCAAAGAGGTTCATCTGAGTAATCACCGTGGAAGAGATGGTGGAAGTAACCTCCCGACCCTCAAAGACGAGCACATTACGCCCCTTCCAAGTATACCAGAGCATCAATGCAAAGATGGAACTCCAATGATCATTGTGCTTGAGGTTCAAGAGGATCCAGTCCTGGATATTCTCAATAGAGAAGAAACTTGAAGGGAGGTTGTTACCCGAGAGTGCAACCCATATATTGTTGATGATGCCACAGTCCCGCAGAGCATGGAGAGCCGATTCATCAACACCACACCGAGGACACGCCAGATTCGTGGAGAGATGGCGTCTCACCCTGTTAGCATTACAGAGAAAGCAATTGTGCGCGACAAGGAACAGAAATTGTTGAACCCGCTGTTACACATTAACCTTCCAAATTAGCCTCCACAAAGGGGAACCAAGCATAACTGATGGATTTTGGAGTAGTTGCATCGCAGACTTCGTTGTGAAGAGCCCATAAGGCGTCTTACCCCGGAAAAATTTGCCGGTAGTAGCAGGCCTAGAATCGACACTCATACTCAAGTTGTTGGGATTAGATGCGTATAAGCATAATTTCAGAAAACTATTTTCTAGCATCTAACAAGGATCTCATGCATGAATCAATAGGGATCAAGTAGGAGTAGAGTTACATACCGTTTGATGCGAGTCTGAAACATTCATGCAGGATTTCAACGGAGATCGAAAGCCCCAAGTGTGGCTTCTCTAATTGGTCCACACGAGTCTGGAATCTGGATCGCCTTTGGTCTCGTCTGCTAGAACGACGAACGAAGGAAACAATGTTGGCTTGCACAGGGAGGGCTCGCCCGTACTGTTTCTTGGAGGAGAAGGAGGAAGTTCCGTAGCTTTTCAATAATCATCATTTGCTTATATAAGATCATATCTTATGATAAGTGATATATATAATAATTATATATTGTTTTCATATATCTTCTAATAAGATACCTCCTTATCAAGTAATTATTAATGGTAACTTTTATCCATTAATAATAAAAGCCTATCTCCCAATATAAACCACATGGGCCGAAATCCATGTCTAACATGGGCTTTCGGTTCAGTTTGATCTAGCCCGATAACTCTATGTGTGTGACCTCATAGGACCCGGTTATTATAGCCATGGGCCTAACCCGATTAAGCTCATTGATCGTAGTTGGCTTCTAGCAAAGCACTACGACCCCTAAAATTCCCGGATTGTAAATCTCCATTAATTGTCATATTCCATGTTCGGTAATTGCACCTTTGATTAAAGGACAAAATTCCTTCAATCTCCCACTTGTCCTTAAAACTTGTCCTTAAAACAAGTGTGCAATGTTAAATCCCTTTGTCTCTTAGTGTCTTATTTGATGATATGATGACATTCATATCTCTTATCAAATGTGTTGCTTGAACTCCTGAGTTTAAACTGTAAAAAATGGATGATTACAGATAATCCATCCGAGCATGGCCATGCATTTTTCAATTCTCGCTCTTCAAGTGGCCGAGACACCATTCATGTCCATGTATCACTGTATACATGAAGAAGGAGGACTTCTCCAGTCTTGTATTGTAACATCCCAGGCCAAGTTACCCAAGCCACCAAGCCGCCCAGCCACCCAACGGTGTCGGCGCCAGTACTGGTGCCGCTTGGTTGTCCAAGGGCATGCAGCCCACACACCCAACCCTTCCCCCATTTAAATGGATAGGTTGTTGCCCACGGGGATCGAACCCGAGACCTTTAGATACAAGGGCAATGCCTTACCACTTGTATCATCAATTGCGCTGCAGCACAATTGGTGATACAAGTGGTAAGGCATTGCCCTTGTATCTAAAGGTCACGGGTTCGATTCCCGTGGGCAACAACCTACCCATTTAAATGGGGGAAGGGTTGGGTGTGTGGGCTACATGCCCTTGGACAACCAGGCGGCACCAGTACCGGCGCCGACACCGTTGGGTGGCTGGGCGGCTTGGTGGCTGGGGTAGCTTGGCCTGAGATGTTACAAAAAAGTACACTTTTATGTGAGTGCTCAAGCCACGGGCCTAGCCCAACATGAGACACTCGCATGGGCCGCAGCCCATGTACCCCAACCCTTCCTTGTTGGCTACTCCAAATTAATGGAAGCCATTTCCAAGAGGTTGTTGGGAGCGCTCGAACTCGAGACCTCTCCCCTTTATCCCCTCCCCGCAAGGAGTGGATACCAATTGTGCTGCAGCGCAATTGATATTCACTCCTTGTGGGGAGTGGATAAAGGGAAGAGGTCTCGTGTTCGAGCGCTCCCAACAACCTCTTGGAAATGGTTTCCATTAATTTGGAGTAGCCAACAAGGAAGGGTTGGGGTACATGGGCTGCAGCCCATGCAAGTGTCTCATGTTGGGCTAGGCCCGTGGCTTGAGCACTCACATAAAAGTGTACTTTTATGTAACATCCCAGTCCAAGCTACCCCAGCCACCCAACGGTGCCGCCTGGTTGTCCAAGGGCATGCAGCCCACACACCCAACCCTTCCCCCATTTAAATGGGTAGGTTGTTGCCCATGGGGATCGAACCCGGGACCTTTAGATATAAGGGCATTACCTTGCCACTTATATCACCAATTGTGCTGTAGCGCAATTGGTGATATAAGTGGCAAGGTAATGCCCTTATATCTAAAGGTCCCGGGTTCGATCCCCATGGGCAACAACCTACCCGTTTAAATGGGGGAAGGGTTGGGTGTGTGGGCTGCATGCCCTTGGACAACCAGGCGGCACCAGTACCGGCGCCGGCACCGTTGGGTGGCTGGGGTAGCTTGGCCTGGGATGTTACATGTATGACTATAGCTCCCACTCAACTTTTGGCAATCCCAATCACTGCCTTTATAACTGTCTGTTACGGTCAGCGTTTGACAACGTCAAAGACATACCAATCATCAAGAGAAACCATATCATACTCATGTCTGAGGAATCTACCAATCATGGTTTAACTTAAAACTCTTCAATCCCTTTTGGAGAGTCTTAAGGTGGGTCAGTCCTATACGTATCATCTATACATATCTATGTAATTGACTAGACATCTCCATGTCCATATAGCCCATGAAAACTGGCGTTATCAGTCAACTTACAATATAGTCTTCAATGAAGTCATTTATGTCCTAGTTAATGACTTAGACTATGGACTTTCAATAATTCATAACTTCAGTTCAGTTAATGGGGTTTCATTCACCAAAACACTTATGATGAGCCCATTTGTGAATTATAAATTATTTGTACATTTTATCTAATTCCAAGCAATGATTAAATAAGAATGAAAGATGTATATCATATAATCAAGCATAAAATATGTCTGACATACATAAAGCAAAGTTCATAATGTAAGACAATACAATTTCAAAGTCATTCTCCAATGTGCTTGAGGCCCTTAGCCCTAGTGTGACTCTCATGCTTGGGCCTAGGCATAAGCTTGGTCAACGGATCTGCAATGTTATCATCTGTGTGCACTTTGCACATCCTGACGTCTCCTCTATCAACGATGTGTCAAATAAGGTGATACTTCCTCAGTACGTGTCTGGATTTGGAGCTTGAACTCGGTTCCTTGGCTTGGGCTATGGCACCATTGTTGTCACAATAGACGTCAATTGCCCCTGATATGCTAGGAATAACGCCGAGCTCATCAATGAACTGCCTAATCCAGACAGCCTCCTTCGCCGCTTCACTAGCGGCGATGTACTCTGCCTCTGTCGTAGAATCAACCACTGTGTCCTGCTTGGAGCTCTTCCAGCTCACATCTCCTCTGATGTAACCTTGCCCGACGGAAGACTACAAGTTGTTGTCAAAGGATCCGATGAACGCGTAGTGGGGCGTAGCAACTCTTCGGAACAAGAATGGAGGGGACGGCTGAGCTGTAGGGCTTCGGAAAACCCTTGGAAGCCGGTGGACTGGTGGCGCGGTGGTGGCAGGGAAATGCGGCGGAGGATTGGAGAGAGGTGGTGTTCGGCGGCTGCACTAGGGTGGAGGAGATGGGGGCAGCTGTGAGCTGTAGGGAGATTAGGGTTTGTGTTTGGTTGCGGATAGTTGATGGCTAACCGAATTAACGCGCCAGGATAGTTCAACTAGAAACGCGTTAATTGTTGACGTCAGGGCCCAAGTTTCAGGAGATTACTCGACTGTAAACGAAAGCTCTATTTCGACGTAACTAGAAATGAAGACAAGAATTCCTACTTATACTAGAGAGTTGACCTAATGGGCCAGATTCTCTAGTTACTAAATCTGGCGGCCCATTTAACATAAATGGAAACCACTCCAGAACTAGCAGCTACTAAAAATGGAAATACTGGAAACAGAAAGTACTAAACAAGTAATGTATAAAATTAGAAAGAACTAGAAATAGAAAGTCTCCTAAATCTAGCTCGGATAGATATAGCTATAGAGGAGTCTCAAGGCGGATGTCTCATGGCGTCTACCTCCTCTCTAGCTGACATGGCGGACAGGGTCACATCACCCTCCCCCACTTGGTTGTGAAGCGTCCCCGCTTCACCCTCATCAGGCTCGGGCTCCATCGGATATGCGTTGTCCCACATGCGTAAAACCAATCGACGTCTGTCCCCAGTCGGCTGAGGGCGCTGCTCAAGCTGAGTGCTCCTCCGTCCTTGCAGCTCCTGAGGATGCATGTCCACCCGCAAGTCTTGCAAAAAAGACAAAAAACTCAGCGAGAGGGCAGGCTCTGACATAGTAGTGGGACAAGGAATAGAACTATCAAGGACACAAGGAAACTTGCCTGGAGGAGGTACGCAGAGTAGCGATCTGCGCTCACAGGTGCCACGCAGAGGCGAAGCAAGAGGCACATTGCCGCCTGGACCGGGAGCTCATTTTCCTATCGTGTTCGTTGTAGACCTCGCATGAGTAGGCAAACTGGTGGTGGAGGAGCGGCCTATTGGGTCTAGCGCGTCAGTTGGCTTTCGTCTTGAGGCCTCTATCGCCTTCTGACGCTGTCGGTCAGCCATATCCTGCAAAATCTCATGAGGAGTCATAGGTGAGAGTGTCACGCGCTTCCCGTGGTAAGTGAACATGTAAGTGTTCAAATACCCGTCGTGAAGCACGCGACGATCATATTGCCACGGACGTCCCAAAAGCAAATGGGTAGCATCCATGGCGGTAACATCACAAAGCACAGTGTCGCTATATGGACCAATGGAAAAAGAAATAAGACACGGTTGCGATACTATGTTACCTGATCCGTCAGAGATCCACTGAAGGCCATATGGAGCGGGGTGCGGTGTAGTCGGAAGGTTGAAATGTTGCACAACCTTTGCATTGATGAAGTTGCAGCATGACCCGCCATCAATGATCACACTCAGCGATGCATCCTGAAGTCTGCACCGAGCATGAAACAAGTTATCTCGTTGCTCAGTAAGGGCTCCCTCCTTGACGCTCAGCACGCGTCTAGAGAGCAAGGCAAGGCGATATGCCTGGTCATCGTGGTGGTCGGCAATACCAACCACACAGCCATCAGCATCGGCTGTATAGATAGTTGCAGGAATAGGCTCGACGTCGGTATCGGCGTCGTCATAACTCTCATAACCTACAGACTGGGTCGAGAAGAGGACCTTCTTGGCATTAGGACAGTCTCTCTTGTAGTGTCCTCTTCCGCCACACTTGAAGCACTCCAGATCTCGGGCTCGGTCAGAATGAGCGGTCTCTAAAGCTGGTGGCTGCGGCCGGCGAGCAAGAGCAGGCGGGGTTGGTCGTTGCGGGGTCGAGCCAGACGCAATACATGTGTTGATGTGGTCATGTCTAGGCACACTCGAAGAAGCAATAGAGTTAGTGCCATAACCCGAATGGAAGGGTCTAGGACCATACCTGGAGGATTGCGAGGACTGCCATGGTTGTTGCTTCTGACGCAGATGTTGAAGATAGAACTTCTGGGCAGTGTGTACGACATTGTTGAGGTCTTTGATCGGCAGCATGTCGACCTGATCACTAAAAGGCTGGTTAAGCCCAATAATGAACCTCGTTCTCAAGGTTCCTGGAGCAACACTGACGCCAGCTTTGAAGTACATGTCCTCAAGGCGAGCGAAGAACTCCTGTGGCGAATCAGCACCCTGAGTAGCACGTGCAATTTCCGATCTCATCTGCTTCTTGTAGGTCGAAGGCACATACTTCCTAGTCATCATGTGCACAAGTTGGTGCCACTCACTAATGGGTGGCCAACCCATCCGGAAATGTTACTGCTCAAGACGATGCCACTAGGTCTGAGTAGCTCCCTCAAAATGTAAGGTAACGAGCTCTACCTTCTCATACTCCGGGATAGTCAAGTGTCGTAGTACATGCTCTGTGTTCTGCAACCACTCAATGAAAATAGAAGGGTCATATAAACCAAAAAAGGGTTTGATCTTTACCTTAATGTATCTGCGATGCACAGGTGGCTGGGCGCGGCTGTCAGGAAATGGAGCGGCAGGATCCTCAAAGTGCTCGAAGTGACGAGCGGCAGGCGGTGGAGGAGCTCCATACTGACCGTGAGGAGGCGCAACATACGGCTGTGGGACGCGAGTAGGTTGTCGCTGACGCTGATGTGCGACAGCTGGGCGCTGATGCTGGCGAGCATGCTAGCAGTTGCCGGGCTGGACAGCGTTCCAATACGCTGCCTGATTCTGAGGCAGGCGAGGAGGTGAGACATAGCTGGTAGGGTGCTGCTGTAACTCAGGGGGGTCCTGTAGTGGCGGGTGAAACCCATCAGCATACCCTAACTGACCCTCATCCTCCTTAAGGTCGTACTCATCAAACTGATCCTTCTCATCAGAATAGATAGGCGAGTGTTCACTCTGATGATCCTGAAATGCATCAACATCAAAAGGCAAAGCAGTAGTCTGTCGTTGCCGATACTGACGTGGAGGTTGCTGAAGATGCGAACTTGATGGCCTGCGGTGTGGTCGACCTGTAGGAGGCTGGAAAGTATGAGAACGGCCTCGCCTACGTCGACCACTGGAATGAACCTGATCGTCAGCATGTTCCTCCTGGAAACTCTCATCATCTGCCTCTGCAACTGCAGGGTCGTCCTCCTGGATCACTATATGCACAGACCGTCGATGTCAGCGACGCTGCGGGACGACAGTGCTTTCTTTCTGCGACTCGAGGCATCGCAGTTGGCCTGGAGTCGATGTTGAGGGAGGCATCACATCTTTACCCTTCGCCTTTTCCAGGGCTAGGGCGCTCAACTCATCTGCCTGTAACTGACCCTGATCGATCGAAGACGGTTGTTGTCGAGCTAAGAGCTCTGCATTCTGACGCAGGAGCTCGGCTATCTGTGCATCTCTGACTTTGTTGGCAGCAAGCAACTCTCTTAGCATCTTTTGTTCAGCAGTCTCTGAGCCTGTATTGCGGGTTGTATCACCTTCTGACATGGTACCTTACAACAAGAAATAGCAAACCACAGGATCAAAGCGAACAACAACGGCAAAAGAGAAACAACAAACAGGTAAGCCGAACCGAACTCAACAAGCAATCACTCAGGAAACTAATCTGGCTGGTCGTGTGGGCGGTTACGAGCTGGCTAAAGCATGTCACACAACAATCAACAATATCAAGGCAATGCTCAGCAAAGAAAATGTCGAAAGTAGATATGCAAGGATATAAACACAGAAGCAAGCACAACACAGTCAACCAAGATTTGGTTTTTGATGATGGCCGAATTTCTCAACCACTAATCCTAGGGTTTTGTTGCGTTTTTCCAATTCAGATTGCAAGGAAAAAAAAATTGGGTTCCTAGAGCAAGATCTAGGTTTTTTTATGCAGGAATTGATTTACGGAAGCGAATGAGTGATTGAATGAAGAGTTGGAACGACTTACGCGATTCGTAGGCTCTGATGCCAGTTGATGTAACCTTGCCCGATGGAAGACTACAAGTTGTTGTCAAAGGATCCGATGAACGCGTAGTGGGGCGTAACAACTCTTCGGAACAAGAATGGAGGGGACGGCTGGGCTGTAGGGCTTCGGAAAATCCTTGGAAGCCGGCGGATTGGTGGCGCGGTGGTGGCAGGGAAATGCGGCGGAGGATTGGTGAGAGGTGGTGTTCGGCAGCTGCACTAGGGTGGAGGAGATGGGGGCAGCTGTGAGGTGTAGGGAGATTAGGGTTTGTGTTTGGTTGCGGATAGTTGATGGGTAACCGAATTAACGCGCCAGGATAGTTCAACTAAAAACGCGTTAATTGTTGACGTCAGGGCCCGGGTTTCAGGAGATTACTCGACTGTAAACGAAAGCTCTATTTCGACGTAACTAGAAATGAAGACAAGAATTCCTACTTATACTAGAGAGTTGACCTAATGGACCAGATTCTCTAGTTACTAAATCTGGCGGCCCATTTAACATAAATGGAAATCACTCCAGAACTAGCAGCTACTAAAAATGAAAATACTGGAAACAGAAAGTACTAAACAAGTAATGTATAAAATTAGAAAGAACTAGAAATAGAAAGTCTCCTAAATCTAGCTCGGGATAGATGTAGCTGTAGAGGAGTCTCAAGGCGGATGTCTCATGACGTCTACCTCCTCTCTAGCTGACATGGCGGACAGGGTCACATCATCCTCCATTCAGGATGAAGACACACTAGTACAAAACATAGGGCTGGACCGCGGTTATTTAAGACACGGAACCACGGTTTCCCGTTCGTGGTTGTTCTCGGCGCGATCCTCGGACCACGTTTTTGGTCAACCGTGGTAAGTCGGGCCGCGGTAACCGGACCACAGATGTTTACAACCGTGGTAATCGGACCGCGGTTCGTTGGAAACCGTGGTTTAATGCCGGACAGCGGTTCATAAAAACCGTGGTGCATCCTGCTTTTTTTATAAAAAAAATTAAAAAGATCTTGACCCCGGTTTGCTGAGAACCGTGGTACACCTTGCTATTTAAAAAAAAAATGGACAGCTGTTGGTATTAAGAATCATTGTCACCGTGTTCTTTTACAAATAAACCCGTAACTCCACTATTCATTACAGAGTTCCCTCCAATTACACAGACATCTTATATGTCTCGGTGAGTGACTCGCCCTGCTCTAGCCTCTACCTCTACCCCTTTAATTATACTCTCCTCTCAATGATATTCATTTTCATCAAATTGTCCGCGTATTTTATTCCATGCTTCCATTGGATGTTTTCATCACCTGAGAATGCAAAAATAACATGAGATCCAACACCTTTTTATGGAGCATAACCCATTGAAGAAAATATGAATAGCATGTTTGATGGCGTTATGACTTTCGCAAATTATAGTGTTGTTCCAAAGGAGGAATAGGAGAAAGATCATACTGAAGTTCATTTGGACGTTTGATGGACATATAAATTTAACAAGTTTGAGGCAACGTTTTTGAGAGAGTCGGCAATGAACACCTTCTAGGGTGCCTTAAAGGCAGCCAGGTTCTTCTTGCGGAATCGCAACACCTCTTGCTCGTTCCCATTTGATCCTTCTCTGGGGATCACTGCACAATTGATCTGCAATAGAACTAAAAAAAAGATCATATTGGGTGATTGTGAATGCAGATTTGAAGAACCATAGTACCAGAATTGGGTTATATACATTTTTGTTTTATTCATCTTGTTTAGAACTACTGTTTGAATGTTTTATCACTGAAAACATAAAAAGGATCACAACAACATTATCACAAAACATTATCCAAATCAATTTCTCAAAGAAAATAGGAAATTACTAATTTAAAATTGTCCAATAGTCTTAATTGTAAACCTGACCCACTATGAAAATTCTAGAGTGAACTTTGAGCCCTTAACTAGAAACTACTATAACTTAATACTTATAAATAACCAAATTGATCCATAAGTAATAAACTAAGAAACTCTTATTTCCTTATGTTAGTTTTTGAAGTACACTTGACAAGGATATAATAACTTAATTCAATATACTCGGTGGAGATCAAATTTAGTTTTGGTTCTTGATTATGCAGGTAAACTAGTTGTTGTTGTTGTGTCAAGGAGATATAGTAAGGTTTAACAAGAATAATAGATAAAGACGAACAGAAGAGAAGATAACTTCTATTTAGCCTCGACTGCAATGATATTGTAAGGTTTAACAAGAATAATAGTTATTAGCATCTAAACACCAGCTGTGAACTCCAAGTTATGAAATATTTCAGAAACCAATGATAATCTGTAATATGTAAATCCTCACAACTTGATGAATATGAATGTACACATATACACACACCAGAAAGGTGGTTGAGAGAGACAAATTTCTTAGGTTTACGATGATGGGGAAGTCTCTGATCTTCATCACTCTCATCCATGTACCATGCTTGAATTAGTAGATAGTAACCAATTTCGGAAAAAATATTGTTAAAATATAAATGGGACAGTAAGAAAAGAAGTATTAAATTTTTGGATACAAATCGCACGACAATTATGTATTTCAGAGTGTTGCACTTGTTCTTGTCCTGATAAATTAGATGAACTATTGCTCATTATCAGTCTTTCCCTCTACATGTTTAAGAGACAACTTGTTTCATTAGATAGGTAAAAAGAAGTTCAAACTTTTTTTCACATATTGACCTCCTTCATAGTACATTTTAACGTTTCAATCACACCTCACTTGAATCACTTCAGCATGTGCCCCATGCTCCTCTATCCATACCTATTAATGTTCTTTGCTGGATTTGACTAGATGGATTTTGATAGGTATTTTTTCTTGGGGATCTTGCAAAGCTTGGAGCTACAATTGTAACATACCCACTTCTGGTCGTTAAGGCAAGGACTCTCATTCTCATCTGCTAAACTAAGATCCATGCAGTGACTTATATAATTTAACATTACTACTATCATCTGTCTAGACGGTTTACACTGTACTCCTAGCAATCCCTGACATCCTGTTCACAATGGAGGCTTATTTCTGAAAACTATTTGTCATCTTCTATCTGTAACTACTGAGATGGACTTGAAATGCCCATGGCCATAGGTTATATAGCTTATGAAGTTTGAAAATAGATTGTCCAAATAAGTGAATGATAAAATCAGAAAGTAAAAGAAGCCCAGCATGTGTGACTATATTGATTTACAGAAAAACGAACTCATTATATGTTGATTAACGGCATAGTATGAAGGTTTGTTTCATCTATGCAGTCGAGGCTACAAGAAAAGCAAGTTACCAGTGTTGATAAACGGCATAACTATGAAGGTTTGTGTAATCACACTCTCCCACTGATTCCTAAACCATTCAGGTCTCAGATTGCACTAAGTAGCCAATCTAATGCTCAAGGATCTTAATGAGAAAATCAATCAAGGGAATAATGTTTTGCAAACTAAACCAAACACCTGATATTGTTAATGCATCATGATTGAATTTGTGAGGTAACTCTCCTCCAGCACTATTGACCTCAAATAAGAAAAATATCTAGATTTACCGCAAAAAATCTAGCACGGGAGTGGACTTTAACTAAGTGAAATCCCCGATCTAAAGGAATCACACAAACCTTTTATTGACGAAATTAGGGATTGAGGCGATAAAAGTGAGAGAAACTGACCTTCAATTGAAAATGAGTGAGTTTCTGGGGTTTTTGCTCGGATCTATTGTCGCCGCTATCTTCTACGCGAGGAGAAGGTGGGAAGCTTCGGTGGAGACAACCCGTTCGCCCCCAGTGTTCGTCTCCGTCTTCCTGGTCGCTGCTATCGTCATTGGCAACCCGTTCGTCGCCACTTGCACCCATTCAGCAGTGATTTCCGACTTGAGGTTGGAGTAGTGGCGCATCGGGAGAGACGTAGTGCGGCCGAATTGGAAGCCCTAACTATGAACGACACAGAAGAGAGAACGAAAGGGAAGAGGGGGTGAACGAAGAAAAACCGCGGCCGAGTCCATGAGCATATAATTTTTCTTTTTATTATTTTAAATCAACCGGACCACGGTTCAAAGAAAACGTGGTCCGTGTGACATCTTTTTGTTCTTACCGCATTTATTCTGAACAACCGTGGTGCAAATATAATTTTCTTGGAAAAAAGCACTTAGTCCGCGGTTATCATAAAAACCGCAGTTCGTATATATTGCTTACCGCGGTTGTATATTTCCGCTCCAAAATATGCGCGTATAATCTCTATTTTTATACTAGTGACATGTCTTGACTGGGACTCAAAATCATCTCGGTCTGTCTGGAAGCTTGCATCAGTGTATCCTCGAACGACTAACTCGTCATCATCCCCAAATATCAAAAAGTCATCCTTGGTTCTTCTCAAGTACTTTAGGATATTCTTTGTTGCACACCAATGTGCCTCTCCAGGATTCGATTGGTATCTGCTACACATGATCAGAGCAAATGCAACATCAGGGTGTGTACATATCATGGCATACATAATAGATCCTATAGCTGAAGCATAAGGGACCTTGCTCATCTTCTCTAACTCAACAGGTGTCTTAGGACACTGCTTCTTGCTGAGATATATGCCATGTTGTATGGGTAGAAATCCTTTCTTGGACTCCTGCATTTTGAACCTCTCGAGAACCTTATCTATATAAGTTTCTTGACTTAGTCCAAGCACCCTATTGGATCTATCTCTATAAATCTTGATACCCAATATGTACTCTGCTTCTTTTAAGTCCTTCATTGAAAAACATTTCTTCAGCCATCCCTTAACGGGCTCTAGCATCGGAATGTCATTTCCAATAAGCAGTATGTCATCCACATACAAGACTAAGAAGATCACTTTGCTCCCACTAAACTTCTTGTAAACACAAGGCTCTTCTTCGCATATGATGAAGTCAAACTCTTTGATAGCTTCATCAAATCGAATGTTCCAACTCCTGGATGCTTGCTTAAGTCCATAAATGGACTTCTTAAGCTTGCATACTTTCCTAGGGTCTGTTGGATCTTCAAAACCCTCTGGTTGTGTCATGTACACATCCTCTTCTAAATATCCATTTAGAAAAGCGGTCTTGACATCCATTTGCCAAATCTCATAATCATAATAAGCGGCAATAGCTAGGAGTATCCTAATAGACCTGATCATTACGACCGGTGAAAATGTCTCGTCATAGTCAGTACCATAAATCTGTTTAAAACCCTTGGCAACTAGCCTTGCCTTGTAAACATATACATTTCCATCTTTGTATGTCTTGAGTTTAAAAACACATTTGCATCCAATGGGTTTTACCCCATCTGGCAAATCTATCAAGTCCCAGACTTGATTTTCAGACATAGAATCCATTTCAGATTTCATGGCTCTAAGCCATTTCTCGGAGTCTGGACCCGTCGTTGCTTGCTTATAGGTGGCAGGCTCTCCGCTTTCTAAAAGCAGAACATCAAAGCTTGCAGTCAAGATGAAATCATCATATCGTTTTGGTTGTGCCCTTGGCCTGTTTGATCTACGTGTGGGTTCAACAACTGGGGCATTTTCCACAACTGTTTGTGGGTCCTCATTTGAATCTAGTTCTTGAGGTATTGGTTCTGGTACTTGGACGACTTTCCTTTGGGAATATATGCCTCCAGATACTAGAATCTCCTCGTCGATATCGTCCATGTCGGCTTGTTGTTGGGTTTGTTGCTTATCTTGAACTTCTTCAAGATGAACATTTCTCCCACTTGGCTTCTTGAAAATAAACTCTTTTTTCCAAAAAGACAATATCCCTTGCAACAAACACTTTGTGATCTGTGGGATTGTAGAAGTAGTATCCCTTGGTTTCCTTAGGATACCCTATAAAAAAGCATTTATCTGATTTGGGTGCAAGCTTATCAGATAGTAAACGTTTTACAAAAGCTTCACATCCCCAGATTTTCAGGAAAGACAGACTTGGAACTTTTCCAGTCCATATCTCATATGGTGTCTTGTCTATAGTCTTAGACAGAGTCTTGTTTAGTGTGAACGCAACGGTTGTGAGGGCATATCCCCAGAAGGATACCGGAAGGTTAGCAAAACTCATCATTGATCCGACCATGTCTAACAGGGTCTTGCTTCTCCTTTCAGACACACCGTTCAGTTGTAGCGTGCTTGGTGGAGTCAATTGTGTTATTATCCCAGAACTTCTCAAATGATGATCGAACTCCTGGCTCAAATATTCACCACCGCGAACGGATCGAAGTGCCTTTATCTTCTTTCCAGTTTGAGTTTCTACTTCATTTTGAAACTCTTTGAACTTTTCAAAGGATTCAGATTTGTGCGTCATTAAGTAGATATACCCATATCTACTCAAGTCGTCAGTAAATGTGATAAAGTATCGATAGCCTCCTCTAGCTTATGTGCTCATTGGTCCACAGACATCAATATGTATTAGCTAGGGCCAGTAGCTCAATAGCCCTTTCACTCGTCCCAATGAAAGATGATCTTGTCATCTTGCCCATTAGGCATTAGGCATGACTCACATGTCTCAAAAGATTCACAATCTATTGATTTGAGAATTCCATCTTTATGGAGTTTATTCATGCGGTTCAAGCTAATGTGGCCCAAGCGATAGTGCCATAGATATGCTTCACTCAAATCATTCAATTTTTGCCTCTTGGTATTAATGTTATAAAGTGTAGACTTGAGATCCAACACAAAGAGTCCATTACTCATAGGAGCATTGGCATAAAAAAAATCATTCTTAAAAATAGAAAGGCCTCCATTCTTAATGATAAATTCAAAACCTTCAAGATGCAAAACTGA
This sequence comes from Rheum nobile, assembly GCA_027886185.1. Classification (NCBI taxonomy): domain Eukaryota; kingdom Viridiplantae; phylum Streptophyta; class Magnoliopsida; order Caryophyllales; family Polygonaceae; genus Rheum; species Rheum nobile. The sequence goes on along the minus strand of WOAB01000618.1, from coordinate 1,985,435 downwards.
AATCGAAACAAGGTTCTTAGTAATTACAGGAACGAAATAACAATTATTCAATTCCAAAACTAAGCCAGAGGGTAAAGATAGACTATAATCTCCTACGACAAGCGCAACAACTCTTGCTCCATTTCCAACACGCATGTCTTAATCTCCTTTCTCCAACTGTCGCCTACTTCTTAGTCCTTGCACATTCGAAATAATGTGAGAACCACATCCGGTATATAATACCCAAGTAGTAGCTTTGGTTGTTAAGACTTCAATAACAAAAATACCTGAAGTGGAACTCACAGTTCCATTCTTCTTGTCTTCCAGGTACTTGGGGCAGTTTCTCTTCCAGTGCCCCTTTTCCTTGCAGTAGAAGCAGTCATGCTGAGCAGCCACCTTTGGCTTCTCAGTTGCCTTGGGTTTGGCAACTTTCTTGCATTTCCCTTGGTTTTGTTGCTTCCCTTTAGGCCCCTTCTTGAACCCTTTTCCATTGTTGATCATAAGAACTTCTTTCTTATTGTCAACTTGGACATTTTGCTCAACTGTTTTGAGCATGCCTTGGAGTTCATTCAGAGTTTTGTTCTTCTCAACTATTGAGCGCATGGTGAATTTCAAGTTATTGTTACTAGACATGATTTCTACAAAGGAAGTAATATGCAGATAAGTTTATGTTTGACATGCAAAAGCTCAAAATTAAACATGCTTTAAAATTTAAGCAAATGCACATTTATTCAGATTTAGTTTGTCTTTGGTGAATAAAATGATGCCAAGACCCTATCTCAGATAAGACCCAAGTGTACTTTGGCACTTCCTCAAGTCTTATGTGATCAAGGTAAGTAACATTTACTAATTATAACTCCTTATAATTTTTTGTTGATGGCCCACATCCTATGTCACGCTCATCTCTATACCTCAAGATCCAAAACTTTGCCTTTTGGTTTCTTGTTGAGTATAACCATATCAAAATTTATGAATCCCTTATATAAATCCACCCTCACTATCCCAATGTCAAAGAAGGACATTTCACTTTGGCGAAACCTATCCAACGAATTTCAAGGGCCTCATGGGTTATGACATGGAAAGACAATACCTCAATATTCTTTTAGGGACTTAAGCATGCAATGGTTGTCTATTTACTAGTGAACAAAATAGCATAAACAAACAATCATGCAAGGCTTAAAATAATAAAGCATTCAAAATACAATAATTAAATGTGATCCTAGTATGGCCCCTAAAAACCGAAATTAAAGATCTAATCTTCAAGAGTCTTGTACTTCATGGATCTCCATCCTTGGTACCCTTCATGGATCTCCATCCTTGGTCTTCTTAGGATCTTCACTTCTTGTATTACATAATTATCTAAATAATCTAATTACTAAATTACAAAAATACATAACAATACGCAAATCGTGTACAAGAAAACATAACGATACACATATCGTATTTTCTATCCTAAAGTGGGCCATACCAGTCACCTCATGCAATCAATAATATCATAATATTATAAAACATGCATGCAATAATAATATCAAATATTATCACAATATTAATCTAATTAATAACAAGAAGCAATTTAAATAAAATTAAATAAAATATTATTAAATTAAATAAATCATCTCATGAGATAAATAATTCAATATCAAATTCTTAATTCAAATTAAAATCAATATATATAATTAATCATAATTAATCATTAAAATACATTATTGGATAAGATATGCATAAATAAGGTAAAATATCAAATATCCTTATTTTAATCTAGTGGGAATCTATCCTAACAACTTTTAGAAAATTATATTGTAGATAATATCAAATATTATCCAATTAGGCAAATAAGATCTTATCTTTTATTTTAGGAAATTATCCAAAAACGCCAAATCTACCCTACCGGACCGAGTCACGCCCAAGCCTAGCTCGAACCAACCCGAGCCCCACCGAACCATGCAGCCACTGCGGACCATCCCGGGCCCAGACCGAATCGGCCACCCCCACGCGAGCCACACGGTTCAAGAACCGGGTCCAACCTGGTCTGACCCGCGCGAGTTGGCTCGCACCCACGGCGACCGAACCGCGCCTGGGGTCTAGTGAACCCGTAGAGCCGCGCCTGAGCCGCGATTCTGTCATACAGAGCCGCGTGACCCCGCACGAGCGGTATGCGGTCCGGACCCGCTGGACGTGGTCCGCACCCACCCGGCTCATCCCCATGAGCTGGGGTGCGCGCCAAACCGGATCCAATCCGGTTTGGTCCATTATGTTTTTTTTCCAGGATTTTTCATAAAAATCAGAATTAATAAAAAAACAAAATTTTGGGGATTAATTCATCCTATGAAAATCATAATCTTCATCTAATGATTTAAAACATGCCAAAAAATCATATCTCTTGCATAATTAAATCACATGAATCAAGTATGGGTAGAACAATTTTACATGCATATTTGTTCATAAAGTTCTTCAACTTTGTTAATCCAATCAATTAAAATCAGAATTGTAATCATGCAAGTTAACCTACAAATCAATTTACCACTTAATTTGAATCAAGACATGTATCAAAATTAACTTTTTTAAGATTTTGATCCTATCAGATTATGCAAGAGGCTCTGATACCACTGTTGGGATTAGATGCGTATAAGCGAAATTTCAGAAAACTATTTTCTAGCATCTAATAAGGATCTCATGCATGAATCAATAGGGATCAAGTAGGAGTAGAGTTACATACCGTTTGATGCGAGTCTGAAACGTTTCTGCATGATTTCAGCGGAGATCGAAAGCCCCAAGTATGACTTCTCTAATTGGTCCACACGAGTCTGGAATCTGGACCGCCTTTGGTCTCGTCTGCTAGAACGACGAACGAAGGAAACAATGTTGGCGTGCATAGGGAGGGCTCGCCCGTACTGTTTCTTGGAGGAGGAGGAAGTTCCGTAGCTTTTCAATAATCATCATTTGCTTATATAAGATCATATCTTATGATAAGTGATTGATATAATAATTATATATTGTTTTCATATATCTTCTAATAAGATACCTCATTATCAAGTAATTATTAATGGTAATTTTTATTCATTAATAATAAAAGCCTATCTCCCAATATAAACCACATGGGCCGAAATCCATGTCTAACATGGGCTTTCGGTTCGGTTTGATCCAGCCCGATAACTCTATGTGTGTGACCTCATAAGACCTGGTTATTATAGCCATGAGCCTAACCCGATTAAGCCCATTGATCGTAGTTGGCTTCTAGCAAAGCACTACGACCCCTAAAATTCCCGGATTATAAATCTCCATTAATTGTCTTATTCCATGTTCTATAATTATACATTTGATTAAAGGACACGATTACTTCGGAAGTAACTCATACTCAAGTAACTCAACCATTCCTCCGATTTTTATAGCCTTTCTTTTTTGTTTGTTTATTTCTCCTTCAACTCTTTGTTATATTTGGTTTATTTTATATCAGTTTGTCCGACAATAAGTCTATCTAAATATCTTAATTTACTTAAACAATGGATATCAAGAATTTCAAAAAGAGATAAAATAGATAACGATAATGAATAATATTTTTGTTTAGCATTATATAATACTTAGATGGTGAGGAATCATACAAACCCAAGGAATTTGTTATTTGATTTGCACCGTCATTGGACCATCAATATTCTATATTCTTTTAATTTTTATTAATCAATTTTCTATACCACTTATAGATTTTAATGCTTATAACAATATCTTTTTCTTGTTTTTTAACTCGTTTATGAAATAAGTTTGGTCAGCTGAAAATTTGTTATTTGATGTACATCCATTAATGATATTTATCCAAATGCTCCATTACTTTTATCCTTTTTTTAAGGAAAAATAACTTTAAATAATATCAACTATCGCCTATAAACAAAAAATAATACGAACTTTAAAAATTGTAAAAATGAACCTGAACTATGCCAATATTAATCCAAAATGGTATGGTTCATTTTTCCGGTGAAATCTCCGACGGAGATGTTGATGTGGCACCGAAAAACATGAGTTGTCAATTTTTTTCCATAAATCAGCTCATTTATATAACAAAAAAAACAAAAATAATAAAAGACAAAATCAAAATCAAAAGAATGAACTTTTTCAGCAATTTGCATCTACTAAAGCACGAAACAAAATAAAAGTCCCTCGAAAAGGGCTCAAAGTGGGCGCTCGAAGAGGAAGGTCTGAAAGTTAATCCTCGTCATCGTTGTAAAACTGATTACTGGAATTTTATGTTTGTGTTTCAGTAGATGCAAATTGCTGAAGAAGTTCATTCTTTTGATTTTGATTTTTTTTCTTTTTTTGTCATATAAATGAGTTAATTTGTGAAAAAAAATTACCAACTCATGTTTTCCAGTGCCACATCAGCATTTTCGTCGGAGATTTCACCGGAAAAATGGACCATACCATTCTGGATTAATATTGACATAGTTCGGGCATGTTTTTACAATTTTTAAAGTTTGTATTATTTTTTGTTCAATGACGATAGTTGGTATTATTTATAGTTATTTTTCCATTTTTTTTATAGTAATAGAAATATTATTTTCTAACTTTGTTTTAAAATGACACTAAATATATTTGTTGTATCTGTGATATGATATTAAGGGACTCAACTTATTTGGCTCAAGGGCCTACTAAGAGATAGGACTGACCTTATTAATAGTAGGGGTGTTCATAATTATCCGATTCGGTCGATCCGATCCACCGATCCGATCCTAAAATATCCGAGTCTAGTGGAATACTATCTGAATCTGATCTGATCCGGGGAAATTTTTCGGATCACCGGATCGGATACGGATCGGTGCTAGATATCCGGCGGATATCCGGGGGTATGCCACTATTATAATATTTATATAAAAAATAATATATATTACTTGAAAATTAAAGATGCCAATTGTTTTCCCATTTTTATAAATGTGTAGTCATTTATATTTTCATTAGGATTGAAAGTATTGAAGTTTAGACATTTAAATATTATGTTTTGAACTCGAATTAGTGGACTTTGAAAGTATTTTTGTTGCTTTTCGGTGGTTTGTTTGAAATTATTTATTGATTAAACTACTAGGTATTTTGTTTGAATTTATATGTTTGAACTTGTAGCTAATATAGTTGATGAATTATAAATTTGTGATAATATTTTTAGAAATAAAATAATTTTTATATTAATTATATATAGATTGGATATTTAGGATATCCGATCCGAGATTTTCGGATCGGATATCCGAGATTTACGGATATGGATAGCGATTTCAGGATTTTTCATTTGAGGATATCTGATCCGATAAGCCGGATCGGATCGGATATCCGGTAATGAACAGCCCTAATTAATAGGCTCAATTCAAATTAATTAGGTATGTTCAACCCAATCGGCCAATCCACCTTCACTTTAAATTTATTGCTTTCTAATTGTGCTCCCTTCTATGTTTAATTTAGGTTTTACTTGCTTATTTTAAATCTTAAACCTTATAGTTTAAGATTTAGGTGTTAGAATTTAGAGTTTAGGGTTTAGGATGTAGGGTTTATATTTTACGATTTAGGGTTTATGTTTTAAGATTTAGGATTTAAGATTTAAGGTATAAAATAAATAAATTTAACCTAGAGCAAACATTGAAGAGAGAATAGAAAAAATAAAGGAATTGATTTCATTCACCTTCTAAAAAATCATATATCCTTGATACTCATCATACAAAAAGATTATATAATCAATGTTCGATCACCAACTTCTTTTTACAATTAATTATGGTCGTTGCTATTTCACGCACTGGGTAAATTGTTATTTACCGCACTGCTTCGCCCGTGACGCACCAAATATATACGTCCGTGACGGACAGAAGCAATCCGCGCATCACGGACGGATCAACTTCGTCTGTCACGGACGAAGATGTTGCCCTTAAAAGCAACAACTTTGTCCCTTTCGTCATTTTACCGAAAGCATTCGAACCCTTTCGCTCTCTCCTCCATTTCATTCATCCTCTTCGATCTCTTCATTTCCATCCATCACGTACGAATATAATTCGTCCATTACGAATCAGGTTAGTTAAATCTATCATTGTTCTTGACTTAGTTTAATGATTTTGAAATTATTGAATGTTATTTTAAATTTTTGGATGAATTAAGTTTTAGGGTTTAAGTGTTCAATGTTGGATTTACTTGTATAAATATTGTTTGAAACTGAAAAATTGCTTGGATCTGGACAAATGTTGTTCGAAATGATGTGGTTGAAGGGGTTGCTTGGATCTGGAAAACCTGCTTGGGGTTGAAGGGGAACAATCCGTCCACGACGGACGGGTTCTGTGGATCCGTGACGGACTGACCTTGTTGATCCGTCACGGACGAATCTTGCCAAGCCGTCACAGACGGATCTGGACAAATGCATTTGCAAACCTTGTACCCAAGCTTTTATCCTTCATCTCCTTCCTAGCATGGTCCTCTATGTTCTTCTTCACATGGCGCCTACAGAGGATAGACTTGGCACTTGGAAATAGTCTATCTAACGCATTCATCAAGGCCTTTTCACGATCTGTCACTAGGCATGCCAGTGTTACTTGACACTTTTTGCACAAGAAGTTGTCGTGCGGCCCACAAGTAGTTGTCTTCTTTCTCATATTGTAGAAACGCCTCCGCCACATTATAGTTCTTCCATGTAGACGTGACTCCTATTATTTCGAGGAAAGGCAAGTCATACCTGCACAAGTAGATGTGTCATGCATAATGAATAAACATATCAACAAGTAGATGTAGCATGTAGATGTGATATACTAACCTGTTAGTGTTGTATGTGGAGTCCAGCAAAAGGACGTACGAAAATGCCTTTAGGAGTTTCATGGAATCTGGACTGGCAAAGAAAATGTCGGCGATCTTATTCGTCGTTGGATCCGACCTATACTCCATAAAGTAGTTGTTATCCTTGCACTTATGGAAGAACTCTTGGACCACGGTTCTTCCTTCCATCCCACTATGTCGGACATTATACACTTCATTGTACACATGCTTTACTTTAGTGCAGTTGTTCGGGTCCTGGTTAAGTGTTGTTGTAATCTTTGATGGTTTATTATGATTTTATGTCATGACCTTACACAACTTCTTCTGCTCAGGTGCCATCCTGCCAGCTGATGCATGCCCGTACAAGTCATCACCAATGACATGGTTGTGGGTTCCAAAAACTACCTTGATTGCATATAAGTCCCTCGGTTTTTCTTGACACAACAATCTGAATGGACAATCACATTGTTTGCTCCTTGTTCTTTGCCTTACTCTGTTTTCATCTTTAGGAATGTAAATTCCCACTTTTTCACACAACAACCATGTCTTCCGAAGGCTTCCTCCACCAAAGTTTCTATCCCGACCAATAGTGATGCATAAGTGATTATCAAAGCCAATTTGTCTAGCCCATTTAATTGCATCATCTATGGAGCCGAATACTTCACCCGTGGTAAACTTCTCTGAATAATCTTCTGAAACAATCACTTCTTCAGGTGTAGGATAATAAAACTGTGGCTGTGTGTGTAATGCCGGAAACCCAAACTGAGGTAGAGCCTGCCACCTTACGGACGAAATTCCACTACGAGCAAAACAATCTAATCTCGGCATATGAGGTTGTTGAGGCGCCATAGGTTCGCCGAACAACCCAAGTGAGAAGGGCGGTGGTGCCATGTCCCACGCATCATTCAGGGACAGATTGTTAATACCGTTGTTCACGATATTGTTTTCCTATTGAAGAAAAAAAATAAGTTAGCATAGAAGCATGTAAGAATTCAGTTTCTGTCAAACAAATCCATCTGTGACGAATAGACACATTCCATCTGTCACGGATGGTATCACCACATTCGTCACATATGAACCCTTTCCATACGTGACAAATGAACTTGTTCCATACGTGACGGATTAATGACATCCATCCGTGATGGATGGAACAAGTCCATCCGTTATGGACTGTTTTTCTTTCAAAAAACAGTCGCCGAACAAAGTTCTTGCACTTGCAATGATCTAGTCAAAATTCAATATAATAAGCCCAAACAATCAAACATGCAGTTTTGCACACAAAATCTACAACTTTTTAGTACAACTTAATCAAAGATGAAGTTTTTATGAACATATAGTAACAACTATTGAAATTACCATAAGAAAGTGTTTGTTTTTCCCAAAGAACAACTCAAACATATACATTCACAAGAGAGAACCATAAAATTCTTAACTTTTACTAACATGTAAAGTAAAAGCTTAAAAAACATACCTCATTGTAATGGTAACCCCTTGAAACATCTTCTCCACCATTGAAGTTGGAAAAATCATCTTCATTTGCCATGGAAAAGAACTCTTGGAAATGAAAGAGAATGGAAGATGTGTTGTGGGAGGGAAAGGGAAGAGTGATGGAGAGGTTTAGGGTTTAATTTTGGCCATAATATTGATGAGATATGACAGGGTAGTTAATGTTGTTAGGTGGGGACAAGTAACATTCAATTTTCTGGTTGTTTACTTCGTCCGTGACGGACCAAAGTGATCCATCCGTCACGTACGAATCACTTTGGTCCGTCACGGACAGATGCACTTGGTTCGTCACGGACGAAACGGTGCGTGAAATAGCAATTTCCCGTGCGTGAAATAGCAATTTCCCGTGCGTGAAATATCAATTTCCCGTGCGTGAAATAGCAATTTCCCGTGCGTGAAATAGAAATCATGTTAATTATATGTCAAAATAATCAAGTACATGTCTTTCACCAGTCATGTTCCAGGACACATTTTTTTGTGTGCAAGAGGGTTGAGTCCTAACTACTAGGGGTGAGCAAAAGTATCTGATCCGGCCGACCCGATCCGATAACCCGCTAATCCAAACCCTAAAAGTCTGTATTCGAAAACATCCGTTTATTTTTTATCCGAATCTAATCTGATCCGGGTGATTTTTCCGGATACTTGGACCGGATACGGATCGCGATATTTTGCTTACCGGGAATCTGGTACTATTAATATATATATATATATATGTTTTTATAACTAATATACAATGTTTAATTAGTTTAGATGATCTCAAAATGGTGCTTGTACATTTTTAAGTAATTAAACAACTTCAATTCTCCAATACAACATTCCTTATTTTATTCCTTTTAATAATAAAAAATAACCTTGATTATTATTCTTATAAAATTAAAACCCTAAATCATGTACTAATTGTTGCCTCACTAAAAAGAGCAAATATGTTTTTTTTTATCAAGACTGAATGTTCATCATTTAATTGAATTTTGATTATATAAGTTAAAGTTACAACTTTATATATACTTGTCAATTTCTCTTGTTATATAATATATACGTTTATGGTTCTCAATCTGAAAAGGTTGACAAGTTTAATTGTTTGAAAAAGTTACAGGGACTTGCAAATGGTGTTGATGTTTGACATTTAGTTTGCACTTTGCGCATTGTTAGTTTTGATGGAATTAAAAAAAAATTGATTTAATTTTTAATAGGTTTTCTAGTAACCGGATAATTTGGATATCCGTGTCAAATATCCGATCCGATGCGAATAATATATACCGGATATCCGGTCCGAAATGGACCGGATACGGATAGGAGTTTTGTAAATATTTTTTACCGGATATCCGACATACCGGATCGGATATATCCGTTTACTCACCCCTACTAACTACGGTATTATATCAGAAATATGGTCATTTGCCAGTGGGGGCTATGGGACACATTTTAATAGTATAAAGAGCTTGTTTGGTAATCCATAAGTTTTTAGTTTTTATTTTTGAAATACTTTTATTTTCAATATTATTAATTTAATTATTTTAAAACATATCATATTCTAGTAGTCATCTTAATTTTTAAAATTGGTAACAAAAATTTGAAAACCTAAAAAAAAAAGAGTTTCCATTTGCTTTTAGTTTTGAAAAAACTTAAAATTTAAATCTCACAGGATTATCAAACAAACCCTTTATCTAAAAATATAATTAATATACCCTATGAACTTAGCTTAAAAAATAATCATATAATTAGATAGTATATTTATCAAGAGAATGATCATATGAGAACGCTTTTCTAGGAAGGAAATGAGAACGTGTGTCGGCCCTTCAGATCTGAGAAACAAGTGACCGAGATTAGATTTTAATTTAAAAAAACAAAAAAAAACGGCATGACATAATTTTTGCCGTACCATACGCTATTTTGTGAAAAATTTGTGTGCACCTCGCTGTGAACATATATTCGATGTTCATCACTTTTGTCTTCTAATGTTCACCACTTTCATGCCCAGATGTTCACCATTTTGTACCTAGATGTTCATCAGTTTGTTATACATGCATGTTTGTCACTTTTCTATTATACGTTCATCACTTTTCGTTGGGAACATATTTTCAATGTTCATCACTTTATGTTTGTAGATGTCCACTAGTTTAATGTCAGATGTCATCACCTTTGTACCTATATGTTCACCAATTTTTATGCATGCATGTTCATCGCTTTTCTCATATACGTTCATCACTTTTCGCGTCAACATGATTTCGATGTTCATCACTTTTATCCTTTGATGTTCACCACTTTCATATACAAATGTTCACCACTTTTGTACCTAGATGTTCATCATTTTTATGAACGCACGTTCATCGTTTTTCTCCTTTTCACCACTTTTCGTTGTGAATATGTCTTAGATCTTCATCACTTTTGTGCATAAATGTTCACCACTCATATACATGTTCACCCCCTTATACCTAGATGTTCATCACGTTTTTATACATCCATGTTTATCACCTTTTCCTTATCTGTTCATCACTCTTTATGTCAATATATATGCTCATCACTTTCATGTCTATATGTACATCACTTATTTAGGCATACATGTGAACCACTTTATGCCTATATATGCATCACAAAACACATCCAAGAAAACCTACCTTTTTAGCTAACTTAGATTTGATTTCATATTAAATATTACCAATATTGTGTCATATAAACATGCAGTATGAACATCAAATGATCATTTTCATAAGATTTTAAAGTTTAGAAAACACAAACACAAGAATATAAACACTACCAAATTTTATATTTTTTGTTATAAAATGACGTGCATCGCTTATATATTGTGATGAACATCTACGGTCAAATATGGTGAACATTCGTGTTCACTGGTAACACCGACACACGCATGGGCGAAAACATCTCTTGCGTGTTCTCAGTAATGATTCTCATCCAAACTGCACCCATGTTCAACAAATATGAAATTATTCTCACGAGCAAAAATTATAAAAATTCAATAAACAATCTTCCAATTCTAACATTCAACTCTAGCTACAAAACAATTTCACTGAAATGGTTCTCACCCGAATTGCACCCATGTTCACCAAATATCTCAGAAATTTATTGATTATCATCAGTGTATCAAATTTGATTATCAGTGTATATATTAGATCACACTTTGATATGTAATTTTGCTATTGCATCATTCACCATTTCTTGTTCTTGGTTTCCTTTTCAATTAACACCAGGAGATTATAGCTAGAATCGATCCCTGTTCAGTTGCCAAATTACAATGGATTAACATAGGGTCAAGTAATTAACCTGAACCTTTGACCAAAAAAAGTAATTAACCTGAACCGAAATTCACGATTTGCTACATATGGTCGAATTGAGTGGATGAGAAAGGGTGAACTTTGGTAGTGTAAACCTACATCAAAACGAACCAATATACTTTACTATCACTTTTGTTCTTTTTTTCCCCTCCAAAAACGCGTTTTAATTTCTTCATGTTGGCACAAAATATGACACCTCTCTCAATCAAAGGGAGAGCCAATGAGGGGAAAAAATATTGATTCCATGAGATCTTTCCTTCGAGCGGAAAAAAATTGAGACATTATTAGGCCGATCTTCAAAATACATTTAACAGTATTCCTCAATCTATTAATTAGAGAAAGGATCAAATGAGCGTGGCTATTATAATAAGCAGAGCGTACAAATCCGCACCGTTCAGCTATTCTCATCCATTGGTCCAAAATCGCGCGACGATTTTAAGCAAAAGAGGACACAAAGGGGCATAAGGGTCATTTGCCTTTTACCTTTCTTCTCCCAGCTCCAGCAACTCCTCTGGCGAAAGGCGTCCCAAAATTGCCATGAAAATTGTCGCTTGAATCTCTTCTTTTGTTTCGATTTCCCTTTGATTTACTACTGGAAATTGATCACTGAGTCCAATCCCTCCCTTTTGCACCTTCTCCATTATCCATCTCTGCCGCTCAGACTACTAGAGACGCTTGCAACAACTCTAGCTGCTTCATTGACCAACGACGACTCCGACCCTAGAAAGCAAGCCCCGGACACCATTGGATTCAAGGTAACACCATCTCTTTGTTGTTGATGTTGGCCTTTCGTCCCTACAATAGTCTACACCATCGATTCATGAGTGATTCTCCCTATCCCTTAGTTCTATTCGGAATTTAGGTTTTCAAATTTGTCCTTTTAATGAAAAACTAGGGCATATCTCTTTGAATCTGAGTCTTCACAATTGCAAGCTACTATACCGCAGCTCTATTTTTATGTTCATTGATATTTTGTAATAGAAATTGTCAAAGAAAACATATGTTCTTACTGGCTTGGATGCGATTTGCTGGTGTTTCTAATAAATAGTTGCTCTGGATGTTTGTGGTGGTTATCTAGCTTGGTTGCAATTTGCTTTTTTCTTCTTGGAAGCTCTGCAGGTATTGATAGCAGGCTTAAGTCGTATCACCTAATCAATCAAATAAAATCCTAGCAAAACCTAAACAAGTAGTTACGGTAAGCAGGGGTCGAATCCACAGAGAGGAAGGGATTAATCTATGTGTTGTTCGCATGCAATAGTAACAAGAAGGGAGAGTTGTAGGTTGGTTGGTCACAATTAAGTCAAACACAGCAAAGTATATGATGAAAATATCAAAGAGAGAAAACACTTAGACAAGTAATATCCACATAAGTCATCCAAATGTTGTTCATTGATTATGCCCTATCTTCCTATTCGGTTATTCCTGTCCTGATCTTGGGTAGATTCAAAGATCAACCAAACCTAATAACCCTTACCAATGAATAACCCTAGCACCACTAGTGATTCAATCCAAAGGCAGCAATGTACATAAGAATTAACCAGGATACACATAACACCTCAACCAGAAGCATTCAACATGTAATCAATTCTCTACATAGATAAATTCCACAGTGGCAGATAAAAATCCATGCTTGCTACTCGAACTAGAGCGTTAGCCCAACAGTTCCCTAGTATTAGCAATATGAATGAAAGCAATAAACCTAGGTGATCAATCTAGATAAACCAACAAACATCCAAATAAGAATTTGCGCAAGAGAAAAGATATAACTCAATAGGATAAGATAGATAGGAACAAAACCTCACAACCATATGAATAAACTTATGCTTCCATTACCGGACTAAGCAAAAGAGGCTTAGCTCCTCATAAACATGATGAACTCCAAAGGTATAAAAAGTGGCAACGATGAAATGAAAATTCTCCCTAAAAACCAGCTCTCCAAACCTAATACTAAAGAGAGTATATATATAGGGCCTCTAACAAATGACATAGCCCAATAAGAAAAGAAATCGGAATAAAATGAAAAATAAGAAAAGAAATCAGAAAAGATAGATTCGGGAAAAGTCTGAACTTCCAGCGTCGACGACCAGCGATCGCGGCCCATTAACCGCGATCGCGGCCTCTTGTGGCTCCGCGCTCTTCACATTCCTCCGTGCCTGCGAATAATTCTCGACTTGTCCCGAGGAACCGCGATCGCGGCACCCTTGCCCGCGGTCGCGGTTAATGCTCAGCCTTCACTCCTTGGCTTCGCCTCCTAACCTCTCCTCTTCACTTCCTTGGCGTCTTCTTTTGGTGGCTTCCTTCCCCAGTGTCTCCTATGATATCCAAAATAGCTCTAACACCTCCAAGAACACCAGACTTCGCCCCCAAACGCCATGCACAAGAATGTGTCTAAATCTACCCGAATGGCACCAATAAAACCCTCTAATAACTCTTAGTTAAGCCCTACAAAGTAGTGCTTATCAGGTATGTTGAATGAGAAGTTGTATGGAGTTTCTGCTCAAGAGGATACGAATATGAGTTTCAGAAGTACTTGTGCAACTGCGACCTTTGAAGAAAAACATGCCTCTTTAGACCCGATAGAGTGTGTAAATGATGCAAAATTTGTGGAGAAGGCAAACTCTCCTGAGGCAATTAAATCAACTGAGAAGAGCTACAAGGATGAAGGTGGAGGAGAATGGGAAGAGCTACATGGGACCAAAACAAGGCCATAGTTAATCTGAGGGAGACGTTAAAGAATGAATTCGTCAAGAAAACGTTGCAGAATTTGCAGTCAAAGGGGCCGGGTAGTAGACGAAGGCAAAACCGAAAGAAAGTGGTGGATCTGAGAACCCTTCTTATCAACTGCGCGTAGGCCGTTACAGGTGGTGATCACAGACGAGCAACCGAGCTTCTCACGCAAATCAAGTAAAACTCTTCGCCTTTCGGTGATGGGAATCAGAGGATGGCTCATTGCCTTGCTCGTGGACTCGAGGCTCGCTTAGCTGGCAAGGGAAGTCAGGTTTATGGAGCCTTAGTTAGCAATAGGATATCTTCTACTGGTATATTGAAAGCTTACCTTGTGTATCTTGCAGCTTGCCCATTTAGGAAAGTCTCCAATATCTTCACAAACAAGATGATTTCGAAGCTAACTCGTGATTCATCGAAGATCCACATCATAGACTTCGGTACCTTCTACGGGTTTCAGTGGCCCACCTTCATCCAACGCCAATCAGAGAGACACGGTGGCTCCCCCAAGATTCGAATCACAGGGATAGACTTTCCTCAGCTGGGTTTCAGACCAGCACAACGGGTTGAGGAGACAGGGCGTAGACTAGCCCATTACGCCAAAGAATTACGGGTTCCTTTCGAGTTTAATCCAATTGCAAAGAGATGGGATTCAATTCGGATTGAAGATCTCAAGCTCGAAGAGGACGAAATGGTCATTGTGAATTGTGTTTACCGGATGAAGAACCTGCCTGATGAAACCATGATGGCTGACAGTTCAAGAAATGCAATCTTCAACATGATAAGGAAGATCAATCCCACGGTGTTCATCCAGGGGGTCGTCAACGTGGCCTACAACGCGCCCTTCTTCTTGACTCGGTTTAGGGAGGCTTTGTTCCACTTCTCATCGTTGTTTGACATGCTTGAGACCGTTATGCCCCGAGAGTCTGAGGAGAGGTTGTTGCTTGAGAGGGAGATTCTTGGAAGAGAGGCTCTCAATGTGGTGGGATGTGAAGGGTGTGAGAGAGTTGAGAGGCCAGAGACGTATAAGCAATGGCAGGCGCGTACTTGTAGGGCCGGTTTCTTGCAGTTGCCATTAGACCAGGAGATTAAGGATAGGGCAAACTTAAGAGTTAGCGCATACCACAAGGAGTTTGTGATCGATCAAGACGGGCACTGGCTTCTGTTGGGGTGGAAAGGGAGAATTGTGTATGCTCTTTCTACCTGGAAACCAGCATAAGTTGCCTTCAATGGGCTATTCTCAGTTCACATCACATGGAAAGATGAAGATTGGAACCTCCTTAGAGGTAGCTAGTTATACTTTGTGTTGTGTCTTGATCAAATTGTGATTTTCAATGTCATTATTTGAAGTGGGTTATCTTGATTTTATGTATTTGAGATGGTGCAGATTGCTCAAGAGTCAGTTAAAAGAGTTCATCCTATATATTTTGAGGCAGGAAAAGAGTCAAGTTTCCAAGATCTCAGGTGCTCATTACCCTTTTTCTTATTCAATTATATGGAAAAAAAATCCCCAGAGGATAACATGTTTTTCATAGTTTGATGTGCTTGTGTTTGTAGACAAGTAAAAAAGGAGGAATGGGAAAGTGCATACAATATCTCTGTACTGAACTCTGAAGTTCAAACAATGAACAATACATATGATCTGAACAAACAAAAAGTTATCCTGGATCATGTAAATACTGGGTTTTTTTTCTGCACTCTAATCACATGTTTTATTGTTCAACAAAGTTCATGGGTTGGGGAGATTGTACAAGATTCAAATGATGTTCAAATGAATTATGATGCCAGTTCATGGGTTAGGGAGATTGTACAAGATTCAAATATAGGCATGAAAATCCATAATCCTGGAGAAAATGAAGTGAACATAACTGTTGCTCTGGAACAGGGTAACGTTGAAGATATTACAGCATCTCCAGATGTATGCTCAAATGGTAGAAGAGATTTGCATAGATGAACTTCAAGAAAGAGTACAAGCAGTAGAGTTGTTTACAAGGGAAGATGACAAGACAACTGAACACCAGGATGTTAACAGCAAATCAACTTTAGTTGTCACTGAAGTTGCTGAAGAAACCTCTGAGCATGATGAACACCGTTGTAGTGTTGTGTAGCTTGTTATTCTTATGTGGAAATTTTTCTTATGTATAGCCGAATAATTTGTAAAAACATTCTATTTGTCAATGTCTAAAGATATAATCACCCCGTTGTGGTGGTGTAGTTTGTTATTGTTATGTGTAAATTGGCTCGAAAAAAAATCATGAACCTGAAAGAGAAAAGTCATAAACCTACAAAAGAACAGTCATGAACCTGAATGATCATTGACATGAACCTGCAAGTTAAAACTCATGAACCTATAAGATAAAACTCATGAACCTATAAGATAAAACTTATTAAACTACAGGATAAAAAACTCATGAACCTGCAAGATAAAAAACTCAAGAACCTCAGAAAAAACCCATGAACCTATAAAACAAAACTAATGAACCTATAAGACAAAACTCATGAACCTGCTAGTTAAAACTCATGAACTTGCAAGTTAAAACTCATGAACCTATAAGATAAAACTTATTAAACAACAAGATAAAAAACTCAGAACCTGCAAGATAAAAAAACTCAAGAACCTCAGAAAAAATACATGAACCTGTAAAACAAAACTAATGAACCTATAAGACAAAACTCATGAACCTGCTAGTTAAAACTCATGAACTTGCAAGTTAAAACTCATGAACCTATAAGATAAAACTTATTAAACAACAAGATAAAAAACTCAGAACCTGCAAGATAAAAAAACTCAAGAATCTCAGAAAAAACACATGAACCTGTAAAACAAAACTAATGAACCTATAAGATAAAACTCATAAACCTGCTAGTTAAAACTCATGAACCTGTAAGTTAAAACTCATGAACCTATAAGATAAAACTTGTTAAAATACAAGATACAAAACTCATGAACCTGCAAGATAAAAAAACTCAAAACCTCAGAAAAAACCCATGAACCTGTAAAACAAAACTAATGAACCTGTAAGACAAAACTCATGAACCTGCTAGTTAAAACTCATGAACCTTAGAAAAATCTCATAAACTTGTAAAATAAAACTCATAAACCTATACGTCATAACTCATGAACCTACAAGTTAAAACTCATGAACCTACAAGTTCAAATGCATGAACCTGCAAGGAAAAACTCACGAACCTGCAAGATTATCGGCTTAAACTTCTCTTGTAGGGTTGATCAACCTCTAAAATGTAGCCTATGAGGGATTTGAACCCACATCCATGTGAATAAACATATTGCTCTACCATTTGAGCTAATAGGCTATGATAACCAATACACAATTTCAGCCTTTTGTCATTCAAATTCAGCACATGAAAGACGAACTGCACAAACCCAAAATCAAAGCTTTACATTCAAGTCCAAGAGTAGGTTCATGATAATTAATCAAATGATTCAAACACTTTGTCTAATAGATAGACAACTCAAGGCCTATAAAACAGTTGTCTATATCTCTTTCAGCAACAGAACCATTAACTACACCAAAGACTTGCTTATTCATTCACTTATACCATTAACTCATGAACCTAGCTATAAGATAAAACTCATGAACCTGCAAGTTAAAACTCATGAACCTATAAGATAAAACTTATTAAACTACAAGATAAAAAACTCATAAACCTGCAAGATAAAAAAAAACTCAAAAACCTCAAAAAAAACTCATGAACCTGTAAAACAAAACTAATGAATCTGTAAGACAAAACTCATGAACCTTAGAAAAATCTCATAAACTTGTAAAATAAAACTCATAAACCTATACGCCATAACTCATGAACCTACAAGTTCAAATGCATGAACCTGCAAGGAAAAACTCATGAACCTGCAAGATTATTGGCTTAAACTTCTCTTGTAGGGTTTATCAACCTCTAGATCTATGCACCTAGCCAAACACACAAAATACTAAATTTTGGATATAGACGTTAGCAGAAGTGTCAGATGAACAACCTCAGAATGCAAACAACAGTACCAGCAGAAATGGAAAGTTGTTGGTCACTTCAATTTTCGGAACATAAACTGATTGCAAATGCTAGGTTTTATAGCTGAGTTGCTGCTCTATTTTAATGATCAAGAATTTATGTTCACGAAGGAATAAATATTTACTGAAAAAATTAAAGCATTTCAGATAACAAAACACAAAACCGACTCTGACTTTTTATGGCAGGATATCAGGGATAATGAAACTATTAGTAGTACAAATTGCAAACTAAATCTGAATAAGGAAATGTTAAGCCGACATACAACAAAATTTAGTTACAGGAGGTGAGAACGAGCGAGAAAGAATGAAATTCGAGCGGAATTTATAACGGACCTGTTGCCGAAACATAGGAGAATCATCTAGTTTTGCGAATTGCATGTTTGAGCCTAGAAGAACAAATGCACCTTCCATGTGCAAAAAATGTAGAAAGGGAAAAGGATCCTCTAGTGATTATCCGTATCAGTTAACCCACAGTGATCAAGGCCGTCAAGCACCAATCCAAACTCTGGCGACCAACGAAACCCACCGTAAATCAACCGTATCTCCGCAAATTTAAAAGAGATCTCGCATTTGACTGGCCTGGTACCTCACAATCACACACGGTCATATTAGTGAGCCAAATCACAGCAACAAAAAATAGAAAATTCAGAGATAAAGCGACAGACTCAATACACGGATACCATTAATAATATCATATCGCTTGACCAAAACAATACCCTACAAAAAACTAAGCACAAAATGCATACCTCGTTGATAGTAAGAACTTGTCCATTGCTCTTCTTAACCTTTTTCAGCTTCCTCAAGAAGTACCTTACACAAATCAAACAATACAAAAAATAAGCCCAAAACACTAATCAAGATAATAACGAAAACATCACATTTCAAGGAAAAAACTTCCAAACATATGGTAATGACATACCTGAACTTGGACTTGGCATGAAACTTCGTTCGTAGCCCAGAGCTTCATTCTGTAGATCTTGGGTTGCTCAACGCTCTCGGTAGGGAGAGCTCTTCCAACCACTTGGTATTGGTGAAACTGGTGTACAAAAAATCCCCAAATACATACTTTTAAATTTAACCGGGGGAAATGATCGCGAAATCGAACAGATATTAAGATCCAAATGTGAGATCAATACGCGGAAAAAGAATGAGGGATTGAGATCTTTACCCTAAGTTGCTCCATTGTGTCGCCGATCCACAGCGACCGAACATCATCTTGGTTCGTTGCCGGAGATGCGGCGGGATACTGCTGCGGTTGACCCTGGGGCCACATCTGCCCCAGAACCTGCGGTGCATGCTGCATTGGCTGAGCCGGAGGCATCATCATCCATGGATGCTGAGGCGGAGGCGGGCCCTGACCGTACTGTTGCGGATGCTAGTTCTGATCCATCATCCATGGCTCCTGCTGGTGGTTGCATCATCTTGATCAAACAAAAACTTAACCCTAACTCTACATCGAAACCACCAAACTCTACTCTTAACCCTAAAATCAACCAAAAGAACAAGAGATAAACGTAGTCGGGATAGTAAAATCTAAACGGGTAGCGAAATGGGCGAGGGTGAGCAGACGACGGACGAAGTCACGAAGGGATCGAAATCCCGGAGAGAGCAGACGAAGACGAGGAGAGAGAATGAACAGGATAGTCATACGGAGGACGGAGAAGTTAGAGGGGCAAGCATGTCTTTTTATGTCGTTTTGATATTAATTGCAAAATTGTCACCGCTTAAATGAACCGATTGATTTTTAGAGCGAACCGATTTTTTTTCTTCTTCTAATCTTAGTTGTCCGTATTTCTCATCTAATGGCTTGTAATAATACTTAAAGTTTATCTTAAACATTATACTCTTCAGAGCGCGCCTCCTATTAATTATTCAAGGAAGGTGTGTAATTGAATGATCATAATTCATAGACTTCTAGAAGAAATTAAACAACTGTTTTGGAAATTGTACAAATCCATTCGTTCTTTTTTTCATAGATGTGATCTAAAGTAATGCTTGAAGAGTTATTATATGATCCATCATCAGTCTTCTTTCTTGCTTCTCTAATCAGAATTTAGCTCCAAAGTAGCTAAACCTAGTTGAACTAATCTTGATACGGCTCTTTTATTTTGCAAATGAGGCAAGTTAATTTAGATTTCTTTTGAGTCTCGCAGTATTATTCATATATATTGATAGACATAAGAGCAAGATTAAGAGCGTAATTGACAAACACTAGAAGCATAGAAAAACAACACGTGTGAATTAACTCACCTCTGACTTCGGCCACGGGCCTCCCGGATACTCCGGATCCAGGAGGAAACATTGGGCTAAAGGCCCAATTTTGGTTATGGCCCAAATCATTCAACTCTTGATTATCAACTTGAGTTTAGTATTTGCTCTAGTAGGGATGTTGTACAAGTCTTTGATGGGAATTTTACTCATGGAGTTATACAATTTGTTGGTATGTAATCCTTTACATCTTGTTTGACCAAATTATTATAAAGACTTCATTAGATATAAATATATTTTTTTATATTTTTTCATGCTATCCAAATTTCAAATCTATTTTTTCGCAAAAAATACATTAGAAGTAAAATAGTCTTTATAAAGACATTTTTCAAACAAACCATTAATTGAATCGTAGCAGTAGCGGTCATTATTTTGGAGGTTAAATTCTCTACACCCTTTCTATGCACCCTTCTGTGTACCCTATAGGCTAAACTTGATTATTTTATACCCTAAATCCTAAAATATAAACCCTAAACCCTAATATATAAACCCTAAATCCTAAAATATAAATCTTATACCCTAAATCATAAACCCTAGATCCTAAGCCCTAAACCCTATACCCTAAACCCTAAAACCCTATACCATAAACTCTAAACCCTAAATCATAGACTATACACCCTAAATCTTAAACTATAAACCCTAAACCTTAATTATTAACCCTAATTTAAAGTTTAAAATATAAAATAAGTAAGTAAAACTTAAAGGGTACATAAAATGGTGCATAATTAGGGTGCAGAAAATTTGATGGATCCTCGTAACCAAAGATTAAAATTTATAAAAATGAACTAAAAATAAAAAGATTACTTTTAAATATGAAAAGACCAAACGTTAATTTTATTTGTTGAATTTTCATTTGATTTTAAAGTTTTATGACATGTGATAATTAATAATAGAGCTTCTCTTCGACTATATCGGAACTGAATCCATTTAGCTTACTTTGTTCGCCCTTCTCCCCGCTCTATAAATACCCCCACAAAACCTAGTTTTCTTCACTTGACATTTAGCAATCCACAAAAAACCTCAAACCTCATAAAATGCAAATTTAAGTAAGTGTTGTGTTGTGTTGTGTTGTGTTGTGTTGTGTTGTGTTGTGTTGTGTTGTGTTGTGTTGTGTTGTGTTGTGTTGTGTTGTGTTGTGTTGTGTTGTGTTGTGCATATATAGACGACATAGAGTACGACAAGCCATGGCTAGAGGCATGACGATGGCGATGAAGAACCACACAATCAACACAGTCCATGGGATGAAGGCTGCGATGATGATGGTTTTGGTTCAAATGGGCTTCGTCGGTGTCAACGTCTTCTACAAGCTCGCCTACCTCGACGGCATGAACTTGCGCATCCTCATCGCCTATCGCTTCCTCTTCGTTGTCGCCTTCATTTCTCCCCTCGCTTATTTCGTCGAAAGGTTCATCTTCTCTTATCATTTCATCTACTAATTTATTACTATAGTCTTCTTAAAATTATGCTGCTGACTGCTGATTGAGATTGAATTTCTTCATTGAGATAGTAGGAGTTGGTTTCAGACGATCGATAATATTGAATGTTAACACTCATATAGAAGTTCGCAACTAATTACCAAACGTTAATTTTATTTGTTGAATTTTCATTAAGACGATCTCGGTGCATCCCTACAATTTCTTTCTACACCTCTATTTCCAGAAATATGACAGATTTACCCTTTTATTAAAATGTTCATCCTTTTATATGCCTAGGGTTTAGGGTTTAGGATTTAGAGTTTAGGATTTTAGAGTTTAGGGTTTAGGATTTAGAGTATAGGGTTTAGGGTTTATGATTTAGAGTTTAGGATATATGGTAATTTCTAAATCTAATAAGGGTATAATTGTCTATATAGGGGTGTATAAAGAAATTAGTGGGGTGCGCAAAATAGCACCCTTTTCATTTGACATTAAAGTTTTATCACATGTGATAATTAATAATAGAGCTTCTCTTGGACTATATCGGAACTGAATCCATTTAGCTTACTTTAATAGTAAAAAAAAAGGCAGTCACGGTATTAAGTTTGTTTTATTTCTCTTTGTTCGCCCTTCAAACCTCAATCATAAAATGCAAATTTAAGTAAGTGTTGTGTATATATAGATGACATAGAGTACGCTAGAGGCATGACGATGGCGATGAAGATGTACACAATCAACACATTCCATGGGATGAAGGCTGCGATGATGATGGTTTTGGTTCAAATGGGCTTCGCCGGTGTCAACGTCTTCTACAAGCTCGCCTCCCTCGACGGCATGAACTTGCGCATCCTCGTCGCCTATCGCTTCCTCTTCGCTGTCGCCTTCATTTCTCCCCTCGCTTATTTCGTCGAAAGGTTCATCTTCTCTTATCATTTCATCTACTAATTTATTACTATAGTCTTTTTAAAATTATGTTGCTGACTGCTGATTGAGATTGAATTTCTTCATTGAGATAGTACAAAAAATATAATAATTCCTCAGAGGTTTCAGACGATAATATTGATTGTTAACACTCATATAGGAGTTCGCAACTAATTAGTAATTTTATTGTTTTTTTTTGCAATTGCAAAATTCATTTTAACATATATTCTTTTATCAATATATGAAACCCATTCAATTTATTCAGATCCACGAAAATCAATCTAATAATGAAATGTAAAACTATATATATATATATATATATATATATATATATATATATGCGATTCACAAATTCATTTTACATTAACTATGGCTTATAAATTATTGATTTAACTTGTGTGTGTGTGACTCATGTATGTGATGCGTATGCGGGAGGAGCAGGCCTAAATTAACATGGAAGATTTAACTTTTCTATGCGGACTTTTTGGGTAAGTATCTCTTCAAATTTTGTACTACTAATACGGAGTATATGTTTGCACAATGACAAATATAGTTCCTAGAATTGGTAACTTAATACACGATAATTAATTCACTTTATAGAATTTACAGCCAATCATGATCTGGTGGCTTAAAATTTGATTTCAAATCCTGTATTCATTGTTAATTTCATTAAGCCTAATTAGTACACACGCGCGGATTAATCAGGGAAAACATGAATGCTGTAAATGAATTCATCAGTAATCATATTAGTTATATTCCCCTTGCTAGTTACATTCGTAATACATTATATTGAAATAATAAGATCTAATTTGCAGACCCAAAAAAATAATCTAATTTGTGGGCAACACACATAATTTTGCGTTGTATTAAAATGTGTCTATGAAAACTAATTTACAAAACCCTTAAATTTAGTTAAGATAAATAACTAATAGACCTAGACTTGAGGCCTAATCTACCCGGTATCTCTAACAAAATATCAATACTAACAAACTAGAAAAAAGAAATCGACCAAAAGAAAAATGTTCGATCATGTCGCACGTTCTAATGTAACAAATTAAATTAACGACATTTTTTTTGGGGGGTCAGGAATTAATAAATCAATTAGAGCTCTTAAACATTTATTTTGATGCATCAAACATTAGTCAACAACTTGATAATAAAAAAGGGAAGACGTTTAGGTGTTACAACCTGAGGGAGGATTAATCAGCTATGAAATGCAAGATATTAGGTTACAAAAGCTCTGCTAAATTGAAAAAACATACACACTACACTAGGCATATAATATAATATATCTAATCTACGTACACATATTATAGATGAAATGAGCAACATAGCTTGTTTAAATTAAATTACTTGATTAATTGCAGAGGATCATTGGCACAAAATCTATACTTGGAAAGCCTTGCTTTGACATCCGCTACCTTTGCTTCAGCCATGGCAAATCTTGTTCCTGCTATTACCTTCATTCTCGCAGTTTTCTTTCAGGTATTAATTAATTATTAGTTCGATCATGTACGTGCTAGCTTGATTATTTCATTTTGCTTAATAATAATTCAATATATATAAATATATATATTATTGAGTCATGTAATTTCCTAAGTTGTTGTATTTAGGATCTACATCTCTTAGACTTAAGGTATTACACAAGGTTCGATTCTTCTCCTAGAAGCCGCACCCATGGTGTAGGCAGGGCCGGCCCAGAGGGGGGGGGGGGGGGGAGGGCGGGCAGCATGGGCGCCGGCCCAGGGCCCCTAAATTTTTGGGGCCTCAAAAATTTTTTTTAGGTATGTATATATGTGTTAAATATGGGTAACAAAAAGCCAGCATAGTCTAGTGGTCTTAGAGCACACCTTTCTCCAATAGGTCATGGGTTCGATTCCAGAATTTTGCATCTTTGTCTTATTTTTTTTAGAATTTTGCATCTTTGTCTTATTTAAAAAAAAAAAAAATAGCTTATATAAGGGCCCCTAATTAAATTCCGCCCCGGGCCTTGAAAATGTTAGGACCGGCACTGGATGCAGGTAGGCATGGAGCCATGTGGCTTGAGCCCTTGTGCCGGATGATGACTCAGAGAGGATTGGGCCTGCTGGCCCGTGATGGTTGCCTTAGCATATACTTCACTCATTGATGTGCATATGGGTATGCTCTTATTGGGCTTTGCCTGATGCGCTTGTCCATGCCAGCTCGAACTGGCCCAATCTCCCTCAGCTTATTACCGTTGCTCTGATATACTATCCTGAGATTAGTGGCTCCAAACGCTGCGTTTCACTTAGGGTTTGCTGGAGTATAAGTAACGTTGATATTCCTGGTGGAGGCTGAAGAGGGTTTTTCACTGTTCCGCCGCTCTCCATATCTTCTCCACAAAAGCTCTGCTAGGGTTTGTCCCTACCCGATCTTCCATGGCGATTCAGATGGAGGCTGAGTGAAGTACCTCGAAGCGAGACAGCAGAAGGACGTGCTGGCGCAATTAGAGCCGAGCTTGAGCTCTTGGTGCAGGAAGAGGGAGTTCCATTTCTCAGTGTTCCTTTGCTTGTTTGCTTCTGTGTTTTATCTTAAGTCTGAGAACTCGAGTTGCCCCTCTTGTAACTAAGTTTTCATATTGGATTGGACTACCATCTTGAGGTCCCGAGGAGTAGGCTTGTCCGAACCTCGTAAAACCTTTGTGTCCTGGCTCGCTCTTGTTTCTCTCTTGCACATGCTTGAAGTTTATACTTTAGCTGTCTTCGATCCAAATAATTATCGCTTCAACGGGTTTACGTAAAGCCAACCTAAAAATTCTTGTTCTTGGCCTCCATTAAAGCCAACACTTGACATTCGTTCCTCCGCCCAAAGAGACATAACTTTACCTCTTTGCAACCTCTCTACAACGCTTAGAACTCTAATCAAAATTGTCTAAATCAAATCGAGTTTCTTGAACCACATATAAAGCGAGAAGTTTAGCTTCTCCCACTTCTATGGATGCCACCGACATCAATGGCTGCCACTGACCTTAACACCACCACCCAATCACACTCCAGATCCTCCCTATTTTTATTCTCATCCTTCTTCGTCGTAGGAGATAAGTCCTAACCACATCCACACCCCGCCATTATACTAAATCTTGCTCTAGAAGCTTGAATGAAAAGGGGAAAAACATAAAAAAAAAACTTGGAGTTCTATGGGACGTGAAAGCCCACTTCTATAATTTAAAGATTGTGCTCTTTGTTTACCAAATTTGATATGCAAATGTAAGGTAACACACAGCACGCGGCCATGCCACAATTGCCTCCCTTTTTTGACTTCATACCCCTATATTTGACCCTACTACTAACTTGTTTTGCTAGGTGAATTAAAAAATAAAATATTAATAAATTTGAGAGCTTTATTTGTTGTTGGTATCAAACAAATAGAGACAATGGGTAGTCTACCCTCATTAATAAATTTGAGAGCTCTCATTAAACATTGCTTTATTGCTTAATAAGCTAAAAATCCCATCACTCATCCAACCAAAATGTTTAGCCTACCCAAGAGGTAGTCTACCCTCATTAAATAATTGTCCAAGTCATCATTCTATTTATTAAAGAGACAATGGGTAAATATGCACTCCATTAATTAATTAGAGATGACATGAGGGGGATTTAGAGCAGTTGGATTGGGATATTATTGGGTGATAGCCGCTAGGAGTGGGTAAATTTATTTTATTACTTTGTATTTGAAAAAAAAGTCCTTAATACTCCGTATTTAAATTTAAATTTAAATTTTATATTTATTAACTTTTAATCAGCATGATAAGTATAATATAAATGGTAAAAATATTTTTTACTATTATTATTTAGTGATAGTTTACTTTATATATATGTATATGTTACTTTTTATAATGTAGGTAAAATACGTGCACATAATTAATTTGAGAATAAAACAAAGATAATACTGGTTATATATATTAAGTTTAAAGTATAGATTTGACATGGTGCAAAATGGGATACGAAATGAATATTTTTGTGCAATCTACAATAAATCTAAATGAGAATTTGCCGTGCTTTGCTTTTTATTTACTTTGTTGTAATTTCTTTGTTTGTTTAGTTATTGTATTATGTCTGGTGTATCCGACCGATGTCGATATATACAATTTTCTCAAATTACAATTTATGTCACTCTCATTCATCTTCCCTCTCTATCTCTCCAACTCTCCCTAAAAACCTATCTCTACACCTCTCTTCCTCTCTTTCTCTTCATCATCTAAGCATTTGGCTCATCAAATTCGTGGATTGGTTCATCAAATTCGTGCTTCCTCATCAAATTTTTGCATTTGTTAAGGTAGTATTTGGATTTGGTTAGTGAATTTGTTCATTTTCATTATTAGGGTTTGGTTGAAAATTTAGACATTGATTTTTGGGTGTTATAAAATTGAATATGTGTTATAGAATTGAAATTATAAGTTTATAAAGTAAAAGAACGTGTAATGGAAGTCATAGATGGGGCGAATCACATACAGAAAATGCAGTTAGTCCATGGAATGGAAACTGC
Organism: Rheum nobile; assembly: GCA_027886185.1. Lineage (NCBI taxonomy): Eukaryota > Viridiplantae > Streptophyta > Magnoliopsida > Caryophyllales > Polygonaceae > Rheum > Rheum nobile. The sequence continues at coordinate 1,958,036 of WOAB01000618.1, read as the reverse complement.
AGTTCGTCCATCGCAGTGGAGAAGACATGTTCCATCTGTGACGGGTCACAGATGAAACGCGTCCATCCGTGACGGATAAGACGCGACCATCCATGAAGGATGAGACGCGTCCATCCGTGACGGATGAGACGCGTCCCCGTTTGACTTTGACATCATTCTTGTACTCGTGCAAACGCAAAAGAAACTGATTGATCAAAGGAGACATAGAGTCGTGATGGTATCTCTGTCACAAGCTATATAGTTCTGGTAATGGTGAATTCTCAGACAAGGACACCTACAATACGAATCACAAGTATGTTACGTAATTAAAAAAAAATTACTCCCAAGTTGTAAGAAGGTTAGTAATATACCCAAAAAAAATACTCCCAAGAGATGTGCACGATGGTTACCTATTTGTACTGTAGGTGGAGTCCAACAATAATACATATGGAAATGCCTTGAGGAGTGATATGGAATCCGGGCTGGCAAAAAAAAACGTTGGTAATCTTATTGGTTTTACGGTCCACCCTATGCTCCATATAGTAGTTGTAATCATTACATTTGAGGAAGAATTGTTGGACAACTGTTCTTCCTTCCATCCCAGCCCTTCATACCTTGTACCACTCATTGCACACTTGCTTCTTTCTAGTGCAGTTCCTTGGGAACTCGATCAGTGCAGTTGCAATTTGGGTTGGCGTACAATGTGTCTTTGTCATTGACTGCACCAATCTCTTTTGCTCATCTGTGAGCCTGTCAGCTAATGAATGCCCATATAAACTACTCCAATCTCATGGTTGTGAGTTTCATGTACAACATCGATCTTCCATGAGCCTCTAGGATGTTCACGACACATTAATTTGAAGGGACACCCACATTTCTTTGTCTGTGTGTTTTTCTGGACTCTGTTTTCTCCTCCTTTAGATGGGGTGTATATTACTTCTCTTTTACACAACAACATAGTCTTCCCAAGATGACGATCACCTGATTTTCTATCTCGGCTAATCTTAATGCACATGTTATTTTGAAACCCAGTCTCTTTAACCTACTTAATTTCCTCATCCCTGGTGCAAAACATAGTATCTGTAGTAAACAACTCAAAATAATCAGCTAAAACTTGGTTTACATCCTCTAAGGGTACCCTAAACTGCGGCTGTGTGTGCAATGGTGGGAACCCAAACCGAAGAATTGATTCTGGAGTTACAAATTCATGGGCAAATCCATCGTGAAGCGTAAAATACGAAAGTGATTCTAATGGTACAAATCCATCGCCGAGACGTCATATTTTGTGATGTTGATGCAAACTCATCATTAAGGCTTAGGTCGTTAAGCCCAATATAAAGTTCATTATTTTCCTGTTAAAAAAAATAGTGAGTCACAGTAAAAAAAAATAGATTATGCAAAGTATTCAATCCGTCATGGACTAGGCTATTCCATCTGTGACGGACAAATCCTCTTCACCCGTCACAGATGGACTCATTCCATCCGTCACGGACGGACACTATCCATCCGTGACGGATGGAAGATTTATACCCATCATAGAGCGACTTGTTTTCGACTGTCTTTTTTCTACCGACCGACTAGTTTTTTTCCTTGCAAGTTACAAACACTAGAAATTTGACTATAACTATCCGAAAACACACATTTATGAGTAGAACAACATCAAAAAACAATCTATTTGCAACAACTATCTTTTATCTAGTTAAAGTTTGGACTTTTAATAAGTAAAAATCAAAACTTTCATGCTTTGAAGTAAAAGAATTATTATTAGAACAACACATAACTCAAGTTTGAAGTAAAAACAAAAGGAACTAACCTCGTTGTGATCAAACATGAATGAATCATTTACTTCATTCATGGTGCCATAGAAACCATCATTTGTTTGGGGTTTGTACATTTGTTCAGATGTAATGCCAGATAAAGTTATTTATATGGAGGTTGTTATTGAGTTTGATTCAAATCTTCTTGGAGGCACTATTTTGAAAATACCCCTTGTAGCTCTTGTTGAGTGGATGCTTTTGAATTTAAGACATGTTTTGGCTTCCTAATTCTTAATATCATCCACACATCCTCTCTTTCCTTTCCAATTTCTCCTCTATTTCTCTTTCGCCCTTGTACACGAACCACCGCATTTCTGAGTATGGGCTAAGTAGGTTTTGCATGACAGGTTGAAAGGTGTTTCTCCTGAACATTAGTATTCCCAAGTCGTGTGGATTAGATTTTAGACTAAGATTTAAGTTTGAGGTTGAAAGGTATCTCTTAGGCTTTGTTTGGCTCTTTCTATTTATTATTTATTTATAAACATTTTTTTTAAAAACCTATTTTTATACATTTCGATAAATGTGTAATAAAATAATTTAATATTTTTTCCACTACTAACACTGTTTTAATAAACTACACATATTTTCATAAAAACCATCTTTTTCCCAAACATATTTTTTTTATGCAACCTTATTTATCAATTATTTATAAATAAAAAACACTTTATAAACACCTCTTCCTAACCCTTAGAGCATCATTAATGGGGGCTTATTGGAGGCTTTTTGCCAATAAGCCTCTCCAATAAGCCTCACTCATTTCCTTAACTTTAGTGGATGAAGGGCTTATTGGAGTATATTAAATTATAAATATACCCTTTCATTTATATCAAATTACCAATATATTTTTTATATTTAATATTTAATATACTCTTTATATGAAATGATAAAGAAAAAAAATAGAAGAAAATAAAAATATTTATTTTCAATTAATAATATACAAAATACAATAAACAAATTTCAAAAATATAAGAAACACAACCATTATGGGTGTCTATGGATAAAGAAAAATACAATTAGAATTATAGTAAAATTTTTAATTTTTTTTAATGTAAGAAAATAAAAATATTCTATTTTTTAAATTAAAAAAATGGACAGTCAGAACAATTCTTGACCGTCCGATCGGGCGCCACATGGCACCATCTAGGCGCACTCACGCGGTCCAGTAAAAACGCGCCACATGGCGCTGCAAAGAATAAGCCCCTCCAATAAGTCCGGCTTGAGGGGCTTAAATTTTGCCAATTTTTAAAGCTCCAAGGAGGGGCTTATTGGGAGCTTTGAATTTTTTAATCAAAAAAATTCAATAAGCCCCTTGTTAAAGATGCTCTTAGAGCATCCCTTATGGGGGGCTTAAATGGGGGCTTTTTGAGTTTAAGCCTCCATTTAAGCCCCAAATCAAAAGACCATTTTAATGGAGGGTTTTTTTTACCCAATTTATATTTATATTAAATTATAATTATGTCATTTATATTAAATTATCAAAATACCCTTTATATTAAATTATTAATATACCATTTATATTACATTATAAAAATATTGATTTTATTAAAATTTATATTTGTATAAAATTTATTAATTATATTTTGATTCAAGTGTTTAATTATAGTATTAATTAAAAATTAATAAAACAAGTATTAAGGCTTGAAGGAAATTAACGACAAACATATATATTACAATTAGAGTTGTCAATTTTTTACCCGATCCGCAAACCCAACCCGACTCGCGTTTTCTGGGTCGAGACCCGACCCGAAAAGTATTGGGTCAAAAGTGACCCGACCCGTTCGACCCGAAAATTTCTGGGTTGAGTCATTACAAATGTGTTTTTATTTTATATATTAAACATTATAATATATTTTGTTATTAAAATATTATATAATAATTTTTTTTTGTACAATATACAATAAAAAAATTTTAAAAATTAATTTTAAATATACCAAATATATTATGGTATTTTTTTTATATGAAACTAGAATTATGGGTGTCTATGGATAGAGAAAAATAAAACTAGAATTATGGTATTTTTTAATTTTAATGTTTAAAAATCAAAATAAACAATTTAAGAAAAAAAATAACGGACGGCCAGGAATAAATCATGGCCGTCCGTTGGAGCGTCACGCGTCGCTCATCAGATGAGCGACGCGACTCCAATAACGGAGTGACGCGTGGCGCTCCCTTTAGTAAGTTGCCGTTTGACTGCTTACTAAAGTCGCGTCGTTTTGGCTCTTTTTGGACCAAAACGACGTGTTTCTATGGTTGTTGGACAATTTTTTTTAGCCCTAACAAAACGGGCCTTAAACTAACTTTAGTTTAAGCCCGCTCGATTGGGGCTTAAAAATGAGGCTTTTGATAAGTCTCTTGGGAAGGGCTTTTGGGACCAATGAAATATTTTATTAAATAATATTTCAAAAGCCCATCGTTTAAGCCCCCATAAGGGATGCTCTTAGTGTCTATTATTATAGCTTCTTGTGAGAAAGTTCCAGTTTGCTGGAGAGATCACTTCGTGCCTTTTTTCCGAGGCCATGTTGGGACAACCCTATGCTTAACATTGTCACTCTTTTCTTTTAAAGGTAAGAAGTAGAATAGTTTTAAGATCGACTTGAAAATCATCATATAACATCCTTTCGGATGAGAATCTAAAGTTCTTAATTTGTCAAAATATATTCCAGTCAATGCGAATGGCGGAGTTTTGCAATATGGTCAGCCACTTCATTAATTTCACAAAAAATATGCATAATCCGCACTGTCACAAAAGAGTGTAATAAGCAAAGGATATTAGAGATTAAAATCTCGATTTTCCAAGGACAATGCTAGATCTTATTGAGAACATTAATAATTGTTAGATTATCACTTTCGATTTCAATTTTATCAAGTTTCATTTCTTTTGCTTTAACAATGGCATTTCGAAAGGTTAAAGCCTTAGTTTTAAGGGATGAGGATTTACCACAGTGGTCAACATTAGTAAGTATTTGTCCCCTTTTATTATTTATGAAAATACATCCAAAAGTGGAGTCTCAATTAGGTTTTTTGGACCCATCAAGATTGATTTTCACAATCTTATTAGGTGTTTTCTTCCATCTTAATTTTTTTTTTCTGTTTTCTATGTTCTTATTTGTTCTGTTTATATCATTATGATTAATTATGCAGTCCGACTTCCATATTTTTGTTTTATTCCAATTGTAGTAGAGGTTTCGAACAAATCTTGTTAGATCCTTAACATGTCCATTTTGTATATCGTTATTCGAGAATGTTTTATGGTTTCTTTGTTACCATATGCTCCACCAAATGACTATAAATTCAATAAATTGATTTTTTTTAACATAGTTAATAACTAGGTTGTCTTTCTGAGAAATGTTCAGCCTAAGTTATCCTTGCGGATAATTGTAAGAAAATCCCTCAACATTGGTTGAAGGGTCCCATTACCGTTACTACTACCAATTGAGCATAGTTGACGAATAGTATGTAGATCACAAGCTTGGGAGGCCAGAAAGTCAGCTGCTTGATTAGCTTCGCGGAACCAATGACGGATTTTAACATCTTCAAAGTAATCCAACAATCTTCTTGTATCTTTAATTATCATGTCAATCTCCCAGGGAGTATCCCAAATTCCTTGTACAACATTAATGATGGTGAGGTTGTCCCCTTCAACCGTAATCTTCTTGATGCCCAACCGATGTGCTTGAGCCACACCTACCCACATCGATATTGCTTTTGCCTGTAGAATAGAAGTTGACGAAATGTTTCGACTATCCATAAACATTACATTGTTGTACTTGTCCCTAATAATAAAATCTATTTTCGTATCACCATTTCTACTCCTCGAGCCATCAAAATTCAATTTTAAATGGTCCCTTGTTGGTTTTGTCCACACGACTTGACTAGTTCTTTTTCCAGGTTTCATGCTATCTTTGTTTGTTTCAAGATTTTTGAATAATCTATATGATGCTGCAATATGATCACATCTAGGATTTTCATTTGTTGTATTTCGAAATATTAGAGCGTTTCTAAAATTCCAGATATGCCACCATGCGAAGCAGGCCATTTCAAAATTGGATATTGCTCCGCTGTTATCATTAAAAAAAAAAACCCAAAAAATGTTGTTAAGTCTTCATTAAAAATATTGCTTGTTTCACATAATACCGTTTTTGTGTATTTGCATTTGAAAAAGAGATGGTTTGTGTCCTCATTTGATTCCTTGCAGAGGATACATTCTGCAGGGACTATATTATAGGGCATATTGAGTCTTTTATTTGTGGGTATCTATTATATGGCCTATTGAGTCTTTCATTTGTGGGTAGGGGATCAGAACAAGCTTTCCACAAGAAATGTTTGATTTTTGGAGGAAGATTTAGTTGCCAGATCCAAGAAAAGGGTTGGCAACAATCCCTATTCTTGTTGTTCTGAAGTGATCGTGCCGATGATTTGACTAAGTACTTTTTATTTGGTGATGGTTCCCAAACTAATTGATCCTTTAGGTTATGTAATGGTATTTGTACCTTTTTAACTTTATCTATTATGTGACTCGGTAATACATTATTGAGACTATTATCATTCCATTCATGGTTTCAGTAATGTAATCAGATACTCTTACGAGTTCAATAAATTGGTTTTGACTTAGATTGTTCCTAATCTCTTCCACAATCTCCTCGATTGTTCTGTTTGTTGAGTTTAGAAATCTAATTTATCTTTCATTATTAGGCTCTGTTCGGTAAATCCAGCTGAAATGGGAGCTGGAGCTGAATAAGTAGCTGAAACTTGAGCTGAATTTATTAGCTTAATTATTTAAAAATTATAGTTGGTGTTCGGTATTACAAGTTGAAATGAGATAAATGTAAAATTCAGTTTGTTAATCTTCAACAATCTAGAAGGGGTCACATTAAAAAAAATGGAAAAATTAAGCTATGTTAATCTACTATAAGCTCCCTAAGCTAGATTGATATTTTTTTGTCGAACACTCATTAACTAGATTGAAAAAAGAATCAAGCTCCGTTAATCTCAAAAAAAACTTTGCCGAACGGAGCCTTAGTATTAATATTTGTGAGAGTTTGTAATGTATGGTTATGAGTACGGTTCCCATACATAATAAGTGGGGGGTGAATAGTGCGTAATTATTTGGGCCGTTGGATTGAAAAATTGGAGAGCTATAATTAAAAGATGGAGTACCTTTGAAAAAGAAAAAAAGAAAAAAAGATTTTTCATTAAACGGTGGTAATGTGTGTAAATAACAACAACTATCTACCCCTGATAAAAGGCAAAAGTTTGCCCCATCCCAACACACTCACCATTTCAGATCTGGAATTTTGGATCGTCTCTCCTTCCCCCAAAAACCTCCTACGAACTTCTTCAATCAATTTTTTTTCCAGATCCTTGCACTTCTTCTAGTCTAAACCTTGCAATTCTTTCGATCTAGACTTCCTTCTAGATCCAAACTCGTGCTAACTTCTCCTTATCTGAAAAAAACAGAGAAGCAAATGGAGAGCAAATAAGGTACTTCGAAAGGAAAAGGAAAGCAAAACCAAGGTACACAAACTTTAATCTACTCCAAAATTTTAGTTTATGTTCGTTCAGTGTTGCGAATTAGGATTTATATATTGTGATTGGGGTTTTTGATGTTGCGATTTAGGGTTTCATGTGTTGCAATTTAGGGTTCATTGTGATTTAGGGTTCATATGTTGAGATTTTAGGTAAACATGCTTCTGTATGTGTGAATAGAAATCTGGATGTGATTTACTGTAATTCCTTTGTAATTGGTCAAGTTGTTTTCCTGCGATGCATGTTGAAATAGAAAATCCAACACCTACGAAATTTAGTGCATAACTAAGTACCTAATGTGCATGCTTTGTTAGTTACAGTGCATTACTAAATGTATAAAAGTGTATGTCTTGTAAGTAAAGGTGCATCATTAAAGATACAAAAGTGCACGTCTTGTTAGTAAAAGTGCATAATTAAGTGCTTTTAGTGTGTGTTTTTGTCATTCAGAAGCAATAAGTCAGGTAATAAAAAAGTGCATGTCATATTTGTAAAAGTGCATAGCTAAGTGCATACATCTTATTAGTAAAAGTGCAATACTAAATGTACAAAAAGTGCATAAGTAACAAAAGTGCATCTTCTATTCATGTTTGAATGTACTTTTTTAAAACTTTTGTAGGTCTAGATATTTGATTTTGTCATAACCTATTAGCTCAAAAGGTAGAGCAATGTGTTGGTACATAAGAATGTGGGTTCGAATCCCTCATAGGCTACAAATCATGCTTGTGAATTCAATGCATAAAAGTGCATGTTTTGCACACAATAGAGCATAACTAATTACCTAAAGTGCATAAATAATTAAGCTCGTATAACTTCACTGCAACTCAATGCAATTTGGTGATTGTATTTCAATTGGAAAATTCATTTGTCTAAAATTGTTCCACGCATTTTAATAATACAAAATCTCAATTGGTCGAACAATGCACCATTCATCAGATTGTGAAGCTTAAAAGCCACAATGATGCATCATTTTTTTAATAAAATCACCAATGCCACGATCAAATCAAGTTGAATACCAAAGTAATCAAAATAAAATCCATAGAGTAGTGCACATGAGAATTTTTTGAACTGCAATAATCAAGTGGATCCATTATCAAAATGGTTAGAACAACGACAAAGCATGAGAGTACAAGCTCGAATCGTTCAAACTATAAATTAATAACAAAAAACAATGATTTTTTTTACAATTAGGCCAGAATCCATGACACTCATGTCAAAATTGTATAAGAAAATTATCTCAAAGTGCGCACATGTTTGTAGGGTTGTTCATCGGTCCAGAACCGAACCGAACAAAACCGAAACCGAAATCGTGAAAATTTTGAACCGAAAACCGAACCGAATATAATAGGTTCGGTTCGGGTTCGGTTCGGTTCCGGTTAAAACCGAACAAACCGAATAATGAAAAATGTATGAACCGATTCTAAACCGAATAAAAACCGAAAAACTGAACAGTTAAATCTAACTTCTAAAAACCGAAAAAACCGAAAAAACTTGACTGAATAAATCTAACTTCTAAAAATCGTGGAAGATAAAAACACGATGTCGGACGGAGCAACAGTAGTCGCCGGACGAATATCAAAATCCGATCACCTTTGTGGTTTCAGGCGAATGTACGAGCAACAGTAGTCGTGGAACATCGACACAGGACGTCGGACGAAGCAGCAGAGATCGTAAGGGAGAAGAAGGAATGACGCCGGAGCAGGAGAAGCAGTCGCCGGCCGGACAGAGGCGGAGCTGGTAGCAGCGGCCAGCAGGAGAAGAGGCGGAGTTGGTAGCAGCGGCCAGCGGAGCAGCCAACAGGAGAAGAGGCGCCGCCGCTAGGGTTTCTGAAGAGAGGAAGGGTCGAACTGAGCGTGGAAGGGAAATTAGTGATGGGAAATTGGGAAGGGAAATGGGAATTAGCTGAGTAAGAGTAAGTTAGGGTTTCAGGTTTCTATTTTTTAATTTTCTATTGATAAAAGGTAAAAAAAAAAAATCGGTTTGAACCGAAAAAAAACGAACCCGAACCGAAATGTGATTTTTTCAAAACCGAACCGAATTAATTCGGTTCGGTTTTTTCGGTTCGGTCCAAAACCGAAAAACCGAAACCGTTGAACATCCCTACATGTTTGAGTCTTGGGATTCTCTATCACCTCATTACCACCCCCTTACTACTAGCATTGTGCAAGTAGTCCGCAAATGTAGGGGTCACTTTTGCATGGCAAGAAAAAACATACTTCATTTCATCCATCTTGACAACCACTATTTTTTTTCTCTTGATCAAGTTCAACTGTCAAGGCTATTCCTCCTCCTTCTCGAGTATGAGTCCAAGTAGTAATCCTTGGCATGTACAATCCCACATGACATCATTTTATCCTCATTGGTCGATTTTCTTGGCTCCTACAAACGAATCCGATTATCTCTCACCACCAATGAGATAATCGTCCCATGAAGCCCTTGACTCGTCAAAAGAGTACCATCTGCAACAACAATAAACGTTTCTATGATTCTCATGATCCAATGAGAAAAAATCAACACCATCAACACTGACTTCATTACAAGATGGAGCATTAATAACAGATGAAAAGAACGTAATATTTGCCAAAAAGAGTAGAGGTGTAGAGTGCATAAAATGTGAAATAAAGTGCACAAATAACCACATAACATAACCATCTCCCAAAATATAGAAAACGATGAACAAAATTCATGAACAAAACAGCAGTACCGCCAGTACACGACTCATAGTTAATCAGAAACTCTCAAGTAAAATCAATAAGAAATCACAATGAAACATCGATTCCACAAAACTTACCTAAAAAATTTGAAGGAAGCATAATTATGAAAAACAAAGAACAAATGCACGAAAAATTCATTGAATTAGAGACGGAGAAGTGATTCACGAAAGGAGAAACATGAATTAAGCAATGGTGAAAGTGATTAAAAGTAGAAATCAGAGAACAAGCAAAGTAGAACAACTCGCAAAAAACAAGAATAGGATAAGAAAAACGAAAAAGAGATAAAAAGAAATGTACCATTAGACATCACGAATTGTTGTGGAGAAACAAAAATTGAAGAAGATAGGAGTATGGGAGATGAAGAAGAAAATTCAACAATGGCGGCGATTGTCGATTGAGGGAGAGGGTTAACAAAGAAAGAAGAATCTAAAATAGAAGGTAAACTACCCAAAATACCCCCACTCTTAAAAAAAACGGGATTAATCACAAGTCACAACCCTATGATTTCCTTAATCTAATGGCTGGAATCTCTCCTCATTTTACACAATAACAACCCTCCTCATATGATCCATTCTCTATAAGTATATTGTCAGTCTTATTAGTTCAAATTATTTTGAAAATAAACAAAAATAAAATTCAATTGCAATTCCCAACCCTCTCAAAGTAAATCGGAATCTCTCCCAAGCCCTCGCCTTCTTCCTCCCAAGCCTCCCGGAATCTCTCCACCACCTCCTCCGCCAGCTGCTCCACTCCTCTCTACTTCGCCGTATTATACGCCGACCACGACCGTATATAACTTAGGTAACCGTTCAGATTCATCTCCTTCTCCGCCGCGAACTACAAAGCGGCATTTGGATAAAACTACTCTGAACCGGACTCACACAATTCATCCTTCCTTTGTAGTTCTTCCTCAATATATAAAATGGAAAACACAAGCTTTTTTGGGACTTGCAAATTCGAAAGCTTGCATACCAAGTTTAATTACAAGGGTTTCGGTTACGTTGCTACTTCGTTTTCCAGATCACAGCTACTAACAGCCTATTAGAACAAGCTAAGCTGTAGGGAAATGTACTCAATGTGCACTTTGAGCCTACGTCGTTCAACAAGGAGTTGGGTTAGTTTATGCACACAATTATAATTTCTTGGGATTGTCAATGAAAACCCTATTAGAGGTAACTGATTTATGAGAGAGGTGATATTGGACTTGAATTAAGGTTATTTAAGAGTTTACTTCCGTCCATATAAGGTCATTACCATGACATTATAATCATAAGGTACCCTTGGCTTTCTCACTTTTCAATTTTGTGCTAACCTCAGTTGCAAGCTCTCTATTAATTACATTTTTCAGGGAGATAAGCTCAGTTGCAAGCTCTTCAACGGCTATATCATTTGCCAAATCATAACTACTCACAAGCTTAGTAAGAGTTTACCATATGAATTTTACAGCATTTTCAGATGACCGTCAGGTGGCAAAGCTGATGAACGTTATAATATTTTACCCTTTTAGAGATGTCGAAAGAGTTGGAGATATAATTATGAGAAACCAGATCATATGCGGACCGGCCTAAGGGCATATTTAATGGAGTCTTTTAGAGAGAGTCTTTTAGAGGGTTTTTGGGGGAATTATTTGCTAAAAGACACATGGTGTATAGTTTTTAGGAGGGGTTTTTATGTTTAGTTTAAATTACTAAAATAAAATGATTTATTTTCACTTAATGATATCTATAATACAAAAAAATATATTAAAATCTACCAAATATATACAAAATGGATTGCTATGGATAGAGAAAAATGTAATTAGAATTATGGTAATTTTTTTTTAAACAACCAATTTTTAAATATATGAATTTTAAAAAAAAAAACGGACGGCCAGGATTTATTGTCACGTAGCACGCATCAGCGCACGCCACATGGCACTCTTATGCCAGAAAATTGAGCATGGGACGGTCCCGTTTTTTCCCCCAAATTCGGGACCCTTCATGGGTCTCTTAGCCCAATTTGAATATTTTAATACATAAAATCTAAAAGACCCACTTGTGGGACCCCCGATAAATATGCTCTAAGTGTGCGGACCAATCTAGGGCCGTCCGTTTCGCGGCCCAGATTAAGCTCGCGTGTGTTTAAAACAAAAGTGATACGCTTTACTCCTAAAGGAGCGTGTAACCTAGTGGTAGAGACTTAAAAGGGAGTGAAAGGTCATGAGTTCTACTCACATTAGTAGCGCGCCCCTTTCATTCTTTTTTCCTTTGCTCTCTAGTTTTAATACCCAAACACATATGAATATTCAATCTTTATAATTTTAAGCAATTTTTTAAATCTTTAGCCAAAATATTATAGTTTTCACTACAATTTTTTATTTTCTATCCAAATTAATTACGAATTGATATTTAAGCATCTCAAAGTGGTTCACGAACCTCTAGAATAGCGCTTATGAACCTTCAGAATAACGTTTATGAACGTATAGAATAGGGTTTATAAACCTCTAGAATAAGATTTATGAACCTCTAAAGTAGGGTTCATGAACCTCTATAATAAGGTTTATGAACCTCTAGAAAATGATTTATGAACCTATAGAAAATGATTTATGAACCTCTTGAAAATAGTTTATCAACGTCTAGAATAAGGTTTATGAACATATGAATAGAGTTTATGAACCTGTGAATATGATTTATGAACCTTAATAATAGGGTTTATGAACCTCTAGAATAGGGTTTATGAACGTATGAACAAAATTTATGAACCTATGAAGATGGTTTATGAACCTCTAGAATAGAGTTTATAAACCTCTAAAATATGTTTTATGAACCTATTAATAGAGTTTATGAACCTAGGATTATATGACTTATGAACCTTTAGAATGGTGTTTATGAACCTCTTAGTATCAATTTTATTTGTTGTGAACCTCTTGTATAAATTTGTGAACCTCAGTTCAATCACACATTTGTGAAACTAGGTAGATTCGTGAATTTAAATTTTATGAACCTATGTACATTAGTGTATTTTAATAACATATTATCAACCTACTATAAGTTTGTTAACCCCTAGCATAAGGTTTGTGAAGCAGTATACACTTAGTTTGTGAACCTTTAGTATGAAGTTTGTGAACTTGTAGTATAAATTTTATGAACCTACATTACAAAATGTATGAACCTAGATATTTTTAGTACGTTGCGTTCAGAAGCAAAAAAAAATTGAATTCAGAAAAGAAAAAAAACGAAAATGCCACCGCTTTCACCAGTCCGCACCGCAAGAGAAGTCCGCACAAGATCCGGACTGATAATTATGAATCATAAGGTAAGATTTTATTTATGGACAGGAAGAACATTGTTTACAGAGCAAATGGTATATCTATGTCTAGAAGAAAAAACAAATGAAATGAGATGACAAAAAGGAAATTTCAGGAGCTGCTCAACAGGAATGCGAATTCCCCTGAAAATATAGGCTTCTTTTAACTAAAGTCCTTTTAAACTTGCAGATTTATGATCAGTACTGAACATGAACACACCCTGAGCAGCGCTATCCCAGCAAATTCCACCTTTCTGTTAAGAACTAAGAAGTGATTTTTTGTGCAAATTGAGCAGATTGAAAGTCACCTGAAAAATACTTAGTCACATTCAAATACTAGACCCAAACTGTAATCTTGATCATGAAGAATCATCACAGTCTAAGAGATCATACTAAGCTATAGTTAGCATAAGCAGCAGAGCACATCTTAATAAGCAATACCAAAAATATAGAACCAAATAAAATTAGAAATCAAGGAAGCAGAGCTAAAACTCACCAACAGCCAAGAAAAGATTCGTCTTACAGGAAATAATGATCAAGACAACACATCCACTTCATTACTCCTTATGCATTTCACCTTGTTTTTCTTTGCTGACCTTTTTCTGCAGTAGATACTACGTACAGATCCTATCTCTCAAATTCAGTTTTATTTTTCTGTTAAGAAAGTTTCAATTTGCTGGAGAGATCCTATCTCACAAGTAATAGCAAAAATCACTGCCCCAATATTGTCTCACGTTTATGGACTTGAGCTACAATTGATACTCCCACACGAGAGATCACTTCGTACATTTTTCAATAAACCCTATTATTGTCACTCTTACTGTTTCCCAATAAGTGGCCATTCTGATTTGTTTTTGATGAAAATGGACTTGAAGAACATACTGAAACAAAGTCAAATACACAATCAGTTCTTTCTTTGCTTTTTATACTAAATATCAAGTCTAGAATGAGTATTGCCCTTCATTAAAAACAATATTCCTCTTAGCTAATATAATTTGCCACTAATATGACAACTGAATCTTCACTATATACAGGGAAACTTGGACTGCACAGCTTTTTCTTCTTCTAAGAAAAATTATACAGTTCAAAAAATCCTCATCAAAGTTGCAATTTCCCGTTTCTCCTATTCAGCTCTTGTCAAATTAGCAACATCATACTAGTAAACTGAAGAAAAACGATCAAATCCAGTTCATAAAACTAGAGAACTGCAGAAAGAGTTAGTTCTAAGCCCTGAATTTTGCCTTTACATATAATATAAGCGCATCTAACAAGAGAGAAAATTCGAAAAAAATCTCGGATTTCGGAATAGCCCTAAGAAGATGAATGTCAATAAAGCTAAGGCCTTGGGAAACTGACCAGAGAGTTGAGAGAGACGAAGCCGAGAAATGTCGAATTGGGGCCTGAAATGGCGGCCGAAATCAACCAACATGAATATCGCCAGAATCTCCGGAGCGAAAATTGCCGGCGACGTCGTCGGCGACGGTTAAGCAAGCAGATAGCCAACAAGCCATGGCCAGCCATATCATCCGCGCCATCCAAATTGTCACCCTCCACGGCATCGCCATAGCGCCAATTCTGTACGATCTCTATCTCCGACTATCAACAAACCCTATTTTATTTCCTGAAATCGTACTAAATTCAATACTAGGCAGTTTTTTTACGAGCCTGTTATATATCCGATATTTTTCTTCTATGCGCACGATATTTTGTACGCCAATTCATTGCGTACACATTAAAAAATGATCAAAAAGTACAAAAATAATACAAATACGTATTATTTTTATTTTCTAAATAAATAAAAAAGACTTGTATGCCAGAATATGGCGTACTTGGCCGGCCCAATTATGACTTGTACGCCAGAATATGGCGTACGCCATATTCTGGCGTACAGGCTAGGTTAAGAGGCCGCGCGTCGACGCGGCCTCTTCTTCTTCTCCCCTTTTCCACTGACGGCGGCCCTTTTCCACAGACGGCGGCGACGATCTTCTTTCCTTCTTCCTTCTCCTCTTCCATTTCGCTTCTTCTTCCTTCTCCTCCTCCATTTCGGTCTTCTTCATTCTCCTTCTCCGACGATGGCGAGCAGTGGCGACCACTCCGGTGAGGCTCCTCCTGACGGCGAGATTGGCGGAAGACGAGGAGACGACGGTCCTCCAGGCGGCGTGGAGAGCGCGGCGGCTGGCGGCGGTGCAGATGGCGGCGATGCGGCGGCACCTAGTTCTCCGTCCAGCGGTGGCGGGGTTGAGGGTGAACGAGGTACTGTCCGGAACCGATTTATTCGAGCCCGTGGCAGACGAGGAGGCGGACGCGGAGACGTTCCTGCGACACCCGGTCAGACTTCTACCTGGGGTAGTCGAGAGGTATGAACGGAATAGAAATTTATTTGAATTTATGAAAATTTAGAATGAAATAAGTATTGAATTTAGAAATAGGTACTGCATTTAAAAATTGTTGGTATGTATTCAATTCTAGATTTTTTAATAAAAATTAGGTATTGAAATTTATATTTATGTTACAAAAATTGAATTTGAATTTAGGTATTGAATTTTGGATTTTAGTTATAATAATTAAACTTGAATTTAGAAAAACAAAGGAGTCTACTCTTCCACGTTGAATTTATGATATGAAACTAAATTTGAAAATTTTAGATATTAAAATTAAAATTTTGAAATTTATGTTTTTATTAAATTGGGATTGAATTTAAAGAATTATATTTGAAATTAGCAAATTAGGTCTATATTTGAAATTGACAAATAATATAGGTATTGAATTATACAATTTATATTATAATGTTGTAGTTGTTTATGAATTTAAAATTTTGATTAATATGTTATAAAAAGGCTTTACAAGCCTCGATG
Organism: Rheum nobile; assembly: GCA_027886185.1. Lineage (NCBI taxonomy): Eukaryota > Viridiplantae > Streptophyta > Magnoliopsida > Caryophyllales > Polygonaceae > Rheum > Rheum nobile. Next base: position 1,941,863 of record WOAB01000618.1, on the reverse strand, counting down.
CTGTCTGTGAGACAGCCCCGACGTGGGTCCCGTCAGCTGGCACGGAGGAATCCGGTCACAGCATCGGCTCGTCGGGCCGCTTCGGTGGATTTGCTCCCCGTCCTACAGGACATCGCGACGGGAGTGCAGGAGGGCGCGGTTGACCCGTCGCTGTCTTCGTCGTCGGCCTCGTCCATGGAGTTGGACGAGGAGGCACTTGACGCATCCCTCCACCGCGACTATTATGAGGGATTTGAGGAGTCTCCCGGACCCACAGCGGACTTGGGGATGGACGAGGCTCCCCAGCAGGCGGATCTGGCTCCGTAGTAGGCGGATCCGGCTCCGCAGCAAGCGGATCCGGTTCCCGAGCAGACGGATCCGGTTCCCGAGAAGGCGGGCCCCGCAGAGCCTTGGATGCCAGGAGGGCCCCTCGTTTCTCACCTCCTCGGTACGTATACGACCCACGTCGCTATGGTCCTATGGGACATGACATTGGCGTTGACACTTCCGGATCCCCCACCACCCGTTGCGCGCGTGGATGATACAGTACGTCTTTGATTTAGTTTAAGATTTTTAAATAAAAATATGAAAATGTTATAAGTATAATACTAATTTTGTTTTGTTTTTTTTCAGATGAGGAAGGTTCTGAAGACGTACACCAGGAAGCCATGGCATTGGGAGATGAACGAGCACATTACAGCGGCTCTAGACACCTGGTGAGATTTTGCACAGCGGAGCCGTATCACCTCTATGAGGGAGGTGGACTTCAGGAGGATCGACGACTTGCTTATTTCTGCGTTCATCGAGCGCTGGCATCCGGAGACGAGCTCGTTCCATTTCCCGTGGGGCGAGATCACTATCACGCTCCACGATGTCACGCGCATCCTGGAGATCCCCATCGACGGGTTGAGCGTCACCAGTGATATGGCGGACCCCGTCGTTAGAGATCACGTTTGCGCCATTACTGGGGCGAACCTGGAGTTGGTGGCCCAGTGGTTCGGTGGTGGCGGTATCCTGATAGAGGCCTTCTTGCTGAGGTCCCGTGAGCAGTTGTCCAGTCCAGAGAGGGATGACCGACGCATAGCGTCCATGTATTTGATGATGCTCCTCGGCTGTAGCGTTTTCCCAGACAAGTCGACGAACACCATCAAGTACAAGTACATGGCGCTAGTCGTTGACCACGACCGCACCGGTTGTTATGCCTGGCTGTCCTGTATCGAAATTTGGGTGAGGCGTCAAGGGCCAGGGCGAAGGGCATTGCAGGTTGTACACTTCTTTTGAGGGTAATTATTAATTTAATTTATTTTTGTAATATATGATATTATATGCTAACGGGTTTTTATATATATGTAGGCCTGGATTTGGGCATACTTTCCTACTTTCCGAGGTCACGCTGTCCTTGACCTGGAGGCCATGGCGGATACAAGGGCCGCTCGGAGAGACGGGAGGGAGGCTCCTCAGGGACGGAATCCGGAGCGGCTGATTGCTATTCACCGCATTTTAGACGCCATGAGATTTGATGAGGTAATACTTTACTGCTTTATTGCGTTTCGTTTAGGAAATTAAAATTATGAATATACGTTTTGAATTTAGGAAATTATAAATATACGTTTTGAATTTACGAAATGAAAATTATATATTTTGACATTTTAGGTTGCCTGGACACCGTGTGGTCCGTTAGACTTTACCACCCCTCAGGACGCTCCTTCTTTGTACTGAGGTATTATTGAGTGCCTCGAGATACAAGAGACGTACATGCCGGACCGAGTCCTCCGCCAGTTCGGTTACAGGCAGGGGGTTCCCGAGGATCCACCAGCGCCACGCGAGGTGAAGAGGCGGGTCGACTTGAGGTCGTACGTTTTGAAATACGACGACAAGCAGTGCACATGGGATGCCGACCCTAGACCGACGATCGAGCTTCAGGACATGGTCCATACCACCTTCGCTTGGGACACTAACGATGCGTACATCGACTGGCTGGAGCAAATGTCACATCCGTATGTGGACGCACGGTCCCCTAGACAGGATCGTCCAGGTCTGGCTCCTGTCGTCCCTCCAGCTCCACCGGTGTCTACTCTCATGCTATGAAACATTTTATTTATCGCTTATCATTTTTACGTGCTTAAAATCGGTTTAGTTGTAATGGAAATCTTTGTCCTGTATTCAGTAGACCCAGATTCTCGCCGGTCGGATGCGTACATCGACTGGCTGGAGCAGATGTCACATCCGTATGTGGACGCACGGTCCCCTAGACAGGATCGTCTAGGTCTGGCTCCTGTCGTCCCTCCAGCTCCACTGGTGTCTACTCTCATGCTATGAAACATTTTATTTATCGCTTATCATTTTTACGTGCTTAAAATCGGTTTAGTTGTAATGGAAATCTTTGTCCTGTATTCAGTAGACCCAGATTCTCGCCGGTCGAATGCGGCGTTTTTTGGAAGAGAGGGACGGGCTTCCACCAGATGTTACCGCTATGATTATTTCGTGGATTCAGGATTTGATAGGTCACGAGACGCCCATGGCCGATCCCTTACCGCGTGCTTCCCAGAGATTTACTAATTCACAGCACGAGAGAGGAGAGGGCAGCGGTAGAGTCCCCGACGATGACTAGATTGTAGGATCATGTATTTATGTCGATTAGATAGTTGTGTTTTGGATCATGACGAAATACTATAGTATATAAGTGTAGCTATATGAAATATAATGAAATACTATAGTATATAAGTGTAATTACATGAAATTTAATGAGAAATACTATAGTATATAAGTGTAACTACATGAAATATAATGAAATACTATAGTATATAAGTGTAACTACATGAAATATAATGAAATACTATAGTATATAAGTGTAACTACATGAAATATAATAAAATACTATAGTATATAAGTGTAACTACATGAAATATAATGAAATACTATAGTATATAAGTGTAACTACATGAAATATAATGAAATACTATAGCATATAAGTGTAACTATATGAAATATAACGAAATACTATAGTATATAAGTATAACTACATGAAATATAATGAAATACTATAGTATATAAGTGTAACTACATGAAATATAACGAAATACTATAGTATATAAGTATAACTACATGAAATATAACGAAATACTATAATATATAAGTATAACTACATGAAATATAACGAAATACTATAGTATATAAGTCTAACTACATGAAATATAACGAAATACTATAGTATATAAGTCTAACTATATAGTATATAAGTGTAACTACATAAAATATAACGAAATACTATAGTATATAAGTGTATCTACATGAAATATAACGAAATACTATAGTATATAAGTGTAACTACATGAAATATAACGAAATACTATAGTATATAAGTATAACTACATGAAATATAACGAAATACTATAGTATATATAAGTGTAACTACATGAAATATAACGAAATACTATCGTATATAAGTGTAATCACATGAAATATAATGAAATACTATAGTATATAAGTATAACTACATGAAATATAATGAAATACTATAGTATATTTGTCTAACTACATGAAATATAACGAAATACTATAGTATATAAGTGTAACAATATAGTATATAAGTGTAACTATATGAAATATAACGAAATAGTATAGTATATAAGTGTAACTACATGAAATATAACGAAATACTATAGTATATAAGTATAACGACATGAAATATAACGAAATACTATAGTATATAAGTGTAACTACATGAAATATAACGAAATACTATAGTATATAAGTGTAACGACATGAAATATAACGAAATACTATAATATATAAGTGTAACCACATGAAATATAATGAAATACTATAGTATATAAGTGTAACTACATGAAATATAACGAAATACTATAGTATATAAGTATAACTACATGAAATATAACGAAATACTATAGTATATAAGTATAACTACATGAAATATAACGAAATACTATAGTATATAAGTGTAACCACATGAAATATAACGAAATACTATAGTATATATAAGTATAACCACATGAAATATAACGAAATACTATAGTATATAAGTGTAACCACATGAAATATAACGAAATACTATAGTATATAAGTATAACTACATGAAATATAACAAAATACTATAGTATATATAAGTGTAACTACATAAAATATAACGAAATACTATAGTATATAAGTGTAACTACATGAAATATAACAAAATACTATAGTATATAAGTCTAACTATATAGTATATAAGTGTAACTACATGAAATATAACGAAATACTCTAGTATATAAGTGTAACTACATGAAATATAACGAAATACTATAGAATATAAGTGTAACTACATGAAATATAACGAAATACTATAGTATATAAGTGTAACTACATAAAATATAACAAAATACTATAGTATATAAGTGTAACTACATGAAATATAACAAAATACTATAGTATATATAAGTGTAACGACATGAAATATAACGAAATACTATAGTATATAAGTGTAACCACATGAAATATAATAAAATACTATAGTATATAAGTATAACTACATGAAATATAACGAAATACTATAGTATATAAGTCTAACTACATGAAATATAACGAAATACTATAGTATATAAGTCTAACTATATAGTATATAAGTGTAACTACATGAAATATAACGAAATACTATAGTACATAAGTGTAACTATATGAAATATAACAAAATACTATAGTATATAAGTGTAACTACATGAAATATAACGAAATACTATAGTATATATAAGTGTAACCACATGAAATATAACGAAATACTATAGTATATAAGTGTAACCACATGAAATATAATGGAATACTATAGTATATAAGTGTAACTACATGAAATATAACGAAATACTATAGTATATAAGTATAACTACATGAAATATAACGAAATACTATAGTATATATCAGTGTAACTACATGAAATATAACGAAATACTATAGTATATAAGTGTAACTACATGAAATATAACGAAATACTATAGTATATAAGTCTAACTATATAGTATATAAGTGTAACTACATGAGATATAACGAAATACTCTAGTATATAAGTGTAACTACATGAAATATAATGAAATACTATAGTATATAAGTGTAACTATGTGATACCCCGTATTTTTGTAAGGTTATTTTGGGAATTTTGGAATTTTCCCGAGTACCCGTTTAGTACGTCGGATTTAATTCATGTAGCTTGAGACATTCTGTAATGTGCTCTGTATCTGTAATATTTTTCTCAGTGAAATAAAATACAGACGACGTGCTTCGAATGTTTATACGCGTTCGCGTACGATAATTTTTACCCCGGGTTAATGTATTGCTCATCCAAAAAGCTGAATGGGCGGGAAAAAGGCAAAACGGCGACCGCCGTACAATCACGGCGCCCGCCGTCGCTGGGCCCGATGTGTCAGGCCGTCGTCTCCTACGCTGGGCTCGCCGGAGCTAGGAACGACGACCGCCGTAATTACGACGCCCGCCGTAGGCAAAGTTGCGGCGCCCGCCGTGATTACCCAGAGGTCTTTAACTGATGGTCGCCGGCGTGGTTCTGGCAAGCGCCGAACTAGTTCGTAGGCCCATCTTCTTGCTCTCGATGCTTTGGCTATAAAAGGAAGTGTTGGGGAAGGGATTTGAGCCATCCCAAACACCGAACCTCTGCCAAATTTTCGTGTCGTCGGAGTTGTGTTTCGCCGGAGTTCGGAAGCTCTCGTCGGTGTCGTTTGGTGGTGTTCCAGAAGCCCTTTAGAAGCCTTTTGGTTGCTTTTGGAGGTCAGAACCCAGGCAAGGCATAAAGGGGTCGAAACGCACATCATTTGGGTGAGTTTTCTCGCCGCTTCTGTCGTCTGAGTTCTTCACGGCGACCGCCGTGATGAACTGCGGCGACCGCCGCCAAGAACGGCGACCGCCGCCAAGAACAGCGACCGCCGCCAGTGCCCAGAATGCCTTCGTGGCTTTGGCTTGGTTGGTTGTGGTCGTGGCGTCTTTCCTTTCGTTCTCTTTCGTCGTTTTTAGATTCGTACTGTGGTTATGTCAGATCTAACTTAGGGTTCCTTTTATGGGTCGACTCGAAGGTGTTTGTGCTAGCGGAGCTATAACCGTGTCGAGCCCGAAATCCCGTCGTTGTCGTAAGGCTTGTTTCTATCCTGTGGATTAAGGCAAGTGGCGGTTCACTCTTGCTCATTCGTTCCATATTTACATTAATTATCAGTAGTTTATCTGAGTAATTAATTTGGAATGAATACTCTGTTTGTCTGGAAACGGTTTTGATAAACTGTTTTGAAAATCATATAATAGGTTGTATATCTGTTAGAACAACGCTATTATCTGTGATAGCCTTTCGTGCCTTTATGTGGATTTATCCTGTAACTGTTATTGTGCTGTAATTGTTTAGTTAGCACTGTTAGATAGGAACGTTACTCGGACTCTGTCCTGTCGTTTCTTTATAATCTGGTATCGGAGTGGCTCGTCTCCATCTGGTACTATTCTAAGATCATGATCGGTCTCTTTCACAAGTGTGTAGAGACAGGACACTTAGCTGGTGTCACCAACCTCCCGGTGTACGTCACTCTCGACGAAACGTATACTAAGATGTGTCGTCCCAATGATGGGGTACACATGTAAAAGTCTAATAACATGATGTGTGTTTTTGAAACATAAATCAGATAAGTCCTACTCGACGCACATAACTAATAAACCTTCGACGAGTAGTGCAGCTAAGTTATAGTGCAGCTAGGAAAACTCATCTCGACTTTGATCATAGTACGTTCTCTTTCCAATCTGGATTCGCTGTATGCGATGAGGTTGGTCGTGAACCGAAGCATCTCAGTCAACTTTTAAATCATTGTTGTATGATTCTGTAAACATTCCAGATTTGTCATATTTCCTTAAAGACTCATTTCCGTTGGAGTCTCTTTTCGAGTCGATTTCTGTGAAGATTCAGTCTTCCAGAATCTTCTCTTGTGCATACCTCTTGTCTATTCCAGTAGGAGTATGATGGTTGACTATCGTCATCGATTATTATTCGAGAAGCGATGAGTCTAACCTAATACGACTGCTTCGAACCATTCTGCTTTGTACCCTTGCTAGTCTATTCAAGTAGACTAACCCACGAACTTTGTTCTCTGCATGTGGGCTGGTGTCATCCGTTCGATTCGGCACATCAGATCGAAAGTAGCTCAGAAGAATAGAAGGACTATGAAGTCGACGGTGGTTTTTGAACGCTTTAATTATTTCTTTAATCAGGTTGAGATCTTTTGGACAATGACTTTGGTTGTAATGTACTTTCTAAGACTTCCGCTGTATTTGGTTTAAACTCTGTGTTGGCCTTCTCGGGATTGGGTTGTAATCCCGTAAACTCATGTTCCTTTAACAATGTTATGTTTTGGAATTGAATGCTTTGATCATTATGTATCATTTGTATTTCATAAATTGTATTTAAATGGTAAAGCCTTGGGTGATCTCGGTAAGGAACACTAGGGTCACTGGCGGAAATACATTTCCAAAAGGGTTATGTTTTGGGGGTGTTACAGTTGTGGTATCAGAGCCAAAGGTTTTAAAACGGGTTTAGGATTTTTATAAACCATTTATCCGTTTTCGAAAATGCTTTAAAGAGGGCTCTGAATTTTCAAAGTAAAAAGAATTTAAAAACACCGTTCATAGTCATGTCTTCTGGATAGTCTGATATAGTAAACTTGCTTCTATGTCTAGAAAGACTAATTCATTCATCGTTATCCTATAGGAGATGGGTGCATGTATATCTCTGAAGAAGGGGTCGGAAGATGCCGAGATGGATTCACCGTCTACCGAGAGGCTAGACTTCCCTATACCCTAGAGGTGCTTCGAGGTTGGAGGCCCGAGCAGCCCATCTGAGGAGATCAAGCATGTGCTTCCTGAGTCGGTAGTTCTAGTGTCAAGGAATGCTGTAGTTCCTGTGACAACACCAGTGGAACCACCAAGGGAGGAAGCAATGCAAGATGATGAATCGTCTAGGTACACGAGAGGATACTACAATGACGATTACCTGATGGATGTGATTATTGAAGGGAGCGAGGAGGAAGATGAAGAAGAGGACCCCATAGAGGATGACCCTGAAGAGGAAGAGGACCCCATCAAGGATGATCCCGAGGAGGATACCGAGATGGACCTCAGCGGACAAAACCAGGAGTCCGATGACTTGAGGCACTTGCTGGTGGATAGTCAGGAAACGGGGATGCAATTTATTCACCCCAGTACAGAGTTACCACCTATGCAAGAGTTGCCACCAGTGCCAGAGTATGCACCCATGTCAGAAGCTGATTGGGAGGCACTGTATACCGAGTACGGTATTAGGAGAAGTGACAGGGAATCTCAGCCTATCCATACTCCAAGAAGAAGGAGGTCAGAATCCGAGCTGCATGAGATCCTTCGCCAGAGCGAGGTAATCTCTGCAGAACAGCAGCGTCGGAGGGATGAGCTGATCGCCAGTACTCAGAGGAGGACTGGGATAGGAGGGCCAGTCATGGACGACCCATACCTTACCATGACTGAGGTAGGACCATGTGCTTCAAGGTCAAGCCGGGTGCGAAACCCATCGCCAGAGCTCGATGGTGAGCCTAGTCCGAAGAGACCTTGCACGAGTAGCCAGTCTTATGGGAGACATTTTGGAACGCCTTGATGAGAATTGGCGTTGCCTATCGCAGTAGTTTCATTTCTTAGTATTCCAAGTTTGTACTATGTGTAATATTTCAGTATTGCGGCAAGTACTCTGGAAAACACTTTTATCTTCGAGCAATGTTGTCCTAGCGCTCGGATGATAGACTTATGTGTAGCTTGTATAACAGTTCGAAGGTTCATCTATAAAATGCCAAGTTGATCTATTCTGAGTAATTTCTTTACATTGGTATATTGCATAAGTATATTGCATAATATTAATGTATTGAATGCTTGGAATTGGATCGGTAAACAGATGGTGAACCCAAGAAGCACGAGGAACTCGATTCGAGCCGGTGCTGGGACTAGCCAAGATCCCAGGCCAGCAGGAAGAGGTGTTCAGGATGAGCACGAGTCAGAGTCTCACGACCAGCATAGACGTGAAGGTCAAGATCAGACCCAAGAGTCGGCGCTGTTTGATGCCGCAGCTGTTGAGGCGATTCGCGGGATTGTGATGCAGGCAATTGCAGACGTATTGAGACCCAGTGCGCCTCAAGCGCAAGAAGTGCCTACTCACCCAGCGGTTCCTGATGTTGTGGAGACCAGAAACCCTGTGGTTCAAGAGAATGCCATCAGGGCTAGAGACAGCTATGGTCGTGCTCTTAAGACCATCACTTCCATGAGGCCCGATTGCTATAACGGGAAAGGGGAGCCAGTAGCAGTGACTCATTGGTTCTCCCATATGGAGAGGTTGTTTTGGAACGTGGAGTGTACTGAGGCCGAGAAGGTCAATATCGCTTCTCTTCAGCTGAAGGAGGAGGCTAGCGAGTGGTGGGAGAACACAGGTTTGGCTGAGAGCCCAGTGTTGACTTGGTCGATGTTCAAGACCAAGATGGTTGATCGTTTTTTCTCTCGTGCTATGAGAGAGGAGAAGCATAAAGAGTTCTTGTACCCAAAGACGGATGGTCTAAAAGTGACCGAGTTGGCGTCTAAGTTCAATCATCTTTTACAGTACACCCCTGTCGAGATCACCAGCGAGGCCCAAAAGATCTGGTACTTTCACGAGTGGATGAGCCCGGATATCAAGCCGTTAATGGTGCACCACACATGCTCTACCTTGGAGCAGTATGTGGATTGTGCCTATAAGTTGGAGATAACTCTAGAGGAGTCGACCAAAAGGCGCAACCGACAGAAGTCGATGCAGAACCAGAACCAGGGAAGTGGTTTTAAGCGCCCTGCGCCACCGTCTAACTTTGCCAAGTCCGGCCGAGCTAAGACGGAGATGACGCAAGGAGGATCGACTCAGCAGTTAGGGCAGACCCATAGTTCAGTTCAGTGTTATAACTGTGGTACGGCTGGGCACAAGAGCAATGAGTGTCAGAAGGAGAAGAGGTCGTGCTTTGGGTGTGGACGTGATGGTCATCTGCAAAAGTTCTGCAAGCAGGGGAAGCAGAAGGGAGTAGAGTCACAACAAGGGTCAGTTCATCAGAGCAACCGACCTAGGTTTAAGCCTGCCGAGACTCCTAGCCCGTCAGTGCAGACGACTGCGCAGAACAGAGGAAAGGCCCCAACTGTTTCTGGAAGTCAGGGCCAACGCTTGTACGAGATGCGTGAAGCAGATGGACCCAATGCTCCAATTGCTCAAGGTACTCTATACCTTCACTCTACTTCAGTGTGCATTCTGTTTGATTTTGGTGCTACGCATTCCTTTATTTCGGATAGCTGTGTTAGCAAGTTAGATTTAGTGTGCAACGATTCGTGCGACCCTTTCGTCGTTAATCTTCCTAATGGAGAACGTTTGGTGGGAACCAAGCATCTGTCCGACTTTCCGATTACCATTCAGGGTAAGGAATTCGAGGCAGATTTAATCTGCATAGCCATGGCTCCATACGACATTATTTTCGGTATGGATTGGCTGACGCGTCACAAGGCGGTGATCGACTTCAGTTCAAGAACGGTGACGGTGTCATCTAGGGGCCAGTTCGTGTGCAAGTTCAAAGGTCGAAATGACGCTGATAACGGCAAGCTGATCAATGCGATGGCTGCGTTTAAGCTACTACGACAAGGATGTGTCGGGTACCTTTGCTACTTGGATTCGCATGCGAAGGATGGACTTGAGGTTCTTGATATTCCTGTAGTTAGGGAGTTTTCGGATGTCTTTCCGGAAGAAATTCCCGGATTACCCCCGAACCGTGACGTAGAGTTTTCAATTGATCTTGAGCCTGGTACGACGCCGATTTCCAAATCACCGTATCGGATGGCTCTAGCTGAGATGCAAGAATTGAAGAATCAACTTGAAGATCTTCTTGACAAAGGTTATGTCAGGCCGAGTGCATCGCCGTGGGGTGCTCCGGTATTATTCATCAAAAAGAAGGACGGATCGTTCCAACTTTGTATCGACTACCGAGAGTTGAATAAGGTGACGATCAAGAACAAGTATCCTTTGCCTAGGATTGATGACCTGTTGGACCAGTTGTAGGGAGCAAAGGTTTTCTCCAAGATCGATCTGAGATCTGGATATCATCAACTTAGGATTCGTGAGCAGGACATTTCTAGAATTGCGTTTAGGACCAGATATGGTCATTACGAGTTCGTAGTGATGCCTTTTGGGCTTACAAATGCTCCAGATGTCTTTATGGATTTGATGAACCGATGTTTTCACCAGTACTTGGATAAGTTCGTGGTGGTCTTCATCGACGATATTCTGATCTATTCTCCGAATGAAGAAGTCCACGAGGAACATCTGCGGATTGCCTTGTCAATCCTTAGACAACATCAGCTTTTTGCTAAATTGTCTAAATGTGAATTCTGGATAAAGGAAGTGGCTTTCTTAGGCCACGTAATCAATAAAAATGGGGTTATGGTTGATCCCCAAAAGATTGAAGCGGTGGCTAATTGGACACAGCCCCAGAATGTGAAGGAGGTGCGTAGTTTTCTTGGACTTGCCGGGTATTACAGAAGGTTCGTAGAAGGATTTTCAAAGATCGCTCTACCTAGGACCAATCTACTCCGTAAGGTTCACAAGAAGTTTGTCTGGAATGACAAGTGTGAGGCCAGTTTCCAGGAGTTGAAGCGACGGCTGACCTCGGCACCCGTGTTAGCACTCCCAGAAGGGAATGGCGATTATATGGTCTATAGTGATGCTTCAAAGTGTGGTTTGGGTTGTGTACTGATGCAGAGAGGCATAGTTATTGCTTACGCATCTAGACAACTCAAGACTTACGAAGAAAACTATCCGACCCATGATCTTGAGTTAGCAGCGGTTGTCTTTGCACTAAAGATTTGGAGGCATTACCTCTACGGTATAAGATGCCAAGTCTTCACTGACCACAAAAGTCTCAAGTATATATTTACTCAAAAGGAGCTAAGTATGAGACAACGCCGCTGGCTAGAGTTGCTCAAAGACTACGACATGGAGTTGCTGTATCATCCGGACAAGGCTAATGTAGTAGCTGATGTACTAAGCCGGAAGACAATGTACGAGACTGTAGTTGCTCTACTTACTGCTCCGACCAAGCTAAACCAAGAGTCATGCGACATTGAAGTCCTGTATGACCAGCGTAGAGGGTACCTGAGTATGATGGAAATGCAGGCTACACTGCTGGATCAGATCAAAGAAAAGCAAGTCGATCACATCATCTTGGTAAAGTTAAGCAGTGAAGTGATGGATGGAAAAGCTCCCAGTTTTGTTGTTCAAGATGATGGATCACTTTGGTTTCAGGATCGGATCTGTGTGCCTGACACAGAAGGTCTTCGTCAGTTGGTGATGAGATAAGCTCATTCATCTGCTTATTCTGTGCATCCTGGCTCGAGCAAGATGTACAAGGACCTCAGGAAGAAGTTTTGGTGGCCAAACATGAAGTGGGACGTAGCAGACTTTGTGGCAAAGTGCTTAACTTGCCAGAAGGTCAAGATCGAACACCATAGGTCAGGTGGTGAGTTGCTACCTCTCCCAGTGCCAGAATGGAAATGGGAGGACATCGCCATGGACTTCATCACTGGGCTACCAAAGACTCGAAGTCAGAGGGATGCTATCTGGGTAATTGTGGATAGACTTATGAAGAGTGCTCATTTCATAGCCATTAAGACCACATGGAAAACCCAGAAGTTAGCAGAAGTCTATCAGAAGGAGATTGTCCGCTTACATGGCATTCCTAAGACCATTGTATCGGACCGAGATGACCGTTTCATGTCAAGGTTCTGGCAGGAACTTCATAAGGCTATGGGGACCGAGTTGAGGTTCAACACCGCGTTTCATCCTCAGACAGATGGCCAGTCTGAAAGGACCATCTAGACCCTGGAGGATATGCTTAGAGCTTGTGTACTCGATCGTCCGACTAGCTGGGAGGACAGCTTGAGTCTGATTGAGTTCACATACAACAATAGCTGGCATGCTACAATCAAGATGGCTCCGTTTGAAGCTTTGTATGGTCGCAGATGCAGATCTCCGATTTGTTGGGATGATAATGCCGACAAAATTCTGCTTGGACCAGAGTTGGTCGAAAGGACGGCCTCAGACATTGCTTTGATCAGACAAAGGATGTTGACCGCTCAGAGTCGACAGAAGTCCTACGCAGATCGGAAGCACAGGACTGTCGAGTTCGAGGTCGGTGACAAGGTTTTTGTCAAGGTATCGTCACCCAAAGGAGTTTTCAGATTTGGTAAGCGTGGGAAGCTTAACCCTCGCTACGTGGGACCATTCGAGATTCTGGATAGAGTAGGATCTCTAGCATACCGCTTGGCGTTGCCGCCATCGGCTCATCCGGTGCATAATGTGTTCCACGTATCTTTGCTCAGAAAGTATGTGCCAGACGAGTCTCATGTGCTTAGTTATGAGGACATCGAGATTCAAGCTAATGGTACTTATGAAGAGTTGCCCGTGCGCATTTTGGAGCGTCGGGAGAAGCGTTTGCGCAACAAGATCGTGCCGTTGGTACGAGTGTTGTGGTCCAAGTCAGGGACCGAAGAAGTTACTTGGGAGACGTGGGAAACCGAGTCAGATATGCTCAGGCGTTTTCCCGAGTTATTTTCAACCTAAGTTTCGGGGTCGAAACTTCTTTTAAGGGGGAGGAGATGTGATACCCCGTATTTTTGTAATGTTATTTTGGGAATTTTGGAATTTTCCCGAGTACCCGTTTAGTACGTCGGATTTAATTCAGGTAGCTTGAGACATTCTGTAATGTGCTCTGTATCTGTAATATTTTTCTCAGTGAAATAAAATACAGACGACGTGCTTCGAATGTTTATACGCGTTCGCGTACGATAATTTGTATCCCGGGTTAATGTCTTGCTCATCCAAAAAGCTGAATGGGCGGGAAAAGGCAAAACGGCGACCGCCGTACAGTCACGGCGCCCGCCGTTGCTGGGCCCGATGTGTCAGGCCGTCGTCTCCTACGCTGGGCTCGCCAGAGCTAGGAACGGCGACCGCCGTAATTACGGCGCCCGCCGTAGGCAAAGTCGCGGTGCCCGCCGTGATTACCCAGAGGTCTTTAACTGATGGTCGCCGGCGTGGTTCTGGCAAGCGCCGAACTAGTTCGTAGGCCCATCTTCTTGCTCCCGATGCTTTGGCTATAAAAGGAAGTGTTGGGGAAGGGATTTGAGCCATCCCAAACACCGAACCTCTGCCAAATTTTCGTGTCGTCGGAGTTGTGTTTCGCCGGAGTTCGGAAGCTCTCATTGGTGTCGTTTGGTGGTGTTCCAGAAGCCCTTTAGAAGCCTTTTAGTTGCCTTTAGAGGTCAGAACCCAGGCAAGGCATAAAGGGGTCGAAACGCGCATCATTTGGGTGGGTTTTCTCGCCGCTTCTCTCGTATGAGTTCTTCACGGCGACCGCCGCGTTCTTCACGGCGACCGCCGCCAAGAACGGCGACCGCCGCCAGTGCCCAGAATGCCTTCGTGGCTTTGGCTTGGTTGGTTGTGGTCGTGGCGTCTTTCCTTTCGTTCTCTTTCGTCGTTTTTAGATTCGTACTGTGGTTATGTCGGATCTAACTTAGGGTTCCTTTTATGGGTCGACTCGAAGGTGTTTGTGCTAGCGGAGCCATAACCGTGTCGAGCCTGGAATCCCTTCGTTGTCGTAAGGCTTGTTTCTATCCTGCGGATTAAGGCAAGTGGCGGTTCGCTCTTGCTCATTCGTTCTATATTTACATTAATTATCAGTAGTTTATCTGAGTAATTAATTTGGAATGAATACTCTGTTTGTCTGGAAACGGTTTTGATAAACTGTTTTGAAAATCATATAATAGGTTGTATATCTGTTAGAACAACGCTATTATCTGTGATCGCCTTTCGGGCCTTTATGTGGATTTATCCTATAACTGTTATTGTGCTGTAATTGTTTAGTTATAACTGTTAGATAGGAACGTTACTCGGACTTTGTCCAGTCGTTTCTTTATAATCTGGTATCGGGGTGGCTCGTCTCCATCTGGTACTATTCTAAGATCATGATCGGTCTCTTTCACAAGTGTGTAGAGACATGACACTTAGCTGGTGTCACCAACCTCTCGGTGTACGTCACTCTCGACGAAACGTATACTAAGATGTGTCGTCCCAATGATGGGGTACACATGTAAAAGTCTAATAACGTGATGTGTGTTTTTGAAACATAAATCAGATAAGTGATACTCGGCGCACATAACTAATAAACCTTCGGCGAGTAGTGCAGCTAAGTTATAGTACAACTAGGAAAATTCGTCTCGACTTTGATCATAGTACATTCTCTTTCCAATCTGGATTCGCTGTATGCGATGAGGTTGGTCGTGAACCGAAGCATCTCAGTCAACTTTTAAATCATTATTGTATGATTCTGTAAACATTCCAGATTTGTCATATTTCCTTAAAGACTCATTTCCGTTGGAGTCTCTTTTCGAGTCGATTTCTGTGAAGATTCAGTCTTCCAGAATCTTCTCTTGTGCATACCTCTTGTCTATTCCAGTAGGAGTATGATGGTTGACTATCGTCATCGATTATTATTCAAGAAGCGATGAGTCTAACCTAATACGACTGCTTCGAACCATTCTGCTTTGTACCCTTGCTAGTCTATTCAAGTAGACTAACCCACGAAATTTGTTCTCTGCATGTGGGCTGGTGTCATCCGTTCGATTCGGCACATCAGATCGAAAGTAGCTCAGAACAATAGAAGGACTATGAAGTCGACGGTGGTTTTTGAACGCTTTAATAATTTCTTTAATCAGGTTGAGATCTTTTGGACAATGACTTTGGTTGTAATGTACTTTCTAAGACTTCCGTTGTATTTGGTTTAAACTCTGTGTTGGCCTTCTCGGGATTGGGTTGTAATCCCGTAAACTCATGTTCATTTAACAATGTTATGTTTTGGAATTGAATGCTTTGATCATTATGTATCATTTGTATTTCATAAATTGTATTTAAATGGTAAAGCCTTGGGTGATCTCGGTAAGGAACACTGGGGTCACTGGCGGAAATACCTTTCCAAAAGGGTCAAGTTTTGGGGGTGTTACAGTTGTGGTATCAGAGCCAAAGGTTTTAAAACGGGTTTAGGATTTTTATAAACCATTTATCCGTTTTCGAAAATGCTTTAAAGAGGGCTCTGAATTTTCAAAGTAAAAAGAATTTAAAAACACCGTTCATAGTCATGTCTTCTGGATAGTCTGATATAGTAAACTTGCTTCTATGTCTAGAAAGACTAATTCCTTCATCGTTATCCTATAGGAGATGGGTGCATGTATATCTCTGAAGAAGGGGTCGGAAGATGTCGAGATGGATTCACCGTCTACCGAGAGGCTAGACTTCCCTATACCCCAGAGGTGCTTCGAGGTTGGAGGCCCGAGCAACCCATCTGAGGAGATCAAGCATGTGCTTCCTAAGTCGGTAGTTCTGGTGTCAAGGAATACTGTAGTTCCTGTGACAGTACCAGTGGAACCACCAAGGGAGGAAGCAATGCAAGATGATGAATCGTCTAGGTACGCGAGAGGATACTACAATGACGATTACCTGATGGATGTGATTATTGAAGGGAGCGAGGAGGAAGATGAAGAAGAGGACCCCATAGAGGATGACCCCGAAGAGGAAGAGGACCCCATCAAGGATGATCCCGAGGAGGATACCGAGATGGACCTCAGCGGACAAAACCAGGAGTCCGATGACTTAAGGCACTTGCTGGTGGATAGTCAGGAAACGGGGATGCAATTTATTCACCCCAGTACAGAGTTACCACCTATGCAAGAGTTGCCACCAGTGCTAGAGTACGCACCCATGTCAGAAGCTGATTGGGAGGCATTGTATACCGAGTACGGTATTAGGAGAAGTGACAGGGAATCTCAGCCTATCCCTACTCCAAGAAGAAGGAGGTCAGAATCCGAGATGCAGGAGATCCTCCGCCAGAGCGAGGTAATCTCTGCAGAACAGCAGCGTCGGAGGGATGAGCTGATCGCCAGTACTCAAAGGAGGACTGGGATAGGAGGACCAGTCATGGACGACCCATACCTTACCATGACTGAGGTAGGACCATGTGCTTTAGGGTCAAGCCGGGTGCGAAACCCATCGCCAGAGCTTGATGGTGAGCCTAGTCCGAAGAGACCTTGCACGAGTAGCCAGTCTTATGGGAGACATTTTGGAACGCCTTGATGAGAATTGGCGTTGCCTATCGCAGTAGTTTCATTTCTTAGTATTCCAAGTTTGTACTATGTGTAATATTTCAGTATTGCGGCAAGTACTCTGGAAAACACTTTTATCTTCGAGCAATGTTGTCATAGCGCTCGGATGATAGACTTATGTGTAGCTTGTATAACAGTTCGAAGGTTCATCTATAAAATGCCAAGTTGATCTATTCTGAGTAATTTCTTTACATTGGTATATTGCATAAGTATATTGTATAATATTAATGTATTGAATGCTTGGAATTGGATCGGTAAACAGATGGTGAACCCAAGAAGCACGAGGAACTTGATTCGAGCCGGTGCTGGGACTAGCCAAGATCCCAAGCCAGCAGGAAGAGGTGTTCAGGATGAGCACGAGTCAGAGTCTCGCGTCCAGCATAGGCGTGAAGGTCAAGATCAGACCCAAGCGCCGGCGCTGTTTGATGCCGCAGCTGTTGAGGCGATTCGCGGGATTGTGATACAGGCAATTGCAGACGTATTGAGACCCAGTGCGCCTCAAGCGCAAAAAGTGCCTACTCACGCAGCGGTTCCTGATGTTGTGGAGCCCAGAAACCCTGTGGTTCAGGAGAATGCCATCAGGGCTAGAGACAGCTATGGTCGCGCTCTTAAGACCATCACTTCCATGAGGCCCGATTGCTATAACGGGAAAGGGGAGCCAGTAGCAGTGACTCATTGGTTCTCTCATATGGAGAGGCTGTTTCGGAACGTGGAGTGTACTGAGGCCGAGAAGGTCAATATCGCTTCTCTTCAGCTGAAGGAGGAGGCTAGCGAGTGGTGGGAGAGCACAGGTTTGGCTGAGAGCCCAGTGTTGACTTGGTCGATGTTCAAGACCAAGATGGTTGATCGTTTTTTCTCTCGTGCTTTGAGAGAGGAGAAGCATAAAGAGTTCTTGTACCCAAAGACGGATGGTCTGAAAGTGACCGAATTGGCATCTAAGTTCAATCATCTTTTACAGTACGCCCCTGCCGAGATCACCAGCGAGGCCCAAAAGATCTGGTACTTCCACGAGTGGATGAGCCCGGATATCAAGCCGTTAATGGTGTACCACACATGCTCTACCTTGGAACAGTATGTGGATTGTGCCTATAAGCTGGAGATAACTCTAGAGGAGTCGACCAAAAGGCGCAACCGACAGAAGTCGATGCAGAACCAGAACCAGGGAGGTGGTTTTAAGCGCCCTGCGCCACCGTCTAACTTTGCCAAGTCCGGCCGAGCTAAGACGGAGATGACGCAAGGAGGATCGACTCAACAGTCAGGGCAGACCCGGAGTTCAGTTCAGTGTTATAACTGTGGTACGGCTGGGCACAAGAGCAATGGGTGTCAGAAGGAGAAGAGGTCGTGCTTTGGATGTGGACGTGATGGTCATCTGCAAAAGTTCTGCAAGCAGGGGAAGCAGAAGGGAGTAGAGTCGCAGCAAGGGCCAGTTCATCAGAGCAACCGACCTAGGTTTAAGCCTGCCGAGACTCCTAGCCCGTAAGTGCAGACGACTGCGCAGAACAGAGGAAAGGCCCCGGCTGTTTCTGGAAGTCAGGGCCAACGCTTGTACGAGATGCGTGAAGCAGATGGACCCAATACTCCAATTGCTCAAGGTACTCTATACCTTCACTCTACTTCAGTGTGCATTCTGTTTGATTTTGGTGCTACGCATTCCTTTATTTCGGATAGCTGTGTTAGCAAGTTAGATTTAGTGTGCAACGATTCGTGCGACCCTTTCGTCGTTAATCTTCCTAATGGAGAATGTTTGGTGGGAACCAAGCATCTGTCCGACTTTCCGATTACCATTCAGGGTAAGGAATTCGAGGCAGATTTAATCTGCATAGCCATGGCTCCATACGACATTATTCTTGGTATGGATTGGCTGACGCATCACAATGCGGTGATCGACTTCAGTTCAAGAACGGTGACGGTGTCATCTGGGGGCCAGTTCGTGTGCAAGTTCAAAGGTCGAAATGACGCTGATAACGGCAAGCTGATCAATGCGATGGCTGCGTTTAAGCTACTACGACAAGGATGTGTCGGGTACCTTTGCTACTTGGATTCGCATGCGAAGGATGGACCTGAGGTTCTTGATATTTCTGTAGTTAGGAAGTTTTCGGATGTCTTTCCGGAAGAAATTCCCGGATTACCCCCGAACCGTGACGTAGAGTTTTCAATTGATCTTGAGCCTGGTACGGCGCCGATTTCCAAATTACCGTATCGGATGGCTCCAGCTGAGATGCAAGAATTGAAGAATCAACTTGAAGATCTTCTTGACAAAGGTTATGTCAGGCCGAGTGCATCGTCGTGGGGTGCTCCGGTATTATTCGTCATAAAGGACGGATCGTTCCGACTTTGTATCGACTACCGAGAGTTGAACAAGGTGACGATCAAGAACAAGTATCCTTTGCCTAGGATTGATGACCTGTTGGACCAGTTGCAGGGAGCAAAGGTTTTCTCTAAGATGGATCTGAGATCTGGATATCATCAACTTAGGATTCGTGAGCAGGACATTTCTAAAACTGCGTTTAGGACCAGATATGGTCATTACGAGTTCGTAGTGATGCCTTTTGGGCTTACAAATGCTCCAGCTGTCTTTATGGATTTGATGAACCGATGTTTTCACCAGTACTTGGATAAGTTCGTGGTGGTCTTCATCGACGACATTCTGATCTATTCTCCGAATGAAGAAGTCCACGAGGAACATCTGCGAATTGCCTTGTCAATCCTTAGACAACATCAGCTTTTTGCTAAATTGTCTAAATGTGAATTCTGGATAAAGGAAGTGGCTTTCTTAGGCCACGTAATCAATAAAAATGGGGTTATGGTTGATCCCCAAAAGATTGAAGCGGTGGCTAATTGGACACAGCCCCAGAATGTGAAGGAGGTGCATAGTTTTCTTGGACTTGCCGGGTATTATAGAAGGTTCGTAGAAGGATTTTCAAAGATCGCTCTACCTAGGACCAATCTACTCCGCAAGGTTCACAAGAAGTTTGTCTGGAATGACAAGTGTGAGGCCAGTTTCCAGGAGTTGAAGCGACGGCTGACCTCGGCACCCGTGTTAGCACTCCCAAAACGGAATGACGATTATGTGGTCTCTAGTGATGCTTCAAAGTGTGGTTTGGGTTATGTACTGATGCAGAGAGGCATAGTTATTGCTTACGCATCTAGACAACTCAAGACTTACGAAGAAAACTATCCGACCCATGATCTTTAGTTAGCAGCGGTTGTCTTTGCGCTAAAGATTCGGAGGCATTACCTCTACGGTATAAGATGCCAAGTCTTCACTGACCACAAAAGTCTCAAGTATATATTTACTCAAAAGGAGCTCAATATGAGACAACGCCGCTGGCTAGAGTTGCTCAAAGACTACGACATGGAGTTGTTGTATCATCCGGGCAAGGCTAATGTAGTAGCTGATGTACTAAGCTGGAAGACAATGCACGAGACTGTAGTTGCTCTACTTACTGCTCAGACCAAGCTAAACCAAGAGTCATGCGACATTGAAGTCCTGTATGACCAGCGTAGAGGGTACCTGAGTATGATGGAAATTCAGGCTACACTGCTGGATCAGATCAAAGAAAAGCAAGTCGATGACATCATCTTGGTGAAGTTAAGCAGTGAAGTGATGGATGGGAAAGCTCCCAGATTTGTGGTTCAGGATGATGGATCACTTTGGTTTCAGGATCGGATCTGTGTGCCTGACACAGAAGGTCTTCGTCAGTTGGTGATGAAAGAAGCTCATTCATCTGCTTATTCTGTACATCCTGGCTCTAGCAAGATGTACAAGGACCTCAGGAAGAAGTTTTGGTGGCCAAACATGAAGTGGGACGTAGCAGACTTTGTGGCAAAGTGCTTAACTTGCCAGAAGGTCAAGATCGAACACCGCAGGCCAGGTGGTGAGTTACTACCTCTCCCAGTGCCAGAATGGAAATGGGAGGACATCGTCATGAACTTCGTCACTGGGCTACCAAAGACTCGAAGTCAGAGGGATGCTATCTGGGTAATTGTGGATAGACTTATGAAGAGTGCTCATTTCATAGCCATCAAGACCACATGGGAAACCCAGAAGTTAGCAGAAGTCTATCAGAAGGAGATTGTCCGCTTACATGGCATTCCTAAGACCATTGTATCGGACCGAGATGACCGTTTCATGTCAAGGTTCTGGCAGGAACTTCATAAGGCTATGGGAACCGAGTTGAGGTTTAGCACCGCATTTCATCCTCAGACAGATGGCCAGTCTGAAAGGACCATCCAGACCCTAGAGGATATGCTTAGAGCTTGTGTACTTGATCGTCCGACTAGCTGGGAGGACAGCTTGAGTCTGATTGAGTTCACGTACAACAATAGCTGGCATGCTACAATCAAGATGGCTCCGTTTGAAGCTTTGTATGGTTGCAGATGCAGATCTCCGATTTGTTGGGATGATAATGCCGACAAAATTCTGCTTGGACCAGAGTTGGTCGAAAGGACGGCCTCAGACATTGCTTTGATCAGACAAAGGATGTTGACCGCTCAGAGTCGACAGAAGTCCTACGCAAAGCGGAAGTGCAGGACTGTCGAGTTCGAGGTCGGTGATAAGGTTTTTGTCAAGGTATCGCCATCCAAAGGAGTTTTCAGATTTGGTAAGCGTGGGAAGCTTAACCCTCGCTACGTGGGACTATTCGAGATTCTGGATAGAGTAGGATCTCTAGCGTACCGCTTGGCGTTGCCGCCATCGGCTCACCTGGTGCATAACGTGTTCCACGGATCTTTGCTTAGAAAGTATGTGCCAGATGAGTCTCATGTGCTTAGTTATGAGGACATCGAGATTCAAGCTAAGGGTACTTATGAAGAGTTGCCGTGCGCATTTTGGAGCGTCGGGAGAAGCGTTTGTGCAACAAGATCGTGCCGTTGGTACGAGTGTTGTGGTGCAAGTCAGGGACCGAAGAAGTTACTTGGGAGACGTGGAAAACCGAGTCAGATATGCTCAGGCGTTTTCCCGAGTTATTTTCGACCTAAGTTTCGGGTCGAAACTTCTTTTAAGGGGGAGGAGATATGATACCCCGTATTTTTATAAGGTTATTTTGGGAATTTTGGAATTTTCCCGAGTACCCGTTTAATACGTCGGATTTAATTCAGGTAGCTTGAGACATTCTGTAATGTGCTCTGTATCTGTAATATTTTTCTCAGTGAAATAAAATACATTCGACGTGCTTCGAATGTTTATACGCGTTCGCGTACGATAATTTTTATCCCAGGTTAATGTCTTGCTCATCCAAAAAGCTGAATGGACGGGAAAAGGCAAAACGGCGACCGCCGTACAGTCACGGCGCCCGCCGTTGCTGGGCCCGATGTGTCAGGCCGTCGTCTCCTACGCTGGGCTCGCCAGAGCTAGGAACGGCGACCGCCGTAATTACGGCGCCCGCCGTAGGCAAAGTCACGGCGCCCGCCGTGATTACCCAAAGGTCTTTAACTGATGGTCGCCGGCGTGGTTCTGGCAAGCGCCGAACTAGTTCGTAGGCCCATCTTCTTGCTCCCGATGCTTTGGCTATAAAAGGAAGTGTTGGGGAAGGGATTTGAGCCATCCCAAACACTGAACCTCTGCCAAATTTTCGTGTCGTCGGAGTTGTGTTTCGCCGGAGTTCGGAAGCTCTCGTCGGTGTCGTTTGGTGGTGTTCCAGAAGCCCTTTAGAAGCCTTTTGGTTGCCTTTGGAGGTCAGAACCCATGCAAGGCATAAAGGGGTCGAAACGCGCATCATTTGGGTGAGTTTTCTCACCGCTTCTGTCGTCTGAGTTCTTCACGGCGACCGCCGTGATGAACTGCGGCGACCGCCGCCAAGAACGGCAACCGCCGCCAAGAACATCGACCGCCGCCAGTGCCCAGAATGCCTTCGTGGCTTTGGCTTGGTTGGTTGTGTTCGTGGCGTCTTTCCTTTCGTTCTCTTTCATCGTTTTTAGATTGGTACTGTGGTTATGTCTGTGATACCCCGTATTTCTGTAAGGTTATTTTGGGAATTATGGAATTTTCTCGAGTACCCGTTGTGTACGTCGGATTTAATTCAGGTAGCTTGAGACATTCTGTAATGTGCTCTATATCTGTAATATTTTTCTCAGTGAAATAATATACAGACAAGGTGCCTTGAATTTTAAATTGTCGTTCGCGTACGATAATTTTTATCCCGGTTTATCGTCATGCTCGTTCAAAGTCGAATGGGCGGGAAAAGGGGAAAACGGCGACCGCCGTGGTTGGGCCCGAGGAGTCAGCTTGTCAGCTTCTAGCTGGCCGCGACAGACCTGGCAACAGCGACCGCCGCATTTACGGCGACCGCCGCGTGCCCGCCGCAGGCAAAAACGGTGACCGCCGTGATTGTCCAGTGGGCATTGCCCGTTGGTCGCCGGCGGAAATCAAGGGCGCCGATCTTGCTTTCGGCCGCGTCTCAGGGTTTGGTTGATCGCTTCAGACACTTTGGCTATAAAAGGAGGTGTTGGGGGTGAGGTTTTGAGCCATCCCAGCACCAAACCTCTGCCAAATTCGCCTCTCGCCGGAGTTTTGTTTTCGCCGGTTTTCTTGTGCTCGCCGGTGTTGTTTTGGTGTGTTTCCAGAGTGCCTTTGTGAAGCTTTTGGTTAGCCTTGGAGGTTAGAAGCCAAAGCAAGTCGAAGAAGGCCAAACCGCTCGTGTTTTTGGGTGAGTTTTCTCTCGTTTCAGTCGGCCGTGTTCTTAACGGCGACCGCCGTGTTCTTCACGGCGACCGCCGCCAAGAACGGCGACTGCCGCCAGTGCCCAGAATGCCTTCGTGGCTTTGGCTTGGTCGGTTGTCGTCGTGGCGTCTTTCCTTTCGTGTTCTTTCGCCGTGTTTAGATTCGTACTATTTATGTCGGGTCTAACTTAGGGTTCCTTTTATGGGTCGACTCGAAGGTCGTTGTGCTGTCAGAGCTGTACCGTGTCGAGCCCGGAATCCAGTGACGTCTTTAGACTATTCTACGGAGTAAGGCAAGTGGCGGTTCGCTCTTGCTCTTTCGTTCTATATTTACATTAATTATCAGTAGTTTATCTGAGTAATTAATTTGGAATGAATATTCTGTTTGTCTGGAAACGGTTTTGATAAACTGTTTTGAAAATCATATAATAGGTTGTATATCTGCTAGAACAACGCTATTATCTGTGATCGCCTTTCGGGCCTTTATGTGGATTTATCCTGTAAATGTTGTGGTGCTGTAACTGTTTAGTTAGCACTGTTAGATAGGAACGTTACTCGGACTCTGTCCAGTCATTTCTTTATAATCTGGTATCGGGATGGCTCATCCCCATCTGGTACTATTCTAAGATCATGATCGGTCTCTTACACATGTGTGTAGAGACAGGACACTTAGCTGGTGTCACAAACCTTTCGGTATACATCACTCTCGACGAAACGTATACTAAGATGTGTCGTCCCATTGGTGGGGTACACATGTAAAAGTCTATAACGTGATGTGTGTTTTTGAAACATAAATCAGATAAGTGCTACCTTGACGCACATAATTAATACACCTTGGGCGAGTAGTGCAGCTAAGTTCAGTGCAGCTAGGAAAACTCGTCTTGACTTGAATGTAGTACATTCTCTTTCCAATCTGGATTCGCTGTAGGCGATGAGGTTGGTCGTGAACCGAAGCATCTCAGTCAGTTTTAAATCTTGGTTGAATGATTCTGTAACTTTCCAGATTTGTCATTGCTTCCTTAAAGACTCATTTCAGTTGGAGTCTTCTTTCGAGTCGATTTCTGTGAAGATTCAGTCTTCCAGAATCTTCTCTTGTGCATACCTCTTGTGTATTCCAGTAGGAGTATGGTGGTTGACAAGCGTACTCGATTATTATTCGAGGGACGAAGAGTCTAACCTAATACAACTGCTTCGAACCATTCTGTTTTGTTCCCTTGCTAGTCTATTCATTTAGACTAACCAACCAATATTTTCCCTTGCATGGTTGGCTGGTGTCATCCGTTTGATTCGGCACATCAGTTAAGAAGTAGCTCAGAAGATTAGAAGGACTATGAAGTCGGCGGTGGTTTTTGAATGTTTTAATTATTTCTTTAATCAGGTTATGATCCTTTGGACAATAACTCCAATTGTAACTTACTTTCTTAGTCTTCCGCTGTGTTGGGTTTAAACTATGTTTTGACCTATTCGGGATTGGGTTGTAATCCTGTAACTCTTATTTCCTCGACAATGTTATGTTTGGAATTTAATGCTTAATCTTTGTGTATCAATTGCATTTCATAAATTGTATTTATTTGGTAAAGCCTTGGGTGATCTCGGTAAGGAACACTGGGGTCACTGGCGGTAATACCTTTCCAAAAGGGTTAAGTTTTGGGGGTGTTACAGTTGTGGTATCAGAGCCAAAAGTTTTTAAAACGGGTTTGGAATTTTTATAAACCAGTTATTCATTTTCAAAATGCTTTAAAAAGGGCTCTGAATTTTCATTCTGAAAAGAATTTAAAAACACCGTTCATAGTCATGTTTTCTTTATAGTCTGATATAGTAAGCTTGCTTCTATGTCTAGAAAGACTAATTCATTTCTTATTGTTCGATAGGATGGGTGTCTGCTTTTCTATTGGTAGGGGGTCGGAAGACGCCAAGGCGGATCAGCCGAGGCTAGACTTTCCGTTACCTCAGCGATGTTTCGAGGTTGGAGGCCCGAGTAACCCACCCGAAGACGTCAAGCACGTTCTCCCCGAGTCGGTTGTCCTTGTAGCCAGGAATGCTATGGTCCCTAGACCTGCACCTGTGCCACCACCAAGGGTGGAGGGAGTACAGGAATGGGAGCAGGAAGACGAGTTGTAAAGGTATGAACAAGGGGTTTACCAAGACGACTTTCTGCTGGGACCAATTCCCGAGGAGATCGAGTACGAGGAGGAGGAATAGGAGATGCTTGAGCAAGATCCTGTCGAGGACGAGGAGATGATCGGGGATGATTCCGAGGATAAGGATCCCAACGAGGATGATCCCGAGGAAGAGGATCCCATCGAGGATGATCCCGAGGAAGAGGATCCAGAGTTGGACCTTGGAGGGCAGATTCAGGAGCCCGGTACAG
The DNA here is from genome assembly GCA_027886185.1 of Rheum nobile. NCBI lineage: Eukaryota > Viridiplantae > Streptophyta > Magnoliopsida > Caryophyllales > Polygonaceae > Rheum > Rheum nobile. The sequence continues at coordinate 1,915,597 of WOAB01000618.1, read as the reverse complement.
GATTGTCACCAGTGCCAGAGTACGCATCCATGTCAGAAGCTGATTGGGAGGCACTGTATACCGAGTACGGTATTGGGAGAAGTGACAGGGAATCTCAGCCTATCCCTACTCCAAGGAGATGGAGGTCGGAATCCGAGCTGCAGGAGATTCTCCGCCAGAGCGAGGAAATCTCCGCAGAACAGCAGCGTCAGAGGGAGGAGCTGATCGCCAGTACTCAGAGGAGGGCTGGAATAGAAGGACCAGTCATGGACGACCCATACTTTTCTATGACTGAGCTAGGACTATGTGCTTCAGGGTCAAGCAGGGTGCGAAACCCATCGCCAGAGCTCGATGGTGAGCCTAGCCCGAAGAGACCATGCACGGGTAGCCAGTCGTATGGGAGACGTTTTGGAACGCCTTGAGGAGGAGTGGCGTTGCCTATCGTAGTAGTTTGTTTCTTAGTATTCCAAGTTGTACTTTGTGTAATATTTCAGTATTACGGCAAGTACTTTGAAAAACACTTATATCTTCGAGCAATGTTGTCCTAACGCTCGAATGACAAACTTATGTGTAACTTGTGTAAGAATTCGAAGGTTCATCTATAAAATGCCAAGTTGATCTATTCTGAGTGATTTATTTACATTGATATATTGCATAAGTATGTTGCATAATATTAATGTATTGAATGCTTGGAATTGGATCGGTAAACAGATGGTGAACCCAAGAAGCACGAGAAACTCGACTCGAGCCGGTGCTGGGACCAGCCAAAACCCCAGACCAGCAGGAAGAGGTGTTCAGGATGAACACGAGTCTGAGTCTCGCGTCCAGCAGAGGCATGAAGGTCAGGATCAGACCCAGGCGCCGATGCTGTTTGACGCTGCAGCTGTTGAGGCGATCCGTGGGATTGTGATGCAGGCTATTACTGATGTCTTGAGACCAAGTGCGCCTCAAGCACAAGAAGTGCCTATTCATGCAGCGGTTCCTGATGTTGTGGAACCCAGAAACCCTGTGACTCAGGAGACTGCCGTTAGGGCGAGGGACAGCTATGGTCGCGCTCTTAAGACCATTACTTCCATGAGACCCGACTGCTATAACGGGAAAGGGGAGCCAGTGGCAGTGACTCATTGGTTCTCCCATATGGAGAGGCTGTTCAGGAATGTGGAGTGTACGGAGGCCGAGAAGGTCCATATCGCGTCTCTTCAGCTGAAGGAGGAGGCTAGCGAGTGGTGGGAGAGCACTGGTTTGGCTGAGAGCCCAGTGTTGAGTTGGTCGATGTTCAAGACCAAGATGGTTGATCGCTTTTTCTCTCGTGCTATGAGAGAGGAAAAGCATAAAGAGTTCTTGTACCCTCAGACTGATGGTCTGAGAGTGACCGAGTTGGCATCTAAGTTCAACCATCTTCTACAGTACGCCATTGCCGAGATCACCAGCGAGGCTCAAAAGATCTGGTACTTCCACGAGTGGATGAACCCGGATATCAATCCATTAATGGTGCACCACACATGCTCTACCTTGGAGCAGTATGTGGATTGTGCCTATAAGCTGGAGGTGACTCTCGAGGAGTCGACCAAGAGGCGTAACCGACAAAAGTCGATGCAACATCAGAACAAGGGAGGTGGTTTTAAGCGCCCTGCGCCACCGTCTAACTTCGCCAAGTCCGGCCGAGCTAAGACGGAGATGACGCAAGGAGGATCGACTCAGCAGTCAGGGCATACCAGGAGTTCCGTTCAGTGTTATAACTGCGGTACTGCTGGGCACAAGAGCACTGAGTGTCGGAAGGAGAGGAGGTCATGCTTTGGGTGTGGACGTGATGGTCATCTGCAAAAGTTCTGCAAGCAGGGAAAGCAGAAGGGAGTAGAGTCGCAGCAAGGGTCAGTTCATCAGAGCAACCGACCTAGGTTTAAGCCTGCCGAGACTCCTAGCCCTTCAGTGCAGACGACTGCTCAGAACAGGGGAAAGGCCCCAGCTGCTTCTGGAAGTCAGGGCCAACGCTTGTACGAGATGCGTGAGGCAGATGGACCCAACGCTCCGATTGCTCAAGGTACTCTATACCTTCACTCTACTTCAGTGTGCATTTTGTTTGATTCTGGTGCTACGCATTCCTTTATTTCAGATAGCTGTGTTAGCAAGTTAGACTTAGTGTGCAATGATTCGTGCGACCCTTTCGTCGTTAATCTTCCTAATGGAGAACGTTTGGTGGGAACCAAGCATTTGTCCGACTTTCCGATTACCATTCAGGGTAAGGAATTCGAGGCAGATTTAATCTGCATAGCCATGGCTCCATACGACATTATTCTCGGTATGGATTGGCTGACGCGTCACAAGGCGGTGATCGACTTTAGTTCAAGAACGGTGATGGTGTCATCCGGGGGCCAATTCGTGTGCAAGTTCAAAGGTCGAAATGACGCTGATAACGGCAAGCTGATCAATGCGATGGCTGCGTTTAAGATACTACGACAAGGATGTGTCGGGTACCTTTGCTACTTGGATTCGCCTGAGAAGGATGGACCTAAGGTTCTTGATATTCCTGTAGTTAGGGAATTTTCGGATGTCTTTCCAGAAGAAATTCCAGGATTACCCCTAAATCGTGACGTAGAGTTTTCAATTGATCTCGAGCCTGGTACGGCGCCGATTTCCAAATCCCCGTATCGGATGACTCCAGCTGAGATGCAAGAATTGAAGAATCAACTTGAAGATCTTCTTGACAAAGGTTATGTCAGGCCGAGTGCATCGCCGTGGGGTGCTCCGGTTTTATTCATCAAAAAGAAGGACGGATCGTTCCGACTTTGTATCGACTATCGAGAGTTGAACAAGGTGACGATCAAGAACAAGTATCCTTTGCCTAGGATTGATGACTTGTTGGACCAATTGCAGGGAGCAAAGGTGTTCTCCAAGATTGACTTAAGATCTGGATATCATCAACTCAGGATTCGTGAGCAGGACATTCCTAGAACTGCGTTTAGGACCAGATATGGTCATTACGAGTTCGTAGTAATGCCTTTTGGGCTTACAAATGCTCCAGCTGTCTTTATGGATTTGATGAACCGATGTTTTCACCAGTACTTGGATAAGTTCATGGTGGTCTTCATCGACGACATTTTGATCTACTCTCCGAATGAAGAAGTCCACGAGGAACATCTACGGATTTCCTTGTCGATCCTTAGACAACATCAGCTTTATGCTAAATTGTCTAAATGCGAATTATGGATGAAGGAAGTGGCTTTCTTAGGCCACGTGATCAATAAAAATGGGGTTATGGTTGATCCCCAAAAGATTGAAGCGGTGGCTAAGTGGACACAGCCCCAGAACGTGAAGGAGGTGCGCAGTTTTCTTGGACTTGCCGGGTATTATAGAAGGTTTGTAGAAGGATTTTCAAAGATCGCTCTACCGATGACCAATCTACTCCGCAAAGTCCACAAGAAGTTTGTCTGGAATGACAAGTGCGAGGTCAGTTTCCAGGAGTTGAAGCGACGGTTGACCTCGGCACCCGTGTTAGCACTCCCAGAGGGGAATGACGATTATGTGGTCTATAGTGATGCTTCTAAGTGTGGTCTTGGTTGTGTTTTGATGCACAGGAGCATAGTCATTGCTTACGCATCTAGACAACTCAAGACTTACGAAGAAAACTATCCGACCCATGATCTTGATTTAGCAGCGGTCGTCTTTGCGCTGAAGATTTGGCGGCATTACCTCTATGGTATAAGATGCCAAGTCTTCACTGACCACAAAAGTCTCAAGTATATATTTAGTCAGAAGGAGTTAAATATGAGACAACGCCGCTGGCTAGAGTTGCTCAAGGACTACGACATGGAGTTGTTGTATCATCCGGGCAAGGCTAATGTAGTAGCTGATGCGCTAAGCCGGAAGACAACGCACGAGACTGTGGTTGCGTTGCTTACTGCTCAGACCAAGCTAAACCAGGAGTCATATGACATTGAAGTCTTGTATGACCAGCGTAGAGGGTACCTGAGTATGATGGAGATGCAGGCTACACTGCTGGATCAAATCAAATAAAAGCAAGTCGATGACATCATCTTGGTAAAGTTAAGCAGTGAAGTGATGGATGGGAAAGCTCCCAGTTTTGTGGTTCAGGATGATGGATCACTTTGGTTTCAGGATCGGATCTGTGTGCCTGACACAGAAGGTCTTCGTCAGTTGGTGATGAGAGAAGCTCATTCATCTGCTTATTCTGTGCATCCTGACTCTAGCAAGATGTACAAGGATCTCAGGAAGAAGTTTTGGTGGCCAAACATGAAGTGGGACGTAGCAGACTTTGTGGCAAAGTGCTTAACTTGCCAAAAAGTCAAGATCGAACACCGCAGACCAGGTGGTGAGATGCTACCTCTCCCCGTACCAGAATGGAAATGGGAGGACATTTCCATGGACTTCGTCACTGGGCTACCCAAGACTCGAAGTCAGAGAGATGTTATTTGGGTAATTGTGGATAGGCTTACGAAGAGTGCTCATTTCATAGCCATCAAGACCACATGGGAAACCCAGAAGTTAGCCGAAGTTTACCAGAAGGAGATTGTCCGCTTACATGGCATCCCTAAGACCATTGTATCGGACCGAGATGGCCGTTTCATGTCAAGATTCTGGAAGGAACTTCATAAGGCTATGGGAACCGAGTTAAGGTTCAGTACAGCATTTCATCCTCAGACAGATGGCCAGTCCGAAAGGACCATCCAGACTCTGGAGGATATGCTTAGAGCTTGTGTGCTCGATCGTCCGACTAGCTGGGAGGACAGCTTAAGTCTGATTGAGTTCACATACAACAATAGCTGGAATGCTACAATCAAGATGGCTCCGTTTGAAGCTTTGTATGGTCGCAGATGCAGATCTCCGATTTGTTGGGACGATAATGCCGACAAAATTCTGCTTGGACCAGAGTTGGTCGAAAGGACGGCTTCAGACATTGCTTTGATCAGACAAAGGATGTTGACCGCTCAGAGTCGACAAAAGTCCTATGCAGATCGGAAGCGCAGGACTGTCGAGTTCGAGGTCGGTGACAAGGTTTTTGTCAAGGTGTCGCCTTCCAAAGGAGTTTTCAGATTTGGTAAGCGTGGGAAGCTTAACCCTCGCTACGTGGGACCTTTCGAGATTTTGGATAGAGTGGGATCTCTAGCGTACCGTTTGGCGTTGCCACCATCGGCTCACCCGGTGCATAACGTGTTCCACGTGTCTTTACTCAGAAAGTATGTGCCAGATGAGTCTCATGTGCTTAGTTATGAGGACATCGAGATTCAAGCTAATGGTACTTACGAAGAGTTGCCCGTGCGCATTTTGGAGCGTCGGGAGAAGCATTTGCGCAACAAGATCGTACCTTTGGTACGAGTGCTGTGGTCCAAGTCAGGGATCGAAGAAGTTACTTGGGAGACGTGGGAAACCGAGTCAGATATGCTCAGGCGTTTTCCCGAGTTATTCTCGACCTAAGTTTCAGGGTCGAAACTTCTTGTAAGGGGGAGGAGATGTGATACCCCGTATTTTTGTAAGGTTATTTTGGGAATTATGGAATTTTCCCGAGTACCCGTTGTGTACGTCGGATTTAATTCAGGTAGCTTGAGACATTCTGTAATATGCTCTATATCTGTAATATTTTTCTCAGTGAAATAATATACAGACAAGGTGCCTTGAATTTTAAATTGTCGTTCGTGTACGATAATTTTTATCCCGGTTTATCGTCATGCTCGTTCAAAGCCGAATGGGCGGGAAAAGGGGAAAACGGCGACCGCCGTTCAGAAACGGCGACCGCCGTTCAGAAACGGCGACCGCCGTGGTTGGGCCCGAGGAGTCAGCTTGTCAGCTTCTAGCTGGCCACGACAGACCTGGCAACGGCGACCGCCACGTTTACGGCGACCGCCGCGTGCCCGCCACAGGCAAAAATGGCGACCGCCGTGATTGTCCAGTGGGCATTGCCCGTTGGTCGCCGGCGGAAATCAAGGGCGCCGATCTTGCTTTCGGCCGCGTCTCAGGGTTTGGTTGATCGCTTCAGACACTTTGGCTATAAAAGGAGGTGTTGGGGGTGAGGTTTTGAGCCATCCCAGCACCAAACCTCTGCCAAATTCGCCTCTCGCCGGAGTTTTGTTTTCGCCGGTTTTCTTGTGCTCGCCGGAGGTCTCGCCGGTGTTGTTTTGGTGTGTTTCCAGAGTGCCTTTGTGAAGCTTTTGGTTAGCCTTGGAGGTTAGAAGCCAAAGCAAGTCGAAGGAGGCCAAACCGCTCGTGTTTTTGGGTGAGTTTTCTCTCGTTTCAGTCGGCCGTGTTCTTAACGGCGACCGCCGTGTTCTTCACGGTGACCGCTGTGTTCTTCACGACGACCGCCATGTTCTTCACGGCAACCGCCGTGATGAATACGGCGACCGCCGCCAAGAACGGCGACCGCCGCCAGTGCCCAGAACGCCTTCGTGGTGTCTTTCCTTTCGTGTTCTTTCGCCGTGTTTAGATTCGTACTGTTTATGTCGGGTCTAACTTAGGGTTCCTTTTATGGGTCGACTCGAAGGTCGTTGTGCTGTCAGAGTTGTACCGTGTCGAGCCCGGAATCCAGTGACGTCTTTAGACTATTCTGCGGAGTAAGGCAAGTGGCGGTTCGCTCTTGCTCTTTCGTTCCATATTTACATTAATTATCAGTAGTTTATCTGAGTAATTAATTTGGAATGAATATTCTGTTTGTCTGGAAACGGTTTTGATAAACTGTTTTGAAAATCATATAATAGGTTGTATATCTGCTAGAACAACGCTATTATATGTGATCGCCTTTCGGGCCTTTATGTGGATTTATCCTGTAAATGTTGTGGTGCTGTAACTGTTTAGTTAGCACTGTTAGATAGGAACGTTACTCGGACTCTGTCCAGTCGTTTCTTTATAATCTGGTATCGGGATGGCTCGTCCCTATCTGGTACTATTCTAAGATCATGATCGGTCTCTTACACATGTGTGTAGAGACAGGACACTTAGCTGGTGTCACAAACCTTTCGGTATACGTCACTCTCGACGAAACGTATACTAAGATGTGTCGTCCCATTGGTGGGGTACACATGTAAAAGTCTATAACGTGATGTGTGTTTTTGAAACATAAATCAGATAAGTGCTACCTTGACGCACATAATTAATACGCCTTGGGCGAGTAGTGCAGCTAAGTTCAGTGCAGCTAGGAAAACTCGTCTTGACTTGAATATAGTACGTTCTCTTTCCAATCTGGATTCGCTGTAGGCGATGAGGTTGGTCGTGAACCGAAGCATCTCAGTCAGTTTTAAATCTTGGTTGAATGATTCTGTAACTTTCCAGATTTGTCATTGTTTCCTTAAAGACTCATTTCTGTTGGAGTCTTCTTTCTTGTCGATTTCTGTGAAGATTCAGTCTTCCAGAATCTTCTCTTGTGCATACCTCTTGTGTATTCCAGTAGGAGTATGGTGGTTGACAAGCGTACTCGATTATTATTCGAGGGACGAAGAGTCTAACCTAATACAACTGCTTCGAACCATTCTGCTTTGTTCCCTTGCTAGTCTATTCATTTAGACTAACCAACCAATATTTTCCCTTGCATGGTTGGCTGGTGTCATCCGTTTGATTCGGCACATCAGTTAAGAAGTAGCTCAGAAGATTAGAAGGACTATGAAATCGGCGGTGGTTTTTGAATGTTTTAATTATTTCTTTAATCAGGTTATGATCCTTTGGACAATAACTCCGATTGTAACTTACTTTCTTAGTCTTCCACTGTGTTGGGTTTAAACTATGTTTTGACCTATTTGGGATTGGGTTGTAATCCTGTAACTCTTATTTCCTCGACAATGTTATGTTTGGAATTTAATGCTTAATCTTTGTGTATCAATTGCATTTCATAAATTGTATTTATTTGGTAAAGCCTTGGGTGATCTCGGTAAGGAACACTGGGGTCACTGGCGGTAATACCTTTCCAAAAGGGTTAAGTTTTGGGGGTGTTACAATGTCGGATCTAACTTAGGGTTCCTTTTATGGGTCGACTCGAAGGTGTTTGTGCTAGCGGAGCTATAACCGTGTCGAGCCCGAAATCCCGTCGCTGTCGTAAGGCTTGTTTCTATCCTGCGGATTAAGGCAAGTGGCGGTTCGCTCTTGCTCATTCGTTCCATATTTACATTAATTATCAGTAGTTTATCTGAGTAATTAATTTGGAATGAATACTCTGTTTGTCTGGAAACGGTTTTGATAAACTGTTTTGAAAATCATATAATAGGTTGTATATCTGTTAGAACAACGCTATTATTTGTGATCGCCTTTCGGGCCTTTATGTGGATTTATCCTGTAACTGTTATTGTGTTAGCAAGGCCTCCACACTTTTCACCCGTTTCTTCTACAATACTTCCTATTGGGCCTATTTGGGCCCAATTTCGAAATTTTCAGTTTTTCACCCGTTTCTTATATAACCCTTCCAATTACAGCTTCAGTGTGTTACAGCTGTGTCATAGCTGTTATGCACAATCTGAGTGTTTTACAACTATTATTCGCATTTCTGCACAACTTCAGTGTTTTACAACTGTGTGCTAGTTGTTATGCACAACTCTTCACTTGTATAAATAGTGTTACCCCTAGGGTTACTGAGTTCTCACAATTCCAACTGAAGCTCTGTTGTTCATCACCATTATTCGGTAAGGTTATCCTCTCAACTTAGATCTTGTTTGAGTTTTATGTTTATGAAACATTTATTAATGGATTTATGATATTGATAGGAAAATCAAGCACTACATCGCATAATGACATCTTCATATTCATCTTCATCGTCAACAAACGCTGGTTGGCTATGCAATTGTAAGAGATCTGCGATTATCCGTGAGTGGCATATGCAGTTCAACTATAGAAGGATGTATTGAGGATGTCCGACTATGGAAGGGGGTGTCGCTTCATGAAGTGGATTGATCCATGCTACGATGAGAGGACACAGAGGGTTATAGCACAACTGTGGAACGAAAAACAACAATTTGCTAACCGAAATGAAGAGCTTGGTAACAAAAATGAAGAACTTGTTAAGGAAAATGAAGAACTTGTTAAGTTGATTCCCATTCACACAAGGTTGATGCGCCTTAAGGAACAAGGGAAGTTAGCAATGGGCAAATCTAAGTATGAGCAGTTATTAAGAGAGATACAAGGGCGTAAATAAGTTGATGTAATGTTTGTATCGCTCTTGTAATTTGTTTTGGATTTTATGTATGTTAAGAAAACAGATATATTATCAGGATTTTCAAATTGAGATTACACAAGTAAATCAGACCCAAATGTGAAGTTGATATCTGCTCTTAAAATAAATTACATCTGAAATTATATCTAAAATTACATCTGAAATTACATTTGAAATATAATCTACATCTTAAACTACACCGGGGGATCTGGAGGACGGTTATATCTAATGCGATAATCCCGAAATAGTTGAATCCTCGACTGAAATTGAGAGTCCCAACCATCGACACTTGGGTGTTTGAATCGACGCCAAGCGTACGGAGGGGGAGGTAGTGGACAACCATCCTTCAGCGACACCTACATAGAAAACACAAAATATGATCGAGCTTTGTGTTTTAGGGTAAGCACAAACATTACTAGCTATTTAAAAACAATAACTATACCGGTACGAAGTGGTTTCGGTTTCCTACGAGGGCCATCGCCAATATCTGTGTTGGAGGGCCGAGGCTTTCGTCAGTGGCCCTCATTGGTAAGCACAAGTATGGGCCATCCCAGGATAATAGGACAATAGCAACTTGGTATAGCGTGGAAAACACTAAACCAATCATCGGCATGTCGAGCCAGTACTTCTCGCTGCAAGAACTGATGACATAGTTGACCCGAAATATAAGGTCCTCGTAAGTGATCCTCGGGTGTAGTACGGGCAAGATGGGCATGTACACATCTCTGTTGTCAAACAACTCGCCCGCCACCTGTATTCGAACCATGGGGTATGCAGTCTCTCCTGATCCCAACAATATAGCCAATGTCTGATATCCACAATGCATGTCTGGACATACATCTCTGGCTCCGTTAATGTACGGAAACCAAAAGTAATCCACATTCTTAACCCCAAAGTTCATCCCCATATAAATCATGGGTTGTTCAGGGAGCTGTTGCGATCCTGTCCCTTCGGATTGGCTCCATTGGGTCCCAATGCCCGACGAAGCTCCACTTGGTCCCTTCTTGCCATGACCCCAACCTCTACCTTGGCTTCCACTGGCCTTATTCTTCTCAATCTCTTCTAACTCAGCCCTCCGATGCTCAAACAAGCTCGGCTCCCTCTTGGTGTCGTACTTTGTCGAACCCTTTAGCCTTCCTTTTGAAATGATTCTTGTGGGCTCCTGCATCGAAGTTTCATGCGGGTGCTACGTGTCCCAGAACAACTCGGTGATTTGGTCTATTTGGTCCTTGCTCAATGTTTTAGCATGCCACATGTCATCCATTTGCTTCCATCTCAACTCTTGAACACACATCTGTGTTGTGTCCTCAACTGGATCTTCTTTCGTGTAAACCCTATCCCATTGTAATTGCTTCCAGAAGCGGTGTATCTCACTCGGCATGATCGGCGTCTTATTAATGATGGCATTTGCGATTCTGTGGACACACAGCATGCCGAAGCAGTCTCTCATCCAATGATCATCACAATCATCAGGGAAATCCTCCTCCTCTATATGCTTATACAAATCAAACAACATTCCCAAGCACCTATCCGACACTTTGAAGAATAGCCTTGAAAACAACACTCTTATTTCTGGCGACACACCATCAAACATTGTTGGTGTTTTGTTCCGTGACATCTCCATGGTCGCACGCACCTGCCCAATTTGACCCTCGATCGCATGGTGTATCCTCACTACCATTCTATTAAAACCACCAACGCTAGAATTCAGAATTTTCTTCAACACGTTATGCATACCCTCAACCCTATCAAAACACATGAAAAGCATTGCGTTAGTCCCACATTGAGCCCTGAACCTAGAAACTACTGAACATTGTACAAGGTTTACCTGTTTGTAGTCCTCGTGAAGAAGTGAAGATGATGATCAATCCACGCTCTCACTATGCTTTCCTTGTGAGGATTAGTCCACGTCTTCTCAATGTATCGAACGAGGCCACTCTTCCACGATGTCCTCAATTTCGCAAGCCTCTCTTCGTAGCTTTCCTCCGTGGTTGAACACCAAAGTGCCCAACATTGGCCGTAAAACCTTTTCACTTGTTTTTTATCCTTCAATATTGGGGAGGCATATGCTTCTATGTTGTGCTTAATATGCACCCAACACAATAGGTGTTTTACTTCATCTTTGAAAACTATTCGAATTGCATTAATGAGAGCCTTCTCTCGATCAGTCATTATGGCGGTCGGCATAACACCCGCATCTTTAAACAAGCGCAAAAGTTTCTCCATTATGAACTTGTAATGCACAACTTCTTCTTGTCGTGTAAATGCATACGCAATGTTGAAAGTCTTGTGCGTGCAAGTGAAACCGACAATCTCCACCAATGGCATGTTATACCTGTGGATGAATGTAAGAAAACAAATGAATGTAAGAAGTCATAGAATATAAGATATAATTCAAATCGATGATATAAATCACTACTATTAAATTGTGTTGAAATTGTAACACAAATCCATCACATACCTATTTGTCTTGTATGTGGCGTCGATAATTACCACGTACGGGAACATCTTCAATAGGTGGAGTGAGTCCGGGTGAGCAAAAAATAGGATATCAGTCTCTTTCGTAGACAACTTTCTAAGCGGAAATACTCGGTAACTATTTTGTTGCAAAAAGTTTAGAGTCCATTGCGTAACCGTCAATTCCCCACGATCTTCGTAATGCATCTTCTGCAGAAAGTTGGAAACTTGTTTCATGAATGTAACATTTCCGGGGAAGAAGTTCCTCAACTCCGCAACAATAGTCCTAGGCGTCACGAACGCCTCGCCCAAACTTTTGGCAAGGCGCTCCTCATCCGGGTTCATTCTGCCAATGTATGCATGCCCAAGAAAGCTAGTCGGAAGCTTATGGTTGTGGCATCCATCTACCACATTCATGATCCATTTATGAGTCACTTCCCTTGGCTTCTTCTTCAATCTAACACCACACAACTCAAATGTGCATCCGGACTTCTTCGACTTTGTTTTACGAATTATCTCAACTTCCTCTTCTGAGTCACTACCTTTCTTTCTCCCCGATCTATATTCACCAAAATGCTCGCACGTCAAACTAACACTTCTGACATTTGAGTTACGAGTGACTAAAACCATCATCAAATCTTTGCTCCTATTCTTAACCCACTCAATCAATTCCTCTCGGCTATCCCACTTCAGATTGTTACGAAATTCATCTCTATAATCTTTCTCCTATACATGTTTACATAATCAATAATGTTACAATATATGGATTGCGATTTGTGAAATTTATATGTTTGTAGCTAACCAATATTAACTATAAAACAAAACTATAATTGTAATACATAACTAAACTAAAGAAAAACAAATTGATAGCTTATCTCACTAAATCATCATCATCATCTTCTCCATTACCATATTCTTTTAACGCTTTTGAAAATAAACATAGGACTTTTAACATATATCAAATTCACAACAATTATCAACTTCTCCACTACCACTAAATACTAATCTTTTAACATATATCAAAACAAATATAGGCCTCTATCGCTAAATCGTCATCATCTTATCCACTACAACTAAATACTAATCTATCTTTTTACATAATAAATATAGGCCTCTACCGCAACATCGTCATCATCTTCTTCATTAATTTTAATTCTAATCATTCCATTATTAACTATACGTAATTAAGCTATATTAATTATAACTAATTTCAATCTTAATCATTCCATAATTACTAACCTCGAAATTGCCATCGTCGAAATCTTCATCGTTGAAATCTTGATCGTCGTATTCTTCATTCTCTTCTCCACTACTCGATGTGTTTTCATTATATGCCATTTCTTGTAAGATTTGTTGTTTTGGATTTTTAGAAAACGAGGGATTTGACTTGCTATTTATAGGGCATAAAAATAGCCGTTGGAATAACGGCTAATTCTGTACGCCATGGTCTAGCGTACGCAATGGGCTGGCGTACAGGACATTTCCAATGGCTATTTTCCTATACACTGTATTGTAGCGTACGCTATAATACATCATACAGGTAAAAGTACAAAAATTCAAAAAAAAATTAGAAATTCAAAAAAAATTCATAAAATATTCTGTATGCCAAGACATTGCGTACGCCAATTTCTAGCGTACAGAATGTCGTGCGTACAACAAAATTTTGTCGTGTATATAGTATGATACTATATAAACGACATTTTTCACCTATATACACGACAATCTGTACGCCAAGACATGGCATACGCCATGTCTTGGCGTACAGGTGAAAATACGTATAATTATAAGATTATACGTATTTTTTTTAATAAAAAAAGTATAAATCTCTACGCCAGAATATGGCGTACATATTGGGCCAGCCCATATTAGGGCCGGCCCAACTTCTAAATTTGATTTTTTACAATCTGCTGTACGCCAGATTCTGGCATAGGATTTAAAAAAAAATCTTTTTTCTTTTTCTGGGCGCACCCAAGTGAACATTTTTTTTAAATCTGTATTTGACTCTAGTAATAGACGTTTTCAAGTAATCAGGATTACATGGCAATAAATTTGGTTGTATCATGAGGTTTCAATATACTTTTATTCATGTACGTTTCTCCATCAATTCATTTGATATTAACTGTTTGTTATTATTATTCTCGAAAATCACATATAACTATGGTTATATCTTATAGTTATATCCAATTTGGTTATATCTTATAGTTATATGTTACGGTTATATTCTTTAGTTATATACTATGGTTATATCAAATTTGGTTATATCTTATAGTTATATACTATGGTTATATCCAATTTGGTTATATCTTATGGTTATATCCTATGGTTATATCCAATTTGGTTATATCTTATGATTATATCCTATGGTTATATCTTATAGTTATATCCAATTTGGTTATATCTTATCGTTATATCCTATAATTATATATTATGGTTATATCCAATTTGGTTATATCTTATGGTTATATCCAATTTGGTTATATCTTATAGTTATATACTATGGTTATATCCAATTTGGTTATATCATATGGTTATATCCTATAGTTATATACTATGGTTATATCTTATAGTTATATCCAATTTGGTTATATCTTATCGTTAAATCCTATAATTATATATTATGATTATATCTTATAGTTATATTCAATTTGGTTATATCTTATGGTTATATCCTATAGTTATATAATATGGTTATATCATTTAGTTATATCCAATTTGATTATATCTTATGGTTATATATCTTATAGTTATATACTATGGTTATATCCTTGAGTTATATACTATGGTTATATCCTATAGTTATATACTCTTATTATATCCTATAGTTATATAGTATGGTTATATCCTATAGTTATATACTATTGTCCTATAGTTATATACTATGATTATATCCTATAGTTATATACTATGGTTATATCCTATAGTTATATACTATTGTTGATGTGACCATGGGTCCCATCAAGAGCTTCAAGAGAGCCTGGACTTCCAAGATGGCTCAAGTATTAAAGATGGAGCTCAAGTCTCATCAAGGAGAGCCAAAGCCAAGCCAAAGCAAGGCATTGGCCAAGACAAGGCCAAGGCGCCGGGTGCGCCGGGCACAAGCATCACCAAGGCCTACGTCCAAGATGACAAGGCAATCCCTGGTGCCATCACAAGGTCTAGGGCTAGGAGAGGATGTCCAAGAGCTAGGCGCGGACGAGGAACATGAGCCGGAGCTAGATGAGGATGTCCAAGAGCTAGGCGCGGACGAGGAGCAAGAGGAGCCACACCAAGAGCTAGGCCAAGAGGAGAGCACAACGCCTAGCGCCAAGACAAGACGGCCGAAGGTGAAGAACCAAGATTGCGCCGACGACCCTATGCCCGGAGCCATCACTCGGTCAAGGGCTCGCCACCTCCTCCAGGACCTCAAGAAGGGGTTGGTGTGCCAAGGGCCCCTAAGCCACGCCCGAGCCGACTTCTATACAAGTCTCCAAACCGACGCCGAGAACACCGGCGCTTGCGGCCCGTGAAGAATCAAGCAAGGCGCCAAGCCATCCTGGACCACTTGGCTAGGCGTAATGAGTGTCGTGGGTTGGTACATGGACCATGCCACCTCATGCCAGGCCCATGGCATGGGAGTATTTTATTTATTAAATAATGGCCCAACTTAAGACTTTCCTTTTATGGCCACGTTTTTAGTATTTCTTGTTAGTAGGCCAAGCTCCGTATTTTTGTTATTTTTGTTGGCACTTTATGACAATATGTAGGAACTATATAAGTGCCTTCCAATGCCTAAAAAGGCACGCAAGATTAAAATGAATTTGCCTTGTCAAAACTCTCTCTCTCTTTCTTCTTTGCTTCCTTGCGTCAAATTTCTAATTGTTGCCGAGTGAGTTCATCTCGCCAACTCTTCTTCTTTCTCAACCAAGTATGCGTCGATTCTTCCCTTCCCTTGAAGAACTAGTTGTGAGCCATCATTTTCACGCCAACAACCAACATCCACAACAATCATCTCGCTGAAGTTCTTCCCGGAACTCTCAGCGACACCTCAGTAAAAGCACCATAACTTTCGTTTACGTGATCCAATTGCGCTCACATTTCTAGGACAGAAACTAGACTGCATTATCTAACTACTGCCTCTGGAATCATTCAATTTGGAGTTCGGATCAAGAAGAAAGACCCCATTGAAGTCAGGACAAATTCTGGAATCCTACTGTCTTGAGTTCTTGTGTTCTGAAGCATCGACGAGCAAATCTTGCACCGTGGCTTCACGATCCTTAGATCCTAACATTTGGTATCAGAGCACGTAAGTTTTGCTCAAACTCCTCATTTAAATTCAAGGTCCGAAGTCCTACAAGTTCTTTGTTTTCGTGCCTTTGCATTTGTGATTGTGAGTCTTGCGTCCGAGAGTTGTTCTTGCTTTTGTTCTTGACTTTTGCTTGTGTTTTGTGTCTTGCATCTAGAGTAGATCTAGAAGTCAGATTTACCTATAGGAATTAGACGTTTTTAGGAGTTGAAAGGCAGCCAATTTAGGAATTATTGGTGCATTGATTGCATTTAATATTTGCTGCATTTTTGAAAGTGTAACCTTCAAACCCATTCAAGTCTTAGACCTCTCATTTATTATAGGATCTTTGAGTCTTTATTTTCTTTATTTGGCACATAAACAATCTGAGTAAAATACTTACGTTAATTTCAATTGAGCCTTCTTGTGGAGGAACGAATCCGAAGTGCGTACGCTAGTGGTTACTCAAGTGTTTTTGCTAAGTTCTTTGTTTGTTATTTTCTGCATTTCTTACGTCAAAAAAAAAACAAAAACTTTAGAAAAACTCGGCTTGATTTTGTACAAAAGAGCAAGCCAAGACAAGTCAAAAAAAAAAATTTGAAGAAGACGTACACTCTTTCTTTGTGAAGAACTTGTAAGTGAAGTTGTAATTCCTTTTGCTTGAGCTAACCTTAGTAAGTGGTAATAGGAAACAAGTACTTACAAGTATTGCTTAAGTTGCGAATTAACTCAAGCATTTGACAAGGATTGTGGTGCACTTTATTTTCAATTTTTGTGAGTCATTTTGCATATAGGAGCCACCCTAACCCAAGAACTTGTTGGATTCCGAGTCCTAATTTAAATTAGGCAAATTTGGCAATCTTACTTGTTACATACCTTGTTGGAATTTTCTTGGATTTTGTGGCTGTCGTGTGCTTGTTTTGTGAAGGTTAGAGATGGTGAATCCCAAAGAGAAGCAAGATCCTTGAAGCACAACACGTGGTAGCTTTGGCTACTAACCTTGCAAGGAGAGAAAATGGAGATGTCAAGCTTGGGTTCATTATCACAAAGGGATTATCTTTACTTTCGAGCTTATGGTGTGTATCCTAACTCTCAAACTTACAAAGATCATCTGCCTCGAAAGGACTTCTTCTACTATCGGGCCCATGGAGCATCATATAAAGAGGCTTGCTATCTTGCTCAACAAGAAGCCAACTCATACAAGAGGTACGAGCCTACACCTTATTTTAACAACTCCTGCTCTTGTTCTTCTAACCCTTCCGTGCAGGCCAAGGGAGTGTATGACTCACCTTACTTATCAATTAGCACGTCCAAGGGAAGAGAAAGAGTGAGCCCACAACCTCGGGTTAGAACACGTGACATTGTATGTGTCATATGTGAAGGGAGAGGTCACTTAGCTGAAATTTGCCCAAACCAATACTACACTTATAAGGATGAAAGTTCCTTTGAGAGTGAATCTTTGGTTGATGATGTCTTCGTAAAGGACGTCCAGCTGAGTTCTTGCAAGGAGTCAATCCAAGTTGAAGATGCTTCTTGTGAGGAAGAGGTCATCCAAGTGAGCTTTCGCAATGGGTCTCTACAACAAGAAGAACCCTTCCAGGAAGAAGTTGAAGCTAAGGATGTGGAACAGCCCAAGAAATCAGTTTTCAACCAAGAGAAGAAGGGTGTGGCAATGGAGCCTAGTACAAGGGAAGTATCACTTGTTGCTACTTTTCCTATTCTATCCCCTTTGCTTGTACATGAATATTTTTCTAGGGGTAGAGAATCTTATGTGTTGAATTTGGTTTTTGCATGTAGAACTAGGTATGCATGTATACATCATAGCTCACATTCACAATTGTTGTTGCATGCTAGATACCTTGTTCGATACATTACCTTTGTAGATAAATATGTCATGTGCATATCATGTTCCATCATCAAGCATATATCTAGAAAGAGATTGGGCGATAGTTGTGCATGGAGGTTCATTCATGGACATTCTATAGACCTAAGTTGGTTTGCTATTACATTTTCTTCTTTCTTATATGTTTCTTGGTGCCTCACTTCCATACTTTGCGTTTGTGCAGATTCATGTGAGTTAAGGCTCTTTCTAGAAGCGCATTTGGATTCGAGGACGAATCCTTTCGAAGGGGGAGAGGATGATGTGACCATGGGTCCCATCAAGAGCTTCAAGAGAGCCTGGACTTCCAAGATGGCTCAAGTATTAAAGATGGAGCTCAAGTCTCATCAAGGAGAGCCAAAGCCAAGCCAAAGCAAGGCATTGGCCAAGACAAGGCCAAGGCGCCGGGTGCGCCGGGCACAAGCATCACCAAGGCCTACGTCCAAGATGACAAGGCAATCCCTGGTGCCATCACAAGGTCTAGGGCTAGGAGAGGATGTCCAAGAGCTAGGCGCGGACGAGGAACATGAGCCGGAGCTAGATGAGGATGTCCAAGAGCTAGGCGCGGACGAGGAGCAAGAGGAGCCACACCAAGAGCTAGGCCAAGAGGAGAGCACAACGCCTAGCGCCAAGACAAGACGGCCGAAGGTGAAGAACCAAGATTGCGCCGACGACCCTATGCCCGGAGCCATCACTCGGTCAAGGGCTCGCCACCTCCTCCAGGACCTCAAGAAGGGGTTGGCGTGCCAAGGGCCCCTAAGCCACGCCCGAGCCGACTTCTATACAAGTCTCCAAACCGACGCCGAGAACACCGGCGCTTGCGGCCCGTGAAGAATCAAGCAAGGCGCCAAGCCATCCTGGACCACTTGGCTAGGCGCAATGAGTGTCGTGGGTTGGTACATGGACCATGCCACCTCATGCCAGGCCCATGGCATGGGAGTATTTTATTTATTAAATAATGGCCCAACTTAAGACTTTCCTTTTATGGCCACGTTTTTAGTATTTCTTGTTAGTAGGCCAAGCTCCGTATTTTTGTTATTTTTGTTGGCACTTTATGACAATATGTAGGAACTATATAAGTGCCTTCCAATGCCTAAAAAGGCACGCAAGATTAAAATGAATTTGCCTTGTCAAAACTCTCTCTCTCTTTCTTCTTTGCTTCCTTGCGTCAAATTTCTAATTGTTGCCGAGTGAGTTCATCTCGCCAACTCTTCTTCTTTCTCAACCAAGTATGCGTCGATTCTTCCCTTCCCTTGAAGAACTAGTTGTGAGCCATCATTTTCACGCCAACAACCAACATCCACAACAATCATCTCGCTGAAGTTCTTCCCGGAACTCTCAGCGACACCTCAGTAAAAGCACCATAACTTTCGTTTACGTGATCCAATTGCGCTCACATTTCTAGGACAGAAACTAGACTGCATTATCTAACTACTGCCTCTGGAATCATTCAATTTGGAGTTCGGATCAAGAAGAAAGACCCCATTGAAGTCAGGACAAATTCTGGAATCCTACTGTCTTGAGTTCTTGTGTTCTGAGGCATCGACGAGCAAATCTTGCACCGTGGCTTCACGATCCTTAGATCCTAACAATTGTCCTATAGTTATATACTATGATTATATCCTATAGTTATATACTATGGTTATATCCTATAGTTATATACTATTGTCCTATAGTTATATACGATTGTCCTATAGTTATATCCAATTTGGTTATATCTTATGGTTATATATACTATGGTTATATACTTTAGTTATATTATGGTTATATCCTATAGTTATATACTCTTATTATATCCTATAGTTATATAGTATGGTTATATCCTATAGTTATATACTATTGTCCTATAGTTATATACTATGATTATATCATATAGTTATATACTATGATTATATCATATAGTTATATACTATGGTTATATCCTATTGTCCTATAGTTATATACTATTGTCCTATAGTTATCAACTATGATTATATCCTATAGTTATATACTATGGTTATATCCTATAGTTATATACTATGATTATATCTTATAGTTATATTCTATGGTTATATCCTTTAGTTATATACTATGGTTATATCCTATAGTTATATACTCTTATTATATCCTATAGTTATATAGTATGGTTATATCCTATAGTTATATACTATTGTCCTATAGTTATATACTATGATTATATCCTATAGATATATACTATGATTATATCCTATAGTTATATACTATTGTCCTATAGTTATATACTATTGTCCTATAGTTATATACTATGATTATATCCTATAGTTATATACTATGGTTATATCCTATAGTTATATACTATTGTCCTATAGTTATATACGATTGTCCTATAGTTATATCCAATTTGGTTATATCTTATGGTTATATACTATGGTCATATCCTTTAGCTATATACTATGGTTATATCCTATTGTTTTATCTTATAGTTATATCCAATTTGGTTATATCCTATAGTTATATACTATGGTTATATACTATGATTATATCTTATAGTTATATCCAATTTGGTTATATCTTATGGTTATATCTTATAGTTATATACTACGGTTATATTCTTTAGTTATATACTATGATTATATCCTATAGTTATATACTTTGGTTATATACTATGGTTATATCCAATTTGGTTATTTCTTATCGTTATATCCTATAGTTATATACTATGGTTATATCCTTTAGTTATATAGTATGGTTATATCCTATAGTTATATATACTATTGTCCTATAGTTATATACTATGGTTATATCTTATAGTTATATCATATAGTTATATACTATGATTATATCCTATAGTTATATACTATTGTCCTATAGTTATATATTATGGTTATATCCTATAGTTATATACTATGGTTATATCCTATAGTTATATACTATGGTTATATCCTATAGTTATATACTATTGTCCTATAGTTATATATTATGGTTATATCTTATGGTTATATACTATGGTTATATCCTTTAGTTATATATTATAGGATATAACCATAAGATATAACCAAATTGGATATAACCATAGTATATAACTATAAGATATAACCAAATTGGATATAACCATAAGATATAACCAAATTGGATATAACCATAATATATAATTATAGGATATAACGATAAGATATAACCAAATTGGATATAACTATAAGATATAACCATAGGATATAACCATAAGATATAACCAAATTGGATATAACCATAGTATATAACTATAAGATATAACCAAATTGGATATAACCATAGTATATAACTAAAGAATATAACCGTAACATATAACTATAAGATATAACCAAATTGGATATAACTATAAGATATAACCATAGTTATATATGATTTTCGAGAATAATAATAACAAACAGTTAATATCAAATGAATTGGTGGAGAAACGTACATGAATAAAAGTATATTGAAACCTCATGATACAACCGAATTTATTGCCATGTAATCCTGATTACTTGAAAATGTCTATTACTAGAGTCAAATACAGATTTAAAAAAATAATTGTTCACTTGGTTGCGCCCAGAAAAAGAAAAAGATTTTTTTTTTTTAAATCCTGTGCCAGAATCTGGCGTACGCCAGATTCTGGCGTACAGCAGATTGTAAAAAATCAAATTTAGAAGTTGGGCCGGCCCTAATATGGGCTGGCCCAATCTGTACGCCAGAATCTGGCATACGCCATATTCTGGCGTAGAGATTTATACTTTTTTTTTATAAAAAAATACGTATAATTTTACAATTATACGTATTTTCACCTGTACGCCAAGACATGGTGTACGCCATGTCTTGGCGTACAGATTGTCGTGTATATAGGTGAAAAATGTCGTGTATATAGCAGGCTCATTTTTTTTATGTCTGTCATATCAAATCTTATACATATGCACTAGGCAGTTTTTTTTTAAATAATACTTCAACCGATCATTTTTATTTATCTTTTTAAAAAAATTCAACACATATTAAAAAGTTTATTGAATGTGTTTTGAAAATCTTTCTTTTTTTCAATTTAATTACTCACCACCCTCTACAACCAATAAATGTAGAGAAAAAAAATCAACATAATCAAATTCCAATACAAAATTTATGAACTATATGTGATAAAGTGTCTTCAAATCCTATAAGGACAAATATTTATAAACAAAATTTGAAGGCTAATAGAACAAGTAAACATAAACGGAGGGAGTATACAACTCTTTAAATGTTAAAAATTATAAAAATGGTCTCCATCAGTGTTGTATGTACATTATACAAATACACAGACACGTTGGATGTGCAAACTACATATACATAGACACTACCAATGCACAAATCAAGAAAGCATAGACAATGTTGACATGCAAAAAAAAGCACACACGTCATCCGGTGATATGCTATTCAAATAAGCACGTGAACTGTACATGAGCAAAGCCAACATGCTCATCAACCTTGTCTAAGCAAACCAATAACCCACAGTAGGTTTTGACGTGCACGGGTTAAATTGATTTATTTTTAAATATATTCATGTAAGCTATTTATTGCTCGTACAACAGTTAAAAACTTATCAGGTTGGGTAAAAAATGATAGTCATTATTAATCCTAACATGGACATTACAGTTTATAATAGACCGAACGAAAAAAGTGATGTATGCCAACTTTATTTATTCGTAATCACATAAATCCTAATTTCACAAAAAAACTTAAAAATCGAGAACGACTCTTCAAATCTTCATGTTATTAAAGTGTCATTGGAAACAATGTCAAGCGATAGTGATAGAAGCACGGTGGATGAACTACGTCACATGGTATGTATCAATATAAAAGTATGAATGTCAAGTATTTATTGGTTTAAGCACTTTGAGTGAAGTGGTAAAAAGCTCGTAGATTTCATCTAAGGATATTTGAAAAGCACATTCACATGTGTTATGCATATTGGTTTTGCACATCAAGCATGTCCGTGTATATTGATTTTGCACATTACATGTGTCTGTGCATGTTGGTTTTGCACATCAGACTTGTCCTTGCATTTTGATTTTGAACATCAAGTCCGTCTGTGCTTGTTCAATATACACATCAAGCCCATCTATGCGTGTTCAACATGGAGACGTGAGAGCTCGAAAGAGAGAGAATAAGTTTTGGGCCAATTTTATAATTTTAATAAAATAAAAGTTGCATATTAATAAAAAAAACTTGCATGACCCATCTTATATAACAATCCAATAACTAGATCTGGAATTATTTTGTTTTAGGTAATAATTCCATCTGAAATTATGTAATCATAATTCCTATTACTTGGATTAGTCCTCGTTTGGTTCAATGCAGGAATTAAAATTCTTGGGAAGTAAGTTCCCAGGAATTATATTTCCCAGGAATTCCAGTTCCTAGGAAGTAAAAATATATGTTTGGTTCAAATTTACTTCCCATGAATTCAATTCCTGTATTTTGTTTGGTTCAACTTGACAAAAATGCAGAAAAATTATTTAAATTTACTATTATACCCTTTATCTTTTAAACTTATATATTATCCTTTTTTATACAAAGAAGGTATCAAAATTACAAATTAAATCAATTTGAGATCATTAGCTAAAGCTAAAACCAGCTAGTCTGTTGTTGCTGTTAAGAAAACTATTTTATTCAGACAAAAAAAAACTATTTTATTATTTATATCAAAACGAAGCAATTAAAAAACATAGAGTATCACTACATGCAAAGTTGTGGTTAAAAGCAAAATGATTAACGAGAATATCTTGAAAGTGTTCCTAAAATGACAAAGAGAAAGTTTCTAATGGTCATACGCAATGAGCAGGACAAGGTATTGGGCGTAGAGAGAAGACGGAGAGAAGAGGCCGACAGCTTCACCAAGAAAAAAGTGGAAACTTTAGGTTTCCCGGGAAATATTGGGTTGATTTTATTAAGAAAGAAATGAGTAAATTTTGAGAAAAAAAAGGATAAATTAATAATTTATTATTAAAAGATTACAGGAAGTGTAACTTACCCACTCAATCAAGGTAAGTAGAATTCCTACATTTTGGAGGAATTGGAACTTCCTGGGAAGATAAAATTCCCACAATCTAATTTTTTTAAAATGAACCAAACATAGGAACAAATTTATACTTCCTAGGAATTTGTACTTCCCAGGAATTAAACTGCTAACCAAACAAGGGGTTATTATTGTTGTGTAATTGCATGGATCTTTTTTGACATTTATTTTTGGAGCAGTAATTTTAGGATATAAAATAAGGAGTAATTGGTATTACAAAATTTAGGAGATTACGGTTTAGGATTAAGTGATAAAATTGTAAATATTATAATTTTATAATATTTTTAAAATGAATTTTTCTCCGATTTTTTATTTTTTAAAACAAACTTTCTTTTTGAAATATATTATTCTTCAAGTGCATATATAAGAACGAAAAATACTTCTATAAGATTTTTAAGTGCATAGATAAGCATATTTTTAATGTCACATAGAGTGTATCTTTAATATGCTAAAGTGTATGTGGTTAAATATAAAAGTGCATGTTTAACATGTATACCAAAAATGCACATTTTAACTAGTGTATGTTTATTATGTTCAATTGAAAATCTTAGTATGTTAAAGTACATATATTAGCATGTTAAAGTACAATTTAGTATGCTAAAATGTGCATATGTATCTATGTTAAAACGAATTTCAGTATTCTAAAATTAAGTGCATGTGTAAGTATATTAAAGTACATGTTTAATATACTAAAATTAAGTACACGTGTAAGTACGTTAAAATGCATGTTTAGTATTCTAAAATTAAGTGTATATGTAAATATGTTAAATGCATGTATTAGTATGTTGAAGTGCGTGATTAAGATGTTAAAATGCATAATACTTTTTTTTGGGAAAAAATACATAAAAACATTTTTGGGAAAAAAAATCAAAAAATTATTATTTTGAAATAATATAAGTTTTTGGGGAAACAAATCAAAATAATAAATTTTTGAAAAAAAATTGAAAAAAAATTATAAAAAATTATTTATTAATATTTTTTATATTTCCAAGTTTGCTACTCCAAGTGTTGTAATATGAGCTCTTCATTCCTTATATGTAGTTGTCACCATTGCTCTTCGCTTTATACCCTAAGACCCTTCCTCGTACGTGAACAATTAGATATTTGGTGGTTTTTTAATAGTATCGGTTCAATCATATATGTTATTTTAGTTTGGGGTTTTTGCAGGAAACCACCCGTTATATGTCACTTTTTGCATGAAACCACGCATTATATCGATATTTATTTTAAACCACCCAAATTTCTATCTCCGTTAACGCAAAACCACCCAGAGCCATCTGTCATCCACTTTTCCGTTTAAATGTATAAAATGTCCCTTTTGCCCTCGTGGCAAATATTACGAAATTGCCATTGTCTTCAACCTTGGGCTGGCACTATTCACGTGGACGCATTTCGGCTCGGTGGTGGCTCGTCGGCGCGACTCCAGGTGCGAGACTATGGGGCTTTTGAAGGGGACGACAAGATGGTTCCAATGGTGGCGTCAATTTCGGTGGTGGGGCACGATGGTGGCCGAAAAACGCTAAGAACAGCCGTTGTCGAGGTTTTCTAGGGTTCGTGGATTCTCGGTTGAAATTGGATGAATTGGGAGGTCAATCGAAGGGGTATATATAGGGATTTTGAAACATTAACAGCCCTCGACACAATCCCGTGATCCACTCCTCCCAATTCAATTCGGTGTAATCGAATTTTGAAGAAATTCAATTTGGTGTTTGCGACAGAGCTTTGAATTCTCGGACAAATCTCGGGGATCTTGCCCACATTTAATCCAAATTGATTGAGGAATTGAATTCCCCAAATCTTCCTCTTCAATGCCCGATGTTTAATTCGAAGATTCGAGTCGAAATCGGGCGTGAAATCTCCATTAAAATGGATCTCCCACTCTACGTTAATGGTTGCTGGCTGCTCGTAGATGTTCTCAGGCTGTCCGTGGACGGCGACACGGGTGATTCCGGGGAGGTCAACCATGGTGAGGTCGGGAACACCAGGCTTCCTCACGATCAGCGTCAGCGGGGTGTTGGAGATTCCCTTGGAGTCACCGGCGAGCTCACGGGTGGCGCCATCAATGGCGGCGGCCACAGAGGAATCGGTGGTTTGGACACTTTTCTCGGCGTTTTAAAAGAGATATATCAATTTGTCGACAAAATATCGAAGGCAAAATATCGCGATATATCATCGGGTTCAAAATGACATATATGCCCCTTTTTTTTTAAATGAGGGCAAAAGGGACATTTTATAAATTTAAACGGCAAAGTGGACGACAAATGGCTCTGGGTGGCTTTGCATTAACGGAGATAGATAATTGGGTGGTTTAAAATAAATATCGATATAACAGGTGGTTTTATGCAAAATCGGTCATATAACGGATGGTTTCCTGCAAAAACCCCTTTTAGTTTTTGATAGTGCTATTAAGAAATTAATTATTTTTATATTTTCTTAAAAATTATAATTTATTAGCTACATACTTCATTTTTAACTATTGAATAAAAAAATTGCATAGAAAGATCAATACGTATAGTTTTCAATAACAAATCACATAACTTACCAATAAATCATTATCTAAAAATATAAATATTTCTTAACAAACATATTAATACAGTAGGATTTACATGCATAGTAAGTTTAAGGTGTAAAATGAGGAGCAATGATGGTCACTAGATCTGGGAGATGGATGGCTATGATTGGAGTGACAAAATTATAATTACTGTATATTTTGTTGTTTTCAAAAAATATTTTTTATAAAAAATATGTTTTGTTTTAAAAGTTTATTTGGAAAACTTTTTTTTAATTTATTCCGATTTTTTATTTTTATTTTTTGCTTTACAACAACCTATAAAATTATACTTCAAAGTGCATACATACATAAGCACCAAAAGTGAATCTATAAGAATTCAAAGTGCATATATAAGCACATTTTTTATGTTCACATAGAGTATAAAAAGTGTATCTTTAATATGCTTAAGTGCATATGGTAATATGTAAATGTGTATGTTTAACATGTATAAAAAGTGTATCTTTGATTAAGGATGGGCAAAAGTAGACCGGACCGGACCGTAAATTTATGATCTGGTCCACGGTCCGGGAATTTTACATTGCCGGTCTTATGGTCTGGATCGGTCGGACCATAAAAATTAAAAAAAAAGTTTAAAACATTTTTTTGGGTAATTTTTACGCTCCGGACCGTAATCAAACCCTTTAAATGCCGAAAAATATGAAATCTGGTCTTTCCGGACCGTGGACCGGACCGTAACGGTCTGGTCCGGTCCACGGTCCATACTTTAATATGTTTATGGTCCGTCGGTTCGGTCCGGACCGGACCGAATGCCCATCCTTATCTTTGATATGTTAAAGTGCATGCTTAGTATGCTAAAATTATGTGCATACTCACACATTGCGTCTGCTTTTTCCAACATTATTAGTATTTTGCGAACCCACAGACCCCTTAACACTTTGGATCAAACATTATAAATCACTACCAGAAGATTTTGAGAAAACGTATGCTCCATACAAAACTAAAATATTACAACTAACTATGAAATATATTGAAAGCTATTTTGAAGCCATGGGCAAAACTCTAAAGACCTATAACTTACATGAAATTTCAGAACCTGAGGATACTACATTAACGATGACTAAAGACATAAGTGATGCAATTACAGCTTTAGTTCCACCTAAATAAGCTAAAGAATGAACAAGTACGACATGTAAATGTATACTGCAACATGTCAAAAGCAATAGGCTGGGGGCATTTTTCATTGACGGTCCTGGCGGAACTGGAAAAACATTCTTATATTGTGCATTATATGCAAAGTTACGCTCCATGGAAAATATTGTGTTGCCGACAGCTACATCTGGAATAGCAGCGTGCCAGTGTCTAACATACCGATTGGTAGAAAATCACACTCTCGATTCAAAATACCAATTGATGAAGAAACTTCAATAACATGTAATGTATCAAAGCAAAGCAGCCTGACACAAGTAATAAAACAAACATATCTAATCACTTGGGATGAGGCATTAATGACAAGAAATAAAAACATAGAATCACTTCAACTTCTACTACAAGACATATGTGATAGCAAAAAACTTTTTGGTGGAAAAGTTGTTGTATTTGGACGAGACTTTCGTCAAGTATTACTTGTATTACCACGAAAGACGCAACATGAGGCAATCAATGCTAGCCTTGTCAGCTCCTACTGACGATGTCAAAAGCGGAAGCTTACACGTGGAACATTAAAAAACGACCACGTATAAACTCCCTTACAAAAGAAGTCAACTTAAAAGTCAACAAAGCATGTCCATTCACTCTAAAAAGGTCAAGTCCGCTAGTACGGCACCAACAGGACGTCACTACCAAAACCATGACACCCAAAGACTAGAGATGACGACATCTATGGTCGGGGGAAGTCGTATGAAGAAGAAAGAGACAATGCAAGTCATCAAAGTCGCCAACATGCGATACCTTCAAAAGTCTTCAACAAGCAGCATCACTAAAGTCGCCAACATACGGTACCTTCAAAAGTCTTCAACAAGCAGCATCACCAAAGTAGCCAACATACGATACCTTCAAAGGTCTTCAACAAGCAGCATCACCAAATTCATCAATGTACCGTACCTCCAAAAATCCTCGACATACGGTATCGTCATGATCATCAAACATGCAGTACAAATTCAACCGCCAGACATGTTGTATCATCTTGCACATGCGGTCACTCTCGTCATGTGAGAAGATCCAACCAAGATTTGAGCTTATCCAAAACATGTGTCGTAAGTACAACCCTCAATCTAGAGATGGCGTATCCGTACAGAAAAATCTTGGAGGAAGCTTCGTTTTGTACTGTATGATGTGATAGGTCAAATCTGTACGGTCAGAATTCACTATAGCAGAAGAGACAACACTTCCAACAGTGATGCCATATCGTAAAATCCGGAGAAGCAATCTCTAAGCCACCCCTATATCCTAGGACATGATTACTTGAATTAAAAATGATTTGTCTTCAACTATAAAAGGAGGAAGATGGCATTCATGCAATGAGAGTTTTTTGGGAGAAGAATAAAAAAATCTCTCAAGATCTTGAAAACTCAAAGGAAGTTCTTTATCATTGTCCATCAATCTAGTTCATCATTCAACCAAGTCCAAAAGGAGAGTTCTTCATCATTGTCCATCAATCTCATTCATCATTCAAGCAAACCAAAAGGGAGTTTATTCCTTTAAATGCATTGATAAATCTATTTCTCGGATTTCTTGCAAAAAGATCATCAACTTCCTCATACCGCACCTCTAACTTCGTATTGTGGAGGGTTTTCCCAAGGGACAACACTCTTGGGGTTTTCCAAGTCGTTGAGAGAAGGTCTAGGGAAGCCATCATCACCGCCAAGGAGGAGCCCGATAGATGTGGATACGGCATGTAGAGGATGGGCGCAAATCATGAAGTCCACTATCATCACCGCTGAGGAAGAGCCCGATAGATGTGGATACGGCATGTAGCGGATGGGCGCAAATCATGAAGCCCACCATCATCGCCACCAAGAGAAGAGAAATCCATGAATATCGAAGAACAACACTCGGAGGGACCCATTGAAAAGGATTAGGTGTCTAGTGGGCGCGACATGTCACCAAACTTCTGTACCGCAGCTTTCGGGATATCCACTGGCGTCGTCGGTGGGAACTTACTTCCCCGGCTAAGACGTGTCCACTGATGTTGTTTTCCTTTTCGAAGACGTCCCTTCATCATCAAGCTTAGTGGTGGAGTGTAATGGAGCATCAAGAGGACGTCGGGGATAATTATGACTCGCACCAACATCACTTCAACTTTCCCCCACCAGGACCGGCGGTACAAGCGTCTCCTGAGCAGATGGGTCCAACCACCATCTAGGAGTGTCAGGGATGAACTTTGGACCAGGCGTTGAAGTGCCCAACCATCCTAAAGATCTCGTACTGCATCAATTCATCCCGCAGCATTTCCCGGAGTTCAACCAGTTGGCCCTACAACACTTCCAAGAGTCCCCTCGGGATCACCAGTCGGTCGAGGCATATCCGTTTCAAGGATCGAATTTCCAAGCACTTGGATGGAGTACGCCCCGCCACCAACAAGGGGTATATCGTATGTTCTGGAGTATGAGCCGCAGTACGTTCATCAACCTTTTCTAGAAGGAGTACCGTATGTCCTGGAGTATGAGTCACAGTATGTTCACCAACCTTTTTCCAAGAGGAGTACCGTATGTCCTAGAGTATGACCCGCAGTACGTTCATCAGCCTTTTCCAGGAAGAGTACTGTATATCCTAGGGTATGAGCCGCAATACATTCACCAGTCTTTTCCAAGAAGGAGTACCGTATGTTCCAGATTATCTTGGATTTGAACCACGAACTGCCCCTCAACATGGTCAAGGAGGTCACCAACCCCGCCATGCTTTTCCGGACTACGGTGGGAATCAGGGAGGACATCAACCGCCACTTTTCTACAACGATGAGAGGGGGCAAGGAGGAGAAGCAACATTGATCCTCCTCAGGTGTTCCCGGTGGCCTATGGAGTCAAGGGCGGAACCCGTCGCCAACTTGCCCCCCGCCCGTACTGCATGAATCACCATGGTCACTCCTCACCGAGAAGACAAAGGTTGAACTTCTCTCAAAGCCCTGGATCAATGCAGATGTCAGAGCGACACTCCCAAATGGATGGCCTTGGCAAAGAGCCACAACATAGAGATCGTGTAACCACATGTTCAACCATCTTCTCTGAAGAGATCATGGGAGGCTAATTTCCGATCACACTTCAACAACACTAGGAAAAGGAAGAGAACCATGCAGGATCTACTCCCAGTGAGACAATATGGTGGGGAACTCCTCGGGGACTTCATCATCAAGTTCACCAGAATTGTGGCAGATATCCATGCATTTGATGCACCCATGGCAAGGCTCATCCTGATGAGCGGATTGGCCGAGAGTCGGTTCAAGGTAATCATCTACAAGAAGACCCCCACCACATATCGCAAACTCTTCAACGGAATCATGAGTGAAGACCAAGCCTATGAGGCCGTTCACAATACGCCAAGAAAGACCAGAGGCAAAAAGTGATAAAGGGAAAGGCGTGAAGAAAGAAAAACATCGCAAGACACCAAATCGAGACAAGAAGCATAGAGGGATTGATGTGCTGCTCCATCCTAAGGACGTATATCAAGTGGAAGTTTGAGAAGAACATCCCACACAACACCATATCTGGAAGCGAGAGTAAAAAAGTCATGAATGTCATCGTGGTGAACACCGCTTGCGGACAAAATCCGTCAAAGGCGTCAGCCGAATAGACGGAGGCAAGCCATTTGGACTAACCATCATACCCGACGGGATCATCCAGCGGAATGTAAGGAAAGGAGGGTGTCGCCCGAAAAGAATATCTAGAAGATTTAATCAACCTCGACATGTTGAAGTCGGAGTTCGTCAATAAAGACAATGGCGCCACGACATGGAGAACGTTGAACCCAGAATTCATCATTGAAGACAACGGTGTAGCGACGTGGAGAGTGTTGAAGCCGAAGTTCATCATTGTAGACCACAGTAAAGCCACTTGGATACCGTTCTGGATGGAATGAGCCAATGAAGATCATGGCAAGCCATCTCCAAAGGAGTCAGAGCAAAGACGTCGTTGTGTAGCATCCTGGACAATATAAATTTTATGCAAAGCATCAAAGACCGCGACAAAGCATCAACTTCGGCAACCAAATATATAGCAACATGAAGCTCGGCAAAGTGAAAGAAATATTATTCTTGAAGACTCATCCAATAAAGTACATGTAAGATTTCCTCTTAAATGCATGAGAAAGATGCAACTCTATATGTCTAAACCCCAAAATGTGAAAACGGTGTCCAAGCACAAGTAGTGAGATCCATGATGCCCAAAGGATCATGTTGTTGTCGGTGAGATCCATCGGCCCTTGAGGCTGGTGTTGCCATCGTCATCTCGTAAACGAGATCCATGATGCCGAAAGGATCATGTTGTCGTCGGTGAGATCCATCGACCCTTGAGGTTAGTGTTGCCATCGTCATCCCGTAAGCGAGATCCATGATGCCAAAAGGATCACGTTGCCGTCAGTGAGATCCATCGGCCCTTGAGGCTGGTGTTGCCATCGTCAGTCCGTAGAGATCGTGTTGTCACCTCACAGTAGCTCTCTTCTCTTAAAAAGAAAGGAGGATGAAATGTGTCTCGCAAATCAATCAAATAGTACAAACAAAGTGAGCCCGCAGAAATGGAGTACATGATAAAAGAGCATCAAACAACATCTATACAAGAAAAGAGAGTTATATTATGCTGGCAACGATCAACAAAGAGAGGTTCGACATTACAAAAGGTTGCCCTTATGGGGGGACAACACCGCCATAAAGCATTGTTTAAACCAAGAGACCGAAGGAAACACAACAACAAAGTTCAATATCAAGATACACTACAACATCAAAAGGAACAACAACCAAAATACAATGTGCAAGCCCAAACTAGCAAGGAGTCCCGCGAGCAAGAGTCCACGAACCAGCAGAACCCCCCAGCATCACGACCAACGGAACCCCCCACGTCGCCCCTGGGGGCCTGAGTCACCTCCATTTCGTCAGGATTCATCCCGTCTCCAAGACGCTGGAGCAGATCGTCAAGCTCACTGGAAGTTTACGACACGTACTCGTCCACACGAGGAGGGCTAAAGCCGCAGTAGTCGTCGTAATCTAGAGAAAAGGACTTACCAAGGTTCGGATCCTCTTTTATCTTGAGCGCATACTGACGGGCTCCAATATCCATCCCCCTACGCAGCCAAGGTATGGTCTCATGAGCTAAGCGCAAGTCCATCCAAACGGAGTCCTTGTACTCCTTCACCGCATCAGCCTTGATCTTGCCAACATCACCACGATCAACAACCTCCTTCTCCAAGTATGCAGTCACCCTCGAGAGTGTCTTCCTTTCATTCCTTTTCGACAACAATGACTTACGTTCCTTTTCAAGAGATTCGAGCAAAGACCTCTTCTCAGCCGCCCAGCCTTGCCGCTCGCCTTCAAAAAAATTTGCAAGGTCCGCCTTCGCTTCAATGACTTGATCAAGCTCCTTCACAACGAGGTCTCTCTCAGAAAGGATGTGGTCCTTAGCAGCCATCATCTCGCCTTTCTCATTTTCAAGACAAGCATACCGCTTCTTAAGGGTCGCCAACTCCTCCTCGACCAGCTGATGAGCCGCCATCAAGGATTCAATCTCGGCACGATATAGAGGTGGAACGACATCACGTTGAAGACGGGACCTCATATCCTTTAGCCACAGAAAATGCTACACGAAATTCACCAAAAATAATGAGGACAAATAAAGAAGACAACATGCGGTCTGCCAACGAAAACCAAAAGAGAAGAGTGGCGCGTAAGATGTGGTCGATAGAAGAAATGTAATAGGTGGCGGAAGTGCCTCGATACCGCACCATTCTTTTTATAAATCAAGTTGACTTATACCAGGAATTTTCTGATTTTCTACTTCATGGAGTGACTGCGAACCCCATAAAGTATGAGGTTGTCCAACGATGTGAAAGCGGAAGCTTACACGTGAAACATTCAAATAACGGCCACGTGTAGACCCCCTTACAAAAGAAGTCAACTTAAAAGTCAACAAAGCATGGCCATTTACTCTAAAAAGGTCAAGTCCACTAGTACGGCACCAACAAGACGTCACTACCAAAACCATGACACACAAAGACTAGAGATGACGACATCTATGGTTGGGGGAAATCGTATGAAGAAAGAAACAATGCAAGTCATCAAAGTCGCCAACATGCGGTACCTTAAAAATTCTTCAACAAGCAGTATCACCAAAGTCGCCAACATATGGTACCTTCAAAGGTCTTCAACAAGCAGCATCACCAAAGTCATCAACGTATTGTACCTCCAAAAATCCTTGACATACGGTATCTCCATGATCATCAAACATACAGTACAAATTCAACCACCAGACATGTTGTATCATCTTGCACATGCGGTCACTCTTGTCACGTGAGAAGATCCAACCAAGATTTGAGCTTATCCAAAACATGTGCCGCAAGTAAAACCCTCAATCTAGAGATGGCGTATCCGTACAGAAAAATCTCGGAGGAAGCTTCGTTTTGTACAGTATGATGTGATAGGTCAAATCCGTACAATCAGAATTCATTGTAGCAGAAGAGACAGCACTTACAATAGTGATGTCGTACCGTAAAATCCGGAGAAGCAATCTCTAGGCCATCCCCCTATATTCTAGGGCATGATTACTTGAATTAAAAATGATTTGTCTTCAGTTATAAAAAGAAGGAAGAGGGCATTCATGGAATGAGAGTTTTTTGGGAGAAGAATAAAAAAAGCTCTAGAAGGACTCTTGTGGGAGATCTTGAAAACTCAAAGGAATTTCTTCATCATTGTCCATCAATCTCATTCATCATTCAAGCAAACCAAAAGGGAGTTTATTCCTTTAAACGCATTGATAAATCTATTTCTCGGATTTCTTGCAAAAAGATCGTCAACTTCCTCATACTGCACCTCTAACTTCGTGACTGTGGAGGGTCTTCCCAAGGGACAACACCATTGGGGTTTTTCAGGTCATTGAGAGAAGGTCCAGGGAAGCCATCATAAGCTCCAAGGAGGAGCCCGATAGATGTCCAGTGATATTGCTTCACAATATAGATCCATCTTATGGCCTGTGCAATGGCATAAGACTCATTAGTAAAAGGTTTTTGGAGCATGTTATACAATGCGAGATTAGTACAAGTTATTACAAAGGTCAACAGATATTTCTACCAAGAATAACCTTGAAACCGCCATCAAGTACAAAATACCCATTCAACTTTCAGAGAAAGCAATTTCCTATAAAATTATGTTTCGCCATGACAATTAATAAAGCACAAGGACAAACTTTAGACAAAGTTATAATATATTTACAACAACCTCGATTTTCATACGGACAACTATATGTTGCATTATCAAGGAGCGGAAAGAAGTTGATGTCAAAGTGTTGATAAAGACCTCACAACAACAAAATAATCAACCATTTCTGATTCAGAACATAGTTTCGTTTAAAACACTAAGAAAAACTGAAATCATTTAATTAAAGCGAGACACTACAAGGATGAGAAGGGTATGTGAAATGAAGTGACATATTAACCTTTTCCTAGCAAGCTTAATACATATATATGATGAGTTCTTCAATATCTACGCAAGGAACAATAGTGTTTTCATTTGTAGTATGCCCTTCTGTAGAAACAAATTACTACGTGTAGCTGCTTAGTTCTTTGTTGAGAGAAAGATGAGATGCAAAGGGTTAATAAAGTTTTCCTCATTCCTTTTCAAATATATACAAGTGTTCTCAAACTTGAAATATTATGTTTGTCGTATGGTCGATCGACAGGTTGGTGCACTTTAATTGTGTTCTCTTATGTTCTATTTACTTCTCCATTGTGGCTATCAAAATAAATAGACTCGTGGCTTCCTCCTTTTGCAACGTCATAAAAAAAATATCAATGCCATAACATCATTCTCGACTTTCTTTATTGAGCTAACCACTCTAACTTGGATTTCACACCATTTATTGCTCTAATAAGTTCATTGAAATACATCAATTTATCTCTAACATGATATAAGTAGTACATGGAAGTAGTAAATGAAGGTTATCATGTTTCATATATTATTCCTTGTTTCTAGCTCTACCTTTGCTTATCCAAATAAGGGAATTTATCAATTTTTAAATGTAGTACGCTCCACCTTTTATTTGTTGTTAGTCTCATTAGGTTTTAGTTAGAGGTTTTTTCGCCAAACCACCCCTTATTTGGCCGATATTGTGTGGAACCACCCTTTATATCGACTTTTACTTAAAACCACCCAAATGTCTTCCTCCGTTAACACAAAGCCACCATTTTGCCTCCTCTGTTAGGTTGTCCGTTAAATTATATGAAATTACCCTTTTGCCTCCATTTTTTAAAAAAAAATAAGGATAAAATTGTCCTTTGCTGGCTTGAGAAATTGACCACGAGATTTTGACCACGAGATACAAAATGGTATAATGAGGCTGGTTGAAACGATGTTCTGGCTTGTGTTAGGAGAATTCGAAGAAGGCGATTTCGAAGAGGGAGAAGGCGATTTTGAAGAAGGCGAAGGAGAATTCGAAGAAGGCGAAGGAGAATTCGAAGAAGGCAAAGGAGGAGAACCACAAATTGGGGCTTTAGGGTTTACAGAAGAAGAAAGCTTCAATTGAAGAAAGCAATCGAGGTACTTATGAAATTCTCAAATTTTTAGGGCTTTTGAGTTTTGATGCTTGATTATACAAGTTATCAGTGTGCTAATTAGAAGCATATACTGTAGATAAATTTTTAGGGCTTTTGAGTTTTGATGCTTGTCTGTATCCATTTTTGGGGGCTTTAGAGTTTTGGTTGCATCAGAGCAATATTTTTGGACAATTGATCTTGCAGGAAATGTGTTTATTGCATAGTTTGTCTTGATAACAAAGCATGGATAAATCTTGCAGGAAATGTCTTGTGATTCTTCTGTTTCATACAATGGTGGCATAGTTTGTCTGTGTAAAGAAAGGGCAAGGATGTTCACTGCCTATACTGAGATGAACTATGGAGGGAGGTTTCTAGGCTGCTCATTCTATACACCAAATGGAGCAAAAGGTTGTGGTTTTTTTCACTGGATTGATGATCCATTTGATCCAAGGGCAGCAAGCATAATTAGGAGATCATTCAATCAAAAGAAAGAATTGGAAAGAAAGAGCTCAAAGCTGGAAGAGGCATTGAAGACCAAAGAAGAAGATTTTGTAAAATTTGTGGCTAGGTCTAGGATGGAGATGATTGTTGTTGTGGTGTTATTTGTATTTGCTATGTTGTCTATGAATGGTATAATTTTCTAGAGGTTGTAACAGCTTGGCTTAACAATGTTATTCTGATGTCAGACTTTAGTTAAACAATGTTATTGTAGTATTTGATGTTATTGTAGTATTTGACACATTTCAATGTTGTAATGAGTTATATTGCCTTGTCTGTTGCAAACCAGAAGCCATAAAAACCTGCACAAAGTTTCAAACCTGCACAGTAGGGAAGTTACAGCCTGTAACAAGGACATTTCAATGACAAAAGTTGAAGCATGTAACAAGGATGCAATAGCCATAAACTGTCATATATATTCATGTGTTCTCACACATAAAACACCGTCTCATAAGCTGTCACACACAGCTAAACCACTAATAGCCATAAACTGTCAAACATACTTTCATAAACACATAAACTCATACAGATAAACTGTCATACATATTCATACACCAATATGACACAGTCATAATCCAAAACAGAGAAAAAGGTAAAATGTTGAGATTGAGAGATGGTTTAGCACTGCTTGTCATAATCCAAAGCATCTTGGTCCTTGATTTTCCTTATTTTTTCTTAGCACTGCTTGATCTGGTTGACCTTGTGGATACAGAATTCCTTGCTTTTTGGATCGGGTACTTCTTGGAGCTTGTAGGCCTGAGATTGAGAGGTACATTTCTTCTGGCATTTGAGGCAGGATTAACCTGCACAAATTTCAAAAAAAAAGTTAGAACACTTGAAAACTTCTGGCACTTGTGGTGACTGAAATATCATAAAATATCAAGAATACTTGAAAACTTACAACACTTGAAGCCTGTGAAGCTTGTGTGACAAGCACATTCTCATCAACTTGATTTATACTGTGGGCAATCATTGAGTCCTACCATAACATGTCAAAACACATAAGTTATACTTCCAGAATATTTTCATGTGCAATACAGATAAATTAAGAAAGTGAAAAGGACACTCACCACATCAAAATCTGCTTCAGTTGCAATTTGTACATTGTCATCACCTTGTGGTTCAGCAATTGCCATGTGCACATTGTCATCAAGTTGTGGTTCACCAGTTGTAATTGTCCTCACCTATTCATGGCAAAGACAAAATGTTAACAACAACAACAGAAATTACCCTTGTAAAATAAAATGTATTCCTTAAGCATACCTGTTTCCTCACATATTTCCTCTTCTTAGGTTGGACTGGCATGGTTTTTTTACTTGGTGGCCTTCCACCTTTCTTGGGCTGACTTGGTGCTTGTGTGGTCTTAGTAGGATTTTTGCAGGACTTCCTAGTATGCCCTTCTTCTCCACAGTTTCCATATTTGTTGTTGCCAGCCCTTATTCTTGTCTTTTTGCTAGATTCTCCTTCTCCAGGTTCCTTTCTTCTGGCATGCTTTTTTGGTCTTCCAGGTTGAATAACCAACTTAGGTGGTAAAAGTGTTGGTTGTCCTATTTTTTCCCATTGATCCTTGCCAGGCATAACTGAAATATCAAGACTGTAGGATCTCAAGTATTTCTCCTTGGTATAGCACTGATGTACAAAATCCTCAACCTTGAGCCTTCTCTTCAGAATGCAGCATATTGCATGAGTGCATGGCACTCCAGTCAGATTCCAGACATTACACCCACATCTCCATGCCTTCAGATTCACTACATAAGTTTTCCCAGCACAATCCACCTCATATCTATCTCCATCTCCAAAGCACTTGCACTTGCACAAACTGTCTACCCTTCTATTATTTATTTTCTTTGTGACCTCAGGAGTTAGTATGCCCTGGTGAGCTCTCATCTTATTCCTTTTGCTCACAAACATCTTCATCAGTTTCCTCCTTATCCACTCACACATAGATAGAATGGGCTTCTCCCTGGCCTCTAATATACAACTGTTGAATGACTCACAAGCATTGTTTAGGAGCATGTCAGACTTGGTATAGTACTTGAATCCATGCAGGGACCATTTGGTGGGATCTTTCTTCATGAGCCAGTCATAAGCATCTTGGTTCATTGACTTTATCAACTCCATGGCATCATCAAAATCAGTTTTAGTTGCAGCCCTTGCTGCTGCCCATACAGCATCCTTGTATGACTGGCCAGACCATTGCTTCTTGAAATTATTATGCATGTGTCTAACACAATGCCTCACATCAGCTTGAGGAGCAACTTGATCCAATGCTTCAATCAAACCCTACATTAAAAGAGCAGAATTTAATATAATTTAGAATGAGAAAACATAAGAAAACATATTTTAAACCAAATAGTCAAATTTACCTTGCATCTGTCTGACATGAATGTTAATGGCTGACCTCCAATGTCTTGAAGCAAACACTCTAAGAACCAACACCAGGTTTCCTTAGTTTCTAACTCAACAACTGCAAAAGCTATTGGAAATATGTTTTCATTTCCATCTTGTCCAACTGCAGCAAACACCTGACCACTGTATGCCCCTTTCAAATGGCATGCATCAAGTCCTACAATTGGCTTGAATCCTTCAATAAACCCTTGCTTACATGCCTTGAGACACACATACATCCTCTGAAAAAGAGGCTTCTCTGGATCCTCTTGTTTGACATAAATTAAACTCCCCTCATTCCACTTCATTATAGTAACTGCATAATCTCTCACCCTAGCATATTGTTCTGGAGCATACCCTTGTGTCATGTACATAGC
Source organism: Rheum nobile (assembly GCA_027886185.1). Taxonomy (NCBI): domain Eukaryota; kingdom Viridiplantae; phylum Streptophyta; class Magnoliopsida; order Caryophyllales; family Polygonaceae; genus Rheum; species Rheum nobile. Next base: position 1,876,356 of record WOAB01000618.1, on the reverse strand, counting down.
CCTCATCCTAGCCCTCCAAGCTTGGACATAGGAGATATCAACACTGTGTTCTCTTCTAACTGTTTGGATGAAGCTCTTGATCCTCCAATGTGGATCATCCCTATAATGCTCCAAATATCTCTCAGCTAACCACATTGAACTCACCTTTGTGTTCTTATCCCGCCATCTACACTGATGTTCTGGATTGAAACTTTTAAGCTGGAAACTACCATCTTCACCCATCCTTCTTGCAGTTGCCTTAAAGCCACACAAACTTTCCTTACAACTACACTGTTTCCTGCCGTGTTGAAGGGGACAAGGACACTTGTTCATACAATAAGCAGAGACCTTTTTCTTATCATTGTGCAAATAATAGAAGTCAAATCCAGATTCTACTGCAAATTGCTTCAAGGCTTGTCTGAATATCTCATTTGATGCAAATCTCATTCCAACCTTGAAACATATTTTATTCTTGAAATCTACTAAAGGGTTGAATTCAAGATACCTTAAACCCTTCTTAGATTCATCTGATCCACTGAAACTCCTGTAATCATCAGATTCAACTCTTATGTCAAACACATCATCTATGTTTGGATCACCATCCTCCATCTCCAAGTTTTCATCAATGACATCTTTGTCAACATGCTTCTCAAATTCAGCATCATCATCATCTGAGGACTCACCAAAAACTGCTGCAGGAGGCACTATTTCTTCATCATCTGAAGAATCTGTGTCAGAACCCAAGATATCTCCACTCTCATCATCTGAATCAACATCTATCTCACCAAGTTCTTCCAGCAATTCACCTTCACTACTATCATCATCAAGTACATCCTCTTTTTCCTTAAGATGAAGATTAGAAGAGATTGTGGAAGGTGTTGTAGTTCTGCTGGAAACCCTAGGGCTGGCTTTAGTTTTTGGCACATATTTCAGCTGAGATGGGCCTGCAGATATGGGCTTTGGCAGTATCAAATATGGGCCTCCCTGAATTGGGCTTGCCACATTGGCCATACCTAATAAGACGAAGGGATGTCTTCATTTCCAACAACAACATACACATCCAATGTGTTTTCAATTCCTCAAGAAGCACAAAATTCAACTACATCTCTATCCTCCTTAATCTGTCTTAAACCTTGTGACAGTGTCTTTCCAGACAAACAATACCAAAGCTCACTCACATTTGTCACCTCCACATCCTCCTTTAGAAATGTTTCTAACTCCATCTTAGAAATCAAATCTGGGTCAACATTTTTCTTATAGTACACTAATTTTCTCTTATATGAGAGTCTATTAGTGACACTATTGGTAGCCAGATAAAACTTGCCATCATACAGAAACTTCAAGGTGACACTCATCTGTTACATATATTAAGGAATGCACATAATTCAACAAGAAGCAATTAAATAAGGCTAATACCAATAGAAATCACAGCCAAATAGAAAAGGTATGCAACCAAGAGAAAAAAACAAGAAAGCTCACATCCATATTTGTCAGTCAACCACACTTATCAGCAAAAAAAAAGCAAAAAAGATGCTCACAGTGGCCATGACAAATCATATTCAATACACAATGGGACCACCAACACTATTTCACAAAAATCACAGCCAAATAATACTCTGTAAAGCTTCTAACAGCCATTCAACTACAACTATGCATAAATATGCAATGAATACACATTCCATTTACAGTAAAAAATTCAATTAAGCTTCTCAGAAGAGGGAAACACAGATAACAATAAGCAACTTCATCAATTCCCAACCCCTAAATACTCAAACATCATCATATTTAGTCGAATTAGAAACAGTATCTTTTTGTTGCAAAGTTCTTCGAGTTCTTCCCTTGAAATAGTCGAATCCTTTCCCAGAATCACTATCGTCTTCCTCGCAATCCCTTTGCAAAACCCTAAACCTTCAATTCGTGATTCCTTTCGCGCAGTCGAATCCTAGCCCAGAATCACTATCGTCTTCCTCGCAATCAACTTCCTTTAGTGGGAATCGAAGTCGCAAAGCAAAATCCCCAATTTCAAATGTCTGTGAAAAGCCCTAATCCCAAATTCGCAACTTCTGAATCACCTTTGAGCTTCATTTTGTATCTCGTGGTCAAAATCTCGTGGTCAATTTCTCAAGCCAGCAAAGGACAATTTTATCCTTAATTTTTTTTTTAAATGGGGGCAAAAGGGTAATTTCATATAATTTAACGGACAACCTAACAGAGGAGGCAAAATGGTGGCTTTGTGTTAACGGAGGAAGACATTTGGGTGGTTTTAAGTAAAAGTCGATATAAAGGGTGGTTCCACATAATATCTGCCAAATAAGGGGTGGTTTGGCGAAAAAACCTCTTTTAGTTAACCTTTTTTGTATGCCAATTGTGTATGTACACCTCCTTCTCATGGCCTAATAAAAAGCCCATCAAATATGTACCATGTTCAAATGAATCCAAAGCATAGTACATGTATAACTATAAACATATAATAATGACAATAACAATAATAAAAACTCTGCATATAGTACAAACAACCTCATTTACTACATCCATAAACGTAGCAAATAAAAAAATCAATGAAATCATTGATGAAATTCGACAAAAAACCGATCGCTTGCAGTTTATAGAATTACTGGTTTCTTGGTGGGAAATCTGGTTCTATAGAAACCAACAAAGCTTTGGAGGCCCAAATAATAATACCAAACACATTAAGGATGTTCCGATTTATATCAAACAACAAATTGAGAACTGGAATAAGACGAAAACCTGGAATCCTGACTGCCTAGCAGATGATAGACCTAAACCTCATAGAATAAATAACTTCAGACGACCAATAAAAAAAATGGAAAAAACCTCCAGATAAAATTATTAAAATCAATACTGATGGATCAACAAAAACGAATGGTGAATCTAGCTTTGCTACATTTTCCGGAACAACAAAGATGAACCTATTTTTATCTTCGGGGATAAATGTGGTACCTCAACCCCATTAAAAACAGAAACGCTTACGGTAAGAAATGCTCTGGTAAAGGCCTATGAATTAGGCATTACCGACATTACTGACATTCAGCTTGAATGCGATAACCTGACCGTTGTGAATGTCCTAAACCAAATCTGGCATTGTCCATGGGATATTGAAATGATTATTTCTGATATCCTGTGTGTTTTACAACTTTTCTCTTCAGTGCAGATTTCTCATGTCTTCCGGGATACAAATGTGGTGGCCGACTTCATCGCTAAGGAGGTCCAACTTAGTTCCTTGGAAGATATTCGAACTAGTTTAGAATTTGTAATTCTCATCCGAAAGGATGCTATAGACTGAGAAACCGGCTCTTCTGTGGTTTCCAGTATAATTCTTACTTAATCAAAAAAAAAAATCATTTACTACACCATCTCACATCACATGTTTGTTTCCCTATTTACACCCACGTACCTCCCCCACCAGACCTACCCCTTCTACACATGTAACTCCACCCTCCTCCCTCATCCATATCTCCAACATGCAGTAATCTAAAACTTTGCATATAGTACAAACAACCGCATTTAGTTTAGATAGCTTATCTTGTCCAATGTACTCATCTCCCTTCGTCTATATTTATGCATATAGCTCCATCAACTATCAAAACACCCTCCTTTGTTGAATGATGATTCCATATAAGGTAAGTCTTGTTCAGAAGTTTTACGTGTTTATAAATGCACTATATCTTCATTTTTTATATAAGAACTAAATTTGCAGGACGCGGCAAAATGTGACAGACTTCTTGGAAACATGAAACACGGAGATAATTGGAACTGAATTTGGATTTTTAGGATCTTTATACAAAGCAACAATCATTTCGTACGAACACTTTGGTTATTTTAAAGTTCATTACAAGAAACTACTTATGAAGAATGGAAGAGCACCATTACAAGAAGTGGTCTCTATCTGCAAGCTTCGATCACCACCACCACCTACATCTCATATTGACGTTTGGGCCAATGACGGATGGTGGACCGGGAAAATTATAAATCGACGCTACGACCTCAACATGTACCAAGTCTTCGTCGACCTAACAAAATATGTACTCGATGTCAACCACTCAGACATACTCCTACATTAAAACTGGTTCAACCACCGCTACAACTACTACCACCTCTAAAGGACACAACAACACATAAACTTCATATGAGCTAACACTTCAAAGGCAACTGGAAGCGCTATGAACAAAACAAATATTGCTTGATGAAGTTTTGAGTACTAATATTTCATAGTGAAAATTATGTATAATATTACAATATGTAAGCAACTCTTAATATTGTAGAATATCGTAAATTACCTTTTGTAATATAAACAATAAATATATATTTCTTGTAAAATACAATATGAAAAACAATATATATTACCAATATTAAATATAATAATTGCCTATTTATTAATGAAAGACAATGCCCCGGGCCTCCCCTAGTAATTCTAAAGAAGAAGAGTCTCCATGTTCATGAGATCTGCAAGAACATGATTCGGTACCATGCACGGACGGTATTGGTGCAGAGAGTTAATTTTAGTTATCGATGACGCTTTACCTACCAATTAAGATAAAATTAATGTAACAATTGCTTGATGAACAAAGTCGTTTCCTTCACTTCACTATAGGACATTCGGTTAATGTAATTCATGGGACAAATTTTGTTCGGTTAATATTGGACATTAAAACGTCAATTAATTGTCACATTATTTAATAGGTAGGTCAACTATCCTTGGCAATTATCTCTTCATTGTCTTATACCTCTTTCGACTTTCGTGGAGCAAAGTATGTAGCATTTTGTTCCAACTATTTATGGCTTCTGTAGTCTAAGAAAAAACTATTTATGGCTTCAGCTCGTGAATTCATCTTACCCTTAAACATCCAAACTTAATCCACAATAGTTTTTATTCAACTCAATAGATTAATGTGGTAGAGCTAAATCACCCAACCCAACCGCCAGTTCAGTTCCCACTAAATCATGTCAAATGCAGTGTAAACTAAAACGAGCTCTCAGGTGGTTGGCTAAATGGCTAACAACCTACATCTCAATTGTGCATCATGAACAGACTCAACAAATTAATCCATTGGGGCTGTGCATTGAGGAAGGTCTGACAAGTTCATAAACTAAATGCCAACTAAAACAGTCAGTTTAAATACAACCCTTATTTTTTGCAGAGGGAGCAAATAGCCAAATTGAGAAGGCGGGAGATCAGTTAAGGTTTGCCTGATCTGAGTCGCTAAGAATCAAAGGCAGAAGAAGCGCAGATTTACAGCCGAGGTAAGAAAAAACTATACAATCGACAGCCATGAATCGGAATCTTGTCCGACACTAGAACTCCGGTTTGATCTGCGTGTCTTTGTTGAGGTGTATGGTGGACGGAAATCCATGGGATGTGGCTAAGCAGACTGCAGAGTGACCTCTCCAGCAGCCTTGTCGTCGTATTCAGCACAAGCTTCGGGAGTGTCTTCTTCACTCGGAGGAACCAGCTGCCAAAACAGGGGCAAGTATTTGTCCCAGTCTTTCAGGATTGCAGCTCCCTTGTCACTCCCGGTTTTTTCCTTCAGGAAGAAAGTGTATACATGTTATAAGATTAGCTACATTTCAGCCAGAGAAACAGTGATGACTTTTTAGGTATACTATTGCTAATTTAGTCATTTCTAAAAAGATTGTTGCCCAAGGGGTTTCTGAAATCAAAATGGTGAAGATAAAGTTTAGACTAGAAGATGAGGTTGATGAGGCAGGGGTAAGTTTTAATATTAGAAGAGTCAAGGAAAGGTCTATTCTTTTGAAAGGATGACCGGTTATTTTAAACACAATCTGGAATGATCTGATGTCAGAAAGAGAACTTGTTAGATACAAGCCTCCAGACTCAAGAGCATTGCCGAAGGATCCAATAAGTTGACGCTAAAATAATGATAGCAACATGAACTTGGACAGCTTCAAACAACAGCAAGTGCCTTGTCGGGGGAAAAAATATGCAGTAACCTAATGCAAGCAATAACAAGTCACTCATTCACATTTTCTGATGCATTTTTTCTCCAACGGGTGTTAGTCAAGTCGTGCAGAGTACTTACCACATGAGCTTCAATAAGGCCCTTGAGCTGCATTTGCCCTACCCGAGCTGTCACTCTCTGAATTTTCACAATCTCCTTGTTTACCTATTTCAGTTATTCAAATAAACTTGTTTGTTGTTAATGGAGATTAGCATAAAAGTAGAGGAAACAGATTTCAGTTTAAGCTTTTTTACAAAACTAAAAAAACAAACTATTGAAAATACCTTTTCAAGATTTCTATGTTTAAGTCGGCAGGTATAATGTGAAGCTGATTATCATGAAGTTGTAATAATTTTGAAGTTATTACTTTATATATAAAAATGATAATAACTCGATAGAACTAAAACTCAAAACACACAGCACTACCAAGCAAGCAAATTTGTATTATTTCCATTTTATTGGACATTGTGATGTTAATGCTTTTAATTGTGTCAAAGAAAAATTGCTCGACTAGTGCCTGTGACCATAGACCTTATATTACAAAATAGTTCATTTTCAATTTATTGGACATAGTGATATTACTACGAGCGACAGACAGACCACCATCCTGCTTTATCATTTACAGAATGTATCAACAACAAAGAATAGGAAGAATCTGTAGTGCAAAACGAACCTTAGGCAGGAGGGTATCATCTTCATCAAGCATATAGGATAAACCTCCTGTCATACCAGCTGCAACATTTCTACCAACCCTGTCAAACAGAAAATCAAAATCTGAGAACCTGAAATCCCCCCATTTTGTCCAGCCAATGCGAAGTATCAGGATAGTACTTACTTTCCAAGGACTACAACACAACCACCAGTCATATATTCGCAACAGTGGTCACCAGAACCTTCGACTACTGCCTCTGCAAGCGAGTTTCTGACAGCAAAACGCTCTCCAGCTTTCCCTCTAATGAAAATTTGGCCTCCAGTGGCTCCATATAAGCAAGTATTTCCAACAATCGTAGCATTCTCGGGGCAGAAACCGGTAGTTTCAACAGGAGTCACAACAAGTTCACCTCCAGCCATACCCTGTCAAAGAAAATAAATGGAAGAAGTGAGGTAATTGCTTACAACCAAAGAATTGATTACAGGAGAGCAGTTCCGTAACTTGTAAGATCATATGACTAGAAATAAATACTCTTTAATGAGAAGATAACAATCAAAAACAGAGAGGTAACATAGTATAGCAACAAACTTCTTATGTGACTTTCATAGCAAGTCTTGAAGCAAACATGGGTAATGTTGTAATGAACTGAAAATTCTTCTGTCACATAACAGAGAACTCTAATATTGAAATTCTTTTATCTTGGCATCTATATATCTCTTTTTTCAGCTAATTCTTGACCTTCATTTCTTTTTTAGAAACATCATAAGATAAAGCTCTATATGATTACATGAATTGGGAAAGAGTGAAGGAAAAGAAATACTTCGTACATAATAAGCTTGAGTTTTCAAAGACTAGACAGCCAAATACATTATCATAGAGGTACAGCTTAGATTCCTCCAGGAAAAACATGTCAAACACCTTCCATCATCTTCCTCAAGTGAAGGTGAAAGATTCAAGGACTTTGATAAAAGAAGGCAGAAAAACTTTATAAATCCACTCGGGAACTGAACTTAGATCTGAATAGAACTGTTCAAGCAATTAGCAATTAGCAATTAATACCTTTCCCACGTAATCATTAGCTTCTCCTATAAGACGGATATTCATTCCAGGAGTCAGAAAACATGCAAAAGATTGTCCAGCACTTCCTCTAAACCTGAAAACGGACGGAAGGTTTTATAAATCCATTCTACAATCAAGTTCCAGAGAATTTAGAAAGCTATATATCTGACAATAATTATCTTACGTTATATTCAACTGCCCAGCAAATCCAGTGTCACCATACTTCTTTGCTATAACTCCTGATACACGTCCGCATACAGCGCGGTCAGTGTTAAATATCTGTATAGTTTTGTTCACTACCTTTTCATTCTCGATTGCATCTACAATCTGCACAAGTGAAGAAGACAAGTTGGTCTCCAATTCCAGGTAAAACACAGTTCAGAAAATAACATATGATAGCACTATAGCAGAAGCTAGACGAGGTTATATTACATAAAGCTAAAACCAAGAGCAAACCCACAATTTAATGTTTACAGACGCAAGATAATATGTCCACGCCATGTTGACATTATAGTTTCTGAGAAGAAATGTTTCACAGGACTATATCCTATTCCACGGGTCAGGGTGCTTCATATTAAGCAGAAAGAAAAGAGTTGTGTTTTTGTGTGTTTCCAAATAGCCAGTTTACATTTATCTTATATCAGCAACCAATATTCACTACTCCTCATCTATTTTAAAGGGTAAAAAGTAGTAAGCGCACTAAAAAAATGCAAAAAAATAAATATAAAAATACTTGCCATCAATAGATTTTTTTTGTTATCTGGTGAATGAAGAAGCATGTGAAAGATTACTTGACATCAAGATGAATAGTCTTTGTTCTGAGAGTAAATCAACCGTTTACATCAAATAGTTACCTCTGGATCTAAAAGCAATCTATCATCCAGTACAGGTCCATTGGTATGTACATCCTGGTTCCTGATAGCAGTGCTGCTCATACTTGGCAAACCAACATTCTAGGGACAAAAATGCATAGGCAGTAGAGGAATTAGACCAAGGAACAAAGGTCATATACAGCAATTATACTCTGGGAAAAAAAATCAGACATACCGATAAGATATAGCTCAGATCAAGATGTTGAGTTTTCACCAATGAGATATCTCTTGGTCTAAGTAAATCTGTTCTTCCAATTATATCATCCAGCTTCTCGTATCCCAATTGTGCCAATATACCTCTGACCTGAGAAAAATCAGAAAATTATACCCGAATGATGGACAGAAAGGTGTAGCTCAAGCACATGGCCTATTAGGGCAACTGAATACATATCCATATAATGTTGAGTTTACCTACTATATCAAGAAGTTGAGAATGAAACAATGAAGTGTGGATGTTTAAAACAACAGGATAATAATTACCTCCTCACCAACATACAAGAAGTAGTTGACAAGATCACCTGGCACACCAGGAAAGCGGGCTCGCAATTCTTCTCTCTAACATATTGTTTTTAAAAAAAAACGTAAGATATAGATTCGGTAGTGGAGTATGAATAATTATTTATCAGAAAGAATAGTTTTCTATACCTGGCTTGCAACACCAACAGGGCAATTATTTGTATGGCAAATGCGAGCCATAACACATCCAGTAGCAATCATTGCCAATGAACCAAAACCAAATTCATCAGCACCCATTGCTGCAGCCATTAGGACATCCACTCCACTTTTAAAACCACCATCAACCCTGAGAATAACCCTTTCCCTAAGTCCATTTTCAATCAGGGTCTGCAAAGTAGAGTGTCACTTCATTGAGTAGCAAGTTCTGCAGTTAACATAACAAGAGAAAAACTGGCAGATAACAAGAATGCAATTCAGACCTGGTGAGTCTCTGTCACTCCGAGTTCCCAAGGACCACCAGCATGCTTAATTGAACTTACAGGGCTGGCTCCAGTTCCTCCATCATGCCCGGATATCTACAAAAACACAAGGGAATAAAGTTTACATTACAATATCAGATAGAATCCGGAAATCTGAAGAAGGTTATCCATGCCTCAACAATCAAGACAACAGAAAAACGATTAGAGTTCTACAAGTAATATGGAGCACTGATAAGGTTTGATTTATATAATATAACAAGGTATAAAAAATTCCAGCGTGTCTTCGTCCAAACAGGAACGAACATGAATAAATTGCTTCTGCTACAAACGTAATAGCCAATGATAGAAGAACATCAGAGGTACTCCCAGTCAGTAAGAATCTTCTCTCCTTGTGTATCCTTTCCCGGTATATAAATCGTTGAAAATAAAATAAAAGTTTGAACGATAAAGCAAAAGGAAAAAGAAACATTAAAAAAATCACGTGGACATTTTGTACCTGAATAATATCAGCATTACCCTTTGCTACACCAGAGGCGACTGTTCCAATTCCAGCTTCTGCTACCAGCTTCACCGAGACTTTAGCCTTTGGATTGATCTGTATAATGCAGACAAGATAATTGCATGTTTGAACTAAATCATTGATTAGGCCTCATATAAGAGATGACTCTTAAAATATCTTTTACCTGATGAAGGTCAAAAATTAATTGAGCAAGATCCTCAATAGAGTAAATATCATGGTGTGGAGGAGGAGAAATAAGCGGAACCCCGGGTTTCGAATTCCTTAGTCTTGCAATATATGCACTAACTTTTTTCCCAGGCAACTGCCCCCCTTCACCAGGCTTGGCACCTTGCGCAACTTTAATTTCTAGTTGATCGGCATTGACCAAAAACGTTGGAGTCACACCAAAACGTCCAGAGGCAACCTGAAAATTGCAACAGCCATTGTGATCATGTCTCCAACCAAGCAAGTGAAAAGACAGCCGGGCACAAAATTGATCATGATTAGGGATACCAAATTGCCAATTACTTGCACTACCTATTTTTTAACAAATGTAGTTACAATTAAACCGTCAAAACAAGACTTCTTGAATTGACCTAGAATTACACGGCATAATACCATTAAGAATAGATATTGATATTTTAATGAACACCTCTGAATATGCACAACTGACCTGCTTAATAGCACTAGTTGCAGTATCTCCATTTTGGAGACCTTTTAAATGTGGCAGAGTTGGAGAGTACCCATCAACAACATCAGTAAGTGGACGCCATCTAACTGGATCCTATAAAAATGGACAGATAAACCTAATTCTCAGAGGACAGGATCAATGGGAACAGATAAGCTCAAATTTTATTCAAATAAAAGCAGATACATACCTCACCACCTTCTCCAGAATTAGATTTCCCTCCTATTCTATTCATGGCAATGGCAATTGCTTCATGAGTCTCTCTAGAAATAGCTCCAAGAGACATTCCACCAGTACAAAAACGTTGAACAATAGAAGAGGCAGGTTCAACTTTCCCCACAGGAATAGGGACACGATCACTTTTAAATTCCAAGAGATCTCTAAGAACCTACACAGTACAAAAATTTACTCTTCAGGAAGTTATCCTAGTCAGTATTACTTATTGATCAAGTTTTAACATTTCTGAAAATGTATGTCCATAAAACTCACATTCACTGGTCGATTAGCCAAATGCTGCTGATAAACTGCATATGCACTTTCACTTTTTTGGCGGACAGCTTTGTGCAGCAATTTTGACATCTCAGGATTGTTACTATGATATTCCCCTAAAATATTATTTTAAGAAAAGATGTCAGGAATGTACAGCAGGTTTATGTAGCATCTCGGATCCATATATTTTTATATAGAAGTATAATGTATCAAGAATAAAACCAGGAGTTGACTGTAAAAAATAAAACTCCATTCAGTAGAAAACATTTCCCACCTACCGACCTCAATATGTGCACTTTAGCAGGCCTGAATGATGAAGTCTACCCCTCACAGTGTTCATAATCTCAAACACCATCGACACATGACACTTCACTAAGCAGTAACATGTGACAGAAAAATTACCAATTCCTTTTATTCAAGAAGACTGCAGGAAGAAAAATCCTCCATTTAGCCACTGGGAGGAGAGCATCAACATGTACATGCCAAGAAACCTTGGAACCGTGTCACTTTTTCTTCTCTAATTAGCACCCACTCACTTGTATAAATCTCTCTCTACAGTGATGTTTTTGAGTACCAACAAACTAGCTACTAAGTGAAAATGTTGAATGACGAATCAATTAAATAATGAACTGCATTCATGTCCTGTGAAAGACTGAAAGGCATACCTCCTGGTCTGAATTGTATAAATCCAAAATTCTCCAGCCTTTTTGCCGTATCCTCGGAAAAAGCCTTCACCCAGAAGGAAAGAGTTTCCCTTGCCAACTACAATAGAAAAATAATGTCATAAACAAGAACAACGTTTGACACAAACATAAGGTTGCAAAAGCATCTTGAAATAATTTTGAAAGAGTATGTCAGTAGACGTGAGGCCCCTTAAGTGTTATTAAATGATGAACAGCCAAAACTATAATAAGGGGAACTGCAGCATATTAGATGTCAAACACAGAAAACATGAATACATGTTACCTCATCAACGGCCAATCCACCGATTTTTGAAATGCTTCCACAGAATGCAATATCAACAACATCTTTTCCTAACCCGTATATCTCAAATATCTGTGCACCACAATAACTAATGTAGGAAACCAGAAGTGAGACGTTCATATTAAAAATAGTATCTGAAAATCAAACTACATCGATAATAAGAGGAGAAAACAAGATAAACCTGGAAAGCAAAGAAATTCCCATCTTTGAAAGAATCTTGAGCAGACCAGATTTTACGGCCTGAAAGGAAAATTTCACAAACATAACAGATGAGTAACAACATATAAACAAAAACTCCACTGACAATTAGAAAGGCAATATATTCCAAAGCAGCAGGATAATGAGGACATCAAAATTTCTTATGATAGTGAAGCTCAGAGGAGGCAAAAGGTTACAGTAGTAGGATAAAGAGAATCAGGAACCCACACACACCTTGCAGAAGTTCTTTTGGGCTTGTTCAATTGTAACTGTAGGCATCTTCCCATTTCGCATCAAATTCACAGTTTTAGTACTTAACCGCCACTGGCGGCATGTCTCCAATGCCAAATACGGGCAGACAGCACTGCGACAATACAGGTTTTAATGCTAGAGTGACAGCACGAAATCAAAGCGAGAAGAGAATGACTACGCGAAAACAATCAAATCAAGCTAGAAGCACGAGGTTGGAGCCTAATAATGCTCAACTGCAACGAATACTAACAAGTGGCTAATTTTCCATTTAGGTGGATAATAAAAAAGAAATGAACAGATCTATCAGTAGTTCGTATCTTGTTGAGCAAAAGAACAGAAGATTGGCGCACATAACCAGAAGTGGGACTTCATGGTCATAACATATAACCAGAAAGAAAGAAAGAAATGACCTTGCGCCGTATCCAATTAAGCAAGCAAATTGATGAGTGCTAAAGCATTGAGCAGTATCTGCAACAATGGAAGCTGACATTCTTAAGCCATTTTGAATCAGATGCTGGTGAACAGCACCAACAGCAAGAAGTATCGGAACTGCAGGACGAGTTGGCTCCTGGAACAAATTAATTATTAGGATCGAAGATATAAATAATGCACAAGTATATACTCTGTAGTATAATACAATGAAAAGCACCATTAAACTCAAGGACTACAACAATACAAGGCAATTGCACTTATAAAAGAGTTTTGACAATATTTAAACCCATGCAAATCAAAGAATGAAAATTACACATTTAAGGTTGTCATTTTGTCAAAAATGACCATAGAGAAGAACCACATGTGACGGCTAAAAAAACTATGTTAAAGAACACTTCAAAAATATAAGGCACAGCAAAGTACAACAATTAAGGCTCTAGACATAAAGATGAAATCAAATAGCAGATGCACTTGTAGCTCACCAACTCATCCGCCCGGTCAGATAAAACAAGAAGTTGAGAACCATTTCTAACAGCTTCATCAGCAGCTTCACAAAGCTTATATAGAGTCTTTTCCAATGAACCCTCAATACCCTTTCTTATGTCGAAAAAGGTAGGTAGAACTCGTGGTTTCAGATGGGGATCTTTCAACAAAGAATCCAGCTCCCCTTCATTTAGCACCGGGCTTGACAGCACAACCTGACATTATGTGGTAGGTTTAGCGAGATCCAAGGAAATTAGTTGAGATGATGATGCTAAACTTATGATGATAGTTCTGCCGAACTCCACTTATAACCACGTACAGACTACAGACTATAGAGTACTGATAATAAATTCATTAACAATCAAGACAAATGAGGCTAAACAGACCTGAGAAGCATTTTCGGGTCCAACCCCAAGTATATTGCCACGTTTTCCCAGATTTACTTCAAGCGACATCACCAGTCCTTCTCTTAGAGGGTCAATGGCAGGATTTGTGACCTAAGTTCGATATCCGCAATTATTAGACGATGATAAGATTTATCAATCACATGACACACATTCCATAGTGTACCCAATACCAAAAGAATTTCCAATCTCTGTAACATTGAAATCATCTTCATTCATTATCATGTAAATGGTGATACAAAGTATTTACGTATATTGTCCATGGACATATCTAGATCTCAACCTTGTCAATTCACAATTTTTTAGATTACAAAGCTCTGCATTTCCAACACGTCAAGCACCATATGACTATGCCAATCATGTTCAGTAGCAAATCAAATTTATGCATGATGCTCATCTTAAACACCTCCTCACCGACCTATTTGGAATAAAAAGAGAGATTGAAGATGTGCATGCTTATGTTCAACCTTAAGGAATGTATCAAAAAAATAGCACCTTAAGAATGACATCCATTCATGCATCATAAACAGCAAAGAACATATATAATATATTTAAACCTGTGCAAATCGTTGCTTGAAGTAATCATACAGCATGTGTGGCCTCTGAGACAAGGCTGCCAATGGAATGTCGTCTCCCATGCAAAATGTAGGTTCCTTCCCTTGTGAAGCCATTGTTTCGATAACCATCTGTACATCCTCGCTAGAGTACCCATATGCCCTGAACAAATGAAAACATACGCAATTTTCACTAAGCACAGCATGTCTTCTGCAACAAAACACCAGAAAAAGTGTGTAGTTTCTCTTTTATTGGCTAATCAGCACAAAGATTATTTATGAAAAGTTACATAGACCAAGGAACACCTGGTATCTAATAAGATGTGTGACTGTTCAGTCAAATGACAGGCAACCTTTAGTTCTCTGTTGCCTATCATTGTCACCTTCCTAGTATACATTTAAATGGGCCTCAAATAAATAAAGTTCAAAAAATAATGAACTTTATTACAATCTAGACCAGCAGAAACTTCAAGCATATCTTCAATATCTAGAGGATAGAATCTTGAAGTTATGCTTAGGCATGGAATTAATGTCATACACTGAGGGTTCACCAATATGTTAACCAGATCACTATTGAAAACCAACAGCCATTCTTTAGTCCTAGGATCACCTGGCATATCATTCTTGAATTGGAATATCCTAACTGTTACCCCACTCAAAAGAATAAGAAAACAGACGATCCTGCCCAGCTTATGACGATATAACTTGACGGAACGTTCTTGTGACCCTAGGGTGGTTAGGTGTGTAATTTTAAACAAGGAGGAACGTCAAGATCTGATGATAAAATCACATAACTAGGAGCCAATACAAGTATAGCAAGTGATTTGCATGCTTCTTGTTTATTATTACACATGTATACTTTCTTCTCTTTTAAATGCTCAATTTGAATTCATAAATTTAGGAACAACGTTTTGTTATATTAGTATAATTTTTCAATAAAAATTAAGCACTTAAAGTGCAATCGTCAGTCTATCAGTATGGCCGATAGTGGACTGAAATCTAATTGGCCAACTTTACTGCAAGAATCATATAGATAGACTGCTTAAAGTCAATGTCATCTCTATCAAACCTATTACACATCCACATCAGTGTAATGTCAAAATTTGAAGGGTCAAGGAGATTTGAAAAGGTTTCAGAGTGATAAAAGTCCAGGAGGATTGGTAGGAACATAGCATTCAAGAGGATGACAGAAGTCATATAATAAGAAAATAACCAAATCAGTTCCATCAACACTAAGCTAGTAAGCTACGAGCACATATCAAAATTCTTACTGTTGCCTCCTCATGGTTGCCTCATTATCAAAAACTGCAGAAGAAAAGTAGTTTGCTGGCTTTAACACTCTCAAATTCTCCTCAACCCATTTTCCATAAGGATTCAACGAAGCCACCCGCTTTTTAACCTCCGTATTTTCATAAACCTGCATTCATGATATGACAAGATGTGATCGCCAATCCTTAAAACAACTGAAACCATATAAAAGCCACTAACACCCGATGACCATCAAATCATACAGTATCATGAACAACTTCTACAACAACAACTTCATGTATTCTTTTTTATCTTCTCATTGTATTTCAACTACATATTTGCACTATCTTCACTTACAAAATACTGGTTTTTAGATCTACAACAACAACAACAACAACAACAACAACAACAACAATCGACCCAGTATAGTCCCACCAACGGCAGGGTCTGGGGGATCCAGATGTACGCACCCATACTCCGAAGCAATTCGAGAGGATGTTTCCCGATAGACCCAAAAGATACTGACACACAAGCAGAAAATAACCAAAACAAGCAGAAAATAACCGAAACAAAGCAGAAAATAACCAGACCAGCGGGAACCAGGCTACAAGCAAAACGACAAACTGCCCACCCATCATATTACCATCTCTTTCTCAATTAAACAACCAGCCACCTCCACATCATATTACCATCTCACTCTCTGCATTTAAGTAACATAGCGATATTTTCCAAAATGAAATTACCAAATTTGATTGCACCAAACTTTTTACTGTACCTGACCACCTATCAGATCAACCGCTATCATCATTCCAGGACCTAGACGGCCTTTCATGGTAACTTTTGATTCATCCATAGGTAGCACTCCAACCTGAATATATAAGCGAGCATTGAACACTGACTTAAAAATATGCAAATAGTAAAGCGGAAAAAATGTATGCAGATTAGGCAATTACCGAACCATCTCAACTTAAGCTATCATGAACATAAGCCACAGTAACATTTTTGTATCTCATGCATGCTAAACTAAATTTAACTGACTTTAGCTCTGAATATTTTGCCCATAAGTATGGAGATTTTGCATTTCTTCTTTTGTAGATTTGGGAACCTAAATACATTCAAACTACATATGAAATATTAGTTCTGACATCCCTCTTTAACACATGCATTGAGTGTAAACCTATATATTACCGACAATAAACAGACAACAATATACAGATTCTATTTCTTCAATTTGTCATCAAGAGATACAATACTATATTATAGCCAGAATTACCTTTCTTTGTTTTTTTATGGGAAAATAGCTTAATTTTGCACCAAACATCTCGACAATATAAAATATACCAATATCATAAGCAGCAAAGTAAATGGAAACTATTTTTCACTCTTGGTAGCTCATAAAGAGTACAAAAGACGCATAAATAAGTGTTGGTCAGGTTGTAAGGAGATACATATTAGCTAAATACTATTTTGTTTACCAAAACCCTACTTTCCCAGTTTTGTGTTGCAGGTACTCTTCTATAATATATCGACAGATGTATACTGTATCGACAGACGTGATTACAAGTAGTTGAATGAATTTATTATATGATAAAGACATCGATTGGTAGATAATTGAGCAAAGAAAAAAAGTTACACAAAATAATTTGCTAAACAATAAATCTTGGGAATTCCTCAACTTATGTTATAGGTGGCACTTCTTTTTATCTTCTTTTGAACTATTACCACCGGAAAATTGCATACAAGAAACTAGCTCCTATGGCTTGGTAAGTTAGTCTTCAACTTCTTATTGATTTAATGACATACACCTCAAATAAAATGTTATTTTCTTCTAAATGTGCAGAAAGACACTTCTAGGACACCAAACTATTTGTAGTAGCAGAAGGGATCCAAAAAACTAGACATACTACTTACAAAGAAAATAACAGGACAACATGAAGAGTCTCAAACTATACTGCTTCAACCCTGAAATAAACATGGAGCAGGCTAGATTGTCATAGCTTCTTACAAAAGCTCAAGCTAGTGCTTTCCGTCTCCAAGGCCAGAAAGCATGCATAAGTAGAAAATGATAATGAGCATACCTCAGATGCCACATAGACAGTGTTGTCTTTTGTACACCAGTACCTAGCAGGGCGAAGACCATTTCTGTCAAGGCATGCACCGACAGTTTTTCCATCACTGGAAGGTTGAAACACTAGAAAAGTTAGCCACGCCAAATTTAAAATGACCATGTTACACCAACACAACTTTATGGAAGAATTAATATCAGTGCTCAGGGTCACATAAATTCTGCATATACCCACAAGAATTCAACCAAGTAATATGATAACATGAAGTCTCTCAGCACAGCAAATGACAAGTGCAAGCTTCTTCATAGCATACACATTAAATCCATAAATTTGTAGGATTAGTACTGGTTCCTCTAATGTTTTTCTATCACAAATTTCTAAAAAACCGCCCGTAAAATAGGCTGAATTTCGTAAAACCGCCTGTTGAATGGTTATTACTAAAAACCACTCATATCATGTATGATGTTAACAATGCACTAACCACCTAATTTTGCAAGAGATTTGTATAGTCAAGCCATTAATTTTTTGCGGAACCTAACAGAACCATGAGGTTGGGTGGTGCTTTGTTTACATACATGTTAACTTTGGTGGTTCTGGTGTTTTACCCTTTAATCTAGTTCTTGTTCCAAAGTCCTCCAATTAGACCTGCCTCGGAGAAAAACTATATCATCCAGCTAGGCAAGCACTCTGGAAAAAATGATGGCCAGTTTGTCTTCACAGTTTTACCTGAATAGAAGTAACGCAGGTCCATCCCAAGCCTCCATCTGACCCTTGTAGTAGTTATAGAAGTCAAGAACCTAGCAATTAAAAATAAAATAAAAGTTCTATTACAGTTTAGCTAGCATTTAAGCAATGTTAAGTGTCTGTCTCTTGATTGCTTGGTTCATAAAGATCTGATACAAAAAAAAAATTGAATAAACCATAGTAGCTACAGATCTCTTCACCCCCCCCCCCCCCCCCAGCAAGAAAAACCAGTAACTGCAGAGTTCTTTGGAAACTCAAGAAGAGCCCAAAAGCTGCAAGCCTGCAGCTATCTGGTAAGAAACTAAGTAATAAAGTCATGCTCTCTGTAAAATCCAGCTTGTCAAAATTAGTACCTCAGGATACTTGATTGTCAATGTTGGGTGGTTTTGGTATGCCTCTGGGACAAGAATCATCAGAGCTTCCTCTGGAGTACGGCCACTCCTTATAAGCAACTGCAGAGATGATTCGGAAGGGAAAATAAGCATAAGAAAGAAAAAAATCATTCAACTTATCCAGGTTTACGACAACCAAGATGTATGAGTTAACCAAGAAAAGCCGTTAGTTCATACTTCTGCTGCACTGTCCAGATTTGCCGAATCAGATGCCTTTGGGTTTCCAAAAGGACGGATTTCACTTTCACGACCACGCCAAACTGGGGATTTCAATGAAGTCTCCCGAGATCTCATCCAATTCAAGTTCCCCTACATGAGGATGTTTAGATTCAATGTTTGTGGCAAAAAATCACCAGTATCCAGTTTTACAAAATTTGCAAAAGAGTGAAACCTGTATAGTATTGATCTCTCCATTATGACCAAGAAACCTCATTGGTTGGGCAAGCGGCCATCTAGGACTAGTGTTTGTGCTGTATCTCCGATGATAAATGGCAAGAGGAGACTTGTAAATCTCATTTTGGAGATCATAATAAAACATTCCTAGAACTTCAGAACGAAGCATCCCCTTGTAAACAATGGTCTGATTAGACAAGGAACAAAAGTAAAGCTCACTTCCCCAAGTCTCACAGCTGGCAGTTTTTTCGATCAATTTTCGGCAAATGTATAATTCTCTTTCAATGTCATCGACATTTTCCTCTGCTGCTATTCTAACAAAAACCTGTTGTATATTGGGCATGGTTTCTTTGGCATTGCGACCAACTACAGATATGTTTACGGGGACTGATCTCCATCCAATCACCTCAAGCCCTTCTTGCCTAAAAGTGTCTACAACAACTGCATACAGACATGGAAAGTTGAGAACATTAGAATTTTAAACGGAGACTGCATACAGTATTATGATAGTAGCTATATCTTCATCAAGTAGAAACATGACACCAACGGCCCAACAACATATGTGAATTTGTGCAAGCAAGAATATCAAAGACACAATATATTACACAATCTGAATCGATCCTTTCAAATTACTTAAACCTTGAGATTTATCTTCTCTCATAAGAAGCATTGAAAAACTATCTCCAGAATATTAAAAAAGTATTATCAACAAACTATAGCATTGTACATCCCTCTAATCTCCCAGGAACTTTAGCAGGTTATCTCCCTACGTAATGAATTAGACTTCCAAACTCACAGAAGACATAGGAAAATTTGAACAGCAATCACTGTTTGAATGAGCAGTCTAAGATCTACATATTGGCTGGATCATGTCAGAAATACAATGCCCCACTGAAAAAGATATGAGAATCAGAACAAACACCGTCTCATGTTAGTTATAGAGAGAATGCAGCTTGACATCAACAACATTTACTTTCTTCTGGCTGAGATGATTGGACAACAGAACCAGACATTCATGATAACTATATGCACATACACATCTGTGGTCACCTTTTTTGGCTTCTTCCATAAGGGTGTCGTCTCTAGGTAAAAAGACCATTCCAACACCAGTGTGCAACTTGTCAAAAGGAGGGAGCCCCTGCTCATTGGCCCAAGTATCGAAGAGATCCCATGGAATTGAAGTCATTATACCGGAACCATCACCAGAGTCATTATCGGCTCCACAGCCCCCACGATGCTCCATACAGCCAAGAGCAGTCAGTGCATCCTTAACTATCTGATGTGAGCCCTTGTTTTCGAGGTTAGCGATGAACCCAACCCCACATGCCCCTCTCTCTGAGATTATGTCCTCCAAATTTACAGCCTGATAAAGTGTTACACCAAATATAAGTTCATGAGAATTGCAACTGATGTATTCAGAAAAAAAGAGTTATCAGACCACTTCATCATCTTTTTTCATATTATTGGTACAGGCGTACAGCCCAAGTGGTCAACTGCGCACCATAACATACTTCAAATAGCTATATAGGTGATCAACAGTCAAGAAACCAAACCAGCAAATGATCTACAAAACCTTAAATTTGATCATATCGCCCCTATTCAAGCAATTAAGCAACACTCCCGAAAGTCGGCAAATAGATTTTGTAGTAAAGGGTAGAAGAACCAAAAACTTTTCACTGAATCATTCATGGAAGACCTCTACGAGACAATAACAAAGAGTTTCCATGATTACTGTGATCAGAAGACCTCTAAAAACCATAACTTGGTAATAGAAGATTAGTCAAAACCGGCGAAAGAGAAGTCAAACTCACAAACCAAACAAAAACTCCACACTAGTAAACCACTACACACCTGTTGAACTCCTGCACCTGAATTGACCTCACCGGAAGCACAGTTCACACGTTCCATATCAAGAACAGCATTGATCGCGGGCACAGACGAAGGAGCGCCGCCATTATTCGCGGCGAATTCGAATCCACGCCGGAGACGGCTCCGCGAGCCGCTGGAGACCCCGATTCTCCGCCGTGGACGCCTGGACGATTGACAGCGAAGGCCGATGAAGTCGACGGAGACGAATCCTTCGCCGGTGACGATCTTCGGCGGCAAGCTGCTGGAGTGGCCGGAGCAGAGCAGCTTGGTTGCCGATTGCAGCGCCATTGAAGGCGATCAGCGAGCTACGAAGGAGAAGAAGGAAGCCAGGAGAGAGAAGAGAAGAGAGAGAGAGAGAGAGAGAGAGAGAGAGAGAGAGAGAGAGAGGGAAATTGTGGAGAAGAGCGAATTGGGCTTCGGGGGTGAGGAGATAAAAAGGAGGACAGCGGATGGCAACCACCCGCCTCTATTCCCCGCTGATAAGCAGAGAGCGGTGGTCAGTTTCGATAGTTGTCGTCTTCTTCTTCTCTACTCGCTTTATTTTATGCGGAAACGAAAAGGGGGGCAAAATTGCGTTTTTGACCTTGATGGATAGATAATTGCATATCGGGACCAAGAAATGGAAGACGGAGAAACTGTTCTTTATGATACTGACTGTGACAGTGTAACACATAGGTTAGGTAGTTTAGGTCAAACGTACAGGCTGCAGCAATATTAATTTTGGGTTTAATATAATAGTATAAACAAGTAAGGATTTGTTTGGGAAAATGTGGATAAAATATTTTTCAATGGATAAATTTTGAGGCTTAAAAAAATAGTTTTTAGACAAAAAAATTTATTTATATATAAAGAAGTTAAAATTATGAATGCCAAACAAAATCTAAAAATACTACTCCGTAAAATATAAAGAGCTATAGTGCAGTTGCTTTTCTGTGGACTCTCTAACTAAAATTAAAAGTGATAGGAGCAGTCGGCCCTAGCCGAGGGGCTGGGTTGTGCTGTTGAACCCTCTCCGTCGAGCCCGCTCCGCTCCTTGCCGCCGTTCCGACCGAGGCTTGCCCTGCACCGGGCCCCTGCTCCGACCGAGCTTAACACCACCGCTGCCGCTACCATGGCAACCACCATCGCCGCCGCTACCATGGCAACCACCGCCGCCGCCACCATGGCACCACCAACCCCTCCGAACACACCGAGCTTCCCATTGGCGGCCTGCATCAAATCCTTGCTTGAGGAGCCCCGGCGTCTTGGTGTCTCCGTCGGTTCTCCCTTCTCACCACCAGGGTCGGAGTAGCCCGAGCTCGCCGCCGCTCTCTTCGGCTCCGCCAGCCTCTCCGTCTTCGCCTTCGCCCTGTGCTTCCCCGACTTCTCCCCCCGTCTGCAACCTTTGTTTAGCCCAGATCCAGAATTGCAATTTATTTATTTTTGCAAGCTTTTGTATTGTACTACTTGCTTCTGTTGAGTTAATTTAGGATGGAGATCGAGTTGTTCCAGTTGTAGTCGTGGTTGTGTTGAGGCTCCTGAAGATCCAAACGACAACGTCAGGGCTGTCCATTCAACACTTTCCAGGATTGTTTTTCTTGTTTGACCCGTCGTCTGGTGACACTGCTCGTTTGTGCTGGACTCACTTCTCTCCCTAGTCTTTTAGCTCGCTTTTGTTTTGTTGTATTTTCTTTGTCTTGTCTGTGTATCTGAACTGGTTTTTCCAGTTGCCATTTTTCGGCCTCTCGAGCTATCCGACATTGTTTGTCGGTACTCGAATTCTTACCTAATAAAAAAAAATACTACTCCGTACTTCGCATTTGTGATAGAAGATCTTGATTCTTGTCTGGTTTAGAATTTGGTTAAACAAAAAGTAAAATGTTTATAATTATAAATACCAAACACAACCTAAAAATACTACTCCACATTTATGATAGAAGGGCTTGATTCTTGACTGGTTTAGGATTAGGTTTATTTACTAACGTTCAGTTGGTTAATTAAATAGTTTGGCACTAAGTTTTTTAAGCATTTTATCTAAAGGTTTCAGCCTAAACATATATAAAATGATTATGATTGGTTAAATCAGTCGATCAAGACCTAAAAAAAAAGAAAGTGTAGGGAATATATTTTTCCTTCTTTTAGTTGAAGTTTTGTTATTTGTGTCACATAAATTTGAGGTTTTTCATTTTTCTTGACTCCTTGATCAAAGAAAAATGTGTAATTTTTTATATGATTACTTAATAGTTTAAATTCATATTTTAGATTTTTGATTATTTTTTCTTTTATACGTAATAGTGTGTTAATATACCGATGAGATTTTTAAAGAGACATGATCACCAATAATTATGATGTTTGCATGATCTTGTCCTAAAGTTTATATGCTAGCAGTGGCGAAGCTATGTGGGGTCTAGAGGGGCTATAGCCTCCCCACAAAAAAATATAAAAATAAAAATAAAAAAACTTTTTAAAGTTTTTTTACCCTTATTTAATATAAAAATGTAATTTCAGCTAGTTCAAATAAAATTTATCTCCTTCATCTCATTTGAAAATGCAATTTCAGCCAATCCTAACAGATTTAAGTCATAAAATTAAAATCACTTAAGCTTTTTTTTCTCATATCATGTGAAAATTACCTTAAGGTTCATAAAATAGTTAAAATTGATTTTTTGCGAAATATGATTTAAACCACGTTGGATTTAAGTCACACAAAAATTTTACCGTGTATGATTTTAGTCCCTTCTGGGGTAAAATCATGGCTCTGCCCCTGTATGCTAGGTTATGTAACGATTAAGCATATATGTGAAAAGTCAAATCTAAAATAAATTGTGTACTTTTATAAATTAGTTATTATGTATATCCAATTTATTAAATCATGTTATTTCCAATATTGATTATTTATGTTTCCATCATTCTTAATTTGATATGTACGTCTAGTATGGCAAGGTGATGCCGTGATGGAAGCATCAATAAAACTTTCAATAGTGATCTACTTTGTAATATCATCATGCATGTATGTATTCGTGTGAAGATGCTAAGATCAAAGTTTACTCAAAAGTGAAATCAGAGACAAATGACTGTTGTATATTTATACTATCAAACTATTAATGTGCATACAAAAATCAACAATAAATGTTTGTATAATTTTTTATGTGGGGAAGGAATGGACAAAAACCGTGGGGGCGGCGGTTATTTCGTGGCTCTAATAAATTTGGGTTCTTATCTCCATATAAATAATGATTAAGATTTTTTTGTTGCACTATAAATATCAAAGAACTTTTATTATATCGGTCGGTCGGTATTTGTGAACAGATCAGAGGAGTTAATAAAAACACCATAAAAGAGTATTGTTGTGACATACGTTATTATATATATCTAAAGGGGAAGCTCAAATATACAATAACATGAAACTGGTTGTTAAACAGCTTTCCTACATAATTTAAATGGGGAATCTACTTAATTATTGGTTAGTAATTTGGAATGAATATACTTATAAGCTGGCCGATTCCAGAAGTAGACTGATTCCTTGGGTTCAAATCAAAGCATTGCAACATATGCATATTAAGCGTGAAGTCTTTTCAGCTTAGCTGATAAGCATGACACCGCGTGATAATGAGATTACGAGTTTGAATTACCCTTCTTCCGTTAATAACGTAAATGCCTTCTATGGACAAAAAAAAATGCATATTAAGTGCTGCTTTATATATATATATATATATACCAAGTTGCCAACAAGTGCATTAGTTTAATATACTTTGTGCATGATTAAGATTTGTTACGTTGATACCTTCAGATCCATTTACCATTAAATGATATGATAATATACTAACTCATTAATTTTAAAAATATAGAAGCTTGTTTAGCATTTATATCAAAATTAGTGTGGACCCGGTGTCATGTATCGATTGTTTCAATTAAATTTTGTCGAAACTATATAAATTTTAACACATACCCACTTAAATGCATATAAGTCTCATTAATTTATGTAAGTTGAGATAATGCTAAGTATGTGAATAAAGTATGTGGATAAGCATGGATCGAAGAAATATAACTGAGATGGATGGATATTATCAATCACATATGAGGGTATTTTAGAGCTTAGAAGGGAAGGTGTAGTAGGATTAGGAACATCTTTCTTTAAGATCGTTGTAATGTTTGCTAATCCTAATTGTTGTAATAAACTTGAACAATGTAATTGGTTTAAATAGCAAGCACTCTAGCTAGGTGGAAACTAGGAGATGGCTAGGGATATTTTTTGTTCTAACCAGGTGTGAGCCATCCTCGAGCCATGTGGGCCCTTGAGTCACTTAGTCGTGAGACTAAAATGTGACTCCACGTCTCCACTGGCCACATGACCTCTTGGATTTGGCTTTACTGATTTTGGGCTTGTTATGTCTCTATATGTGCTTACTGGGCCTCGCCGTATTGTTAGGCCTTTGGGCTTGGCACTCCATGCAGCTTCTTGCTACGCTATGTTTTGTGTGTTTTGTTGCCCTTGGCCTCCACTTGATGAAACGTCGTGTTTGGTGAATTTGAGGCTGAGTATATATACTCACCTCTTAACCTAGCGCCTCAACATTTTTCCCTTTCCTTTGCCGCTTTTGAAAAGCTTGAGAGATATCTCTTTGTGAGTGATTCTCTGGTGATTCAGAGGTTGCATATCGGTTGGGTTTAAGTTGAAGAGAAGATAAAGGACTAAAGGAGAGAAAGAAAGAGAGACTTGAGAGATCCAAGCTACGGTGGTGGCGCGATGGTGCAAAGCTTCGCGGTGTCCTTTTAGGGGACTTCTCTTATCCTTTCTTGATCTTTGGCTAGCTGCACTATCGCTTAGCTGCACTACTCGCTAGAGGTTTATTAGTTATGGGCGAACCTACGGCCCTTATCTGATTAAATTCCAAAACGCGCATCACGTTATAGGCTTTTAAATGTATATATATCCCCAACGGAACCTATACATCTTGATATGCGTTTCGTCTAGAGTGACGCATACCGAAGGGATGAAATCCCGAGTTTGTGGCACTAGCTAAGTGCACCTACCTCTATACTCGTGTATCAGAGGTTGGGTCATGACCGTAAACATGGTATTAGGTGGGGACGAGCCACCTCTCTACCTGATTATACAGAAACGACTGGACCTGACATGGTCCAAGTAACGTTCCTAACTACTAGTGCTAACTAAACAGTTCGAGCACAACAATAGTTCAGGATAAATCCACATAAATGCCCTCAAGGCGATCATAAATATATATTCATAATAGCGTTGTTCTAACAAATATACAACCTATTATAATATCATATTCTAGTTTTCCAAAACAGTTTACAAAACCATTTCCAGACAAACACAATGATCATTCCAAATTAATTACTCAATTAAATAACTGATAATTAATGTAAATATGGAACGATGAGCAAGAGCGAACCGTCACTTGCCTTAAATCCGCAGAAGCTTAAACGAAGCTAGGATGATGAGTTTCCGGGCTCGACACAGGGACAGATCCGGCAACACAGATTCCTTCGAATCCACCCATAAAGAAACCCTAAGTTAGATTCGACAAAGACGAGTACGAACCGAAAGAAATCGAAAGGAACGACGTCATTCGGAGTCTTCTCTTGGATATTCCGTTAAGATTCGCTTCAGTTGGAATGTTCTCTTGTGCATGCCTTTTGTCATATTCAAGTAGAGTATGGAGGTTGACAAGCGTACTCGACTATTATTCGAGAGACGAGAACTCTAACCCAATACGGCTACTTAGAACCTTCTGCTTTGTGCCCTTGCATGGTCTATTCATTTAGACTAACCAACCGCAATTGTTATCTGCATTGTTGGCTGGTGTCATCCGTTTGATTCGGCACATCAGATGGAGCGCAGATATGAGGAGACTAGAATGACTATGAAGACGACAGTGGTTTTTGGATATTTTAATAATTATCTTTTAATCAGGTTGAGATCCTTGGGCAGGTGATCATTACGATCACAACCCTTTTTGTAATATTTAAAAGACTTCCGCTGTAACTTATTTACTCTGTTATTTGTTTATCAAGACTTCTGCTGTACTTTGTTTAAAACTCTGTATTGTCGTATTCGGGATCGGGATGTAATCCCGGGACTTATGTTTTATATGAATAATATTATGATTTTTGTATCATAAGTGTTTCATAATTGGTAATTAAACGGTAAAGCCTGGGGTGGCTTCGGTGAGGAAAACCGAGGTCACTGGCGGTGATACATTTCCAAATGGGTTAAGATTTGGGGGTGTTACAACTAGACCTAGGGGGCGGGAGCTTGGCTCAACGACAGCGCTAGGCTTTAACTCTCAATTCAACTTGTTTATTAATTAGGGTTAGGCTGGCTTATATAGCAGACAAAATAAGGTTCTTGCCCAATGGGCCTAAAAAGCATAAGTGGATCGGCCCTCTTGGCACAAGAGAGGCCCGACATCCAAAAATAGAAAATTGCTAAAAACGGCAACATCTAAAAATATTTAAATACTAAAATGATAACTTTCCAAACTTAGAAACACTCTAAGAATGGAAACTGCTAAGAAGGGAAATTGCTAAATACCGAAAAATACTAAAAGTATAAAGTGTCTCAGAATGTCTCAAATTGGCATGTGAGTGTCACAATAGCAAAGTAACTCAAATGGCACTCATGGTGCCGAGGAATGTCGTGACCGGGGTCGCATCGCTCTCCCCCACTTGGTTGCGAAACGTCCCCGTTTCGCGAATGTCGCTGTCCGGAGACTCGTAAGGCCGTAAGCCGTCGGGGTCGAAACTGAAGCGAGGTCGGTGCATGGTCAGCTGCGGTGCGGTAGTCCTCGTGTACTGATAGGTGTCATTTCATGCACCTTTACTAGCAATTATTAGCATCATTTGGAGGAGTTTATGATTAGTTTTGAGGCTAAGTCTGTAATCCAGAAGTTGTGGAGAAAAGTGAAGATATCCCGGGATTTACAGCTTAGATGGAGATGATGAGCATCTGCTGGAGTTTATTGGAGAAGACTACTAACACTTGGTAGTAATGAAGAGCTGAAGAAATAAGGCGGGCGAGTATTGACGCCCCGCGCCAGAGCCACCGCGACCCGGCGGTGGGTCTCAGAGAAGAATGCCGCCCTACGGTGGAAAGCACCGCCTCGCGGTGGAAATCATGCCTCGCGGCCGTTTGCTGGGAGAAACAAATAAATTGAAGAAGCCGCGTGGTGATTGCTGGAATTGGAAGGAAGATGGGCCCATGAGGAAATTAGGCCCAAATGAAGAAAGGCCCAAATTGGAGGAAAAAGACCACGTGAAGAAAGGCCCATGAAGCCACGTGAAATGCCGAATAAATTGGAAGCGGATAGCGCGTGAATTGAAAGCGGATGATGATGTCATGATGACATCATCCATGTGCTGTTTGGCGTGTTGCAGCTTGTTGTTGGGCCATGCTGATGCTGCTGAGATGGGCCGATTGCTGTTGTGGGCCGAGGCTGCTGCCGAGCTGCTTGCACGAGAGAGAAGCCGAGATTACGGGATTAATTTCCCTGTTCGATTTTCATAGTTTATTTTTGGTTATTATTATATTATTTTATTTCCTTGTAAGTTGGGGTTTGTGATCTTGGGCTTTAGGTTAACTCTATTTAACCTAATTCCCACAGCCTCCATTCACAAATAGATTAAGTTTAAGTTTTACAGTTTTAGAGTTCGTTTCTATTTCTGCCTCCAGGGTTCCAACTCATGGAGAGCTAAACACCTTTATTTCGTTAGACAATTGAAGCATTGCAATGGATTGGTTGTGAGATTTTTATTCCTTGTTCTATATCTTATAAGTGTTGGTTTGATTCTCTTGGTTATATTGTATATTGATTTATGTTGGTTTATCTAGAGTTGCTAACTAGGCTTATCGACATCTATCATAGTGCTAGGATTGCATATAGGGGTTCCGGGTGCATATCTAGTGGCAAACACAATTGTGCGTATAGGGGTTCCGAGCGTACAATTGTGAGTGAGAATCAGTTGCATGTTAAGTAGGGGAGTGAGTACTTGTACGTCTTTCTACTTGCATGTATCCTATATCCTTGTGTGCATTGCTATTGCTTTGTTGGTGGTAATGTACCCCGGTCTGGTACCGCGTGACAGGCGTGACTGGTGGTATTTTACCATTGGCATAGTAATATGTCTATTGACAACTGTGAGAATCAGTAGTACTTAAGATCAGGATGGGAACAACTATAAGATTGTGAAAAGAACTTGGATTTAATAGATTTCAGTGATCAACCTGTTTCCTTTGCAGTGTGGATATTTGTCTAGTGGAATACTCACACCCATCATTCTTATTCTTTCTCTAAAGCTTGCATCTTTGTTACTTTGCTTGATAATCAAAACCCCCCCTTCCTTTGTTACTTCGCATGCTCATAAACATATGAATTGATCACTTCCTCCCTGTGGATTCGACCCTTGCTTGCCTCTACTACTTGTTTAGGTTTGTTATGATTTTATTTGTTTAGGTGTCACGACGACAAACGCTTATCAAATTGGCACCGTTGCCGGGGAGGCAAGATTTGATTTTTCTGTGTGTTTGTTTGTGTGTGTGTTACTTTGGTGTGGACCTATCTTACGGTCCACACCCGTGCTACTAATTTTTATTTTTCTCTTTTGCTTTTGATACAGATATGGAGTTCGGGGGAGAACCGCACGAAAGACCAGGCCCCTGCTCATTCTCGCCAGAGAGGAGGCACTACCCAACTCCTAGTGCATGCAGAATCTGTCGCGATAGGCTGCACACCACTGACGATTGTCTAGGAATTCCTGCATTCAGAGCAGCAGTAAATGCACGTCGAGGTGTGAACTCGCAGGGACCGAGGTAGGAGCACTATCCAGACACCTACAACTCAGGGTGGAGGGAGAACCATAACCCAGCTCCGTATGGAAATCAACCACAGTTCTCGCCTGCACCCAATGCCGATGTGCTCAGCGCTCTGATTCAAAGTATGCCAACCATGGCCCAGACCGTGTCATCAATGCAAACAACCATGGCCCAGACCGTGTCCTCAATGAAAACAACCATGGCCCAGAACGTGTCCACACTGCAAATAACCATGGCTCAGAATGACTACCAACATCAAGAGGCGATTTCTAATCTCCAAAGCCAAGTTAACCAACTGAGTCAAGCGTTGATTGAGTCGAAGTCAGCTGAAAAAGAGAGCGACCGTGAGATGGAGAACATCGCCCACCGCCCCGCGTCACCTCTCACTGCGACTCGGCGTGAGATCCCAGTTATCTCACCGCCCCGCGGCGAGAATGACCGCGACCCGACGACGTGCCTCAGTATCTCCGCCGCGACCTCACCGCCCCGCGACAATGACTACCGCCCCGCGGTGGATGAAGTACCTCCTAGCGTGATCTCGTCGCGGCCCGGTGTCCAAAATTTCAGATATACTGGTGAAGTTTGGGTAGACACTTACGGGGTTGAACATCCGGTGCTGACTGAGGAAGAGTACTTTTTGAGATATGAGGAGGAGTGGAGCGACGATGAGGAGGAGGAGTACCGCGATCACGGAAATACTCCTGAGACACCCGTTTCTCTCGAAAACACCCCGACAGTCCCCGATCCTCTGGAGGCTACCTATGATGAGTTTGTGCGTCTCAACTCCTTCCCGCTCGTCGCGCTGAAACCCATTACACCCTCCCCTAAGGCTCTGACGGACACCCAAAAGGTGGAGAGCGACAAAAGCTTATTTGACACCTTCATCGGCTGCAAGGAAACCACCCCTTTGGTCCATCTGGCGGACAGCACCCCTCGCTGCAAGGAAATATTAAAGGTGTTGGGCATAATCAAGAAGAAGCCGAAGGGAAAGCACAAAAAGAAGAACTTGACTCAAGTGGTGATTTCTTACATGCTGGATACGGGGCAGGACATACATGTAGCCCTTGAGATGCTTGGTAGACCGTTTCTAAAGATGGCAAGTGCATTCATAGATATTAACAACGGTCCAACCATCATAAAGTGCCCAAGCATGGGGGAGAGGCTCAACAGGGAATATACAAAGAGGCATTCCCCTGATATAGATCGCAGGAGTTTGGTTGCTATGAGCAACCCGAGTTGAGGAGAATGAGCAGGATGTCATGCCATGACAATAACTAAGGCGCTATCCGGGAGGCAACCCGAGGTATGTTTTTCTTTCTTTGTTTTTCATTCTTTGTTTTTGCATTTTCTTTAGTGTGTTTTGCTTTGTTTTTGTTTTGGTTTTTGTTTCCGACTAACCTACAGGGAAGAGACCCATGCCTATTGAAGAAGGTGTTTCCACACCAATGTAAGTCTCTTCCTTCCCTGCACTAAATCGCTCCCCGAAAAAACCTTAAACGGGGAGGCAAAAAAAAAAAAAAAAGTTTTACCGAACTGTCTAGAGTCACCACGGAGAGGTGCGCATCCTGTTGCTTACGAAGGAACACTTTCACCACACATTATTTGGCAACGATGATGGCCCTACATTCGACAGCTGAGGAGGAGGAACGCTAGAGCCCCCACCATGATGATATCTGGGCTCCACCATGTGTTCCTAGAAGGTCGTGCAACCCCGACATTTGTGCTACACCACTATTCACCAAAGTGGTTCCATTATGGTTGCACGGTAGAAGAAGATGCTGGAGTGATGAAGACACCCGCCCAACACTAGAGACCTAGGCATTTATTGAGAACACCACCAGCATCACCTACAGTGTCCAAGTAGCTTGGCGACGCTTGTGAGTTATTTTTTTGCTTTTCCCTGTGCTTCTTTTCTTTTGTCTTTCATTACATTAAGGACAATGCAATGTTTAAGCATGGGGGAGAGTTCTATATTTGCTATGTCGCTGAGGAGAAAAAATTAAAAAATGAAAAAAGCCAAAAATTGAAAAAAGGCATACATTAAAAATTCCTGGGATAGGTCGAAAACCCGAAAGGGCGGCCTAGGTAATAAGCAGGTGGCTTGGACCAGCATTAGGCTGGGGTAATAATTGGTCAAGAGTGACGTGAGCTTATGTGAGTACATCTATTGGAAAATGAAATGAGTGGCTTGGTGAAAACCCGAAAGGGCGCCTTGGCAAAATGAGCAAAAAAGAAGAAGAGTGATTTTAGGATTACTCATTATTCTTGGCGAGGCGTCATAAGAAGAGGATATATAAGGAGGATTCGGGTAGGTCACTCTGGAGGGATAAGAAGATAGATGGGAGATAAGATTAGAACTTATTTTCACTCTATGGTGTTTGGGATAAGCTTGGGGGAAGTACTCTGCTTTCCTTTTAGCTTGGATGTGTGAGGTGTTGAGATTTGTTGAGTTGGTGCTGTGTTGTATTGTGTTGTTATACTGTGCGTGTTGCTTTGGTACTCTGGAGCTGATTGTTGAGTTGTTGTAATTGCTGGTGTCATATTTTCTTGTGCTTCCTGAGACCTTGGGCTTTGATTGAGAGAGTAGGTTTATCTTTAGCTTACTCGA
This sequence comes from Rheum nobile, assembly GCA_027886185.1. Classification (NCBI taxonomy): domain Eukaryota; kingdom Viridiplantae; phylum Streptophyta; class Magnoliopsida; order Caryophyllales; family Polygonaceae; genus Rheum; species Rheum nobile. Next base: position 1,843,763 of record WOAB01000618.1, on the reverse strand, counting down.
GGACGAGCAAGGTTTAAGCATGGGAGAATTTGATAGGTGTCATTTCATGCACCTTTACTAGCAATTATTAGCATCATTTGGAGGAGTTTATGATTAGTTTTGAGGCTAAGTCTGTAATCCAGAAGTTGTGGAGAAAAGTGAAGATATCCAGGGATTTACAGCTTAGATGGAGATGATGAACATCTGCCGAAGTTTATTAGAGAAGACTACTAACACTTGGTAGTAATGAAGAGATGAAGAAAGAAGGCGGGCGAGTATTGACACCCCGCGCCAGAGCCACCGCGACCCGGCGGTGGGTCTCAGAGAAGAATGCCGCCCCGCGGTGGAAAGCACCGCCTCGCGGTGGAAATCACGCCTCGCGGCCGTTTGCTGGGAGAAACAAATAAATTGAAGAAGCCGCGTGGTGATTGCTGGAATTGGAAGGAAGATGGGCCCAGGAGGAAATTAGGCCCAAATGAAGAAAGGCCCAAATTGGAGGAAAAAGACCACGTGAAGAAAGGCCCATGAAGCCGCGTGAAATGCCGAATAAATTGGAAGCGGATAGCGCGTGAATTGAAAGTGGATGCTGATGTCATGATGACATCATCCATGTGCTGTTTGGCGTGTTGCATCTTGTTGTTGGGCCGTGCTGATGCTGCTGAGATGGGCCGATTGTTGTTGTGGGCCGAGGCTGCTGCCAAGCTGCTTGCACGAGAGAGAAGCCGAGATTACGGGATTAATTTTCATGTTCGATTTTCATAGTTTATTTTTGGTTATTATTATATTATTTTATTTCCTTGTAAGTTGGGGTTTGTGATCTTGGGCTTTAGGTTAACTCTATTTAACCTAATTCCCACAGCCTCCATTCACAATTAGATTAAGTTTAAGTTTTACAGTTTTAGAGTTCGTTTCTATTTCTGCCTCTAGGGTTCCAACCCATGGAGAGCTAAACACCTTTATTTCTCTAGACAATTGAAGCATTGCAATGGATTGGTTGTGAGATTTCTATTCCTTGTTCTATATCTTATAAGTGTTGGTTTGATTCTCTTGGTTATATTGTCTATTGATTTATGTTGGTTTATCTAGAATTGCTAACTAGGCTTATCGACATCTATCATAGTGCTAGGATTGCATATAGGGGTTCCGAGTGCATATCTAGTGGCAAACACAATTGTGCGTATAGGGGTTCCGAGCGTACAATTGTGAGTGAGAATCAGTTGCATGTTAAGTAGGGGAGAGAGTACTTGTACGTCTTTCTACTTGCATGTATCCTATATCCTTGTGTGCATTGCTATTGCTTTGTTGGTGGTAATGTACCCCGGTCTGGTACCGCGTGACAGGCGTGACTGGTGGTATTTTACCATTGGCATAGTAATATGTCTATTGACAACTGTGAGAATCAATAGTACTTAAGATCAGGATGGGAACAACTATAAGATTGTGAAAAGAACTTGGATTTAATAGATTTCAGTGATCAACTTGTTTCCTTTGCAGTATGGATATTTGTCTAGTGGAATACTCACACCCATCATTCTTATTCTTTCTCTAAAGCTTGCATCTTTGTTACTTTGCTTGATAATCAAAACCCCCCCTTCCTTTGTTACTTCACATGCTCATAAACACATGAATTGATCACTTCCTCCCTGTGGATTCGACCCTTGTTTGCCTCTACTACTTGTTTAGGTTTGTTAGGATTTTATTTGTTTAGGTGTCACGACGACAAACACTTATCATGTACCAATCCAGTGGGGCTGCGTTCCTCCCAGGTCCACCAACACGGTATGCATGTCGATGTATCCACCTCGTATCCGGGGGCAGGTCTAATGCGTGTTCAACGCTGGAAGTGGGTGGAAGCTCATCAAGAGGTACATCATCCAATACCTGCAATAGAGGGGGCACAATAGTGGGTAAGTCATAGGGATCCTCTAAGAAAAAAAGACACGCAGAAAAGGTAATAGGAGAACGTCCCTGAAAAGATGGAGTATACGCCCGTGATTGAGTCAACAAAGAGCGGTGCACGACTCGGCCCTGGAATGGCGGAAAGAGGGAGCTGGCATCGGGATCAACTCACAGTGGAATTTCCGCAGTCGCATAGGTGTTGGACAACTTTCTCACTTACAATGTTGCAGCACGACCCACTATCTATTATGACGTTGAGGGAGGCATCTTGGACCAGACATCGTGTGTGGAAAATGGTCTCTCTCTGGTCCGTCAGGGGCACCTCCTTCACAGTAAGAGCACGCTGCATGAAAAGGCTCAGTGGGGTATCGACAGATAAGTCATAGGGCAGGCAGGTGTACCCATCGTCATGTGTAGCGTAGTATTGTGGTGCGGGAGCTATCTCCTCGTCTGGCTCGTCCTCAAAGGACTCATATCCTGCGGCCTGGGTAAAGAGGATCTTCTTCGGGTTGGGACAGTCGCGCTGGATGTGTCCACGACCGCCACAACGATAGCAGGCTTGGTCTTGTAACACCCCCGACTTATAGTCGGAAATGCCACACGCCAGTGACCTCAGACGTTGTTGTCCGATGTCACCCTAGGCTTTAATCGAAACAATTAACTTAAATAAACATATTAAATAACGAAAGGTTAAACAGCGAAAGACATTGTATAAGTGAAACTCAAGCTTTTATTAAAAGATCTCTCGTCAAACGAGGAGATGATTTTTCAACAGAGTGATAATACAGCGGAAGACTAATAAATTACACAGGGGAAGACTTTACAAATAAATCTATTACATGACTAGGTTATAAAAATATACATTAAAGTAATGTCTAACGACCTTGAAATACCGACACTTAAATCTGCAACTGCAAGCCTCTTCTTCAATTGGTTACTTTGAGTCTTCGGGGACCAACCACTGATGTGCCGTATAGGATGGATGACACCAGCTAACCATGCAAGGAATAAAACACGGTTGGTTAGTCTAATGAAAGACTATGCAAGGGTAGAAAACATAATGGTTCTAGTGGTCGTAACCATTTACTATCATTGTCCCTCGAATAACAACCGAAGGAACAATACATAATTCGGAACTTTCACGAAATGATTTAAAGTTTAGACATGCACTGAAAAGAATACTCCAAAGGAATTGAGTCGAATGGGAAATGTATGAAGAGAAGACTCCAAGAGATTGAGTCTTGTCGGAAGTATGACAAGTGTTTGGGAACGTTATAATTTCACACAAGCGTTTAAAAAGACTTGATCATTTGGGTCCACGACCAACCTCACCGCGCAATGCGAATTCAGATTTGGAAGGAGGACTTACTTTAATCGAAGTCCGGGCGGTTTCCACGTTATACTCCTCGCCCGAGGGTATATTAATTATGTGCATAATCACACTTATCTTGTTTAATTCCAAAACGTATATTCATGTTATAAGCTTTTAATATGATCTCGAGTAACTACGAAAGTTTATGATCTCGAATGACTACGAAAGTTTATGATCTCGAATGACTACGAAAGTTTATGATTTCGAGTAACTACGAAAGTTTATGATCTCGAATGACTACGAAGGTTTATAATCTCGAATGACTACAAAGGTTTACAATCTGGAAAGTATTAGAGGATTATTCTACTAATATTGAGTTATAAAGAAACGACTAATCCTCATAAGGAATTAGCGTTCCTACGAATACTCGTGCTAATCTAGCATTAACGTTCACATTTAAATCCACAGAAAAACCATTACGGTAATTAACAAGTATAATAGCGTTGTTTCTAGCAGTATATACAACCTATTATAATATCATATTTTAATTGCACTATTTATAAACATCTATTCCCAAATGATAACAACAAGTCACTCCAATTTAAATAACAATTAGAATTAATTGATAATCAACGGAACATGGAATGATTAAGCAAGAGCGAACCACCACTTGCCTTAGTCTAGACGAACGATTGATCAACGACGGGTTTCTGGGTCCGGAACGGGGACGGAACTCGGATTACAGATTCCTACGGGACGACCCATAACGAAACCCTAGGTTAGATTCGACAATACGATATACAAATCTAAAGAAGAACGAACGAAATCGAAAGAATGGAAGTCCCGCCCGAGACCGGCAAGCCCAAAGCCACGATCGTGATTGCCCAGGCAATCCGCGGTCGCGGTGGCTCTGCCGCGGTCACGGGCGTCGAGGACGAGTGTCCGCGAGCGTCAAGGACAGCGGCTGCGGACGCGGCCGGCCTTGACTCTGCCGCGGTCGCGGCAGTTCATGTCCACGGTCGCGGACATGTGTAACACCCCCAAATATCACCTTGAAGGCATTACCGCCAGTGACCTCAGATTCCACATCCGAAGCCACCCAAGGCTTAACCAATTTATACAAATCATAAAAACAACGTTGATAATATGAAATATCATAACTTCATTTAAACCATAGTCTCAGAATTACAACCGTAAATTCCAAATACAATAGAAATACAGAGTAGTCATAATACAGCGGAAGTCTTTATAAAATAAATAACAAAATGGTCTTGATCGTAGCGATCACCCGCCAAGGATCCTTAACCTGGACAAAACTCTTAAAAACTCCATCTGCCTTCATAGTCGCTTCTAGCCTTCACGGAACGACGGTTTATCTGATGTGCCGAATGAGACGGATGACACTAGCCAACCATGCAAGGAATAAAATAACCGGTTGGTTAGTCTAATGAAAGACTAAGCAAGGGTAAAACAGAAAGTTTCTAAGTAGTCGTATCAGGTTAGGCTCATCGCTTCTCATAAAAGCCGATGACGATAGTCAACCTCGATACTCCTACCGGAATGTACGAAAAGGTATGATCAAGAGAAAAGACTCTAAAAGATTGAGTCTTATGGAAACATATGAAGAGAAGACTCCAAGAGATTGAGTCTTTCGGAAAGCATGACAAATGTTCGGGAACATTATAATTGCACACAAGCGTTTAAAATGACTTGGTATTTCGGTTCACAACCAACCTCACCACACAATGCGAATTCAGATTGGAAAGAGAACTGTACTCTGACCAAAGTCCAGGCGAGTTTTCACGTTGTACTAATCGCCTGCAGTATTATTGACTATGTGCATAATCGCACCTATCTTATTTAGTGACAAATCACACATTTTACGTTATAAGCTTTTAGAATAAATCATCTCATCCCTCAGGATATAGAGATATAATGGTGGGAATAAATCCCAAGAGCGGCACTAGCTGTGTGCACCTCCCCTATACTCAGATAGGGGACAGTCATGACCAGAGAAGGGTGTTAGGGCTTGGTTATCCTATCCACCACGGTTATCAAGAAACAACTAGCACTCGCAATGAGATACATAGCGTTCCTATGAATACTCGTTCTAACTAAATAGTTTAAACACAATAATAATCCACATCCATTCCATCATGGCAATCATCATAAATATATATATAATAGCGTTGTTTCTAGCAGTATATACAACCTATTATAATATCATATTTTATTTCACATACAATTATCAAAACTGTTCCCAGACGAAAACAATATTCATTCCAAATTAATTAACAATTAAACAATTGATAATCAATGGAAATATGGAGTGATGAGCAAGAGCGAACCGCCACTTGCCTTAGATTAGACGAACTCTTGATGAAGCTCAAAGACAACGGGTTTCCGGGTCCGAAACGAGGACATAACTCAGATTACAGATTCCTACGGATCGACCCATAACGAAACCCTAAGTTAGATTCGATAATAAATAGTATGAATCTAAAGAAAGATGAACGAAATCGAAGGAACGAAGCCTCGATCGAAACCACAACGCCAAAAGCCATAATCGACCAAGTGCCAGGCAGCCGCGATCGCGGTGGCTGCGCCGCGATCGCGGTCGTCAGGGACAAGTGCCCCGCGAGGCACTGCGATGGAGGCAGCGCGCGGCGATAGTGTCAACACCGCGATTGCGGTGTTCATGACCGCGGTCGATGAACTCCGGCGATCGACGAGAAGAAATTATCACCGGGAACGACGCGTTTGGACTCAATTTGCTTGGGAGTCGACTTCTAGGCTCCTTGTACCTCCAAAGGAACACCTTCCAAGTACCACCACTACCCAAGGGAGCTCCGGCGACAACTCCGGCGAAGGCTTCGAAATTCCGGCGAAAATGGAAGAGAGATTTGAGAGATTGTGTATCAATTCCCCTCCAGATCATCTCCTCTTATAGCCCAAGCAAGGAGGTCAAGCAAGGAGGTGCGTCGCCCGACCGGATGGGACAGCTATGGGCGGCAACAACGCGACGACTGAGCTCCGGCGACGCAGAGAACAGACTGTCGTTCTGGATATTTACCGCGGTCGCGGTGGTCGACCGCGGTCGCGGTTCGCGGTACCGCGATCGTGGTGGCCATACTGCGGTCGCGGTTCACGGTACCGCGATCGCGGTACCGCGATCGCGGTGGCCATACCGCGGTCGCGGCCACTTGCATGTTCGCAATGATGGCTGATTTCCGTCTTTTACCGCGATCGCGGTGGCGGTGCCGCGGTCGCGGTTTTCCCTTTTCCACGTCTATTAGCCCGGGAAAAGATATGGTTTGGGTTTAAAAACCCCGGGTTAAATATATTCGTACCCGAACGAATATTCTAAGTCCCGAAAATACGTCGAATGTATTTTATTCGACTTAGGAAAATATACAGAGATTAAACACATTACAGAATGTCTGAACTTCTCTGAAATTAATTCGACTATAGTACGAGAGTTTGGGAGAATTACTAAGATGCCCTTACAAAAATGAGGGGTATTACAACATGAACTCCGACGACCCCAATCGAAAGGAAAACTCACTGACGATGACTTCTTGGAGCTCGATTCGAGGGGGCTTCGACTCTGACCTTCCTTGCACCTCCAAGGCACCACTCCAAGGCTGCTACAACCGTCGACGAGGGCTCCAGCGACACTTCGAAGATTCAGGCGAGGCTCGAACTCCGGTGACGAGAGAGAGAGAGAGAGAGAGAGAGAGAGAGAGAGAGAGAGAGAGAGAGAGAGAGAGAGAGAGAGAGAGAGAGAGAGAGAGAGAGAGAGAGAGAGAGAGAGAGAGAGAGAGAGAGGTGGGAGAGATCTGATTTTGGTGCCCCTAAACCCTCTAGAATCACCTCAATATATAGCCAAGGAGGAAGCCCAGCCCCGACAAGATCGACGGAGGAGCAGAAGATCGACGACGAAGAACACGCGGCACACATGCCAGCCTACACATTCTGCACATTTCCGTGGTCGCGGTGGGTTTTGCCACGGTCGCGGAAAATTCCAGTGCCAGCTTCGCTGTGCACGATTATTCCGCGGTCACGGTGGCGCTGTCGCGGTCGCGGAATTCCCCTTTTCGCATTTAAACCCCGGATTAAATATACTTGTACCCGAACAAATATTCTAAGTCTCGAAAATACGTCGAATGTAATTTATTCCACTCTGGGAAAATTACAGATATCAAACACGTTACAGAAAATCCAAACTTCGCCTAACGCGTCCCTAATAATCGATGAGGGTTTGGGAAACTTACCTAATTACCCTTACTAAAAATGAGGGGTATTACAAGTCTCATGTCCTCTCAGTGTTGCGTGGGGCTGCCCGAGTTGGGGCAGGGGCTGCCATGGTACGTGTGGTCCCATGTCCACGGGCCGGGGAATGAACATGTCTGGTCTGCACGGGAGAGGACACCTCAGTAGAAACAGAAGGAATATGTATAGTGTCATACCTGCGAGATTGAGTATGGGACCAGGGAGTCTGTCGGCGGTGTTGATTCTGCTAGTGGATCATCATCGCTGTATGAGTGAGCTGGTTTAGGTCCCGTATATGGAGTATCTCCAACTAGTCGCGTATGTTGGGATTCAACCCACTCAAAAACCTGGTCCTCTGTAATATCCCTCATTTTATAGGGATAATTTTGAATTTTCTAATACCCATATTACAAGTCAGATTAAATTCAGAGAAGAACGGACATTCTATTAGATGTTTGGTCTCTGTAATATTTTTCTGAGTAATATAAAATATAGTTAATGTATTTTTGGGTTAAAAGGTCGTTCGTGTACGAATATATTTAACCCAGGGTTAAGAATATTTAACCTCCTAGCAAGAAAGGACAAAACGGGTAAAAGGGGGCAAAATTGGCCTTGACCGCACCCTGGCCGCACCCTGCCGCACCCGCGGCGAAGGCCAAGACAGTGGCGGTCAGAAGTCGGCCATCGCACCCCCACCGCACCCTGCCGCACCCCGCGGTCGTTGTCAGTAGTATCGTCATCGTGATAGAATTTCTGCAGCTCTATCCTTTGGTCGAACTTGCTCCTCACGTCTTTCCATCTGGCCGGGAAACCTCATAGTGGACATGTCCATCTCTTGAACAGCCTTGTGGGACTATAAAATGGAGAGAGGAGGCGGAGAAGAGGTCACAACTCCAGCTGCAAGTCATCCTCTTCTCCAAGAAACTCCATTTTTGCTCCAAGTTTAGCTTGGTTGTGAGAGAATTCGAATCCCTTTTTGAGTGTTGGAAAGGTGTTTCCCTAATGGTATTCTAAGGCTTAAGAAGGTGGGAGATCAAACCAAGAACAAATCGAAGTCGAACGAATCGATTTGGGTAAGTTTCTTCCCAAAAATCTGTCGTCCCTTCGCCACTGGCACTTGACCGCACCCCGTGGCAGAGGCTCCACCGCACCCGCGGTGAACTTACCCGGGTTGTGTGTTCTTGAGTGTTTGGCTTTGGGCGAGGCTTGGTTCCTCGATTCCTTTTGTATTCTTTTAGATTCATATATGTAGATATTGAATCTAACTTAGGGTCTCGTTATGGATCGTTTCAAAGGGATTTAATATCCAGGATCTATCCCAGTTCAGACTCAGGAAACCGTTGTCTCTAACATTTGTCAAGCTTTCGTCAGATCTAAGGCAAGTGGCGGTTCGCTCTTGCTTAATCATTCCATGTTTCATTAATTATCAATTGTTTAATTGTTAATTAAATTGGAGTGAACTGTTGTTTTTGTTTGGGAACTAATTTCATAAATAACGTAATAAAAAAAAATGAAATTATAATAGGTTGTATATCTGCTAGATCAACGCTATTATAGATATATGTTGCCTGGAGGGCTTTAATATGGACTATTACTATGTTGAACTGTTTAGTTAACACGAGTGTTGTGTGTTAATTACCGTGAGGGTATTATTGTGAATTTAATGTTAACTTTAATGCTAGATTAGCAAATATTCATAGGAACGCTAATCCAATTAAGGATTAGTCGTTTCTTTATAACGTGGTACTCATCGGGATAATTTCCGAATAATAATTTAAGGGTCATGACCTATGCTTCCTATCCACCGTTAAGGATATGAAGTGTTTAAGCGCCTTGCTAGCGCAATTGGATGGGCATAATTGTCATCATGTGTATTAAGCACCTAGCTAGTGCAATCTGGGTGGGCATAATTGTCACCCTGTGAATTAAGTTTAAGAACCGTGTAAGTGCAATCTGGGTGGACGTAAGGTCACCCTGTGTAATAAACTTCCATTGTTACTCGGAATAATAATTAAAAGCCTTAACAGTAGTGTGTGTGTTGTAATTTAATAAGATAAGTGCGGTTAAGCACATAATTAATAAGCTTTGGTAGTTGTACTAATTTAGGTGGGCATAATTGTCACCCTGAGGTTTAAAGCTTCGTAGCTGCTCTTAATAGTAATTAAAAGTCTTAACGTTGATGTGAGTATTGTAAGTGGATATAGTAAGAATTATTACATGATGTGTAGTATGGAGATAAGGTTGTGAGATTATGTCATGATTAAGGATAAATGTGTGGAGTTACTGTTCTAAGAAATTAAGAGTTGTCTCTCATAGGTGAGTTGGTGTTATAAGCATTGAGGAGGATGAATCATTTTCAGAATGATGTCTTGAGGATTTAAGAGTAATATCTCACGTGATCCGTTTCGAGGATTATAGAGTGTGGTGTTTATGTGTGAAGAAGGTTAAGGAATCTTGAAAGTTTAAGTTATAAAATGAGTAAAGGAATAGGTTAAGTCATTACCGAAAGGATCTTAAGTTAGAATTTGGCATAAGGGCCAATTTTGATGTTAATAAATAATGGAATTGTGGGAAGTATCTTTAAAGAAGTTGAGGTAGTAAGATTCGAGGTTATTAAGGTTTAATGTCTGATTATAAGAAGTTGATGTGTGAGCTCGGGATTTCTCATATAAGGAAATGAGAAATGTGTGTTCTCCTATTTTAAGGTAGCCATGATTAAGTTAAGTGCCGTTGTGATTAAGTTAAGTACCGTTGTGATTAAGATAGTGCGGTGATGCACATATAATTAATATACCGTCAGGCGAGTAGTGCAGCTAGGGAAAACTCGTCTTAATGTAAATCAGGTTAATTAAAAGCTTGTGTGAAACTGTAAACGTTCCCAAACATTCATCATAATTTCCTATAAGGCTCATTTCAGTTGGAGTCTTCTCTTCAGTGCATGTCTAAATAATTAAATCTGTATATTTGTCTTCCAGTGAGAGTGTCGGGTTATGTATCGTTCCTTCGGTTATTATTCGAGGGGCAATGATAGTAAACGGTCACGATCACTCGAACCACTCTGCTGTGTACCCTTGCATAGTCTAATCATTAGACTAACCAACCGATAATTCCCTTGCATGGTTGGCTGGTGTCATCCGTTCGATTCGGCACATCAGAAGTTGATGCCCGAAGTCAAAGTAACCTGTTCAAGGATAAGAGGCTTGCAGACGAAGATTTAAGTGTCAGTGTTTTAAGCTGTTAAACGTGTTTAAGTTGTTATGTGTGTTTAAGTTGTTAAGTGCTTTAAATTATTAAGATTCTTAAAAGTCTTCCGCTGTGTAATTTAAAGTCTTCCACTGTATTAACACTCTGTTGTAAAATCATCTCCTCGTTTGAAGTGAGATCTTTTAATAAAAGGGTTGAGTTTCAGGTATAAAGTCTTCCGCTGTTTAATCTTTCATTATTTAATATGTTCATTTAAGTTAAATGTTCCGACCAAAGCCTGGGGTGACATCAGACAGAACGTCTGAGGTCACTGACATGTGGCACTACCGAGGTATAAATCGGGGGTGTTACAGATTTGGTATCAGAGCAATGGTTTTAAAATTCTTGGCCTATTGTTAGGTTTGAGAATTTTCGAGAATAAATTTTGAAATTATTTTCAAACCTATCTTTTAATTAAAAGGAATTTTGAGAGTTTCAATGTTAAAAGTTATAAGTAACTTGGTAAATTAATTTAAATGATTTAGCTTTTTGAACTTCAAAGGCTATTTATAATTAGTTTGTAAAAGGCGTGTTATACGCAGTCAAAATAATTTTAAGATTGTAAACTTTCAAAATGTGATTTTGATCTTGGAAAGAGTTTTGGTGATATTTATATCATTAGAAACTAGTTGAGTATAAAAGGGTTAATAATATAAAGTATAAAGTTTGAAAGTATAAGGTTATTAATAAGTGGTTTCAAACTTCTACAAGCTTCAAGTGTTACTTATTCCTTAGATCCATTCTTGGGAATATTGTCTCTTCTTAGGATCAATGTCATTTAAAGGTTGACATTCCCCTAGGATACCCATTCTCAAGTTAAGAGAAGAAGGTTTAAGTTATAAAGTGATTGATGATATTAAGTTCACATTATAAGTTTGGTATTGAGGTAGATTCCTCATTGGTTTAGCCAAGTTTTGGGGTCGAAACTTTTCTTAAGGGGGTAGTAATGTAATATACCTCATTTTATAGGGATAATTTTGAATTTTCTAATACCCATATTACAAGTCAGATTAAATTCAGAGAAGAACGGACATTCTATGAGATGTTTGGTCTCTGATAGGTGTCATTTCATACACCTTAACTAGCAATTATTAACATTACTTAAAGGAGTTTATGACTAGATTTGAGGTTAAGTCTGTAATCCAGAAGATGTGGAGACAATTGAAGATATCCAGGGATTTACAGCTTATTTTGAAAAGATGAAGATGGATGAGGATCTGCTGGAGATTAATTGGAGAAGACTACCAACACTTGGTAGTAATGAAGAGCAGAAGAGAAAGGAGTGGGCAAATTTCTACCGCCCCGCGCCAGAGCCACCGCGACCCGGCGGTGGGTCTCAGAGAAGGATGCCGCCCCGCGGCCATCACGTGAGGCAAAGTGGAGCAATTAATTATTTCAAGCCTGTGATGTTGGAATTGAAGATATTCGGCCCAGGAGGAAATTAGGCCCAATTGAGAAGAAAGGCCCATGAAGAAGCTGAAGCCGCGTGAAACAAAGAATGCCGCGCGAGAGAAGAAGCGGAGTGAAGAAAAGCGGGAGATTGAGCTTATGGTGATGACGTCAGCACTGGGCTGCTTGGAGAAAGGTGGGCCGCGTTGATGTTTGTTGGAGAAGGGACGAAGTTGGGCCGCCGTGAGCTTGAATTGCTGGGACGAGAGGGCTTGCGAGAGAAGGCGAGGAAGCAGCTGCTTGCACGAGACCGAGAATTAACCGGGATTAATTTCCTATTTCGTTTGTTTATTTTTGGTTATTATTTTATTATTATTTTTATCACTTTTAGAATTAGGTTAAATACTTTTGTTAACCTAGTTGACAGGATAGACAATCTACAATTTAGTTTTAGAAGTCTCGTTTTCTTTCTACCTCCAGGGTTTTAACCCATGGAGAGCTAAATACCTTTGTTCTACTAGACGATTGAAGCAGTGCAATGGATTGGTTGTGAGATTTCTATTCCTTGTTCTATATCTTATAAAGTTGGTTTAATTCTCTTGAGCATATTGTCTATTGGTTTATGTTGATTCTTCTAGCGTAGCTAACTAGGTTTTTCGACATCTATCAATTGCTAGGATTTTCATATAGGGGTTCCGAGTGCTTATCTAGTGGCAAACACGATTGTTGCGTATAGGGGTTTCGAGCGCGCAATCGTGAGTGAGAATTATTTGCATGCTAAGTAGTAGTGTGTCCTTCTATTTGCATGTATCCTATATCCTTGTGTGAATTGCTATTGTTGTGTTAGTGGTAAAGTACACCGAAAACTATGAGAATCGGAGGTACTTTCCCATTGACATAGTAATAAGTTTATCGACAACTGTGAGAATCGATAGTACTTAAGATCAGGGTGGGAACAACTATAAGATTGTGAAAAGAACTTGGAAAAATAGTTATCAGTGATCAACCTGTTTCCTTTGCAGTGTGGATATTTGTCTAGTGGAATATTTCCACCCATTATATTTACTCTTTCTCTAAAGCTTGCATCCTTGTTACTTTGCTTGATAATCAAAACCCCTTTCTTGTTACTTTACATGCTTAGAAACACTTAGAAAGATCACTTCCTCCCTGTGGGATTCGACCCTTACTTGCTCAGACTACTTGTTTAGGTTTGTTAGGATTATTTTGTTTAAGGTGTCGCGACAACGCCTTATCAAATTGGCGCCGTTGCCGGGGAGGCAAGATTTGATTTTTCTGTGTGTTTGTTTGTGTGTGTGTTACCTTGGTGTGGACCTATCTTACGGTCCACACCCGTGCTACTGACTTTTGTTTTTCCTTTTTGATTCTTGTTACAGATATGGATTTCTGGGGAGAGTCGCGATATGACCCATACTCCTACGCATACACTCCAGGGTGGAGAGATCATCCCAATTTGAGTTATCGGTACCATCAATACCATCCATATGGTTATGACCACCAGGAGTTCTACCCAGAGCCACAGTCATTCTATCAGCAGGGTACTCCGCACCAGTACTATCCGGCCTATGAGCATAGCCCACCAGTGTCCAATCCAAGTTCCGCTATGTCAACTGAAGAGATGCTCAGGACCTTGACTCAACATTTCACCACTCATGTGCATACTACTGAGTCAAGCATCAAGAATATGAAAAGGCAGGTGGACCAGATGGCGGAATCAATTATACGGATCGCTACAAGGATTTCGGGGAATCTACCATCTCAAACTGTAGTAAACCCGAGGGAAAACATTCCTTCTAGTGCTGAAGAGGAGGACGAATATGAGATGGAGAACATCACCCACCGCCCCGCGTCACCTCTCACCGCGACCCGGCGTGAAGCCCCAGTTATTTCACCGCCCCGCGACGATAATCCACCGCCCCGCGGCGATGACCACCGCCCCGCGGTGGACAGAGTGCCTCCTAGTGAGATTTCGTCGCGACCCGCGATGAGATCAGCGCAACCCGACGTCCAAAATTCCTATTCTGCTGATGAGGTCTGCGTTGATACTGATGAGGAGTTAGGACTTCCAGATGATATTTTGGATCGCAAGGTGCTGACTGAGGAGGAGTATTTTTTGGGATTTGAGGAGGAGTGCTGCGATTGCGAAAATACTCCAGAGACAACTATTTCTCTCGAAAATGCTCCGACAGTCCCCGACCCTCTGGAGGCTGACTGAGACCTTGGTGTTTGATTGTTGGAGATGGGCCGAAGTTGTTTTGGTGCTGTGCGTATTGTTTTGGTTGTCTGGAGCTGATTGTTGAGATGTTGTAATTGCTAGTGTCATTTTTCCTTGTACTTCCTGAGTCCTTGGTGTTTGATTGAGAGAGTAGGTTTATCTTTAGCTTACTCGGGACGAGTAAAGGTTTAAGCATGGGGGAATTTAATAGGTGTCATTTCATACAACATCTCAACTATTTTCACTATATGGTGTTGTGTTGCATTGTGTTATTGTACTGTGCGTATTGTTTTGGTTGTCTGGAGCTGATTGTTGAGATGTTGTAATTGCTGGTGTCATTTTTCCTTGTACTTCCTGAGACCTTGGTGTTTGATTGAGAGAGTAGGTTTATCTTTAGCTTACTCGGGACGAGTAAAGGTTTAAGCATGGGGGAATTTGATAGGTGTCATTTCATACACCTTAACTAGCAATTATTAACATTACTTAAAGGAGTTTATGACTAGATTTAAGGTTAAGTCTGTAATCCAGAAGATGTGGAGACAATTGAAGATATCCAGGGATTTACAGCTTATTTGGAGAAGATGAAGATGGATGAGGATCTGCTGGAGATTAATTGGAGAAGACTACCAACACTTGGTAGTAATGAAGAGCAGAAGAGAAAATAGTGGGCGAATTTCTACCGCCCCGCGCCAGAGCCACCGCGACCTGGCGGTGGGTCTCAGAGAAGGATGCCGCCCCGCGGCCATCACGTGAGGCAAAGCGGAGCAATTAATTATTTCGAGCCCGTGATGCTGGAATTGAAGATATTCGGCCCAGGAGGAAATTAGGCCCAATTGATGTTTGTTGGAGATGGGCCGAAGTTGGGCCGATGCGAGCTTGAATTGCTGGGACGAGAGGGCTTGCGAGAGAAGGCGAGGAAGCATCTGCTTGCACGAGACCGAGAATTAACCAGGATTAATTTCCTATTTCGTTTGTTTATTTTTGGTTATTATTTTCTTTTATTATTTTTATCACTTTTAGAATTAGGTTAAATACTTTTGTTAACCTAGTTGACAGGATAGACAATCTACAATTTAGTTTTAGAAGTCTCGTTTTCTTTCTACCTCTAGGGTTTTAACCCATGGAGAGCTAAATACCTTTGTTCTACTAGACGATTGAAGCATTGCAATGGATTGGTTGTGAGATTTCTATTCCTTGTTCTATATCTTATAAAGTTGGTTTAATTCTCTTGAGCATATTGTCTATTGGTTTATGTTGATTCTTCCAGCGTAGCTAACTAGGTTTTTCGACATCTATCAATTGCTAGGATTTGCATATAGGGGTTCCGAGTGCTTATCTAATGGCAAACACGATTGTTGCGTATAGGGGTTCTGACGGGGCTAAATGTGCGCAATGCAAATATCATTGATTAGCCTTATCAAAGTAAAAAGTCCTAACAGACCTACTAAACAGATGTATAGTAAGCAAGCAAGGGTCGAACCCACAGGGAAGATCTGATGCAGTATGCAATTATGAATGACAAGTAACAAGAAGAGGGTTTTAGTTAACACGAGAGAACAAAGCAAACAAAGCAAACAAGTTTGGTTGAGTAACGAAAATATGAGGGGGAAAGTAGTCCTACTAGAGCGAGATCCACAATACAGAGATATAATTTGATCACAGAAATCTATTTAATCCAAGTTGTTTTACTATCCTTATAGTTGTTCCCACCCGGATCTTAAGTACTATCGATTCTCACAATTGTCGATAGACTTATTACTATGCCAATGATAAAGTACCACCGATTCTCACAGTTGTTGGTATACTTTACCACCAACAAAGCAATAGCAATACACACAAGGATATAGGATACATGCAAATAGAAAGACGCCTTACTACTTAACATGCAACTGATTCTCACTCACGATTGTACGCTCGGGACCCCTATACGCACAATCGTGTGTGCCACTAGATATGCACTCGGAACCCCTATATGCAATCCTAGCAATTGATAAAAAGTATTCAACCTAGTTGATCAGGCTAAGAAGAATAACAAGAAATCAATAATCAATATAACCAAGAGAATCAAACCAACACTTATAAGGATAAGAACAAGGAATAGAAATCTCACAAACACATCAACTGTATTGCTTCAATCGTCTAGTAGAACAAAGGGAAGTTAGTTCTCCATTCAAACGAGAATGAAAACTAAGGGAAAAATAACGTCTGATGTGTAATGAAGTTGTTCTAAGTGTCTGCCTCTTAACCTAGAAAGAGGGCTTAAATAGTCTTAAGAAAACTAGGTTAAACTAATAAAAATAATAAAGGAAATAGAATGATAAAATAAGGAAATCCGAAAATGCATAAAAGGAAATAAATGTCTCTGGCCGTGAGGCGTTGAACACAGCCACTGTGGGGCGTCAGGCTCTCCACCGCGGGGTGGTGGCTTCCTCTGGCACGGGGCTTCAGTCTTCTCTGGGAGTCACCGCCGGGCCGCGGTGATTCTGGTGCGAGGCGGTGAGCTCACTCACTCTCTTCTCCAGCTGATCTTCATTACTACCAAGTGTTAGTAGTCGTCTCCATGTATGCTTCAGCAGCTCCATCTCCATCCTCATGTCTCCATCTAAGCTGTAAATCCTGGGATATCTTCACTTCTCTCCATAACTTCTGGATCACAGACTTAGCCTAAAAACCACTCATAAACTCCTCCAAATCATGCTAATAATTGCTAGTAAAGGTGTATGAAATAACACCTATCAGGTTCCGAGCGCGCAATCGTGAGTGAGAATTATTTGCATGCTAAGTAGTAGGGTGTCCTTCTATTTGCATGTATCCTATATCCTTGTGTGAATTGCTATTGATGTGTTAGTGGTAAAGTGCACCGACAACTGTGAGAATCGGAGGTACTTTCCCATTGACAAAGTAATAAGTCTATCGACAACTGTGAGAATCGATAGTACTTAAGATCAGGGTGGGAACAACTATAAGATTGTGAAAAGAACTTGGAAAAATAGTTATCAGTGATCAACCTGTTTCCTTTGCAGTGTGGATATTTGTCTAGTGGAATATTTCCACCCATTATATTTACTCTTTCTCTAAAGCTTGCATCCTTGTTACTTTGCTTGATAATCAAAACCCCTTTCTTGTTACTTTGCATGCTTAGAAACACTTAGAAAGATTACTTCCTCCCTGTGGGATTCGACCCTTACTTGCCCAGACTACTTGTTTAGGTTTGTTAGGATTATTTTGTTTAAGGTGTCGCGACAACGCCTTATCAGTCTCTGTAATATTTTTCTGAGTAATATAAAATACAGTTAATGTATTTTTGGGTTAAAAGGTCGTTCGTGTACGGATATATTTAACCTAGGGTTAAGAATGTTTAACCTTCTAGCCAGAAAGGACAAAACGGGTAAAAGGGGGCAAAATTGGCCTTGACCGCACCTTGGCCGCACCCTACCGCACCCGTGGCGAAGGCCAAGACAGTGGCGGTTAGAAGTCGGCCATCGCACCCCCACCGCACCCTGCCGCACCCCGCGGTCGTTGTCAGCAGTGTCGTCATCGCGATATAATTTCTGCAGCTCTATCCTTTGGTCGAACTTGATCCTCACGTCTTTCCATCTGGTCGGGACACCTCATAGTGGACGTGTCCATCTCTTGAACAGCCTTATGGGACTATAAAATGGAGAGAGGAGGCGGAGAAGAGGTCATAACTCCAGCTGCAAGTCATCCTCTTCTCCAAGAAACTCCATTTTTTGCTCCAAGTTTATCTTGGTTGTGAGAGAATTCGAATCCCTTTTTGAGTGTTGGAAAGGTGTTTCCCTAGTGGTATTCTAAGGCTTAAGAAGGTGGGAGATCAAACCAAGAACAAATCGAAGTCGAACAAATCGATTTGGGTAAGTTTCTTCCCGAAAAGCTGTCGTCCCTTCGCCACTGGCACTTGACCGCACCCCGCGGCAGAGGCTCCACCGCACCCGCGGTGAGCTTACCCGGGTTGTGTGTTCTTGAGTGTTTGGCTTCGGGCGAGGCTTGGTTCCTCGATTCCTTTTGTATTCTTTTAGATTCATATATGTAGATATTGAATCTAACTTAGGGTCTCGTTATGGGTCGTTCCAAAGGGATTTAATATCCAGGATCTATCCCAGTTTCAGACTCAGGAAACCGTTGTCTCTAAGCTTTGTCAAGCTTTCGTCGGATCTAAGGCAAGTGGCGGTTCGCTCTTGCTTAATCATTCCATGTTTCATTAATTATCAATTGTTTAATTGTTAATTAAATTGGAGTGAACTGATGTTTTCATTTGAGAACTAATTTCATAAATAACGTAATAAAAAAAGTGAAATTATAATAGGTTGTATATCTGCTAGATCAATGTTATTATAGATATATGTTGCCTAGAGGGCTTTAATATGGATTATTACTGTGTTGAACTCTTTAGTTAGCACGAGTGTTGTGTGTTAATTACCGTGAGGGTATTGTTGTGAATTTAATGTTAACTTTAATGCTAGATTAGCAAATATTCGTAGGAACGCTAATCCAATTAAGGATTAGTCGTTTCTTTATAACGTGGTACTCATCGGGATAATTTCCGAATAATAATTTAAGGGTCATGACCTATGCTTCCTATCTACCGTTAAGGATCTGAAGTGTTTAAGCGCCTTGCTAGTGCAATTGGATGGGCATAATTGTCATCCTGTGTATTAAGCACCTAGCTAGTGCAATCTGGGTGGGCATAATTGTCACCCTATGAATTAAGTTTAAGCACCGTGTAAGTGCAATCTGGGTGGACGTAAGGTCACCCTGTGTAATAAACTTTCGTTGTTACTCGGAATAATAATTAAAAGCCTTAACAGTAGTGTGTGTGTTGTAATTTAATAAGATAAGTGCGGTTAAACACATAATTAATAAGCTTTGGTAGTTGTACTAATTTAGGTGGGCATAATTGTCACCCTGAGGTTTAAAGCTTCGTAGCTGCTCTTAATAGTAATTAAAAGTCTTAACGTTGATGTGAGTATTGTAAGTGGATATAGTAAGAATTATTACATGATGTGTAGTATGGAGATAAGGTTGTGAGATTATGTCATGATTAAGGATAAATGTGTGGAGTTACTGTTCTAATAAATTAAGAGTTGTCTCTCATAGGTGAGTTGGTGTTATAAGCATTGAGGAGGATGAATCATTTTCAGAATGATGTCTTGAGGATTTAAGAGTAATATCTCACGTGATCCGTTTCTAGGATTATAGAGTGTGGTGTTTATGTGTGAAGAAGGTTAAGGAATCTTGAAAGTTTAAGTTATAAAATGAGTAAAGGAATAGGTTAAGTCATTACCGAAAGGATCTTAAGTTAGAATTTGGCATAAGGGCCAATTTTGATGTTAATAAATAATGGAATTGTGGGAAGTATCTTTAAAGAAGTTGAGGTAGTAAGATTCGAGGTTATTAAGGTTTAATGTCTGATTATAAGAAGTTGATGTGTGAGCTCGGGATTTCTCATATAAGGAAATGAGAAATGTGTGTTCTCCTATTTTAAGGTATCCATGATTAAGTTAAGTGCCGTTGTGATTAAGTTAAGTACCGTTGTGATTAAGATAGTGCGGTGATGCACATATAATTAATATACCGTCAGGCGAGTAGTGCAGCTAGGGAAAACTCGTCTTAATGTAAATCAGGTTAATTAAAAGCTTGTGTGAAACTGTAAACGTTCCCAAACATTCATCATAATTTCCTATAAGGCTCATTTCAGTTGGAGTCTTCTCTTCAGTGCATGTCTAAATAATTAAATCTGTATATTTGTCTTCCAGTGAGAGTGTCGGATTATGTATCGTTCCTTCGGTTATTATTCGAGGGGCAATGATAGTAAACGGTCACGATCACTCGAACCACTCTGCTGTGTACCCTTGCATAGTCTAATCATTAGACTAACCAACCGATAATTCCCTTGCATGGTTGGTTGGTGTCATCCGTTCGATTCGGCACATCAGAAGTTGATGCCCGAAGTCAAAGTAACCTGTTCAAGGATAAGAGGCTTGCAGACGAAGATTTAAGTGTCAGTGTTTTAAGCTGTTAAACGTGTTTAAGTTGTTATGTGTGTTTAAGTTGTTAAGTGCTTTAAATTATTAAGATTCTTAAAAGTCTTCCGCTGTGTAATTTAAAGTCTTCCGCTGTATTAACACTCTGTTGTAAAATCATCTCCTCGTTTGAAGTGAGATCTTTTAATAAAAGGGTTGAGTTTCAGGTATAAAGTCTTCCGCTGTTTAATCTTTCATTATTTAATATGTTCATTTAAGTTAAATGTTCCGAACAAAGCCTGGGGTGACATCGGACAGAACGTCTGAGGTCACTGGCATGTGGCACTACCGATGTATAAATCGGGGGTGTTACATCCTCATAGTAGCAGGGCCAATGCTCATGCCCGCCTTGTAATACAGATCCTCGAGTTTGACAAAGAACTCGATTGGCGTCTAGGTGCCCTGGCGAGCGAGCGCTATCTTCATCCTCATGTGGTTCTGGAAGTCATCTGGAACATATTTTCGGTGCATAATGAACGTCAACTGGTGCCATTGATCAATTTGTTCCAGGCCTCGACGTTCCCTGTGAGTACAGAAATGATGCCACCAAGAGTGGGTTGCGCCACAAAACTGCAAAGTGGCTACATCTACCTTCTCGAACTCCTCATACTGACAGTGTCATAGGGCGTGCTCTGTAGCATGCAACCAATCTAAAAACACAGCAGGATCATAATCACCATGGAAATGCTCGATAGTTACCTTGATCTCGCGACGACTGGCATGGGGATTGGGCGCGTGTCTGCGATCAGGGAAACGTCGAGCTGCTGGATCCGGTTCAGGGTAAGGCTCGTCATCATAATCATCAAAGTTGTCCTGGACGGGGCATGGGCGATGCTGGCGACGACGGTCATGATCGTCGGCGCGGCATTGCGGTCTCTCACGTACGGGTCGCCTCGGAGGCGTCGGAATCCACGGCGGGATGTAATCCATCGAGTAGAGATGGCTCTCCACTGGGTCACCCAAAGGTGGATGAAAGTTTCCCGGATTGGGAACACCTGCAACCTCAAAACCCTTCTCATCATACTCTGTAAAAGCAATAGGTGGTACATACCTGGGTCGCGGTGCAGTACGAGGAATAGTCCCTGGGTCACGACTGGTGGTAGCGTGGGTCGGCGCCGTCTGTTGCCCGGCCGCTGGTGTTGCCGCGAGCTGCCTCTCGTCGGCTCTCAAAAAGGCATCTTGGCGTGCCTCATCGCGCTGCATGGTCGCGAAACGCTGACGTGGTCAGTGGTGTCGACGTAGGGGTAGAGACCCAAGTCTGTGGCGGGGGACTCGTGCTCGGCGGAGTCGTAGACAAAGTCGTCCACTGGCGAGCGTAGGGGCTTGTATCTGTTGAAGCCATGGTCCTCCTGTTGGAACTCAATGATGAAGTCCAAGCAACAAAGACCCGGCTGGAGCTGCGAGATGGAGGGCATTGCGCCCTTTCCCTTGTCGAGACGCCGCGTGGTGTCGGTAGTGAGCGCGGGGGCCAACAGGGGATCAATCGCGGCGATATCTGCAGGAACAGTAAGAACCGCGGGCGCGGTTTGCTTTTCCGTGGGCACAGTTTGTTTTTCCGCGGTCGCAGTTGTGGTAGCCGCGGTCGCGGCTACGGCCTCAGTGGCGGCTCTGCATGAGGCAACTTCCCGCTGCAAATCTTTGATCTTCGAAAGTATTGCCTCCAGCGTCCTGGCTTGAGCATCGTCAGCGGCCTGGCGAGGGGCGAGTGTTTCGTCCGTATCTGTCCCTATAGACACCATGACAAATGCAAAAAGAGCAGAAATACACACAAAAGGTAACGAAAACAAAGGACAAAATAGATCAAATCAAACCCATAAAGTCTCACGTAGGTCACTAATCTGGGGAAAGTCGTGAGGGCGGAGTGGCGAGGCTGACTCAGCGTAGACTAAACCAACACAAAAACCACACAAACCTCACAATTCAGAAGCCAAAATATAGTGACTACGCAAGAAGTATTCCAGCATGCAAATCCTAGAATCCAAGGAGAAAGAATACGGGGAGATAAGCTTAATGGACCTGTGTCAATAGTGAATCGGCTTCGTCGAGATCGCCTGAGGCTTATGTTTTTCTAATTCGGTGGCTGAATTTTTTTTGTTTTTTTTTGTAAAGAACCAAATGCCTTTTTTTTTTAATTGACACAAGTTTTTTGTGTAGACGAAGAGAAATTGTTGCAGAGACTAGAAAGAAGTAATTTTTGTATGAAAACTAGGAGAGAACAATGCATGAAAATTCTAACAGTAATCACGAACTCTAGCAAACCAAATATGCAAAACTAATATGATTTAGGGCAAGCAAAGTCCACGACTAGGGTTAGGGTTTCTCGCAGTAATCTCTTTTTTTTTTGTAATTCTCTCGGTCTTGAACAAGGACTTAGGGAGCCACAAATTCAACCTAGGGTAGGGGATTGTTGGGGGCAACCAACAACAACAACAAAAACTGAAACAAACGAAGCAAGAACAATGGCGACAAGCCACGTAAGCAAAAGCAAAAGCAAGGGAAAGTCTGAAATTTTAACGTGAAAACAAAGCGAGAAAGAAAAGACCAACCTTGTACCCCTGAAATCTGATACGAGTTGATGTGTTCCGGTCTCCCAAAACACAAGTTAGAGAGGATCTAGGTAGAAAGGCGGACAAATTTCTCTTGCTCGCTGAAGATCATCGCGGGAATCTGAAGCTGTCGCGGGGAAACCGCGGTCGCGGGAACAGTAACTGCGGTCACGGTTTTCATTAATGTTGATGCGTCTGCGATTCGAGCATGGTTCAAACGAGGGGGATCTCGGCTAGGGCCGAGGGCCACGTTTGGTGAGTAGGGTTCGTGTTCAGTGGTGTTGGGTTCGGTGGACTTGCTCGTGGGTTAGGGGGTCGGTTAGGGCGGTTCAGTGATGGCTCGGTTGAAGGAGTTAGACCTAGGGGGCGGGAGCTTGGCTCAACGGCAGCGCTAGGCTTTAACTCTCAATTCAACTTGTTTATTAATTAGGGTTAAGCTGGCTTATATAGCAGCCAAAATAAGATTCTTGCCCAATGGGCCTAAAAAGCATAAGTGGATCAGCCCTCTTGGCACAAGAGAGGCCCGACATCCAAAAATAAAAACTTGTTAAAAACAGCAACATCTAAAAATATTTAAATACTAAAATGATAACTTTCCAAACATAGAAACAGTCTAAGAATGGAAACTACTAATAAGGGAAACTGTTAAATACCGAAAAAATACTAAAAATAGAAAGTGTCTCAGAATGTCTCAAAATTGACATGTGAGTGTCATAATTAGGGGTGAGCACGGGCCGACAAACCCGAAGCCCGAACCGAACCCGGCCCGAAAAACCCGAACCCACATGACTTCGGTTCGGGTTTCGGTCTAACCTTTTTAGCGTTTCGGGTTTCGGTTCGGGTTTCGAGTTTTAGTCCATTTTTGCCTTTTTTTTCCCTTCGAGTGCTGTTTAGCCCAAACCCGAACCGAAGTCTTCGGGTTCGGTCTTCGGTCCTATGTTTTTGGGGTTTCGGGCTTTTCGGGTCGGGTTCCTGCCCGTGCTCACCCCTAGTCACAATACCAAAGTAACTCAAATGGCACTCGTGGTGCCGAGGAATGTCGTGAACAGGGTCGCATCATCAATGGATGGTCTCCGGCGTTGATCGTCCGGTCTCCGACATTGATCGGTCATTGACCCACCAAATTCTATTTTATTTTCGGGTCAACTTTTAATGTTTTACCAATCAACTTGCTTTTGACAAATATTATTATATGATATTGGCAAAGCCCGTTATCTATAGGGAAGAGATCAAATAAGGACCTTATTATATGTTTTTGACCAACATTATTATATACTTTTGACAAATATTATTATGCACTTTTGACAAACATTATTGTGTCATTATGTGCTTGTAAGAAACATTTTTATGTGTTTTTTTTCGATGAGGAAAGGATTCGAAGTACCAAACAAACCTAGTAGATTGAGAGACCGAGAAACTCGATAGCTGGGCAAATCGGCGTGACAAACAAACCAAGGACAAAAAATAAAAAGAAACAAAACAAATCGAAATGGAAAGCCAAAAAAATATTATTATTATGAGTTTTTTGATAAACCAAAAAAAAATTAAACAAAATTTATCCAAAAAGATTTAAAAAAAATATATACTGACATACTACAACGTGTCAACGTACCAACGTAAAAACTATCGGAAATTTCGCCTGGTGCCCTTCAGTTTTGGTCTTTTTCGCAAAATCCCCACAGGTTTTGACATTTTCGCCCGGTAACCCTTAGTTTTTTACCAATTTCGCCATATACCCTTCCGTTTTACACCACTCTCTCTCGTCTCCTACCTCGTTGCCGACGCCATTGGAACCCTAGCTGCTCGGCTCTCATGTTCTTCCACCACTCTCTCGTCTCCTACCTCGTTGCCGAGCTCCTTCGACTTCATTCCGCTAGGCGCTAATGGTAATCGCTCCTCTCGCCCTCCTTTCTTCTCTAACCTCGAATCCTCTAATTTGAAGATCTTGTAGTGGGTGCTCAAATGGCAATAAAGCCAATAATACTAATACATAGCCAGCAAAACAAATAACCCAATCAGCTAATTTATTTGGAGCTCAAATGTTGATTTTATCGATGGGTGCTCAGTAAGCAACAATTCCTGGAAAGAATGCTGATTTTTTCATCAAAGCCAAAATCTCAGGCATAATCTAAACCTAAATTAGGGTAAATTAAACGCCAAATTCATGAAATTGCAGAACAGATAACCCATAAATCAACCATAGATGACATTCAAAAGCAACAATTCCAGAAATTACCCATCAAACAAATTGCAATCAAACACCAAGAGAAAGGAAAATCGGTAAAAAAAAATGAACAATTCGATTGCTTGAGGTGGGGAATCTGACGAATTCTGGAAGTTGAGCAAGGTGAAGTTCACAACGGAAGTCCCTGCTACCACCAAGGCGGTCGTTGCTCCCAAGCCGGCGACCAAGAAGTCATTTGTCGCCACCAAGCCGAAACCTACCGCCGCCTCTAACAAATCGACTGCGAAGAAGGCGGTTTCTAAGGCTGTAACCAAGAAAGCATCACCGTCATCGAAGGTTGTAATCGACTGCTGAATCAATCGCCGGCAATGAAGATCTCCTCACCGAAGTCCTCTCCCAGCTCCCTGTACGGCCTCTCATCCGATTCAAATCCGTTAGACCAGAGCAAGAGGAATTCGGCCGACCGGCGTTTCGATTATAGGCAATGGCTTAACGGGAGGGTATATTGTGAAATGGGTCAAAAACTGAGGGTTACCGGGCCAAAATGTCAAAACATATGGGGATTTCGTGAAAAAGACCAAAATTGAAGGGCATCAGGCGAAATTTCCGAAAAACTATTTTTTACCTTCTCGCGCGGAGGATTCTCACACGATCCCTTATAAAAGTAAGGTGGAATTGCAAAAACTGCCAGAATTTGATAGGTAGTTTGCAAAAATACCAGCTTTTGAAAAGAATAGCAAAAATGCCATAAAGCTGTAGAATTTTATTTGTAGAAAAAGATAAAATCGTATTTTCATTTACCTTTTCTTTTGTCAAAATTATACTTTTAACAAAGGCTAATTACACTTAACAATTGATTGATAATAAATTTAAGCTTGTCTGAAGACCAACACGAAAGCCCTAGTTTGAGACTTCGTCCTTTTTTTGTGGAAGGCATGAACGATTGCTTGCTGCTTATATGAATTTGGACTCTGCCCCAATCTCCGCCTCCCTCGTCGTCGGCTCCAAGCTCCCCGGCTCCATGGTCTCCTACCTCGACTTTGCCCCGATCTCCGCCTCCCTCGCCGTCGGAGGAACTCACAATTGCAGAGCTCAAACGATCTCCTCTTCCATGTCTGCTCAGAGGCTTCTCCGCCCTCACAAGCTTCGAAGTGTGACCCGTCAGGTCCCTATCAGAATCAATTCCACCTTCTCGCTCTTTTTCGAAGCTTACTCTTTTAGAATCAAAGGTAATGCCGAAAGAGGGGTCGAGGGAAGCAGAGACGGCGGACTCGACAACAGACTTGGAGCGGAAAGTGACGAATCTGACGCCGTGAGGATCAATTTGAGTGCGGGAGATGGAGCCGTAGATCTCAAATCCAGACTTGAGGTCGAGGACGGAGTAGTCGGTGGGAAGGCCGATGACGAGGATAGCGGCGGGCGGAGTAGATGGGGCATGGAGGTCGACGGAGAGAGGAGGAAGAGGGGTGACGTTGTTGGAGTGCCACTCCTCCCATTTTTTAGGGTTCCTCTCTTCTCTCTATCCAGCTAAAAGAAGAAACGATGGTAAAGGGTACAGGATTGTACTCCGACATAGGCAAAAAAGCCAGAGGTGGTTTTATCTTTCAATTAGGATCCTATTAGTGTTTGCTTCTTCTTCGATAATTTGCAAGCTTAGCCTGATTTCCCTCCCATGGATACGCAGATTTGCTATACAGAGATTATCAAAGTGACCACGAACTTACGATTACCACTTACTCTTCCACGGGTGTTGTAAGTTCTCTCTCCGTTGCTGCATATTTTAGGGTTTCAGAAAAAAATATATTTTCTTTTTGTTCAATCTCATTCGTTTATTGTAGTTGAATAATTGCAAAACTAATGAGCTGAAATGAGAATTGCACCATGCACTTGGAGTCTATTGTTATGAATGCAAAGCGTATTTGTTTTGGTGATTGCTTTGTTTCAGCATTCAGGGACTAACTTCAAACAAAAAAAGGTCCATGAATTTCACCATTTGGATTGCTTAGCAATCTGTTTCCACTTTCCCCATTTCTTGTTGCTATAGATGATACACTATGATTGTTGGATTTCACCATTTGCCTGCTAAGCTCCCTCCATATATGCGGATAAGTAATTTTTTTTCCTGTTCTCGTGTCTTCTGTGATTGTTGGATTTCACCATTTGCCTGCTAAGCTCCTTCCATATATGTGGATAAGTAAATTCTTTTCATGTTCTCGTGTCTTCTATGACTTTACTTTGTTTTATAGGCGATTACTTCTTCAAGCACCAAAAAGGGTGAGCTATGTTTTGCAGATGTTGGCGCTAAGCTGGTGAGCAATAACATCACCACTGATGTAAAAGTTGACACAACTTCAAATGTAAGTATTTAAAGAATCTTAAATCGTTATTTTGATTGATCTATATGAAACAAAACTGCCCATTGTATCTGTCTTAGTTTTCTTTGGTTTTCCTTTTGATGTTGTGGCTGTACACTTAGATCTTAACCACAGTTACTGTCAATGAACATATCCCTGGACTAAAGACTATATTCAGCCTTGTTCTTCCTAATCAGAGATCAGGCAAGGTGAGAAATCAATTTTCCCTATTCTGTCTAACATTGGCTGATTGATAGATGCTTGCTTCCATAACCAAATTTGTGGTCATTTGTTTTTGCTACTTTAACAGGTCGAGGTTCAGTATTTGCACGAGGGGGCATGGAGGTCGACGGAGAGAGGAGGAAGAGGGGTGACGTTGTTGGAGTAATAGGCCGCCATCATGGATTGCATCTGCATCAGGTGTTGTTGCATTCCTCCGAAGCCCCAATCTCTGCTACTTCCCACTCAAAAGAAAGTTCAGCCTCTGCTTCTGCAACCAACATACTGATATGTCAAATTGGTTTATGTAAATTTATTTATAGTTTGGAAATAATGTATAATACAACACTGCTAGATTAATCGATAAATAAATCGATATTTATGTAAATTTATTTATAGTTTGGTCTAGGGATCTATGATCTCACCAAACAAAGACTATAATTAGGGTACCAAACAATACCTAAAACAATATCATTCTTAAAGACATATTTCTCTTATCAAAACTCGTAAATATTTTGAGTGGTTATCAATTCAACAAGTAATGACCTGATTACGTACAAATGTAGCCTGATAAAGTAAATATTGCTCTGAAATTTGAAATCGGCTAACATTTGAAATTTTGTGATATAAGAGAGCATTGACCTGACTTCGTATAAATGTGGTCTGATAAAGTACATAATGTTCTGAAATTTGAAACTAATGTTTGTTTCAAATTTAAAGTTAATATAACAGAGTAATGACCTGACAACGTACAAATGTGGCATGATAAAGTGAATATTGCTCTGAAATTTGAATTTGGCTAACATTTAAATTTTGTGATATAATAAAGCATTGACCTGACTTCGTATAAATGTGGGATGATAAAGTATAAATGTGATCTGATAAAGTAAAATGTATGAGTTTTTCTTCTCTTGCATCTATGTTTTCCTTAAATGTATTTATTATGCATTCACTTGAAGTTAGAAGGAAAACAAAGTGGTGCAGACAACAATGGGGACAAAGGATACTTTGGAAGAGGCAGTAGCTTGACTGACTTGTTAGTTTAATGATTTTTCAGCTATAGAAAATGTCTCTCTTATGATGACAAGATATCAGATGGTTTCTACAATATATTAGGTATGAATCCTTACATGTGGGTGATGTGCAATGAGAAAGAGGATGGTAAACGGATGCTGTCTTTAATGTCCATGAAAGAAGTTTCATCCAATGATTCGTCAATGGAAGTGGTCCTTATCGATTTTGTTTTTGTCCCTCTTTCTTTTGTTATTTAAACTCGTTTCTTAGCCGCGTTAAGAAAAGGACCAATTTTGAGTGGTTATCAATTCAACAAGGATCACAACCAATAAATGCAAATTATGTATTTCTCATTACAGAACCAACCCCGTTGGTTTAAAATTTAAAGTCAATATAACAGAGTAATGACCTGACTACATACAAATATGGCCTGATAAAGTGAATATTGATATGAAATTTGAAAATTTAAAGTCAATATAACCTGACTACGTACAATATGACCTGACTATGTATAAATATGGCCTGAAATTTGAAATTTGAAAACTTTAGAGTCCATAACAAGTACTGTTGAGAATGCAGTTCTCCAGACCATCATACGTTATTGTTATCTCCATTGTGTGTAACGCTCCATGATTCTTTCGACGCAAATGAAATTGTTATTTTCTTTCGTCATATGTCCTTGATTTAGGCATAATGATGTATTCTGGGGACGTAGTTGGTATATTTAAATACATTATGTTAGGTATGTATCAACAAATTAGAAATGAACCTATGAAATGTATATTCTCTACTCCTAACAAGCTCCTAATATATGATGTAATTCTCTTCTTTTTTTTGTCAAGAGGTTTGCTACACTTGTTTTTAAGCGAACAAAACTTGAAGGGTTGATGTGCTTTATGGTACTAAGTGGCAGTGCTAAGTATATTTTGCCAAGGAATTAGGAAAGCATTGGAATTCCTCTGATTGTAGTGAGTGTGTTCAGAGTACATTTGCCCTTTTGTCCGAGCAGTATTTACTTTATCAGTCAACATTTATACCAAGTCAGGTCAATGCTCTGTTATATCACAAAATTTCAAATGCCATCCGATTTCAAATTTCAGAACAATATTCACTTTATCAAACCATGTTTGTACGTAGTCAGGTCATTCTTGTTCTGTACTGCTATTGTTCTTTGTTGTTGGGCTGTTGGTGTTAGTGATTTTGTGAGGTGCTGGTGTTGACGGTTTCCTGAGCTGTTGCTTTGTTGACGATTTCTTGAGGCTAAAAAACCTATAAGCAATTACAACTCTGAGAAGCATGTACTAAATTATATTATAAGACTCAGAAAGAATTGTATTTTGCATGTTTGATTACTAGATCTCTGTGATTATGCTCTTTTAACAGACCTGCTTGAACTGTCTTTTCACTCAAACCCACACAATTAGTGCAAATGTTGCATTATTTTCTAATTTGATTTTCAGGAAAATGTGTATCTCATGCCGCTATACCTATTTCATCAAGCAGCTAGAATCACGTTTCGTAGCAGGGGGCTAGAAGGCATGTTTGATTGTCTACATTACAATAATAACAAATCGCTCTGGGAAATACTGTGCTCCTTCTCTTGGAGTTGTGCTTTGCTCTTGTAATGGGGAATATAATTGATTTCTTAGGTTATTCCTGAGGCGAGTTTAAGCCATGTTTATGATTCATGTTTTGGAGCTTTTGACTGATCTTTATATTACAGTTTCGCCTAAACACTTAAGGTTCTTATAGTTTTTTCTCTCTAATTTCTTGTTCTTATTCCTATAAGCAATTACAACGCGGTGTTGTTGGGTTTGTGACGCTGCAAGGTTTCTCCTAAGATAGGTCGTGGAGTCTAGGATCTTCCACCAACGTTGTAAAAGAGCTTCAAAGTGGCATAGTTACCGGTTTTCTATACACAATGTGGGCCGATACGGAGGTGATTCGATGTCATTCGAAGGTGATTTTAAATAATTCAAGAGTCGGGTTTAAGTAACTTGAGCATGGCGAAGACGATGGTGTGGTCAGATTTTAAATTTAATGAATTGAAAGGTGTTTTTCTTGGAGTCGAACAAGGCTTGGTGGTGATGTATATAAGCGATGAACAAGGTAATTTAAAACTTCAGAGCATTATGTACTTTATCAGACCATATGTGTACGAAGTCAAACTATATTTATATGAAGTCAGGTCAATGCTCTGTTATATCACAAAATTTCAAATGTTAGCCGATTTTAAATTTCAGGGCAATATTCACTTTATCAGGCCACATTTATACATAGTCAGTTCAATACTCTGTTATATTGACTTTAAATTTTAAACCAATTTTCCCTATCTCTTACCATAGTCATGTGTATATTTATAAATTTAAAGAAATAATTTTACATTTCAGTTACGTAATGTGAAACAATAGTACTGTAAAGAGCATTGACCTGACTTGCTCAACTTCAAGATAACCATGAGATCGCCAATACCAGGTGCCCGGACGAGCCCGCACGCCATTGTTGATTACATATCCTGATATACATGATGTTGATGTTGATGTTGTGCTTTTGGGCGGTGAGAGCGTTGGACATATGTTGCAACTTTTATTACAATGCTCTAAAGTTAAGTTGTTGATCATTTGATCTTCAATTTTTCCAGAGTTATTCTAGTGAAAAAACTATATATTTCCCACTTTGTTAATGATATTTTGATAACCTCAACGTGATAAGCTCAGACCTAACATTTAAGGGAAATTTATAGGCTTATAGCAAACCATGACATAAAGGGTATCTTTTAATATGTTAATATAATATACTGACAAATTTCTCCTTAGTTATTAGCTCAATTTACAAGTGTAGAGTTTCGCCTCAGCTGAATAAGGAAATTTATGTTAACACATGTGTACGAAGTCAGGCCACATTTATACGAAGTCAAGTCAATGCTCTGTTATATCACAAAATTTCAAATGTTAACCGATTTCAAATTTCAGAGCAATATTCACTTTGTCAGGCCATATTTGTACGTAGTCATGTCATTATTCTGTTATATTAACTTGAAATTTTAATATTGTTTGTAATATTGTTTCTGGTGTATTATAGTTTGCTAAATCACGTCAATTTATATTAAGGCGAAATTGCAAAATATGCCAACTTTTGAAGGGGTGTTCAGTGAGATTTCCATACTATAGTAATGGAATTGAATAGATGATAGCAGTATACCTCACTCTTGGCAACATCATAAAGTGAACAAGAACCATCATCACGAACTAAAAGAATCATTTGAAATCGGCTAACCTTTGAACCTTCATTTATGTAAATTTTGTGACCTGACTTCGTGTAAATGTGGTCAATTCAACGAGAATCACAACTAATAAATGCAAAGAGTGAAGTTTCAAATTTATAGAAATTTACAGAAATGATGTTTCAAATGTTAAATGTTAGGCGATTTTAAATGTCAGAGCAGTATTCACTTTATCAGGCCAGATGTATACCAAGTCAAGACAATGCTCTGTTATATAACAAAATTTACGAAAATGAAGATTTAAGTGTTAGGCAGTTTTAAATGTCAGAACAATATTCACTTTATCAGGCCACATGTATACCAAGTCAAGACAATGCTTTGTTATATCACAATATTTATAGAAATTAATTTTCTTTCCCCCCTTCTTTTGGCACAGATGTATCATGATGCTAATGTGAACTAGATTCTGTTTCTTTCTGTTACCGTTTTCATAAACTCAAACCAAGCAGCCCCTAGATTTGGATGAGAGTACCATATCAAAGAGAGGGAGTTGAGAATACTTGTAATCATCATTTTATGTTGTATGAGGTCTTTATCACAAAGAAGGTTAGTTTGTATATTTCATTGATCCAAGTTTTGGTTTCATTGATCAACTGTTGGTGATCTGTATATCACCAAGTATATACTTAGATGAACAAAACAAGTATGAGCTTTGCAACAATATATGGTAGATTTCATTCTATGGATTATTCATTCAATTCTTGACCTATTTACTCTCCAAGAGTCCCTCTCAAGTTCAGAGTCATACACATATCAAAGACAGTAGTTAACTCCACCTCCCTATCATGTCAATGTATACGATATGAAAGGTCTACGACACGATCAACCTTGGCAAATTAGAAACAGTTAAAAGCCG
Source organism: Rheum nobile (assembly GCA_027886185.1). Classification (NCBI taxonomy): domain Eukaryota; kingdom Viridiplantae; phylum Streptophyta; class Magnoliopsida; order Caryophyllales; family Polygonaceae; genus Rheum; species Rheum nobile. Next base: position 1,810,938 of record WOAB01000618.1, on the reverse strand, counting down.
CCTTGTTATTGTATAAAGGTCGGCTAACAATTGTTGTAGGGCTACTTCAACTAGGAGAAGAGGGCACTGAATATTTTATAATCTAACTTCTGACCTTAATTATCAGCCTCCTTTCTCAAGGCCATCTCCTTTTCAACATTCTCTTTGTGCTCATTCTGAAGTTGACTTAGATGAATCTGTTATATAAAACAATTCATCAGAACCAAAAATGGAAAAGATAAAGAGCATCCTCGTTATCTCAAATTGAAAAGAAGTAGCATGAAAATTCTATTACTTCAAGAGATTCACGAAAGAAATCTTACTTCCATAGCCTTTATTACGCCCTCAAGTTCTCTTGGCTTTTTTGACCACTCCTCGGAGCTCTCTTTATAAAGCTCAACAAGCTTGGAGACCTATAAATTGGATGAACATGCAATGAGAACGTACAACCCACAAATATGAATGGGAAGTTTTAAATTTATGTACCACACAAACTTGTTTGCAATCAATTGAACAAATTAACATCACAAGAAACAAACAAACAAACAAACACCAGATAGAGAAGAAAAAGTCTCTAAAGAAGTTATACAGTGTATGAAATAATGCCGACTCCAAAGCCAGCTAATAACCTTCCCATGAAAAGAAAGGAGGAATCCTGAACATGATCAAAAAGCAGTATTCAACGAAAATGTGGCGTTCAATGAGTTGTGAGAGTAAACACCAAACAGGCATTGATATCTAGTAAATGCCAAAAACTGTTCAGGAAAGCAAACAAACACCCTAAAAATCGGATTGAGGATAAATTAGGAATTAATTTTCGAAAACGGAAGCTCACCTCATTGACTGTGATACCGAGATCTGAGATAATTTGCGATTGAGTCGGCGATGAATAACCTAACTACACGATAAATCTCCTGCGTCGATGGTTCCGGAAATCTCCTGCTTAAGCAACCACCCGGTCAGAGTCTGGATTTCGAACTTGCTTTTACTCTGTTTGGATGTAGCTTGCGGCGCCTCTGAAGTGACCGCCATACACCGAACTCCACCATTTCTCCTCCTCAAGACGGCGGATCTGGCGGCCGTGGATGTGACGGAGGACGAGAGGCTGATGTGGAGGGGGAGGGAAGGAGAGCGAGGACGAGAGTCCAGAAACTGGAGAGTGGGAGCCACCGCCGTTGCAACCATGGCTTCCTGTAAGTGTGGTGTTGTTTTTGGCGCACAGAATGAAATCAGAACGGAAGGGGATTTGATTTTGGAGGTTGATTTTGAGGAGGGCGATTTTCTGGAATTGTGAGGCCAGTAACGATTTCAGTTACACAATGGCGGCGAAGGAGGGAAGCAGAGGAGGGAGACGAGGGACTGCTGGAGCTGTGGTGGTCAGAATTGCGAGGAGGAGAGGGAGCACAGCGGCGGCGCCGGAGCGGACAATATTGCGACCTTCGGGGAAGAGGGAAGCAGAGGAGGGAGACGAGGAAGAGGTGAGATTTAGAATTTGAGTGTTTTCAGATCATTTTTTGGGAGAAGATCAGGATCTAGGTAGGGGATACTAGATCCCACTTGGTCAAATTCATACTCGAAATGAAGAAGATCGAGTAGATCTGTGGAAAGATGGGCAGGGTTGAAGGTTGACGGTGATAGAAAATTTTGGTGAGATTTGGAATTGATTAGGGTTAGATTAGTAGGATTAGAATTTGTTTTTACTTTTTTTTTTAAAAAAAAATTAATGATTTATCTACTTTTTTTATTTAAAAGAAAACTTAAAATCCATCCTTAACAATTGTAAAATTATCAGAAAAAGTACAAAAATCTGATATATTTGTAATACTTTTTAAAATATAGATTTTTTGCAAGTTTACTTTAAAAATTTGATATTTTTGCTAATACACCTAAAAGTAAATACTAAACGAACCCGATTTTATGAGGTTTTCACAATAGACCACCGGCAAAAGGGGAAGAACAAAAAATCAGGGATGTGTGGCATTGCGTAACTGGGAATGATCTAGTGAGGATGACGCGCTCGTGACAAGGGGTGCACGCTCATTTTGGATGGCTTTTAGAATGTGGAAAAGTCGTATGTTTCTTTCCAACCGACTTTTAGCCTTATTTTCCGTAGTCAACTTATTTGACAACACTATATACATACCAAATATTCCATAAGAAAACATTGCCGTATATATGTTTTTGATTTGAAATTTACCAATGTAAAATTTATGAATAGAGAATCAAGAGCATCTTATCGTAATATTTAAGCTTTTAACTTTTAATATGCGATGCAAATTTGAGTGTATGTAATTTCTCTCACTTATATAAGAATTAGAGGTTAGCACCGTATTTTTTATGTCACATACCGTAATTTGAACGTCACAGCATTGCGTCCATTTTTTTCCCCTTGGGCGCCACAAGAACCGGTTTGTTTTTTCTAAACAATATTAAATGGGTTCATGAATAATCGGTTCAACAAAAAGTTATCGTTGGATAAACGATAATTTTTATTAGCACGTTCATTAAAACGTACTTATGATCATTATGTTAGGTGATTACATGTGTTAGCTTATATCTTATGTTATTCTTTTTACGTGGTATTTTTTGTATCCTTTATAATTGTGAAATAAATAGGATGATTATATGTTTTAGATTAGTAAACACTAGCATGTGTTCTCGTGCCTTGTACGGGTATGACCATAAAATTTAAAGAATGAATTTAAAGTTCTTTATAGTATGTAAAATATAAAAGAGAATTATATAGAAAAATTAACATGATGTATCAGAAAGATAATTTCTTGATTGGAATAATTTATAAGGTGTATTATATGATGAAAAGTGAAGGTATATGTTTTAATTTATATTAATAGAAGAAAATATAAATTAAAAATTTTATATAATTATTAAAAATAAAACTGCACTGAAAATAAAGCTGCATATTGTATTCTTTATAATGGAGTTTACGGACAATCTATTTACTCTTATTAAATCATAAGACTAATTAAGTATGATAATAATATTTTTTTAGTAAGTGCATAATTATATGTATGTTGGTGGATGAACCGTATAAGGTTAACTATGTAACACCTCCAAAATACCATTTGGAAATATTACCGCCAGTGACCTCAGATTATACATCTGGGATCACCCAAGGCTTAACCATTTTATAACAAACTGTATAATAACATAAACTTTATTAAATGACATACAACTGCCCAAATAATATTTTATATCAAATGTTGAAATTACAATTCGATAACAAGATCGAGTACAAATATTTATTACAGCGGAAGTCTCTAGAATAAAATGACTCAACATGTCTTGACCTTACGATCTTACGCCTAGGATCTCAACCTTGGAAAGAAACACGCAAAACGTCAACTGCCCTCACGTCGAGTCCTTGCCTTTACTGATGTGGAAACTTATCTGATGTGCCGTATGAGACGGATGACATCAGCCAACCATGCAAAGGAAAATAACCGGTTGGTTAGTCTAATGAAAGACTATGCAAGGATAGAAATAAAAAAGGTTCTAGTGATCGTAACCGTTTACTATCATTGTCCCTCGAATAATAACCGAAAGAACGATACATAACCCGGTATTCTCACGGAATGATTAGAATTAGACATGCACAGAAAAGAAGACTCTGAAGAAGTTGAGTCTTATGGGAAAGTATGACAAATGTTTGAGAACGTTATAGTTTTCACACAAGCGTTTTAAAACACGACCTTGATTATTTGGGTCCACGACCAACCTCACCGCATAATGCGAATCCAGATTGGAAAGAGGACTTACTCTAACAAGAGTCCGAGCGATTTCCACGTTGTACTCCTCGCCCGAGGGTATATTAATTATGTGCATAATCGCACTTATCTTATTTAATTCTAAAACGTATATTCACGTTAAAGCTTTTGTAATATATATATCATCTCGATACGAGAGATATCTTGGGAACATTTCCCGAATGTTTGGCACCAGCTGAGTGCACCACCACCTATATTCGGATAGGGATAGGTCATGACCAGGAAAGTGTTAGGGCATAATCATCCTAAGCACCAAGTTATAAAAAAACAACTAGACCTCACAAGGTACATAGCGTTCCTACGAATACTCGTTCTAACTACACATTTAAGTTCACACATAAAATCCACACCAATACCATCATGATAATAACAGGTATAATAACGTTGTTTCTAGCAATATATACAACCTATTATAATATCATATTTTAATCACATTATTTATAAAATCCGTTCCCAAACAAAAACAACACTTCACTCCATTTTAATTAACAATCAAGTAATTGATAATTAAAGGAAATATGGAATGATAAGCAAGAGCGAACTGCCACTTGCCTTAATCTAGACGAATTGACGATGTCGGGTTCCGGGATCTGGAAACTGGAATCTGAATACGGATTCCTACGACGACGACAAAACAACGATGGAACCCTAAGTTAGATTTGATACGGACGGAACGAATACGAAACGAATCGAAGGGAGACAAAAGCCTAAGCCGTGGCCGTGGATCCCAAGCCACGGTCGCGCTTGCTAAGGCAAGCCGCGGAAATCTGGACAGAGCCGCGGTCGTGGAATTTCGCGGATCTCCCTCTCGGCGAAGGCTTGGAAGCGTTCGAGCTTACCAACGACGACGGCGACGAATTCCTTCACTTGGAATGGATGCGCACCACCACTACTTCCTCCTGGCTTCACGACACCTCCGACGACCTCCAACACTCCGGCAAGCACACAGATTCCGGCGACGAAAGAGAGAGAGAGAGAGAGAGAGAGAGAGAGAGAGAGAGAGAGAGAGAGAGAGAGAGAGAGAGAGAGAGAGAGAGAGAGAGAGAGAGCTTGGTTGTAGTTGCGGATTGGATGAGGAATTAGGGTGGCGAGAGCCCCTATATATAGGGTGGAGGAGGCCCTAACGCCGAGCGACCCAAGCAGTTGGACTCCCTCTTCGGCGTAACGCCGGCTTCCCAAGCGACGCACGCAGGGAAAAGAGGAAGACGCAACACGTTTCCGCGGGCGCGATTTTTCCGCCGCGGTCGCGGTTGCCCCTGGGCAGTTTCGCGGTCGCGGGACTGCCGCGATCGCGCCATTGGGTCATTGATCGTGGTCCTTGCTCAGATTTATGCTTAAAACTTGTTATTCTTAATACTCCCAAATAACTTATGACCCATATATCTTTGCTAAACGTATATTATTACGTTCAAAGGGTTCATACAGAGATTATAGAGGTTACAGAAATTGCGCAACATGTTTTCCATACTAAACGACAGTTCGAGACTTTTAGGGGTTATTACAAACTATTTACGGACATCTATCTATATACATAGGGGTGTTCATCCGGTCCGGTCCGATCCGGTCCAGGACCGGTTAGACCGGATTTTTTTTTTAAATAATTAAATTCTTATTTAAAATCTATAAAAAATATCTAAAAAACATATATACTCCTAACTTATTAAATTTAAAAAAAATCCATATAAATCTCCCAAAAAACATATAAATTACAAAAAAAAAAAAATCCGGTCTTTCGGTCCGGACCGGATTTTTTTCGAGTTTGGACCGGACCAGATTAAGGGAATTACCCGGACCGGAGACCGAATCATATTTTCACCGGTTCGGTCATTTCCGGTCCGGCCATGAACACCCCTATATATACATATCTTTATAATGAGGTTTATAGACCATTAACGTACATATTATATTATATACACTAATTAAGTATTATAATAATGTTTTTGATAAGTGCAAAATGATCATGTACAATGGAAAATATTTGGGGTGATAATTTAGGAAATTTGTATAAATAAAGATAAAATAAATTGTAAATAGAATAAGGGTGAATAGTAGAGCTGTCAAAAAGTGATCGAACCCGTTTTACCGACCTGACCGACCTGCTTTTGGACCCGACCTGACCAAAATTTTTGATAACCCGAATTTACCGAACCCGAATTTACCGAGACCGAACCCGACCCGATTAACGAATAAATGTGGAGTATTAAAAAAATATAACATAAAATATATATGATAAATGACATATAAATAATGATAATATGCTTAATATCCTAAAAAAAGAACATTGTTGTACTTATATAATTTTTTATAATGTAGAAATTAATAAATTAATATAATAAAAATAAAAAATAAAATATGATTTTGGTCTACTAATATCAATTACATTAAAATAATTAATAATATTACTATTATTTTAATTCATTTCATCTTATTTTGACATATTTAAACTAGTTTTTTACTATTTAATAACAAAATATTTAAAAAATGACGCTCTTGACCTGTTGGTTAACCTGAATCGCCCGCTGACCTGTAATGACCCGACCGGCTTGACCTGTTATCCGAAATGATCCGACCCATTCTCAACCCGAACCCAAAATAACCGAACCGAGCCCGACTTGACCGACCCGATTGACAGCTCTAGTGAATAGGTAAATGTACATAATTATTTAATGACGTGACATACTTAAATGAACGACACGTTGAAGAGATAATTACGACTTTAGTAGTAATATATATATAGATAGATAGATATATATATATATATATATAGATAAATACATAGATATATGGGCTTGGTTCAAGTGAGGACGCGTGGGGAGGAAAGGAATGAGGACCAATCAGATGCGTTCAATAATTCGACTGCGCCGAATTTTTCCCGAATTATTCAGCAAAAATTCGGGAAAATTTCGGAAAAAACGGGAAAAATTCGGATAAAAAAATGGATATGTGTGCACATAAAATACACTGTTGTGTGCATACTCTAGAACGTGTGTGTTCATATATCATAACGTGTGTGTGCATGTGATATCAGCGCGTGTGCATGCCTGGAAACAAGTGTTCATGCTCAGAGACATGTGTGCATATCAAATATATTGTTGTGTGTATACTCCACAACGTGTGTGTGCATATGCTTCGGCGTCTGTGCATGCCCAAAAACATGTGTGCTCATGCATTGGAATAATACGTGTGTTCATATGTCACCATGAGTGTGTTCATACGCCTCAACGTGTGTGTTCATACGTCACAACATGTGTGTCCATATGGCCTTAGTGTATGCATATTCAAAAACATGTGTATGCATAGTCCATGGCTTATGTTTACGGGTCACATCGAGTGTGTTCATACGCTACAACGTGTGTGTGCATACGCAATAACGTGTGTGTGCATGTCTGAACAACGCTTGTGTGCATTGCCAACAGAAGAGCGTGTACAGAAGGGAATAATACGGCCAAATTTTTCGGAAATAATACAACCGTGTCTGTTTTTTTCGCGTCCTTAATCCTTTTCTAAATCTCCATCTTCACTAGATCTTTTCCCTAGATATATAGATAGATTATGTTAAGTATTGTTATGTGGTATTTTCAGCCACTAAATCCACTATGCATCTATTAGACAAGAGCTCTGCGGAGAACCACCCTCATACGGGCCTTGACCCATCTTCCCCAGCCCAATAGGCCCAGATAACCTCTAGCCTTCGTCGAGCTACAAATCATCACTTCCTAAATTCCGCTGACTCGTTTCCATTTGTAACCCAATCAGGGTTTTGCAGAGGGTTTTCGGTGATTCCACTCCTACGAAAATCTCATCTCGCCGGAAGAAATGGCGTTCTTCGTCCCAACTCGCCGTCTCCATTCGCTCTTTCTCATTCCCAAGGTACGATTCTTCGACCTTCCTCTTTGGCCTACGCTCTCAAATCCTAAAACAGTCGCAACTCTTCGACCTCCTTTTACTCTTCATTTCTCTCTCCGCCGCCTTAGCGCTTCCTCCTCCATCGCTCCAAACGCCTTCAATACTCGTCCAGAGCCTCAATCTCAGCCCTTCAATCGAGGCGGCTCCGGTAATTGGGACGCCTCCGAACCTCCGCCCAATTCACAGTTTCAGAACCCTAATGGCTGGAATTCTCGAAATGAGGGGTATGCTCAGAATCAGAACAGTTATCAAAGACAGGGGTATCCTTCCGGCAGCGGATTTTCTCGAGAGAGCCAGTATCAGCAACCTAGGAACCCTAATTTCAATCGTAACTACCAGGAGCAGCCGCAGAATAAGTGGAACAATCATGCGACGGGAAACCCTAACCAGTTTAGGCCGCAAGATCAAAGTGCTTCTGGGATGGGTAATTACCAAAACCAGGGATACTCACAACAGGGAAATTATGCTCAGAGGAACAACTATGCCCCAAATGGGCCGCCTTTGACTGGAAACCAAGCTCAAAATGTGCCTAACAATACGGTTCTGGAGCAGAATGATATTCCTGCAAATGTGGATTTGATGAGCTTGGCCGTGGAAGGAAAAGTGAAGGATGTGATTGAGCTGTTGAACAAAGGGGTTCGTGCAGATGGGGAATGCTTTTATGTTCTATTTGACAAGTGTGGGAATCCAAAGGGTCTAGAGGATGCAAAGAAGGTTCATGACTATTTCCTGAGATCAAACTTTAGGGGGGATCTCAGATTGAACAATAAGGTGCTTGAAATGTATGGGAAGTGTGGAAGCATGGTGGATGCACGCAGGGTGTTTGATCATATGCCTGATAGGAACATGGATTCGTGGCACTTGATCATGAAGGGCTATGCGGATAACGGACTAGGAGATGATGGGTTGCAGTTGTTTGAGCAAATGAGAAGCTTGGGATTGCAGCCAACAAGCGAAACATTTCTTGTTGTGCTATCTGCTTGTGCTAGTGCTGATGCAGTGGAAGAAGGTTTTCTGAACTTGGAGTTGATGAAAAAGGAATACGGAATTGAGCCTACTTTGGAGCACTATCTTGGGTTTCTTGATGTGCTCGGCTCATCTGGGTTTCTCGTAGAAGCTGAAGAGTACATTCACACTATGCTGCCGATGCAGCCCACAGCAGAGGTCTGGGAGGCATTGAGGAACTATGCTAGGACCCATGGAGATATCGATCTTGAAGACCATGCTGAAGAGATGCTTGTTCAAATTGATCCTTCAAAGGCCATTGCTAATAAGCTTCCCACGCCCCCCCCTAAGAAGCGAATGACAGCTAACATGCTTGATGGTAGGAGCAGACTTGCTGAGTTCAAGAGCCCGTCTCTCTACAAAGACGACGAGAAATACAAGGCTGCCTTGAAGGAAACAAGTTATGTACCTGATACGAGATACGTTCTCCATGACATAGACCAGGAAGCCAAGGAACAATCATTGCTCTATCACAGTGAGAGGTTAGCTATAGCATATGGCCTGATAAGCACCCCTCCAAGGACCCCTCTTCGGATCATAAAGAACCTACGAATTTGTGGGGACTGCCACAATGCTATCAAGATCATGTCCCGAATAGTAGGCAGGGAGTTGATTGTTCGCGACAACAAAAGGTTTCACCATTTTAAGGATGGGAAGTGCTCATGTAACGATTACTGGTAAACCGGCGATCACCTGCATCTGAGAGGTTTTAAGATCATTAGGAGTTCAGAAGAAGGCAGATGTGCTAAGATCTTCTATCTGCTATGAAGAGTGAACTCATGATCCCTGAAAGTGGTGCTGTAGTTATACTCTTTTGTGTGAATGCTCTTTGCCATGTTTCATGGGGTAAAGTTGCCTACTCACGTGGATCTATTATTGTAAAACTGATTTGATATGCTATGGATCAATCTTAGCTTCTTGTTATCTTTCATTTCCTTGTTACCAAAATGTGTTTTGTTCATAAGCATTGGTAAGACCCTCTTCATTTTGGTAGGCTTATTACCATATTGTGTTTTATTTCAAAAGTGCCGACTCGACTAGGAATTGTAAATCTGTTAACATTATACATATACACCACACTTTTGCCTTTTTCCGTCGCATGGCTATGCTATAATGTTATTAACCTTAATCATTATCTTCCTAGAGGGATGTGTCATGTGGAGATACAACCTTCTTATTGGAACCGCAAGTCACTGAGGTTTGATGGGTTAAGTTTTTTTTATACCAAGGAAATTTATAAATTGGATAATAGATTAATACTGTAGTGTCGTGAGTACGAGCTGAAGGATGGTCGACTCTAATTATGAAATTCAAGTAAAAAAAATTATTCCTGAGTTTACCATAAGCTGGAATCTTGGATATTTTGGAAGTACGAGTTAAAAATAGCTGAATTCTCATCAAGGATGTGTTTCAAATTTCAATAATCAAAATTCAAACCCAGTCTCAATCAAGCTTCTCAGACTTAATTTCTATTTTCAAATTGTATGGTCAAAAGCTTAAAATTCATGGCAGGACAGTACAAGCCAAAAGAAGACCAAAAAATTTAAAAAATAAAACATCACCAAATAAAAACCATCACTATTTAATTTTTCTAAACTATCCTTACTATTTTCTAATACTAGAGGTCATGTCCGTGCGTAGCACGGAGCTTATTTTTTCTTATTACTATAATATATTCTAATACAAAAAAATATTTTCTTACAAACTCAGTTTATCCAATTTTACTATTATCTCAATTATTAATGTATGGTCATTATATATAAAATATACAATGTACTTTTACTCAAAAAAATGTGTATATAGACACACGTTTCTTGTTAATCTATTTTTTATGTATTATTTACATTCGATCAAGATAATGCATGTTTATTGCTAAATTTGTAAATTATCAAAGCTAGTCTTGCGTCTAATTTGAATTAGTTTAGGTAAATATAGTAGCATTGATAACACAATTTTTTTTTTCTAAAATATTGACAAATATACAACTAAATTTTACATAAGAGAATATAATGTTTCACTATTACTTGAAAAAATCAATAAGGTTTTACAATTGAACTAAATATATGAAAACAAATAAATACATATATTGGTAAATATGCAACTAAATTTTAAATAAAAGAGTATAACATGTTAGATCTTACATTGCTTGTTAGGTCACGATAAGTTATTTAAGTTGGTATTTAAAATGATAAAATTTCTTATCCTAAATTCTGAATAGTCTCAATCTAATTCCACCTTTAATTTGATAAACGATACAACCTATATATAAAAATTCTAATTATATACATGAAACTTTGACATCAATAAAAATAATATTTTTCATAATTTTAAATTAAAATATAATCATTTTTTTATTTGATACTATCCTACATTAACACATTATCTCCACCATATAATCACTCAACGAAAAAAACACACTTTTTCACCTTTATGCTCTTTTATTAGTCATTACTCCCTCTTCCGGCCTTCTTATATGTTGAGTACTTGAGTTGTGGCATATGATCAATAAATCTCTTAAGTCATCTTGATATCATAGTTAATATATAAGATTGCAGTAAATTAATAAGGTTGTATATTATAACAAATTTGAAACACTTTTTCTAACTGACCAAAAAAAATAAAAGGATCATTTCTTCCCTTGTTACTACTTAATGAATTCTTATCCACAATCATATTATTATAATACTTTAATTTAGTATTTTAGAAATATAATTTATTTACTTCCTAACATTTTTATGATCAAATTGAGTCATTTTTATAATACATAATATGAAAACTATAAAGATACATGTAAGAATATTTCCTCCCTACAATGTTTTAAAATCGATTTTATTTCTAGTTTCAATAATTATAACTCCTATATTTAAGATAATGGTCTATATTTCTTGAAATATGTTAAATCTATCCATCTTTATTATCTAATGGAGTTCAACATAATTAAACCGTTAATGACCTTGTAATTAATTAGGAAAAAAGGTCTATAAATAATAGGTATGTGAAAGGTTTAGCATATTAAAAAAATTCTAACTCCCTGATTTTAATTTTTAATTTCTACCATTTTAAGTTTTCCATACTAATTTCTCGAATATCTCCCTGTATTAATCGATTGTAGATTCATTAAAATTTATTTGTGAGAATAATTATTATTTTTAAAATTAATTAATTATAAAACAAAATCGGCCTTTGAAAAATACATATGAAAAAACAATTTCTACAAAATAATTTTAAGTTAATATAATTAAAATGCTTGATATATATGTCTTTATAGATGCTATACACTTTCAGTGGACCACTACTATGCATCAATATGTTTTAATAGTTTATAAAACTTTATGAACAATCATTTTTCAATTTCTTTTTTTTTTTTTTGGAATTTCATATTATTATCTTTCATTTTTTATTTTATCATAAGTAACCTCTCCACGTGACAATTCTTCACGTTTTATAAAATTTTATGAACTATCATTTTTCATTCTGTTTTCTTTTTGAAAATTTTAATTGTTTTCTTTTATTTTTATTTTATCATAAGTAAAATCTCCAAAGTGAAAATACATCACATGTCGTTTGATTATTTTGGCTCTGTTAACTCAATAGTTTTTGTAGTATATGTTATTTTATTATTCCTCATAAATATGTGTACTTTTTATTGATTCAGAATCTATTTTATATTATAGCACGTTCTACCCACGAGTCCTTTTATTATTTATTATCATTTTATTTATTTTAGTCAAAGATTTAAAATTACATATATTTTTAATAAATAATTTCAAGAATTGTTATATTATTATATTGTTTTATGCATCAATGATATTGTAAACGTATAATACATTTTTATATTTTAGTGTTTGAAACGAAGTATTTTATAATCTATAAAAACCTTGTAAAGATTCATATATTGTAAAAATCTACACATAGATTAGTGTACAACTTTTATACATATTAAGGATTTAGATTATAAATATAGGTGAAAAATTAATATAATCGAGGACAAATATTGGCTCCGTTCGGTAACCTCCTTTATTTTACTTCTCCTCCTTTGTGATGCTCATTTCCCAGAAAAAGCTCCATTTGGTCTGTTCGGGATGAACATACTCCAAAAGCTTCAAAGTGCTTCAATTTGCTTCCATCTGCTCATTTCTGGCAAAAAAAAAAGTTGGATATCCTTACTTTTGCTACTTCTTCCCTACTTATGAAGCATTTCCAAACTGATTTTTCCCTTCTTGCCCCCGACATTTCCCCTTGGCTCTCCTCGCCATTGTTCCCCGACATTACTGGTTTCCTTCACGAGCTCACGATTGTTCATCAGCATCAGCATCGCTCGCTGCAGGTATGTTCACGAGCTCTCTCTTCTCTCCCCTCGCTCTTCACCTTCCTCTCCTCCCCAGCTCGCTCTCAATCTTGTTCCTCTATTTTGATTTAGGGTTTTGTGACTCCTAGATTCGAAGCTCGCTCTCAATTTCATATCCGAAGCTCGCTCGCTGCAGGTATTATAGTCTCGATCTTCACCTTTGATTTAGGGTTCGTGAGTCCCAGATTTCGATTGGATTGAATCCATTTCGATGACGATTTTAGGGATTTGGTCGTTTTGAGTTTTAGGGTTTTTGATTTCAGGGCTATGGTTTAAGGTTAGGGATTTTCATTTTAGGGTTTCATTTTGATTGATTTCGATTTGGAGCTTTAGGGCTTTTGATTTTAGGATTTAATTTTCTGTGTTTTTTTTTTTAATTTTCCCTCTTCTGGTGAAAGTGTCCAGAGTGATTGAGACTCGCACGCTCCATCCCCTCTGTTTTCGGTCTGTTGTTGTGCGTGTGTTAGTGACATTTTCCAGACCCTCTTTCCATTTAACAGAGTTTAAGTTGTTGAATAGAGGTCTGAATTGGTACATATTGAGTCCCTTGCAATGAAGAAAATTATTGTTGAATCTTGTTATTCAACAGAGGTCTGAATTTCCATTTAAAAGTGTTCAAGTTTTCCAGACTCTCTTTCCATTTCACCTTTGCTGTAATATTTTAGCCTTGTCACTTCAGTTTTACATCAGCTGAATCTTGTTATTTACCCAAGTTTCCTTTACTTTTGTATACTATCTTATGAGTGAGCAAATTATTGCTTTACTTTATCTCATAAATCTTCCACTTGTATATCCTTTTCTTTTTATTTGTTTTGCATCTTGCAATGTAACAATCAGTTCAGAAGACAATTTATTGTCTATACAAAATGATCTAATGAAATGTTACAAGTAAAAATAATACTAGGAATTTTGTTGCAGTTGATTGTAATGCAAAAAAAAAGGAATGAAAGAAAGTGTAAGGACAACAATACAGAAACTTAGGATAATTACAGATACTTAGAATTTATCTTATTTCTGCATCAGGTTCTCTCTTGATGTTTTGCAGGTTCTCTTGAAGTTGATTCACTTTTGGATGTGAAACATTTTAGTAACACCTGATGACTGGATGTGTTTTTATCAATACGTATAGTTGATTTGGAATTTTCTTATTCACCAACGTGTAACCTTATGCAGCTGTTTCTGTTGGAAAATATCATGACTGCATCTCTAGATTCTACAGTGTTCTATTTTACTAGTTCTTGAAATACCTTTTTACATCTCTTTGCCCTTTTTTTGGGGAAATTAGTGGAGCAGACCTGCATTATGCTTAATTGCTCCAATTTGTTCAGGTCTTTATATGGATTTGGTTCCAGCCTTCTTTCCGAAATAGAAAGAGTTTGTTTTGTTTAAATAATCTCCACCATCACTCAAATTTCGAAATGTTCAGTTGAGATATCAATATGAACTTGTCAATGTATAACCACACCATCTCTAGGTAAATGAGTCTTGTTGGGTCTGTTTGGGTTCGTTTCTCCAAATTTGATCTTGATAAGTATCTAATTATTTCAGGTCAAGCATGAATAAATATACCAAGGAGCCGAGGTATCTTTGTATTTCGAATGGGTGTGTGATCTGTTGCTTGGATCTTAAGCAGAGCAGGGGTGAGTCCACAAGTTGTGATGTACCGCCCCTTCCTATAATCTCGACTCTGAAGCTGATGGAGGAGGGTCTGTCGAGCTAGAGTTTGTGCGTGTTGACATCAAGCATAGGTTTATATTCAAAACAAACGGTGATAAACTAAAGGGAGAAGGTGATTTGCCCAGATTTACCGGTATGCGAGCTTGCTTCATCTGATGTGAGTCTTTACTCCCTGGAAGGGAACAATGAATTTGGCTTTGAATGAAACATAAAATTCTGTTTCTGAATTAAGCATTTTGACTTGGTTGATAATGGTGTTACAATATCAAGTGCAGTATTTTGCTCCTCTTCCAATTTTGGGCTATACCTTTGACAGACTTGGTTGTGATAACAATACTGCACTTGGTATAACCCGTTAAAATTCATTGTTCCCTTCCAGGGAGGATTTGCCGCGCTTGGATCTGATGCTCTGCTACGCTACAATCTGCAAACACCAGGGACTGCCATTGAAGTACCTGCCCACATTTGATGCTCTGCTACAAGATCAGCGTCTGATGCACACTGCAATGACTCCCAATTGTTGACTCGAATACCAAGAACGAAGCATTCCAATGCAGCAGTGGGGATTTGTTCAAGTGGAAGCAGCTGTGGCGCGTCCTAACTGAGCAGTTTGAGATGGAGTACGTTGGGTATGAAGAGAGTCAGTGCCAGATTTCACTGGCTGAGACCATGAAGGATAAGGGGTGTGGGATGCCTATTTGACCATATGATCTTATAATCACAACTGCAAGTATTCATCGGAGCATGTAAATTTGAAACTGGCGTTAGTTATGCATTTCTTTTTTGAGATAAGATGTTTAACTATGAATGAACAATAGAAATTAGACAGAATATCAAAATGTGCACATACACATTTGAAAAAACAAAGTCATATCACATACAAAATCTATACAAGCAATCGTCTAATTTTATCCATCTTGGCGTACATTTGTCCAAGATAAAATGGCATAGCAACCACGATCTCTAAAGGGAATAGAACCCAAGAAAAAGAAAAGAATAGTCAACTAAAAAGCAGTTATTCATGTAAACAGAAGGCAAATTCTAACGCCAGACTAAAAGGTTGTGTCATTCTGTTCAATACAACTTGATTCACACATGAATTCAAATTGGAAGAGGAGCAAAATGCGATCAACGTTGAGATAACATTAAGCCTTTTGACTTGGTTGTGAATGGTGTTACAATACTGCACTTGATATAGCCCAAAATTATGTTTCTGTGGCAACATATATGACTTTGCTTGTTCCCCGGTGCATGACCTTGGCGTGAATAAAGCGCTTTGAGAAGAAGACGTTGAGGAGAAAAGGCCTCATGTACATGTCCGTCCTTTGCTTAAATGATTTCATGCTCGGTCTTTTGGCAACCTCTCCACGAAAACACTTACATATATATTTTCACTACGGAGTTAACATGACTTAAGAAGGCAGAGAGTAGCAGCATAAACCATGAAAAATACTTGACCTTAGTCATTCTAGAATAGAATTACATCAAAACACACTTGAGGTCTAAAAACCAAAAGAGCCCATGTAATTAGACAACCAACCGAATAGGTACAGTACATTCCCCATAAGTAGACACTTTAACAAAAGCGGACATTACAAAATAAGAGGCATAATCCTAATCCATTTCTTCAGTTAACACTACCAGATCTCTTTTGCAGGAAAACATTAGTAAGCACAGTCTTGGAAGTCAGCGACGTCTTCAACATTGACACCCCCTACAACCATATATACAGTACTATAACATTAATGAACAATCAAGATAGCAATTAAAAAACATAAAAGGAATTGAGTGGTGAAGCAGAATCATACCAGATTCATGTCAAGAGTAACCTCCTTCTCATCAAGGCGACCCACATCCTAAACACTGAACTTGTTAAGCAGCGTAATACTCGAGATCGTAGACATTGGTTGCACAGACAAGTCATCCATGATCATATAAGTCACAACTCCCTTCACATATCCTCCAACATTACTCTTTGCTTTGGCCTTGATGTCAGCAGGTGGGGCTACATAAGTCATTGCCTTGCTCATTTGCACATGACACTGGGGACACATAGCCCTTGCAGCATCCGAAACATACGCATGATTATAGCTATTATTACTACAAGCATAAAATGTCTTGGAGGCGGGATCGGCAACGGCCGGTTGGTGGTCAAGAGAGGGATATTTGAAGCAGAACCGGATGCGGGCGTGGGGTTAAAAAGGAAGTGTACAACCATTGTCATCAAGCTTTGTGAAGTTCTCATGGAGCGCAACTAAGGCTGCTGCACAGAGGACACCAATTTGCCTCATCCCGCCTCCTAAGGTTTTCCTAAGCTTCCATGCCTAAACATAAATTCAAGGCAATTCAGATGATTGTCGTAGAAATATATGCCTCATTCATTCTTAACGGTTAAATCTTTTACCTTTGTTTATGAAACTACTTGAACCAACTACTTGGACTTGCACGATAGTAAACATAAAGCAAACATGTATACAAAAGCAATCATAATAACTTTAAAGTTGCATTGAACTACTAATAGATAACATGTTGATTTGGGGAAAAAAAATGATAAAGTTAAGCTATGGAAATTGAAGCAAGCATAATCAGCTGCTAGTGTTTTTAAATGAAGCAAGCATACCAAGGACATTCATAATTAGGAAAAGCTCATTTCTTTGCTTAGTAGTTGAGGCTATGGAAATTGATTTGAGTGAAGAGAAAAGCATGTGAAAGTGAGTTTAGACTACAATCACATCTTCTTCCCTGCAGTGAGCTACACTACGAGTTCTTTATAAAAGAAAGTTCAAACTAACAGCCCTAATGGAACAACCACATTCAACGCCTAATACTTGTGTTTAATACTTTAAGCTGAATAGTCTAAAATGTAGACATTGGACTTCTTCTAGACCTGGATTTGCTGTTAGGAAGTTAATTAAATTGTCTCAAGTTTAAACCTCAATTTAATGGAGCACAAGTCAATCTTAGCCCTTGGTCACTTACGTACAACAAAGCTTCAATGTATTTTATTTTTGGTTTAAGGGTTGTGCTGATGCTGAGCAACACAAGAGGAGGACAAGCCCTAAATTCGAAGAAATCTAACAACTAAATCCTTCATTGCAACCATGGACAATTTGAAAGTAGACCAAGCCCTAAATAATACAAGAGAGAGCGGACAAATTTAGGGCCAAAGCTGGACAACCATGTCTAAATTTGAAGAAATCTAACAACTAAAACCTTTGCAACCCATGAACTTGCTCAATCTGAAAAAAACTCGGATAAAACTGATGAAAAAATACCTTGTGTCCTTGTTCGGTAAGCAACGGACGACGACAACCTCCACTCTCCAGCGACGGCGACGAACACGAACAGAGCCTCCACTCTCCAGAGATGAGGACGTCGACGGCCTCCTAGCGCTAGCCCACGGTGGATGAAGAAATCGACGACAATCTCCTAGCGCCAGACCACGAACATAGCTAGGGTTCAAGTTGCACAAGTTCTGCTAAGCCAAGAATCAGGTTTCAATTGTGAAAGATGGCAAGTGAATGCCAAGCCAAGAATCACGTGAAGCTCACGTGCTGCTCAATATATCCCCAAAATGAAGTCACGTGATTATCACGTGGCGGTTGAACATAAAATAATACTAAGGATATTTTGGTAATTTTGATATAAAAATTAAAATAAATAAGTATTATTTACCGAACACACATAAAAAAATAAGTATATAATTTCAACATCAAATTTAAGTATCAGCATAAGCATAAGTATAAGCATCAGCATCAACATCAGCATAAGCATTAATATCAGCATTAGTTACCGAACAGAGCCATTGACATACTACTCCTTATGGGTGAAAAGCTCGTACAACATAGAAGATTATATATATGTTGATTATATAGATATATGCTTAATATATACATAGTTTATTTTAAAAATCAGTATTTTGAACCAAAAGGAAACCTAAATGATTTGTTATTTTTATAATTATATTTTTTGAATGAAACTCATTATGAATTCTTGGTTTCATCTAAGTGAATTGTGTATAAAGAGTTTAGTAAAATATAAAATCATAAAATAGCCCTTACAATTATTATTAAATATTTATGATTTGAATGATTATGTAATTTAAATTATAAATTTGTATATGAAATGAAAATACATGTAAAACAATTTATTTTTTTATTTTATAACTATTAATTAATACAAAATAAGAAATAGTAATGAACTAAATTGTAAAATTATTTTACTACTTTACATTGTTTTGCATATTGATTTAGTTTTATAAATAACCAATTTGTTGTTGTTATTTAACATATTATCATTTATCAATGTTATTTTAGTTAATATTAACATATTATCATTCTTAAAATAAATACAATTATGAAATTTTATCCAAATTAATAAAAAAGATAGTTTAAAAATAACTATATTAGGTTGTTCGAGAAACCACTCGTTCACCTATATTACATAACTTTTCATCTTCGTAATTCACCGTTTATTTTTAATAGCTTATAAGTTTTAACAAATAAATAATAGATAAAATAGCTAGCAATTAAAACCCTACAAATCTGTAAAATTTATTATATAAATCAGTTATTTGTAACAAAAAATAATTGGTTATCATGTTAAAATAATATTTTTAGATTAATTAATAAGAAGGGGCTTCAAAAATTAAAAGAATATAGATAACACGAAAATATATGCGAGTTTAGTTTAAAAAGAGTAATCTAGTTCACACGATTTACATACCTCTTCAATCTTAGATGCAACAACTTAATTATTTGTTTTAAGGAGACTAAAGATCTTCGCTGAAGAGAGAAAAAAAATCAATAACTATGATCATCTCGAACTTGTTCTGAAAAAATACATTAAACATAAAAGCAAAATTAAATTATCATTTCTATTATAAATTAACAATAAACAAATGAAACTTGGCATATATATTTTTCCTTGATTTTAATCAACGGTTCTAGTCATTAATTGCTTGTATTTTTTGGTCTTTTTAATTTTGTCCAAACAATCGTATTTTTTAATACGGAGTATCATTTAATTTTACATACTTTTCATAGAAATATGTATATTTGTATTTAAAATATATTAATAATGAATTTGGCCATTAATTGGACAAAAGTTCTATTTTATATGTAGATAAATAGATATAAAGATTTGAGTAACTAATTAATATAAACAAAATAATAATAAAAGATAAAATTATAAAACAAAATTGTTAAAAAGGGGATTTAACCCTATATCTTTTGTATTATGAGAGTGTCTTTAACCATTAAGCTATATTAGAAGATTTAATTTGTAATAAAACATCAACAAAAAAAAAGAAAATAATTTATCATATTTAATAGACATTAATTACACCCTTAATTTATTTTATATATTTATATATAGATTACGTCATAAACCAACCTCTCTTCTTCTTTTAGCTCCTCTCCATCATACCTGATCGTCTCCGTGTTCAATTCTAATTCATACTTTTAAAACCAAAGTCCCCTACCTATAGCAAATCCAGTAATCCACCACCGTTTCCTTCTTGATCTCGAAATCACAAATCGCTAGGACATATGTTTTCTCTAAATCCAAATTAATAAACAATCATTTATGTATTCACATTAAACATATGAGAGCACGGCATATTTATATAACAAACCAAAGCTACTCACCTTAGCATTTGTAACGATTGAGTTCATAATAAGTGACGCTGTTAGGACATAATCGAGAAGAGGGAATAATGGTAAAAATTGGGATTCTTCAATCTGACACCATAAAACTTTTATATAAATTGTAGAACATGATTAAATATTGTTTTTTTGGAACTAAAAAGATTAAACATTGATCTTTTGTAGATCAGCGCCGTCGGATCACGAAAAAAGTGGGGCGGATTTGCGATTCTGTGTTTTGTGTTTAGATAATCCTCCACTTGGACAAAGGGACGACTCATTGAGGATTATAGGTAAGGCACCAAATTCATAAATGGCGATGAACAGGTTAAAGTTGAGTGATGTTCAACATTTATGAAAATGAATAAAATTCATGGGAGGAAAAACTGTTTGGTTGAATTGTTAACTTTTTTGTAACCGACATCTGTTACGTTACGCCTTCGCCTACCTTCATCTTCTCTCTCTTTATTACTCCACTCCGTATGCCAAAATGATTACTTTTTTTTTATCTGAACAAAAGTACCTCAGAAAAATTTACAAATGAGGGCTCAACGGAAGAATCTGGATCACATTGTGCAACCTTCCCGCTGCTGTTGTCGTTTTGCTGATGCAAACTCTGGTGGATGCGTATTGCATTGTTGCATTTGATTCCCTTGCTGTTCTGTTGGGGGCTCGAGATTTTAGGCCGGCAGATTTGCGTCTTCCGTTGCTGAAAATTTAGGGCATAAAAAGAGGGACAAGTTTTAAGAAGAATGGTGGAATTTGGGAATGGAAGCCGTGGATTGTGACAAAGAGACGGGAATGTCTGAATTGGTAAGCTCGAACTGGTCGTCTTCGGCAGCGCTATTTGGACGGCTGTCGCCTTATCGCAGGGTACTCTCTCTTTCTCTACGTCTTCACAATTTCTGCACATTTTGTTTTCAAATCCATTGTTTCTTCCTTGCTATGTACTGTATATGAGGTTTAATCTGAACAAGTGTTTGACTGAGATTGTGCATCTCTTTCACCATTTTGTAATTCCTGATTGCTCTGCCGTTGTTGCAAATTCACATTTCATCCTTTAAAATTAGTGAATTCTCTATATCTCTCTGTATATTGTTGAAATCCTAAATCAGGTGCTGATTCTAACTCTCTAAATAACTGTTTTTGTACGATAAATGGAGTAATTTATCACTCTTTCGGTGAATTGGTTGAACGGGTCAGGGTTTATCGTATTGTAGAATATACACTGGCACTGAATTTGAAACATTTCAATAATAGCCATATTTGTTGTGTCCTTCAAGCCCGCTTTTATGAGTTCTGTAGCCTCACTATTATTAGCAGATTTGTGATATTAGGAATTCTGATGGATATCTTATTTTATCTTCCACTCATTCTTATATACTAATATTTTGTTAATGGATTGAATTTTAACGGGAAAGTCATCCACAGGTGTATTCCTTTTAGGTACAGAACTACCGCTGAAAGTAATGGAAACTCTTCAGATCAGATTGTGGAAGTTCTTATGATCAACTCTAATAGTGGACCGGGTCTTTTGTTCCCCAAGGTAAATATATTTAGAATCTCCATCCTAGGTGAATCTTCTTTGATAGAGATTTGGCTTGGCTTCCATCGTCTTTTTCATATCATGTTGCACATATTCTCTATCCTTCATTGTAAATTTTCTATCTCTTCAGCATGGATTACATTGATCCTGCTTAGGTAACCCAAACCGTTAGCTGATACTTTTCATAGACATTCCAGATTCTAAAATTATGTTAAACTAGAATTGGCTAACTTGTTGAGAGAACTGTCCTGTAAATTTAAGAGTGTGGGGTTCATGACCTGGGTTTGCAGCATGAACAAAGTCATGTAGTGATTTTGAACTGATAAATGTAGCTTAGTTCTTCTTATTCATACACATTTGATCTGCTTTAAGGGACCTAAATCAGATTCTTTTCAAGACAAGGAATTGCTTGTCAGCCAGCTATGTTGCTTGTAACCTTCCAAAGGTGGCTGCTTTGCGGTCTTATGTTTGTCATTTGATGCTTTTAACATGTCAGTCACTGAATCTATACAGCTAGCATAGAAGAATTGGGTTAAACTGATAAATTCGTAGCACTAAATCTTGTCTTTATATAAGTGAAATTATGTTGACTCCCCACAAGGGCACAAGGACTTTGCTGGCTTATTGCATTCTGTATATTACACCCTTTTCCAAGAGTCGTGATATCTTTATTTGAGCAGGTCCACGATGTGACCTATGCTTTTGTGAGTATCTGATTGTGCATAAATCTTGCCAAGTACCTATATCTAGACCTGTACAAGTCCGGATTAGCCCGTCTGGCCCGGGACAAAAAAAGGGCCGGGCATGGACATTTTTATGTCAAACTCTCATGCTTGGTGTGTCCCTTCTATGTCGCATGGACTCTTTGGTTCGCTTTTTGTAGTTAGTAACTAGGAAGAATGTGTATCGTGTACGTGTATACCATCCTCCAAACATTGTATCAGCGGTCATCTTCCCTGTCAAAACACACTTTTGACAAGTAAAATGATCCATACAATTTAGAATTTGCATAAGATAATCATGTGATTGGAGGATTGGGATAGTAGGAGGCATGCTTCCTATGGAATTGATTTAGAAACCACCGTTGCTTGGTGAACTATGATTTCTGATCTTAGACTTGGTTGGTATCTTGGAACTTGAAAATCCTTTTTTCCTTCTTCTTTTTTATGTCGGAGGCTACAGATTTATAGGATATATTTCCATTTTTCCCAACATTGTTTTAGCGTTAAACTTGCTTCTAAATTTGCCTGCATCCACTTTTCATATATTCAACTTAACATGTGCATTATTTTCTTTCCCCTTGACATCTCATGGTAGTAGTTATGACTTCATTTTACTTTTCTGAAAATTTAGGGTGGTTGGGAAGATGATGAATCAAGCAATGCTTGATTCCAGGTTTCGTTGGGCGTGTATGATTTCAAAAGCAGAACACATGAAGATGAATTTAGTCCTGAAGGAGTGTGCAAGGCTGAAATGTTTGCACTGCACATCAAATGGCATTCCGAACAACCCACTTCAACATAGCCTACCAATCTTTCATCTTCCCTTTTGCTCTTGCTAGGAGTTTTCATTAACCTTGGCCTTTATCAAACAAACCCAAGACAAAACAAAGTATGCACATTGAGTGTAGAGAAATGTTATGTCACGGTTGAGACTTAGAACATAAAACAACTACACAGGGTTTCATTCCGCCCTATCAGATCTCAACTACTTGTTTGCATAAGAGGATGTATTAAATATTTAAATGCAAGCGTGAATGAAAGGAAATATGATGGAAATCAATATATTGCTTTGTTTTGTCTTGGGTTTGCTTGATAAAGGAAAATAACTCCAAATAATATCAACTATAGTCTTTGAATAAAAAATAAAAAATAATACCAACTTTAAAAATTGTAAAAGCATAATCGAACTATGTCAATATTAACCTAAAATGGTATTGTTCATTTTTTCAGTGAAATCTCAGGCGGAAATGCTGATGTGACACCAGAAAACATGAGTTGATAATTTTTTTTCAAACATCAGCTCATATATAAAATTAAAAAATAAATAAAAATCAAAAAAATAAACTTTTTCAACAATTTGCATCTATTGAAGCACGAATCAAAAAAACAGTCTCTCGAAGAGGGCTCAAAGTTGGCGCTCGAAGAGGAAGGTCCGAAAGTCGATCTCCATCATCGTTGTAAAACTGATTGTTGAATTTTAGGTTTGTGTTTTAGTAGATGCAATTTGTTGAAGAAGTTCGTTCTTTTGATATTGATTTTTTTTTTGTCATATAAATGAATGGGTGAATTTTTTTTTGCCACATCAGCATCTCCGCCGGAGATTTCACCGAAAAAATGGACCATACCATTTTGAGTTGATAACTTAATATTGACATAGTTCGGGTACGTTTTGACAATTTTTAAAGTTCGTATTATTTTTGGTTCAAAGGCGATAGTTGATATTATATAAAGTTATTTTTCATTTGATAAAAGTCTTTTTATAGTTTTTATTTATTTATAAAGAGCTGAAAAGTAGTTTTGTGTAATAATGTGTGTTTGGTGATAAAAATACATTTTATAGATATGTGTGTATTTTGTTGAAAAGTGTGTAGAGAAATAGATTAAAATAATTTTATTGTACGTTTGTCGAAAGGTATAAAAGAATTTTTTGGATAAAAAAAGGCTTTATAAGTAATAAAGATTTTTTTGCATTTACCAAACAAGACCTCAGAGTTCTTAGTTATCATATAAAGAAAGAAGTAAAACACTCAATTTCATTGACAAAGAAGGGCCAAAGCTTTGATTACATTTACAACAAGAGAGAATTTCTGGAAAAAAGTGAATAACAAAATTAGCTACAACTTATAACAAATTCTACACCTCGGGACGCCATCTAGCTAAATGAAATGTCACGCACATGCTAACTAACTCTCTTCACCCCCCTCAAGTTGGAAATGGGAAGGAGTCTACCAATCCAAATTGTTGTGCTAAATTTCACCCAATGGCTTTGTCAAGACGTCTGCCAATTGAAGTTGGGAATTGACATAAGAGGTGTGAATATCGTTGACCTTCTCACAAACATAATGGCGGTCAATAATGAGGTGTTTTGTACGTTCATGATACACTAGATTGGCAACGATGTGTTGGGCGGCTTTATCACAATACAAATAAGTCCTTAAGAAGACCACGATCCACACAACCTCACTGGCAGTGGATGACGTACTCCTATACTCTTATTTAGTTGATGATTTGGAGACAAATTTATGTTTCTTTGTCTTCTAAGATATCAAAGCATCACCCAAAAACACACAACATGCGATGAGAAATCTAGCAAAAGAATTTGCACGCTTTCCAGTCAACATCAATCCCCAGTTCAGTGTGCCCTTAAGGTATTTAACAACATGAAGAGCATATTGCAGATGGGGTTCACGAGGACAACTAAGAAATTGACCGATGGATTGCCTTCATCAAGTGACAAATTTAATCCTCTTGGAAAAGGAAAAATGAGGCAACCTTGTAGCCAGGCATTGCACTATCTTTAAGGATGCCAAAAATGTACTTGCTATGATTAATAATCATGTTGTCAAATCTTACCACTTGAATTCCTAAGAAGAACCCGATCCAACCCGAATCCTTGATAGTAAATGTTGAATGCAATCCTACCTTTGTAGTTAGGATAAAATTCACATCATTTTCAGTAAGCAGCAAACTATCCACATAGACTAATACTATGGGAAAAAGACCACCAAATTTTCTCACAAATAAAGAATAATCTTGCTTAGACTGAACATAACCAAATTTCAACCAATAAGAGGTTAATTCAATGTTCCATTGTCGAGATGCTTGTTTCAATCCATATAAAGATCTTACCAGTTTGCATACCTAACCTGGTTGTGCTTTCAAATACCCTTGGGGAGGAGTCATGACTTCATGTTCCAAATAACCATGAAAAAAAGCATTGTTGATATCCTACTTTTGAATGGTAGACAATGCTATCAAAATTCTAACAACGGCCAGCTTAACAATAGGAAAAAAGGTAAACTTGCAGTCTTTACCCTCAATTTGGTTGTACACTAACCTTACCTAACAGTCTCATCAGGCCTGTATTTCACTTTGTACACCCATTTAGATCATAATGCCTTCTTGCCTTGTAGAAGTGAAGTTAGTTGCCAAGTATGATTGGGTTCCAAAGCTCACAACTCCTTATCCATTACATCCTCTTAGCACAACTGTCTTTTAGCTTGTGCATAGAAGTAAGGCTAAAAAACAACACAAACATTATAGAAGGAAGAAATATAATCTTTAGAAAAATCATTAAACTCAACAAGAGTAGAGGATTGGAATGATGATGAAGATGGATTTGATGAACAAAAATAATCTTACAGTTTCAAAGGTTGAGTTTTGGAACGTGTAGACCTTCTAAGAAGAAGATATATAGGGGAAGTGTGAGGCACAATAGGAGAAGGTTGCGGAGAAATTTTAGGAGGAGGGTAATTAGATGATACATTTTGAGAATGATGTGGCAAAACATCAAGAGGAGGATCATGAATAGGAGGAGAATCAACATGTATGAGGTTTATTGAGCTGTCATCATTTGCATGATTGACCAAGGGCAAATTGTCTTATGAAGGAGGAAAATTGTGTTTGGGTATGTAATACCCCTCATTTTAGTAAATAATATTTTGGTAATTTTTCCAACTCTCGTACTGTAGTCGAATTATTTTCAGAGAAGTTCAGACATTTTGTAATGTGCTTGATCTCTGTATATTTTCTTAAGTGAAATAAAATACATTCGACGTATTTTTGGGGCTTAAAATATTTGTTCGGATACGAATATATTTAACCCGGGGTTAAAACCCATGCCCATAATCCTTCTCGGACAAAAGAGGGCGAAAGAGGCAGGAATTAGCCTTGACCGCACCCGTGGCCATACCCACCGCACCCTGCGGTCAGACCCAACGCACCCCGCGGTCAGACCCACCGCACCCCGCGGTCATCATTACTCCTCTGCTACGCCGAACTTTGGCCGTCGTGCGCCTGAGCTGCTTCGCCCTTGTCGGAACTGAGACGGTGAGGCGGTGGGGGAGGTGCTTGCTGAAGCTCCTAGCTTGGCCTATAAAAGGAGGAGACTTGGAGGAGGAAGGCATCTATCTCTCAAATCTCTCTCTCATTCCATTGTCGCCGGATTTGCAAGCTTTCGCCGGAGTTCTTCGTCTGTCGCCGGAGCTTTCAAAGGAGGAGGAGGTGCTCTCTAGGTGGTGCTTGATCGGTGTTATTTTATAGTGCATTTCTAGGGGTTATTACCAGGTTTGAGGCGCCATTTGGTTGGATTTAGAGCACAATTGGAGATTATGGAGTTAGAGTAGAGAAGTGTGGTTTTGGTGGTCTGGAGGAGCTAGTTGGAGACATCCAGAGGAGGAGGAGTTGACCACCTGAGGAGAAGACGAAGATCCATGAAGGAAACCACAAGGAAGAGGCGAGAAGTGAAGAACCGCGAGCCGCCGCGGGGAGTCCGCGCCCGCAACCAAATTCCCGAGAAAAATGATGGAGAAAATCGAAGGCCGCGACCGCGGTTAATTCGGGAATTAATTAGGGCCAATTCGAGAGCAAACCGCGACCGCGGCCATCTGCGGGAAGCGCCGCGCTGTTCGAGACGTTTTTATTCCTTTTTCTTATTTTGCTTTTCTTTTACTTGATTATATCCGAACCCTAATTGTTTTATGGGCTTTTTGTTATCTTCTAGGGGATTTTAGGTTAGTATATGAACCCTAGTTTTCTTTCATTAGCAGTTATCTTTTAACATCTTCGTTATCGATCGTTTTTTCATTCAGTATTGTTTTTCCTTTGAAGATTATGAAGAACTAAGCACCTTTGCTTAGTCCGACAATTGAAGCCTAAAGTTTGTATTTGATTGTGAGGTTATTCCTTTACTCTATCCTTGAATGTTATTGATTCTCTTATGCTTCATTCCATTGAGTTACATTAATTTCTCTAGATTAGCTACCTAGTTTTATTGATATTATTCATACTGCAGGATTAGGATCTTGAATAGTATTGGTTGGATCTAACTCATCAGTTGTGGTAATTATCATTATTAATATTAGTTTCCCTAGCCTGACAACCTAGTTGAGATTAATATTATCTATAGTGTTAATTACTTCTTTCTGGTCAATTTGTTGAGATCAATATTATTCATCCCTAATTCAGAAGTAGCATCCATGATTATCTAGGATTGGTAGGACTAGATTGTTATGAAGACAATTAATTGCATGTCGAGTATTGACGAGTTGTTAAGTATTGCATGAGCCTATCTATTCCTGAACTTCTTGCTGCTATTGAATTAAATCTTGAAGGTTAGTATGGATTTCTTTGATAGTTAGGGTTATTATGACTGGTTGGACTATTAACTATTTCAGAACAGGGATTAAGACATTTGTAACACCCCCAAATTTTAACCCATTGAAAGATATTACCGCCAGTGACCTCAGACGTTATGTCCGATGTCACCCAAGGCTTTACCAGTTTGTACAAATTATAAAACAACAGTTATAATACAAATTATCATAACTTCATTTAAACCATAGTCGCGGAATTACAACACAATTCCAAATGCGACAAAACACAGAGTTATTACAATACAGCGGAAGACTTAAAATAATTTACAAGAGTATTGACCTAAGTGGTCAACGCCCAAAGATCGTAGCCTGATTAAAACATTTTCAAATATCGTTCACGTTCGTAGTCGATCTAGCCTTCATGGATCCTCAACTCATCTGATGTGCCGAATCAAACGGATGACACCAGCCAACCATACAGAGAACAAATCCGGTTGGTTAGTCTAATGAAAGACTATACAAGGGTACAAAGTAGATGGTTCGAGTAGTCGTATTAGGTTAGACTCATCGCTCCTCGAATAATAACCGACGACGATAGTCAACCTCTATACTCCTACTGGAAGATATCAAAAGGCATGAACAAAAGAAGACTCCAACTGAATTGAGCCTTATGGGAAAATCCAACAAGAAAGACTCCAACAGATCGAGTCTTTACCACCAAGTATGACAAGTATCTGGAACCCTTTTTCTACACATAAGTTTTTAAAAGTCACTAAAGAGCATATTAATTATGTGCACACAAAACACTTTATCTTCTCTAATCATAAAACTCTCAACCACGTTATAAGCTTTTACACACATGCCTAGCAGGGCATGCATACATATGTTGCACCGAGCGACATATGCTACAGGGGATCTTTACACACATGCATACATATGTTGCACCGAGCGACATATGCTATAGGGGATCAGAATCCCGATTTGAGCACCAGCTGTTGTGCCCTCACCCCCTACCACTGAGGTAGCGTGACTGGTCAAGACCTGCAAACGGGGTTGGATCCTTTCAACCTTTCCACCGGGTTATCAAGAAACACATAGCCCCCTCTAGGACTACCGCTCCTACGAATACTCGTGCTAACTAAACAGTTCAGCATACAATCATTACTTTTATGCCATCAAAGCATAATCATAACAACATATATATATATATATATACAAACCTGCATATATATATATAGATAATAGCATTACTATAACCATATAGTAGCCTAATATCATACAAGTCTCAAAATCATGCTTCGATATAAAAATGGTTCCAGATGAAAACAGGAATCATTCCAACTTGATTAACAATCAAACTATTGATAACCAATGGAATTATGGAATGATGAGCAAGAGCGAACCGTCACTTGCCTTAGATCCGCAGAAAGCAACACAAGCTTAACCTCGTCTGGACTCCGAGTCCAAAGCAACGATAGAACCTGGATTATAAGTTCCTCATGGGACAACCCATAAAGACATCCTAAGTTAGATTCAAACACATATGAATCTAAGGAAAGGAAACAAGGATCAAAGGAAAGCCAAGCCTTGCTCGAAAACTCGAGAACAAGCAAGAACACACCCAGACCAAGGCCCACCGCGGGTGCGCCAACCAAGACCGCGGGGTGCGGTTTAGTGGCTGTGGGGTGCGGTTCTATGGCCGCGGGTGCGGCGAGGCAACAACAACGACGACTTTGGCGACAACTTACCTCGTTTCGCCTCGGTTTTGAGAGCTTTTGATCCTTAATCCTTGGCACCCTTAATCACCACTATGGAGCACCTTCTCCTTCTTATTATAGCTTGGAAAGGGAGCTCGGATCTTGGCCCAGAGGATACTTGGAATTTTAAAGGTGGAAGAGTGTTTAACGAGAGCTAAAATTCCTTAAAAGCGAAGGAAGCTTTCTTAGCTTCAACTCTCGTTCTTCACTCACGGTTTTCCTCTTATTATATGTGCAAAGCTATGCTAATATTGCTGATTTAAATCTCAGCTTAAAAGCCCACGCTTAAAGCTTCATATCACCCAAGTGAAGCTAGTACCCTCACTATATGTATAGCCGTGATGATGCCTTAGGTGCTGTCCACTTTTGTGCAAATTGGCCAACAATTTCTGCAAGTTCACGTGATACCTTGCAAGTTGCCTTGCCTTGTCACTTGCAACTTGCTAAGTTGCCAACTTCATCTTATGTATATATGTTCCACGTAGCAAGGCTAATTAAGTGAGTAACTAGGTAAGCCTTAACATGTAAGTTTGCTCATAAACATGCCATCCGTCCAATTGAGTAATCTTGGTCCAATTGTCACGGGACACTTGTCCCTTTTCGGATGGGTGTTTCGTTAAAAATCTTGAGTTAAATATATTCGTACTTGTTAACGTCTTTGTATCCGGATGACCATTTGTAAATCCTGAAAATACGTCGAATGTATTTTATTTCACTTAGAAATTTATTACGGAGGAGATACATTTCCTTGAATGTCTTAACTCTTCCGAATTAAATTCGACGTCCTTTCACTTGTTCGGGAACTTCCTCCGAATGGTCTCATAAAAATGAGGGGTATTACATCACCACTCCCTTAAAATAAGTTTCGACCCCGAAAATTGGTCAAAACAAATAGGAAAGCGTCTATACATTTCCTCTATAGTTCTCCAGACTTCCCATGAAACCTTTTCCGTTCCAAACATGAATCACTACGGTCCGTACCGACGATTGAACTGTTACTCTGCCTTATTGGACTTGTTCTTACGAACATCCCAATCATCAAACATACTCTAGTACATGCCTCATATGTTGACTCATAACTGAATCCTATAAATCCGGAACTATCTTAGGCACGAGCCTACAACTCACTTTTCCTATTTCTCCAAATGCCTCACTGGCATTCCCATTCCTCAATAGGTTCATACCGGTAATCTATACTACTCTATTCCTCAATCACACAGAAAAATAGTCTATACACGATATCTTTTAATTCATCAGTATTCCCCAACATACTTATAATCGCACCTTATCCTCAAAGGTTTTAGCGAGTCACTATGCATCATTATGACCTTATACTCGATTTCCCTCAAAAGGAATTACTACTGACTTCGTAGTTTTCAGCTCACCTGAAGTCCTTTATCCTCAAATCAACTAAGTATCATCCGCAACCTTATCTTTATATATTATACCATGTAATCATTCTTACTATACCCACAAGATCCTGACCACTATATAATAATGGTCTCCATAAATTATCATAACGACATTACTGTACCTTCAATAGGAGAACACACACTTCTCCTCCAATCTTCTTATAAACAACCTCAAGGTTTACACATTATCTTCTTACAATTTAGACATCAAATCTTAGTAACCTCGAATCATAACTTCCTTAATTCCCTTAATGGTACTTTACACAATTCCATCATTTATCTTAAAGTAAGACTGGCCTTACGCCATCTCTAACTTAAAATCCTTACAAGAATAATTTAACACATCTCTTTAAACAATTTCTAACTTAACTCCTTTAAGATTCAAGAACAATTACAATATCTTATTCCTACGTTCCTCGAAACGTATCACATAAGATATTACTCCTATTTCCTCAAAGAGAGTGATACCATAAGCCTTATAGATGACATACTCACAAGATGTCAATCCTTGACAATTCCCAAGAGTCATAACTCTTCATCCTCTGGAAATTCCACTTATCGAGTCCAACGACTCGTACTGTCTTAAATGACTTATTTCTAACTTAAAGTCCTTATATTCCTCACGCAATCTACTATCCATCCAGGACTTAATCGCATTATCTCCTTATATTACCTTAAACGAATCTCAAATAGATCTCCCTAAAGGATACCTATGATTTCATACACTTAGCCTTTCCAAAAGCTTTAACCATTGGTCCTACATGGGTCATACTTACTTATGATCCCGACCATCATAACTCCGGATTTCACAGTCTTACTCAAGATCACAATAGGGGAAACGAGTTCTTATTGAACTATTCCCTTAATCAACTTATTCATTCACAACACTTTATCCACATTAATGCCTACAGCATGATTCCACAACTAGACATTCTGGACTTTGCACTAGTCCACCTCTATATACTTCTAATGGAACAAAAATTCCAAGTACACAAGTGAGATATAACTCTTAATCTCTTAGAACATTAACTCCACATAACCTATACCTCTAAATTAACACTAGGAATATGATGTCTTAAGAAGAATCAAATCTTTCCATAACTTCTCCCAATATACTTATTTCCTAAAAGATACTCATAAATGAACACTTTAGGCATCAGACTCTTCTAGCCTTGCCTTATGAGGTCTTCCTCTGGGTCCTCATCGGGAGTTCCCTCTGGATCTTCCCCCTTTCGAGGATCTTCCTCAGGGTTTTCCTCTGGATCTTCCTCTTCCTAAGGATCTTCCTCGGGATCTCCCCTAGGATTTTCCTCTCCTTGAGGATCTTCCTTAGGATTTTCCTCGGGATTTTCCTTAGAGTTCCCTCGGAAATCGCTTCCATTTAAACGTCGTTATTACAATATCCCGTTGGCCTACCTTAACGGCTCAGTGAGCTCTACCCTAGGTTCATCCCACGAATTCTCATACGGATGCAAATCCCGACTGCATCGAGCATTAATCCTCCGTATTCGTTTTCTCAACAATGAATGTCAACGACTATGACATCACACTTTAGACATCAAAACTCCTAAGAGTGATTCCTTAATTATCCCATATATCAATGTAATAAAATCACTTAGAATAGATCAACTTGGTAATTTCATAGATGAATTATGAACAAAGGGCACAAGATTCATCTACACTAATCTCCCGAGCATTCACACCAATTTACTCAGAGATTACAGCACCAGGATATTAGTACTACCAACTCAGGAAGTACATACTTGATACCTTCGAGGGAACTACCAGGTCCTCCAACCTCGAAATATCTCTGAGAAACAGGGAAATCTAACATTACTAGAGAAGATAGAATCATCTCGGCACCTTCCGAGTCCTTTCAAAAGAATAGACAAATACCTATGTCTTATAACAACAAGAAGAAATCAGTCTTTCTAGATATAGAGGTAACTCCCATACCCCTCATATCAGACTAAAGAAGGCACGACTATGAACGGTATTTATTTCAAATTCGTTTGGAAAACATTTTCCAGTTCAAAACGGGAAATAATTTTAGAAGGATAAAACCTTTCAAAATACCCAACCCTTTTAAAAAAAAACTTTAGCTCTGATACCAAATCTGTAACACCCCTAAATTTTAACCCATTAAAAGGTATTACCGCCAGTGACCTCAGACGTTCTGTTCGATGTCACCCAAGGCTTTACCAGTTTGTACAAATCATAAAACAACAGTTATAATACAAAATATTATAACTTCATTTAAACCATAGTCGCGGAATTACAACACAATTCCAAATGCAACAAAACACAAAGTTATTACAATACAACGGAAGACTTAAAATAATTTACAAGAGTATTGACCACAGTGGTCAACGCCCAAAGATCGTAGCCTGATTAAAACATTTTCAAATACCGTTCACGTTCGTAGTCGATCTAGCCTTCATGGATCCTCAACTCATCTGATGTGCCGAATCAAACGGATGACACCAGCCAACCATACAGAGAACAAATCCGGTTGGTTAGTCTAATGAAAGACTATGCAAGGGTACAAAGCAGATGGTTCGAGTAGTCGTATTAGGTTAGACTCATCGCTCCTCGAATAATAACCGACGATGATAGTCAACCTCCATACTCCTACTGGAAGATATCAAAAGGCATGAACAAGAGAAGACTCCAACTGAATTGAGCCTTATGGGAAAATCCAACAAGAAAGACTCCAACAGATCGAGTCTTTACCACCAAGTATGACAAGTATCTGGAACCCTTTTTCTACACATAAGTTTTTAAAAGTCACTAAAGAGCATATTAATTATGTGCACACAAAACACTTTATCTTCTATAATCATAAAACTCTCAACCACGTTATAAGCTTTTACACACATGCCTAGCAGGGCATGCATACATATGTTGCACCGAGCGACATATGCTACAGGGGATCTTTACACACATGCCTAGCAAGGCATGCATACATATGTTGCACCGAGCGACATATGCTATATGGGATCGGAATCCCGATTTGAGCACCAACTGTTGTGCCCTCACCCCCTACCATCGAGGTAGAGTGACTGGTCAAGACCTGCAAACAGGGTTGGATCCTTCCAACCTTTCCACCGGGTTATCAAGAAACGCATAGCCCCCTCTAGGACTACCGCTCCTACGAATACTCGTGCTAACTAAACAGTTCAGCATACAATCATTACTTTTATGCCATCAAAGCATAATCATAACAACTCCCGTTCTAACGAGAGCTAAAATTCCTTAAAAGCGAATGAAGCTTTCTTAGCTTCAACTCCCGTTCTTCACTCACGGTTTTCCTCTTATTATATGTGCAAAGCTATGCTAATATTGCTGATTTAAATCTCAGCTTAAAAGCCCACGCTTAAAGCTTCATATCACCCAAGTGAAGCTAGTACCCTCACTATATATATAGCCGTGATGATGCCTTAGGTGCTGTCCACTTTTGTGCAAATTGGCCAACAATTTCTGCAAGTTCACGTGATACCTTGCAAGTTGCCTTGCCTTGTCACTTGCAACTTGCTAAGTTGCCAACTTCATCTTATGTATATATGTTCCACGTAGCAAGGCTAATTAAGTGAGTAACTAGGTAAGCCTTAACATGTAAGTTTGCTCATAAACATGCCATCCGTCCAATTGAGTAATCTTGGTCCAATTGTTACGGGACACTTGTCCCTTTTCGGATGGGTGTTCCGTTAAAAATCCCGGGTTAAATATATTCGTTAGACTAACCAACCTAAATTATTCTCTTCATGGTTGGCTGGTGTCATCCGTTCGATTCGACACATCAGATAGACCGCAGAGATGAGGAGACTAGATTGATTATGAATATGACGGTTGTTTTTGGATGTTTTAATAATTATCTTTTAATCAGGTTGAGATCATTGGGCAGGTAATCATTACGATCACAACCCTGTTTGTAATATATTTAAAAGACTTCCGTTGTACTTTGTTTAAACTTTGTGTTTGTCCTATTCGGGATTGTGATGTAATCCCGAGACTCATGTTTTATATGAATAATATTATGATTTTGTATCACAAGTGTTTCATGATTGGTATTTAAAACGGTAAAGCCTGGGGTGTCTTCGGTGAGGAAAACCGAGGTCACTGGCGATAATACCTTTCCAAATGGGTTAAAATTTGGGGGTGTTACAGTTGTGGTATCAGAGCCAAAAGTTTTACAACGGGTTGGGTATTTGAAAACCATTTACTCGTTTTAATTGAAAGGTATTTTCAAAGGGGTCTGAATTTTCAAAATGAAAAGAAATTGAAAACACCGTTCATAGTCATGTCTTCTATATATAGTCTGATGTAGTAAGCTTGTTTCTATGTCTAGAAAGACTAATTCCTTCCTCGTTATCCTATAGGATATGGGTGCATGTCTCTATCAGAAGAAGAGGTCGGAAGATGCCGAGATGGATCCACCGTCTCCCGAGAGGCTAGACTTCCTGATACCCCAGGGGTGCTTCGAGGTTGGAGGCCCGAGCAGCCCACCTGAGGACATCAAGCATGTTCTTCCCGAATCGGTAGTCCTTACGCCTAGGGATGCCGTAGTAACTGTGGCGTCACCTGTTGAGCCACCAAGGGAGGAGGCAGTGCAAGAAGAGGGTGAATCGTCTAGGTACGCAAGAGGGTACTACAATGATGATTACCAGATAGAGATGGTCCCAGAAGGGGACGAAGAAGAGCAGGAAGAGGAAGAAGAAGAGGAGGAAATGCTAGAGGTAGATCCTGTAGATGAGGAAGAGGACCCTCTAGAGGATGACCCCGAGATGGACCTCGATGAGCAGAGTCAGGAGTCCGATGACTTGAGGCACTTACTAGTGGATAGTTAGGAGCCGGGGATGCAGTTTATTCACCCCAGTCCAGAGCTATCACCAGTGCCAGAGTTGTCACCTCTGCCAGTGTACGCACTTATGACAGAAGCGGACTGGGAGACACTTTATACCGAGTACGGTATTGGAAGAAGTGACAGGGAATCCCAGCCTATCCCTACTCCAAGGAGAAGGAGGACAAAATCTAAACTTCAGGAGATCCTCCGTCAGAGCGAGATGATCTCTGCTGAACAGCAGTGTCAGATGGATGAGCTGATCACCAGTGCTCAGAGGAGGGCTGGAATAGGAGGACTAGTCATGGACGATCCATACTTTACCAAGACAGAGATAGGGTCAGGGACACCAAAATTATGTGTTCCAAGGCCTAGCAGGGTGCGTAGCCCATCGTTTGAAGCCGATGAAGAGCCTCGCCCGAAGAAGCCCTGTATGGGAAATCTGCCATATATAGGAAACGTTTTGGGGTGCCATGATGAGTATCGATGTGCCTAGAGTAGTTTCCTTTTCTAGTATTTCAGCGTGGACCGTGTAAATATTCTAGTATTGCGGCATGTATTTTGTGAAATACTATCATCTCCAAGCAATTTTGTCCTAACGCTTGGGAGATCGACTTATGTTCAGACTTTGTAAAATAGTTCAAGTTCATATATAAAATACCCGGTTGATCTATTCTGAGTGATTTTACTACATTAAGTATGTTCGAATGATATTAATGTATAAATAACTTGGAAATTGATCGATAAACAGATGGTGAACACTAGGAACACAATTCGAGCTGGTGCTGGGACGATCAATGACCCAAGACCAACTGTAGGAAATGTTGGACAAGACGAGCAAGAGTCTGGCTCTAACAACCATCCTAGAGGCAATGGTCAAGAGCAGACCAACGCTCCAATGACATTTGATGCTGCAGCATTAGAGGCAATTCGGGGAATGGTCATGCAAGTAGTAACTGATATACTGCGACCGAATGTGCCGCAGGCACAAGGTGTACAAATTCCTCCACCGGTTACCAGATTTGAGAAGCCAGAAAATCGTGTATTCCAGGAGAATATAGTCAGGACTCGAGACAATTATGGTCGTGCACTGAAGACCATTAATTCCATGAGGCCTGACAGCTATAACGGGAAAGCGGAACCAGTCAGGGTGACCCATTGGTTTTCCCACATGGAGCGGTTGTTCCGCAATGTAGATTGCACTGAAGCTGAGAAAGTACATATAGCTTCTCTTCAGTTGAAAGAGGATGCTAGTGAGTGGTGGGAGAGTACCGGCTTAGCTGATAGCCCTGTTTTGAACTAGGAGATGTTCAAGACAAAGATGACCGACCGTTTCTTCTCTCGTGCTATGAGAGAGGCGAAACACAAGGAGTTCCTGTACCCTAAGACGGATGGATTGAAGGTGACCGAGCTTGCCTTCAATCATCTATTGCAGTATGTTGGACCTGAGATATCCAATGAGCCACAGAAAATCTGGTATTTCCACGAGGGGATGAGCCCAAATATCAAGCCAATGATGGTGCACCACACATGCTCTACTCTGGAGCAGTATGTGGATGCGGCCTACAAGTTAGAGGTGACTCTAGAGGAGTCGACCAAAAGACGTAATCGACAGAGGTCGATGCAGAATCAAGGGAGTGGATTCAAACGACCTGCGCCACCGTCTAACTTTGCCAAGTCTGGTCGAGCAAAGACAGACACGACTCAAGGAGGGTCAATGCAGCAGATGGGTCAAAGCAAGAATCCAGTTCAGTGTTACAACTGTGGTACTGCTGGGCACAGGAGCACTGTATGTCCGAAGGAGAAGAAGTCCTGCTTTGGGTGTGGACGTGATGGTCATATGCAGAATTTCTGTAGGCAGGGAAAACAGAAGGGAGTGGAGTCACAACAAGGGTCAGTTAATCAGAATAACCGGCCTAGGTTCAAGCCAGCTGAGACTCCTAGTCCTTCGATGCAGACAACTGCTCAGAATAAGGGGAAAGCCCTAGCTGCTTCTGGAGGTCAGGGTCAATGCTTGTACGAGATGCGTGAGGCGGATGGACCTAACGCTCCAATTGCTCAAGGTACCTTGTACCTTCATTCTACTTAGTATGCATTCTGTTTGATTCGGGTGCTATCCATTCCTTTATTTCGGATAGCTGTGTTAGTAAGTTAGGTTTAGTGTGCGACGACGCTTGTGAGCCTTTCGTTGTAAATCTTCCTAATGGTGATCGTTTGGTGGGGACCAAGCGCCTGTCTGAATTTCCGATTACCATTCAGGGTAAGGAATTCGAGGCAGATTTGATTTGTATAGCCATGGCTCCATACGACATTATTCTCGGTATGGATTGGCTGACACGTCATGAGGCGGTAATCGACTTTAGTTCAAGGACTGTGACGGTGTCATCTGGGGGCCAGTTCATGTGCAAGTTTAAGGGTCGGAATGACGCTGATAACGGCAGGCTTATCAATGCGATGGCTGCGTTTAAGCTACTGCGACAAGGTTGTGTCGGGTACCTTTGCTACCTGGATCCGCCCGCGAAAGATGAACCTTCAGTTCTTGATATTCCTGTGGTGAGGGAGTTTTCGGATGTCTTTCCGGAAGAAATTCCTAGATTACCCCCAAATCGTGATGTGGAATTTTCAATTGATCTTGAGCCTGGTACGGCGCCGATTTCTAAATCATCGTACCGGATGGCTCATGCAGAAATGCAAGAGTTGAAGAGTCAACTCGAGGATCTTCTTGACAAGGGTTACATAAGGCCGAGTGCATCGCCTTGGGGTGCTCCAGTATTATTTGTCAAGAAGAAGGATGGATCGTTTCGACTTTGTATCGACTACCGAGAGTTGAATAAAGTCACGGTCAAGAATAGATACCCGTTGCCGAGGATTGATGATCTGTTAGATCAGTTACAAGGAGCAAAGGTTTTCTCCAAGATCGACCTGAGATCTGGATATCATCATCTCAGAGTTCGTAAGGAAGACATTCCTAGAACTGCGTTCCGAACCCGATATGGTCACTACGAGTTCGTAGTTATGCCGTTTGGACTTACGAATGCTCCAGCAGTTTTCATGGATCTGATGAATCGATGTTTTCACCAGTACTTGGATAAGTTCGTGGTGGTATTCATCGACGACATTTTGATCTACTCTCCGAATAAAGAGGTTCATGAGGAACATCTGCGGATTACTTTATCAGTCCTTAGACAAAATGAGTTGTACGCTAAATTGTCTAAGTGTGAATTCTGGATGAAAGAAGTGGCTTTCTTAGGCCATGTGATCAATGAGAATGGGGTTATGGTTGATCCCCAGAAAATTGAAGCAGTGGCTAATTGGAAGCAGCCTCAGAATGTGAAGGAAGTGCGAAGTTTTCTTGGACTTGCCGGGTATTACAGAAGGTTTGTAGAGGGATTTTCGAAGATCGCTCTACCTATGACCAATCTACTCCGCAAGGTTCACAAGAAATTTGTCTGGAATGACAAGTGCGAGGCCAGTTTTCAGGAGTTGAAACAACGATTGACCTCGGCACCAGTGTTAGCATTACCAGAAGGAAATGACGATTATGTGGTCTATAGTGATGCTTCAAAAAGTGGTTTGGGTTGTGTATTGATGCAGAAGGGCAAAGTTATTGCATACGCATCCAGACAACTCAAGACTTATGAAGAAAACTATCCGACCCATGATCTGGAGTTAGCAGCGGTAGTTTTTGCATTGAAGATTTGGAGGCATTATCTCTATGGTGTGAAATGCCAAGTCTTCACCAATCACAAGAGTCTTAAGTACATATTCACTCAGAAGGAGTTGAATATGAAACAACGCCGTTGGCTAGAGTTGCTCAAAGACTACGACATGGAGTTGCTGTATCATCCGGGCAAGGCTAATGTGATAGCCGATGCACTGAGCCGGAAGACAATGCACGAGACTGTAGTTGCTCTACTTACTTCTCAGACCAAGCTAAACCAAGAGTCATGCGACATTGAAGTTGTGTATGATCAACGTAGAGGGTACCTGACTATGCTGGAAATTCAGGCTACGCTACTAGATCAAATCAGAGAAAATCAAGTCGATGACATAATCTTGGTGAAGATAAGCAGTGAAGTGATGGACGGGAAGGCTCCCGGTTTTGTGATTCAGGATTATGGATCACTTTGGTTTCAGGACCGGATTTGTGTGCCTGACACAGAAGGTCTTCGCCAGTTAGTAATGAGAGAAGCTCATTCTGTACATCCTGGCTCTAGCAAGATGTACAAGGATC
Organism: Rheum nobile; assembly: GCA_027886185.1. Taxonomy (NCBI): domain Eukaryota; kingdom Viridiplantae; phylum Streptophyta; class Magnoliopsida; order Caryophyllales; family Polygonaceae; genus Rheum; species Rheum nobile. Next base: position 1,770,488 of record WOAB01000618.1, on the reverse strand, counting down.
TTCAGAAGAAGTTTTGGTGGCCAAACATGAAGTGGGATGTAGCAGACTTTGTGGCAAGGTGCTTAACTTGCCAGAAGGTCAAGATCGAACACCGCAGACCAGGTGGTGAGTTGCTACCTCTCCCAGTGCCAGAATGGAAATGGGAGGACATCGCCATGGACTTCGTCACTGGGCTACCAAAGACTCGAAGTCAGAAAGATGCTATATGGGTAATTGTGGATAGGCTTACGAAGAGTGCTCATTTCATAGCCATCAAAACCACATGGGAAACCCAGAAATTAGCAAAAGTTTACCACTAGGAAATTGTCCGTTTACATGGTATCCCCAAAACCATTGTATCGGATCGAGATGGCCGATTCATGTCAAGATTTTGGCAAGAACTTCACAAGGCCATGGGAACTGAATTGAGATTCAGTACTGCATTTCATCCTCAGACAGATGGACAGTCTGAAAGGACCATTCAGACCCTGGAGGATATGCTAAGAGCATGTGTACTTGATCGTCCGACTAGCTGGGAAGACAACCTGAGTCTGATTGAGTTCACATACAATAATAGCTGGCATGCTACTATCAAGATGGCTCCGTTCGAAGCTTTGTATGGTCGCAGATGCAGATCTCCAATTTGTTGGGATGAGAATGTCGACAAGATTCTGCTTGGACCAGAGTTAGTTGAAAGGACAGCTTCGGACATTGCTTTGATTAGACAAAGAATGTTGACCGCCCAGAGTCGACAAAAGTCTTACGCGGATCGAAAGCGTAGAACTGTCGAGTTCGAGGTGGGTGACAAAGTATTTGTCAAAGTATCGCCATCAAAGGGAGTTTTCAGGTTTGGTAAGCGTGGGAAGCTTAACCCTCGCTACGTGGGACCATTCGAGATTCTTGATAGAGTGGAATCTCTAGCTTACCGCTTGGCATTGCCGCCATCGGCACACCCAGTGCATAATGTGTTCCACGTATCCTTGCTAAGGAAATACGTGCCAGATGAGTCTCGTGTGTTGAGCTATGAGGACATCGAGATTCAAGCAAATGGTACCTACGAAGAGATGCCAGTGCGTATTCTAGAGCGCCGTGAGAAACAACTGTGCAGCAAGAACGTACCGTTGTTACGAATTATGTGGTCCAAGTCTGGGACAGAAGAAGTTACTTGGGAAACATGGGAAACCGAAGCAGATATGCTCATGCGTTTTCCTGAGTTATTTACGACCTAAGTTTCGGGGTCGAAACTTCTTTTAAGGGGGAGGTGATATGATACCCCGTATTTCTGTAAAGATATTTAGGATATTTTGGGTATTTTTGGGATTTTTCCCGAACACTCGTTTTGTACGTCGGATTAATTTCAGAGAGTATAAGACATTTTGTAATGTTCTCAATCTCTGTAATATTTTTCTTAGTGAAATAGAATACAGTCGACGTATTTTGAGACTTCATATTCGTTCGTGTACGAATATATTTAACCCGGGATTAAGATGATTAAACCCAAAAGTCAACTGGCCAAAAGAGGATCAGATCTGGGCAAGGCCGCGACCGCGGCCAAACCCTCGAAGCCTCGTCATCACTGTCGTCCTTAGGTGACTAGCTGGGCAAGGCCGCGACCAAGGCCAAATTTGGAGGCCGCGACCATGTCGGAAGCCGCGCCCGCGACCAGGGTCAGAGGTCTTCAGAGCTAGCTTCCAGCTCGCCGGAAAATATGACGATGCCTCGTTTTAGCCCCTCCACGCGGCTCCCTTCTTCACCAATGGATTTGCCTATTTAAGGGGAGTGTTGGGAGAGAGATTAGGGCACAAATCAAGCTCTCAAACTCACCCTAAAGGCTCGCCGGAAAACTCAAGGTCTCGCCGGAATTCTCAAGCTATCGCCGGAGCTCTGTTCTTGATTTTGGTTGGTCCCAAGTGAAGCTTTGGTGTCCAAAGAAAGGATTAGAAGCCAAAGCAATCAAAAAGAGAGCAAAAGCCATCATCGCCGGTGAGTTTTTCTTTCTCACAGTCGGGTTCTGTTCGTGGCCGCGACCGCGGCCCGAAGGCCGCGCCCGCGGCCAAATCGCTTGCGAAGGGGTTCGTTGCCCAGAAAACCGTGACCGCGGCCCGATAACCGTGCCTGCGGCCGCCTGTGTTCGAGCCTATTTTATGGCTTGATCTTGTGGTTTTCGATCTGGGTTTCGTTCCTTTCAATTTCCTTCCGTTATTCTTTAGATTCGTACTGTTGGTTGTCGAATCTAACTTAGGGTTTCGTTATGGGTCGATCCGTAGGAATCTGTGTTTCCAGATCTGTCCCTGCTTCGAGCCCAGAAACTCATCGTTAAGCTTCGTTCAAACTCTGCTAATCAGGCAAGTGGCGGTTCGCTCTTGCTCATCATTCCATGCTTCAATTAATTATCAGTTGTTTAATTGAGTAATTAATTTGGGATGATTATTGCGTTTGTCTGGAAACGGTTTTGTAAACTGTTTTGGAAAACTAAAATATGATATTATAATAGGTTGTATATCTGTTAGAACAACGTTATTATGAATATATATTTACGATTGCCTTGAGGGCATTTATGTGGATTTGTTGTGAACTATTGTTGTGCTTGAACTGTTTAGTTAGCACTAGTAGTTAGGAACGTTACTAGGGCCCTGCCAGGTCCAGTCGTTTCTTTATAATCAGGTAGAGAGGTGGCTCGTCCCCACCTAATACCATGTTTACGGTCATGACCCAACCTCTGATACACGAGTATAGAGGTAGGTGCACTTAGCTAGTGCCACAAACTCGGGATTTCATCCCTTCGGTATGCGTCACTCTCAAACGAAACGCATATCAAGATGTATAGTTCCACTGGTGGTTTATACATTTAAAAGCCTATAACGTGATGCGCGTTTTGGAATATAATAAGATAAGTGCTCTTGACGCACATGTTTAATAAACCTTCAGCGAGTAGTGCAGCTAAGCGAATAGTGCAGCTAGGAAAGCTCGTCTCGACTTTTGATCAGAGTACGTTCTCTTTCCAATCTGAATTCGTTGTATGCGGCGAGGTTGGTCGTGAACCGAAACATCTAAGTCATCTGTTTAAATCGCTCGAATGCGATACTGTGATTCTTTAAATGTTCCAGACTTTGTCATACTTCGTTAAAGACTCAATCCTTGGAGCCTTCTCTTGGATATTCCGATAAGATTCACTTCAGTTGGAATCTTCTCTTGTGCATGTCTTTTGATATCTTCTAGTAGAAGTATGGAGGTTGACTATCGTCGTCGGTTATTATTCGAGGAGTGATGAGTCTAACCTAATACGACTACTCGAACCATCTGCTTTGTACCCTTGCATAGTCTTTCATTAGACTAACCAACCTAAATTGTTCTCTGCATGGTTGGCTGGTGTCATCCGTTCGATTCGGCACATCAGATAGAGCGCATAGATGAGGAGACTAGATTGATTATGAAGATAACAGTTGTTTTTGGATGTTTTAATAATTATCTTTTAATCAGGTTGAGATCCTTGGGCAGGTGATCATTACGATCACAACCCTGTTTGTAATATATTTAAAAGACTTCCGTTGTACTTTGTTTAAACTCTGTGTTTGTCCTATTCGGGATTGGGATGTAATCCCGAGACTCATGTTTTATATGAATAATATTATGATTTTGTATCACAAGTGTTTCATGATTGGTATTTAAAACGGTAAAGCATGGGGTGGCTTCGGTGAGGAAAACCGAGGTCACTGGCGGTAATACCTTTCCAAATGGGTTAAGATTTGAGGGTGTTACGATGACAACTATGGCTCAGAATGTGTCCTCGATGAGTGCAACCATGGCTCAGAATTTATCCTCGTTGGGGGAAAGAGTGGAAACAGTAGTCCAACAACAATTTCTAGTCCAACAACAACAACACGAGGCGATTTCTAGTCTTCAGAGCCAGCTCAACAAACTAAGTCAAGTGTTGATTGAGCCAAAATCCGGACAACCACAAGTCCCTGCGGTAGAAAACCCACGAGAGACTGTCTGTGCGATGACGCTGAGGAGCGGGGCTGAGAATGAAGCTGGAAGGGTCAAGGAGAAGGTGGTCCAGGAGAGTAAGGAGGAAGACCATGAAGAAAAGGTGCTCGAGGGCGAGAATGGCGAGGACGAATAGGAACTGCGACCGCGGCCCGAAAACCGTGGCCGCGGTTTAATCGCGGATTTTAATTCCTCCCAGGTCGAGAGCGAACCGCGGCCTGAAAGCCACGACCGCAGCCCAACAACGGAGGAAATTTCCGAAGATTTGACGTTACCGCGGCCGCGACCCACCTGCCACGACCGTGGTGCAGCGTTGGCGCGTGCCCGAGCCTACAAAGACCCCAATGACACCTATGTGCTGCCCTATTTCCCTCCTCTCGGGTCCGAGAAGCCTCCTGTACCTTTCCCTGAAGCTCTGGCGGATACTAGGAGGCCAGCCAATAATAAGGAGCTATTTGAGACCTTCAGTTACTGCGAGGCAAACATCCCTTTGCTCAGAATGGCGAATAGCATCCCTCGCTACAGGGAATTTTTAAAGGCGCTGCGCAAGATCAAGAAGAAGCAGAAGGGGAAGCACGAGACGTAAAGTGGGATTCAAAGGGTAAATCATTTGACGCTGGTCGCGGGGCAGGACAAGCAAGCAGCCCCTGAGATGCTGGGTAGGCCATTTCTGAAGATGGCAAGTGCATTCATGAATATAGACAGCGGTCCAACCATCAGCAAGTGCACAAGCATGGGGGAAAGGATAAACATGGAGCATACAAAGAGGCATCCCCCGAATCCAGACCCCAGGAGTTCAATTGCTGTGAGCAACCTAAGTTGAGGAGGAAGGGAGTAGTATGTCATGCCATGACAATAACAAAGGCGCTTTCCGGGAGGCAACCCGAGGTATGTATTATTTCCCTTGTTTTTCTTTCTTTGTTTTTGCATTTGTTTTAGTGTGTTTTTGTTTGCTTTGTTTTTGTTTTTGTTTCCGACTAACCTGCAGGGAGGAGACCCATGCTTATTGAAGAAGGTGTTTTCCACACCAATGTAAGTCTTCTTTCCCTGCACTAATAAACTCCCCAAAAAAACCTTAACCGGGGAGGGGAAAAAATCGGGAAAAAAAAAGTTCTATCGAGGCCAGCTGTCCAGAGTCCCCATGGAGAAGGTGTGTATCATGTTGTCAAGGAGGATACACTTGCCCTACACATTATTTGACAACGATGATGGCCCTACAATTGACAGCTGAGGAGGAGGAATACTAGAGCCCCCACCAAGATCATATCTGGGCTCCATCATGTGTTCATAGAAGGCCGTGCAGCCCCGACATACTTGCTATACCACTACTCACCAAGTGGTTCCTTTTTGGTTGCACGGTAGGAGAAAATTATGGAGTTGATGCAGACACCCGCCCAACACTGGAGACCTGGGCATATATGGAGTATACCGCCAGCAACAACGAAAGTGTCCAAGCAAGCTTGGCGACGTTTGTGAGTCATCTTTATCTTCCATGTGCTTTATTCTTTTGTCTTTCATTACATTGAGGACAATGCACTGTTTAAGCATGGGGGAGGGTTTTATACTTGCTATGTCGTTGAGGAGATGAATAAAAAGAAAAGAGCCAAAAATTTGATAAAAGGCATACATGAAAATCCTGGGATAGGTCGAAAACCCGAAAGGGCGGCCTAGGTAATAAGCAGGTGGCTTGGACCAGCATTAGGCTGGGGTAATAATTGGTCAAGAATGATGTGAGCATATTGTGAGCCCATCTATCGAAAAATGAAATGAGTGACTTGGTGAAAACCCAAAAGGACGCCTTGACAAAATGAGTGAAAAGAAGAAGATTGATTTTTAGGATCCTCATTTTACTTGGCGTGGTGACATAAGAAGAGGTGATATAAGGAGGATTCGGGTAGGTCACTCTGAGAGGTATAAGAAGATAGATGGAAGACTAGGATTAGATTTTGATTCACTCTATGGTGTTTGGGATAAGCTTGGGGGAAATACTCTGCTTTCCTTTTGGCTTGATTGTGTGGGGTGTTGAGATTTCTTGACTGGATGTTGTAGTCTATTGTGCTGGGCTTATTTTTGTATGGTTGCCTGGAGTTTATTGTTAGATGTGATCCTTGGAGGGTTGATTTTTCTATGCTTCCTGAAACCTTGAGGATTAATTAGAGGAGTAGGTTGACTTTAGCTTACTCGAGGACGAGCAAGGTTTAAGCATGGGGGATTTGATCGGTGCTATTTTATAGTGCATTTTTAGGGGTTATTCCCAGGTTTGAGGCGCCATTTGGTTGGATTTAGAGCACAATTGGAGATTATGGAGTTAGAGCAGAGAAGTGTGGTTTTGGTGGTCTGGAGGAGGTAATTGGAGACATCCAGAGGAAGAGGAGTTGACCATGTAACACCCCCAATTTATACCGGTGATGTTACATGCCAGTGACCTCAGACTTTACCGTCCAAAGTCACCCCAGGCTTTTCCAGAACAATCATGCTTAAATTCACAAACATATTAAATGAAAGATTAAACAGCGGAATACTTTTAAGTACATGAAATTCAATCCTTTTATTAAATATCTCTCATCATCTGAGAGAAGTAGTTTTTACAATAGAATAAACATTGCAGCGGAAAACTTTAATTTACACAGCGGAAGACTTTTAAGGCACAAATGAATACATTAAAAACACTAACATTTAATTCTTCGTCTGCAAGCCTCTTATCCTTCAACAGGTTACTCTGACTTCAGGCATCAACCTCTGATGTGCCGAATCGAACGGATGACACCAGCCAACCATGCAGAGAACAATTATGGTTGGTTAGTCTAATGAAAGACTAATCAAGGGTACAAGCAGAGTGGTTCGAGTGATCGTAACCGTTTACTATCATTGTCCCTCGAATAAAAACCGACGGAACGATACATAACTCGGTACTTTCACTGAATGATTATTAATTAAGATATGCACTGAAGAGAAGACTCCAAGGAAATGAGCCTTATAGGAAATTATGACAACTGTTTGGGAACATTTAAAGTTTCACACAAGCTTTTAATTAGATCAAGACGAGCTTTCCTAGCTGCACTACAGCCTAGTTGCACTACTCGTCTGAAGGTATATTAATTATGTGCGACAACGGCACTTAACTTATTCACTTAACACTCACATTAACATTAAGACTTTTAATATTATTAAGAGCAGCTACGAAGCTTTAAAACTCAGGGTGACAATTATGTCCTCCCAATTAGTACAACTACCAAAGCTTATTAATTATGTGCCTAACCGCACTTATCTTATTACAACACACACCCTATTGTTAAGGCTTTTAATTATTATTCCGAGTAACAACGGAAGTTTATTACACTGGGTGACCTTACGTTCACCCCGATACACTGGCGAGGTGCTTAATTAATTTACCGCCTTAAAATTAACCCGAGTAACAACGAAAGTTTAATACACAGGGTGGTGTTACGTCCACCCAATGGCGCTAGATAGGCGCTTAAACCCCTCCTACCTTTAGCGGGTGGTAGGAAGTATCACGTTTAAAGAAACGACAAATCCCTTAACCAGATTTGTGTTCCTACGAATATTAAGTTATAAATAAACAACTAATCTCTTAACCTGATTAGCGTTCCTACGACTATTAAGTTAATCTAGCATTAAAGTTAACATTAAATTCATAATAATACTATCACGGTAATTAACACACAATACTCGTGCTAACTAAACAGTTCAACACAGTAATAATCCATATTAAAGCCCTCCAGGCAACATATATCTATAATAGCGTTGATCTAGCAGATATACAACATATTATAATATCACCTTTTTAATTACGTTATTTATGAAATTAGTTCCCAAACAACAGTTCATTCCAATTTAATTAACAATTAAACAATTGATAATTAGTGAAACATGGACTGATTAAGCAAGAGCGAACCGCCACTTGTCTTAGATACGACGAAAGCTTCAACAAAACTTAGAGATGACGAGTTCCTGGGTCAGAAGCAGGGACAGATCCTGGATAACAAATCCTTATGGAACGACCCATAACGAGACCCTAAGTTAGATTCAATATCCACATATATGAATCTAAAAGAATACGAAAAGAATCAAAGGGATCAAGCCTCGCCCAAGACCACAACACCCAAGAACACACAACCCGGACGACTCTTGCCGCGGGTGCGGTGGGGTCACAGTGGCGAGGAGCTTGACAACGTTAATGGCGAAAACTTACCCAATCGATTTGTTTGCCTTTGATTCGATTATGATTCAATCTTCAACCTTGTTATATCATCAAACACCACTCAAGAGCACCTTTACCACTCAAAAGGGAACTCCGAACACTCTCAACTGAAGCTCAAAAGCTTAGACAACAATGGAGGAAATCAGAGGAGAAAAACAGAGGAAGAAGAAGATGAAGCTCAGCTGTGGCTTCCTTCTCCACAAATTTATCTCCCTTTTATAGGCCAACCAAGGAGGGGACAAGTAGGAGATCAGCTGGGGACAAGGGGACAACAAGTGGATCAAGTTGCTCGGTCAAGGGATAAGATTTTCAGAAATCTTATCGCGATGACGACGATGCTGACAACCACCGCGGGGTGCGGCAGGGTGCGGTGGCTTCCACAGACCGCCTTACCGTTTGGCCTTCACCGCGGGTGCGGTAACTTGACCGCGGGGTGCGGTCAAGGCCATTTTCGCCCCTTTTTGTCCGATTTGCTTATGGGTTAATTATCTTAACTCCGGGTTAAATATATTCATACCCGAACGACCATTTAACCCCGAAAACACGTCAACTGTATTTTATATTACTCAGAAAAAAATATTCCAGAGATCCAGCACATTACAGAATGTCCGAATTTCTCTGAAATAACCCGACTTGTAATACGAGAGTTGAAAAAATTCCAAAATATCCTTACTAAAAATTAAGGGGTATTACAGACCACCTGAGGAGAAGACAAAGATCCATGAAGGAAACCACAAGGAAGAGGCGAGAAGTGAAGAACCGCGAGCCATCGCGGGGAGTCCGCGCCCGCAGCCAAATTCCCGAGAAAAATGACGGAGGAAATCGAAGGCCGCGACCGCGGCCAATTGATCGCGCCCGCGGTTAATTCGGGAATTAATTAGGGCCAATTCGAGAGCAAACCGCGACCGCGACCATTTGCGGGAAGCGTCGCGTTGTTCGAGACGTTTTTATTCCTTTTTCTTATTTTGCTTTTCTTTTACTTGATTATATCCGAACCCTAATTGTTTTATGGGCTTTTTGTTATCTTCTAGGGGATTTTAGGTTAGTATATGAACCCTAGTTTTCTTTCATTAGCAGTTATCTTTTAACATCTTCGTTATCGATCGTTTTTCCATTCAGTATTGTTTTTCCTTTGAAGATTATGAAGAACTAAGCACCTTTGCTTAGTCCGACAATTGAAACCTAAAGTTTGTATTTGATTGTGAGGTTATTCCTTTACTCTATCCTTGAATGTTATTGATTCTCTTATGCTTCATTCCATTGAGTTATATTGATTTCTCTAGATTAGCTACCTAGTTTTATTGATATTATTCATACTGCAAGATTAGGATCTTGAATAGTAATGGTTGGATCTAACTCATTAGTTGTGGTAATTATCATTATTAATATTAGTTTCCCTAGCCTGACAACCTAGTTGAGATTAATATTATCTATAGTGTTAATTACTTCTTTCTGGTCAACTTGTTGAGATCAATATTATTCATCCCTAATTCAGAAGTAGCATCCATGATTATCTAGGACTGGTAGGACTAGATTGTTATGAAGAGAATTAATTGCATGTCGAGTATTGACGAGTTGTTAAGTATTGCATGAGCCTATCTATTCCTGAACTTCTTGCTGCTATTGAATTAAATCTTGAAGGTTGGTAGGGATTTGTTTGATAGTTAGGGTTATTAGGACTGGTTGGACTATTAACTATTTCATAACAGGGATTAGGACATTTATGAGGATAGAGGACTAGGAATAATTAATGATCAATCAACCAAACTGAAGGTGGATGTTTGTCTGGCTAAGTGTTTTCCCTTTATTGATTACAATCTTTGCTTTGTTTGCTTGTTTACTTGTTTACTTGTTTTCCAAGATTACAACTAAAATCCCCCTTGTTACTTTGCATGCTAATCAACACTTAGAAAGATAACTTCCTCCATGTGGGATTCGACCCTTGCTTGCCTCTACTACTTGTTTAGGTTTGTTAGGTTTTATTTTGACTAGGGTTAATAACAACTGAAAACCCGTCCGTCAGTGCTTGGGTGGTCCAAAGAATCCAGAAGTCGGAGCCACCAAGAGTCGAGCCTCGTCGTCTTCCCCGGTGAGTTTTCGTCGTCGTCGTCTCGCCACTGTGGCTTCACCGCACTCGCGGTCAAGGCCGCCGCACCCGCGGTGTGCCTGGGTGATAAGACTCAATTCGTTGGAGTCTTCTCTTCATATGTTTCCATAAGACTCAATCTTTTAGAGTCTTCTCTTGATCATTTCATTTGATGTATTTCTGTAGAAGTATTGAGGTTGACTATCGTCATCGGCTTTCATTCGAGAAGCGATGGGTCTAACCTAATACGACTACTAGAACCTTTCTATTTTCTCCCTTGCATAGTGTTTCATTAGACTAACCAACCGATTATTTTCCATGCATGATTGGCTGGTGTCATCCGTCTCATACGGCACATCAGATAAAACGTCCGTCCCATGAAGGCTAGAAACGACTATGAAGGCAGATGGAATTTTGAAGAGTTTTATCAGGTTGAGATCCTAGGCGTATGATCGCTCGATCAAGACACTTGTGTCCTTTATTTAAAAGACTTTCGCTGTATTAAGACTACTTTGTATTTCAATTGTATTTCGGATCATGGATGTAGTTCCGAGACATTTGCTTTAATCGAAAGTTATGATATTTTGTATTATAACTGTTGTTTTATGATTTATTGTGATACCCCGAAATTTTGTAAGGTTATATTGGGAATTATGGAATTTTCCCGGGTACCCATTGTGTACGTCGGATTTAATTCAGAGAGTTTGAGACATTTTGTAATGTGCTCTGTATCTGTGATATTTTTCTCAGTGAAATAATATACAGACAGCATGCCTTGGAGTTTAATTGTCGTTTGCGTACGATAATTTTTATCCCGGTTTAACGTCATGTTCATTCAAAGCTGAATGGGCGGGAAAAGGGAGAAACGGCGACCGCCGTTCAGAAACGGCGACCGCCGTGGTTAGGCCCGAGAAGTCAGCGTGTCAGCTTCTAGCTGGCCGCGACAGGCCTAGCGACGGCGACCGCCGCATTTACGGCGACCGCCGCGTGCCCGCCGCAGGCAAAATCACGGCGACCGCCGTGATTGTCCAGTGGGCATTGCCCCTCGGTCGCCGGCGTCATTCGAGGCGCGTCGTTGCATCGGTTGTCGCGTCTTAGGGTTTGCTGGGTACTCCTTGGGATTTGCCTATATATAGAGGAGCTTGGGCATGGGTTTTGGGTCATCTACAACCCCGAATCGCTGCCAAAATTCTCCCTCAAAGTGAGTTGAGTTTCGTCGGTTTTCTTGTGCTCGCCGGAGGTGTTGTGGTGTGTTTCCAGAGTGCCTTTGTGAAGCTTTTGGTTAGCCTTGGAGGTTAGAAGCCAAAGCAAGTCGAGGAAGGCCGAACCGCTCGTGTTTTGGGGTGAGATTTCTCTCGTTTCAGTCGGCCGTGTTCTTCACGGCGACCGCCGTGATGAATACGGCGACCGCCTCCAGTGCCCAGAATGCCTTCGTGGCTTTGGCTTGGTTGGTTGTCGTCGTGGCGTCTTTCCTTTCGTATTCTTTCGCCGTGTTTAGATTCGTACTGTTTATGTCGGATCTAACTGAGGGTTCCTTTTATGGGTCGACTCGAAGGTTGTGGTGCTGTCGGAACTATACCGTGTCGAGCCCGGGATCCAGTTGACGTCTTTAGACTATTCTGCGGAGTAAGGCAAGTGGCGGTTCGCTCTTGCTCATTCGTTCCATATTTATATTAATTATCAGTAGTTTATCTGAGTAATTAATTTGGAATGAATACTCTGTTTGTCTGGAAATGGTTCTGATAAACTATTTTGAAAATCATATAATAGGTTGTATATCTGTTAGAACAACGCTATTATCTGTGATCGCCTTTCGGGCCTTTATGTGGATTTATCCGGTAACTGTTGTTGTGCTGTAACTGTTTAGTTAGCACTGTTAAATAGGAACGTTACTCGGACTCTGTCCAGTCGTTTCTTTATAATCTGATATCGGGGTGGCTCATCCCCATCTGGTACTATTCTAAGATCATGATCGGTCTCTTTCACAAGTGTGTAGAGACATGACACTTAGCTGGTGTCACAAACCTTTCGGTATACGTCACTCTCGACAAAACGTATACTAAGATGTGTCGTCCCACTGATGGGGTACACATGTAAAAGTCTATAATGTGATGTGTGTTTTTGAAACATAATCAGATAAGTGCTACCTTGACGCACATAATTAACGAACGCTCAGCGAGTAGGGCAGCTAGGTAATAGTGCCGCTAGGAAGACTCGTGTTGACTTGAATGTAGTACGTCTTCTTTCCGATCTGGATTCGCTGAAAGGCGGTGAGGTTGGTCGTTGACTGAAGCATCTCAGTCAGTTTTAAATCATTGTTGTATGATTCTGTAACATTCCAGATTTGTCATACTTCCTTAAAGACTCAATCTCTTGGAGTCTCTTTTTGAGTTGATTTCTGTGAAGATTCAGTCTTCCAGAGTCTTCTCTTGTGCATACCTCTTGTCTATTCCAGTGGGAATATGATGGTTGACTACCGTTATCGGTTATTATCCGAGAAGCGATGAGTCTAACCTAATATGACTGTTTCGAACCAGTCTGCTTTATACCCTTGCTAGTCTATTCATTTAGACTAACCAACCAATATTTTCCCTTGCATGGTTGGCTGGTGTCATCCGTCCGATTCGGCACATCAGTTAAGAAGTAGCTCAGAAGATTAGAAGGACTATGGAGTCGGCGGTGGTTTTTGAATGTTTTAATTATTTCTTTAATCAGGTTATGATCCTTTGGACAATAACTTTGATTGTAATGTACTTTCTAAGTCTTCCGCTGTGTTTGTTTTAAACTCTGTATTGACCTATTCGGGATTGGGTTGTAATCCCGTAACTCTTGTTTCCTCGACAATGTTATGTTTTGGAATTTAATGCTTGATCTTTGTGTATCAATTGCATTTCATAAACTGTATTTATTTGGTAAAGCCTTGGGTGATCTCGGTAAGGAACACTGAGGTCACTGGCGGTAATACCTTTCCAAAAGGGTTAAGTTTTGGGGGTGTTACAGTTGTGGTATCAGAGCCAAAAGTTTTAAAACGGGTTTGGAATTTTTATAAACCATTTATCCATTTTCAAAATGCTTTAAAAAGGGCTCTGAATTTTCATGCTGAAAAGAATTTAAAAACACCGTTCATAGTCGTGTCTTCTTTATAGTCTGATATAGTAAGCTTGCTTCTATATCTAGAAAGACTAATTCCTTCCTTATTGTTCGATAGGATGGGTGTCTGCTTTTCAGTTGGTAGGGGGACGGAAGACGCCAAGTCGGACCAGCCGAGGCTAGATTTTCCGTTACCTCAGCGACGTTTCGAGGTTGGAGGCCCGAGTAGCCCACCCGAAGACGTCAAGCACATTCTCCCCGAGTCAGTTGTCCTTGTAGCCAGGAATGCTATGGTCCCTAGACCTGCACCTGTGCCGCCACCAAGGGTGGAGGGGGTACAGGAATGGGAGCACGAAGACGAGTTGTCGAGGTTTGAACAAGGTGTTTACCAAGACGACTTTCTGTTGGGACCAATTCCAGAGGAGATCGAGTACGAGGACGAGGAAGAGGAGATGCTGGAGGTTGATCCTGTCGAGGACGAGGATATGGTTGAGGATGATTCCGAGGATGTGGATCCCATCGAGGATGATTCCGAGGATGAGGATCCCATCGAGGATGATCCCGAGGAGGAGGATCCCATAGAGGAGGATCCAGAGGAGGACCTGGAGTTGGACCTGGGAGGGCAGAATCAGGGGCCCGGTACAGGATTGTCACCAGTGCCAGAGTACGCACCCATGTCAGAAGCTGATTGGGAGGCACTGTATACCGAGTACGGTATTGGGAGAAGTGACAGGGAATCTCAGCCTATCCCTACTCCAAGGAGATGGAGGTCGGAATCCGAGCTGCAGGAGATTCTCCGCCAAAGCGAGGTTATCTCCGCAGAACAGCAGTGTCAGAGGGATGAACTGATCGCCAGTACTCAGAGGAGGACTGAGATAGGAGGACCAGTCATGGACGACCCATACTTTACCATGACTGAGCTAGGACTATGTGCTTCAGGGTCAAGCAGGGTGCGAAACCCATCGCCAGAGCTCGATGGTGAGCCTAGCCCGAAGAGACCATGCACGAGTAGCCAGTCGTATGGGAGACATTTTGGAACGCCTTGAGGAGGAGTGGCGTTGCCTATCGCAGTTGTTTCGTTTCTTAGTATTTCAAGTTGTACTTTGTGTAATATTTTAGTATTGCGGCAAGTACTCTGAGAAACACTTATATCTTCGAGCAATGTTGTCCAAACGCTCGAATGATAAACTTATGTGTAACTTGTGTAAGAATTCGAAGGTTCATCTATAAAATGCCAAGTTGATCTATTCTGAGTGATTTATTTACATTGATATATTGCATAAGTATATTGCATAATATTAATGTATTGAATGCTTGGAATTGGATCGGTAATCAGATGGTGAACCCAAGAAGCACGAGGAATTCGACTCGAGCCGGTGCTAGGACTAGTCAAAACCCCAGGCCAGCAGGAAGAGGTGTTTAGGATGAACACGAGTCTGAGTCTCGCGTCCAGCAGAGGCGTGAAGGTCAAGATCAGACCCAAGCGTCGACGCTGTTTGACGCCGCAGCTGTGGAGGCGATTCGTGAAATCGTGATGCAGGCTATTGCAGATGTATTGAGACCAAGTGCGCCTCAAGCACAAGAAGTGCCTACTCACGCAGCGGTTCCTGATGTTGTGGAACCCAGAAACCCTGTGATTCAGGAGACTGCCGTCAGGACGAGAGACAACTATGGTCGCGCCCTTAAGACCATCACTTCCATGAGGCCCGATTGCTATAACGGGAAAGGGGAGCCAGTGACAGTGACAGTGACTCATTGGTTCTCCCATATGGAGAGGCTATTTAGGAACGTGGAGTGTATGGAGGCCGAGAAGGTCCATATCGCTTCTCTTCAGCTGAAGAAGGAGGCTAGCGAGTGGTGGGAGAGCACAGGTTTGGCTGAGAGCCCAGTGTTGACTTGGTCGATGTTCAAGACCAAGATGGTTGATCGCTTTTTCTCTCGTGCTATGAGAGAGGAGAAGCATAAAGAGTTTTTGTATCCAAAGACTGATGGTCTGAAAGTGACCGAGTTGGCGTCTAAGTTCAATCATCTTTTACAGTACGCCACTGCCGAGATTACCAGCGAGACCCAAAAGATCTGGTACTTCCACGAGTGGATGAGTCCGGATATCAAGCCATTAATGGTGCATCACACATGCTCTACCTTGGAGCAGTATGTTGATTGTGCCTATAAGCTGGAAGTAACTCTTGAGGAGTCAACCAAGAGGCGCAACCGATAAAAGTCGATGCAGAACCAGAACCAAGGAGGTGGTTTTAAGCGCCCTGCGCCACCGTCTAACTTCGCCAAGTCCGGCCGAGCTAAGACGGAGATGACGCAAGGGGGATCGACTCAGCAGTCAGGGCAGACCATGAGTACAGTTCAGTGTTATAACTGCGGTACTGCTGGGCACAAGAGCACTGAGTGTCGGAAGGAGAAGAGGCCATGCTTTGGGTGTGGACGTGATGGTCATCTGCAAAAGTTCTGCAAGCAGGGGAGGCAGAAGGGAGTAGAGTCGCAGCAAGGGTCAGCTCATTAGAGCAACCGACCTAGGTTTAAGCATGCCGAGACTCCTAGCCCTTCGGTCCAGACGACTGCCCAGAACAGGGAAAAGGCCCCAGCTGTTTCTGGAAGTCAGGGACAACGCTTGTATGAGATGCGTGAAGCAGATGGACCCAATGCTCCGATTGCTCAAGGTACTCTATACCTTCACTCTACTTCAGTGTGCATTCTGTTTGATTCTGGTGCTACACATTCCTTTATTTCGGATAGCTGTGTTAGCAAGTTAGACTTAGTGTACAACGATTCGTGCGACCCTTTTGTCGTTAATCTTCCTAATGGAGAACGTTTGGTGGGAACCAAGCATCTATCCGACTTTCCGACTACCATTCAGGGTAAGGAATTTGAGGCAGATTTAATTTGTATAGCCATGGCTCCATATGACATTATCCTCGGTATGGATTGGCTAACGCGTCACAAGGCGGTGATCGACTTCAGTTCAAGAACAGTGACGGTGTCATCCGGGGGCCAGTTCGTGTGCAAGTTCAAAGGTCGAAATGACGCTGATAACGGCAAGCTGATCAATGCGATGGCTGCATTTAAGCTACTACGACAAGGATGTGTCGGGTACCTTTGCTACTTGGATTCGCCTGCGAAGGATGGACCTGAGGTTCTTGATATTCCTGTAGTTAGGGAGTTTTCGGATGTCTTTCCGGAAGAAATTCCTGGATTACCCCCGAACCGCGACGTAGAATTTTCAATTGATCTCGAGCCTGGTACGACGCCGATTTCCAAATCACCGTACCGAATGGCTCCAGCTGAGATGCAAGAATTGAAGAATCAACTTGAAGATCTTCTTGACAAAGGTTATGTCAGGCCGAGTGCATCGCCGTGGGGTGCCCCGGTTTTATTCGTCAAAAAGAAGGATGGATCGTTCCGACTTTGTATCGATTACCGAGAGTTGAACAAGGTGACGATCAAGAACAAGTATCCTTTGCCTAGGATTGATGACTTATTGGACCAATTGTAGGGAGCAAAGGTTTTCTCCAAGATCGACCTGAGATCTGGATATCATCAACTCAGGATTCGTGAGCAGGACATTCCTAGATCTGCGTTCAGGACCAGATATGGTCATTACGAGTTCGTAGTGATGCCTTTTGGGCTTACAAATGCTCCAGCTGTCTTTATGGACTTGATGAACCGATGTTTTCACCAGTACTTGGATAAGTTCGTGGTGGTATTCATAGACGACATTCTGATCTACTCTCCGAGTGAAGAAGTCCATGAGGAACATCTGCGGATTGCCTTGTCAATCCTTAGACAACATCAGATTTATGCTAAATTGTCTAAATGTGAATTCTGGATGAAAGAGGTGGCTTTCTTAGGCCACGTGATCAATAAAAATGGGGTTATGGTTGATCCCCAAAAGATTGAAGCGGTGGCTAATTGGACACAGCCCTAGAGCGTGAAGGAGGTGCGCAGTTTTCTTGGACTTGCCGGGTATTATAGAAGGTTCGTAGAAGGATTTTCAAAGACCGCTCTACCTATGACCAATCTACTCCGCAAGGTCCACAAGAAGTTTGTCTGGAATGACAAGTGCGAGGTCAGTTTCCAAGAGTTGAAGCGACGGTTGACCTCGGCACCCGTGTTAGCACTCCCAGAGGGGAACGACGATTATGTGGTCTATAGTGATGCTTCCAAGTGTGGTCTTGGTTGTGTTTTGATGCAAAGGGGCAGAGTCATTGCTTACGCATCTAGACAACTCAAGACTTACAAAGAAAACTATCCGACCCATGATCTTGAGTTAGCATCGGTTGTCTTTGCGCTGAAGATTTGGAGGCATTACCTCTACGGTATAAGATGCCAAGTCTTCACCGACCACAAAAGTCTCAAGTATATATTTACTCAGAAGGGGTTAAATATGAGACAACGCCGCTGGCTAGAGTTGCTCAAGGACTACGACATGGAGTTGTTGTATCATCCGGGCAAGGCTAATGTAGTAGCTGATGCACTAAGCCGGAAGACAATGCATGAGACTGTGGTTGCGTTGCTTACTGCTCAGACCAAGCTAAACCAAGAGTCATGCGACATTGAAGTCTTGTATGACCAGCGTAGAGGGTACCTGAGATGCTATCTGGGTAATTGTGGATAGGCTTACGAAGAGTGCTCATTTCATAGCCATCAAGACCACATGGGAAACCCAGAAGCTAGCCGAAGTTTACCAGAAGGAGATTGTCCGCTTACATGGCATTCCTAAGACCATTGTATCGGACCGAGATGGCCGTTTCATGTCAAGATTCTGGAAGGAACTTCATAAGGCTATGGGAACCGAGTTGAGGTTCAGTACAGTGTTTCATCCTGAGACAGATGGCCAGTCTGAAAGGACCATCCAGACTCTGGAGGATATGCTTAGAGCTTGTGTGCTCGATCGTCCGACTAGCTGGGAGGACAGCTTGAGTCTGATTGAGTTCACGTACAACAATAGCTGGCATGCTACAATCAAGATGGCTCCGTTTGAAGCTTTGTATGGTCACAGATGCAGATCTCCGATTTGTTGGGACGATAATGCCGACAAAATTCTGCTTGGACCAGAGTTGGTCGAAAGGACGGCTTCAGACATTGCTTTGATCAGACAAAGAATATTGACCGCTCAGAGTCGACAGAAGTCCTACGCAGATCGGAAGCGCAAGGCTGTCGAGTTCGAGGTCGGTGACAATGTTTTTGTCAAGGTATCGCCATCCAAAGGAGTTTTCAGATTTGGTAAGCGTGGGAAGCTTAACCCTCGCTACGTGGGACCATTCGAGATTCTGGATAGAGTGGGATCTCTAGCGTACCGCTTGGCGTTGCCACCATCGGCTCACCCGGTGCATAACGTGTTCCACGTATCTTTACTCAGAATGTATGTACCAGATGAGTCTCATGTACTTAGTTACGAGGACATCGAGATTCAAGCTAATGGTACTTATGAAGAGTTGCCCGTGCGCATTTTGGAGCATCGGGAGAAGCATTTGTGCAACAAGGTCGTACCATTGGTACGAGTGCTGTGGTCCAAGTCAGGGACCGAAGAAGTTACTTGGGAGACGTGGGAAACCGAGTCAGATATGCTCGGGCGTTTTCCCGAGTTATTCTCGACCTAAGTTTCGAGTTCGAAACTTCTTGTAAGGGGGAGGAGATGTGATACCCCGTAATTTTGTAAGGTTATATTGGGAATTATGGAATTTTCACGGGTACCCGTTGTGTACGTCGGATTTAATTCAGAGAGTTTGAGACATTCTGTAATGTGCTCTGTATCTATGATATTTTTCTTAGTGAAATAATATACAGACATCATGCCTTGGAGTTTAATTGTCGTTCGCGTACGATAATTTTTATCCCGGTTTAACGTCATGTTCGTTCAAAGCTGAATGGGCGGGAAAAGGGAGAAACGGTGACCGCCGTGGTTGGGTCCGAGAAGTCAGCGTGTCAGCTTCTAGCTGGCCGCGACAAGCCTAGCGACGGCGACCGCCGCATTTACGGCGACCGCCGCGTGCCCGCAGGCAAAATCACGGTGACCGCCGTGATTGTCCAGTGGGCATTGCCCGTCGGTCTCCGGCGTCATTCGAGGCACGCCGTTGCGTCGGTTGCCGCGTCTTAGGGTTTGCTGGGTACTCCTTGGGGTTTGCCTATATATAGAGGAGCTTGGGCATGGGTTTTGGGTCATCTACAACCCCGAATCGCTACCAAAATTCTCCCTCAAAGTGAGTTGAGTTTCGTCGGTTTTCTTGTGCTCGCCGGAGGTGTTGTGGTGTGTTTCCAGAGTGCCTTTGTGAAGCTTTTGGTTAGCCTTGGAGGTTAGAAGCCAAAGCAAGTCGAGGGAGGCCGAACCGCTCGTGTTTTGGGGTGAGATTTCTCTCGTTTCAGTCGGCCGTGTTCTTCACGGCGACCGCCGTGATAAATACGGCGACCGCTGCCAGTGCCCAGAATGCCTTCGTGGCTTTGGCTTGGTTGGTTGTCGTCGTGGCGTCTTTCCTTTTGTATTCTTTCGCCATGTTTAGATTCATACTGTTTATGTCGGATCTAACTGAGGGTTCCTTTTATGGGTCGACTCGAAGGTTGTGGTGCTGTCGGAACTATACCGTGTCGAGCCCGGGATCCAGTTCACGTCTTTAGACTATTCTGCGGAGTAAGGCAAGTGGCGGTTCGCTCTTGCTCATTCGTTCCATATTTACATTAATTATCAGTAGTTTATCTGAGTAATTAATTTGGAATGAATACTCTGTTTGTCTGGAAACGGTTCTGATAAACTGTTTTGAAAATCATATAATAGGTTGTATATCTGTTAGAACAACGCTATTATCTGTGATCGCCTTTCGGGCCTTTATGTGGATTTATCTGGTAACTGTTGTTGTGCTGTAACTGTTTAGTTAGCACTGTTAAATAGGAACGTTACTCGGACTCTGTCTAGTCGTTTCTTTATAATCTGGTATCGGGGTGGCTCGTCCCCATCTGGTACTATTCTAAGATCATGATCGGTCTCTTTCACAAGTGTGTAGAGACAGGACACTTAGCTGGTGTCACAAAACTTTCGGTATACGTCACTCTCGACGAAACGTATACTAAGATGTGTCGTCCCACTAGTGGGGTATACATGTAAAAGTCTATAATGTGATGTGTGTTTTTGAAACATAATCAGATAAGTGCTACCTTGACGCACATAATTAACGAACGCTCAGCGAGTAGGGCAGCTAGGTAATAGTGCCGCTAGGAAGACTCGTGTTGACTTGAATGTAGTACGTCTTCTTTCCGATCTGGATTCGCTGAAAGGCGGTGAGGTTGGTCGTTGACTGAAGCATCTCAGTCAGTTTTAAATCATTGTTGTATGATTCTGTAACATTCCAGATTTGTCATACTTCCTTAAAGACTCAATCTCTTGGAGTCTCTTTTCGAGTTGATTTCTGTGAAGATTCAGTCTTCCAGAGTCTTCTCTTGTGCATACCTCTTGTCTATTCCAGTGGGAATATGATGGTTGACTACCGTTATCGATTATTATCCGAGAAGCGATGAGTCTAACCTAATATGACTGCTTCGAACCAGTCTTCTTTATACCCTTGCTAGTCTATTCATTTAGACTAACCAACCAATATTTTCCCTTGCATGGTTGGCTTGTGTCATCCGTCTGATTCGGCACATCAGTTAAGAAGTAGCTCAGAAGATTAGAAGGACTATGGAGTCGGCGGTGGTTTTTGAATGTTTTAATTATTTCTTTAATCAGGTTATGATCCTTTGGACAATAACTTTGATTGTAATGTACTTTCTAAGTCTTCCGCTGTGTTTGTTTTAAACTCTGTATTGACCTATTCGGGATTGGGTTGTAATCCCGTAACTCTTGTTTCCTCAACAATGTTATGTTTTGGAATTTAATGCTTGATCTTTGTGTATTAATTGCATTTCATAAATTGTATTTATTTGGTAAAGCCTTGGGTGATCTCGGTAAGAAACACTGAGTTCACTGGCGGTAATACCTTTCCAAAAGGGTTAAGTTTTGGGGGTGTTACATTTATATCAACTGGTTAAGCCTTGGGTGGCTTCGGATGTGAAATCCGAGGTCACTGGCGGTAACGCTTTCAAGGATATATTGGGGGGTGTTACAGGGTATGAGCTTGTAAAGAAAGTCGATAAGGTTTTTAACTAACGCTTTGCATTTATATAATCTATACTGTCTCTAATCAACAAGATAACCAACAAACATACACTTTCTAAAATGTATTCCAAACTTATCTCTTTTGACTTGGGATGATTTTTCATAGCAAAGACAACCTAGAACTCTCATGTCATTATCATTTTCCTTCTCCTGAAACAGTTCCTCATAAGGCACTTTCCATCCCAAAACTGAACTTGACAACATATTGATAACATGTATTGCAACAAGGACACACTATCCCCAAAACATTATAGGCAAATTTGCATGAATACGCATGGCTGTAGCAATTTATGTGATCTGTCTATGCTTTCTCTCGACCCTAATGGAATAGGAGTGGACACTAATGCAATCCATCCTAATGAGTAAGATCACAAATGCTAGTTGGAACATAAGGGTTTTAAACCACCCCACGAGTCATACTTTTGTGAAATTTTTTTGAGGCAATACAATGTCGATTTCCTTGCCGTTTTGGAGACCAAAGTTAGGGGACACAATGAATATAATACTTCCAAAATGGTGCTCAAGGGCTGGAATAAAGTCACAACTTGTACAAGTATCAATGGACGTATATGTTTTTTTTAGAAAAATAGCATAGCTTTAGATTCTATTATTTTAGAAACTACTCAAGTTCTTCTTTGTAAGATCTCATCTCCCCTACTCCTAAGCAATTTCTAGTCCCTTTTTATTTATGGCTCTAACAATGCTCAAGACATAAATGAGCTATGTAATATCTTGGAATGTACTGTTGTGAATCATGCATGTATGCCATGGGTTGTGATAACAGGTTTTTGTCGTTCTAAAAACTACTATGCAAAATATCCAAACAAACCCTAAAACGTAGTCCTAGGTAAGTACATGTCGAATCCACAAGGAGGCGAATTCTATCTAAATATGCAATTTGTATGTCAATCCAAAGTAATCAAATGGGGGGTTTTGTTTGTTTTAAGTAACTAAGCATGAAAAGGTAAGCAAACGAAAGAGTTGTGAAATCAGTGATGGGAAAAACACTTAGTCAAACAACATCCACTATTCGTATGACAAGTTGATCATAGATACTCATTCAAAATCTCATGCAATGGTGATTCCAATTCCTTTTCAGATATAACTAATAGCACAACCAGATACTATTAGCACTAACTAATTAAACAACCCTGAAACTATTAAGATTCAGTTTAACAGCAGCCTTACGGATAGGAATATAGTTGGATACAATTCTAGCATAAAACAACTAGCTTTTATCCTAGAATGTAAATCAATTCTCTTCTGTATAAGATTAGCACAACCAGTTACTAATACGATGCAGTTGCTACTCTGAAATAGATATGCTCAACCAGTAACAATCTAGATCTAGCAATAGATCAATAACAACAAACCCTAGATGCGTCCAAATAGAGATTATCAATATCAATCATAAACAACTTAAGCAAGAGAAAGATAAAAACCATGCAATAGATAAGAACAAGAATCTCACAACTTAATCCAAACGAAAGCTTCAGCGTCTGACTAAGCCAAGGGAGGCTTAGTTCTTCATAACGTAGAACGTAGAAATAAATTAGGGTTTCAAGAGATGATCCAAGATTCATTATATTCCTCTCTTTTCCCTTAAATACTAAAGGAAATAAAATCTGAAATTAACCTAAAACGAAATAATAAAACGTAATAAAAATAATCCAAATAAAACAAATATGGAAAACACGTTCGGCGGGCTTCTGACAGCGGCGGCGGTCGCCGTAATGTTCACGGCGGGCGCCGTCGCTGTTCTTCGGTTCAACTCCTGCGATACTTCCGTAAAAACGCCATAACTTTTGATTCCCAACTCGGATCGCGCTCGTATTTTGAGGACTTGCAGTAGACTTCAAAATCTAACTCCTCGAATTGGAATCATTCCATTCGGACATCGGAGTAGAGAGAACGAACCAATTGAATTCAGCCTATGGTTCTTCTACTCTTCATTGCACTCCTCTTTCTCGTCTTCTCATGTGGTTTCTTCCTCAGTGTCTCATATGATATCCAAAACTGCTCAAACACCTCCAAATACACCAACTTCGCCCCCAAACGCCATACACATGAATGTGTCTAAATCTACCTGAATGGCACCAATAAAACCTCTAATGACTCTTACTTAAGCCCTACAAAATATTGCTTATCAAATCACCCCATGCTTAGACCTTTGCTCGTCCTCGAGTAAACTAATAAAGAGCCTACTCCTCCAATGCAGCATCCAAGGTCTCAGGAAGCATATCCTCCAACTAAGAGTCACCTAACCCATGCCAAGCTCCTGGCACCAATCTCATTCACAACACATCCACAACTCAACAAGCTTAAGGGCAAGCAGAGTACTTCCCCCAAGCTAACCCGGACATCCAAAAAACGTGAGTAACCTCTAATTCTAGCCTCCATCTATTGCTCCTTATGTCTCCCAGAGTGACCTACTCGACAATCCTTCTTTGTCTCCTCTTCTTATGTCGCCCCGCCGGTAAAATGAGATCCTAGAAAACACTCCTCTTCTTTTCACTCATTTTGCCTAGGAGCCCTTTCGGGTTTTCATCCTAGCCACTCATTTCATTTTCCAATAGATGTGCTCACATAAGCTCACGTCACTCTTGACCTCATATTACCCCAGCCTAATGTTGGTCCAAGCCACCTGCTTATTACCTAGGCCGCCCTTTCGGGTTTTCGACCTATCCCAGGATTTCAATGATAGCCTTTTTTCAAATTTTTGGCTCTTTTCATTTTTTTCATTTTTCTCCTCAGCAGCGTAGCAAGTATAAAACCCCACCCCATGCTTAAACATTGCATTGTCCTCAATGTGAAAGACAAAAGAATAAAGCATAGGGAAAAGCAAAAAATAACTCACAACGTTGCCGAATTGGCTTGGACACTTCCTTGTCGCTGGCGGTGTACTCATGAAAGCTCATGTCCTGGATGTCTGGCATCAACGCCATTATCTTCATCTACCGTGCAACCATAAGAAACCACTGTAGGGTGTGGTGGTGATGTAGGAAATCAGGGCTGCACGGCCTTCAACTCCATCAACTTGTACCATGCAACCATAAGGAACCACTCTGGTGAATAGTGGTCAATCAAGGGAACGGGGTTGCATGGCCTTCAAAAATGGGCCCAGATGTCATCGTGGTTGGGCCCTGGTATTACTCCTTTCCAGCTGTCGACTGCAGGGCCATCATCGTTGCCAAGTAAAAGTAGGGTGAATGTAATCTTCCGTTAGCAACATGATGTGCACCTCTCCGTGGAGAATCTGGACATCTGTTTAATTTATTTATTTTTGACTTTTTCTCCCCGTTTAAGGTCTTTTAGGGGTATCTTATTTTCGTCTTTTGCTCCCCGTTTAAGGTTTTTTCGGGGCCCATTTTTTTTCGATTTTTTTTTTTTAAAAAAAAAATTTACCTGCGAAAATGCGGCGGTCGCCGTGAGGGGTGCGGCGGTCGCCGTAATTGCGGCGGTCGCCGTTTTTAGGTCGTAGCCAACTTGCTTGGCGAGGCATTTGCGGCGGTCGCCGTAAGGTTGGCGGCGGGCGCCGTGAACTCCATCTTCGTTTTTTTCGCGCTTCCTGCAGGTTAGTTCGACACAGAAAAGAAAAACTAAAAGGAAAAACAAAAGAAAAGACTAAGGGAAAGGGAAATAAACTAACTAACCTCGGGTTGCCTCCCGAGTAGCGCCTTAGTTAATGTCGTGGCTCGACATAGTGCTCAACCTCTTCAACTCGGGTTGCTCCTATCACTTGAACTCCTGAGGTCTATATCAGGGGGATGCCGCTTTGTGTGCTCCATGTTGAGCCTTTCCCCCTTGCTTGTGCACTTGCTGATGGGAGGACCGCTGTTCATATCTATGAATGCACTTGCCATCTTCAGAAATGGCCTACCCAACATCTCAGGACCTGCATGTTTGTTCTGCCCCGCATCCAGCATGTAAAAATTCGCCACCTGAATCAAGTCCTCCTTCTTGTGCTTCCCCTTTGGTTTCTTCTTGATATTGCCCAGCGCCCTTAAAAATTCTGTGCAGCGAGGGATACTGTTTGTCAATGTGACCAAAGGAACGGTTTCTGCACAGTTACAGAAGGCCTCATAGATTTCATTGTTGTTCTTCAACCTTCGAGTATCTTGTACTACCTCAGGGAAGGGTGCAACGGGGTGCAGCGCAATGAACGGGGAGGAGTTTAGACGCACATACTCATCATAGGCAGCCTCGAGAGGGTCGGGGGCTGTCGGGGCATTTTCGAGAGGGACGAGCGTCGCAGGATCGTTTTCGCGATCGCGACTCTCCTCATCTTGGTCGCTGAATTCCTCCAGTCCCAAAAAATACTCTTCTTCAGAAAGCACAACGCGGTCCAAAATATCGTCTGGAATACCCATCTCCTCAGTGGGTGAACCGAGGTCAAGGTATACCTCCCGCGGTCTTGGGTTCTCTTCTGCAGATATCTCGCTGTATTCTACACCCGTCTCACAAATTTGTTCTTCCCTTTCAGCTAAGAGGGCGACATGGAGCTGATCAGTACTTTGTAGGGTCATCCAGAAGACATTCTCTTCCCGGTGCACCACTGGGTGAGATAGTGGTTCTGCCGACGTCATGGTCTCCATTCTGCTCACTACTTGCACCATTTGCTCTGTCTGCCTCTCAATGATCTTGTAACACCCCCAAATTTAACCCCATTTGAAAGTGTTACTGTCGATGACCCCGGACGTAAACCCCGAAGTCACCCCAGGCTTTTCCGACGTCATAACTGACTTAAAACACAGTTACAATACTAAAATCATAACTTTTATTAAACCACATGGTCGCGGAATTACACGATTCCTAAAACGACCCAATAATCAGAAATACAACAACAAAAGTCTTTAACAGAATACAAAATAGCAAATAGCACAGCAGAAATCTTTTAAATACAACGACAAAACAACTTGTCGAAAACACCGTTCATCTTCATAGTCGCTCTAGCCTTCTTAGATCTGCATGTGCCGAAACGGACGGACGACACCCCCATGACGTTACCGATAAATAAAATACAAGAGTTAGTCTAATGAATAGACTAAGCAAGGGCTTCACCAATAATTCACACAACACATTACAAGCAATTCCACATATCACAAATCACATCACAATCTCAAGTCACATGTTTACAGCATATCTCTTATATTAGCGTTGATTCTAGCAGAATATACAACCTAATATAATATCAGATTTTAATTATCTCAAATTAATTCATAACCACTTGCCTGGAAAGACGAGCTCAAACAAAGCTTAAGAACGGGTTCCTGAATCCAAAACGGGGACAGATCTGGAATAAAAATCCCTCAAGCCAAACCACAAGACACACTCTCGGACAGCCAATACCGCGATCGCGGTGAGTCGCGGCCAGTCGCGGTTCATCAACAGTGGCAAAGCTTCGACAGCTTCCATGGCGGGAGAAAAATACCCACCTCGATTCAAGCTTCGTCTTGCATTCGAATTGATCACAAAGCACCTCTAAGCTTCACCTAACACCTTGGCAACCTTCTCCAACCCACGAAGCCTCTCGATTCAAGCCCAAAACCGAGCTCACAGCTCGTGCATCAATGGCGAAACAGGGGAAAACAGAGGAGAAAGAGAGAAGAAGAAGAAGAAGAGAGAAAGAAAGGGTTCGATTTCACCCCTTTTATAGCACAAATCCGACCACCTCCAAGGGGACAAGGGGACAAAGGCGAAGGGCCACTTGGCCTGCCCAAAAAATATCCCAACCGAGCCAAAAAAAACAGAGCTACAGTAACCGCCACGCGAGGAAGACGACCGCCTCTGAAAAAGGCATTACCGTGATCGCGTCCGGTCGCGGTGGATCGCGGTTGATCGCGGTCAATTGCGGTGAGTCGCGGTTTTAAGCCGACTTCGCTAATACTTATCCGAACTCAACTTGGGTTAATTTCTTAACTCCGGGTTAAATATATTTGTGCATCATCTAGCACAAACATCTCAAGCAATCACCTCGCACAATTACCGTGCACAAATATCTTATATAAATATCTTGCACAAATACTTTACATAAGTATCCTGCATATATTTGTGATACTCCAGGCCAAGCTAACACAGCTACCAAGCCACCACCCATCTTACATGATGCCGGTGCCGGTACTGGTGCCCGCCTGAGTCCATAATTATCCTACACGAATATCTTATATAAATATTTTACAACGATATCTCATACAATTATTTTGCAATAATAACTCATACGAGTAAAGCTTAAAAATACCCTTAAAAATTACGGGGTGTTACATTACTACCCCCTTATTTTAAGTTTCGACCCCGAAACTTGCATTAAGCCAAAGAGGATTCCGCCTCACTAACAAACTTATTATCCGAACTTAATATCCTTAATCATAACCGGCCTTATGCCATCTCTAACTTAAATCCTTTAAGATTCCTTAATTTTTCTCCAAACATAATCACAACATCTCATTCCTATGTTCCTCGAAACGAATCACACAAGATACTACTCCTATTTCCTCAAAAAGAGTGATACCACAAGTCTTATAACCTCAAAGCATAACAAGGAAACTGGGAACTCAAGTCTCACTAGAGATTCACCTTAACAGACTCAAGAGAAGAGGCACGACTATGAACGGTGTAACTTTTTCACTTTTGAAAATTTCGAGCCTTCGCAAATATTTCAAACAAGTGAAAATATTCCAACGAATGAAAATATTTCAAACCGATATGTAACACCCCCAAGCCTAGCTACCCCAGCAACCAAGCCACCCAGCCATCTTACATGCTGCCGGTGCCGGCACTGGTGCCGCCGGTGAGTTCACAAGAACCGTTCGAAAATATTTTCAAACAAAACGAGTAAATGGTTCATTAAATCCCACACCCGTTTTAAAAACTTTCGGCTCTGATACCATTTCTGTAACACCCCCAAATTTAACCCCATTTGAAAGCGTTACTGCCGATGACCCCGGACGTAAACCCCGAAGTCACCCTAGGCTTTTCCGACGTCATAACTGACTTAAAACACAGTTACAATACTAAAATCATAACTTTTATTAAACCACATGGTCGTGGAATTACACGATTCCTAAAACGACCCAATAATCAGAAATACAACAGCAAAAGTCTTTAACAGAATACAAAATAGCAAATAGCACAGCGGAAATCTTTTAAATACAACGACAAAACAACTTGTCGAAAACACCGTTCATCTTCATAGTCGCTCTAGCCTTCTTAGATCTGCATGTGCTGAAACGGACGGACGACACCCCCATGACGTTACCGATAAATAAAATACAAGAGTTAGTCTAATGAATAGACTAAGCAAGGGCTTCACCAATAATTCACACAACACATCACAAGCAATTCCACATATCACAAATCACATCACAATCTCAAGTCACATGTTTACAGCATATCTCTTATATTAGCGTTGATTCTAGCAGAATATACAACCTAATATAATATCAGATTTTAATTATCTCAAATTAATTCATAACCACTTGCCTGGAAAGACGAGCTCAAACAAAGCTTAAGAACGGGTTCCTGAATCCAAAACGGGGACAGATCTGGAATAAAAATCCCTCAAGCCAAACCACAAGACACACTCTCGGACAGCCAATACCGCGATCGCGGTGAGTCGCGGCCAGTCGCGGTTCATCAACAGTGGCAAAGCTTCGACAGCTTCCATGGCGGGAGAAAAATGCCCACCTCGATTCAAGCTTCGTCTTGCATTCGAATTGATCACAAAGCACCTCTAAGCTTCACCTAACACCTTGGCAACCTTCTCCAACCCACGAAGCCTCTCGATTCAAGCCCAAAAACGAGCTCACAGCTCGTGCATTAATGGCGAAACAGGGGAAAACAGAGGAGAAAGAGAGAAGAAGAAGAAGAAGAGAGAAAGAAAGGGTTCGGTTTCACCCCTTTTATAGCACAAATCCGATCACCTCCAAGGGGACAAAGGCGAAGGGCCACTTGGCCTGCCCAAAAAATATCCCAACCGAGCCAAAAAAAACAGAGCTACAGTAACCGCCACGCGAGGAAGACGACCGCCTCTGAAAAAGGCATTACCGCGATCGCGGCCGGTCGCGATGGATCGCGGTTGATCGCGGTGAGTCGCGGTTTTAAGCCGACTTCGCTAATACTTATCCGAACTCAACTTGGGTTAATTTCTTAACTCCGGGTTAAATATATTCGTGCATCATCTAGCACAAACATCTCAAGCAATCACCTCGCACAATTACCGTGCACAAATATCTTATATAAATATCTTGCACAAATACTTTACATAATTATCCTGTATATATTTGTGATACTCCAGGCCAAGCTAACACAGCTACCAAGCCACCACCCATCTTACATGATGCCGGTGCCGGTACTGGTGCCCGCCTGAGTCCACAATTATCCTACACGAATATCTTATATAAATATTTTACAACGATATCTCATACAATTATTTTGCAACAATAACTCATACGAGTAAAGCTTAAAAATACCCTTAAAAATTACGGGGTGTTACAGATCTGGATATTGGACTTTATTTGTTGTTCAAGTTGGATCGTGTTCTGTTTGAAAGATCGAAACATGTCCTCCAATGACATGGAGGGACTTGGATTGTGCCCATAACTCGAATTAGGGTGATCTCTCCACCCTAGAGTGTATGCGTATGAGTATGGGTCATATTGCGGCTCCTGATGGAAGTGGGAAAATCTATCCATCTCTGTAACAAAATAAAAAAGGAAAAACAAAAATCAATAGCACGGGTGTGGACCGTAAGATAGGTCCACACAATAGTTGACACACAAATCGCACACAAAATAGATTATTGCATCCCCGGCAACGGCGCCAATTTGATAACAGGTTTTTGTCGTTCTAAAAACTACTATGCAAAATATCCAAACAAACCCTAAACCGTAGTCCTAGGTAAGTACAGGTCGAATCCACAGGGAGGCGAATTCTATCTAAATATGCAATTTGTATGTCAATCCAAAGTAACCAAATGGGGGGGTTTGTTTGTTTTAAGTAACTAAGCATGCAAAGGTAAGCAAACGAAAGAGTTGTGAAATCAGTGATGGGAAAAACACTTAGTCAAACAACATCCACTATTCGTATGACAAGTTGATCATAGATACTCATTCAAAATCTCATGCAATGGTGATTCCAATTCCTTTTCAGATATAACTAATAGCACAACCATATACTATTAGCACTAACTAATTAAACAACCCTGAAACTATCAAGATTCAGTTTAACAGCAGCATTACGGATAGGAATATAGTTGGATATAATTCTAGCATAAAACAACCAGCTTTTATCCTAGAATGTAAATCAATTCTCTTCTGCATAAGATTAGCACAACCAGTTACTAATACGATGCAGTTGCTACTCTGAAATAGATATGCTCAACCAGTAACAATCTAGATCTAGCAATAGATCAATAACAACAAACCCTAGATGCGTCCAAATAGAGATTATCAATATCAATTATAAATAACTTAAGCAAGAGAAAGATAAAAAACCATGCAATAGATAAGAACAAGAATCTCACAACTTAATCCAAACGAAAGCTTCAGCGTCTGACTAAGCCAAGGGAGGCTTAGTTCTTCATAACGTAGAACGTAGAAATAAATTAGGGTTTTAAGAGATGATCCAAGATTCATTATATGCCTCTCTTTTCCCTTAAATACTAAAGGAAATAAAATCTGAAATTAACCTAAAATGAAATAATAAAACGTAATAAAAATAATCCAAATAAAACAAATATGGAAAACACGTTCGGCGGGCTTCTGACAGCGGCGGCGGTCGCCGTAATGTTCACGGCGGGCGCCGTCGCTGTTCTTCGGTTCAACTCCTGCGACACTTCCGTAAAAATGTCATAACTTTTGATTCCCAACTCGGATCGCGCTCATATTTTGAGGACTTGCAGTAGACTTCAAAATCTAACTCCTCGAATTGGAATCACTCCATTCGGACATCGGAGTAGAGAGAACGAACCAATTGAATTCAGCCTATGGTTCTTCTACTCTTCATTGCACTCCTCTTCCTCGTCTTCTCATGTGGTTTCTTCCTCAGTGTCTCATATGATATCCAAAACCGCTCAAACACCTCCAAATACACCAACTTCGCCCCCAAACGCCATACACATGAATGTGTCTAAATCTACCCGAATGACACCAATAAAACCTCTAATGACTCTTACTTAAGCCCTACAAAGTAGTGCTTATCAGGTTACTCTTAGGGACTTCAACTCAATCATTGACATCGGAGAGAAAGCCTCAAAGAATAGCACCTCCACTCAATTCAATCATGACCTGAAAATTTATCACATTAAATCTGGATTGCTAGATTTGCCTGCTTTAGGAGCTTACTTCACATTGTCTAATAAGCTCATGGATGGTAGTTTGATCCAATGCAAACTTGAAAGAGTTGTGGTCAATTAGGAATGGATGGATAAATTCCAAATTGCATCTACCTACTTTGCTAACAAAAAATGCTCAAATCACTCTCCAGTTGTGCTCACAATTCCTTGCAACCAACTAATGAAGAGGAGAACATCCAGATTATGCAATGATTGGTCCTTGCATCCAGAATTCCATAACATAGTGGCAACCTCTTGGAGACAAGAAGCCTATGGGGTGCTTATGTACAAACTAGTCACTAAATTAAAAATGCTCAAAGGCGCCCCACTTCGCAACCTTCAAACCAGGTCAATGGATGATGAAGAAGAGAACATCAAATGCATGTACAGAAAGCTTGAGCTCATCCAAATTGATATACAACACATACCTAATGACAAACAATTAATTGAAGTTAAGGAAGAGACTCTCAGAATTGTCAAACATGCCATCAAAGTGAGAAACTGCAATCTTCAGTTGAATGTTTTGCTTCAATGGATAAGATTTCAAGACCAATGCAACAACTATCAACTCCATAAAAATCAGGAAATCGGAACAACATCACAACTAGAGATGGCTCGCGGTTCGACGGAACCGGAGAACCTCCGGTTTCGGAACCAGAAAAAAACAGAACCGGAACCGACTCGAACCGAAACCGGATAAACCTCCTATATCCGGTTTCGGTTTCGGTTTGGCAAAACCCAAAACCGGAGAACCGGAGGTTCGAAACCGGATCAACCTCCGGTTCCGAAGAGGATAAACCTCCAGTTCTCAAGTTATATATATATTTTCTATTTTTATTTTTCTGCTAATTTATTTTATAAGTGAAATTAAGTTAAAATTTAAGTTTAGGTCTTAAAATATAAATCTTGTAAGTTTACAGAAACGTTCACTTTATCATTATTTAAAAAGTATGTCTTTTATATTTTTTTACAAAAATAATGTTTATTTTTTCCTTATATATAAAAAAGAATATTTTTCCGGTTCTGGAACCGAAACCGGATGGAACCGAAACCTCCGATTTCAGATTAATTCGGTTCCGGTTTTCATTTTTCCGGTTTTAGAACCGGAGGTTCTGGAACCGTGCCATCTCTAATCACAACCATCATTGATGAGAAGGGCAAGAGATTGACTAAACCCACAGAGATCAAGAGACATATAGTGCACCATTTTTAAAAGTGGTTTGGCACTGATGGTCAATGTATGTCTTGTGATCCCAGAGTCATCTTAGAAGGCCCCATTGCAGACCACCAAGATCATGTGGCTATGCTCAAAACATTTGCCAAGGATGAATTCAGAAAGGCTCTCCTTGATAGTGGAAACAATAAAGCCCCAAGATCATATGGATATGGATCACAATTTTACAAGGATGCTTGGAACACATTTGGAAATGACCTCATTGATGCAGTGCATGATTTCTTTGACAAAGGTAGATTGCTAAAACAAGTAGGTTGCTCAACAATTGCACTCATTTCTAAAGTGAAGCAGCCTAGCACCATCCATGATTATAGGCCAATTACTTGTTGTTCAGTGATCTACAAAATCATCTCAAAGCTCATTGTCTCTAGACCATGGTAATTTAAATCTAGATTCAGATCTTAAAATCCTAAGATCCTACGATCCAATATAGGGTGTCCGATCCGAATATATTACTAAAATCTATTCAAGTCAAATCTAACTCTATATCTTACAGAATCTCATAGAATCATTAAGATCTTACGATTCTAAGATTCGAGTGAGATTCTAACATTAAAATTTAACGAGCTACTAACACCCCGTTCGAGAGTCAAATTTGTCCAAATTTTCACCTCTAGCTCTTATACTTACGTTCTTCGTACATGCGTCTCTCGTGTAGTCACGCTTGAAATCTCGAAATTTCATTCATGGGTGATCAAACACCAAAGCAATCATAATATCGTTGTTTATAATCTTCAAGTGTCTAAACTGATTGTAATCCTAATATTACAGTCTGTCAAGACCTAATCAAATATTACAATAGAAAGTATACTAGCCCACGCAGTTCCATAAAAAATGATCTTAGAAAGGCATATGACATTGTGGATTGGAAGTTCCTTTTTCAAGCACTTCAGGGATTTGGAATTCATCCTACAATGATCAATTGGATCAGGGAATGTGTCATGAACAGCTCATTCACAATCAATGTTTGAGGGGAACTAGTGGGTTTCATAAAAGGTAAAAGGGGACTAAGACACGGAGATCCCCTTGCTCCCTACCTTTTTTGTATTTGTCATGGAATTTCTCACAAGGTTACTGAAACTAAGAAGCAAGGAAAGAGCTTTTAAATACCATCCACAATATGCTAGAACGAGGGTTACACATCTATGCTTTGCGAATGATTTGTTTATTTTCACTCATGGGAACACTGCCACATTGCACATTGTGAAGAAGTTGCTTGATGAATTCTGCAACAACTCTGGGCTCAGCATCAACAACAACAAATCAAAGTGTTCTTTGTTGGAATGGGGACCAACCCTAAAAGTCAAGCTCTTGCACTGTTGAACATGGAGAAGGGTGTATTACCGGTGATCTATCTAGGAGTACCCCTCTGTAGCAGAAAAGCTATGGTTGATGACTACAAGTCACTTGTCTCAAAAATCACATCTAAGTTCAACTGGTGGACATTAATAAAACTTTCATATGCATGGATACTTTAGTTGATGAATGCAGTGTTATATGGTATCATCAACTACTGGTGAAAAGTATTCATCATCCTAAAGAAGATTATCAAAGCAACCACTTCTGCCATGAGAAACTTTCTGTGGAGTGGCTGCAGTGAGGGTAGAAAATCACCAGTTGCTTGGAGCAAGGTTTGTAGACCAAGAGACGAATGAGGTTTAGCGCTTAAAGAGGTTATATCATGGAAAAAAATGCCATCAAAGAGCTTATATATGATCTTCTAAATGAATTTGACTCAATCTGGCATGTGTGATGAAGAAAAATTTTGATGAGGAACAATAACTTTGGGGAGGTTAGCAAGAAAGGAATATACAATGCCATATGGAGTGCACTACTCAATACATGTGATGAGATAGTACAGAAACTCAATGATGGACATGCTCCCATCATCATCTTAAGAGGAGGAAATATGACAACAAAACTATGTATGATGCACTACGACAGAGAGGCAATGCAACTGACTGGAATAGATGAATCTGGGCAAACTTGTCACACCAAGAACCTTTATCATGTGCTAGATGACAATTCAAGGGGGTGTGTACACCAAGAGCAAGTTCAATGCCATGGACATTATTCAAGAGAATTTATGTCCACTTTGCAACCTTGAGCAAGAAACTACTCAACACATTTGGTTCCAATGTAACTATTCTAAAGATGTTATGAACAAAGTAATGACATGGGGAAAGATTGGAAAATGCCATAAAGATATTAAAAAATGGATTGAATGTATGGAGAGAGTGAAAGGGAAAAGCACCATGAGATTTGCCTTTTGGGTATATATGTTGCATTACGGCTACTATGTACTACATATGGAGATGCAGAAACTAAGTACATCAACCCTCAAGATTCTTCATTGATAATTATCAGTCATGTAAGGAGTGCAATTTCTAGATGGAAAAAACAAACAGAAAAACTAGAAAATAGTTAGAAAGAGTCGGAATTTGAAGATCATCCTTTTTAGAATTGCCCAATTTTTTTTTAAATGTTATCTTAATTATCATGAATGAAATTTTTTATGGAAAGAAAAAATCACATAGTGGTTCTACCTAACTAGCTAGCAATTATTATTTTTGTCCGAAGGACTAGCTAGCAATTATTGGTTCATATATTGGATCGGAGTAGTATGTACGGAGTATATATAGTGAAGTGATGATCAGCAAGCCTAGGCCCTAGCTATATGCATTATCTAAAAATGCAGTAGCTAACCAGCCTGGGCATATAATAAGGAAAAAGATATATACACACGAAAATTTTTCTAAATGCAAATTAAAATATGCGTTAAGCCTTAACGTACGGGTGGGGTGCGATATGTCTTAACGCACAAGGGACAGAATAGGCATTTTCGGAAAATTCGGGGGTACCACCTGTGCGTTAAGGCATAACGCACAGGTTGAAATGGGCCAAGGGAGACAGGCCCAAAATGACATTGTATCTGTGCGTTAAGCCTTAACGTATGGCACTGTAGCTGTGCGTTAAGGCTTAACGCACATACAAAAAAAAAAATTGCCCCATAATCATGTAGAAAATTTCAATACGAGTCCGTACATATAAAATTCGTCCAAAACGGACATCGTTTGCCCCTCCAAAAGCCCAAAAAACGGACATATAAAATTCTGGCTAATGCAGCGACCGGAGGTGGGTAATCGGCGGTGAGAGCTTGGGGCTTTGGAAGCTAACTTCCAGACGCAACTTTTGGTGGTAGCGGCGACTCCAACGGTGGACGGTGGTCGACGAATTTCTTCGATGAACAGACACGGCCGCGGAGCTAGGGTTCTTGAGCTTTTGGGATTAAATTGGATACCGAAAACTCATTGAAAGGTGCCCTATTTATAGGGGTTGGAAATGTCTCGGGGATAGCTTCGAAATCGTATAAAGTTTGACCTAAAACGATATCGAATTGGCCCAGATATCGGCCAATTTCCATAAAGTTAAAAACCGAAATTTTCTTTCCATAAATACCCAAGTTTTGAAGTTGTGGAGAAATTGAATGAAAATAAAAAGTTTGGCTTAAATCTGTAATTACGTTAACGATCTAATGGACGGAGAGTGGGGTAGGGTGGTACGTGTTGGACGGAGATGGATATCGAATTGGCCCAGATCTAATGGACGGAGAGTGGGGTAAGTATACTAAATTTAATGAAACACTATAATATATAAGTCTAGGTATACTAGATTTAATTAAATACTATAGTACATAAGCGTAACTATATGAAATATAATGAAATACTATAGTACATAAGTGTGACTATATGAAATATAATGAAATATTATAGTACATAAGTCTAAGTATACTAGATTTCATGAAATACTATAGTACATAAGTGTGACTATATGAAGGATAATGAAATACTATAGTATAAAAGTGTAACTATATGAAATATAATAAAATACTATAGTTTATAAGTCTAAGTATACTAGATTTCATGAAATACTATAGTACATAAGTGTAACTATATGAAATATAATGAAATACTATAGTACATAAGCGTAACTATATGAAATACAATGAAATACTATAGTACATAAGTGTGACTATATGAAATATAATGAAATACTATAGTATATAAGTGTAACTATATGAAATATAATGAAATACTATAGTTTATAAGTCTAAGTATACTAGATTTCATGAAATACTATAGTACATAAGTGTAACTATATGAAATATAATGAAATACTATAGTATATAAGTGTAACTATATGAAATATAATGAAATACTATAGTTTATAAGTGTAACTATATGAAATTTAATGAAATACTATAGTACATAAGTGTAACTATATGAAATATAATGAAATACTATAGTACATATGTGTAACTATATGAAATTTAATGAAATACTATAGTACATAAGCATAACTATATGAAATTCAATGAAATACTATAGTACATAAGTGTGACTATATGAAATATAATGAAATACTATAGTATATAAGTGTAACTATATGAAATATAATGAAATACTATAGTTTATAAGTCTAAGTATACTAGATTTCATGAAATACTATAGTACATAAGTGTAATTATATGAAATTTAGTGAAATACTATATTATATAAGTGTAACTATATGAAATAAAATGAAATACTATAGTATATAAGTCTAATTATACTAAATTTAATGAAACACTATAATATATAAGTCTAGGTATACTAGATTTAATGGAATACTATAGTACATAAGCGTAACCATATGAAAAATAATGAAATACTATAGTACATAAGTGTAACTATATGAAATTTAATGAAATACTATAGTACATAAGTGTAACTATATGAAATTTAATGAAATACTATAGTATATAAGTCTAAGTATACTAGATTTAATGAAACACTATAATATATAAGTCTAAGTATACTAGATTTAATAAAATACTATAGTACATAAGTGTAACTATATCAAATATAATGAAATACTATAGTACATAAGTGTAACTTTATGAAATTTAATGAAATATTATAGTACATAAGTGTAATTATATGAAATTTAATGAAATACTATAATTTATAAGTCTAAGTATACTAGATTTCATGAAATACTATAGTACATAAGTGTAACTATATGAAATATAATGAAATACTATAGTACATAAGCGTAACTATACTAGATTTAATGGAATACTATAGTACATAAGCGTAACTATATCAAAAATAATGAAATACTAATAGTACATAAGTGTAACTATATGAAATTTAATGAAATACTATAGTACATAAGTGTAACTATATGAAATTTAATGAAATACTATAGTACATAAGTGTAACTATATGAAATATAATAAAATATTATAATATATAATGTAACTATATGAAATATAAAGAAATACTATAGTATATAAGTCTAAGTATACTAGACTTAATGAAATACTATAATACATAAGTGTAACTATATGAAATATAATGAAATACTATAGTACATAAGTGTAACTATATGAAATTTAATGAAATATTATAGTACATAAGTGTAATTATATAAAATTTAATGAAATACTATAGTTTATATGTATACTAGATTTTATGAAATACTATAGTACATAAGTGTAACTATATGAAATATAATGAAATACTATAGTACATAAGCGTAACTATATGAAATACTATAGTACATAAGTGTAACTATATGAAATATAATGAAATACTATAGTATATAAGTCTAAGTATACTAGATTTAATGAAACACTATAATATATAAGTCTAATTATACTAGATTTAATGAAATACTATAGTACATAAGTGTAACTATATCAAATATAATGAAATACTATAATACATAAGTGTAACTTTATGAAATTTAATGAAATATTATAGTACATAAGTGTAATTATATGAAATTTAATGAAATACTATAGTATATAAGTGTAACTATATGAAATATAATGAAATACTATAGTATATAAGTCTAAGTATACTAAATTTAATGAAACACTATAATATATAAGTCTAGGTATACTAGATTTAATGGAATACTATAGTACATAAGCGTAACTGTATGAAAAATAATGAAATACTATAATACATAAGTGTAACTATATGAAATTTAATGAAATACTATAGTACATAAGTGTAACTATATGAAATTTAATGAAATACAATAGTATATAAGTCTAAGTATACTAGATTTAATGAAATACAATAGTTTGACCTAAAATTTATACAAAATTATAGTAGAAAAATGCAAAAAAAAAACCAAAAAAATCCACTATAATGCGTTATATGTCGGGCACCAAATTGTAAAAAAAATGGGTAGAAAGGCTTTGTTTTTTGGGCTTTTGGAGGGGCAAACGATGTCCGTTTTGGACGAATTTTATATGTACGGACTCGTATTGAAATTCTCTACATGATTATGGGGCAAATTTTTTTTTTTTTTTTTTTTTGTATGTGCGTTAAGCCTTAACGCACAGCTACAGTGCCATACGTTAAGGCTTAACGCACAGCTACAGTGTCATTTTGGATATTTTTTCCACTTTTATTCCAATTTTATCCCTTGTACGTTAAGCCTAAACGCACCAGCCTGTACGTTTAGCCTTAACGCACAAAACAGTTTGCATATAGACGACGTTTCGTTTGCATATAGACTGACCCTATAATAAAACCAAAGCTATACATATACCTATTTTTTTGTGCATATATATAATTGGATCAAAACGAAAGAATGAGTACAAACAGTAGTACACTCATATTGTGCAACTTGTGATGCAAAGCGAAACGTTGCCTTTATAAAAGGCAACCACAATAAATTCATTTCCAAACTCCTTAATCATATGTATACTGATCGATCTGTCCAAAAACGTAACGGTCTTTTTCTTTGCATTATTTGTGCAAGTTGGAGTATAATCAACTTGAGCCTCTTCCTGCGCTTGCCTTCGCTCTTCATCCTATATATTTAATTTTCTAGATCTCCTCACATTATACTACAGCTAGCTTGCTTAATTGGTTTGCATGTCATGAAAAAGTTACGTTACGTTCCAACATAACCAATTATTGTTAGTCTTACAATCACAAGGCCGGGTTAGGATTTCGATTTACATTAATTACCAAAAACGGCCTCGTTCCTAGAGTCTCAAACAAAATACCCACACAATTGCATTCAATGCCCATTTAGGTGGCATCAATTTATTGATATATGGGTTGGTGGAATATATGGAAAAACCGGGTTCTACTAGCTAGGTCGATCTTGTTACAAATTTCTCTAAGACCGGCCTTATTCTAATCCACGAATTCACAAAACATCTACAAGTCGGTAGAATATACTATATACCAATTCCAATCCCTGTATAATTTCATATATACTATATAAATTCAATTGTTTTTTTTTGGGGGGAAGTTAAATATAATTTCATATATACTATTTAAACATCTACATGCAAGTCGGTAGAATATTATACAACTGTTTAAATTCAATTGTTGGTCGACCAGAACTGAAACACCCCACATTATCGGTTGTGCCTTGTGCGTATATGTGTAGCTCAAAATCCAAATTTTACTTGCCACTTGTAGTTGTATCCATTATATTCGGAAAAGACTTATTATCCCCAAAAATTGAATGAATTGTACGGAGACTTGAGTAATATATATTTCATTTTTTGTAAGTGAGAACTTGACTTATATGATAAAACAAGATCGAGTATACCAGTTTTGTGCTTTGCAGATCGATCAGAATCCAATGGTTTTGGGATCGGATGAGCAATTACATGCAGATTAATCGGAAAATTAGAAATGTAGAGTGTGATCAGAAGAGAATTGAGAAATGAGGGTACTTATAAAGGAAGTTAGTAAGTTACAATGTTGCATACTTCCATGAGTCTGTTCATTAATGGAAAGTAACAGCTATATGCTGTGAAAAATAGTAATAATAATAATAATAATAAATGATCCTATGTAATTTATTTATACTATATATATATGTATTGTGTGGTATATGCATGACTGGGTTAATTTTGTTTTTTTTTTTCTTGGGGAGGAATCATGGACATGGTCCATTGTATTTGTACGTAATGAATTAAACCCCGGCCTATAGGCATTAATCATGCATAACCGGATACAAAATCTCATGATTTCACAAACAAATGGTATATGATCGATGAGATAGTCAATTTGGAGAATTAGCCTTGCTCATATTTTCATTGCAAAGTGAAAAACGTACCGATTACGTACTTAATATGGTTTACATACCACTAACAACCCAGATTTCACTTGGTTGATTGAAAACAATTAATAAGTACATAAGAATCCTATATATATATATACAAATACAAACTAGCTGAATAAACCCAGACCGTCGGATTGGATCAGATATGCGAAATCCTCATCATTAAACACCGGCAAGTCACGATCAAAGAGAAGCACGGCGTCGTGATCATGATCGAGCGGCTGGAAGTAGAGATCGTCGGAGGCTGCCGACGTGTCAGGGCTAGGATTGGGCGTAGGGGACTCTACCCCACCAGCCTTCACATCATTACTTTCATCACTAATAATAGAGACATTATTGCAGCCCATTGTACCGTTATGGTCGTTAGGGAGCGTTTGGCTGTCGCTCAAATCGTAGGCGGCCGCCGGAGACTCCAGATCGACCGGCCACACGGCGCCTTTTCCGGTGAGCCGTTGGACGAGGGCTCGGAAACCGGAGGCGCTCGTCGTCACCTTCATTGGGTTGGAGATGTAGACAACCTTCAGAGGCTGCTTTGGATTTTTGTTCTTGTTCTTGGCTTTTGTTCCTCGTTTGGATGATGATTTGATTTCCATTTGGGGTTTTCTTTGGGGGTGGGGAGAAAAAAAAATTTAAGTGGGAGAAGTGAATTGTGGGGGAGAATTAGGGTTTGGGGTTTTTTATAGGGTGTGTTTGGATAATGGCGGGCTTTGGATGGAGGAGATGGAGTGTG
The DNA here is from genome assembly GCA_027886185.1 of Rheum nobile. Classification (NCBI taxonomy): domain Eukaryota; kingdom Viridiplantae; phylum Streptophyta; class Magnoliopsida; order Caryophyllales; family Polygonaceae; genus Rheum; species Rheum nobile. Next base: position 1,728,527 of record WOAB01000618.1, on the reverse strand, counting down.
TGAGTGATCGAGGAGGAAGGAAAGGGAGAGTGAGCTTCTATGAAGGAAGATTAAAAGGAGAAGAAGAATTGAAAGGGGAAATACAAAGGAAGTAGGGTAAAGGAGTGTATTTGTTTTTGTCTTTTCTTGAATTATAATTTGACATGAAGATAAGAGAGGAGAGAATCTATTTCTCTATTACCTCTCACATTTACATTTAGAGCCATAAGACTATTTTTAGAAAAAAGTTGTTGATGTGTTATATTTGATTTTTCAATTTATTATTATATTTATTAATCTATATATCTATATAAAGCAATTATTTTCTAAATATCACAACGATTTTGGACCCACATTACTCATGTGTCAAATTATGGATATTAACAAAGTTTGATGTTAACCAATCAAGTATCTGAATTTCAAATTAATATATCTTACATTATTTATGGTTTATTTATTTGACTATTACATTTGATTTTAACCAACCAAAATTTTCAATTTAATGTACGATATTAGTGAGGTTTTTTTATTGTTAAATGTAACAATTTCCATTTAATCTAATATTGATATGTTATTAAAATAACAAAATCATAGTCTCACTATTTTTTGAGCAAATCTCATTTTTAAGAACATGACAAATTTTATCATGATTTCACTCTTCTTTCCGATATAAATCATAGTATTATCTATGTTATTACTCTAATGATAAATTTTATACCATAAGATAATATATCTATTTTTTCTAACATATGCCTTTTATTTTTTTTAAAATTTTTGATTATGTCTTAATTTTTTTGGATATTTTAATTTTTTTTTAAATGGGTTCACTTTTCTTTCTTTAAGATCTATATTTCTTAATAGGAATTCTTAACTTATGTCCTAGAAAAATCATATTTTTAAATAGGAGGGAAAAGAGGGGATGGGCAAAAAAAATCATTTTTCTAAAGTGGGTTATAGGCAAAATTCAATGCAAAGAAGATCAATAAAAAAATTACATTAAATATCTCAAATTTTTTTATAGTTGCAGATCTTATCCTGAAATATCCGGATTTTACAAAATATTTTTATTTTCTAAATTTATTTTAAAAAAGTACCATACTATGTTAATGAGATTTTTAATTATATTATATTATATTTTTTTTAAAGTACTAAATAACTAAATATGTATTTTATGTTCTCCAGTTAATACGCTATTTTCTAAGAAAATACATCATACGTAAATGAGTCATCAGCATATATCTGATAATATCTTCAAGTCTACAACATATCAAAAAATATGATGATATTTGGTGAATTCGAATTCTTTATAGCTGAATCTGTAATTATCATAAAGATTAGTATATTGGATATTTGGACACAAATTTATTTATTTTAAAAAAAAAACAGAAAAAGAAAGGGAATGGAGATTGGCAGTTTGGCACCAAGCGTGAGAAGAGTGTTTCGGAGAAAGTGGGAGAAATCATGACGCATCGTGGCACACGTACCATCGTCAACTAAATCAGGCTGGCGTCATCTTTTTACAAGACAGACGTCATGGTCGACGTAACTCCACCGCACCTGGACAAGTGTAAGAAAAGCCTCCAATAAATAATATACCCGTGTCATTTTAATTTAAACAAAAAGAAAAAATATAAAATATAACAAACCCTTTTTATTTCTTGAACTGAAAAGTTTTTCTCTCCTTTTTAGCATTTCTCACAACCGAGATTTCTTGTAATTGTTAGCCATTGATTTAGATAAATTGTTTAGATTGCTATTTTTTTTTCCGAAAACAATCAGTATCCTCGCCAAGACTTTAGCAGATCAAATCGGACCAATTAAAATGTGAAAAAGAAAATGGAAAAATTAATTACCAAATTAAAGCTGGAGAATTAGAAGGGTAAAAGCAACCCACAAATCCTAGAAGAAGAAGGAGAAATTTTGGCGAGGAGCGTCTGGATTCCGGTGACCGGCGACCGGCGACCGGAAACCAACATGTAGAAATACCGATTATTCTCTCTCATTCCCATCTTTTTTTCTCTTTGATGACTGTTCAACTATTAAAAGAAAAACTCATTCATCCCTGATAAATTTTACTGTATCCTCCTCATTTTCATCTCTTATAGTACCCATTGTCCCAGACTGCAAAATTCCAAATTTTAGTGAATAGAAAATAAATTAATGATATTAGTGTTCTGAAGATTGAAAATCAGAAGGAAAAGATACAACGAAAAAATGGTGAATTATAAAAATTTGAATGTTTGAAAAGAGATGATACAGATCGATACCCAAAGGAGAATATATAGTTGTAAATCCGTGAACGTCCGCTCCGACGCCTCTTTCCGGCGCTCCCTCCGTTGGTACGAGATCTTCGGAATCAGAAGATGAAAAATAAAGAAAGCGGGTGGAAGAATTGTTGTATATTTGAAAAAAGACGAGGTAGATGGGGAAATAGATGGGTGAAGACGTTGGGGGAGAAGATGAACAATAAAAATGGAGTAAATTTGTATAGAAAAAGTAAAAGATTTTCTTTAATTTACCTTTACCGAAAACAGCAGATCCACTGAACAGCATATTTATATGAAACTTACTCATATATCCCTTTAGTGTAGAATTTATCTACACTTAGAGCATGTGTAGTTTTTTCATGTGCTGACTGGTGAGTGTATGATTGTGCGCGTCTGTGCACCGTAGGATCATTCGTCCGTTTGGGAAGATTAATCATCGGACGGTTCAAAAGAACTCCTCTGGGCGTGGAACCCTGCGCGGACGTGCATTGGATAGTTTCCCACTGATTACGAAGTCGACACTCGCTACGGTACCTGCCTTGACTTATTTCCATTTCACTTAGACTTCTACTCCTTCTGTAACTTTTTGTTCTTTCTTTTTCGTTTTTTTATACTATTTATAGTTAAAGAGAATTTTTTTTTTTTTTTAATATATAAGTAAAAATATAGTCATGTGAGGTCTTGTTTGATTCGTCTTAATAAGTATTTTGATAATATTAAAAAATTATAATTTTTATTAATATATAATTAAAAATATTAACGATATAAATCTCATCTCGGTAAATATGTCATGTCAAATCAAGAAGAATAAAAAGGAACAAAGAAAGTATTCCGTTTCCTTCCTCTATCGTCTAGATGTCATTCAACAAATTATAGGAGTTCACTTACTGTACATTACCGTATTTGTATTACAAATTTACAGTGTCTCTACGAACTTATAATCTACACAATTTCAGAATTGAAAATTAAATATATATATATATTTATAATATACTATCAACAGTTATCAAATAAAGATTGGTTATTGGAATGTTCGAGGGGTCTATTGACTTCACTTTTAAACTGAAATTAAATATCTAAAAAACATAATAACCACCTAGATTTGTTATGTCTAATTGAACAAAAACAAATGAAACGTCTGGTTCAACCTTCCTCAACAAACTTGGGTTTCGTTATATTGTTGTCTCTTGCACAAGGAATTAAAGGTGAACTTTGATTATTATTATATGATTCTCCTCTCTTATCTCACACTCATGTATTACAAATGACTTCAACCTTATATTATTACAAATCCAATATGATAATCTACAATTTCTCATATTTTGTATTTATGCTCCTAGTCCAGAATAACTCAAATCCGATTACTAGCACAAAATTTGTGAAATTGTAATGACCTATAATCTCTCAGATTATTGGTGATTTAAATAATATCCTTATTCTTGCGGACAAAATGAGTGGTGCACCGACCAATCAATCCAGATTCTAAAGACTTAATAAGTTTATGGCAAATATTGGTCTCCTAGTACACAAATTTCTTGGGTTTCCTTTTACCTGACGAAAATCATCTACTACAACCGATATTATATATGAACGACTTGACAAAGTTATCATTCATCCTTTTTTTACACTAGTATTAATGTGCAACATTACCCCTTTACCACATCCGGCCACTGTCTTATTACGCTCTCCTTGGGTACCTCCAAACCCTTTATAAAATATCCTTTCCGATTAAAAAATGTCTGGACACTAAATCCAAATTACAATTCATTGGTTCGTAAGGTCTGGAAATACCAACTCAAAGGATTTTTTGTGGTTAAACTTTATATGAAACAAAAATACTCAAATCATGCTCCAAATCTTAGGTTAAAACTAACTCATATAATACTTTTGAACAATTAAAGTTAGAATAAAATAAACTGTTTGAGCTACAAACATCTATGTTTCAAACTAACCCCAATAACACTCCGTCAATAAAATATAAGCATCATCTTCCAAAATATAATAAACTAATAGAATTCTAACGTATGTACTGGGAAACAATGTGCAAAAACAAACCATTTAGTTAATAATGACAAAAATACTACATATTTTCAGTCGATTGAAAAAATTCAAACATATAAACAAAATATAAATTCCTTTCAAACACATGATGGATGTATCTTTCATGATCATACTGAAATTCAGAATGTCATTTCTACGGAATTAAAATCCCGCTTTACACCTATCGAGTTTAATCGTACTTAATGAGGCTAAAGTCATTATGCCTATCAAAGAATCCCTAAAAGCCTAACTAAGTATAGCAGGCAAGTAAGGGTCGAACCCAAGGGAATAAAAAGAATCTATCTCTATGTAAGAAAGCAAGTTACCAACTAGGAACAAAGGGGGAAATTGTTGGTTGATTTCTATAACTAATGAATTAAAGCAGGAATTGATTAAGATTGTTGTAAATATGATTGTGAGGGTATTTCACCTAACAGATATCCACACTTCAGTATGATAGGTTGGTCATTGATTATCTCAAGTTCATTCAATCCTATGATTGTTCCTATTCCGATCTTATGTATATTAACAAGTCAACCAGCCCTGAAAACACTAACTATTAACCAATCAAGAAACTATCAAGATTCAATCTAACAGCAGTAGTAAGCATAGGAATTAAGTAGGATACATGCAACACTTAACAACTCGTCAGTATTCAGCATGTAATCAATTCTCTTCACAATAAACATTCACAACCAGTTCCTGTAAATTGTGGTTGCTACTCTAGATAAGGGATTTTAACCAGAAATAACCAAATCCTAGCAATAGAAAATTACTAACATCAACTAGTTGCGCAAGCTAGCGAAATCAGCAAGATTCAATAAAGATAAGTTCAAAGAGAATTAATACAACCCAAAGGGAATAGAACAAGATTTATAACCTCACAACCAAACCAACTGAAGGCTTCAATCGTCAGGCGAAACAATGGAAATTAGTTCTTCATAGTCTTCTAAAACGCCGTTATGAAAAAGATGCTAGAATGAAAGGATGATAAAACCTAAAGGGAACTTAACCTATTTAACCTAAAGAGAGTCTCCTAAAAATAACAATACTCGGAAATTATAAAAAGGAAATAAAATAAATAAAATAAAATAAAGATCTCGGACGAGATTCTGAAATGCACCGCGTATGGATCCGCGACCGCGGTTTTAAACCCGCGATCACGGTTTTGTAGTGTCTTGCTCCGCTGCTGCTGTCGTCAATCCGCGCCCGCAGAATTATTTCTGCACCCGCGGATTTCTCTACTGCGACTCCATCTGCTCTTCTGCGCTCGCGGCCTTCACTCGGTGGCTTCATACTCCTAATGCTTCTTTACTTCACCAAAATCCTCCATTAAGCCACTTCTTCTCTACAACTACATTCTCATAAATTGTCTCCTAAACCCACACAAATGGTACCTAATATCCAGTAACAACTCCTAGTTACGCACTACAAAGTAGAGCGTATCAAATTCCCCCATGCTTAAACCTTGCTCGTCCTCGAGTAAGCTAATGAAAACCTACTCCTCCAATGAAATACCCAAGGTCTCAGGAAGCACAACAAAACTCTCCACTAAGAACCGTACCTACTCGTGAATCTCCAGGGTACCAACACAACACACCAGTTTCAAGGAAAACAGAGTACTTCCCCCAAGCTTAACCCGAACACCATAGAGTGAAAGTGACCATCTAATCCTAGCTCCAGTCTATCTTCTTATATTCCCAAGGTGACCCACCCGAATCCTCCTTATGACTCCACCACTTATGTCGCCATGCCAGAATGAATGAATCCTAATAATCACTCCTCTTCTTTTCACTCATTTTGCCTAGGCGCCCTTTCGGGTTTTCACCTAGCCACTCATTTCATTTTTCAAAGATGAGCTCACCAATCCTCACATCGCTCTTCAGCCTCTTTTTACCCCAGCCTATTGCTGGTCCGGGCCACCTGCTTATTGCCTAAGCCGCCTTTTCAAGTTTTCGACTTAGCCCAATATTTTTTTTTTTAATATGAAATAAAAACAGTAATACAAACGACCATCAAGTATAACTCTCTCCCCCGTGCTTAAATATTGCATTGTTCTCAATGTAATGAAAGACGAAAAATGAAACTCTGGAGGGAAAGAAAGATACCCACTAGCGATGTCGAGGTGGTATGCGTCTCGGCTATCGTGGCTGGCGTGGTGGTGGAAAGTCATGGAATCAAGAGTCTCTGGTGCAATGGAGGGGGCAAAGGAATTAAGCCCATTGGTTGTCGGTCCCCTATATGCCTCCCACCTGTGTGAAGCAAAGGCGTCCCAATGCTTGATGTAAAAGCACTGCACCAACGACTGATCTCGGAGCATCCGTGTGTCCTCATCAAGCTCAGCTATTCACTCCCCATACTGTCTACCAGAGTCCGCAGGATCACTCTAAGTGCCTGCTGCAATGTGTTGTCCATCAGCATGATATGCATACTCAGTGAGAATAGTATCAACCGACATATCTGCAAAGTCCTCTTGCTGCTTCTCCTCCTCATCATCAGAGTGGTGAAACCGCAGTCGCAGTTTTGCGTCTGTTGCTCTACAGACTCCGTCTTCGAACTCCTACCCGCGTTTTAGTCTAAAACGAAACAACAATAATCAAAGCTTGAAAAGAAAAGACATGAAAAGAATTACATACCTCGGGTTGCCTCCTGAGCAGCGCCTTGGTCAATGTCCTGGCTCGACATAGTGCTATTCAGATCAACTTGGGTTACTCACATCAACCGAACACTTTGGATCAAAACCAGGAGGGTGTCTCTTCGCATCATTAATGTTGTACTCGACCCTCAATCCATCAAATTCCATAGTGAGTGAACCACTACTCACATCAATTTTTGTGTTCGCCGTTTTCAGAAACGGTCTACCCAACATCACAGGGGTTGCATGCTTATCATGTCCCATATCCATCACAAAGAAGTCAGCAGGAAAAATTAGATTATCAACCTTTACCAGAACATCCTTTACTACACCCTTTGGATAAACATTAGACATATCGGCTAATTGAATTATTGTACCAGTTTCATGCAATGTTCCAAGCCCCAAAGATTCATATAGAGAGTAAGGCAACACATTAATAGATGCACCTAAATCTAGCATGGCTTTATCAAACTTGGTGTCACCTATCGTACAAGGAATGTTAAACATGCCAGGGTCGCTACACTTCTTAGGCATTCACTTCTGAAGGATAGCAGACACATTTTCACTTACCTGAACATTTTTCCTTACCTTCAACTTCTGGTTCCTCTTGATCATACATGATTCCTTAAGAAATTTAGCATAACGAGGAACACTTTTAATCAATTTTATCAAAGGAATGTTTACCTCACAGTTACTGAAGGTCTCGAAAATCTCCTTGTCGTTCTCCGGCCTTCTAGTGTCCTTCGGCATCTCGGGGAATGGTGCAACGGGCTTGTACGAACTGAATGGAGGGAAATCCAGGCAAACGTAGTCGTCTTGGATGTCAGCAGCAAAACCGCGGGCGCGGTTTTGCGTCTGGAAAATCTGGACTATCAGGGAGCAAACCGCGGCCGCGGAAAATTTTCCGCGGCCGCGGATTCTAACGTTGTTCATCCTCCGAAATTTCATCATTCTGCAGAGAGGTTTCTGACCCCAAACCGCGGGCGCGGTTTTCAATCCGCAGGTGCGGAATTACATTTTGTTCAGCTTCTGCAGCTTCAGCTCCGTTTTCAGCATCTGTCTTTTTCAGTAGTTCGCCCCTTTCAGCTAAGGGACCTCTGTTATCCACGTGCTTCCCACTCCTTAGCATAATTGCACTCATATTCTCTCTCGGATTCAACTCCATTTGTGATGGGAGTTTACGCGCATCTCTAGCCTCCAGTTTGCTCACTGCCAAAGAGATTTGTCCCACTTGATTCTCCAAGTTTTAAATGCTAGACTTGGTCTCATGCTGAAATTGCACCATATTGTTCTGCATTATAGACACAGTCTGAGTTATGGTGGTCATGCTCTGAGCAAGATATTTGATCATATCGTCAGCATACATTGATGAACTTGAACTTTGGCCTTGAGGTCTAGGATGTAATAACCCCTAAAAGTCCCGAACTGTCGTTTTGTAAGAAAGACATGATGGGCAATTTCTGTAATCTTCTGTAATCTCAGTAAGATAATTTGAACGTAATAATATACGTTTAAGGTGTATGGGATCTTAGAATATTTTTAAAGGTTCAAAAATAAGATCTAGCTTTAGACCGCGAGTGGATCCGCGACCAAAGGACGCGTTCGCGGCAATTCCGCGACCGCGGAAGTGTTTTCGCGACCGCGGAAAACTGTTCATCGTCTTCTTCAACCCTTTTCGCGTTTCGCCGATTCGGATTTCACGCGTTTCACCGGTGAGGAAGCTCGAACGGTTGGGTTGCTTGGCGTTGGACTCTCCTCTCCCTATAAATAGGGGCTCCCATCACCTTGAATCAACATCCACAGCCTCATCCCCTCTCTTTCTCTTGTGTTTGTGTTTCGTCGGAGGTTTCGAGTTTGCCGGAGTTGTCGAGTTCGCCGGAGGTGCCTTGGAGGTGTCGAAGTGGTGGTGGTGGTAGTAAGCCCTCGTCCAAGCCAAGAAGTGGTCGTTTCGTCTTCGGTAAGCTTCGAAGCCGAGTTGAAGCCGTCGTCGAAAGGGAGATCCGCGACTGCGGGGATGAACTCCGCGATTGCGGCTCTGCCCAGAATTCTGCGACCGCAGAAGTCCAAACCGCGACCGCGGCTTGCCTTAGCAAGCGCGATCGTGGCTTGGACAACCACGGTCACGGCTTAGGCTTTTGTCCCTTTTGATTCATATCGTATTTCGTTTCGTATCGTTTATTTGTTTGTATCGAATCTAACTTAGGGTTCCGTCTTTTGTCTCGACGTCGTCGTAAGAATCCGTATTCAAATTCCAGTTTCCAGATCCCAGAACCCGACATCTTCAATTTGTCTAGATTAAGACAAGTGGCGGTTCACTCTTACTTATCATTCCATATTTCCTTTAATTACTAATTAATTGATTGTTAATTAAAATGGGGTGAAGTGTTGTTTTCGTTTGGGAATAAATTTTATAAAATGATGTGATAAAATATGATACTATAATAGGTTGTATATATTGCTAGAAACAATGCTATTATACATGTTATTACCGTGATGGTATTGGTGTGGATTTAAATGTGAACTTAAATGCTAGTTTAGCACGAGTATTCGTAGGAACGCTAATTCCTTACAAGGATTAGTCGTTTCTTTATAACTGTGGTGATTTAGGAAGTAAGTGCCCTAACACCCTTTCTGGTCATGACCTACCCCTATCCGAATATAGGTGGTGGTGCACTCAGCTGGTGCCAAACATTCGGAAAATGTTCCCAAGATATCTCTCGTGTCGAGATAATATATATAATAAAAGCTTTAACGTGAATATACATTTTATAATTAAATAAGATAAGTGCGGTTATACACATAATTAATGAACCTTTGGGCGAGAAGTACAACTTGGAACCCGCTCGGACTTCGGTTAGAGTAAGTCTTCTTTCCAATCTGGATTCGCATTTGCGCGGTGAGGTTGGTCGTTGACCCAAATGATCAAGTCGTTTTTAAACGCTTGTGTGAAAATTATAACGTTCCCAAACAGTTGTCATATGTTTCCTATAAGACTCAGTTCCATTGGAGTCTTCTTTTCAAAGCATATCTTCTTCTGTAACTCCGTGAAAGTCCGAGTTATGTATCGTTCCTTCGGTTATTATTCGAGGAGCAATGATAGTAAAACGGTTACGATCACTATAACCTTTTTATTTCTACCCTTGCATAGTCTTTCATTAGACTAACCAACTGGTTATTTTCCTTTGCTTGGTTGGCTGGTGTCATCCGTCTCATACGGCACATCAAATAAGTTTCCGCATCAGTAAAGGCAAGGACTCGACGTGAGGGCAGTTGGCGTTTTGTGTGTCTCTTTCTAAGGTTGAGATCTGATAACAGGAATTTGTCGTGCTAATTACTGCTATGCAAAATATCCAAACAAACCTTAAACCGTAGTCCTAGGTAAGTAAAGGTCGAGTCCACAGGGAGACAGAGTCTATCTTAATATGCAATTTGTATGTCAATCCAAAGTAACCAAAGGGGGTTTTTGTATGTTTTAATGAATCTAAGCATGCAAAAGTAAACAAACTAAAAGTTGATGAATTCAGTGATGGGAAAAATACTTAGTCAAACAACATCCACTATTCGTATGACAAGTTAATCCTAGATACTCATTCAAAATCTCATGCAATGGAAATTCCAATTCCTTTTCAGATATAACTAATAGCACAACCAGATACTATTAGCACTAACTAATTAAACAACCCTGAAACTATCAAGATTCAGTTTAACAACAGCTTTACGGATATGAATATAGTTGGATACAATTCTAGCATAAAACAACCAGCTTTTATCCTAGAATGTAAATCAGTTCTCTTCTGCATAAGACTAGCACAACCAGATACTAGCACGATGCAGTTGCTACTCTGAAATAGATATGCTCAACCAGTAACAATCTAAATCTAGCAATAGATCAATAACAACAAATCCTAGTTGATCAGACTAGAAATTATCAATATCAATCATAAGCAATCAAGCAAGAGAATAGATAAAATCCATGCAATAGATTAAGAACGAGAATCTCACAACTGAATCAAAACGAAAGCTTCAACGTCTGACTAAGCAAGAGTGGCTTAGTTCTTCATAGCAACGTACGTAAAATGAAAAGTGAAATTAGGGTTCCGAGAGATATTAGGGAGGCCAAGCTCCCTTCTAACCCTTAAATACTAAAAGTAAATCAGTCTAAATTAACCTAAAATGAAAATATTAAAACGTAATTAAAATAGTCCAAATAAAACAATTAAGGAAAATGGGCTCGGTGGGCTTCTGACAGCGGCGGCGGTCGTTGCCTCCTATGCGGCGGTCGCCGTAATTACGGCGGTCGCCGTCTTTAAAGGGCGGTCGCCGGATCAATGCCGTAGCCAAACTAGATGGGAATCCTTTGGCGGCGGTCACCGCGATGTGAACGGCGGCCGACGTGAAGCCACTCCTTCAGTGTCTTCGTCTCTTCAGCTCTGAATGCTCCCAAGGCCTCCAAAAGTGTGTCTTCAGCACCTCCTCGACAATACTTCATAACTCCTTGGCGTCTTCCACTGGTGGCTTCATCCTCAGTGTTTCCTATGATCTCCAAAATAGCTCAAACACCTCCAAAAACACCAACTTTGCCCCCAAACGCCATACACATGAATGTGTCTAAATCTACCCGAATGACACCAATAAACCCTCTAATGACTCTTAGTTAAGTCCTACAAAGTAGTGCTTATCAAACTCCCTCATGCTTAGACCTTTGCTCGTCCGCGAGTAAACTAATAAAGAGCCTACTCCTCCAATGCAGCATCCAAGGTCTCAGGAAGCATATCCTCCAACTAAGAGTCACCTAACCCATGCCAAGCTCCTGGCACCAATCCCATTCACAACACATCAACACTCAATAAGCTTAAGGGGCAAGCATAGTACTTCCCCCAAGCTAAACCCGGACATCCAATAGTGTGAGTAACCTCTAATCCTAGCCTCCATCTATTGCTCCTTATGTCTCCCAGAGTGACCTACCCGACAATCCTTCTTTGACTCCTCTTCTTATGACGCCTCGCCAAGAATAATGAGAAATCCTAAAATCACTCTTCTTCTTTTTCGCTCATTTTGCCAAGGCGCCCTGTCGGGGTTTCACCAAGCCACTCATTTCATTTTCCAATAGATGTACTCACATAAGCTCACGTCACTCTTGACCACATATTACCCCAGCCTAATGCTGGTCCAAGCCACCTGCTTATTACCTAGGCCGCCCTTTCGGGTTTTCGACCTATCCCAGGATTTCAATGATAGCCTTTTTTTCAAATTTTTGGCTTTTTCTCTTTATTCATTTTTCTCCTCAAAGACGTAGCAAGAATAGAACTCTCCCCCATGCTTAAACATTGCATTGTCCTCAATGTAATGAAAGACAAAAAATAGAAGCACAGGGAAAAACAAAAAAATAACTCACAACGTCGCCGAGCGGGCTTGGACACGTCCTTTGTTGCTGGCGGTCTTCTCAATAAACGTCCATGTCTTGGGTGTCGGCATCAACGCCATAATCTTCATCTACCGTGCAACCATAGGGAACCACTGTGGTGAATAGTGGTATGGCAGGTATGGCGGGGTTGCACGGCCTTCAACGAACACAAAAATGGGTCCCAGATGTAATTGTGGTATGGGCCCTAGTGTTCCTCCTCCTCAGCTGTCAATTATAGGGTCATCATCGTTGTCAAATACAAAGTGGGGATAATGTCTCCTCCTTGACAACATGATGTGCACCATCTCTCCATAGGAAACGCTGGGCAGCTGGCCTCCGATAGAACCTTTTTTTTTTTTTGACTTTTTCTCCCCGTTTAAGGTCTTTTCGGGGTATTTTATTTTCGTCTTTTGCTCCCCGTTTAAGGTTTTTTCGGGGCCCTTTTTTTTAATAAAATAAAAAGAAACGAACCTGAGAATGGCGGCGATCGCCGTAATTAAACGGCGGTCGTCGTCATTTGCCGCAAGTAAAGTGTCGGAGGAGGGGGTTGGCGGCGGTCGCCGTAAGGGGGGCGGCGGTCGCCGCTTCTCCTTCTTCACTTGGATACGCTTCCTGCAGGTTAGTTCGACACAGAAAGCAAAAACTAAAAGGAAAATCAAAAGAAAATGACTAAGGGAAAGGAAATAAACTACCTAACATCGGGTTGCCTCCCGAGCAGCGCCTTAGTTAATGTCGTTGGCTCGACATACTACTCGAACAACCTCAATCCATATCATTAGGTTCCTTAGGAACCTTCTCATTCATTACCTCCTTCCTGAACCACTCATGGAAAGGTTTGAACCTTAGACCATTCTTCTTCTTCAGCGGCTCCTCCACCTTGACCTTCTTAGTCGCGTCTCCCCCATACTTAGATCGATCAGGGGGGGGGGGGGGTTTAGCCTGAACTTCAGGGACCTGTACCAAAGAGGGAACGAGCTTCTCGCTCGGAGTTAGCGGTAAAGGCGATTTGCCTGGTAGCTCCAGAGGAAGCTTATAGTAAGCGTCCAACTCAGTGACGACTTCCTACGAGTTAGTAGATGAAGCAAAATCCAAGCTAGAATCAACAATGATAGATTGCTTGTCATCTAGGTGGTCCTCATAAAAAACGTCTTGCACCACAGGCTCAAGTACATCAAGTGCACACAAAGAGTGATCATCAGAAGGATATTTCATGGCTTCATAGATATTGTAGTTAATAGTTTGGCCATCAAATTCCATGGTTAAAGCACCAGTACTCACATTAATCTTAGTGTTGGTAGTTTTCAGGAAAGGTCTCCCTAACAGAATAGGGGCTGTATGCTTATCATGTTTCATATTGAGCATATAGAAGTCAGTAGGAAAAGTAAGATCACCAACCCTAACCAAAACATCCTCCACTATCCCTATAGGATGCACACTAGATCGATCAGCTAACTGAATGAAAATATTGGTTGCATGCATGGGTCCTAATCGTAAGGATTCACAAAGAGATGAAGGTAGAACATTAATGGAAGCACCCAAATCTAACATAGCTTTATTGAACTTGGTATCTCCAATAGTGATGGGAATGATGAACATACCTGGGTCGCCACACTTCTTAGGTAAGCGCTTCTGAAACACAGCAGAAACATGTTCGTTTACCTTTACCTTCTTCTTGTTGTTCCTATCCTGATTCCTCTTTGTGGTGCACATCTGCTTCAAGAACTTGGCATAACGAGGGACATACTTGATCAAATTTAGGAGAGGAATGTTGACCTCAACGTTTCTGAATATCTCAAACATGTCCTTGTCCTGCGCAAGTGGCTTGGTATGCTTCAAAGCAGATGGGAATGGCGGAACAGGCTTCCAATCAGGAAAAATCGGAGTTTCGGACTCCTTCTCAACCTCAGCATCGGCTACAGGGAGGCGGCGGTCGCCGTAAGAAGGGCGGCGGTCGCCGCTGACATCGTCAAAAAAACCGAGATTTTGATCATCGTCACGGTGGGCGCCGTTGTCTTCACGGCGGTCACTGTTTTCTGGGCGACGGTCGTCGTAAGAAGGGCGGCGGTCGCCGTTTACATTCTGCTCCAAATCCGGACTTTCTTCCTTGTTGACCTCAGAATTATCCTCTTCAAGCTTCTTCCCACTTCTCAGAGTCACAACACTGACATTCTGAATGTTCGGGTTCGCTTCCGTCTGAGATGGAAGTTTACTAGAAACCTTGGCGTCAAGCTTACTCACCACTTGAGAGATCTGACCAACCTGCTTTTCCAAGTTCTGAATGCTGGCTTGTGTAGTCTCTTGGAATTACAATTGGTTCTTAGTCAACTTAGCAACATTGTCATTGAGATTTACGTTGCTCTGCATCAGCATCTTCATCATGTCATCCATAGACGGTGAAGGATTCGAGCTCTGCCCTTGAGGATTTGGCACAAATGGCTGCCTAGGTTGTTGAGGATTACCTTGTTGTTGATTTGGGTCTGGGTCTCTCCATCTGAAATTGGGATGATCCCTCCAACCAGGATTGTATGTATTAGAGTAAGGATCATGCCTGGGTCTCTATTGATATCCTCCTACTACATTCACTTCCTCTTGTAGAGTAGGACACGAATCAGTAGGATGCAAGTCGTCATGACAAATCTCACAGGCCTTAGCCTATTGAGGTGTACCTTTCAGTTTCAGACGCCTCACCTCCTCTCTCAGCACATCAAAATCAGCCTGATCAATCTTTGATTGAGAAGTAGTAACTACCAAGCTTTGGGAACCTCTCCCACTGTACTGTCTAGAGTCATCAGCCAAAGTAGCAAATATCTCTTGAGCCTCTTCATAAGTCCTCTTCAGAATATTCCCACCACATGCATAATTTACCATCCGACGATCATCTTCACGGAGTCCTCCATGCAGATAAAGAATCAGATCATGATTAGCATAACCATGCTAGGGGCAACTCTTCACCAGTTTCTTGAAGCGTTCATAGTAGTCATAGAGAGACTCATTAGACAGTTGCTCTACATTGCAGATCTTCTTCTTGAGCTGATTGGACTTGATTGTCGGAAAGTATTTATCAAGAAACACCTTCTTCAAATTCACCCAAGTAGTGATGCTTCATGGGGGTAAATAATGATACCCGTCCTTAGCAGAGTTCTTCAGAGAAAAGGAAAAGACTCTCAACCTCATCTGATCTTCAGTAATGTCAGATGGCCGCATGTTGGTGCAGACCTCAAGGAATTCATCCAAGTGCTGAATAGGATCCTCAAGCGGGGTTCCACTGAATTTCGGGAGTAAATGGACTACTCCTGTCTTGAGCTCAAATTTAACCCCATCACCAAGGGCAGGGAATTGCACAGCACGAGTTGGTTGCTCCAAGTTAGGAGTTGTCAAGGACTCAAGAGTAACACGAGCTGCCATTCTTTCAGCTTCCTGAAGTAGTATATTCGCAGCCCTGCGAGCTTGAAGAAAAGTTCTCTCGATTTCTGGATCAAAAACTAGAGGTAGATTATTAGTAACACGGGTGTGAACCATAAGATAGGTTCACACCAAGATTGGCACACAAATCACACACACAAAATAGATTATTGCCTCCCCGGCAACGGCGCCAATTTGATAACAGGAATTTGTCGTGCTAATTACTGTTATGCAAAATATCCAAACAAACCTTAAATCGTAGTCCTAGATAAGTAAAGGTCGAGTCCATAGGGAGACATAGTCTATCTTAATATGCAATATGTATGTCAATCCAAGTAACCAAAGGGGGGTTTTGTATGTTTTAATGAATCTAAGCATGCAAAAGTAAACAAACTAAAAGTTGATGAATTCAGTGATGGGAAAAGCACTTAGTCAAACAACATCCACTATTCGTATGACAAGTTGATCCTAGATACTCATTCAAAATCTCATGCAATGAAAATTCCAATTCCTTTTCAGATATAACTAATAGCACAATCAGATACTATTAGCACTAACTAATTAAACAACCCTGAAACTATCAAGATTCAGTTTAACAGCAGCTTTACGGATATGAATATAGTTGGATACAATTCTAGCATAAAACAACCAGCTTTTATCCTAGAATGTAAATCAGTTCTCTTCTGCATAAGACTAGCACAACCAGATACTAGCACGATGCAGTTGCTACTCTGAAATAGATATGCTCAACCATTAACAATCTAAATCTAGCAATAGATTAATAACAACAAATCCTAGTTGATCAGACTAGAAATTATCAATATCAATCATAAGCAATCAAGCAAGAGAATAGATAAAATCCATGCAATAGATTAAGAACGAGAATCTCACAACTGAATCAAAACGAAAGCTTCAGCGTCTGACTAAGCAAGAGTGGCTTAGTTCTTCATAGCAACGTACGTAGAATGAAAAGTGAAATTAGGGTTCCGAGAGATATTAGGGAGGCCAAGCTCCCTTCTAACCCTTAAATACTAAAAGTAAATCAGTCTAAATTAACCTAAAATGAAAATATTAAAACGTAATTAAAATAGTCCAAATAAAACAATTAAGGAAAACGGGCTCGGTGGGCTTCTGACAGCGGCGGCGGTCGCCGTAATTACGGCGGTCACCGTCTTTAAACGGCGGTCGCCGGATCAATGCCGTAGCCAAACTAGCTGGGAATCCTTTGGCGGCGGTCGCCGCAATGTGAACGGCGGTCGCCGTGAAGCCACTCCTTCAGTGTCTTCGTCTCTTCAGCTCCGAATGCTCCCAAGGCCTCCAAAAGTGTGTCTTCAGCACCTCCTCGCCAATATATCATAACTCATTAGCGTCTTCCACTGGTGGCTTCATCCTCAGTGTTTCCTATGATATCCAAAACAGCTCAAACACCTCCAAAAACACCAACTTTGCCCCCAAACGCCATACACATGAATGTGTCTAAATCTACCCGAATGGCACCAATAAACCCTCTAATGACTCTTAGTTAAGCCCTACAAAGTAGTGCTTATCAAGATCCTAGGCGTAAGATCGTAAGGTCAAGACCTATTGAGTCATTTTATTCTAAAGACTTCCGCTGTAATAAAAATGTGTACTTGATTTTGTTATCAAATTGTAATTTCAACATTTGAAATAAAATATTATTTGGGTTGTTGTATGTCATTTAATAAAGTTTATGTTATTATACAGTTTGTTATAAAATGGTTAAGCCTTGGGTGACCCCAAATGTGTAATCTGAGGTCACTGGCGGTAATATTTCCAAAGGGTATTTTGGGGGTGTTACATAGGATCGTATTATGGTTAGAATGGTTGTTGTTGACCTCCAGGCTGCTGAAATTGCTGCTGCTGCTGCTGTAGGAACTGTAGTGGCCTCGGATGGAAATCTTGGTTGTCACGGCCTTGTGGAGGGTTCTATTGGTTCACGTATCTCAGATTTGGGTGATCTCTCCACCCTGAATTGTAAGTATTGGAGTACGAGTCATATCTTGGCCTCTGCGTACCAAAACCTCCTATAGCGTTCACTTCAGCGGTAGGCTCTTGCAGTGTTGGACACGCATCAGTGGGGTATAGCGTGTCATAGCAGATGCCACAAGCCTTAACTTTCTGTTGGTTGCCTTTCATCATAAACCTCTTCATCATCTCCTTCAACTCGTTCACATCATATTGCAGTGAAGATGATGGATGGGACTCAGTTGCTTTTACTGCTTGAAAGCTCGCTCTCTTGCTAAACTATCTTGAGCCCTCAGATAGCTCAAAGAATATCTCGAATGCTGCAGCCGACGTCTTGTTGAGAATGGTACCACCACAGCCTACGTTCACCATCCTGCGTTCATCATCAAGAAGTCCACCATATAGATATAGAACGAGGTCTTGGTCAGAGTACCCATGGTATGGACAACTTGATATCAATCTCTTGAATCTCTCATAGTACTCATACAACGTCTCAGTAGCGTGTTGTTCGATGTTGCTAATGTTCCTCTCCAAGCTATTGAGTTTCGTTGCAGGGAAGTACTTCTCCAGAAAGGTTTTCTTCATCTTTGCCCAAGTATCTATGCTTCATGGAGCCAAATAATAGAACCAATCATTGGCCGCATCCTTCAGAGAGAAAGGAAAGGCCCTCAGCTTGATTTGGTCCTCAGTGATGTTCCTCGGTTTCATGCTACTACAGACAACGTGAAATTCAGAAAGATGCTTGTTGGGGTCCTCTCTACTCATCCCATGGAAGTGGGGTAGTAAATGAATCAACCCAGATTTTAGCTCAAAATTCACGCCATCAACCAACTCTGGAAACTGCACAGCAAGCGGCTGCTACTCTAGATTCGGTGCAGTCAACTGCCTCAAAGTCTGTTCTTCGTCAGCCATCTTGAGTTGCTCACAAACTTCTCTGTGGTTCCTGGAAAGTGTTTGCTCAATTTTTGGATCAAGATCTAAAGTAGGAGAGTCAGTAGCACGGGTGTGGACCATAAGACATGTCCACACAACAGTTGTTAAACAAACAAAGAAATAGAAAATTGAATCCCCGGCAACGGCGCCAAATTTGATGAGGCTAAAGTCGTTATGCCTATCAAAGAATCCCTAAAAACCTAACTAAGTATAGCAGGCAAGTAAGGGTCGAACCCAAGGGAATCAAAAGAATCTATCTCTATGTAAGAAAGCAAGTTACCAACTAGGAACAAAGGGGGAAATTGTTGGTTGATTTCTATAACTAATGAATTAAAGCAGGAATTGATTAAGATTGTTGTAAATATGATTGTGAGGGTATTTCACCTAACAGATATCCACACTTCAGTATGATAGGTTGGTCATTGATTATCTCAAGGTCATTGATTATCTCAAGTTCATTCAATCCTATGACAATTTCAAGCACTCTCTTCACAATAAACATTCACAACCAGTTCCTGTAAATTGTGGTTGCTACTCTAGATAAGGAATTTCAACAAGAAATAACCAAATCCTAGCAATAGAAAATTACTAACATCAACTAGTTGTGCAGGCTAGCAAAATCAGCAAGATTCAATAAAGATAAGTTCAAAGAGAATTAATACAACCCAAAGGGAATAGAACAAGATTTATAACCTCGCAACCAAATCAACTGAAGGCTTCAATCGTCAGGCGAAACAATGGAAATTAGTTCTTCATAGTCTTCTAAAACGCCGTTATGAAAAAGATGCTAGAATGAAAGGATGATAAAACCTAAAGGGAACTTAACCTATTTAACCTAAAGAGAGTATCCTAAAAATAACAATACTCGGAAATTATAAAAAGGAAATAAAATAAAATAAAACAAAGATCTCGGATGAGATTCCGAAACGCGTCGCGTATGGATCCGCGACCGCGGTTTTAAACCCGTGACCGCGGTTTTGTCGTGTCTTGCTCCGCTGCTACTATCGTCAATCCACGCCCGCATAATTATTTCCACGCCTGCGGATTTCTCTGCTGCGATTCCATCTGCTCTTCCGCGCTTGCGACCTTCACTCGGTGGCTTCATACTCCTAATGCTTCGTTACTTCACCAAAATCCTCCATTAAGCCACTTCTTCTATACAACTCCATTCTCATAAATTGTCTCCTAAACCCACACAAATGGTACCTAATATCAGTAATAACTCCTAGTTACGCATTACAAAGTAGAGCATATAAGTACTTCTTAGGCTCATTTATCTATAATTCCTCAACTTGTTTGATAGGTCCTTGGTTGAGGATCTCCAGCTTGTCAAGGAAATGATCGCCCCTCAAGTCGGTGAAGACACTATTGTGAACGAATCCAAGAGCAACGAAGCGTGGATGATGAAATGGTGTGGAACGATGGATTTGGATGGAAACGTGAAGGAGAATTGATGGGATAAGCAACTGGACAAGTTTGGATATAATCACCAAATTGGCCAGAAGAAGTTCTATACAAATTAGTGGATAAAATCACCATGAATCGGACTACAACGGTGTTTGGATAGACTCACCAAATAAGACGTCAAACCTAATGGTTTCTCAAAGTTTTTCAGTGGAAAACTCAAGAATATTTTCAGATTCAACATCCTAATAATGGCTGCAAGTTCAAGTATTTGAAGGAAAGAAATACCAAGAGTTACAATGATGAGAAATATCAAGAGTCTTAAGTGAAAAACACTAATTGAAGTGACTTAATGATCAGCAGCCGTTCCGGATCCCAATGGGATGAAATTTGGAAATGTTGTTGTTGACTTAATGGTCCTTGTTTCCACCAAAAATGGGCCCAAAGGCACGAGCCAAGTTGGATAACGCCTCGCAACAAAATTGTGACATTGTCGGTGTCGGGGACATTCCTTCCTCTTGAGCCATATCTGAGCCAACCTCCATTTTGCTCGGCACTTCTGAGCTCCATAGGCATCTTGGAGCATCAGAATCATGTGGTAGAAATTTGGAGGCATTTGGAGTAGTTTGGCTTGGTGGGTTGCTAGGGGTAACTGATGGCGCAAATGGCGTCTGCGGTGGCTTCTTCACGACCCTTGACTCCTTAGTTCCTAGGCGTGGCTTGTTCTTGACATATTGACCTTGATGTGGCGCATGCAGTAGTTTTTGATTTACCTAAAAATAAAACTCTTGGTCTAGACAAATTTTCTATGGAGTTCTACAAAACATATTGGCCAATAGTTGGTAACTCACTCATTTATGTTATTCAAGCATTTTTCCATTCTGGCCAAATGGTTAAAGAATGTGCTCATTCATTTATTACGCTTATTCCTAAAACTAATAACCTCATTATCATTAACCACTACCGGTCTACCGGTCTATAAGCTTATGTAATACTACTTATAAAATTTTAACTCAAATTTTAGCAAACAAATTAAAAAATTCACTTCCACGTTTGATTAGTCCCCATTAAGGCGCCTTCGTTAAAGGCCGCCTAATTCAAGATAATATTTTATTAGCCCATGAAAAATTTCATTCCTTCCATGTAATAAAGAAAGGGAAAAAGGGATGGATGGCTCATAAGCTTTGATATGGAAAAAGCATATGACAAACTTGATTGGATTTTCGTTACTCAAATTTAGATTTGCTCCTGAATGGGTAAACTTACTAATGACTTGCATTACTTCTACATCCTTCTTCATCCTTGTCAACAATGAATCATGTCAACTTTTGAAACCAGCTTGTGATCTTCGACAATGAGATCCTAAGGAACCTTTCATCTTCATATTGGAAATGGAATATTTATCTCGAATCCTTACCCATGAATTTAGACTAATTGAAAGGTTGGAGTTCAATTGACCAAAAATGGTACGTATATTCCTTTCTTAACTTTCCCTGACGACACCTTCATTCTTGTTAATGCCTCCGATGATAATATGTTGCATAACAAAAGTATTCTTAAAAACTTCACTCCTACGTCACTTTTAGCCTATAACTTTTACAAAAGCTCTTTTCAAACTTCCTTCAACCTTTCTTCTCAACAAACAGATTCTTTGGCTTCTGTCTTAAGTATTCAAGTAACACGTTCCATGGAAAAGTACCTAGGTATCCCTATTGTCTGTGGCCCTGTTAAAGAATATTTTATTATTATTATTCCCTCCTTAGTCTTAAAAAACAACTTTCCAAATGGAAAGTCAACTCGCTTTCTCAAGTAGGTTGGTCTATTCTTATTCAATCAAACCTACTTTTTAAATTTAATTATCTAATGTTGAGCTTTCTCCTTCCCTCAATAGTTTGTAATGAAATTGAAAAAATAATAAAGAATTCTTATGGAATAAAAATAACCCCAACTTTCGCTTCCTGATTAGTTGGGATAGCATTTGTCACCCTAAGTCCCTCGGTGGGCTCGGTCTGCACAAAGCTAAAAATATGAACATGTCCTTGCAAATGAAACTGTTTTGGAAACTCCTAGTTGAACTTGATAGTATGTGAGTCCGTATTATTACTGAAAAATACCCAGGGTCCAAATACCTCTCCTCTAATAAAAAGAAAACCAAACAATCATGGCAGTTCTCTAGGCTCTTTCATATACGATATTTTCATAAAGGGACTTGCTTAGGAACTTGGTAATGGCAACACCATTAAAATTTGGACCGACTCATGGGTTTCAGACTGTGACCTTTTACCTTACTTTGACAATACTACTGATATTACTTTAACGGTCTCTCATTTCATTACTCATGATCATTAATGGGGTATATAGAAATTATAATCATTTCCCCCACCCTTTGTTGTTTCTAAAATCTTGATGATACACATCCCAATAACTCCGGTTGAAAATCATATAATTTAGAAACCATCTACAAATGGTAACTTCTCAGTCAAATCGGCTAGACCTTTAACACAACCCCATCCTTCTGGTTCGCAATGCCACTTCTCTTCTTGGATATGGAAATCAAATAATCCACCTGAAATCCAACTTATCTTTTGGAAAGTATTTTTTAATTGTCTTCCTACTACAGAAAAATTAAATCGCCACTTTCCTAAAATTCCCTCTCAATTTAGTCTATGTAACTCTAATAATGAAGACATCAATCACCTTTTTTCCGATTGTCTGTATACCAAACAAATGATTTAATAACCTCCAAACTCGTCTTAATCGAACGCTTTTCATTCAATCAGCGTCTAAATTTTTTACAGATATTAATTATTTTATAACATTTAATGCCTCACCTGAACCTATGTTCTTCCTTTGGTGGACTATATTTGGAATCATTGTTACACAATAATTTTTGGGAAAAATAATAATAGCCAAACTATCTCACCCTTTGACCAAGCATATTTCCAATTCCAATCTTTGTATAGTTCAACCCTATGCTCCCCGACTCCTTACAGACCTTCCATTAATCGTAATAGAGTACGCAATACTAATAGGACTTGGAAAAAAAACCTCCTGGCTGGGCTAAGTTAAATTTTGACGGATCCAAAAAACTTGACCACTCATCCCACATTGGCTACATTATACGTAATTCTAATGGAACGATTATTTCCATATATCATGAACATATTCCAGATACCATTGCCATGCACACAGAGGCTTATGCGGCTTTGTTTGGTATTTGCAAAGTTGTTAGTTTGGACATTAACCATTTAGTTTTAGAAGGTGACAATTTGCCTCTCATCAATTCCATTAAAGGAATCTGGAAAATTCTATGGGAAATTCATTCAATTGTTCTTGACATTACTAGTTTAACTTCTTCTTTTTGATTCCATACATGTACACCACTGCTTTAGGGAAGCAAATCACACAACTGATTTTCTAGCTAAACATGACATCAACTCAACTGCATTTCGAAGCTCTAACATGTGCGTCATAATGTGTTTCATATGGAAACCAATAATGAAAATTTGGTCGTAAACAGATCCTTGAAAGGATGCCAGGGCAAACCTCCGGATTATATCATACATATATTTATCCGCTTGAGGTCAATGCAATGATAAGTAAAAGGTCAAATGACCAAATTGCATTCACATTGTGTCATGACTATTTGGATCACCCTGGATCAGTAATGATGCACAAAATCATAAAGAATTCACTTGGACACCCATTGAAGAACATTAAGGTTCTATCGTCCAATGATTTTAATTGCATTACTTGCTCACTTGGGAAGCTAATTATAAGGCCTTACAAAAGCAAAATTGCAAGTGAAATATTTGCATTCTTGAAAAGAATCCAAGGCGATATATATGTGGACCAATTGCTCAACCACGTGGACTATTTCGATATTTGTTGGTGCTAATTGATGCATTCACACACTGATCACATGTAAGTCTATTATCAACTAGAAATATTGCATTTTATAAACTCCTTGCTCAAATAATCCGATTAAGGGTGCAGTTCCCGAATTATAAAGAAAATTCGGTTTGATAATGCAGGAGAATTTACATCCCAAATCTTCAATAATTGTATCTTACTTGGGATTGCTATAGAGCATCCAGTGGCTCATGTTCACACACAAAATGGTCTTGCTGAATCATTGATCAAGAGATTACAATTAATCGCTAGACCATTGTTAATGAAATCCAGATTACCACCACCAACGTGGGGAAATGCTATATTACATGATGCAATCTTGGTTCGGTTGAGACCAAGTGCAAACCATGAGTATTCCCCACTTCAATTAGTATCTGGTAAGGAGCCGAACATTTCACATCTAAAAGTATTTGGATGTGTTGTTTATGCTCCTTTTGCTCCACCTCAGCGTACAAAGATGGGTCCACAAGAAAGATTGAGAATTTATGTTGGTTTCGAATCCCCATCGATCATTAAATATCTCGAACCAACAACTAGTGATTTGTTTACATCAAGATTTGTTGATTGTCATTTTGACAAAAGTACATTCCCTAACTTAGGGGGAGAAAATAAAAAGGTGGACCCACATACAAAAGAGATTACATAGAATGCAACATCATTATCTCACCTTGATCCAAGAAAAAAAATGTGTGAACAAGAAGTAAAACGGATCATTCATTTGCAAAATGTTGCAAATCAGTTACATGATGCATTCATAGATATAAAAAAGGTAACTAAGTCACATATACCTGCAACAAATGCTCATGCAAGGATTGAAATACTCGTTGGGCAGCCAGAAGCGTCCATTGCAAATGAGTCTACAACACGCCGGAAGCGTGGCAGATCGTTAGGTTCAAAGAGCTTAAAGCCAAGGAAGCCAAAGAACCAAAAGGGTATGGCAGGAGATGCCACAATGGCTCCTGAGAGAGATGATGAAGGCACAGAGATTGAAACTGAAAACATCTCAAAGGAAAATGATATCCCAGATAATGATTGAAATATCCATAATTTCGAGATTTCCATAAATTATGTATACACGGGTATTCAATGGAATATAAGTGATATCATTGTTGATGATATATTTGCCTACTCATTGGCTATAGATATTGTGGATGAGGATGATGACACCATAGTCATTTGATGAAAGTCGTTGAAGGAAAGATTGGCCAAGATGGAAAGAGGCCATTCAGGCAAAACTAAAATTGCTTGAAAAGCGAGAAGTCTTTGGACATGTAGTCCATACACCAAAAGGTGTAAAACCAGTATGTTACAAATAGGTCTTCGTTCGAAAATGAAATTTCCATATATAAGGTTAGACTTGTATCCCAAGGTTTGTCTCAAATTCCCGGAATTGATTATAAGAAACATATTCTCCGGTAGTTGATGCACTATGTTGAGGTTTCTAATTGGCATGACTATGTTTGAAAAACTAAAGATGCGCCTTAAGGATGTCGTGACTGTATACTTATATGGTAACTTGATACAGACAACTACACGAGAGTCCCAAAAGGACTAAAACTGCTTGAGTCCAAGAACTTTGAACCTTGAAAAATGGTTTCCTTAAAACTGAAGAGGTCATTGTATGGATTGAAACAATCAGGACAAATGTGATACAATTGTCTCAACGAATATCTTATGATAGAGGGATATAAGAATAATGTCACATGTCCATGTGTTTTCAACAAGCGATCCAAGAATGGATTTACTATTATCACAATCTATGTAGATGATTTGAACATCGTCGGAAACTTCCCATGAACTTCAAGAGACTACGAAATATTTGATCAAAGAATTCAAGATGAAAGATCTGGGTAAAACTAAGCTTTGTCTTGGCTTACAAATTGAGCATCTGAATGATGGAGATTTTATCCATCAGTCTAATTATATTGAGAAAGTCCTGAAAATGTTTAATATGAACAAGGCTCATCCTTTGAACTCTCCCATGGAAGTCTGATCCCTCAATGTAGAAAATGATCAATTTCGCCCTTGAGAAGAGGACAAATATGTTCTTGGTATACAAGTATCGTATCTAAGTGCAATTGGTGCTCTTATGTATTTAACTAACAATACACGACCATATGTTGCTTTTGTAGTGAATATATTGTTCTGGTTTAGTTATGCGCCTACAAGGAGGCATTGAAACGGGATCAAATATATATTATGTTGTCTTCGCGACACACATGATCTTGGGCTATTCTACTATAATCAAATGGATGCCACCTTGGTCGAATATGCATATGCATGGTACTTGTCATACCCACATAAAGCCAAGTCACAAAATGGCTATGTAGTCACATACGGAGGCACACCTGTCTCATGGAGATCAACAAAGCAAACTGTGACTGCCACATCTTCAAATAAAGAAGAGTTGATTGCTTTTTATGAAGCAGGAAGAGAATGTGTGGCACTGCGAGCAATGATCAAATTCATCCAGAAAGAATGTGGAATACGGCCTATCACTAACGACCCAACACTATTGTATGAAGATAACTCAGCATGTGTTGCTCAGATGGAGAAATGCTACATCAAGGGAGACCGCACAAAACACATGTTACCTAATTTCTTCTCTACCCATGATCCGGAAGAAGTTGATATCCAACAGATCTAGTTGAATGACAATTTAGCTGATATGTTCACAAACTCATTGGCTTCTAAGAAATTTGCAGAGCTGGTGTCCAAGATTGGAATGTGCAGATTCTGAGACATACGTTAATCTCAGGGGGGCATCATATGCCCTGTACTTGTTTAAAATGATCAATTTAGATTTAATTTATTTAAGAATTTTCTTAATTAATTATAGAGTTCCTTTTGTTTTGTGTTCTAAGAGTATAAAATAAATAGACCGTACAATACATATACTATGTCCTAAAAGATAAAAATGTATATAGTTTCTAATTTAGATTTTATCTATTAAGGATTTTTTAAATTAATCTAGTTTTGTGTTCTAAGAGTATAAAATAATTTAGATTTTATCTATTAAGGATTTTTTTTAAATTATATTAAAACTTTGTTGTATGGGGACATCAAATGTAGATAAAGTCAAGTGACCCAATCTTTTTATAAAGACATTTCTACAACTTTAATGCATAGGAGATATGTAATCAGTTCAAATAATAGAATGTGACTAAAAAATTGTCATGAGAGTTGGCAATTTCTGTTTGTAAGTTTTTCTATGATACGAGGTGACTACAAAATTGGGTTTTTCTTGACTCTCTTGCATGCCACGTCGTTGTGTACAATGAAAAACATGGAGATAAGAAACTATATCAACGAGCTTAGGGATGTTAATGGAACGAGAATTTTCTATTTATTGCGGGAATTCCCAACTACATGAACGGGGCGAGGTTTTAGATGGGGACATGGAAATTACATCTTATATGGGGATGAGGAATAAGACATGGATAGAGGTCTCGCCCCATTCCACCCTCTTGTATGGGAAACCCACAAAAAACCTCACTAAAACTTACAATTATAAACCTTATCCCTCAATCTCTAAACTTTAAACCCAAGAATTCAAATCTACTAGACCCTAAAACCTAAATCTCAAACCCTCTACATAGTTTATGTGTTCATAGAAAGAAAAATAAGATTTTCATGGTGAAAACAAAAACAAATTCCCCAACGAGGACCCAAGGGGACATAGATAGGGAGAAATTTAACTCATCGAAAGACGGAAACAAGAACGTTATGTTAAACAAGAAAAGGGGTGAGTAAGAAGTTCCCCACCAGAATCCATCCCGTTGTTATCCATAGGCAAGCTGGTTGATTTGTAGTGTGTGTATCATGTGGATAAATTTATAAGAATTTCGTTTTGTACTAGGGGTGTGCATAATTCACTTGAGCCGGAAATGCCCAGACCAGGTTTGTTGTAGTCCGGTCCACGGTTCATATATATTAAAAAAAGCGGTCTTTGAACCAAAATTTGTATGCATAAATAACCCATTAGACTATTAAAAATACATAAGTAACAGAAGATATAGTCAAATATTACAAAAATATATGAAGGTCCAACCCGATCCTAGACCAGACCATCTACCATCATGTATCTCAAAAATATGATTTATCGTCCAATCTAGACCGGAGCGTTTCCCAAATTAGGGTTCGGTACCGACTGGATGTACCCCTAGTCTGTACAGTTAATATTGTTAAACTCATCTATTTACCAAACTAGTCGTGATGCCCGTGCCCATGGCTTTAAAAAGTGCACCTGAGGCGTGCCTAGGCGTAAGGCGCGGAGAGGCGCAGATCTTAGCGCCTTGGCAAGCGTGGGCGAAACGCATACTGAAAGGCACGTGCCTCGAGAACCTTTCATAAGAGGTGCATTTGAGCACCTTGGGCGCCTCTAGGCTTGAAGGCGCAGACTATTAAAAAGACAAAAAGGGGTATTTTTGGATTAAAAAGGTGATCGACACAACCTAAAAAACAAAAGGTATGCAATCTTTTTCGATCAAAAGTGAAGAACGGACGACGAGCTAGGGTTTCTCAGCCAGGTATTCCTCTCTCTCTCTCTCTCTCTCTCTCTCTCTCTCTCTCTTGGCCTCTCTCCGCTCTCTCCGAGAGACTGCAGAAGTGAATATGAAAGACTGGATCCTAATGATAAGAATACTTAGTATTGTAAATTTTGCAATAAAAAACTTACCTGAGGGGTATATCGGTTAAAAACACTTAGATGGAGGTTTTAGAAATGCCCGTAAATGCCTTAAGTATCCCGAGCATGTTAGGGAGGAAGAGATGACCTTTATGACAAAAAAGGCAGAAACAAAGATAGTTGATCAAATTATGGCAGATATATCTCAATATGATGTTGATGATTGTGAGATTTTGGCTTGCTCGAGTCAGAAAAGTGTCAAACCCATTCCTAAAAGACGAAAGGTTCCAATGAACATGTTTATCACTAAGAAGAAATCAGAAGGGGAAAAAGTTTGTGGGAAAAATGCTGAGATTTTTAAGGTTTGTGATAAGGCTTTAAGGGATAAAGCTTGTACCAAGATTACAATGTTCTTTTATGATGTCGGAATTGCATTCAATGTGTCTACCTATCCTAGATTTAGATCCATGATTGAAGCAATTGGTCACTATGGTCCAAAAATGAAACCACTAAGCATGCATGAGATTAGAGTTCCACTTCTAAAGAAGGAAGTACAGGAAACCCATAAACAAATGGAGGATCACAAGAAAGAGTGGGTATAAAAAGGATGTTCTATTTTATATGATGGGTGGTGCGATTCAATTGTCCAAAAGGATATTATGAACTTTCTAGTTAACTCTTCAAAGGGATTCATGTTCATAAAATCCATGGATGTTTTTGAAATTATGAAAGATGCCACCTTATTGTTTCAATTGCTTGATGACATTGTGGAGGAAGTTGGGGAGCAAAATGTAGTTCAAGTGGTGACGAACAATGCATCTAGCTATGTTAAGGCGAATAAGAAAATAATTTATCTCCTTAACTTTTTAATGGAAATTCATATCTAGTATCTGCATCTTTTTGAATCTAATGTTCTTTTTTTTGTTTATATATATCTAGGAAAACTACTCGAGGCCAAAAGACCAAGTCTTTATTGGACTCCATGTGCGGCACATTGTGTTGATCTCATGTTAGAATATGTTGGTAAATTTCCAAGAATCAAGAGTGCACTAACAAAGTGCATGTTCATGAATGGCTATATATATAGTCACATCACTCTTGTGAACATGATAAGAAGGTTCGCAAATCAAAGAAACTTGTATAGGCCGACGGTTACTAGATTTGCAACATCCTTCAGCACTCTTGCACAATACCATAAGCAAAGGACTAATTTGAAGATGATGGTGACTTCTCAAGAATGGAATGACTCCAAGTGGCCAAAGGATGTAGGTGGAAAGAAAGTAGCTTCCTTTGTATATTACAAGATGGTTTTTGGAGGAATGTTCTTTGTGCTCTCAAATTATGAGGCCTCTTGTTAAGGTTCTAAGGATTGTTGATGGAGAGAGGAAGCCACCTATGGGATACATGTATGAAGCCATGGATAGAGATAAAGAGGCTATTGCTAAGAGCTTTGCAATGAAGGAGGAGAGCTACCAAAAAGCCTTTGAGTTCATATTGTCAACTTCATTGACATTTGCATGTGATCGACTATTTCTTGAATCTGAAATTCCAATATGATAACCCAACCTCGGGTTGTGAAGAACTAATGAAGGGCTTATATGAATGCATTGCAAGGTTGAATCCGAAAGTAAAAATTCAAGACAAGATCACATTGGAGTTGGAGACTTATAGGAATGCATCCACTCTCTTTGTCTTATCCATGGCCATTAGGCAAAGGAAGACAAATCTCCGGGTAATAGAAATAAAAAGTTCATTTAATTCTTTCATAACTTTGCTAACTTTGTTGTCATTGTGTTTACTTAAAATTTACATTATTTGTTTTTCAATAGCGGAGTGGTGATTTTCTTATGAAGCATCAGCTATTCACTTGCAAAAATTCGCTATAAGGGTTCTTAGCCTTACTTGTAGTACTACAGGATGTGAGAGAAATTGGGTTGTTTTCAGCATGTAAGTAGCTCTTATATTTTCTTACTTATAAAATATATTATTAGTTGCTTGAATGACATAACTAATAAACTTTTACTTATAACATATTCATTCCAAGAAGAGAAACTGATTGACTTAGAGTCGATTGAATGACATGGTCTTTGTGAAATACAATCAGGCTTTGAAACACCGATACATTGGAATTGATGTTGATGATAGTAATGAGTGGCTAATTGGGAGAATGTATAATAACTCTTTTGATGATGAAGATGTAAGACATGAAGTCTTAGAACCACCATCCCATGCCAACCCGGGGACTTTCCAGAAGGTCACTTATCCTGGTACTTCTCCCGCCCTAACACGCTTAACTTCACAGTTATTTGTCCTCACTTGAACCTTGAAAAGGAAGAACTTTTGTTGACATGGGTAGCACTCTAATCCTTATAAAGGATTACAAATCTGGGGTGTTACAGAAGATGGTGATTTTGTGTTTGATGATGGTGATGATTTGAGATGGGATGTGGTTGCTAGAGCCTCCGGAGCTAATGATCCTAGCTATATCACTAGAGCATCTAGGAATGCAAAGGATGTCGCTGGATCCTCATCTAGACTTTCGAGAGTTGATAAGGGCAAGGGAAATGCTAGTAGCTCCGCTCGTAGAGTCACAGTGTTGACAATGATGAGGATGAGATAGAAGAGGATATTGGTAGAGACGAAGACTATGTATGAGATGAGGGGGATGAGTATGATGACGATGTGGAGTACTAGTGTTTTAGTGGACTATTCAACAAGCTTGGAAAACTTTATTTGCTTTTTATTTTGGTTATGACATGTTTTAGCGGTATTCTAGACTTTCTACTTATGAACTATGGTTCTGTATGTCATTTTATGCATTTATAATACATTATGTTGTTTTGAGTACAATATATCATTTAGAATTAATTTACAATTTTTTTTGAAAAAAAGTGTGCCTCGCCTACGAAAGGCACGCCTTTTTTCTTGCGCCTAGACTCCAAGGATCCTTTGCGCCTTGCACCTTTTAATACAAGCCCGTGCGACACACGGGTACACTTTTTTTTTACTTTATATCTTTATAAAATATTTAAATAAGTTATTTTTTGTCATAGCTATTCTCAACTCTTGTCCAAAATATATGATGGTCGGATGACTACGTAGTGGTTTGACATTTGAAATTATCCCAAAGTACAATACAAATAACTTATTACATAAATTGAGAATTGTCATTGTTAGATTTTTTCCAATGAATATAATTGATTATTTTTCAAACTGAAAATCTATGCATATCTTCTCGACAATCGGAATGAATTTTGCTTCCATAAGATCTTGCATGTTTTAAGTTTTCAATTCCATTGGATGGACTTAGACGTGTCAAACAGGTCAAATAGACCAAGTAGAGGTCTATTATTTGACTTTGAGTCGTGTAAAGTTTGGGTCGGTTTATTTCGATTTGCATATTTTATAAATTACCTTTTATATGTTTTATATTGTTAATAATGTAATGTTATATAAAACTGTACTTGTTGAAGCGCGAATATAAATATTTGGCATACTTCTTTTTTCCACTAAATACCAAGACTAAACCAAGGTTGATCTAGTTAATGAAAGTTTATGGCTCATGGCTGCACTTTTCCCTTCAAAAAATAAATAAATACCAAGGTAGACTAATTTAAAATATGAAAAAAATGTAACATAGTTGTTACATGTGCAACTTACTTTAATAGTATTACAATACATCTCCCTATCAAATAGTACGTACAAATATAAAATCAAAACACTAATAAAATATATATGATAATTATACATATCTTTGGTAATAAATAAAGACAAATATGTATACATATAGAAGTACTATGTAAGAATATATTTACATTGTTGTTAGGGACAATTGTATGTAGTTGTCAATTAACCTTGGTGGCATCATGACAAGTGAACTCTGAAGTGACAATTGATGAAACAAAATTCTTGGGCTAATTTCTAATGAAAGAGCTCCAAGGGCTTGTTTGATATCGATATCAAAAATATGAGATATCGGATATGGGTACGAAGATATGGATTTGAGTGATATCAAAGGTATTGGATATGAGTATAAATATGAGTGATATTTTTGATATACTCATTTCATGGGAGATATCAAAATAACACTCTAATATCACTCATACACATATCTTGATATCCATACCCGATAGCAGATATCAATTTGATACCGATATTAGAATATACAAAACACATATGAGTATGAGTGATATCGATACACATACCTGATATCAATACCAAACGGACCCTAATACATATTTTGGATAAACTCATAATCAACAATATAACAATATAAAAATGAATTAAAGTATTGAAATCATATAATGATGGATGCTTTTTTAAAATGAGGAATTGTTAACCTTTGTATGATCTTGTATTTTTGTATTCAAGATTTTTTATTGGAGAAAAATGGGAAGTGCTTTGGGTTTTGGGCTTTGGTTGTTGCAAGTTCATTGATATTTATAATTGATCTATTTTCTAAATTTGATGGTAATTTTGACGCACTAATAAGTATTTGATGTAATTCAGAATTGTAAAGGGCTTGATAAGAGTCGTTTTTTTAGTAATCAAAATAAAATTTTAGTTGATGGAATAAATTGGTTTTAATAGGTTGAGATTTAGATTGACTAATGACATTAAATTGAATTTTAAAAAAATTATGTATTTTGAAATATTGAGAGCTTGATAAGAACCGTTTAAAGATAAGTTAATGAAAATTCTTGTAAGATCAAAGTAGGTAAGTTTTTGTTTATAAAATATTAGAATCAATAAAGTTTGAGCTCACAACCGTTTGTATCATAACTATTTCCACTAAAGTTTTAACTATTGAACCATGAAGTTAATCGTGATTTGAAATATAGTGAAAAAAGACATAGATATACATTTTTTTAGTAAAAATATTTAAATAGTAATATTTATTTATATATTAAGTTAATGAAAATGCTTGTAAGAGCAAAGTATTAAGTTTTTAAATTAGACATTACGTTTATTTAGTGATCAAATTAATGGACTACCGTTTTAGTTTGACGGGATAAATTGGTTTGAATAGTTGACTAACTTAATAATATTACATCTTATTTTAAGGGACATTATATTTTTTGAAAATTGAAAAGCTTGATAAGAACCGTTTTGTGATTGAATTGAGACACAATTTTATGGTTGTATAAACACATAACCATATATGTTTTGTGATTGAATTGAGACACAATTTTATTTTTAATAATTATATAAAATTTCTAATTTATATTTTTTTCTATTAATATAAATTTACACATCTACCTTTAACTTTTATCATACAATACATCTTATAAATTATTCTAATCAAAAAATTATCTTTCTAATACATTATGTTAATTTTCTTATATAATTCTATTTTATATTTTACATATTGTAAATAAATTTAAATTCATTCTTAAAATATATGGCACAAGGAACATGTATAGGGCTGGAAATCACCCGTGGGTGACCGACCCACCTGAAAAACCCGACCCGAATATATGGATGATCATCCGAAGTAAACCGGGTTATGGATGGTTGGTGGGTCGGGTGAAACGGATGACGAGTGAGTGATGTAAATCTCACCCATCACCCGATCCATCACCCGCACTTCACCCACACATCCGTTCACCCGTTGACAATTATAGTTCTAATTCTATTTTATTAAAATGTATGAATTTAATTTTAGTTTTTTATGTTTAAAAAGTTTAATATTCTAAGAATATTCTATATGAACATCCATCAAATCCTATATTTAGAATAATTATTTTCATATATTGAAGAAAATTAATTACTTTTTACACTTAATCATGTAATTAATTACATTTAAATAATTATAATTTGTTTATAAAATATTATGCGGATGACCCGACCCACCCGAATCACCCGTTGGATGATGGATGGACGGATGTTGGTGAAAAGTTTCGCGGATGACGGGTGGGTCGGGTGGAGGATTTAATTCATGAATCGAGTGATAAAATGGCTACATCCATCCATCACCCGACCCATTTTCACCCCTAAACATGTATGCTAAACTCTCATTTGAGTAATTTTTTTCTCGAGACCAAATCATTTACTTATATACTAATTTAAGTTATTTAATTTTAAGGTCAAATGCATAAGGCATTCATTAGAGTTTTTTGGGCTCATTGATTCTTTAAGAGTTTTCAATTAATAAAAAAAATTCCTACTAATTTTTATGTATTTTTTCTACCCTTACTAGTTTATTTTATTATTATTTTTTCTCTATTTTTTTATTTTTTTTCTCTCTAAAATATTATTTTTTAAAGTTTAGGATTTAAGGGGTAGAATTTAGAGGGTATGGAGTAGGATTTAAAAAGAGGGAAAGGAGTTCATTTTTATTAAGAATTCATTAATTTAAAAAAAGTTTGTAAAATGTTCATTTATCTACATCGTTCATTACCCAAAAGTCCAAAACCTCTATTTACATATTTGAATATAAAATTATGGAGTTGAGTATATGTGTTGAAGGAAAAAGGCGGAAAAAAAGTTGTCTCCTCCCAACTCCCAAGTGTTGTTTTTCTTCTTTCCATTCACTTTACAGTGCGAGAGCTCCGACCACCCTCCTCCCCTTTTCTCTTTTCCCCTGTCCCCCACATTTGAGAATTTGTTTTCTAGGGTTTGGATTTTCTTATGAGGTGAAACAGTTGTGGGGACTTCTTCTTAGATCTCGCTAAATGAACAACAATCGCCATGTGGCGAACGGCAATTCGGAGCCGTCGAAGCCGGCGGTGCTGACATCGTCGGCGTCGTACAAGGCTCGGAGGAGGAACAGCGCCTCCCACACTCGTATTGGCTCCGAGGTCGATGACTTCATCAGCATGTTTCACGGCTCCGATCCGGTCAGGGTCGAGCTCACGCGCCTTGAGAATGATGTTCGAGGTCTCCATCTCTTCTCACTCCCAGATTATTTTGTTGATTTTTCTGCAATTTCTCTTGTAAATTGATTTGCTTGGAAGGATATAGGTTATTTGCTCGAGTTACTGGTGTGGAATTTCAAATTTTTGAATTTCGAGTAGTTTCTGAATGAAATATGTTTGGATGCAGGAAAGGGGATGCTATATTGTTGATTTTATTTGAATTAAAACATGTAAGTGTGATCAAGTATCTTTGAAGATCCTCGAGTGGAATTTAGGTTGCATATATTTGGATTTTCTCCTTTTTCGTCTTGTTCAAACGGTGTTTATTTTAAATGAACTTGAATTGCAACTGATTAGGCATTAGTTAAACGTTCGCATTTGAAGAAAAAGTTGCAGAAAGGATAGCTAAATCGTAAAGATCTGCCTACTTGATCATAGCGTTAGGTGAGTTTTGGAGTTCAAAATTTTAGTTAGGCGGTTGCATCATGTACACAGTACACTGGTGCTTGTTGGTTGTTTTTTTATTTGTTTCCGGATTTGTTAGAAGTCCATGAACAGTCTTCCATGGAAAACAATGCCGTTTCCAGCGAACTCTTGCATGTTGTCCTTCCTCCTGGCATTAGAACCATGATATTTTTCACATCTTGCTGGCTTACCTTTGATTGAATGAGACTGGACTGGAGTTTCTTGTATAACATTTTATCTGGAAGAAGTAATTAATTTCAAATTTTCAATGTAGTCAATTGGAATCCGTTATGAAATGATGCATTTCAATGTCAGGTTTTGTGTTTGAAACACACATTCTTATCATGATGGGGTTTGGCTGAGTTAGTTAAGAAGCAATTAGCAAGTATAAGCAGAAACTAGGAGATTGGGATGTTAGATATTGTTTCATTTTTATTAATTTATGAATTTGGGCGTGTCCCTTGAAACTAAAATCCTCTTCTTTTTAGATTAAAACAAAACAAATAGTTATAGACAACAAATCTGATTAAATACTGGATTTGAAATGAAATTCAGGATCCCAAACATGTCAGAGAAGAAGTCCATGTTAATAAGTAAAAGATAATAACCTTTTGTGTGCAAGTAAAACATGATTTGCTTGACTAAGTAATTTGAGCGTTCTATTATGAATTATTCTTATTGCTTACAAAGTTAACCTAGTGATAGGAAAATTATTAGCCACAAAACTTTAATGAAGGGGCATTCGTGAATTATTTGCTTCAAGAGACATTTGAAGTTTCCGATAGAATGCTGGTATATAGTAGCCACTAGGCATGCTTGAGCATTGAGGTGATGTGGTATTGGACTGGTATGTTCAATGCTTGATGATGTTGTTGTGCCTTATGGCACCTGATATAGGACCAAGGAACTTCATTTTAGTTGTTATGACTTATGCAGACAAAGAAAGGGAGTTAGGAGAAGCACATGCAGAAATAAAAGCATTAAAGTATTCAGAACGCCTTAAGGAGAAGGCAATTGAAGAGGTACGTCTGTAATTCTTTTTTATGCTTGTAAGAAATCGATTTCCCTCTCAACAAACTGATTACAATCATGTTTTTATACTCGTGAAATTTTGCAAACAATACATCAAGCAGGATGTATGTTTCCTATTACCTGGTTCAGCTCCTTATGCACAGTCTGGTGTTATTTTCCATCTCAATGGTCAATTTTGATGGTATACTTTAAAATGGCTATTAGATTGTCTAAGCAAACTCACATAAATTAAGATTTAAGTGAAACGTGGGATTTTATTTGAAAAAAAGAATATGCAAGTTATTTATTTTCTGCAATGCCTCTATTCCACAACTCTGCTACTCTTAGAATGTCTTGCGTGTGTACTGTCATTGCACTTTCACGCTTGTCAAGGCATCCTATGTGCTTCTGAGGACAAATTTTTGTTTGACTTTCTATAGCTCACTGATGAGCTGCACAAAGTAGATGGGAAGCTAAAAGCCAGCGAAGCTGTTCTAGAAAGCAAGGTATTCAATTGTAGTTATTGCTTTCACTCATTTGAGATTCTCTGCTCTTTTTTCTACTTCAAAAGGGATAGTCCTGCACTGTTGATGATCGTCGTGGTGCTTTAGTAGAATCTTGAAATTAAAAAGATAAATGAAGAGAAGAAAGCTGCTGTTGCTGCACAATTTGCTGCTGAAGCCACACTTCGAAGAGTGCATGCTGCTCAAAAAGATGATGATATGCCTCCAATCGAGGCTATCCTTGCTCCACTGGAGGCAGAGCTGAAGCTTACAAGGCAAGAGGTACTTTTCAAAGTTTCTGAGCTCCTTCTCATGCTTTCCCTATCAGTTTCCATTCATTTTACCCCTTTACAGCTATAGATATTATGTTAATTCTCTAATAGGATAAGATGAAACAATTATCAGTTGTTTCTCTGTTATCTTTCTCCTGATGTTATTATGTCGGACACTGCATATTCAGATGTCACACTTGGCTTTCAGGTTGCCAAGTTGCAAGATGATAACAGAGTATTGGACCGTCTTACTAAATCGAAGGAAGCTGCTCTGTTAGAGGCTGAGAAGACAGTTCAGATGGCTTTAGCCAAGGCTTCCTTAGTTGACGATCTTCAGAATAAAAACCAGGAGTTAATGAAGCAGATAGAGATATGTCAGGTATGTCCTTTGTAAGGCTTCTCTGCGTAAAACACATCTTCATATGATTTATTATTAATGAGAGCCCATAAATTCCCTCAGGAGGAAAACAAAATTCTTGACAAAATGCACAGGCAAAAGGTTGCAGAAGTTGAAAAGCTAACCCAAACTGTTTGGGAGCTCGAGGAAGCAGTTTTGGCAGGTGGAGCTGCTGCCAATGCTGTGCGTGATTACCGGCGGAAAGTACAAGAGATGAATGTAATGTCAATATGTTTGAATTACTTTCATTATATCATAGAACTGTTTTTACCAGCATGCTATATGACAAACTGATTAAAGACTAAATATTTCCATAGGATGAGAGAAAAACTCTTGACAGAGAGCTTGCTCGTACAAAAGTTACAGCAAATCGAGTTGCTGTAGTGGTTGCAAATGAGTGGAAAGATGCTAGCGACAAAGTTATGCCTGTAAAGCAATGGCTTGAAGAGCGAAAGTATTATCAGGTATGCCGTGCCTTTATTTTCTATAGCTGTAAATTGAAAGTTCCTTCTGGATTTTGTGATGTGAAAAGGATACTAATCTGCCATTGCATGGTGGTTTATCAAAAGAATTGATCCAAAACTTCAGGAAGTTTCTTAATTATGCAGCTCTTCTCTAGCCATCACATCTATCAGAAAACGTATGCCTTGGGTTACTATTGAAATTATTATTGTCTTTGCAGGGAGAAATGCACCAACTTCGCGATAAGCTTGCAATAGCAGAGCGTACTGCAAAAGCTGAAGCACAGTTGAAAGTAAGAATATTTGTCGCTGTGCTGCTTTCAAATCCTTGTTGCCTTTCTATTCCCGTCTGGCTCATTATTTTTATTGTTTGGCTGGTTTATAATGTATAGGATAAGTACCAGCTAAGATTCAAGGTTTTAGAAGAAAGACTGAAAACGTGTTCAAGCAGTAACTCATCTCGTATTATGTCCGAGGCGAGAAGTGTCAGCATTGGTCGTTCTAGACGGCAATCTCTTGGTGGTGCAGAGAGTTTTTCTAGATTGACCTCTAATAGTTATTTGTCCAAGAGAGTGACAAATTCAGCATTCAGCGTGCTCAGGTCAAACAATGCAGCTGTATTATTAAAGACCGCGAAAATTTCATCAAATTCATTTGATGGTGGCGATAAAGCAGCAGAAGTCAATGGTGCTGGGAATGGCAATACACCTAAAAGGAATGTTGGTGATCAGAAGCAATGTGCTGATATAAATGACAACCAGATAGGACATGAAGATGGGAAGCCGGTTGAAAATGTGAAGGCAGATGGTGATGACTTTGTTTCTGGAGCTTTATATGACATGATACAGAAGGAGGTTATAGCACTGAGAAAAGCATGCCATGAGAAGGATCAGAGCCTGAAGGACAAAGATGATGCTATAGAGGTTAGGGTTCTGACTAATATGTTTCCCTTGTGTATTTTCTTGGACCATATGTTGGAAGTAAGAGAAGAGAAGATAACAGTTTAACTCTTCGTTTAATAATCTTATAAGATCGGGATTTTATGAAGGAACCGTTTGTGTTTCCTTTAAAAGAAATCCAAGCAATGATATTTTACCATTTCCTTCTTTATCCGCACTTACCCTCTATTGATGGTTACTTCTTCGGGTTTGAAATCTAGCATGATATGTCTGTCTTTCTTGCATGAACACAACCAGATGTTGTCAAAGAAGGTTGACACTCTGAACAAAGCAATGGAAGTAGAAGCCAAGAAAATGAGAAGGCAGGTACAGGCAATGGAGAAGGAAGTCACTGCTATACGAGTAAGCAAGGACAACGACCAAAGGGCACGCAAGCTGAGCACTTCCAGGGGCATGAATGCGTCTCCCTCACGTACTGTAAGGTAAAGACCATAATATCTCAACTTACTGGGATTTCTTTGATCATGTTCTATCCTGATTGGTTTTCATTTTGTTTGTTTTCAGGAATGTAAGGAACTTGTAGGCTTTTTATGATTTTTGAAGCAACTTATAGATGAATATAAGAGAGGATTGCAGTAGCTGGGGTTTTTCTCACTTTCTCTTCCTGTGAAGTGTGAAATGACAACAAAAAAAAGATTTGTAATTTAGATCCATGTTTTTTCTGAGTGTGTCCTCTCCCAACATATTCATTGTGTAGAGCAGCTGATGGTTCTGGGGAAGGCTCCCCAATCATGTATATGCTTTCTGTATTCATAACATTATTGTGAGTTAATTACAGGGTTATAGTTTGTAATATGATGTAGTGTGACATTTGCCTTTAAATTATCTGAGTAGTAGTCGACTAGTCGTAGTTCAAATAACATTCTTGGGGTTGAAAGTAGACTATACGTTCCTTTTAACCCCTTTTTATATTGAACAGGGACGAAGTTAACCGATATACATGTTTAGGAAATTTTCCCTTGGACACATGTGGTCTATTAGGAAAGATATATTATTACTTAGGAGATTAATATCTTTAATATGATAACTTATTTTATGGTAGAATTAATTCTACAAGAGACTCATTGTATAAATACCCTCTCTTGATTCAATGAAGAATTAACACATTCTTTACAAAATTACTCTCTTATCTAATATGGTCTATCGATCGAAACAACATACGTCTAGTGTTTTTTCTGGGCTCTGATGAAACGCATCGTATTGATGTAATACTCCGTCATACAATGTCGTTTTGTTCGAATGGGGCGAAAATAGAACATGGAATCAAATCAGTTACTTGTTTCGATCACTGATCAATGTCACTATCCCATTCATTACTCACTTGCATAATCGATTTTTAACATGGAATCAAATCGGGTTGGCTTAGATGGAAAATGGCAACTGGAATGTTGTGTGACAAGAAGATTCCTCTCAAGCTAAAAGGTAAATTCTTTTCGACAGTGATCCGTCCCGTCCTTTTGTACGGTGCAGAATGTTGGCCAATCACCAAGGCGCAGGAACAGAGGTTGATGGCAACAGAGATGAGGATGTTACGCTGGATGTATGGCTACACGAGGCTGGATGGAATCCGAAACGAAGTTATCCGGGAAAAAGTGGGAGTGGCTACTATTCAGGATAAATTGCGAGAATCTAAACTATGTTGGTTTGGGCACGTGCAAAGGAGGCCTCCGAATGCGCCGATGCGCAAATGTGAGGCATTAGCGGCAGTACAGTTTACTCGAGGTAGA
This sequence comes from Rheum nobile, assembly GCA_027886185.1. Lineage (NCBI taxonomy): Eukaryota > Viridiplantae > Streptophyta > Magnoliopsida > Caryophyllales > Polygonaceae > Rheum > Rheum nobile. The sequence goes on along the minus strand of WOAB01000618.1, from coordinate 1,687,286 downwards.
GGGAGACCAAAAAAATATTGGATGGGGGTAATTAGAAAAGACCTCGCCTATTTGTCTCTCACAGAGTCTATGGCTCAGGACAGGTCTTTGTGGATGCATAAGATTCGGATTACAGAGGGCTAGGCGCGGAGACGGAGGAGGCAGCGGAGGTGGAAGAGGCAGAGGGGGGTTCAATGCAGGTTGCAGCAAGAGGAGCGGTGGAGGAGGTGCAAGAAGATTCAGTGGAGGCTACCCGAGCAAGGAGATTCAGTCGTTTGGTATTTTGGTTCCGATTTGGAATTCTCATTCGTTTGCTTTTTCTCTTTTACTTCTGGTTTCTTTACTTTTTGTTTTTGCTTCTGCTGATTTCGCGCGTTTTCTTTTGCTTTTGCTTTTGTGTTTTCGTTCTTTTGTTTGGTCCTACATTCTGCTGGGTCTACCAGAAAACACCCTCTCAAATTTTTTCGGGGAACGGGTGCGTACATCCAGACCCCCCAGACACCCGTCTCAGACGGGTCAATCCCCTGGATTGTTGTTGTTGTGACTGCAAATTTGGTGAGAACTTTAGAAAATAGTATTAGTGTGAAACAAAAAATTGAAATGAAAAATAAAAACCCTATTCAGGTTAAATGACCCTTTTAGTATAGTGAAATTAGACAAATACCCCCAATAAACTTCATCCAAATCCATGACCCCATGGTGATGTCATCATAATGTAATGATGACATCACCATAAGTCAAACAAATTAACACATTTAACCATTGACCGGTCAACCGGTGAAATTTTTTTCCGCCAAAAAAATATTTTTGTTGACGTCATCATCTTAATGACAGTAACTATCATCAAAATACAAATTGTCATCATCACTGTCATCAAAACACAAACTGTCATCAAAACACAAACTGTTATCAAAACACAAACTGTCATAAAAAACACAAATTGTCATCAAAACACAAATTGTCATCAAAATACAAATTGTCATCAAAAACACAAACTGTCATAAAAAACACAAACTGTCATCAAAATACAAACTGTCATAAAATACAAACTGTCATCAAAATAAAAATTGTCATAAAAAACACAAACTGTCATGAAAACACAAACTGTCATCAAATACAAACTGCATCGCAACTAGTTAATGACACATACTGTCATCAAAACACATTGTCATCAAATACAAACTGTATCGCAACTAGTTGATGACACAAACTGTCATCAAAACACAAATTGTCATCAAATACAAACTGTATCGCAACTAGTTGATGATATATACTGTCATCAAAACACAAACTGTCATTAAATACAAACTATATCGCAACTAGTTGATGACACATTATCATCGCAACTAGTTAATGTCACAAATTGTCATCACAACTAGTTGATGACAATACAAATCTCGTTTTGACGACAATTATCGTTGAAATGTCACCACCACTAGTTGGTGGCATTTACAAAGTGTCACCTCCACTAGTTAGTGCACGTTCAAAGTTTTATCAAAACTAGTAATTAGTGACGCTTTCAAAGTGTCATCAAGACTAGTAATGAATGGCACTTTCAAAGTGTCATCAAGGCTAGTAAGTTGTGACACTTTCAAAGTGTCACCGAGACTAGTTGGTGGCACTTTCAAAGTATCACCGATGCTAGTCGGTGACACTTTCAAAGTGTCATCAATGCTAGTGGTGACTCTTTTAAAGTGTCATCGAGGCTAGTCGGTGGCACATTCGAAGCGTCATCGAGGCTAGTCGGCGGCGCGTTCAAAGCGTCACCGAGGCTAGTCGACGGCGCGTTCGAAGCGTCACCGAGACTAGTTCGGTGAGAAATTCAAATGCGCCACCGAACTAGCAATACAATTGAAAAACATACCCTTGTTTTGAGCAAGACATATGCAATACCCTTCTAAGTTTCTTCTTCTCCACTGCATTGGCTTTCTCTTCTGATTTAATATGCCCCACCTTTGTTTCGTTCAGGCCAGCAGGGAGAACACACTTGCATAATAAACCTTGCAACCTTTATTAGAAAAGTTTAGTAACACAACACCTTATACGGAAGTAACATACATAGGCAGTATTAGAAAATTTTATATGCTGATGTAACATATCCATAATACAGAGATTACCTAATGGCACTCAATTCCTAAAGAAAGAAAAACATACTTTCATGATTGTCCTCCAATTTTCAATCTAATGTTACCAACCATGTAATTGTATGAATATAAACTAAACCTCGAACAAAGATTCTTCTCAAACCTGAGATGATGTTGGGACTTCTTTAGTTACTTCACGACTTACTAAACTATATCAGCAACATCAATTAGATAGTTTTAGGAACTGTCATCAAAATACAAACTGTCATCATTTTGATAACATTCACTGTCATCAAAACACAAACTGTCATCAAAATACAAATTATCATCAAAACACAAACTGTCATCAAATACAAACGATATCACAACTAGTTGATGACACATATTGTCATTACAACTAGTTAATGTCACAAATTGTCATCACAACTAGTTGATGACAATACAAATCTCGTTTTGATGACAATTATCGTTGAAATGTCACCAAGACAAATAATTAGTGGCGCTTTCAAAGTGCCATCAAGACTAGTAATTAATGACGCTTTCAAAGTCACCGAGACTAGTAATTAATGACGCTTTAAAAGTGTCATCGAAACTAGTTTGTGACACTTTCAAAGTGTCATCGAGACTAGTTTGTAACACTTTCAAAGTGTCGTCGGGAGTAGTTGGTGGCACCAAGGCTAGTTTGGTGGCGCGTTTGAAGCGTCACGGAGGCTAGTCAGCGACGCGTTCGAAGCGTCACCGAGGCTAGTTCGATAGCGCGTTCGAAGCGTCGCCGATGCTAGTTTGGTGGCGCATTTGAAGCGTTACCAAGGCTAGTTCGGTGGCGCGTACAAAACATCACCGAGGCTAGTCGGTTCCACTTTCAAAGTGTCACCGAGGCTAGTCGGTGGCACTTTCAAAGTGTCACCGAGGCTAGTCGGTGACGCTTTCAAAGTTTCACTGAGGCTAGTCGGTGGCGCTTTCAAAGTGTTATCATGGCTAGTAAGTGGTGAAGCTTTCGAAGCGTCACCGACGCTAGTCAGTGGCGCGTTCGAAGCGTCACCGAGGCTAGTCGGTGGCGCGTTCGAAACGAAGTTTACTTTTGTTCGTGCACTATTCAAAGTGATCATCTTCAAACTACACAATGCACAAAAAAATATAGCATATGTTCATCAGACAAGCCAATGCTTAGGAAAGATGCTCATTAACAACACTGAATGTATTAGCTATAGCTATATTAGTAGTATAAAAAAATGTGAGGTTAATTAGCAGACTAACAGAATTGATCAAAGTATCATCACAAATATATGATGCCATGCACTAAAAGTGGAATGAAAGAGTACTTACACAAAAGTTTTTATACTCAAATAAGTGAGGATACTGAGATTCAGACTGTCCAATTTCATTAGTGCAAAGGCATAATATATGCGTACGGTAGCGTGTATATAGATCTAGCAGCCAAGGATTCACCAATGAACAAGCCATCTTTAATCAACGATGGCTTCTCCGTGTTTGCAGCCAAGGTCTATTCACTTCATCTCCTAATGCTTCTACACTTTTATCTATATATCTATTAGAGTTTTTGCACATATACATTGTGTTTTTATCCTACACTTAGGAAAATGGCAAAAGGTAGTTGAAAAGCAATTCTTAAGCTAGTTTAGCTCTAATAATACATTATAAGAACCCATACTTCCCATTCAAAAAGAAAGAAAATTGAGTGGCACAGAGCATATATGTCATGAGTTGTACAAACAAAGCATACCTCTTTGCAGTCATAATCATATTAGCAATCCCTTATCCAATTAAACCACATCCAAATCCAACTGCTCCATAAAGGACTCCCTGGAGATGCAAATTGAACAATTAAGCGTAAATAATTAAATAGAATCACTAGGTTCTATCTCCAATCACATAAATATATTGTACAAAGAGTATGCAACTCCATGATTAAGTGTTACCTTGAAAAAGTATGTGGCAATCCTCTTCTTTACAGAGAAGTTGCATCATGTCCTTTCTGCTTCAAACACACTGAAAATATGAAAAATAATAAGATCAGTCTAATACAATAGAGCATGTCTTGCCGTTCTTCCTCTAGCCACTATAATATGTAGTAGAAGACAGGGGAGCAAAAATGCCACAAATGTACAATAACAACCTGCTTGGAAGATCTGCATACATCTTCTGGAAACTTCCAAGGAAACCACCTCCAGACACGGATGGCTGCCCAATCCGAGCATATGGTGCTAGCATACCAACTAAGGCAACATTAACAACAACCCAACCAAGAGGTCAGCAACATACAATTCAAACTCTGACCAAAAGTTTTTCCCTCATTTCTGAACTTCAGCAAATGTGGCCAAGGAGCGTTGTGATTCCCCAATGCCCTTGAAAGATCTACTGCTATCTCTAGAAATGGGAGAACTAGAGCCTGAGCTTGATGATTGCTTAGCAATTGCTTTCACTGAATCCATTTCATTTGAATCGGTACTGTTTTCATATGCAGAATGTTTCCTGGAGATTGGAGAAGCACAATGGTTTGCAAAATGGAGACTCTGGAACTATCAACTCGTCTCTATCCATTTCCCATGTGGGAACCTTACTCAAGATACTCATAAACGAACGTAACAAGCTGTCTAGTTTCTGATGAAGAGTGAGCAAGAATATGTGAAATTTCTGCAGATCCCTCAAAGCAGCACGAAATCCATGCCTGAATGCGAGTGTACAACTAGTGTTGGATTTTGACAAAGATCCCAACTTCGCTCCTGTTATGCGAGTGTAGCACGAAATCCATGCCTAAATGCGAGTGTAGAACGGCTATTGAACTTGTTTGCATTAGTTCATCCTAATCAAACCATCAAAGCCAATGGAAATTAGGTTTCAATCAAAACACTTGAAAATGAAACCTAAAGAGAAGAGTGAGAGACATACTCGGCGAGTGAAGCCGATGGCGTTGGAGACTGTTGGGATTGGAGGTCGTTGATGGAGAGAGACTTCATCTTGTCGTCAGGGGAGTGCTGTTCATTCTCCATTTTCTGTCAACAGAGAGAGGGAGGAGGAGGGAGGTTTGGAGATCGTCGCGGGAAGCCGAAGACGGAAGAGGCGGAGATGAAATCCTTGTTGAGTGCGACAGAGAGAGGCGTCGACGGTTGCCGTTGAAGAGAGGAAGCAGACAATGGAGGCCGATGGAAACGAAATGGACAATGGTATATCGTTAAGGAGCTTACTGGAAAAATCAGATCCCGATGGAGGCGAGGCGGAGGAGGAATTCTTCGGTTGAAGCGGAGCTCGTGGACGCCGAAACGACATGGACAATGGATGTCGTGGATGGAGGTCGGGGATGTGGCCAGATCTGGAAAGGTGAAGTGAACTGGAAGGAGAGAGAGTGTCAATATAGGTGTGAGTAAAGGGAAGGGGTTAAAACTCAAAACGGGGATTTTTTGAGGGCGATATACAGATATTCATGAAAAAAAGGAGCAATGGCCTCATTGTTTCAAATAAAAACTACTTGGGCTGGGCTGTATTGAAATACAATGGGCTGGAAGCCTGACCCGAATACCCGACCCGTAAAAACTACGAAAATATCTTCAATCGAAATTTCCCAAATTTGCACTTGGATTTCTCAGATCCTGTGCAAGTGTGTAACGTGAACGGTTTCCAACCCTAAGCCGGAATCAGTTCTCTACCGATTCATCTTCGTTAGACCAGGTTTCTCTCCTTCCTTTTGTTTAACAATTAAAATTCGTTTCCGCTTCTTAATTCTACATGTTACAGGAACCCTAGCTTTGCGTAAGCGTCGTGTATCATGGGTTCCAACACCAATTCACCAACCCCAGACCCTGATGAAGCAAAAGGGGCATTTCGCAAGCCTGTGAATGATGCAGCCAGTCGAAAGTATAGACGACGTTCCTCAGCTAGTCCGTCTGCTTCACCAGATTGTTAGTCCTCTAACTTTGTTCCAATCATTTGATTAATTTGGGAAATTCAAACGGATTAGTTTGATTTGATGGGGTTTTATTAGTTAATGCCTTTGAATGTATTATGCTTGTTCGATTTTCAAATAATATATTTGTTTTAAATTGTAATCATGCTAGTACTACTAGGCTTGTGAGAACTTTCTCTGTTTGTGTGGCTTTCTTACTGAGAAACACTCGAGCAATGATACCAAATTCTATTTCAATGATGAGTGGTTAAAATATCAGTATGGAAATCTAAGACACTATATTAATTTGGACCATGGGTGTTGTCGCGTTTATGGATATATCCACCTCTTTGTGGTGAGTGGCTCTGAACTCGCATATTTCTCCCATCTGCAGATAGCCCAAAACAGGATCTTCGCTCAAGTCCTACTTCGTTGAAGGAAGAGAAGAGAAGGAAGCACAATTCGAGGGATGATCGAGTCTCTGGTAGGGGTGACCATGGTTCTCAAGGTTATAGGAGCAGTGATCACGCTAGAGGTGAGAAAGATGTAGACAACGAAGATAGAAATTATTCTAGGGTTTCTTCTCGATCTGGTAGGGAGCGAGGAGGTGATTATAATAGGTCAAGGGATAATTACCATTACAAGGACAAGTACAATAGAGACAGATCTGCAGAACGTTCTAGTAGGGATAAGTATGATGATCGTGACAGGCGTGGGAGAGATAGAGACTACAGGGATGATAAGAGGGATTATGGAAGGAGTTCTAGGGACTACAGAAGTGATCGTATTACCACATGTGAAGAATCCAAAAGGAATCAAGATGATAGTAAAGCTGAAAACAGGTCAAAGCACTTGAATGATGAAAATAGGAAATATGACGAGGGGGATTCTAAAGGATCACGGGAGAGGTTTCAGGATGATGCTCCTGCAAAAAGAAACGAAGAAACTGCAGTCAAAAGGACAAAGTTCAGTTTTGACAGAAATGATCCAACGACAGGTGCTAAAAATATTATGTTACTTCTTAATATGTTGCCGTGCTTAATATTAGTTTTACTTGTTGAGTCATAAGTCATTGTTGTTAATGAACTTCTTTGAAATCTATTAGAATTGCATCTGATTGAGGGCAAACATCAGGTTCTAATCAAGGTCAGGATCTTCTTGGCAAAGATACTCCTGGACAAGCTGTTGTCAACATGCCTGAATCTGCTGGTAATTTAGATGCTGCTAAAGTTGCTGCCATGAAAGCTGCTGAATTAGGTACTTCTAAATCAATTATAAATGTGCAAAGATGGGATTGATCCGCTTCTTTATTTTTGTTATCTTGTTACCATTTGTGTAAGATTTCGATTTACAATTATACTTATACATGATCAAGGAAAAGGATATTGGTTATATGTTATGTATTCTTGATAATCTAAAGTAACTTCATTGCGGTGGTCCAGATCGGGATGTTAGCTTAGAAAATGAAACACAATATAGTTTCTTTCTTCTGCTGCAGTAAATGACCAATTTCGAGTAACTTTTTTAATAAACTGGTGTTTCTTGTTGATTTGAAGTATGGAGCTTTTTTGGGTTGTTTCCTTGTTGCTGTTGTGGTACTTTTGAGTTTGATGAAGATTTCATCAAATATTTCATATTGACAAAATGACCTACCTATGGTGTTGATCTGATGTGTTTCGGTATCATTTGAACTTATATTTGCTACATGAAACTGTTTGTTCTCATCCATGCATTTACAAGTATACTGACGCCATGCATGCAAGTACAAGTATACAAGGATCATTTGAACTTATCTCTGCTGCATGAAACATTTTAGAAAAGCTAAAGGAGTAATGTGCTTGCTGGTTTGTATTCCCCCCCCCCCCCCCCCCTTGTAAATCTGCATCTTACGTTAATACGAAATGAGATCCCTTTTTTTCTAGTTGATTAGGGTCTTAGGCTGATGCGTGTTTACTTGTAAATGAATGTATGGCGTCAGTTTTTCTGAAACGTTTCAGTAAACTCATGTCATTTTACTTAAGATTTTCTTCTGAGAAGGATGTTTATGTTCTTCCCTTCTCAAGCTGACAGAACTTTTCTCATGGAATAGCTCTGTTGTATTATTTTACCACATCGTGCTTCATAATAATTATTTGAACATGATCCTTGTAATAACATTGAGCTGTTTCTTTTGCTCCCCTCCCCTAAGTTAACAAGAATCTTGTTGGCACGGGAGTTATGACCGCTGATCAAAAGAAGAAGCTGCTGTGGGGAAACAAAAAGAATACCAGCGTGGAAGAGGTATCTCAGGAACTCTTTGTTATGTATGGGCAATCATGAGTGATTCTGTTTCTTCCTGTTTGCAAGATGTGTAGGCTATAATTTCATAGATGCATGGTACCAAGGCCTACTCTCAGCATGCTTGTCTGAGATTAATCGGTTTAGAAATCTGGTTGTATTATACTATCATGTGTATGTACAATCTTGTTTGTTTGTCTAATTGCTGTTATCTGTTTTCAAGATGACTGTCAATATCAGGACCAAGTGCATAGGCAGCTTCACATGTTGAACAAAATTGAATGTTTTAAATCCCGACAGTACATCATGAACCTTAGTTTCTCTATATTCAGTCATTTTCTATTGCTGATTTTTTATTCTGTATCGTTTGTTTCATTTGTTTTTATTTCCAACCAATACAGTCTAGTCACCGGTGGGATGCACCAATCTTTTCCGATCGTGAGCGGCAAGAGAAGTTTAACAAACTCATGGTAATCCCTTGCCCCCCTTTCCTTCACTTCTGTTACTCCTTGGTACATGCACCTAAGATCACCATAAAAACTCAGTGAAAAGTTTTATTCTTCTCCATTAGCTTCTTGTGAACCCAAAATTTGTAAAATTAGTATCTTCGTCTTTACTGACACGGTTTCAGAGTCTGAGGTTGCCTTGGTACGTATGGCCAATTGTAGGGTGTGAAGGGCGAAGTGAAGTTGGCGCAGAGCCCAAGCAGCGACCCGGTTCAAACAGAGAAGCAAAGAGAACTTCAGCTCGATCTAGAAAAGCAATACACAGCTGGACTGCGACGAAGAGATGGACGTACAGTAGGGTTGGGTCTCTAGGCGTTTCCTCAGTTCCCCTGCTGACATTTGTGACATCCTGTAAGAAAATAACCTCTTCCTGTTTCCTGTCAACTTTATGTACCTCTTGAGTCTGTTTTTTGGAAACTATGGAACTGTTTTGGTCCTTTTTTACAAGGAATTTGATGAATGCCAATCTACCATTGAATGGTTTTGGAAATTTCAGTGTAGAATACACTGGTAGGAGAGGATTATGAATGGCTTTTACCCACTCCAAAACCAACTCATACTTGTGGGAAATTGAACATGGGTTCTGAGCTTCATTGCTCCTGCCATGGCTGCTCAAGCCTTTGCCTAATAAGATCTTTGGCTTCTTGCCGGAGGAAAAGTTTGGTTTCATTCACTAGCGTGTTTATGTATGTGAGCACACAAAGTTGAACCAAACTCACCTGGATTTATGTACGGCTGGCTTTAACTTGTAATCTAAAGCCAAAACAACGTTCTTTCGGCAAACCCAAAATTTAACATGGGAAGATGTGCTGGTTGAAGGTATTCTACGAACACTACGATCAAGCTTGCATGTAAGGATATGCAGAGTCAATAACACAATACCATACCCACTAGAACACTCCTAGATAATGTTTGTTGTGCAGTAGTAAGTACTAAGTAGCAACCAACAAGGGGAGTTCTTAAGCGGTGCTGATATCGACCCGGCTCTTATGGAGCTGGAATGCTGGAGTGATCCAGCTTCCGCAACTGCACTGGGTGCCAGACCAATTGAAATAACCCAACCGAGCATCACAGTGCACACACGATAACTTACCCTCCAATACGCCTTCTTCAACTGCGCAAATATGATCATCCAAGTCAAATACAATCATTAAGACTCTATAAGATCGTATATCACTGTATTTCTTATAAATATTTGCAGGCAAAAAAAAAAAAAAGTACATACGATGGAGTAATATACCCTTGACATATTGCTGGCAAACTAGATGGAGAAAAAAGGGTAACCAAGGAATAAGAATTTGCAAATGTAATGCCTAAACTATAAAAGCAGGTATCCTACTACTTGTGACTGGGAGTATTTGTCTGTGTTGTATAATGCAAGCATTTTGACCACTTCCCATTCGCAGACAACAATAGGCAATGAAAACGGAGCTTGCTTGAGCCCTTTCTTCGACTCTTTCACTTGAATACCGTCAGCTACATCTAAATATCTTTGATATATTTCTTAGTCACCATCATGTATTATGATTACTAAGGATATCATAATTTTATATACTCATGTCAATGAATTAAAAAAATACCTGTTTTCATCCAGCGCAAAGGTTCAATAAAGATTGATGAGCATTCAACCTCATCAGGTTTGTGGGATGGGTTGCCACCTTTCCTTTTGTGCCATCCAAAGGAAGTCTCACCCTCACCCGGGGTATGTTCTACCACATTAGCTTGCAATGCAACAAGTCGTCGACATTTTTTGCATCGATATGTAGAGGTTGAGCGTGTATTACTGACTGGAGATGCTTCAATCTTGGGGGAGACAACTTGTTTTGGCAAGGCTGGATCTGCTCCAAACTTTGAGGTATCTATTATCTCTCCCCGGTTGTATGCTTCCCCTAATTATAAGAAGAAATTTGGCATCAGACTTATACATAGTCCTAATATTTGTTCTCACATAATTACAGGAGAACACTTGTATGATTATGGTCTTACTAGAAATAATTGAGGCTATAGGTAACTCGTGCAATTGGAAAAGAAAAATCAACCATCAAAGACTAGTAAGTGAGAGACAACAAAGATTTTTATTTCAATCAACACAATAAAGAAGAATGAACTGAGAAATCTACACCGAGTCACCCCCAGCTCAAGAAATAATGAAACACCTTCTGGCAGTTTTCAACAAATGATAACATAACACAGAATACAACCTTAACGACAACTGATAACTGAACTGCCAAAGAATATTACTCTCTTTTACCTTCCGAACTCAAGGGATGAAGAGGAAATCCATGGTATAGCCTAGTGTTTTTACTCTTCAATCGAGAGCATGACAAAGGGTAATTGAAAAACTTGGTATCAGAACATAAGATATGTTTTGGACTAAACATGATCATACCATATAACTAGGGGTGTCAATCGGGCGGGGCGGGTCGGGTTCGGGTCGGGTCATTTCGGATTCGGGCCAATGTCTAAATTATAACAAGTCAGACCATATTGGGTCGGGTCGGAACGGATATTCATTTATCGGGTGAGATCGGGTATCTGGGTCAATTTCGGTAGGGTTAATTTGGATTTCAATCAAACTTAGGGTTGTCGATCGATCAAATCGGATCGGTTTCGGGTCGGGTCATTTTGGTTTCGGATTAATCCGGATCTCGGCTAATGACGTATTCACATGTATTTTGACAACTCAATCCAATTCGGGTCGGGTCAATTGTATATTTTATCGGGAGAAGTTGGATATTCGAGTCAATTTCAATGTTATTTCGAATTATGACTGAACTAGATTTTGTGTAAATCATATTTCGGTTGAGTTGGAATTCAGATGAATATGAGTTCGAATAAATAAGATTTCGTTTACGATCTCAAAAGAATCGCATTTCATATAAATCAAAATGTGGTTGAAATGTATTTCGATGGAACCGGTTTTTGATTGAAGGCAAACATAATTACAATAAATATATGTTCACTATAAAATCTCCTATCACTGGAGTTCTATATTTAAGGCTTTTGGTAAGGATGATTCTTACGGTAAATAGTGAAGATAAACCTAGACCTTTGAGTTTATGATTTAACGATAAGGAAAGTTTATGACCTAACGATAAAGAATGTTTAGGATCAGGTGACATTGATTTTTCCAGTGATTTCAGGCTATCGAGTTTGGGTTTTCATGTGATTTCAAATCAGTCAACTTTGGGGTTTCAAGTGATTTCGGATCGAACAACTTCGGGTGATTTTGGATTGGGTAACTTCGTGTTTTCGGGTGATTTCGGATCGGGCAACTTCGGGTTTTTGGGTGATTTCGGGTCGGGTTACTTCAGGTACCGAGTTGATAACGGACTAGTCCGTTCGAGTTATTTTTGGATTCGGGCTAGTCGGTTTGGGTCGGGTCGGGTATATAATATTTTAATTCTTTTCGGATATCGAACGGGTTCTGTTTCGGGCGGGTCATTCGGATCGGGTCAAGTTTTGACAGCCCTACATATAACAATGAAACATAAATTTCTTGTGGACCTTTTGGCCAAGGAGCAACATAATTTCATTCACCAGATATAACAATTAATGTGCATTCGGAGGCTGTTCAACATAATTAAGCGTTGAAGTGTACTGTGCACTGATATACTAAGATGTTATTATCTTTACTAGCCTATGCCAACACTGCCAGGGATCAGAGGGAAGGAAGAAGAAGAAACTTGCCTAACTCTTTCAAATGATAGCATTTGTATATTGCATTGGCATGATCAACCTTGAAGCCCATCTCCTCAAACATCTTTAGCTGCAAGACAGCAGTATTTAGCCCATAATATTTCTAGATAGATGATTTGAAAGCACATCACAAGCTCCGAGCCACTATTATTGATAGTCAATGTCAAATATTGATATGATAGTTGTTCTCTCACCTGATGCAGAAAACCGTCATTTGGGCAAATAAACTCACAACTCTGCTTCAACGACTCAAGTGCATCTGCAACATATACCCAAAAAAAAACAGAAAAAAATCACATTACATCATAACATGTTCCAGATGCTGCCAACAGCATAATATGGCAATTAAAATCACCATCTCACAAAAAACAAATTATCTAGACCTTCACAAGATAGATGCTCAGATCTCATCAGATAAGCTGTAATGACAGCTGCACTGCAAAGAAAACAGACTTAAATAAGCATAAATCCTTGGTTTAGGCAAAGTAGAAAACTCACAAGGAAAACTAGCACAACACTATGATACAAGCTAACAACAGCTTCTGAAGTTAATTTTTTTTACTACTGGTAAATACAAGCAGATGCTTAAGCAATCTGCTGTAGCCATGTATTTTAAGGCAACAAATTGTACTCTATGATATAGCTCTGCAGCAATTATAATTTATAAACCAAAGTACCAAATCATCAACAAATACATATTCACATGTACCAGTATCATGTACCAAAAGGACAATCCAATTCCTTCTTGCAACACAATGATAAAATTGATTGAGATACCAACTGCCAAAATAGATAACAAATTTATACCTTCTCGAAACACCAGCAAGACAATGCACCAGAACTGAACCTTGCTTCCTACTCTCCTCAATGAAATCCAAGCAAACCTCCAAATAATCCAACAAATTCTCACTCTCCATATCCCTAACTGGAACGGCCATCCTCGTCACCTTCAACTCCTTCCCAGCATACTCCAACGAATACAATAGCTTCTCGCATGAAGACGCCGCCGAATTCTCCTCCGAGCCATCGTCCTCCTCCTCCGTCGACTCCTCAAAGTACACCTTTCGAATTTCCTTCACCGGAATCGACAGCGTGCGACGCCACTCCCTGAAGAACGATATAGATGACGAGCTCAGCACCGAGAGAATATGAGTGATTTCGGAGCTCCCTTTCTCGAGTACCTCTGCTGCGTCTCCAATGCTGCCGATGAACAAATGCTCGCGGACCAGGTACGGCATGTTGTTGACGAAATCTCGAGCTCACGCGAACGAATTGATGGATTGCTCTAGACCTGGAATCATTCAATTGCCTTATTCATATTCATCGCACGGAAATTTGAAAGAATCAGCATCATTTTTACTCTGCTATACTATGTTTACCTAGAAAAATTGCGTCTTTCCGGCGAATGGTGATCTCCGGCGAGGGAATTTTCTCCGGTTTTCGCCGCCGCCAGTAGCCGTGCTCACGGTGGCTACCACTATCAGGAGGTCAAAATTGCATTTATATACGGCGTTACGCAGGACCCATTGATTTGCCACGGCGGCATGGTGACTTGGAATATGAATAAATGTGCTTGTAGCATGGAGCTCATGTTTTGTTTTTGACCGATTAAGGGGGCAGAGCTTTTTTGCAGGAGCTTAAGTTTTTTTTTCATCTTCTTATTGAGCATTTGGCAAAAAATTATTCATCTAACTTAGCAAGTTTATTGTAGATGAATGTAGCTTAATTTTGTTAATTTTTTTAATGTGAACCCCCAATATTATGGAAGCTTAACCAGCTTAACGTAATTTTTTACCCACTGGTGTCCTTAAATGAACACATAAAATAGCTCGTCATTATCATTATGAAATTATATAAACAATTGTATCATGAAATTATGTACAAAGTTTTATCCGTATTACGTATCGATCTCCTCAATTAGACTTTTATCAAAAACTTAGTATTAATTACAATTGATAATTTATTGATCTATAAAAGCTCCAATTTATAGACGAACATGCTAACATGAAATTGAAAACGAGCAATAGATTGAAACCAGAAGTAGATGGATTTAGATTTAATTAGCCATATACATCTAGATGAATTAAAGTGAAACTATACCAGCATCGACATTCGTGAAGATATTGATGTGTGAGAGATGAGGAGACGACAATATAAAATATAGGGTTAAAAAGTACTCACATGGATCAAAATATAACCTTAATTGTATATGCGTCAAAATATAGATGTATTATCATACCCTTTTCGAAATTTTATTGCTATTACTTAAAAAATCAGCTCGTAATACCGAACATTCAACTAGCTTTAAAAAAAATTAAGCTAATGAATCCAGCTGCAGCTCCAGCTACTCATTCAGCTCCAGCTCCAGTTTCAGCTACTTATTCAGGACCCATTGAGCATTTTTATCTAGAGTATATAGGTGAAATTGCAGTAAACCACCTGTTAAATGGGGCACTTTAACTACAATCATCCGTTATCGACGTAATTATTTTAAACCATTCCTTAAATTAACTCCGTTATAACAATCAACCACCCCCGACGTGAATCCGTCCAATTTTCCGTTAAAAGGGGTAAAATTATCAAAATATCATTGGACTTTTGAAATAACTACTAGTTTGTGACCAGTTCCGTGGAGCATGCCTTACACAGAAAAAAACTCATCAGCTCCCATGGAAGATCAACTCCATCCAACTCTCTCCCGTACTAGCCACATGTAAAACTCTCTCTCACTCAATCTATTTTTAAAGTTTCTTTCCGGGTAGGCTATTTGCGCCCTGACAGCGTCCTATTTGCACAGGGTGCGATCACGCGGAAGTTGTTGCCGCGCGGAAGCCGTTGCCGCGCGCAGGTGAGCGCCGCGCGGAAGTCGTTGCCACGCGTATGACGTTGCCGCGGAGGGGGCGGATGGTGAGCGATAGGCCGGGGACGGGTGCCGTGCGGAGGTGACTGTCGTAGGATATGCGTAGGCGTTTTGATGGATTTCAATCAGATAGATAGCTAGGATAGTCCGTGAACGACATTGGCAGGAGGGCAGTCCGTGAAGGCCTTGCTTTGGGTGGATTGGTTCAATCCCAAAATGGCCGACACCGATAGGATATATATAGCATAGGGTGTCTATATATATAGCAGTCCGTGAAGGCCTTTCGGTGTATATATATAGCATTGGGCCACTGCTACGAATTCATATTCAAAATATATCCTGTATACAAGAGGTGAACACCATTTATTCTACTACGAAATGTCGTGGCATAACGACGATCACGAAAATTATGAATAATCGCCTAAACTGGTATGTAATTTACAATGATTAAAACTATGAATAACATTAGTATAAGATTTGCAATCTGTATATTAAGATTTTTGTGTTGTGTCATTAACGCATACTATGAGTAGATTAATTGTATCCAAATTCTCTTGAAAATCATGTCATGCAAATTAAAATGTGTAATTTTCCATCTCTAGTCATTTACTACACAATTAATTTGGTGGGCTACAAAACACAAGATTAAAACAAAAAACTTCTCATATACCGCATTAAATATGTGTGAATTAATCATATACTCCATTGATTTTGATAGAAAAAAAATTGAAAATGTTGAAACGTACAAAAAAGATAGCATTAATTCCAACTGGCTTTATGACATCACGAGTGAAGTTAGAAGAGTGTTAACTATCTCCTTAATTTGTGTGCAATAGGTTCAAACATCAGTTAATAAATTTAGAGGGAGTAGTAACATATTGAATTATAATTTTTAAGAATTTTGGCATGATTTTACGACATACTTTCAAACAGATTATATGTGGGAAGATCGAAAAACCATGTTAGACTGGGCACGTCAACAAGGACGATGTCTAAATATAGTTCTAACCATAAAAAAAGCAATGGCTATATGCACGCGATTTTATGTCTAAATGTACGCAAAACTGTGCGCGTAGCTTATCAGCATGGTTTCGTGTGCATAAGCTACACACACAGGGGTATAATGGCCATTTTTGAAAAGTCTGGGTAATATTGGTGTGCGTAACTTACGCGCACAAAGTGATCCCTGACAAAGCTATGCGCATATCTTATGCGCATGGTGCCATAAATTTTTTTTTTTTTGCAAGTTTACCAAGTGCGCATAAGTTATGTGCACCATACTAAAAAAAATTGCACTTTTTTCCATAATCATGTAGAGAATTTCAATACGAGTCCGTACATATAAAATTCGTCCAAAACAGACATCGTTTGCCCCTCTAAAAGCCCAAAAAACGAAGTCTTCCTACCCAATTTTTTTACAATTTGGTACTCGGCATATAGCGCATTGTAGTGATTTTTTTTTTTTTTTTGCATTTTTCTACTATAAGTTTGTATAAAATTTTAATACGAGTCCGTACATATAAAATTCATCCAAAACGGATATCGTTTTCCCCTCCAAAAAGCAAAAAAACGAGAATAAAAACTTTAGCAACTATAGTATATAAGTAATAAGTTCATAATACACTGCATAACTATACTTTATAAGTAATAAGTTCGTAATACTTAATCATAATGTGTAACTATAGTATTTAAGTAATAAGTACGTAATACTTAATTATAATGCATAACTATACTTTATAACTAATATATTTTGTAATACTTAACTATAATGCATAACTATAGTATATAAGTAATACGTTCATAATACTTAACTATAATGTTTAACTATAGTATATAAGAAATAAGTTCATAATACTTAACCATAATGTGTAACTATAATATATAAGTAATAAATTCGTAATACTTAACTATAATGCATAACTATACTTTATAAGTATTAAGTTCATAATACTTAACCATAATGTGTAACTATAGTATGTAAGTAATAAGTTCATAATACTTAACTATAATACATAACTATAGTATATAAGTAATAAATTCATAAATACTTAACCATAATGTTTAACTATAGTATATAAGTAATAAGTACGTAATACTTAATTATAGTACATAACTATACTTTATAACTAATATATTTTGTAATACTTAACTATAATACATAACTATAGTATATAAGAAATAAGTTCATAATACTTAACCATAATGTGTAACTATAGTATATAAGTAATAAGTTCGTACTACTTAATTATAATGCATAACTATACTTTATAACTAATATATTTTGTAATACTTATGTAATACCCCTAATTTCGGATCAAATTTATTTGTTTGAATGGTTTTGAAAATTAGATTTGGAAAGTGGATTATAATATTTTTTTATTTATTGGTTGTGATAGTAGAGGTAATGAAATACCCCGATATATATATTAAATAAGTATAATGGTTATAACAATATATATATATATATATATATATATATATATATTTGGTCAAGGGCAAAAATGGGGGAAATTAAAAACCCTTAGCTGCTTCGATTTTTGGGGGAGAGCTCAGCAGGGAGAAAGAGGACTGCCTCCTCCTGCCTTCCTCCCGTCCATTGATATGTGGTTTTGTATTTATATGGCTTGTTTAGGCCGGGTTTGAATGACGATCGGTCTTCGTTGAGTATTATTGCTTGGTTTCGAGGTAAGTCTCTCAAGACTTATTTAGTTGATTGCCTTGGCTTGGCCTGCATGACGATTGCATTTTTAGATTCTATTTGCAATTCATGTGTGTCCTTGTTATGTGATATAGATGAAGGTTGGTTATGTGTTGAATATTGGTTGTGTACTTGATTATGTGGTTTTGTTAATGATATGGGTTCTGTACTTGATTAAGTGGTTTTGTGTTGAATATTGGTTGTGTACTTGATTAAGTGGTTGTGTTGACAAATATTGGTTGTGTGCTTGATTATTGGTTTTGTGTTGGATGTTGATTGTTGGCTAGTTATTGACTTGTTGTCAAATATTGGTTATTGTAACTAGTTGTGATGTGAATTTCTGTTGGTGTGGTTGTTGGTGGTAGCTAGTTGCGGAAAGATGGTTATGTTGAGTGATTATGAAGGTTGGTTATGTGGATGTTTGTGAAGGTTGGTTTCCCATCTTGATGGTGTGGGCCAACATGGGATTGGTTAGGGTGATGAGCGTCTCACCCGTGTATATGTTCGTATGATTGTTTTAGGGTGATGATTGTCTCACCCGCATGTTTAGTAATTGTGCGTGTTGGCAGTTGTGTGTGTTGGATTGTATGTGTGATGTTACTGTGATTGGACGATCGGTGTACTTGTGTTGTGCGTAAGGTGTGTATGTTATGCTGTGTGTTGTGTGCGTGTGCGTATGGTGTGTTATGTTGTGCTGTGTGTTGTGTGTGAGTGCGTATGCCGTGTTGCGTTATGTTTGTGTGTGTTGTTCTAAGTCGTGATTTCGCTGTGTTCGTTTGATTATCTTAGTAATCTACTATGATATGTGTTTATGATTTGGCTAAACTTTGTTTGTAATTTGTCTGTTTAATTTCCGGATGTGTGATTTGATTGTGGGTTATTTGCTAAGATCCCAATCACTAACCCAGGTTACTCTGGGGTTTATTCTATTTTGTTTCCGCTTGTTGTCGGTTACAGGTTTTCAGCTTTGCACAGTTTGAAAGCTACATGGAGGAGTTGGAGGTGCTCGATGGTGGTGCTAGATTAGGCTATGGGGCTTCCTTCCTTTTGTATTCCGTTACGTACTCTGACATTGTTGTTAAGTCTAGTTGACCTTATGTTGGTCATTCATTTCGTTTTCACCATTAATATTATTAAGTTCGGGTCTTTTAGTCGCTTCCGCTATTGTTGTTATTCCGTTTTGTTGTCCTTAGCCTGGTGGGTTCTGGGTAGAATCCACGGCGGTGACACCCCGGGTTTGGGGGTGTTACAAGTTGGTATCAGAGCCTAGGTTTCGAGATTGGTCATCTTCCTCCCACTTCTTGGGTAAAGTTTGTCTTTCTTGAAAGGAAATTTTTTTGGGGTTTGTCTAGAGCTAGCACCGTCGAGCTGCCAACGTCTTCCATGTTATTGGTGCATAGTAAGTTATTTCGTTATTGGTTGTTTGATTCCTATATGTGGTATACTTGCATACACATATTCAGGGTCATACTTTAGAACATAGTACTCCATAATTATTTAGTGATATTTTGAAACGCTTGAACCATTGATTACGTTGGTTTCCACCGATATGGTTATATGTACGGGGTAAGTCGTTGACGAAGTGACCCCCGGTATAACCATGCGGATAGGAGGGACACCTTCTCAAGATTATAAAAATGTTTTGACGGGTGCTCTAGTAGAGACTCAGACGGGGATAGAAGTTGATGTTTTGATAATGGGCAACGTGTAGAGCTGCGCGCTGACCGTTGTGTGCCATGAGTTGAGGCCGGAGGGTGCCGCATGATTGGTTTGAGTTATATGATATTGGATGATTGTCAAATGATTGGCATACCAATAATTATGTTATGATATGTGGGATTTATCTTATGGTGTGATTGGTTTGAGACATCGAGTTATGTTAGATGGTTGACTGGTTGTTGATACGTGATTGGTTCAAGACTTCTGAGTTAACTTTGATGATCATTGTTAACTAATTGATGTGAGTTACGTTGGTTGGTCACTATTATGAGATTGATTTGAGACTTGTGAGTTAGGTTGTTATCAACAGTTGTTGATATGTGATTGGTTAAAGAATTTTTAGTT
Source organism: Rheum nobile (assembly GCA_027886185.1). Classification (NCBI taxonomy): domain Eukaryota; kingdom Viridiplantae; phylum Streptophyta; class Magnoliopsida; order Caryophyllales; family Polygonaceae; genus Rheum; species Rheum nobile. The sequence goes on along the minus strand of WOAB01000618.1, from coordinate 1,667,218 downwards.
AATTCTGATGATCACTGTTAGCTAATTGATGCAAGTTATATTGGTTGATTATTGTGATGGAATTATGGATGAGTTATGTTCATTGGTTGTTGTTATGAAATTGGTATGAGTACAAAGCCATTGTTACATCGCGAAAGCAAATTAACAATGTACGACAAGCATACCACGAACAAGAAATGGGGGACTGATAGGTGTTATTTCATACACCATAACTAGCAATTATTAGCATGATTTGGAGGAATTTATGAGTGATTTTGAGGCTAAGTCTGTGATCCGGAAGTTGTGGAGAGATTTGAAGATATCAAGGGTTTTACAGCTTAGATGAGGATAATGGAGATCTGCTGGAGTTTATTGAAGAAGAAGAAGAGCTGAAGAATGGCGCCCCGCGCCAAAGCCACCGCGACCCGGCGATGGATCTCAGAGAAGTACCGTCCCGCGGCCAAATTCACCGCCCCGCGGTGAGAAATGACGCCTCGCGGTCTTTATGTGAAGCAAATAGTTAATTAATTACGCGAGGCGTGTAGCTGGAAGTTTGGAAGGAAGTTGGGCCGTGAGAAGATAGGCCCAAAGGAGAATAAAAGCCCACGTGAATGATGATGCCGCGCGCTGAAGAATTGAAGCGAAGCGCGAATTGGAAGAAGCGAGAATTGAATGCGGACGATGATGACGCAAGCGAGGAGTGTGGAGCTGCTTGCTTGAATTGGGCCGCGTAGCGCTGCATTGAAGATGGGCCGTGCTGATTTCGTGAGATGGGCCGAGAAGTGAATTGGAGTTTGTCGTGAAGGAAGCTGCTAACGCGAGGCGGGATTGCGACCGTGAGGATTTGCGGGATTAATTTCCCGGGATCTGATTTCCTATTTTATTAGTATTATTATTATTTCCTTTTATCTCTTTTAGGATTTAGTTTATAAATACTCTCTTTTGTTAACCTAGTTTCATAGTTCAAGATTACGTTACAATTCAGTTTTAGTTTTGCCTCCGTGGTTCCAACTCATGGAGAGCTAAACACTTTTGTTCTGCTAGACGTTTGAAGCAATACATTGATTATGTTGTGAGATTTCTATTCATTATTCTTATTCTTATGTGTGTTGGATTGATTCTCTTGTTATAACGTTTATGATTTACTGTTATTCCTCATAGTCTGGCCAGCTAGGTTGAATACTATTTATCAATTGCTAGGATTGCATATAGGGGTTCCGAGTGCATATCTAGTGGCAAACACGTTTGTGTGTATAGGGGTTTCGAGCGTACACTTGTGTGTGAGAATCAATTGCATGTTTAGTAGGGGAGTGCGTACTTGTACGTCTTTCTACTTGCATGTATCCTATATCCTTGTGTGCATTGCTATTGCTGTGTTGGTGCTAAAGTACGCTGACAACTGTGAGAATCAGTTGTACTTTATCATTGGCATAGTAATAAGTCTATCGACAACTGTGAGAATCGGTAGTACTTAAGATCAGGGTGAGAACAACCATAAGAATAGTTAAAGAACTTGGATTTATAGATTTCAGTGATCAACTTGCATCTCTGTATTGTGGATCTTGTTCTAGTGAAACTACTTTCCTCATTATATTTCTTCTCTTGTTAAAGCTTGCATCTTTGTTACTCTGTGATCATTCAAACCCCCCTTGTTACTTTACACGCTTGTGAACACGTAGATTGATTACTTCCTCCCTGTGGATTCGACCCTTGCTTGCCTCTACTACTTGTTTAGGTTTGTTAGGATTATTTTATTTGTTTAGGTGTCTTGACGACAAACGCCTATCAAATTTGGCGCCGTTGCCGGGGAGGCAAGATTTGATCTTTCTTTGTGTTTGTTCGTGTGCGTGTTACTTTGGTGTGGACCTATCTTACGGTCCATACATGTGCTACTGACTTTTGTTTTTCCTTTTTGATTTTTTGATACAGATATGGATTTCTGGGGAAAACCGCAATATGACCCATACTCCTACGCATACACTCCAGGGTGGAGAGAGCACCCCAATTCGAGTTATGGGTACCAACAATTCAATCCGACCTATGAGCATAGTCCGCCTGAGTCCAATCTAAATATCGCAACTGCAGCGATGCTCAAGAACTTGACTCAGCACTTCTCCTCTCGAGCAAGCAATTCAACCGAAGCGATGCTCAATGTCCTAACACGACACTTTACAACATATGCGCAAAAGACAGATGCTAACCTCCAGCGCATAACGGAGGCTATGGTCGACCTCAAGGAGGAGGTTGTTGAGCTAATAAAAGAGAGAAGGCAAGAGGCTGCAAATGCGGTAACCCTGCGAAATGGCAAGGAATTGCATGTCGCTCCTACTACTGAGGAGGACGAATATGAGATGGAGAACGTCGCCCACCGCCCCGCGTCACCTCTCACCGCGACCCGGCGTGAAGTCCCAGTTATCTCACCGCCCCGCGACGAGACTGACCGCGACTCGGCGGCATGCCTCAGTTTCTCCACCGCGACCTCAACGCCCCGCGACAATGACCACCGCCCCGCGGTGGGACCAGAGCAACCCAGCGTTCAAAATCCTAGCTCTGCTGATGAGGTTTGGGTTGATCCTTATTTCCGCCCAGAGGTGCTGACTGAGGAGGAGTACTTTTTGAGATATGAGGAGGATTGGAGCGACGATGAGGAGGAGAACTGTGACCGTGAATATACTCCAGAGACAATCGCCCTGGCAGCCCCCGACCCTCTGGAGGCTGCTTATGATGAGTTTATGCATCTCAACTCCTTCCCGCTTATCTCGCCGCAAACTGCTACACCATTCCCTGAGGCTCTGAAGGACACCCAAAAGGTGGAGAGCAACAAAGGCTTATGTGACACCTTCAGTAGCTGCAAGGCAACCACCCCTCTGGTCCATCTGGCGGACAGCACCCCTCGCTGCAAGGAAATATTAAAGGTGCTGGGCATAATCAAGAAGAAGCCGAAGGGGAAGCACAAAAAGGAGAACTTGACTCAAGTGGCGAATTTTTATATGCTGGATACGGGGCAGGACATACATGAAGCCCCTGAGATGCTGGGTAGACAATTTTTCAAGATGGAAAGTGCATTCATGGATACGACAAGTGATCCAGCCATCAACAATTGCACAAGTATGAGGGAAAGGCTCCATAGGGAGTATACAAAGAGGCATCCCCCTGATTTTGATCCCAGGAGTTTAGTTGCTTTGAGCAACCCGAGTTGAGAAGACTGAGTAGGATGTCAAGCCATGACAATAACTAAGGCGTTGTCCGGGAGGCAACCCGAGGTATGTTTTTCTTTCTTTGCTTTTCATTCTTTGTTTTTGCATTTTTCTTTAGTGCGTTTTTGCTTTGTTTCGTTCGCCTGTTACTAACATTTCAGGTACGAAAGTAAATGGAGAGAATGGTGTTCTCAGCTATCCCACCGCCCCGCGGCGACCCTCACCGCCCCGCGATGGATTTCGGGTATATTTTCTCTCTCCGGAAAAAAAAAATTTATTTCTAAAAAAATTGTAATAAAGGGTCCCGAAAAAACCTTAAACGGGGAGTAAAAATTGAAAAAAAAAAAATCAAAAAAAGAAAAAGAAAAAGAGTTCTACCGAGGCCAGCTGTCCAGAGTTCCCCATGGAGATGGTGCGCATCATGTTGTCAAGGAGGAAACCTTAGCCCTACACATTATTTGGCAACGATGATGGCCCTACAATTGGCAGCTGAGGAGGAGGAACACTAGAGCCCCCAACATGATCATATCTGGGCTCCACCATGTGTTCCTAGAAGGCCGTGTGACCCCGCCATACTATGCTACACCACTATTCACCAAAGTGGTTCCCTTTTGGTTGCACGGTAGGAGAAGACGATGAAGTTGAAGAAGACACCCGCCCAACACTAGAGACCTGGGCATTTTTTGAGAAGACCGCCAGCGACACCTACAGTGTCCAAGCAGCTTGACAACGTTTGTGAGTTATTTTTTTGCTTTTCCCTCTGCTCCTATTCTTTTGTCTTTCATTACATTGAGGACAATGCAATATTTAAGCACGGAGGAGAGTTCTATACTTACGTTGTTGAGGAGAAAAAAATAAAAAATAAAAAAGCCAAAAATTGAAAAAAGGCATACATAAAAATCCTGGGATAGGTCGAAAACCCGAAAGGGCGGCCTAGGTAATAAGCAGGTGGCTTGGACCAACATTAGGCTGGGGTAATATGTGGTCAAGAGTGACGTGAGCATATGTGAGTACATCTATTGGAAAATGAAATGAGTGGCTTGGTGAAAACCCGAAAGGGCGCCTTGGCAAAATGAGCGAAAAAGAAGAAGAATGATTCTAGGATTTCTCATTATTTTTGGCGAGGCGTCATAAGAAGGGAGTCAAAGAAGGATTGTCGGGTAGGTCACTCTGGGAGGCATAAGAAGATAGATGGGAGATAGGATTAAATTTTGTTTCACTCTATGGTGTTTGGGATAAGCTTGGGGGAAGTACTTTGCTTTCCTTGTAGCTTTGGTGTGTGGTGTTATGTTGTGGTGTTGTGTTATGCGTGCTGTTTGGTACTCTGGAGCTTATTGTTGAGATGTTGTAATTGCTAGTGTCATATTTTCTTGTGCTTCCTGAGACCTTGGGATTTGATTGAGAGTAGGTTTATATTTAGCTTACTCGAGGACGAGCAAGGTTTAAGCATGGGGGAATTTGATAGGTGTTATTTCATACACCATAACTAGCAATTATTAGCATGATTTGGAGGAGTTTATGAGTGATTTTGAGGCTAAGTCTGTGATCCGGAAGTTGTGGAGAGAATTGAAGATATCAAGGGTTTTACAACTTAGATGAGGATAATGGAGATTTGCTGGAGTTTATTGAAGAAGAAGAAGAGCTGAAGAATGGCGCCCCGCGCCAAAGCCACCGCGACCCGGCGATGGATCTCAGAGAAGTACCGTCCCGCGGCCAAATTCACCGCCCCGCGGTGAGAAATGACGCCTCGCGGTCTTTATGTGAAGCAAATAGTTAATTAATTACGCGAGGCGTGTAGCTGGAAGTTTGGAAGGAAGTTGGGCCGTGAGAAGATAGGCCCAAAGGAGAATAAAAGCCCATGTGAATGATGATGCCGCGCGCTGAAGAATTGAAGCGAAGCGCGAATTGGAAGAAGCGAGAATTGAATGCGGACGATGATGACGCAAGCGAGGAGTGTGGAGCTGCTTGCTTGAATTGGGCCGCATAGCGCTGCATTGAAGATGGGCCGTGCTGATTTCGTGAGATGGGCCGAGAAGTGAATTGGAGTTTGTCGTGAAGGAAGCTGCTAACGCGAGGCGGGATTGCGACTGCGAGGATTTGCGGGATTAATTTCCCGGGATCTGATTTCCTATTTTATTAGTATTATTATTATTTCCTTTTATCTCTTTTAGGATTTAGTTTATAAATACTCTCTTTTGTTAACCTAGTTTCATAGTTCGAGATTACGTTACAATTCAGTTTTAGTTTTGCCTCCGTGGTTCCAACTCATGGAGAGCTAAACACTTTTGTTCTGCTAGACGTTTGAAGCAATACATTGATTATGTTGTGAGATTTCTATTCATTGTTCTTATTCTTATGTGTGTTGGATTGATTCTCTTGATATAACGTTTATGATTTATTGTTATTCCTCATAGTCTGGCCAGCTAGGTTGAATACTATTTATCAATTGCTAGGATTGCATATAGGGGTTCCGAGTGCATATCTAGTGGCAAACACGTTTGTGCGTATAGGGGTTCCGAGCGTACACTTGTGTGTGAGAATCAATTGCATGTTTAGTAGGGGAGTGACTACTTGTACGTCTTTCTACTTGCATGTATCCTATATCCTTGTGTGCATTGCTATTGCTGTGTTGGTGCTAAAGTACGCTGACAACTGTGAGAATCAGTTGTACTTTATCATTGGCATAGTAATAAGTCTATCGACAACTGTGAGAATCGGTAGTACTTAAGATCAGGGTGGGAACAACCATAAGAATAGTTAAAGAACTTGGATTTATAGATTTCAGTGATCAACTTGCATCTCTGTATTGTGGATCTCGTTCTAGTGGAACTACTTTCCTCATTATATTTCTTCTCTTGTTAAAGCTTGCATCTTTGTTACTCTGTGATCATTCAAACCCCCCTTGTTACTTTACACGCTTGTGAACACGTAGATTGATTACTTCCTCCCTGTGGATTCGACCCTTGCTTGCCTCTACTACTTGTTTAGGTTTGTTAGGATTATTTTATTTGTTTAGGTGTCTTGACGACAAACGCCTATCAGGGACATGTCGGTAACTCAGTTCACAAAGCAATTTTTATCGGATAGGGGTTATTATGTTAGTGACCGATCAGTGCCTGGAACGAACGATGTGGTTCAAGACTTGTTTTGGGCGCACCCCCAATTACAACACCTATTGAACTTGTTTCCTTATGTCTTAATAATGGATTCGACATACAAGACAAACAAGTAAGTTTAAGCCGGTGTAATATCTTTTATATAGTAATTTTAGCAAATCAATAGTGTGGTAATAACGATATTTATTATCTGCATTGAGTTTATTTGTAGGTACAATATGGCACTTCTTGAGATTGTCGGCTTTACGTGCACATGAAAGACTTTTAACGTGGCATATTCTTTCATGGCACACGAGAATGGTGACCACTACGTATGGACATTGTATGAATTTGAGCACTTGTTCGATAAAATCAGAAAAAGACCAACGACGATAGTCACAGATCGAGATTTGGCTGAATTTAAGGCTATAACCCATATTTTTCCCGATGCCCAACATCTGTTGTATTGGGTGCATATACTAGCCAACTGTAAAGCTTATGCGCTTACTGTGACAGGTAATAGTGGTTTAGAAAATTCTTTCTCAAACCAATGTCGTGGATTGTTCAACTCCAAATCCCAGGATACCTTCTTGCAACGGTTAAATGAAATGCGGGACACGTGGAAAGGTGGTCTGATAAAATACCTTGTGGAAACGTGGCTTGTGCCTTACCTACATCTAGAGATGTCAATTTTTGACCCGATTCGCGTTTTTTGGGTTGAGACCCGACCCGAAAAGTATTGGGTTAAAAGTGACCCGATCCGTTTGACCCAAAAATTTCTGGGTTGGGTCAATACAAATGTGTTTATATTTTATATATTAAATATTATGATATATTTTATTATAAAAATATTCTATAATAATAATTTTTTGAATTATTATTTTTTATTTTAATTAAAATATTATTTTAGTTTTCATTTTAAAATTTTTTGACAAGGCGCTCTCGACCCGTACCTGACCCACAACGACCTGACCCAGAATCGACCTGCAAATTTTGTTCCGCAATCGACCCGACCCGGTACCAATTTCCATTTAATCACCAGAACAACAAATAGGTAATTTACTTTGCGGTTTATGAATTACTACATGCTACTTATACACGATATGATTTATTGATAATTATATTATGTTTACATGGTTGAGGGGGCCCACTCTGTGCTGAAAGATTTCATCGATTCTTCTGTTTGTGGCTTCAACACAATAGCAAAGAAGATCCATTGTTTGATAGAAGATCAGGTTGCTATTGTGAGAGGATCCATGGAGATGGATCGAAATACGATCGCTGCGCGTATCAAAAAACTAAAACCACCTATGGACTGTCTTTTTCTCCGACTTACCAATAAGGTGTCAAAATTGTGTATAGACACAATATTGGGCACGATGGATAGGATCTTGCACCCAAAATATGAATTTGACCCGACTGTTTGCAATGACCGTTGGTGGACAACGGTAAGAGGACTTCCATGTGCACACGATGTGTATGAAGCAATGATGACAAATACCCCGTTGAAGCCAAGTCAGATTCATCTTTTCTGGAAACAAGTTGTATGGGAAGGTGTTACAGAACATGCGCTCCCGCAAGACGATGTTCCCCTAACGACAGATGACCTACTATTCGAGGACTTGATGGGGGATATAAATGCTAGGAGGCTGAGTGTTGACCAGATCCACCGTATTAAAAGGGCATACAAAGACGGGACCATGCCTGGGAGGTTCTCACTGCAGGAGCCTCCTACTAGCTCCATCAAATCAAAGGGGAGGCCAAAGAAGGATTCAATGAGAAGGGATAAGACCTGGTTGGAGCATGCAGAAGAGAATACACATATCAATCCGTCCACCTCGATGAGCAGTTCAATATTAAAAGGTCGGGGTAGTCAGAGCCAGCGTGCACGCCGTAAGCCATCAATAAGCGAAGTAGTGGTCGGGCCCGAGGATGACCAACCAGACATGCATTTAGGGGTCAATTTCGGCGTCCGGAATGTGGACCCGTTTATGTTCATGTACATCACCAGTGCCTTGGACGTGGCGGGGGACGGTCACTGCGGGTATCGGGCACTTGCAACACTACTTGGGTTGCCCCAGAGCCAATAGAAGCAAATTCGAAAGGAGATGGCGATAGAGTTGAAAAAAAACATACAAGTATACAGTACAATCCATCCAATGGTCACGCCGCTGCCCGATCTGATCCATAACATCAACTTTTCTGGAAAAAATTGTGGACTCCAACATTGGATGGAGATGCCGATGTGTGACTTGATTTTTGCTACAAAATACCAAAAAGCTTTGGTGTTCTTGGCTTGGAACGGTGCGCACACTAGTCTCCCAATGATTTGCTACAACTGCAATGCGCTCCCTCCTACAGAGGTGCTTGCAGTGGCCTTAGTGGGAGCACGTAATCATTTTATACCGGTGAACTACGTTGCCCTATCTTGTTTTAATTTTTTGTACTTAAAATCGTATATTTGTAAAGATGAGTTAATTTTTTTCAAGTATGGTTGGAGAGTGACGCGCCAATCCCTTCCATTATGGCGCAGTGGAGAGAATTCCATCATCAAAGTGTTGATAATTGAGATCGTGCATTTCTTCCGCGTATTCAAGAGTTTCAAAGATATCATGCTAAAAATGATCGACCAACGGCCTAATTATATACATGTAATTTTGGGTAGTAATGTATAATTTTTACAAATTTATCAATTAAAATAGTTGGTAAAATTTTGTTGTTACACATTTTCTAACCCGACCCAAACACGTTACATTTTTTAACCCAAAATTTTTTACCACTCAAACCCGACCGGTTCCGCCCGATAACTATTTTGTTATTCTATTTTTTTCCATTTGATGTGTATATGTTATAGTTATACCTACTATATATGTTAAATATAACTATACCTACTAACCGATTGGCTATAAAAACCTCATTTTTCAACAAGTATCCCTTCCTCCCAACACCCCCCAAATCAGCCTCCCACCATCGCCGCACGCCTCCCAGTGCCTGTAACACCCCCAAATATCTCCTTGGAAAGGTATTACTGCCAGTGACCTTGGATTCCACATCCGAAGTCACCCCAGGCTTTTCTAGAGGATACCAATTATAAAACAACAGTTATAATACAAAATATCATAACTTTATTAAAACCATGGTCTTGGAATTACAACCGTAACTTCCAAATATAACCAAAATACAGAGTAATCTTAACACATCGGAAGTCTTTATAAAATAAATAACAAAAGGGTCTTGATCGTAGCGATCACCCGCCAATGATCTCAACCTGGATAAACTTGTCAAAAACACCGTTTGTCTTCATAGTCGTTCTAGCCTTCACGGAACAACAATTTATCTGATGTGCCGAATCAAACGGATGACACCAGCCAACCATACAAGGGAATAATCGGTTGGTTAGTCTAATGAAAGACTATGCAAGGGTACAAAGCTGAGTGGTTCGAAGCAGTCGTATTAGGTTAGACTCATCGCTTCTCGAATTAAAACCGATGACGATAGTCAACCACCATACTTCTACTGGAATATATGAAAAGACATGATCAAGAGAAGATTCTGAAAGACCGAGTCTTACAGCAATCAACCCAGAGAAAGACTCCAATGAATTGAGTCTTGAAGGAAGCATGACAAATGTTAGGGAACATATATTTTCACACAAGCGTTCAAAAACAACTTGATGTTTCAGTTCACGACCAACCTCACCGCATAATGCGAATCCAGATTGGAAAGAGAACTTTACTCTGATCAAAGTCAAGACGAGTTTTCCTAGCTGCACTATTTTCTAGCTGTACTACTCGTCTGAGGGTGTATTAATTATGTGCACCAACGGCACTTATCTCATTTAATTCCAAAACGCGCATCATGTTATAAGCTTTTATTATGATCACCTCGTCCCAAGACGATAGATCGTTTGGGAGCAACTCCCGAGATTTGTGACACTGACTAAGTGCACCACCTCTATACTCGGATAGAGGATGTTCATGACCTTGCAAAGTGGTATTAGGGGTTTTGCCGCCCTCTCTACCAGGTTATAAAGAAACGACTGGACCTCACGGGGCCCTAGTAGCGCTCCTACGAATACTCGTGCTAACTAAACAGTTCAAGCACACAATAATTCACATCCATGCCCTCAAGGCAATCATCATAAATATATATCTATAATAGCGTTGTTCTAGCAGATATACAACCTATTATAATATCATATTTTAATTCTATCATTTATCAAAACTATTCCCAACGAAAACGAAAACAGTAAATCATCCCAAATTAATTAACAATTAAACAATTGATAATTAATGGAAATATGGAATGATAAGCAAGAGCGAACCGCCACTTGCCTTAGATCAGACGAAGCTTGCACAAAGCTTAACGACAAAGGGTTTTCGGATCCGAAACAGGGACATATATGGGATTTCAGATTCCTACGGATCGACCCATAATGAAACCCTAAATTAGATTCGACAATAACATATACGAATCTAAGGAAAAACGAAAGGAATCGAAAGGAACAGAGTCCCGATCGAAACCACGGAAGCCAAGGCCAAATAGGCCAAAGGCTGGGCGGCCACGGTTTGCCAAGGCAAAGCCCCACGAGACACAACGCTCGTGTCAAGACTCAACGCCATGGCCGCGATCGCGGTTTTCAGGCCGCGGTCGCGGCCGATGCCCAGATCGGAATCGCGAAGAAGGAATCTCACCGGCGACGACGAGTTTGATTTCATTCTCGAAAGCTTTGGTTTCTAGGCTCCCTTGGACCACCAAAGCATCACTTGGCAACCATCAACACCACCAATCAAGCTCCGGCGAGGAGTTAGGATTTTCCGACGAAAAGCTTGAATTTTTCGGCGAGGTTTTGGGAGAGAGATTGAGCTCGGTTTTAGCTCTGATCTCCTCCAACTCTTCTCCTTAAATAGCCCCAAGCAAGGAGGTTACTCATCCTGACCAGATGGATGTCTCCCAAGGCGGTAACGGCGCGAGTTCCAAGCTCCGGCGAACAGAGCAAGTTGGGGGTCGAACTGGATATTTATCGTTGTCACGGTTTTTGGCCGCGGTCGCGATTCTGTCTTTTTGCCTATACCGCGGTTGCGGTTTTATGGCCGCGGTCGTGGCCGTAGCCGCTTGTCAGACTTGACAAGACGTTTTCTTTCCGTCTTTTACCGCGGTCGCGGTTCTAGGCATTTTCGACCCTTTTGCCCGGGGAAAGGACAAGGCTTAGGGTTTAAAATCCCGGGTTAAATATATTCATACACAAACGAATATTTAAGCCTGAAAATACGTTGTATTTTACACTACTCGAAAAAATATTACAGAGATCAAACATTTTTCAGGATGTCCGAACTTCTCTGAAATTAATCCGACTTGTAGTATAGGAGTTGGAAAATTTTCAAAATACCCTTACAAAATGAGGGATATTACATCACCTCCCCCTTAAAAGAAGTTTTGACCCCGAAACTTAGGCCGAAAACAACTCGGGAAAGCGTCTAAGCATATCCTCCTCAATCTCCCAAGTTTCCCAAGTAACCTCTTCGGTTCCTGACTTGGACCACAAAATTCGTACCAATGGTACTACCTTGTTGCGCAAGTGCTTCTCACGGCGCTCGAGAATACGCACAGGTATCTCCTCGTAGGTGCCATTTGCCTGAATCTCGATGTCTTCATAACTCAGCACATGAGATTCATCTGGCACGTACTTCCTCAACAAGGATACGTGGAACACGTTATGCACTGGATGTGCCGATGGTGGCAACGCCAAACGGTACGCTAGAGATCCCACCCTATCAAGGATCTCAAATGGTCCCACGTAGCGAGGGTTAAGCTTCCCACGCTTACCAAACCTAAATACACCTTTTGATGGCGACACTCTGACAAATACCTTGTCACCCAATTCGAATTCGACATTCCTACGCTTCAGATCTGCATAAGACTTTTGTCGACTCTGAGCTGTCAACATCCTCTGTCTAATCAAAGCAATGTCCGAGGTAGTCCTTTCGACTAGCTCTAGTCCGAGCATAATATTGTCGGCATTCTCATCCCAACAAATCGGAGATCTGCACCTTCGACCATACAAAGCCTCGAATGGAGCCATCTTGATAGTAGCATGCCAACTATTATTGTATGTGAACTCAATCAGACTCAGGCTGGTCTCCCAGCTAGTCGGACGATCGAGCGTACAAGCTCTTAGCATGTCTTCCAAGGTCTAGATGGTTCTCTCAGACTGTCCATCCGTCTGAGGATGAAACGCAATACTGAACCTTAACTCGGTTCCCATGGCCTTGTGGAGTTCCTTCCAGAATCTCGACATGAACCGGCCATCACGATCCGATACAATGGTCTTTGGAGTACCATGCAAACGGATAATCTCGTGTAGGAATACTTCTGATAGCTTCTGGGTTCCCCATGTTGACTTGATAGCTACGAAGTGAGCACTCTTCGTGAGCCTATCAATGATTACCCATATATCATCTTTCTGAGTTTGAGTCTTGGGCAATCCTATGACAAAGTCCATTGCAATATCCTTCTATTTCCATTCTGGAACTGGAAGAGGTAGCACTTCACCACCTGGTCTGCGGTGTTCTATCTTGACCTTCTGACAAGTCAAGCATTTCGCCATAAATTCGGCCACATCCCACTTCATGTTGGGCCACCAGAATTTCTTCCTGAGATCCTTGTACATCTTGCTAGAGCCTGGATGTACAGAATAAGCTGACGAATGGGCTTCCCTCATCACTAACTGGTGAACACCATCGACGTCAGGTACACAGATCCGGTCCTGAAACCAGAGTGATCCATCTTCCTGAATCACGAAACCGAGAGCTTTCCCGTCCATTACTTCACTGCTTAGCTTCACCAAGATCACATCATCAACCTGCTTCTCCCTGATTTGATCAAGAAGCGTAGCTTGAATCTCAAGCATACTCAGGTATCCTCGATGTTGATCGTACAAGACTTCAATCTCGCACAACCCTTGGTTCCGCTTGGCTTGAGCAGTAAGTAAAGCAACTACTTTCTCGTGCGGCGTCTTCCGGCTCAGTGCATTGGCTACTACATTAGCTTTGCCCGGATGATACATCAACTCGATGTCGTAGTCTTTGAGTAGCTCTAACCAATGACATTGTCTCATATTCAACTCCTTCTGAGTGAATATATACTTGAGACTCTTGTGATCAGTGAAGACTTGGCATCTCACACCATAGAGATAGTGCCTCCAAATCTTCAGCGCAAAAACTACTGCTGCTAACTCCAGATCATGCGTCAAATAGTTTTCTTCATAGGTGTTTAGTTGTCTTGACGCATAAGCAATAACCTTGCCTCTTTGCATCAACACACATCCTAAACCACTCTTTGAAGCATCACTATAAACCGCATAACCATCAGTTCCTTCCGGTAGCGTTAGCACTGGTGTGGAGGTCAGACATTGTTTCAGCTTTTGAAAACTGGCCTCGCACTTGTCATCCCAGACAAACTTCTTATGGACCTTGCGGAGCAGACTGGTCATAGGTAGGGCGATCTTAGAAAATCCCTCCATGAACCGTCTATAATATCCAGCAAGTCCTAGGAAACTGCGCACCTCCTTCATATTCTGAGGCCGCTTCCAATTAGCTACCGCTTCAATCTTTTGGGGATCAACCATAACCCCATTCTCATTGATCACATGGCCTAAGAAATCCACTTCTTTGATCCAAAAGTCACACTTAGACAACTTTGCATATAGTTGATTTTGTCTAAGGACTGACAAAATAATCCGAAGATGTTCCTCATGAGTTTCCACACTCGGGGAATAGATTAAAATGTCGTCGATGAAGACCACCACAAACTTATCCAAGTACTGGTGAAAACATCGATGCATCAGATCCATGAAAACTGCTGGAGCATTGATAAGTCCAAATGACATAACTACGAACTCGTAGTGACCATATCTTGTCCGGAATGCAGTCCTCAGAATATCTTCCTCACGAATCCTGAGCTGATGATAACCAGATCTCAGATCGATTTTGGAAAAGACTTTGGCTCCCTGTAGCTGATCCAACAGATCATCAATCCTTGGCAAAGGATATTTGTTCTTGATCGTGACTTTATTCAACTCTCGATAGTCGATACAAAGTCGAAACGATCCATCTTTCTTCTTGACGAACAAGACCGGAGCGCCCCAAGGTGATGCGCTCGGTCTTATGTAGCCCTTCTCAAGAAGATCTCTGAGTTGCTTCTTCAACTCTTGCATTTCCACAGGAGCCATCCGATACGGTGCCTTAGAGATCGGCGCGGTACCAGGCTCAAGATCGATAGAAAATTCCACGTCACGATGCGGGGATAATCCAGGAATCTCTTCCGGAAAGACATCCGGAAACTCACTAATCACAGAAATATCAAAAATTGTTGGTTCATCTTTTATGGGCGGATCCAGATACCAAAGGTACCCGACACAACCTTGTCGAAGTAGCTTAAACGCAGCCATCGCATTGATAAGCCTACCGTTATCAGCGTCATTCCGACCCTTGAATTTGCATACACACTGGCCCCCAGATGACACCGTCACAGTTCTTGAGTTAAAATCGATTACCGCCCCATGATGCGTCAACCAATCCATACCGAGAATAAAGTCGTATGGAGCCATGGCTATACAAACCATATCTACTTCGAACTTCTTACCCTGAATGGTAATCGGAAATCCTGACAGACGCTTGGTTCCCACTAAATGGTCACCATTAGGAAGATTCACAACGAAAGGTTCACAAACCTCGTTGCATACTAAGCCTAACTTACTAACACAACTTTCCAAAATAAAAGAATGGGTAGCAGCCGAATCAATTAATATACACACAGGCACAGAATGAAGGTATAGAGTACCTTGAGCAATTGGTGTATTTGGTCCATCCGCCTCACGCATCTCGTAAAGGCGTTGACCTTGACCTTCAGAAGCAGCTGGGGCTTTCCCCTTGTTCTGTGCAGATGTCTGCATCGAAGGACTAGGAGCCTCCACTGGTTTGAACCTGGGTCGACTGATCTGATTAACAGACCCTTGTTGGGACTCCGCTCCCTTCTGCTTTCCCTGCCGACAAAACTTCTGCACGTGCCCTTTGTTTCCACAGCCAAAGCATGTCTTTCTTTCTTTCACACACATTGCTCTTGTGCTCAGTTGCACCACAATTGTAGCACTGGATCAGACCATTTCCCTGATCGGACTGCTGCGTTGACCCTCCTTGAGTCATTTCCATCTTTACCTTGCTAGATTTGGCAAAGTTAGACGGTGGCACAGGACGTTTAAATCCACTTGCCTGAGGTTGATTTTGCATCGACCTCTGGCGATTACGTCTCTTGGTCGACTCCTCCAGAGTCACCTCCAACTTATAGGCTGCATCCACGTATTGCTCCAAGGTAGAGCATTCGTGACGCACCATACATGGCTTAATATCTGGGCTCATCCACTCATGGAAATGCCAGATTTTTTGTTCCTCGCTGGACACATCCGACCCAGCATATTGCAATAAGTGGTTGAACTTGGCCGCAAGCTCGGTCACTTTCAATCCATTAGTCTTTGGGTAAAGAAACTCCTTGTGCTTCTTTTCCCTCATAGCCCGGGAA
Organism: Rheum nobile; assembly: GCA_027886185.1. NCBI lineage: Eukaryota > Viridiplantae > Streptophyta > Magnoliopsida > Caryophyllales > Polygonaceae > Rheum > Rheum nobile. The sequence continues at coordinate 1,651,371 of WOAB01000618.1, read as the reverse complement.
AAGAAATGGTCTATCATCTTAGTCTTGAACATGTCCCAGTTTAGATCAACATGATCAGCTAAACCAGTAGTTTCCTACCATTCACTAGCATCTCCTTTCAACTGAAGGGAAGCTATATGCACATTTTCAGCCTCGGTGCATTCAACATTGCGGAATAACCGCTCTATGTGAGAAAACCAATGAGCCACTTTGACTGGTTCTACTTTCCCATCATAACTGTCATGCCTCATAGAGTTAATGGATTTTAATGCTCGACCATAATCACCTCTACTCCTGACTGCCTCTTCTCGGTGTACATGGGCATTTGGCTCTTCAACTCTATGAACCACTGAGGGGACTGGCACGTCTTGTGCCTGAGGCGCGACTGGTCGCATAATGTCGGTGAATGCTTGCATAACAATTCCCCGAATAGCTGCAACTGCCGATGCATCAAACACCATTGGAGCGTTGACCTGAGCTGGGTCATTGCCCACTGGATTGTTGTTAGAAGCAGACTCGTTTACATCTGCTGGATTCACAGTGTTCCTTTCAATTGGTATGGGATCATTACTTGGCCCAGCACCGGTACGAACGTTGTTTCTTGTGTTCACCATCTGTTTACCGATCAAATTCCAAGTATTTTATACATTAATATCTTTCCAATATACTTAATGTAATAAAATCAACTCAGAATAGATCAACTGGTAATTTATATAGATGAACTTCCAACTGAGTCATAAGGTTTTACAAAAGGAATCTCCCGAGCTTCTGAACAAAATTGCTCGGAGATCTTTGTATTTTACCGCATGTACATCGGAATACTAGCAAAAGAAAACTACTACAGTCAACCACTAGTGGAAAAAATCCTTATAGAGGCGGGCCTTTGGACACTTATTGAGGCGAACACCGTTCGCTTCAACTAAGGGGGCTGTAACAAGTAGGGACACTTTTTGAGGCGGGCATTTTACGCCTCTAAAAGGACCTTATTGAGGCGGGCCTCCGAAGCCCGCCTCAACAAGTCCCTCACTTTGGCGCCAAAATGAGGGACTTGTTGAGGCGGGCCTCTATAGGCCCGACTCAACAAGCCAGCGCTATATACTTATAGAGGCGGGCGTATACAAGCCCGCCTCAACAAGTAGACGCTGACTCGGCCCAGAACTCGGCCGAGTCAGCGTCTATGTACTTATAGAGGCGGACATACAAGTCCGCCTCTATAAGTCCCTTCTTTTGCGCTTCGTTTGGATGTTTTTTGGATTTATGATGCACCATACACACATTGCAGAATAGGTTCCTGATTTTATCCACAAAATAATATACAACAAACAACATATTTCATCAGAGTATAGTCAGGTTCTCAACAACAGTTTACATGACAAGTAAAAATAAGTTCAATCCGATAATAAATACTTCGATGTAAAATACTGTGCCCATTGCTCACGAACAACATCCATTTCTTCATAAGTATATGATGTCTTCCTCTTAGGATATAGCTTCATAAAAAGCACAGAAATTATTGACAAAATACACAAATACTATCAATATATAGTTAGTTAAGTTACATACCTTATCTAGTCGGTCATTAGAGTCATAGAGTCCCGTGACTATATCTAACATGAACTTCATGACATAATAGCCACACTCGGTTCCGCCGCTTTGTTGAGCGCACTAATTACACAACATAAGGGGGCTGTCTTAGATACAAGGCCTTTGATTATAAATAAACAAACCTAAAGCGTATAAAATGCTATATGTACCTCTATATTGCAGACTCTCAACGTCTTACGTTTTCCTATTAATTTCTCGCACTTCCCACCTTGATACTTATACGCTTGAAATGCCCTAGAAAATCAACATAATACACTCATGAAACTGATATTGTTAATATTCCAAAAAAAACTAATTCGTAAGCAAAATAACTTACAAATTCATGATTCTAGATGCATCAGTCGTTCTGTTGCCTTGACCTTTTAGAGAATCGAAAAGATAGACCTGTGCTCTAAATAGGTCTATCACGTACAGAATCCAATGATTGCTGCATCATTTAAAAGTAAATTGATAAATATTAATGATTGCTTAAAATACTAATTATATATGAAACTTATTGAAAACACTTACTCTTGATTATATGGGAGCAAAAACAATTTGGCACTGTTAGAATCTTTAATCGTATTCTTAGCAGTTTCAGCATTGAACACACGTTGCAAGTAATCTGCTGGAACAGTTGGATCGGCCCTGATTCTAGTGCTTGACACCATCTCAGGACAAATGAACCCAATTCGAGAATTTTCAAATGCATATGTGTGATTGTCCAATAAATACCTACACATTTAAAGGTATTTGATTAAACGATTATGAATGGTAATGTAAAAATGATTAAAGAAAAAACGATTAAGAATTCATGCAATTCATTAAACATGTATTTATGCGGGGTAGCATGCATAGAGCAACCAGAATCTAAAATCCAGCAATTAGAATCATGTCTAGAATCAAGCATGAGCAACTCACATGAATAAGAAGCACCAGATTCACACACATTAGTAACATCAGATTTCTGCTCATCATCAGATTTCTTTTTCTTGCAATCTTTAATAAAATGACCAGCTTTACCACAATAGAAACACTTTATATCCTTAGTATCAGTTTTAGCCTTTTTTCCAGTTTTGGGTTTCCCCTCAGCATGCAAGACAGAATTCTCAGGTTTAACATCAACTTTGTTTTCAGTTTTAGTCTTAAACACCTTTAACACTTCATTTTTCTGAGTTATAGCCTCAGTAATTTTAACAACAGTGATGGTGTCATTACCAAAATGAATCACATCTTTCAGAATGTCAAACTGAGCAGGCAAGGAATTCAATAACAGAACAACTTGGTGAGTTTCAGCAATCTTATCATTACACCTTTCCAAATCTTGGGTCATTCTCAGAAATTTATCAAAGTTATCATTCAAAGTCAGATTCACATCCATCTTAAATGTAAATAATCTGTACAGTAATGATATTCTAGAAGGCAAGGATTTAGTCAAGTATAACGCTTCTAAAGCATTCCATAAAGTTTTAGTAGTAGTAAACTTTACCACTTGACAAGCCACATCATCCGCAAGCCTTATTATAATTTATGAGTGGGCTTGCTCATCAAGTTCCATCTTTCTAGCTGCTGAGGTCTCCGAGAGATAGTCACCTTTTACAGCTCTATAACACTTCTCCTTGATGAGTATAGCCTTCATCTTGACTTGCCACATTGCAAAGTCAGTCGTACCATCAAATGGTGTAATTTTCATCATGTTTTCTGTCATCACCTACCAAACACACAAGTCAGTAAATGAAGCTAGAAAATTGATAACCACAGATTAGGACACAAAAGTCCAAGAATCACACACACAGAAATCAGTTCTCAAGAACACAATATCAAGAACCAATCAAGTACAACACCAGAGGTTGCACTTCAACACACTTTAGGTTCAAAGAATCAAAAAATCAAGAACTCAAGACAACATAATTCCAAGTTCAAAGAAACACAATTCCAGAACTCAGACAACACACTACAGTTCAGTCCAATTCTGAAAACAGATGCAAGAACACACGAAAAGCAAGATTTCCAGGTTCACAAGATCTAAAAATCAGAATCAAGTAAAGAACTCAGTATCACAGTTTTTAGCAGTGAATAAGCAGGAATCAGACAAATGCACAAGAGCAGCGGAAGATAAACAGGATCGAGCAAGGACAAACCCTAGGAAACTCTTCTAAACGCAGAAAACACAATTTCCAGATCAGAAAAGCACAAGGAATGCAGTCAAAGCTCTGATACCAATCTGTGAATCTAATATATCCGATTCAAGCAAATTCAAGCAAAACAGAAACGAAACAAAAACAGAAAGAACACCAAGAATTGGTAACGCGGTTCGGTTACCCTACATCCGCGGGATCTCAAAAAGAGAGATCCACCCAATCCACTAAGCATTCAAAGGCTTAATCGTTCGTTTACAAGAGCACACTCAAGAGAGCAAAACACCCTAAAGAAATCCGAAGCACACAATAACAAGGAAGCACAAGAACAAGGATCGAAAGAAAACGCCCCTGTGAAGCACCGCAGAAATCGTTTCTGCACTCCAACAGACCGCGCCACCGCAAGGGACACCACGACGAATACGGCTTCGACGAACACCACCGAGTCGCCACCGGACTTGGAATCGTCACCGCCCTTCGTCTTCCCGAGCTTCTCTTTCCGATCGACTCCCTTCGAGCACTCTCCCAGCCCAGCCTTCTCCTTTCTCTTTCTCTGAAAACGGCACAAACCTTAGAGCAGAAAATGAAGGCGCGCACAACTGTTTTTTTTTTTAATTAGGGTTGAGCTTATAGAGGCGGGCCTAACACGTCCGCCTCTATAAGTATTACGACTCGGCCGAGTAATGGTCTAATAGAGGCGGGCCTTACATGCCCGCCTCTATTGGACATACTTGTTGAGGCGGGCTTTAAGAGGCCCATCTCAACAAGCTTTAATTGAGGCGGGCTACTTGGCCCGCCTCAATTAGTTAGCATTAGAGGCGGGCCTTACCCTGGCCCGCCTCTAATACTTTAGCGGGAAATGTTTTTTCGGATACTTGTTGAGGCGTATATTAATTTGCCCGCCTCAAAAGATGTTTTTGAGGCGTATAAATTAATTATCCGCCTCAAAAACCAAAAAAAGTGATTGCCTAAGTCGTTGTTGAGGCGTTTTGAACTATGTACGCCTTTAAAAGGGAGCCTCAAAAAGTGTTTTTTCCACTAGTGAACGTTGGCCCATATCAAGGTGCCCTAAAACGTTTCCTGTACGGCAGACTTCCCATACAAGGCTTCTTCGGGCGGGGTTCTCCATCAGAATCAGGCGATGGACTCCTAACCCTGCTCGGCCCTGGAGCACATGGCTCATCTCTCGGCCCTGGTGTTCTCGGCCTTATCTTGGGCACGGAAACACTCTGACCAACCACATCTGACTCTCCTGGCCTTGCCCATCTTTGAGCACGATCAGCCATCTCGTCCATTAGACGATCTCTTCAAAAGAGATCTCCTGACTTTGGCGAAGTATTTCGCGCAGTTCAGGGCTCGACCTTTGCCTCCTTCGAACATAAAGAGACTGTGGGTCCTCTGATGCATTTCGTGGATCATTCTTTCCCCTAATGCCATACTCGGCATAGAGTATTTCCCAGTCAGCATCGGTTAATGGCGAGTATACTTGCCCAGGTGGCGGACTGGGGTAGATAAACTGCATCCCCGTGTCCTCGTGATCCACCAACAAGTGTCTCAAACCATCGGACTCTTGTGCTTGCCCCTCGAGGTTCTCCTCGGGGTCTTCTTCGGGATCCTCTTCTTCTTCAGGATCTTCCTCAGGATCTACCTTAAGAATTTCCTCTTCTTCTTCTTCCTCGTTCCCTTCAGGAATCATCTCTATCATGAAGTCGTCGTTATAGTACCCTCTAGCGTACCTCGACAACTCATCCTCTTCCTCCGAGTCTTCTCTCGGTTGCTCTGTAGGTTCTACTACAGGAATCATGGCGTCATTAGACATTAGTACCACCGATTCGGGAAGCACATGTTTCACATCTTCAGGTGGATTGCTGGGTCCTCCGACCTCGAAGCATCTTTGAGGAATAGGGAAATCTAGCCTTTCTGGAGATAGCGGAGCCATCTCAGCATTTTCCGAATCCCTCTTGAGAGAAAGGCATGCACCCATATCCTACTGGGAGTTTATAAAAATTAAATCAAAATTAAAAAAAAATATTTAATGGTTGTCCACAACCCACTTCTGTCAACAATCTAAAAAAAAAACATTTAAGGGCTGTCCAGCCGACTGCCCAAAATCCACTTCTGTCAACAATATAAATCTACCCAAAGTTGAATTTAAATCAACTACTAAACTAGCACCCAAAAATAGATTAAGGCTGCACAAAATCAACACAATTAGCAACATAGAATTCAGCTGCACTCGGTTGTCCCAAAAAAATCAGATTGAACAAACCCCCATACTTACCTCATCGTCACCTTGCTCGCGCCGCCGGGATGGGGCTTCTCGGCGCCGGAGGTGCAGCAACAGTAAGTAGTAGCAGCACGCTACAACATCAACAACAACGCGGGACAACAACAACAACTCTTGGCCTCGTACTGTGGCTCGCCTTGTCGCCGGAACTGGGCATCTCGTCGCCGGAGATGACAACAGAACACCAGCAGACCACGCAGGGCTGAACCTCGCACAACCATGTCTCGCACATCAGCCAGGCGCAGACCACACCAGCGACTCGTTGCACCTCGCAACAGCAGTTCGCACGCTACCCGAACCAAGGGAGGAAGGTGGTGGCAGCGGTCGGCTCTCCGGCGGAAGTGAACGGCGCTGGGCGAGCGGAAGGCAGCAATAGGCGGATCCCTCTTTCTCTCTCTCTGTCTCGCGTGGGCACTCTACGAAGAAGAAGACAAAGCTTTGCCCTTATCTGCCCCATTTCTAATTTTAGTCCAAATCCCCAATTCAGATTTTGAGTAGGTTCTTATTTATATATATATATATATATATATATCCATATATATATATATACCGGGTATTTCATTAAAAAGTATAACTATATGAAATGATGAGAAATACTATAGTATATAAGCGTAACTACATGAAATGATGAGAAATATTATATTATATAAGTATAATTACATGAAATGATGAGAAATACTATAGTATATATAAGTATAACTACATGAAATGATGAGAAATATTATATTATATAAGTGTAATTACATGAAATGATGAGAAATACTATAGTATATATAAGTACAACTATATGAAATGATGAGAAATATTATATTATATAAGTGTAACTATATGAAATGATGACAAATACTACAGCACATATGTGTAACTACATGAAATGATGAGAAATACTACAATATATAAGTGTAATTACATGATATAGTATGCATTTAAGATTTTATAGCGGTTTTTTGGATTTTATAGTGGTTTTTTAAAAAATCGCTATAAAAATAAAATAAAAATAAAAAAAACATTTAATATTTTTATAGCTGTTTTTATAGCTTTTTTTGGATTTTATAGTGGTTTTTTAAAAAAACCGCTATAAAAATGAAATCAAAAAAAATAAAAAAAAATTAATATTTTTATAGCGGTTACATTAGTGTTTTATATTTTATATTTATAGCGGTTTTATAAAAAACCGCTATAAAAATAAAATCAAAATTTTAAAAAATCATTTAATATTTTTATAGTGGTTTTTATAGCGCTTATTTTATTTTTAACCGCTATAAAAATAAAATAAAAAATTATGAGTGAGTAAAATAAAAAATTAGAGAGAATTAAAATCGATCCAAAACACGTATACGAAAAACACATATATATATATATATATACGATATAGAAATGATGGAAGAGATTATGAGTGAGTATATATAATTCCTCTACCAAATAAATCCAATCCATGGAATAGATTCATAAAAAAAAAAAAACTCATAGAGGAGAAAGAACATCTGCCATTCATTTCGAATTTGGATGCTCTCAACCCAAACCAAAATTCGTATATATGTATTATCATCGATCCGGATAGGAGAAACCCAGACCGTTCGTTTCGAAGGTCTCAATCCAAACCCCAATTTATATAAATCGTATGCATCAATCCTGATAAGTAAGCCCGTGTCGAACAAAACGTCGTCTTTTACGTACTGTCCATCTTATAAACGCAGATTTGGACACTCAAACGACCCTTTAATGAAATACTATAGTATATAAAGTAAATTGAATGAAATACTATAGTACATAAGTGTAACTATATGAAATACTATAGTATATATAAGTGTAAGTGTACTATAGCATTTCATTAAATTTCATATAGCATGTACTATCGTATATAAGCATAACTACATGAAATGACGATAAATATTTTAGTATATAAGCGTAACTACATGAAATGACGAGAAATACTATCGTATATAAGCGTAACTACATGAAATGACGATAAAAATTATATTATATAAGCGTAAGTACATGAAATGACGAGAAATTTTTAGTATATAAGTGTAAAACTACATGAAATGACGAGAAATACGATAGTATATAAGTGTAAAAGTACATGAAATGACGAGAATTTTTTAGTACATAAGTGTAAAACTACATCACACGCTCCAATCCGACATCGGACGCAAAAGTTACAAGCGTTTGAAATTCGGCGCGCGTTCAACTCGCCTGCTTCTCCACCGTTATACGGGGCCTCGTTCAATGGAATCTTCAACTCTGATACCGACGCTGTAGTTCGCGTCCAGACCTTCGAAATGACTTCTCGTACGACCTCTAACGATCCTCCAGTCAAAAGTTATGCCATTTCTACGTTATTTTTCGACTTTACGCACCCATTCGGCAACTTTCGGCAACTACGACACTTTTCTTCTTATGTCGGAATTGGACGAAATTTTCACAGTTGATAGGAATCGACGAGATCTTCAGGATTTACAGAATAGCTGTAAACTCTTCACATTTTTGCCGTTTTCGATCGTTTAGGGCCTCAAAAACCCGTTTTACGACTTTTCGGCAACTTTCGGCACTTGTCTTTTCACGTTGATAGAAAATCCGTTTGATTTTTTCGCGAATTTCTTTTTTGCTCCTAGTCACGTGTACAACCTAATGGACTTAAAAAATATTTTTATTTATTTTTTTCGGAATATTGATTTTTTCATCGGTTATACGTCTATAATACCTGGATAAATACATTCCGAACTACAATCTTCCGAGTCTTGATTTTAGGGCCTCATTTTGAGGTGTGTATACATTGCATTAAGGCTAAGCAACATCCCTGTGTCGTTTTGCTGATGCATCATTTTATGTAGTTACACGTCTTCAACAACTCTCCTTGTGACCCTATATCTTGCTCCCTTGCTCATACTACAAACTGCCTTACTACTCATGGCATAAAACTCCAACCTGTTTCCTTCTTGCCAACAGGGACTTTCTCCTATAAGGAGTAGGATTTGGCAAAAAATCAGAGGAAGAGTTATGCAACTTTATAGCAGGATCAAGAGGACTGCGACTAGTTTATTCTGAATTGTGGATTTCTTTTTACTGTTATCTTCTCTCTGCGACTAGTTTTGACATTAATTTCATACCATTGACAAGTTTGTCCAATTACTCCTTGATTAGAAACTGCCCAAACTGTCTCATGTCCTATATATTGATTAATCTTCAAAGTTGATTTCATTTACTCATACCACTAGCTATATAATTTTCATATTTTTGATGATAGGATAGGATGAAGAGCCAAATCATAGAAAGTTGTGTGAATATGCTGCAAAAAGTCAGCTGTAAAGACAATAATATGCACCTTTTGTTCCTAATGGTTTCATTTTATTGCTGCAGTTGGCACGTTTCAATAACAATGCATGGTGGAGAAGTGTTGGAGCTGCCACATTCACTGAAGCTGTCTGAAGAATGCTCCCTTGATCAGGTTTTGACAGCAGCCTACCTTCCATGAGAATGTTTCCTTGTTTTGTTCCAATCCTTAAGCTGATATTATATCTTTGGACTTGTGAATTCCAAATTCTACAACGTGTGTGGGACCTGTATATTAGAACTATTTATAGTGGAAATTCAGTTACTCATTATATGATGAAATAGTTAGGAAACCTAGTTACACAGACCTCCTAAATTTTGGCCCAACAGCGGTAAGGCTCTCATTCTGGGTGTAGCTGTATAATTACGTCACTGGGTATAACAGTACCAGTGTACTAAATAACCTGCACTTGGTGAAGTTAAAGTTCATTTGTAATTCCATATTCTATTTTATCCCAAGTCTGAAACATGTTATAAGAGGGGGATGGGAGAACTCGTAATAAGATGATATATGTAAATAAAAGTAATTTATCCATTTTTCACTGAAGTATAATCTTGACAGGTGTGTCATTCATTGATGTATAAGAGATAGGAAGAAGTACAAGATTTAGAACATCAAGGACTTTGATGATTGCTCAGTGTATACATCAAGGACTTGCGACTTCCTAGTTCCCACTTTCAGTTTTTGTTTTAACTGTCTTTGATTGTATTGATATGAAGTTGCTGAAAGTTGGTCAACGTTCTTAATTTCAGAGCAATATTCCAGCCAAGACTTGTATAGCTATGATAGTTTATCCTATGTCATCTGCTTGGCCTTGCCACCTAAATTGTTGGTCAACGTTATAAAGCATGTCTTTTTTTTCCTGTAGAGAAATTGAAAAAATAAATTGAGGTATCATCTTGGATGTTGTGATGCAAACTTTGATTATGTCATTGAGGGTCGTGTTATGTTGTTACATGTTCCATTTTTCTTCAACTTGCTTTACTCTTTGGTCCTTCAATGTCTGCCCAATTAGACAAATGTGCTGCTTTTCAGAACGTGGAAGCGGAAGGATCACTGCCTGAGAAAGTGAGTTGTTATGATGGAGTATTCTATAATTACTTGAGCATAGGTAATTATCTCCCTCCCTTCAAACAAGAGATGCTGTATTTACTCAAATAATTGCATGTACAAACATCCTAATATGTTGTCTAGGTGGGTACTTGTTATTGATTGTTTCGTATATTTTGGGGGCTGGTAGAATGAACATAGTAAGCCAAGTTCATATAGAGGGTGTTTCTGGTGATGTACTATTTTTTCTTAATGTGGAAGAAATGACTGGGAGTTTGTAATTTGCCTAGTTTAATGGGTCGGCCCACTCCTAGCTGCTGTTTCTTTTGGAGAATTAAAATGGGTCGGCCCACTTCTTCATTACACATGGAAATCAAATCAAAGCCCAATAGGCCAATCAGCTAAATTCAGCACAAAATATTATATATTTTCCCTCCAGCCCAAAAGCAAACTAAAAAAATATATATTCCCCCTCCAAAATTCATGTTCAGTTTCTCCAAGGAAAGAAATGGCTCTGGGCATGTAATTGAAAAAACTTCCATATCAGACTAAAGAGAAGGCACGACTATGAACGGTTTGAAATTTTCATTTGAAAATCTAGAGTCTTTGAAAACATTTCTTAGTTTAAAACGAGTAAATGGTTTATAAAATCCCAACCCGTTTTAAAAACTTTTGGCTTTGATACCATCTCTGTAACACTCCCAAATATCTCATTGGAAATGTATTACTGCCAGTGACCTCGGATTCCACATCCGAAGTCACCCCAGGCTTTTCCAGAGGATACCAATTATAAAACAACAATTATAATACAAAATATCATAACTTTATTAAAACCATGGTCTTGGAATTACAACTGTATCTTCCAAATACAACCAAAATACAGAGTAATCTTAACACAGCGGAAGTCTTTATAAAATAAATAACAAAATGGTCTTGATCGTAGCGATCACCCGCCAAGGATCTCAACCTGGATAAACTTGTCAAAAACACCGTTTGCCTTCATAGTCGTTCTAGCCTTCACGGAACTGCAATTTATCTGATGTGCCGAATCAAACGGATGACACCAGCCAACCATGCAAGGGAATAATCGGTTGGTTAGTCTAATGAAAGACTATGCAAGGGTACAAAACAGAGTGGTTCGAAGCAGTCGTATTAGGTTAGACTCATCGCTTCTCGAATTAAAAACCGATGACGATAGTCAACCACCATACTTCTACTGGAATATATGAAAAGACATGATCAAGAGAAGATTCTGAAAGACCGAGTCTTACAACAATCAACCCAGAGAAAGACTCCAATGAATTGAGTCTTGAAGGAAGCATGACAAATGTTGGGGAACATATATTTTCACACAAGCGTTCAAAAACGACTTGATGTTTCGGTTCACGACCAACCTCACCGCATAATGCGAATCCAGATTGGAAAGAGAACTTTACTCTGATCAAAGTCAAGACGAGTTTTCCTAGTTGTACTACTCGTCTGATGGTATATTAATTATGTGCACCAACGACACTTATCTCATTTAATTCCAAAACGCGCATCACATTATAAGCTTTTATTATGATCATCTCGTCCCGAGACGAGAGATCGTTTGGGAGCAACTCCCGAGATTTGTGACACTGGCTAAGTGCACCACCTCTATACTCGGATAGAGGACGGTCATGACCTTGCAAAGTGGTATTAGGGGTTTTGCCGCCCTCTCTACCAGGTTATAAAGAAACGACTGGACCTCACGGGGCCCTAGTAGCGCTCCTACGAATACTCGTGCTAACTAAACAGTTCAAGCACGCAATAATTCACATCCATGCCCTCAAGGCAATCATCATAAATATATATCTATAATAGCGTTGTTCTAGCAGATATACAACCTATTATAATATCATATTTTAATTCTATCATTTATCAAAACTGTTCCCAACGAAAACGAAAATAGTAAATCATCCCAAATTAATTAACAATTAAACAATTGATAATTAATGGAAATATGGAATGATAAGCAAGAGCGAACCGCCACTTGACTTAGATCAGACGAAGATTGCACAAAGCTTAACGACAAAGGGTTTCCGGATCCGAAACAAGGACAGATATGTGATTTTAGATTCCTACGGATCGACCCATAGTGAAACCCTAAATTAGATTCGACAATAACATATACAAATCTAAGGAATCGAAAGGAACGGAGTCCCGTCGAAACCACGGAAGCCAAGGCCAAATAGGCCAAAGGCTGGGCGGCCGCGGTTTGCCAAGGCAAAGCCCCGCGAGACACAACGCTCGCGGCAAGCCTCGACGCCATGGCGGCGGTCGCGGTTTTCAGGCCGCGGTTGCGGCCGATGCCCAGATCGGAATCGCGAAGAAGGAATCTCATCGGCGACGACGAGTTTGATTTCCTTCTCGAAAGCTTTGGTTTCTATGCTCCCTTGGACCACCAAAGCATCACTTGGCAACCACCAACACCACCAACGAAGCTCCGACGAGGAGTTAGGATTTTCCGGCGAAAAGCTTGAGTTTTCCGGTGAGGTTTTGGGAGAGAGATTGAGCTCGGTTTTAGCTCTGATCTCCTCCAGCTCTTCTCCTTAAATAGCCCCAAGCAAGGAGGTTACTCATACCGACCAGATGGATGTCTCCCAAGGTGGTAACGGCGCGAGTTCCAAGCTCCAGCGAACAGAGCAAGTTGGGGGTCGAATTGGATATTTACCGCGGTCGCGGTTTTTGGCCGCGGTCGTGGTTCTGTCTTTTTGACTATACCGCGGTCGCGGTCGTAGCCGCTTTTCAGACTTGACAAGACGTTTTCTTTCCGTCTTTTACCGCGGTCGCGGTTCTGGGCATTTTTGACCCTTTTGCCCGGGGAAAGGACAAGGCTTAGGGTTTAAAATCCCGGGTTAAATATATTCGCACACGAATGAATATTTAAGCCTGAAAATACGTCAAATATATTTTATACTACTCGAAAAAATATTACAGAGATCAAACATTTTTCAGGATGTCCGAACTTCTCTGAAATTAATCCGACTTGTAGTATGGGAGTTGGAAAATTTTCAAAATACCCTTACAAAATGAGGGATATTACAGTGCCACCCATTGCTTTTGCCTTATCGGTCCTCCAATGCATGCAACCCCCAATGTCCCCCAATGCATGCAGCCCCCGATGTCCCCCAATGCATGCTGCCCCCGATGTCCCCCAATACATGCCTTAGCCTACCCCACCCCTCTTCATTCTTCCCCTATATAAACCCCTTAGCCATAACTCAAATCATCACATTTTCATTCTCTTCAATCCTCTCATAAGCTCTCTTTCAATCCTCTCTTTGCAGATTTTCTAAGTGTTTATAGTAGAAACTATGGCACGAACTCGAGGATGCAACAGTCTATGGGTATTTTACTATCCTCCTTACATAATTAAGTTCTTTCATAATTTATGGGTCTTTTGTATACATGCTTTCTTTTCATTTATAATACAATACTGCTTGTAAGATATGATTATTTATATATGTAATTTTTTACTTTCACAATATAATTGTAATTATATTATACATATTTATGTATATGCATTGTCTTTAGATAATTATTGTTTTTAACTACTTGTTCGATGACAACATCTCATATACTCCATTCACAATAATTACTACTCCCTCTGATCGTAAATAAATGACGTTTTAGCCATGTTTCATTTGGCTTTTGGTTATTGCAGGGAAGAAGATGGGCCACGAAATATGGATATATTATATGAAAGAGATCGTTGGTGGAGACATAAAGTTGGATGAGCTGGAGGCTGAAACAACTCGGTTGCGGTGAGAAGTTACATCACTGGATCCTTCCTCCGCTGAGAATCATGCGCAGCTATGGCATATTCAAGTGAAGTTTAAAGAGGTAAGCTTATTATTTTGTTTTTGTGTATGTGTTTGTTATGTAGCTTACTTTGTTTTGTTTTTGCAGCTTGAATGGGGTACGCTGTTTAATGGTATAAAGATTAGGAAGGCAATTCAGCATGCTTATTTGTCAAAGTGAGATTTGATGTCTCGCTATATAGACTGATGTAGTGTTGTTTTGAAGTTGTTTATCTTGGGTATATTTATAATCGCTTTTGTGTATCCTACGTTTTTTTAAAGTGTCTATGGTAGGTAGGTGAAAGGGTGTTTGTAGGAGGTTGTTTTGCATTGTTGTTGTTATCTTATGGGATGTAATGTGGATCTTTTGTTATTTTGGCATTTACAATGTAATGCATGGATTAGCGGTCAATGCAGTATATAAATTAATACTTAAATTGTGTGTTTTATGCAAGTCAGATTTTCTGTCATTTCATGTGTGTGTAGTATTCTTAGGTAGTTGGCATATTTTCGATGGTGTAAGTACATTATTACGCTTTGATGTTTATTAAAACTACATATAAGACTTTATTATAGTTTTGGTGCATTGTGTGATATTTGTCTCCTATAATGTAGTTATCCCTTGAACTAAGATAGTTTTGCCACCCCGGAAGATTTCCATGCATGGACTTGGCAAGTGCAGGATATTGTAAAATTTATGCTCATTCTGTTACATCAAATATTTTGTGTCAATGATGTAGTGCATCATTTAGAAAATTCCAGTAAAGAACACGTGGGAATTTCGTGGTCAACATATTATAATGTAATTGTTTCCATAAAAGTCCCACAACTCAAGTATGTAATAACTCGTGGCATATGAACTTATGGTTTCTTGGTTATGTGTTATTTTTCCATATGCGAACCAACCATTTGAAGGAATATTGTTATCGTCATATGCAAACCAGCCAATCATGGGCAAGTTACCATTCAACAGTCATCAAGTGAATTTGGCAGCCTATAAAATGATGATGAACTTTAAACAAAAATTGGACAAACATAGTGAAATAACAGAATTCACACAGATTACGATACTATTGGTGAACCAAACCTAATAGACAACATAATGATATGTGCATAATTACACACGTTGAAGTAATTGGAGATTAATTTATCATCAAAAACAAATAATGCCCCCATTGGAGATTTATCTCCACATCCAAAAGCAAATAATGCTCCCTTTGGTTGTATTTTTTTTAATTACCTATCCTACCTTATCGAGATATATGGTTGTGCATGGCCTAATGTCTGATCCAAATTCCCACGATCATCAGATTCAAGACCACACAAGTAGGAAAGGTAAGTCAATTTTGAACTACTCGAAGTGGTATGGATTGGTGGGCCAACATCATTTCGCTCCAAGATCTTTAACTTTTTCTACACATGTTACATCTTCCTAATTCGTAACACTAAATCGGATAGTGAAATAGTCTAGAGATAGTTTATTCCTTGGATCTTGTGTTTTTTTGGGTAAGTACTATTTTTCAGCTACTAAGATCTTCAAACAATGATGAGTGAACACATACTTGAGTCCGATGTGCCACTTCATTTTTTGTTGGAGTGGAAATCCTTGCTAGCACAGTGAAAAGTATGCAATAGAGATGAAGATACATTAGTATATAATAACAAATTTGTTACTATTTTGTGATCAAATTGTGAATATTATGTATATCATATTTATTTCTAAATTTGTTCTAGTGCAAAGTGTGCTTAGAATTGGTTCTTTATACTGGTCTTTTAGGTCATAAAAGCTAAGATTGTGAAAATAAAATGGAAATCTTTTGTAAAGTTACAGTTTAATCAATTGTATAAGAAATGTGTGAGAATAAATCAAAAGAACAATTGGTATTTTCCTTACATGTGAAAACATCCAATACACCTTCGTTTCTCTTGGGTAGATGAAAGCGATTTTATGTGAATCATAAGGCCTTTGTAATTCTGTTCAATAATGTGTGTATCTCATTACTACCGAGCATATGTATGTATAAATAACCCATTTGAGTATGTCGTCAGTGAGTCCATTGGGCAAAAAAAGGCCCTTAAAAATGATGTGGATGGAATAACACTGCTTTTTAGTTTCTTATGTAAGTGCTTTTTTTTTCCTTTTTTCGGGACGTGCTATAAGATAACATAAAGCTGAACAAAGGTGAAATACTTTTTCTATGGCTTTAGAGAATTCATAATTACCAGAGTTCATGGTGAGAAAGGTAAAGAATCGTTGTGCGTTCACGTAAACGATTTGGATTGTAGGCCTTTTTTTTTGCTTTATCTGAAGCTACAATTTTTATGTGTTCACGTCAATGATCTAGATTTGTGCCTATAATCTTTCCATTTTTTTTGAACTCTACAAATTTTTAAATGCAATTTCTAGAAATGGTTGTATTTATCTCAGAAATTATTATATAAATTGACTTTTTTGTAACTGCCTTTTGATCTTAATGCTTGTTTTATCCAACCAATACCTCTTAATTATTTATAAAATAGCCATTAAATTGTTTCTACTTTTTCAATTAATATTATATATACTTACATATTTTTGAATAGTATATTTTTAATGTAATATTTCATATCTTTTTCTAAGTGCCAAAACTATTTTGTATGCTATTTCTCGACTCCTTATTCATTGGATTTTTGTTGTTGATCTCAGTAATCACATATTGAACACCTAAAAGTGTTGACATTAATGTTTGTTTGCTTCTTCCTTTTTCATTCTTTTACCACAATGTGCAAATCATGTGAATTGCTTAACCAACAATAATAGACATGAAACAAAGGCAAAGAAGAAAGTGCTTGGATAACCTATAAGAAAATTGTAGTATATACATTTGAATGTTACAAACAGTCTAGTAATTGGAGACAAAGACAAATTTAAGAAATACCCAACGACACAATTACCGCGACAGCACGAGACAAACACAAAAAGCCTAAGATGAGAATTGTTGAAACAAAAGGTATCCCACATGATACGAATCCGATGGCTCGGATCTCGTCAGAAGCCGGATCTAGGTAGAAAATGGTCTCGGATCCTTCTCTTGGTAACCGAATAAGTACGAACCATCGGGAAGGATGGTTCGCGGCTCTCTTATGATCGCTTGGGCGAGGGTGGGGCGAGAGTGAAGGTTGTGTTTGTGAACCATGACGTGGTTCAATCGGTT
Source organism: Rheum nobile (assembly GCA_027886185.1). Taxonomy (NCBI): domain Eukaryota; kingdom Viridiplantae; phylum Streptophyta; class Magnoliopsida; order Caryophyllales; family Polygonaceae; genus Rheum; species Rheum nobile. The sequence continues at coordinate 1,633,984 of WOAB01000618.1, read as the reverse complement.
CTAACTAGTTTTGTGACACTGAGGCCTAAGGGGAGGAGTTCAACTCAACTACGAAGCTTAGGCATAAATTTCAACGTAATTAAAACGATTACAAGTGAAGGCTATATATAGCCAAAATAGTGCACATCCTTAATGGACCTTATTTAACCTAATGGGCCGAGTCCATACGCAGATGGGCTCGCATACCAAAACAGGAAATAAGCTAAAACTAACAACTATAAAATAAGGAACTATTAAAAATAGAAAGTACTGAAATACATAGAAAATCTATCTAAATAGGCTTGTCGGATGCCACTGGGGACGCCACGGTCTTGGTCTTCGGCGGCTCGCCAAAGCCTGGTTCAGGACTAGCCACGAGCGCATCACCACGTAAAAGGCAAAAAAATAAATAAATCGGACATTAGGGTTAGTAGGAAAAAGACGATAGAGATGAATGAAGATAAAAAACCAACAAAATACTTACGCAATGAAGTTCGAAAGTCATTTTTTCCCGATCTATTTCAATTTTTTTTACATGTAAGGTGATTTGTCCTTCTCGACCAAGGAGTTGTGATGCTCCAAAGCCAACAGAGTGCTGAGGAACGTCAGCCACATCCCACCTCCCTTGAAGCACCTCTACCTGAGGTATCGTCGTCCCTTTTAGAGGAGGGATTAAGGAGGAGAATGAGATGCAACAACCCACAAGTGCTCAAAGACACATTCATAAAACAAGAGAAAATGTGAATATGTAGTTTCAAAGATATGTGCGATACTAAAACTGTTTTGTCCAAATATCTAGAGATGGCTTGATTCCTTCTTTTTGATATTTTTTGAATGAGCATTTTTTTCACCTACTAAGATTTTCAAACAATGTTGAGTAAAGAGATACTCGACTATGATGTGCCACCTCGTTTTCTAGTTTGAGTAGATATCCCTGAAAAAATGTGAGCACATAAAAGTAAGTAACGTGAAATTTGTAGAACAACCAAATTTGTGAAAGTACATTTTATCTAGAAGATAGAGGAGAAAATTTCTGCAAATCTACAATCTAATCTTTAATATAATGAAGGTATAAGAATGAATCAAAAACATGAGGTGGATTTTACTTACCTGTAAAAATTCCTAGTATTGTTTCGTTTCACTCTCATAGATTAAAATGAGTTTCTATGCATGATAAGGCTCCTTCGAGTTTAGTAAGCAATGTATGTATGTGACTAATTCAGATCATACATACATATATATACTGGATTTTAGTTTAACTCTTGGTGAGTCCATTGGGCCAAAAAAAAAGCCCACTCAAATGGTGTTCTCAAAACGAGCTCGGTAGTTGTTTAGCCAAAAAAGAAAGGAAAAAATTGTAGCCTCTCAATTGCCTTAAAATGAAAAATACAATTTAATTTCTCTGAAGATTCGCATAATATTTGTCCTGAGTTTAAAGATATTTACTTTATTGAGCATTTTGTTTCTTGGCTTTGGGAAAGTGTTGTTGAAGGGTTCGATTGACCAAACAACATTGGGAAAGTACTTCAAAATGCCTAGAAAGAAAAGAAAAACTGGAAAACTTCATTAGAAAGGGGAAGAGTAATCTCTGAATTGTGATAGATTAAATGTATCCTAAAAATAACTTTTTAGTGAAGAAATATTTTGCATAAAATGTCAATTAATTATATCTGATCGGAGAGGGTAATAACAAATTGATTTGTTAGACGCAAGGAATTTGTGATTAATTTGAGTTCTGTTGGGAGTACAGTCAGAATGGTGATTTTTTTACAAAGTTTCTTAGCCAACTTTATAACTTTCTCTCTGTCACATCATCTAAATATTTATTTTTACTTTTTTTCATACTCATAATTTTTCAACCCAAAATTTTTTCACTCTAAAATTTTATGAAAAACATGTATAAATGGGTGTCTATGGATAGATAAAAATTAATTTGTAAACATTGGACATACTTTTGAAAATAAACAAAATTATATAACCTGAAAATGACTAATATAACAGTAAAATCTAACCTTTCAGCTGAAATGAGTTTTTAGCAATTTTTAAAGAAGATTTTTTTGCAAAAGTAACTATAGATAAAAAACTTATTATATTTTAATGCTAAAGAAGAAAATTACAAAACGTCAAGGGGAATTAAGAGTAATGTGTAAGGTGTACGTAGTATTAAGATTTTTATTTTCTTTATCTCATCTAAAAATGGGAATTAATTATCCTTGTGCAATGGTGGTTTCATATTTTGGGTTTCATAATTACCTTTTCACTTTTTTATTTTCTTACCTCATCTAAAAAATATATTTTATTATTAAAATAAGTGTAAGGTTAAATCTCAACCCGGACTCATTTATCATGTTATAATTAATTCTCTTTTTTTGGGTTTCATGTCGTGAAACGTTCTCCCTTTGGTTCCATAAAAAAATCAATATTTTAGTTATGGAACCCCTTATGAAACTGACAGGGCTAAAAGTCGTATGCCTATCAAATAAATCCTAAAGTACGTACTACAGAGTATAGCAAGCAAGTCAGGGTCGATCCCACAGGGAGTCAGGTTATCTATTCCTGTAATTCGCAAGTCACCAACTAGGAACTAGGGGGGGGGGGGGGGGGGTTTGTTTGTGTTTTTCGTAACCAAAGTAAACAAAGCAAGTAAACAAGTTTGCAAATAACGGTTGAGAATAATAAGGGAAAAAGCGCCACACTTAACAAAGATCCACACAACAATAGAAAGGTCGATCACGGAATTCTATCAATCTCAAGTTCTTAATATTCCTATAGTTGTTCTTATCCCGATCATAGATAACTATTAGTTCTACCAGCCCTAATAGTACTTATTACTAAATCAAATCCGAAAACCTTCAAGACTCAATAAAGCAATAGCAATCAAACAAGGATTTAACAAGATACATGCAATAGAAACAACTCATTACTATAAGCATGCAATTGACTCTCTCTCACGATGAAGCGCTCGGATCCCCTATACGCAACAATCGTGCTTGCTGCTAGATATGCAACCCGAACCCGGAATCACAAGTCCTAGCAATTAGGAAGATATCAATAAACCTAGGTGATCAATCTAGATAAATCAACATAAACCAATAATCAATAAAGCACAAGAGAATCAATCCAACTAGATAGGAAAACGAACAAGAGTAGAAAACTCACAACCAATCAATTGCTGACTTCAAACTGTCAAGTACAACAATGGAGGTTTAGTTCTCCATTAGGATTTTTGAGCAAAACGTAGAAAGGTGGCAACTAGGGTTCTTTACAAAGTCTTAACAAATAGACTTAAATACTCATGCAAATATTCAGGAATAAAATAAAGGAAAATAACAAACTTGGAAACTAAGTCTCGGAAACAAAATAAAACGGGAAATAAAAACTCGGAAATAAATCTGGAAAAGGTCTTTAGCGCGTCTCCACCGCGGGTGCGGTGACACCCACCGCTGGGTGCGGTGGCTCTCTAGTGGCTTCTGTCCACTTCTCTGACGATCTCGCCGCGGGTGCGGCAGTGCCCACCGCTGGGTGCGGTGGGACTCCAGAATCTTGTCTGGTTTCTGCTTATTCCACCGCAGGGGCGGTGGTCTCCGTCGCGGGTGCGGCAAGGCTCCAGTAACATCTCCTCTTCAAAGCTCTTCCTTGCAATCTCTCGCACCGCTCCTCAACTCGTCTCTTTACTCCTTTGGCGTCTTCCCTTGGTGGCTTCCTTCCTCAGTGTCTCCTAGATATCCACAATAGCTCAAACACCTCCAAAAACACCAAACTTCGCCTCCAAACGCCATACACATGAATGTGTCTAAATCTACCCGAATGACACCAATAAACCCTCTAATGAATTTTACTTAAGCCCTACAAAGTAGTGCTTATCAAACTCCCCCATTGTGAATGTCGGTCACCCACAATGATGGTTTTTTTGAATTAAAATATGATGAGTTTTTTAGGTATAGAATACTTTTGCTAAAAGGGAAGTGGTGATCTATCTGCTAGCATGCAACACTTTTCATAAATTATTTTTTTCTTTTATGAATTGCTGTAGACGTTTCTTCTAACGAAATCAAATAAAAATTAAACTACCTTACACTTCAGGTTCCATTGCAAGGGAAGCAAGAGAAGTTGCAAGCGGTACAAGATAGCAAGTTCGCTTGAGACAAGAGTTAAAACGATAGTGCATTCTTCATTTCATAATTTGTAAATACAGGAGTTTAATTAAATAAACTATGTTCTGATTTTTTTTATGAGGATTACATGCAATGATAAGAGCAAAAACCATTTTTCTGCGTACAAAACTAGTTATTCACGACTAAGGGCGAAATCCTATCGACCCTTCTCAGTCCTCTTTTAGTTCACTTCGCGTTTAAAGACAAAACTTTGCATACGTGAACTAAACTAGTAACGGGGGGAGGGATACATAGTAAAGATTACGCTAGGATCTAAAGCCCCGTTGAGTGAAGACTGAGTGGTCGAAACCCCGAAAGCGGGGGCTCTTGTATGAAGATAGACACAAGCCCCTCCCTTTCAAGTGAGGTGATGATAGTTGTGTCACAGTTGTCTCGAACTTCACATAGTCGTTGCTCCGCCGCCTCTGACTTGGTGAAATAAAACACACGTGTGACTTCGTAGTAGGCCGCTTCAGGGAATATCAAAGCCAACAACATCTGGAGATCAAAAACCTCAACCCTTTCGTCCACCTCTCCCACCACGACCTCTGAAGAAACCCTACCGGAGAATCGATGAACGCAAACCAATCGGTGATCTCCTCGTTGACAGACGAATCGACGTACTAGTGCCACGATGGACTTCTAGAACAAGATTAACCATTTTTTGCAAGAAAGAGACTTTAAGAACATAAAGCACAAAGGGAAGTGGTGATGTATGAAAAGCAAGAAACATGTATATATAGTAGAAGTAGCAGCGGAAAAAATGTGTGTAATAAATGCTCTAAAGAATACCAGTTACGAGAAGTAAAGGCTAAAATGTTGGAATAGATGAAAAGCCGGAAAAAATGCTCTCTCATGAGGTCAAACTCTAGGAGAAACAGCTACGCTTTGGACCTTTTGATTGTCTGTCATATCAAACCAAAACCTCCAAGCAAGCGAAATAATAAAGTCAACGCAAGATTAAACGTTATGCAGGATAAATAACCGCAAACTTTGAAAAGTACGCAGAGCAAGATAATAACTATAAAATTATTCGATGAAGGGGCATTGTCATTGATAAACCACAAACATCACATGTTCAAAAGTCCTTGAGAAAATAAGAAAGAAAATAGTAAATAACGCCCGTAGAGTTGAGGAGCTCGGGGGCTTCTGTCGGGGTCTCTTTACTCCGCTAACGAGAGTTGAACAAGCAGGGGTTGGATCCTTCACATATGAAGGAGGCAACGTTCATGATCGTCCTTGATTTCACCAAGTTTGGGGACAGGGTAAGGATTTCGAACCTTTAGCATATAGCCATACGTCATACCCTACATGAAGGCCACTTCAGAAAGACCGTGCTTTTTCTCCATCTGTTTGATTCCAAGGAAGTCTCTCAAACAATAAGAAGCCTTCACATAGTACTCATGGTGTGCCTTAAAACGAAATCCAGCCACATACTCGTCAATTGCTTCTTGCTTGGCTTTCTCACAAATGTCGATGTACAGATCCACTTTCCCTTGGAGGAGCTCCTTCTCCCAAACCAACTCCTCATAACTCTTGGTCATCTCACCCATCTCCTTGGCCTTTGCCTCGTCCCTCTCTCTTTCCAGGGCTTCGATCTATTCACGAAGCTTGTCGACGAAAGCATTGTCCTCTTAAAGCTTAGAAACCTCATTCTCAAGCCTTTGGATCTCGAACCTATCTTTGTTAGCATCGATAGCTTGAAGCTCAAGCAGAGCACGAGCGTAACAGGCATTTTGAATGATCTAGAGGAAAGAAATGCTTGAGATAAGAATATACGAAGTGAGCAATAAAATGGACAATAACATAAGAAAAATGATAAGAAACCGACCACATTCAGGTTATGACACACCACACTCATGTTCCCCACGGGGATCCCCAAGGGAACCCTTGATTCCCTAATTTTTGAAAGGCTTGCCTGCAACGCTGCTGTTCGTAAGGCTTGCTAGGTCATTGTGCCAACGTACTCGATGAGCTCATGACCTCCTTTGACCTGGCTCATGACCGCCAACGCCTTCGTCGACACCTTTTGCGATACTCACAGGTCGCGTTGGTAAGGCCCGAGACCTTAGAAGCGTCATACCATGCCAACCCGATGACTTTCCAGGAGCTCACCCATCCTGATACTACTCCCGCCCTAGCACGCTTAACTTTAGAGTTCTTTATCCTCACTTGAACTCTGAAAATGAAGAGTTTTTGTTGACATGGGTATCACCCTAATCCTTATAAAGGATTACAAATCCGGGATATTACAATCACCCCCACTTAAACCCTTGACGACCTCGTCAAACCCAAAGACCACCCTCTGGGTCGAGTGACCGCCATCCAATCTAAGTCAACTAGTAACCTAGAGTCGACTCTGATACCATTTGTAAGACCCGAGGCCTTAGAAGTACCATCATATGCCAACCCGGGAACTTCCCAAGAGGTCACCCATCTTGATACTACTCCCGCCCTAACACGCTTAACTTCGGAGTTCTTTGTCCTCACTTGAACCCTGAAAAGGAAAAGCTCTTGTCGACATGAGTAGCACTCTAATCCTTATAAAGGATTACAAATATAGGATATTACAGCGTCTTCTTATCCATAGGAGCTTGTGAAGCTTGCACGATTTGGTCTACCACCTGATCCTAGAACCCCTCAAGGTACTCGTCTGTAGCAGGAGTAAGATCCTCTAAATCGGATAAACGTCTAATAGAGCTGAGCACGGGCTAGAACCCGACCCGAACCGATCCGAACCTGAAAACCCAAAAAAAGGGACCAAAGACAGAACCGAAGTCATGCGGTTCGATTTGGGTTCGGGCTAAACAACACCCGTAAATAAAAAATCAGACTGAACTCGGCTAAAACCCGCACCGAACCCGAACCGAACCAAAACCCGAAACACTAATAACATCAGACAGAAACCCGAACCGAAGTCATGTCAGTTCGGGTTCGGTTCGGGTTTTTCGGGTCGGGTCGGTTTGGGTTTTTGGTTTTCTCAACCCGTGCTCAGCCCTAACGTCTAACCATCTTCCCAAACGACAGGTCTACAAAGCCGTGTGAAAAGCCAGAAATTAGCAAATTATACAAAGTAGAAAACGAGAAACGGGAAGGAGCTTTACGATTCAAGGGATTGGTAACCTCTAGAAGCAGGGAAGAACCATCCCATGGTGTCTCAGCAAGATATTCCTGACAAATCCCACGCGAACGTCGGGAAGATTCTCACCACCGCGTGGGTGAGGGCACTCAATCCCATCTCTTCAAGCTTCGCGTGCGTGATAACTTCGTCAAAAAGTAATATCTTCACGAGCTCAAAAGTGGGTTTCATCTTGATACTCAGACAATGGAAGTATAAACAACATAAGATCCTCTGAGTGTTAGGGTGAACTTGTATGGAGTTCGCGCCAAGGGCGTTCAGAACATCCCGAAATAGGGGGTGGATTGGCACGCAAAAGCCCCCTTGAATCCCAGTAGGCTCACCTCCATAAAGTTAGGAAAATAATGTAAAGAGTGAGACCACATGTACTCCTTGGGAAGATCCAACACAACCCCCTCCGGGAAGGGGTACTCCCCTGCTATCTGTTGCAGGTCCGCGAGGGTAAGGGTGCTCTCGTCCCCGTGTTTCTCTCTGTAAACAGTATCCTTCGTAAAAAAGAGGCTCCTCACTCGCTTCTCTAAAATCTTGGGCCTCGGATGAGTCGACATAGCCCGCGAAGGGGTTATTGCGGATGTAGACTCCCCTTGTGATGAACTCTCTCCTACCCTATCAGGGGGCTTATCGTGTAGAAACTTCAAACGATAATCAGCACGAGGAGTGGATGATGAGTCGTTTGAATGATCTGAGTCGCTCATTATTCCGTGCTTAAAGTTCATTCAGCGAGAAGGGCTCACGCGACACAAAATGTCATACAAACAAAACAAAAGATTAAAATGCTAATTTGAAAGCCCTAAACATTGACAACAACTAAGAAGTAAAGGAAGTTTCTTTTGAAACCCTAAAAGCCATGTGAATAAAGAAATTAAAGCTTGTACAAGGAAAATCGGTTCGATACTAGGTCAAGGAAAGTCGCCAGAATATACATGGAGCTTTTTCTTGCATGTATTTTCCACCCCAGTGGCGAAAGAAGAATATGAGAAACAGTGTCGGCGATGTGGCGGTCGGCTGTAGAATCTGTGCTGAACAAAGCAAGCCGGAAAAGACCCCCAAGAAATCCCCACCCATAATACGCATTCTGATAAGCACTACTTTGTAGGGCTTAACTAAGAGTCATTAGAGGATTTATTGGTGCCATTCGGATAGATTTAGACACATTCATGTGCATGGTGTTTGGGGGCAAAGTTGGTGTTTTTGGAGGTGTTTGAGCGGTTTTGGAGATCATATGAGACACTGAGGAGGAAGCCACCAGTAGTAGACGCCAAGGGAGTGCAATGAAGAGTAGAAGAACGGTAGACTGAATTCAATTGGTTCGTTCTCTCTACTCAGATGTCCAAATGGAGTGATTCCAATTCGAGGAGTTATATCTTGAAGTCTACTGCAAGTCCTCAAAATATGAGCGCAATCCGAGTTGGGAATCAAACGTTATGGCATTTCTACGGAAGTCTCGCAGGAGCTGAACCGAAGAACAGCGACGGCGCCCACCGTGCACATTGCGGCGCCCGCCGCCAATTCCCATTCAGGAACCTTTGCTACGACATTGTCACGGCGCCCACCGTGGAAATGCGGCGCCCGCCGTGGAGGTTGCAGCGCCCGCCGCCGCTGTTGGATGCACCGCCGAGCCGTTTCCTTATTTGCTTTATTTTACATTATTTTATTACGTTTTATTATTTCGTTTTAGGTTAATTCCAGGCTTTATTTCCTTTAGTATTTAAGGGTAGAGAAAGGCTTGTTTGCCTATCATCAACTCTCTTGAACCCTAATTTCTTTCTACGTACTTTGCTATGAAGAACTAAGCCACTCTTGCTTAGTCAGACGCTGAAGCTTTCGTTTTGATTAAGTTGTGAGATTCTCGTTTCTTATCTATTGCATGGATTTTATCTATTCTCTTGCTTGATTGCTTATGATTAATATTGATAATCTCTAGCCTGCGCAACTAGGGTTTGTTTCTATTGATTGATTGCTAGATCTAGATTGTTACTGGTTGAGCATATTTATTTCAGAGTAGCAACTGCATCGTACTAGTATCTGGTTGTGCTAGTCTTATGTAGAAGAGAACTGATTTACATTCTAGGATAAAAGCTGGCTGTTTTATGCTAGAATTATATCCAACTATATTCCTATCCGTAACGCTGCTGTTAAACTGAATCTTGATAGTTTCAGGGTTGTTTAATTAGTTAGTGCTAATAGTATCTGGTTGTGCTATTAGTTATATCTGAAAAGGAATTGGAATTTCCATTGCATGAGATATTGAATGATTATCTAGGATCAACTTGTCATACGAATAGTGGATGTTGTTTGACTAAGTGCTTTTCCCATCACTGATTTCATCAACTTTTAGCTTGTTTACCTTTTGCATGTTTAGAACTTACAAAACTCACAAAACCCCCCTTTGGTTACATTTGATTGACATACGAATTGTATATTTAGATAGAATTCGCCTCCCTGTGGATTCGACCTTTACTTACCTAGGACTACGGTTTAAGGTTTGTTTGGATATTTTACATAGCAGTTTTACACGATGAAAACCTGTTATCACATTCCGAAAACACAAAAGGATAAGATAAAGGAATAAAAAAAGGAGGGATTACCTTGGAAGGAATCAAGTCATCAATAGAGAGGAACACGAAATGACGGTGGTCTCTAAAGAGAGTTTTGTGGACAAGGAAAAGTAAGAAAGACAATGTGAAAGATGAAGAAAAAGTTGGGTCTGAAGAGACGCTTAAATACACCAAAAAAAGCTCGGAGTACGAAGCGTCGTGGTTAATTGCCACGTGGCCAAAATAGGAAAAAATGCGCCAAAGGCTCCGAAAAAAAAATAATTTTTGAAATTCAAAATCTAAAGTCCAAGAGTCGCTCCTTGGATCCTTTACAAAGATTCGCTACTCGATTCTCTTTTCAAGTGCACGCGGAGAAATTGGCAAGAGAGATTTTGTGTATCATTCGCAAGACCCGCCTAGAGTAGTAACTCTTTCAAACTGCGACGGGACCAAGCCTTCGCTAATGCTTCTCAGAAGAGATCGATGGAAATGATGCAAAGATCCTTTCAACTCAGCAAGGAGAGACCTACCCAGCTGTGAATTGCGTCCCGTGAAAAAGGAGGAAGAAGATCATAAACCCGATCCAAGTGTGTTGTTGAAGATCCGCATTGATATACGAACCCATGTTTCAACAATACCATCTCTTCCTAATCTTAACTATTTGCTTATTCAATTTGGTGATATGCTTGTTGTTTTCTCCTTTCAAAAATGTTAATAGATATTTTGTTTTAAGAAACAAAAGTTGAATGCAGATGCAAGCCCTTATGTTGGTAGGGACCAACTTCTTACGAGGTCTACAACGCCTGAGCATTCAAACACAATTGATACCTCGCCAAATTCCGAGCAAAAAGTAAAAAAAAAAAGAGGAGGAAATGAGGATGAAAAAATGTCTGTGGCAATGGAGTTAACAAGGTTGCTCAGGTGGTACTGACCTTAGTAGTGCTTGTGGTTGCATACAGAGCTCCTCTCAGATTTTTCACAAAAGCAAATGACTGACACTAAACGACTTGTTGTAAACCTTACAGAAGAGTTGGGGTCAATGAAGGAAATGATGATAGAATGTTGCATCCTCGAGGCATGAGAGCTCAAACATCAAGATACATCATAAATGGGGTATTTGCAAATTTTGAGACTCACCCAGATTCTTTTGGGCATTGAGAAACATCACTTGGAATTAACTAGAAATGCCTTCAATAATTAAAAAAGAGTTAAATTTGTCTTCGGTGATCCAGAAGATTTGATTGCATAATGGTTCCTCTAATTTATCTTTCAAGAGACTACAATCGATTTTGCAAAATACCTCTAAAAACTTGATCAGGTACCTAAGAAGACATTCCTAGTAGCCAATTCTTCATCATTCATTAATTTAATTGATCGATCAATTGAAGACTTTGGCTGAAACAAATACTTTTTTTTTATTAGGTAAAAATTAGACTGAAAATCACAGAAGAGTCGGTTTCTCAGTCTATAGCATCTTTTTGGATGAGAATTACAAATTCTAGATTATTTCGGATATCTTCCAAGGAACTTTGCTGGACCTTCTTTGCAATGAAATCGGCCACCACATTTGTTTCTCGGAAGATATGACAAATCTGCACTGAAGAGAAAAGTTGTAAAACACACAGGATATTAGAAATTAGCATTTCAATATCCCATGGACAGTGCCAGATTTGATTCAGAACATTCACAATGGTAAGGTTGTCACATTCAAGATGAATGTCGGTAATGCCTAATTCATAGGCCTTTACCAGGGCATTTCTGACTGCCAACGTTTCTGTTTTTAAAGGGGTTGAGAAACCACATTTTCCCCCACCGATAAAGGTTGGTGTGCCCTCATTGTTTCTGAGGATGTAGTCAAAGCTAGATTCACCATTAGTCTTAGTAGATCCATCTGTATTGATTTTGATAATATTGTCAGGTGGTTTTTTCCATTTCTTTATTAGTCGTCTAATATTTTTCGTTTTACTGGTTTTTAGTTTGTCTTCTGCTAAGCAGTCAGGGTTCCATCTCTTTGTCTTATTCCAGTTCTCAATTTATTTTTTAATGTAATTTGGTACATCCTTTATGGGCTCTACATCATTGTTTGTTCTGCCAAAGCTTTGTTAGTTTCTGTAAAACCAAATTCCCCACCAAGAGACCATTAATTCTATAAATTATGATCTGTCAGTTTTTTGTCGAATTTCTTCAATGATTTCATTGATTTTTTTATTTCCTAGGTTTAGGGATCTGATGACATCATAAGTGTCGTGATTCATTTTCTCAATTATTTTTATGGTATGGTTGCATTGGAATAGGAGATGGTTCAAGTCCTCAAGTTAGCACCGCACCTGATATAACCCGGGGGGATTGCAACACCTTTTTCAGCTAATCTAACTTTTGTTGGGAGTCCATGTTTTATTATTTTCCATACAAATTTGTTAACTTTGGGGTATGTGTCCATTTTCCAGATCCATGAAGAATCATAGGCAGTGTAGTTCTTATTTCTGTTAATTAGTTCCATAGCAGAATTCGTAAAAAACTAGCCATTTTTGCTAGTTTTCCATTACATTCTATCATGAATCTCATTTAAGGGTATGTGGATCGAGGTTATTTTTTTTGTTAGATCATCTGATAAACATTGTTCTAGTAAATCCTTCCTCCAGGTTTTATTTGGCATTAAAAAATCCGCTACCAGGACTTCCTTGTTCAGGGTTGATTGTGTGTTTATGTTATTACATAAAGGGGTATCCAAGACCCAGTTATCCGTCCAAAATTTGATTGTTTTGCCATTCCCAACTTGCCAAATAAATCCAGATTTGAATTCATCCATGAGTTCAATCATTTTGGACAATTGCCAAGAGCAATTTCCTTTTCTCTCGTAGTGAAAAATGTGGGTTGTTTTCAAGTATTTTTCAGTAACGGTTCTAACCCAAAAATTATTCGGTTCTGCTAAGATTTTCCATAATAATTTGAATTATAGGGCTTTATTCATGTCTTTTGCTTTTCTTACTCCAAGGCCTCCTTGGTGAGTTGGTTTATATATTTTTTCCCATCCTATAAGAGGTTTATAGGAGCTGTCTTTGTTCCAAGAGAAAGATCTATTTAGCTTGTCAAGTTCATTGTGTGTGTGTAGGTAGCATAAAACTCTGCATAAGATAGTTTGGTCGTGATGCCAGATTGGTTTTTATTAGTGTTGTTCTTCCTGCTTGGGAGAGAGAGTTCGCTTTCCATTTAGATAATTGATTTTGGGTGCTTATTAAGAGATCAACAAAGGTATTCGAGTTGACCCTCCCATTAATGATGGGGCAACCAAGATATTTTTCGAGGGATATCATATTTGTGATTGTGAGAGTTCCTTGTATTGCTAATTTCTTTTGATTGGATACATTTTTTGTGACTTGGAATGCTGATTTGTGAAAATTTACTTTTTGTCCTGAGATTTTGCAATATTCATCAATAATATATTTGATGTCTTTGCAATTTTCCTGTTTAGCTTTTGAGAAGATCACAATATTATCTGCAAAAGCTAGGAAAGGAATTCGTGTTCCTTGTTGAGTGATTTGAAATCCTAGAGGATTTCGAGGTCTTTCTGAAGCTTGTTGGAGTTTTCTGGCAAGGATTTCAGATCCTAAGATAAACAGGAAAGGTGAGAGGGGGTCCCCCTGTCGAAGTCCTCTTCATGGTTTAAATATTTCTGTCGGTCCGTTGTTAACAAGCACCGAGAAGAATACCGTAGTAATACATTCTCTTATCCAATTGATAACTTTTTCATGGAAACCGAACTTTTCCATAATTTTAATAATGAAGTTCCACTCGATTCTATCATAAGCTTTTTCCATATCAAGTTTTAGGGCAATGAAGCCTTCAGTGCCTTTTTTCGATTTAAAAGAGTGAAAGATTTTGTGGGCAATCAGGATGTTATCTTGGATGGCTCTGTTAGCAACAAAAGCACCCTGAAGTGGGTGGATTAGTTTTTCCATTGCACCTTTGAGTCGTGTTGTTAATATCTTCGAGATTATCTTATAAATTGTAGAACACAGACTTATGGGTCTATAGTGATTCGTGGAGTTCGGATTGTCACATTTTGGGATCAAAGAGATAAATGTATGATTTATTTGTTTGAGCAGTTTTCCAGACAGGAAAAGGCCTTTAACTGCTTGGATGACAGATGGACCTACAATGTCCCAATATTTTTGATAAAATTCTGCTGTCATACCGTCAGGCCCAGGCGATTTATCCGAGTCGATGCTGAAGACAGCCTTCTTAATTTCTTCATTAGAGACGTTTCTAATTAGTTCTGAATTATCCTCTGTAGAGATTTCAGACTGAATAAGTTCAAGATTGTTCTGGAATAGTCTTTCGTTCATATCCTCACTTTTGAATCTTTTAATAAAATCATTTCTGATTTCATTTCTAATGTTTTCTTCTCCAGTAATACTTGTTCCTTCTTGTGTTTTGATTTCTTTTATAATTTTTCTATTTCTTCTACCACTTGCTATTTTGTGAAAATAGCTGGCATTTGTGTCATTATATTTCATGTGTTTTACTTTCGCTCTTTGATTCCAGTATATTTTCTGGAAGCACATACTTTTTTCTTTTTTTTTCCATAATTCTTATTTGTTTTTTAATGAGATCGTCTATGGGGTGAGTACAGATCTCAGTTTGGATTTGAAAAAGTTGTTTTTCAATAGTTTGTAGTTGTGTGAAAATATTTCCAAAGGTACTTTTATTCCAGACATTGGCATGTTTCTTGAGTAATTTTGTTTTCGATACAAGATTATACAATCTGGATCCATGGTAGTTAGTTCTCCAAGCTTGTTTAACAACGTTTCTGAAATCCTTTCTGGTCATCCATATTTTTTCAAATTTAAACGGTTGGTTTTTAAAAGGTGTGGCTGAGTCAAGCTCGATAGAGATAAGACAGTGATCTGAGCTGGCAAAGGCATAGTGTTTAGTGCAGATTTCAGGGTACCGTTGTGGGATTTGAGAATGAATAAGTACCCTATCAAGTTTTTCGTATATGTTGTCTATTTCTGTTATATTCTTTCGCCAGGTATAGATATTTCCTTGAACATGGGTTTCCAGTAGTTCACATTCATTCTTAAACTGTCGAAGTCGTACGAATTTTGTCGGGTTTGGTATTAGACCACCTAATTTTTCAGATGGGTCTAGTATTTCATTTAGATCTCCCATGATAATGCACGGTAGAGAGCAATTTTTAACAAAGGAGATGAATCTGTTCCAGAACTCATTTTTGGCAGATTCGTTTGGAGGGGCATAGGTTAGGATTAACATAAGTTTTCTGTTCGTGAACATGTTTATATACTTAATGCTGATAAATCTTGGTTCAATTTGGTCAATTTCTAGGATTTCATTTGTAAGTTGGTAAGTTTTTCACATTGCACAAATTCCACCCGAGAAGCCCGTAGCAGGGGCGCAGTAGAATTGATCAAAGCCCGCTTTTCTCCACACTGATTCACTTGGTACTTTGTTTGTTCTTGTTTCAAAGAGTGCAATTAACTGAGTTCGTTCAATTTTGCAGAAGGATTCAACATCCACCCAGAAGGCTTTCTTCCCAATTCCGCGACAATTCCAGGTTGTAATCTTCATAAAAACTCATTTGTGTTTGTGCACCATATCTTAAGACATTTAAGGGACTTGTGATCGTTTCTAGATAGTAAAGTTTCTGTGGACATAAGGAGAGTAATATATAAACTCCTTATATTCTCAGTCGAAATATCACATATGTAGTTTAAAGAGAAGTCTTTTTTCATCTCATCAAATTCACTATTGAAACAAGTCCACAGAGGCTTATCGTGAACCAGGTGCCTTGGAGAAATCTTGGTAGAAAAAGCAACCTATTCACAATGCTTCAAATTTTCCTCATACCAAGTTCTGATTTCGTGTTTCTCAGACCAAATTCTGCAGAATTTATTTTGTTTAACAGCAAAGCTGTCAAGAAGGAGAAAGAAACTGTAAGAATTACTCTTTAGAGACATAAGCCATTGCATGTGACAGTAGTTCTTTGATCTATGGTAATGTTGCATATGATTCAATTTATCATAAAGCACAATAATTAAATTGAGGTTCAACATCCGAGCATTCATACGAAGAGTCTCTGCTGTATGTTCAGTTTTATTAGATTCAGCTGTAGGGGAAACCACGTTTTTCATACAAACAAATTGTAACCATAGTTTGTTCAAGGGGAGTTTGTTCATGGAGTTTGATCTCCAAATTTTGTTCAGGGATGGATGGTTCCTTTGTTGATTTAATCCTGCAGAACTTTGTGTCAAAGTTTCCTGGTGTCGGTCTACGTTATTCCCAGCTAGGTTGAGTTCAACGTTGCAAGCTCGAAAGGCCTGGAAAAGCTTCACAACAAACATAGAATACAAAGTAAACATCCATAGAATGGTCACTTTAGCGGTAAGTTTGCTTTTGATTTTACCAACCTGGCTTCTGTTTACCTGTTCATAATTTAATTGCTCAGAAGTACACATCAAGTAACATAACCTGAACAGATTAGGCAACTTCCTGTGTACACAAGCATAGTTCAGAGTCCTGGAGAGTGCAAGATTTTCATAGATGAGGGGCTGCATAGAATACAAAGTAAACATCCATAGAATGGTCATTTTTGATTCATACAAAGTATAAAGAGCGTGTAAACAACACAACGGGTTCAGAGAAAAGTTGTTCGTGGAGTTAGAGCTCCATAAAGTTTTGTTCATGGGTTTTGTTTTCATTTTTGGTATTATTTCTCTTTGGTTCCTTGGATCCTTGTTCTGATTTTGACTCTATTGTTGATGGCCCTGAAGAGCCTTGCAATCCAATCCATAAAATCATGCAGGAGAAACACGCAAACCAAACACACCAAAGTCAAGTGTTCAAAGATCAAATTTTCAAGGCAAGGAATACTTGCCTGGCCTAGAAGGGACTTGTTTCTGTGTTGATTAATCAAGTGATCAGTTATGGTACTCTCCTCGCATTTAGCGATAAGTTTGTCATAAGTTTCAAAAGGGTTCAAATCTTCATAGTTCACTTCAAGGTCACAATCACAGAAAATGAGATGACCAATCTTCAAAAAGTTTATACCATTTTCCAAAGAAAAGGAGACATGTAAAAAGAGAGTTTGTTCAGGCAGTAAAGAGTCCACACGCAAATTTTTCCTAGGAGCAGAGCACCACAGAAGAAAGATTTCAGCAGACTCATAGCAGTAGTTTCCACAATCAAGAAAAGGTTCACAAGAAGCAAGAGTATAAAGGTTAATTTCAAAGTTCACATGACCCTTACCATTAATAGCATCAGGGTTCATCATGTTCATATTATAGTTATCAAAGGGATCGTTTTTAGCGGTCTCCTCGACCAGAGTAAGGAGTTTATCCTTAATGTCCAAAGGGGTCAAAGTCACATGGTTCACAGAGTCTATTCCAGAGCTAAAAAAACTTCTTCAAGGTATTAATCCCCTTAGCCAAAAGAGAACCAAGAGAAAAACCATGACTATAGATCCAAATCAGCAAAGGATGAGCACATATAATAAGCAAGTAATGAGGTTTCAGTTTAGGGGTAGCCATAACAAGATCAGAAACTTGTAAGTAATTAAACCAAATAACACTCACAAGCCAACAAAGTTCGTACACATACATATTTTCAAGGAAAGGTTAAGAAGGGGTTAAGTTAGACAAATAGTACCTTGGTTCGCAGAGGAGAGGAAGGATGGCACCGGAGACGCCCCTCCAGGCAGATCTGTTGTAGTTCCCGGCAGCGAAGCACCACCGAGGACCACCCCCGGAAGTCACGTGACGAAAAGCGCTCCAACCGCGTTTCCAAACCCAAGAGAGGAGGGAGATCCAAATCCATGTCCAATAGCTCTTCAGATCGTCCAGACGACATGAAAGAGCTCGGCCTCGACGAAACGATGGTCTGATTTTTGGGGTCCAGAATCTCCCACGAGCAGAGAGGTGGAGATGGTGATTGCGGCAGATCCAGTGCATCTCCACAGAAGCAAGAGTCAGTTGATCGAAATCAACCCAAATCCAGCAGATCACACGGCAAGGGAGGTAAAACATCCAGAGGGGTATAAGGGGGGAGGTCATATTAGGAAGAAGAAGGTTCCAGCAGTTCCGACGCAAAGTCATTCGATCGAGATTTGCCTCATTATCCGCCTCCAAAACAGAGAGTTTAAGGCGAGTAATGAGATTTGATGCTTGGAAGTTGAGATTTGCATGATGAACAAGGGGAATAAGGTAGAGAAGGTTCAGGAAGAGGAAGATCGCAGGATCTTGGAGCGGCGCCCCCTCACTGTTCAGGCTTTGGAGAGGCGGGATAGGGGTCGTGAAAGAGAGCATTTTAGGGTTTCTCTTGGTCATTTTTCTTTTTTTTTTTTTGCTGAAACAAATACTGATGCTATTGGAAACTTGGATTTGTACTAAATATGGAATCTTGGATTTGTATGTGTGACTTTGTTCTTGTTATGCAATTACTACTCTTAGTTTTGGTGACTTTTGTAGCTTTGCTAGACTCCGCAAGAAGCATAGGAGTACAAGCAAAACGAAGTACTAAAAATGCTAACTAATGTTGTGATACCATTTAGAAAGACAAGACAACGATGCACCATTATCTCAAAATCTACACCAGAATATTTCCTGAACATTTCAAATTCTCTCTTGCAATTAAAATAAAATAATTAGAAAGCAACACACCAAGTTCCCTAAAACACATGTAAACATATATATCTATGCCTCTAGCATGCGGAAACCACCAACAACCATGGCATGCTCTTTCTCTATTGGTTTCAACATGACTAGTTCAATTGGCTTGAACTCCGTCTGTCGCTTTTTGCCAAGGAAAGCAAACATATCTTCACCCTGGCTAGTTGAATCGATATAGTTTGCCTGTAATGCACACAAGTTTACAACATGGTTTAAAAAAACTCACAAGACATTACTCTACATCAAATATCATAGAAAACGAACCCGTGTGGAAATCATGTAATGCCCACAAGCTCTAAGATAGTGTATAGCATTAATAGCTATACCTCTAACCTGACAAATACAAAGCCAAAATTACAGAGTAAGATGTAAATTTCTAATGGATACTAAGCCCCCTAAATATGAAGCATCACAATTTCATCAATCTTCAAAACAAAGTTCCAACTGTAAACTGAAAATCAACTAATACTCCTAAGAGTTGAAACAAAAAAACCTAAGAGTCTATACCACCCATCAAGTCTTGAAGGGGAATCCGAAATTGATTAGTGAAGATGATAGAATAACCAAAACAAAAAACGGAATAATGAACTATACATAATAAGATGATAATTAAAGCATTACAAAGTAATTTGTAACCAACGTCTTGGAGATATTTAGAAAGCATTTAATATGAATCTGAAGTGATGAGAAGTAGGATGTAATACCAGCAATCCACAATTAGATAGAAAGCAAAAGATTAGACGTCATATTATGGGAAAAAAGAGAACCTCGTCAGGATAAGCGATATCAGCAAGGATTACATCCACCATACCAACAACCATGCGGTACTTCAAATGAATAGAACACTTTTCAAAAACTGATACAGCATTTGACCTCTTCTCCACCATGCTTACAACACCATCGGACAACCCCACTGCATAGACCAAACCATCCTGCAAATGAAACATATGTTTATAAACTAGTACTAAAGCATATCTACATATCTAGGCAAGGCATAACTGATAGAGATCAGACGAATAACTCACTAGCAAGGCATAAATGATCGAGAACAGAAAATTTTGATTCATCTAGACAAGGCATAAATGAGAGAGAACAGACAAATAACTCACGGGGCCAACAAGGTCAGACAAATGTGAAACTGTAATTCCACATACATGTCCCAGGTATAATACACGAGAGCCAGGTTTCTGAAAAACATAAAATAAAGTAAATGCAGGAATGTTATATGAATTATTTAATTGCATAAATCATATACTATTGCAATATATGATCATACTTACAACCCATATATTTTTAACACCACACATGATTGCAGCAGCCAACTTCGATCTAAACGGATTCCATACTCTGTACTCAACTTCAGTTCCATCCTCATTCTGAAATTAGAAAGAAGCATAGCGTATTAAACATTGATAGCAACAAGGAACCAATGTTAACTATCAACACAACTATAAAAGAGTGTTTTGGACCCAACCTTTTGTTTCCCTTGTTATAGTTCTTAATGCTTTGAAAATGTTACAATTTGGTCCTTCAGTGGCTAATATGTTAAAATCAATCAACGTTAATTTGCCATCTTATTGCTGACTGGATTGTAAGTATAAGAATTAGAAGTTGGTTTGGGGATTTGACTAAAAGAAGTTAGAAATCACATCTTGGGGGCAACATGGTTGTTTTCAGATTCATCCATCTTCCATCTCATCAGACGAAATAACAGATATTTAAAGTCGTGTTGGACGATGAGAAGTTGATTTTAGCATTGGAAACTGATTACATTTCAGAGGCTAAACCAACTCCATTACAATTTAAATAGTGGAAGAAGAACACACAATCTGATCAATAAAACCACAGCCACAAAAGCAGTATAATAGATTATCAAGCACGGACTGCAGGCATTGTCAATAGCCACAGCACTGGAAGACCTAAATTTGAGACAAATCCCCAAACCAGCAGCACAGTGTCAAATTAACATCTGTAACGGTTTGGAGGTGGAAGGACCAATTTGCAGCATTTTCAAAAAACTTAAGAATTGATATGTGTTGGTCTTGGAAGGGTTTGGGATCAAAAGAGCATTTTACACATAATAATAACAACAATGATAATAATATCCATGGATCATAAAACATTCTAAAGTACATAAATCAATTAAGAGTCGTATATAAATTGACTGACCTGAACAGAGATTAATTCCTCACCATAGAGAGCTTCACCAGGTACTAAATTTTTAGTACAGATGAAATCCTCCTTACCCTTGGCGATGAAAACGCCTTCAAATCTATGTGGCACAACCACAACTTCATGTAAGGAAGAGGATGAAGCCGCCATGGAATTTTCTTTGTACATTGAACTACACCTTTGCCTGCTGTAAAGGCGCGCGAGATTCAGTTGGGCCTTTTCCAAGTCTCAAGGCTACAGTAAATCAAAAGATCAGATTAGGATGAAACTATATTCTGCTGTAAATGATAATTACAAGAAAGAAACGCAAACCTTCAAGCCGGGGATGAATTTGTCAATTTTCATCCGCAAACCACGGATAACATTAAAATACACATGACCACTTTGGCAGGGCATCCTATTTTTCACTACTATCTTGTCTGCCAACGCTGGATCGGAAACTGCAACGTAATAACTCGGTTTGCCAGCGATCGGTTTTGGAAGATTATGCACCAGGAAACTTTTCAGCTGCTCAGTCAAAGTTGCTACAAACAAAATACACTCCAAATGAAACACACAACAAGTTTCTGTGTGTCTGATATATATATATATATATACATATATATATATGTAAAACACACATAGAACAACATTTTTTTAACCCCATTCAGAAATTAACTTACAGTTGGATATAGCGTTCATTTGGCACAGAGCGTCGGCAGCAGATGAAAAACGATGAAAAGCTTCGAGCTCAAAGACTTGGTCGGAGCGGTTGATGTACTTCTCAGCTGATTCAAAGGTGTTTTCAACTTCATCGAATTTGTGGGCGTAAA
Organism: Rheum nobile; assembly: GCA_027886185.1. Taxonomy (NCBI): domain Eukaryota; kingdom Viridiplantae; phylum Streptophyta; class Magnoliopsida; order Caryophyllales; family Polygonaceae; genus Rheum; species Rheum nobile. The sequence continues at coordinate 1,612,507 of WOAB01000618.1, read as the reverse complement.
AAAGAGCGTATCCGGAGGCAAATTCAAACAGAAAATGAATCGGCAATCCCCTCTTGAGAGAATCAAACAAGTGAGTTGTATTATTATAACATAATAAAAAACAAAAAGTACATTCATTGCATAGTTTCACAAACATCCAATAATTTACCTTATTCCAAGGCCTAGCTGTATTAAAATCTGTTGGTGCATATTCTTCTCTTGGCGCGTATTCTTCTCTTGGCGCAGGTTTTAATCTCTTTCTTACTGGAGCACCCTGAAGTAGGATGAGAAATAACACAAGTTCAGGATAACAGATTAAAATGAAACAAAATAACCTTACGACTTTACCTTTGGATACAATTTCATGAACAGGGCCATTTCAGCACGAACTTGTTCACTACGCAGGGCCTCTGTCTCTGAAGCTGAAGCACGTTGAGCCAAAGGGTCTGAAGTTTCTATCTGATGAAGATGAACCCGACAGGCAATTTATTTATAAGAAAAAACAATATAATATCGAGAAAACCCTAACCCCTATGGCCAGATGTTAGGGCAAGCACTTACGGCACCTGGGTATGACGATGATCCGCATCAGGAGCGTCTTTGTGAGGGGATTTGGGCTGGCGAAGAGCGTCTTTCTCAAGGAAAACAAGCTCCTCTGCACTCAGATCCAAATCATCCAAAATTACCAAAGCCATAGCCCAACGGAACAGGGAGATCGAGAGAAATTTGTGATTTTCGGGAGAGAGAAATTTGTTTGGTTGACAGATGAGGCAAAGGGAAGAGAAGGAAGATGTATTTTTTGGCCGAAAATGTGTCCCCAATTTTTTTTTTTGTTAAAACCTAAACATCCACCATTTATATTTGATCTTTTGGATTTTTATTTTCGGAAATTCTACCTCATATTTTGCAAATTCTATGAGATGTTCACAAGTTTTAACTATTCTTCATGATAATTCCACTTTTTTGAAAAGTCTTTCAAATAACCTATGTTATATCCATCACTATGTGTAGTTAAATATTTTTTTTGAAAAAAATAATTGTTAATTCTCGTGGTATCGCTCATTGGATTTCTCCACGAGATTACGCATTGATATCCTTATTTGAAAAGAAATTTTCATGGATCAAGTCGCAAGCTCATGCTATAATGTACAATTATATCCTTAAGCTATCAAATATAATCATTTCTTAATTTATGAAAAAATCCTATTGTAAATAAAACTAACAAAATTTAGTAATTATCAAGCTTAGTATTCTTTTGAATTGTAGTTTCAGGCTCCGTTCGGCAAAACTCTTTTACACATTAATGGAGCTTAATTTTTTTTCTTCATCTGCTCATTGAGTGTTCGGCAAAAAATTATTCATCTAGTTTAACAAGATTATTGTAGCTGAATGTAGCTTAATTTTGCTATTTTTTTAATGTGACCTCCCAAACATTATGAAAGCTTAACCAACTTAGGCTCTATTCGGCATATCGAGCTGAAACTAGAGCTGGAGCTGGATTTATTAGCTTATTTTTTTCTCTAAAAGCTAGTTGAATGCTCGACATTACGAGATGGATTTTTAATGATAGCAATAAAATTACGAAAAAGGGTATGATAATACATCTATATTTTGACGCATATACAAATATTGGTTTTATATTGATCCATGTAAGTACTTTTTAACCCTATATTTTATATTGTCTCCTCATCATCTCTCACACATAAACATCTTCAAGAACGTCGACGTTGGTATAGTTTCACTTTAATTCATCGATATGTATATGACTAATTAAATATAAATCTATCTACTTTTGGTTTCAATCTATTGCTCGTTTTCGATTTCATGTTAGCATGTTGGTCTATAAATTGGAGCTTTTATACAGTAATAAATTATCAATTGTAATTAATAATAAGTTTTTGATAAAAGTCTAATTGAGGAGATATGCAAAGCTCATAAACTTTGTACATAATTTCATGATACAATTGTTTATATAATTGTAACACCCCCAAAACTTAACCCTTTTGGAAAGGTATTACCGCCAGTGACCCCAGTGTTCCTTACCGAGATCACCCCAGGCTTTACCATTTAAATACAATTTATGAAATACAAATGATACATAAAGATCAAAGCATTCAATTCCAGAACATAACATTGTCAAAGAAACATGAGTTACGGGATTACAACCCAATTCCAAATAGGCTAATACAGAGTTTAAACCAAATACAGCGGAAGTCTTATAAAGTAGGGTATAACGGAAGTCTTATAAAACACATTACAACCAAAGTCATTGTCCAAAAGATCTCAACCTGATTTAAGAAATAACTAAAACATTTGAAAACCACCGTCGACTCCATAGTACTTCTATTCTTCTGAACTACTTTCTGTCTAATGTGCCGAATCGAACGGATGACACCAGCCCACATGCGGAGAACAAAGTTCGTGGGTTAGTCTACTTGAATAGACTAGCAAGGGTACAAAGCAGAATGATTCGAAGCAGTCGTATTAGGTTAGACTCATCGCTTCTCGAATAATAACCGATGATGTTAGTCAATCATCATACTCCTACTGGAATAAACAAGAGGTATGCACAAGAGAAGATTCTGGAAGACTGAATCTTCACAGAAATCGATCCGAAAAGAGACTCTAAGAGCTTGAGTCTTTAAGGAAATATGACAAATCTGGAATTACAGAATCAAATAATGATGATTGAAAAACTAACCGAGATGCTTCGGTTCACGACCAACCTCACCACATACAGCGAATTCAGATTGGAAAGAGAACGTACTATGATCAAGGTCTAAGACGAGTTTTCCTAACTGCACTATTACTTAGCTGCACTACTCGCCAAGGTTTATTAAGTTTGTGCGTCAGAGTAGCACTTATATGAATTATATTACAAAACACACACCACATTATAGACTTTTTCATATGTACCCCAACATTGGAACGACACATCTTAGTATACGTTTCGTCGAGAGTGACGCACATCGGAAGGTTTGTGACACCAGCTAAGTGTCCTGCCTCTACACACTTGTGAAAGAGACCGATCATGATCTTAGAATAGTACCAGATGGAGACGAGCCACCCCGATACCAGATTATAAAGAAACGACCGAACGAAGTCCGAGTACATTTCTAACTAACAGTGCTAACCACACAGATACAGTACTATAACAGTTACAGAATAAATCCACATAAAGGCCCGAAAGGCGATCACAGATAATAGCGTTGTTCTAACAGATATACAACCTATTATATGATTTTCAAAACAGTTTATAAATCACTTCCAGAATAACACAGTAATAATCGTTCCAAATTAATTAATCAATTGAAATAACTGATAATCAATGTAAATATGGAAACGATGAGCAAGAGCGAACCGCTACTTGCCTTAATCCGCAGAAAAGCCTAACAACAACGACGGGATTCCGGGCTCGACACGGGTATAGCTCCGACAGCACAACAACCTTCGAGTCGACCCATAAAAGGAACCCTAAGTTAGATCCGACATAACCACAGTACGAATCTAAAAACGACGAAAGAAAACGAAAGGAACGGCGCCACAACGACGACCACCAAAGCCAAAAGCCAAAAAGGCATTCTAGGCTCTGGCGGCGGTCGCCGTTCTTGGCGACGGTCGCCGCAGTTCATCACGGCGGGCGCCGTGAAGAACTCAGACGACAGAAGCGACGAGAAAACTCACCCAAAACACGAGCGACTCGGCCTCCTTCGACTTGCTTTGGTTTCTAACCTCTAAGGCTACCAAAAGCTTCACAAAGGCACTCTGGAAACACCACCAACGACCTCCGGCGAAAGCTTCAGAAATCCGGCGAGGCACAACTCCGGTGAGGCAAGAATTTGGGAGAGCTTTGGCTGTGGATTGAGCTCAAAACCCCTCCCAAACACCTCCTTTTATAGCCAAATGCCAGGAAACATCATCATGGCCCTACGAAGAGCTACTCCGGCGCTGCCAGAGCCACGCCGGCGACCTTCGGGCAAGGACCTCCGGACAACAGCGACGGCGGGCACCGTCATAAATGCTGCGGGCGCCGCCATAAATGCGGCGGGCGCCGCCATAGGCCTGGCGTCCCCAACTAGGAGAAGACCCAGCTTGCTCCTCGAGCCTTGCGACGGCGGGCGCCGCCACTGTACGGTGGGCGCCGCCCTTGGCTTTGCCGCCTCCTCAGCTCTTAGACAAAGACGATATTAACCCGGGATAAAATTATCGTACGCGAAGGAGTATTAAAATCCAAAGGACGTCGTCTGTATTTTATTTCACTGAGAAAAATATTACAGATACAGAGAGCATTACTGAACGTCTTAAACTCTCTGAATTAAATCCGACGTACATAACGGGTACTCGGGAAAAATCCAAAATTCCCAAAATAATCTTACAAAAATACGGGGTATCACATCTCCTCCCCCTTAAAAGAAGTTTCAACCCCGAAACTTAGGTCGAGAATAACTCGGGAAAACGCCTGAGCATATCTGACTCGGTTTCCTACGTTTCCCAAGTAATTTCCTCCGATCCAGACTTGGACCACTGAATCCGTACCAACGGTACGATCTTGTTGCGCAGTTGCTTCTCTCGGCGCTCCAGAATGCACACTGGTCTCTCTTCATAGGTACCATCTGCTTGAATCTCGATGTCTTCATAGCTAAGCACATGAGACTCATCTGGCACATACTTTCTGAGCAGAGACACGTGGAACACATTATGCACTGGGTGGGCCGATGGCGGCAACGCCAAGCGGTATGCTAGAGATCCCACTCTATCCAGAATCTCGAATGGTCCCACGTAGTGAGGGTTAAGCTTCCCACGCTTACCAAACCTGAAAACTCCCTTCGAGGGCGACACCTTGACAAACACCTTGTCACCGACCTCGAACTCGACATTCCTACGCTTCTTGTCTGCATACGACTTCTGTCGACTCTGAGCGGTCAACATCCTTTGTCGAATCAAGGCAATGTCAGAAGCTGTCCTCTCGACTAACTCTGGCCCAAGCAGAATCTTGTCGGCGTTATCATCCCAACAAATCGGAGATCTGCATCTGCGACCATAAAAAGCTTCAAACGGAGCCATCTTGATCGTAGCATGCCAGTTGTTGTTGTATGTGAACTCAATCAGACTCAGGCTGTCTTCCCAGCTAGTCGGACGATCGAGTACACAAGCTCTGAGCATATCCTTCAGGGTCTGGATGGTCCTTTCCGACTGGCCATCTGTCTGAGGATGAAAAGCTGTGCTGAATCTCAACTCGGTTCCCATGGCCTTGTGAAGTTCTTTCCAGAACCTAGACATGAAACGGCCATCTCGATCCGATACAATGGTCTTAGGAATGCCATGTAAGCGGACAATCTCTTTCTAGTAGACCTCTGCTAACTTCTGGGTTTCCCATGTGGTCTTGATGGCTATGAAATGAGCACTCTTCGTAAGCCTATCCACAATTACCCAGATAGCATCCCTCTGGCTTCGAGTCTTGGGTAGCCCAGTGACAAAGTCCATGGCGATGTCCTCCCATTTCCATTCTGGCACTGGGAGAGGTAGCAACTCACCACCTGGCCTGCGGTGTTCGATCTTGACCTTCTGGCAAGTTAAGCACTTCGCCACAAAGTCTGCTACGTCCCACTTCATGTTTGGCCACCAAAACTTCTTCCTGAGATCTTTGTACATCTTGCTAGAGCCAGGATGCACAGAATAAGCAGATGAATGAGCTTCTCTCATCACCAACTGACGAAGACTCTCTGTGTCTGGCACACAGATCCGATCCTGAAACCAAAGCGATCCATCATCCTGAATCACAAAACTGGGAGCTTTCCCATCCATCACTTCACTGCTTAGCTTTACCAAGACGATGTCGTCAACTTGCTTTTCTTTGATTTGATCCAGTAGCGTAGCCTGAATTTCCAGCATACTCAGGAAACCTTTACGCTGATCATACAAGACTTCAATGTCGCACGACTCTTGGTTCATTTTGGTCTGAGCAGTAAGTAAAGCAACTACCCTCTCGTGCGTTGTCTTCCGGCTCAATGCATCAGCTACCACATTAGCTTTGCCCGGATGGTACAACAACTCGATGTCGTAGTCCTTGAGCAACTCTAGCCAGCGACGTTGTCTCATATTCAACTCCTTCTGAGTAAATATATACTTGAGACTTTTGTGGTCAGTAAAGACTTGGCATCTTATACCGTAGAGGTAATGCCTCCAAATCTTCAGCGCAAAGACAACCGCTGCTAGCTCAAGATCATGTGTCGAATAGTTTTCTTCATACGTCTTGAGTTGCCTGGATGCATAAGCAATGACTCTGCCCCTCTGCATCAAAACACAACCAAGACCACACTTTGAAGCATCACTATAGACCACATAATCGTCGTTCCCTTCTGGAAATACTAACACGGGTGCCGAGGTCAGCCATCGCTTCAACTCCTGGAAACTGGCCTCGCATTTGTCATTCCAGACAAACTTCTTGTGAACCTTGCGGAGTAGATTGGTCATAGGTAGAGCGGTCTTTGAAAACCCCTCCACAAACCGTCTATAATACCCGGCAAGCCCAAGAAAGCTGCGCACCTCCTTCACGTTCTGGGGCTACTTCCAATTTGCCACAGCTTCGATCTTCTGGGGATCAACCATAACCCCATTCTTATTGATCACATGACCTAAGAAAGCCACCTCCTTCATCCAGAATTCACACTTGGACAGTTTAGCATAAAGCTGATGTTGTCTAAGGACTGACAAAGCAATCCGCAGATGTTCCTCGTGGACTTCTTCACTCGGAGAGTAGATCAGAATGTCGTCTATGAAGACCACTACGAACTTGTCCAAGTACTGGTGAAAACATCGATTCATCAGATCCATAAAGACAGCTGGAGCATTTGTAAGCCCAAAAGGCATCACTACGAACTCGTAATGACCATATCTGGTCCTGAACGCAGTTCTAGGAATGTCCTGCTCACGAATTCTGAGTTGATGATATCCAGATCTTAGATCGATCTTGGAGAAAACCTTTGCTCCTTGCAACTGATCCAACAGATCATCAATCCTAGGCAGAGGATACTTGTTCTTGATCATCACCTTGTTCAACTCTCGGTAGTCGATACAAAGTCTAAACGATCCATCCTTCTTTTTGACAAACAAAACCGGAGCACCCCAAGGCGATGCACTCGGCCTGACATAACCTTTGTCAAGAAGATCTTCAAGTTGATTCTTCAATTCTTGCATTTCTACAGGAACCATCCGATACGGTGCCTTAGAAATTGGTGCGGTACCAGGCTCAAGATCAATGGAAAACTCCACATCACGGTTCGGAGGTAATCCAGGAACCTCCTCTAGAAAGACATCCGAGAACTCTCTGACCACTGGAATATCAAGAATCGTAGGTCCATCTTTCGCGGGCGAATCCAAGTAGCAAAGGAAACCGACACATCCTTGTCGTAGTAGCTTAAACGCAGTCATCGCATTGATCAGCTTGCCGTTATCAGCGTCATTCCGACCTTTGAACTTGCACACGAACTGGCCCCCAGATGACACCGTCACCGTTCTTGAATTGAAGTCGATCACCGCCTTGTGACGCGTCAGCCAATCCATACCAAGAATGATGTCGTATGGAGCCATGGCTATACAGATCAGATCTGCCTCGAATTCCTTACCCTGAATGGTAATCGGAAAGTCGGACAAATGCTTGGTTCCCACCAAACGTTCTCCATTAGGAAGACTAACGACGAAAGGGTCGCACGAATCGTTGCACACTAAGTCTAACTTGCTAACACAACTATCCGAAATAAAGGAATGCGTAGCACCAGAATCAAACAGAATGCACACTGAAGTAGAGTGAAGGTATAAAGTACCTTGAGCAATTTGAGCATTGGGTCCATCTGCTTCACGCATCTCGTACAAGCGTTGACCCTGACTTCCAGAATAACTGGGGCCTTTCCTTTGTTCTGTGCAGTCGTCTGAACTGACGGGCTAGGAGTCTCGGCAGGCTTGAACCTAGGTCGGTTGCTCTGATGAACTGACCCTTGTTGTGACTCTACTCCCTTTTGCTTCCCCTGCTTGTAGAACTTATGTAGATGACCATCACGTCCACACCCAAAGCACAATCTCTTCTCCTTCTGAAACTCATTGCTCTTGTGCCCAGCAATACCACAGTTATAACACTGAACCGAACTTCTGCTCTGACTGGACTGCTGCCCTCCGTGAGTCATGTCCGTCTTTGCTCGGCCAGACTTGGCAAAGCTAGACGGTGGCGCAGGTCGCTTGAATCCACCACCCTGATTCTGATTCTGCATCGACCTCTGTCGGATGCGTCTCTTCGTTGACTCCTCCAGAGTCACCTCCAGCTTGTATGCAGCATCCACGTACTGCTCTAGAGTAGAGCATGTGTGGTGCACCATCAACGGCTTGATATCTGGACTCATCCACTCATGGAAGTACCAGATCTTTTGTGCCTCGCTGGATATCTCAGGTCCAGCATACTGCAAGAGATGGTTGAATTTGGTTGCCAGCTCGGTCACCTTCAAACCATCAGTCTTGGGGTAAAGAAACTCCTTGTGTTTCTCATCTCTCATAGCTCGAGAGAAGAAACGGTCAGTCATCTTGGTCTTAAACATTGACCAGGTCAACACAGGACTATCAGCTAAGCCTGTACTCTCCCACCACTCACTGGCCTCATCCTTCAACTGCAAGGAAGCTATGTGGACCTTCTCAGACTCGGTACACATCACATTGCGGAACAGCCGCTCCATGTGAGAGAACCAATGGGTCACCCTGACGGGTTCCCCTTTTCCGTTGTAGCTGTCAGGCCTCATAGAACTGATGGTCTTTAGAGCACGACCATAGTTGTCCCTAGTCCTGACTGCATTCTCTTGGACATCACGGTTTTCTGGCTCCTCAAACCTAGGAACCGGTGGGGGAATTGGCACGTCTTGTGCCTGTGGAACATTTGGTCACATAGCATCAGCGATAGCTTGCATGACAATTCCTCGAATTGTCTCCATTGCTGCAGCATTAAACACCACTGGTGCATTACTCTGATCCTGACCATTTCCCCTGGATTGATTATGGGATTCAGATACATGCTCATCTTGTGCAACATCTCTTATGATTGGTCTGGAACCCTGACCCGTCCCAACACCAGCTCGCCTTGTGTTCCTTGTGTTCACCATCTGTTTACCGATCAAATTCCAAGTATTTCATACATTAATATTCATTCCATAAACTTAATGTAGCAAAATTACTCGGAATAGATCAACTGGGTATTTTATAGATGAACTGGAACTATTACACAAGCTACACATAAGTCTATCATCTGAGCTCTAGGACAAAAAATGCTCGAAGATAAAAGTGTTTCACAAAGTACTTGCCGCAATACTGAAATATTACACAAAGTACATACTGGAATACTAAGAAAGGAAACTACTATGATAGGCAACGCCGATCCTCATCAAGGCGCTCCAAAACGTCTCCTGTAAGACTGGCTACTCGTGCAAGGTCTCTTCGGACTAGGCTCACCATCGAGCTCTGGCGATGGGTTTCGCACCCTGCTCGGTCCTGGGTCACATGGCTCTGGTGACTCAGACCCAACCTCAGTCGTGGAAAAGAAAGGATCGTCCATAAGAGGTCCTCCTATCCCAGCCCTCCTCTGAGCTCTAGCGATTGCCTGGTCCATCTGCTGCTGCTGCTCCATATGAGATCTCATTTCGCTCTGGCGAAGGATCTCTCTCAACTCAGCCTCTGATCTCTTCCTAAAACCGTGCTCAGTGTACAGTGCCTTCCAATCAGCATCACTCATGAGTGCATAAGCCGACACTGGTGATAGTTCTGGACTGGGGGAATAAACTGCACCCCCGGCTCCTGACTGTCCACTAGCAAGTGCCTCAAGTTGTCTGGCTCCTGGCTCTGCTCTTCCAGGTCCAGCTCGGGGTCCTCCTCAGGATCATCTTCGATGGGATCCTCATCCTCAGGATCAATCTCGATCATATCCTCGTCCTCGACAGGATCTATCTCTAGCATCTCTTCTTCCTCATCTTCGTCATCCTCGTCCCCTTCCGGGACCATCTCTATCTGGTAATCATCATCGTAATGCCCTAAAGCGTATCTAGACGACTCACCCACTTCCTGCACTGCTTCCTCCCTGAGTGGCTCTACAGGTGCAGCTACAGTGACCACTGCATTCCTAGGCGTAAGGACTACAGACTCGGGAATCACATACTTGATGTCCTCGGGCGGGCTACTCGGGCCTCCAACCTCGAAACATCGCTGAGGGATCGGAAAATCTAGCCTGCCTTGGGACGACAAGTCCGTCTTGGCGTCCTCCGACCCCCTAACAAGTGAAAAACACGCACCCATTCTACAGGATAACGAGGAAAGAGTTAGTCTTTCTAGACATATAAGCAAGCTTACTATATCAGACTATATAGAAGACACGACTATGAACGGCGTTTTGAAATTCTTTTTACTTTGAAAATTTCGAGCCATTTTAAAGCATTTTCAAAAACGGATAAATGATATAAAAATCCCAAACCCGTTTTAAAACCTTTGGATCTGATACCACAACTGTAATACCCCTAAACTTAACCCTTTTGGAAATGTATTACCGCCAGTGACCCCAGTGTTCCTTACCGAGATCACCCCAGGCTTTACCATTTAAATACAATTTATGAAATACAAATTATACATAAAGATCAAATCATTCAATTCCAGAACATAACATTGTCAAAGAAACATGAGTTACGGGATTACAACCCAATCCTGAATAGGCTAATACAGAGTTTAAACCAAATACAATGAAAGTCTTATAAAGTAGGGTACAACGGAAGTCTTATAAAACACATTACAACCAAAGTCATTGTCCAAAAGATCTCAACCTGATTTAAGAAATAACTAAAACATTTGAAAACCACCGTCGACTCCATAGTCCTTCTATTCTTCTGAGCTACTTTCTGTCTGATGTGCCGAATCGAACGGATGATACCAGCCCACATGCGGAGAACAAAGTTCGTGGGTTAGTCTACTTGAATAGACTAGCAAGGGTACAAAGCAGAATGGTTCAAAGCAGTCGTATTAGGTTAGACTCATCGCTTCTCGAATAATAACCGATGACGATAGTCAACCATCATACTCCTACTGGAATAAACAAGAGGTATGCACAAGAGAAGATTCTGGAAGACTGAATCTTCACAGAAATCGACCCGAAAAGAGACTCCAAGAACTTGAGTCTTTAAGGAAATATGGCAAATCTGGAATTACAGAATCAAATAATGATGATTGAAAAACTAACCGAGATGCTTCGGTTCATGACCAACCTCACCGCATACAGCGAATTCAGATTGGAAAGAGAACGTACTATGATCAAGGTCTAAGACGAGTTTTCCTAACTGCACTATTACTTAGCTGCACTACTCGCCAAGGGTTATTAAGTTTGTGCGTCAGAGTAGCACTTATCTGAATTATATTACAAAACACACACCACATTATAGACTTTTTCATGTGTACCCCAACATTGGAACGACACATCTTAGTATATGTTTCGTCGAGAGTGACGCACACCGGAAGGTTTGTGACACCAGCTAAGTGTCCTGCCTCTACACACTTGTGAAAGAGACCGATCATGATCTTAGAATAGTACCAGATGGAGACGAGCCACCCCGATACCAGATTATAAAGAAACGACCGGACGAAGTCCGAGTACATTCCTAACTAACAGTGCTAACCACACAGATACAACACTATAACAGTTACAAAATAAATCCACATAAAGGCCCGAAAGGCGATCACAGATAATAGCGCTGTTCTAACAGATATACAACCTATTATATGATTTTCAAAACAGTTTATAAATCACTTCCAGAATAACACAGTAATAATCGTTCCAAATTAATTAATCAATTGAAATAACTGATAATCAATGTAAATATGGAAACGATGAGCAAGAGCGAACCGCCACTTGCCTTAATCCGCAGAAAAGCCTAACGACAACGACGGGATTCCGGGCTCGATACGGGTATAGCTCCGACAACACAACAACCTTCGAGTCGACCCATAAAAGGAACCCTAAGTTAGATCTGACATAACCACAGTACGAATCTAAAAACGATGAAAGAAACGGCGCCACAACGACGACCACCAAAGCCAAAAGTCAAAGAGGCATTCTGGGCTCTGGCGGCGGTCGCTGCAGTTCATCACGGCGGGCGCCGTGAAGAACACGGTGGTCGCCGTGAAGAACTCAGATGACAGAAGCGGCGAGAAAACTCACCCAAAACACGAGCGACTCGGCCTCCTTCGACTTGCTTTGGTTTCTAACCTCCAAGGCTACCAAAAGCTTCACAAAGGCACTCTGGAAACACCACCAACGACCTCCGGCGAAAGCTTCAGAAATTCGGCGAGGCACAACTCCGGTGAGGCAAGAATTTGGGAGAGCTTTGGCTGTGGATTGAGCTCAAAACCCCTCCCAAACACCTCCTTTTATAGCCAAATGCCAGGAAACATCATCATGGCCCTTGTTGGGCCTGGCATCCCAGGAGAAAGACGGATCAAGTGGATCGAACTCAAGCCCACTGTAGATCGGAAGAACAGAGGAAAAGCCCAGAGGAGCCGACGAGACTTCTCTGGTCGAGTATCATCCGACAGGATCGCAAGGATCTCGCCACGCATTTAATGCCCAGATCACGCAATGGCCATAACATTAAAACCAACGTAATCACATAGATTCAATGGCGCAATCTTCGCTATTACTCTCAACATTGAAGATGAAATATTCGGCAAGAAATGCAAAACGGTAACAAGGGTGAAAGACTTACCATATCGGGACGACAAAGAGGATAACAAACAACACGCACAATTACGCAAGGGACACGAGCATTCTTACTCAGAAAACGCACCAGAATAGCACTCTCGCTCTCAATCTAGCTCTCTAACGGCTTCCTACGCCTGACCCCCGCCGGTCGCCACTCACAAGTCACTGGTCGAGTCCCACTCGATCTCTGGTTTTATCACGATAAGTTGTATCACGATTCAGTCTGATTAAACACGACATCTAATAAAACCATCACGCTATTACATATTTATTCTTTGTTTATCTATTGCTTGCTTGGTTTGGATTGTTTTTTATCATTCGATCGACTAGTTACCCCGTCTAAGGCGATTTAGGTCGTCCGATCTTTTCGCCCCAAAATAGCCCTACGAAGAGCTACTCCGGCGCTGCCAGAGCCACGCCGGCGACCTTCGGGCAAGGACCTCCGGACAACAGCGACGGCGGGCGCCGTCATAAATGCGGCGGGCGCCGCCATAGGCCTGGCGTCCCCAGCTAGGAGAAGACCCAGCCTGCTCCTCGAGCCTTGCGACGGCGGGCGCCACCACTGTACGGCGGGCGCCGCCCTTGGCTTTGCCGCCTCCTCAGCTCTTAGACGAAGACGATATTAACCCGGGATAAAATTATCGTATGCGAACGAGTATTAAAATCCAAAGCACGTCGTCTGTATTTTATTTCACTGAGAAAAATATTACAGATACAAAGAGCATTACCGAACGTCTTAAACTCTCTGAATTAAATCCGACGTACATAACGGGTACTCGGGAAAAATCCAAAATTCCCAAAATAACCTTACAAAAATACGGGGTATCACAGTAATTTTATAAAGATAATGTCGAGCTATTTTATGTGCTCATTTGAGGACGTTAGTGGGTATCAAGTTACGTTAAGCTTCCATAATGTTGGGGGAGTCACATTAAAAAAAGCAACAAAATTAAGTTACATTCATCTACAATAAGTTTGTTAGGCTAGATGAATAATTTTCCACAAACACTCAACAAGGAAATGAAAACAAAATTTAAGCTTCATTAATATGCAAAAAAGCTCTGTCGAACGGAGCCTTAATGTATTTTTTTTACCCACTGGTGCCCTTAAATGAACACATAACATAGCTCGTCATCTATCATTATGAAATTATATAAATAATTGTATAATGAAATTATTTACATTGTTTTATCAGTATTACACTCCTCAGTTAGACTTTCGTCAAAGACTTCGTTTTAATTACCACTGATAATTTATTAATCTATAAAATGTCCAATTTATAGACCAACATGCTAACATGAAATTGGAAATGAGCAATAGACTGAACCCAAAAACAGATAGATTTAGATTTTATTAGCCATATACATATGGATGAATTAAAGTTAAAGTATACAAGTGTTGATATCCGTGAATATGTTGATATCTAAGAGATGATAATGCAACAATATAAAATACAGATAAAAAAGTGCTCACATGAATCAAAATATAACCTTATTTGTATATGCGCCAAAATATAGATGTATTATCATACCCTTTTCGTAATTTTACTACTATTATTTGAAAATTCAACTCGCAATTTCGAACATTCAACTAGCTTTTTAGAGAAAATTAAGTTGATGAATTCGACTCCAGCTTCAGCTACTCATTCAGTTTCAGCTCCGGTTTCAGCTCGATATGCCGAATAGAGCCTCAGTTTCTTTTTCAAGATTTAACCAACCATTGAAAAATGAGCTTCTAGAGTCACCACCACAAGGGCACAAATTAACTATGTTGAGCATATTATAATGCTAGTAAACTTTGGTTCTTAAATTTTAGTGACTTTTTTTATTGAATTCAACTCATGTATTATATTTTTGTCCTTTGTTTGACAATATAGATTAATTGAATAACAGGAAACCGAGTGAAAAAAAATTCTATGGGGGTTAAATGAGGGATATTTAGAGAAAACTTGATTGACTATAAGTGAGGAATCGCATGAATTTCCACGCAAAGACTTGTTAATTGAGAAACATTAATGGGGACCTCATCCCCGATGGGGACGAGGATTCGGTGGGGACGAGGACAACTTTAGCTCCCCGCGTGGGGATGGGGACAAGGAGTGCCGTTCATTTTGGTTAATGAAAAGTCTCATATGGAGTTTGGGGGTTACGGTTGAGCAGTTCAGTTATATTTTGGTTGACCCTCTCTTTCTCTGTCGATAGTTGTAATACCCCGTATTTATAATCCATTATAAGGATTAGAGTTCTACCTATGTCAACAAGAGCTCTTCCTTTTTCTGGTTCAAGTGAGGACAAAGAACTAGGAAGTTAAGCGTGCTAGGGCGGGAGTAGTCCTGGGATGGGTGACCTCCTGGGAAGTTCCCGGTTGGCATGGGGATAGCGTTTCTATGGCTGTCGGCCTTACAAATGGTATCAGAGCCGACTCTGGGTTACGAGTGGGCTTGGTCCGGTGGACGATCGCTCGACCCAGAGGGTGGTCTTTGGGCTTGACGAGGTCGTCAAGGGTTTAAGTGGGGGTGATTGTAATACCCCGGATTTGTAATCCATTATAAGGATTAGAGTGCTACCCATGTCAACAAGAGCTCTTCCTTTTCCTGGTTCAAGTGAGGACAAAGAACTAGGAAGTTAAGCGTGCTAGGGCGGGAGTAGTCCTGGGAAGGGTGACCTCCTGGGAAGTTCCCGGTTGGCATGGGGATAGCGCTTCTAAGGTTGTGGGCCTTACAATAGTCTGGTGATTTTCCGATATATTCGGCAATCCCTTCAAAGCTCATTGCCCGCTCTAATAACAGTTTTTGTTGTTGTGAAGTAACTAAGTAAGTATGAAATAAAATATTGTGACTATGTATGAAAAAAAATACGATTGATTACCACCATTGGGTCTGGTTGTCCCCCTGACAGTTTGAAGTATGTCCCATTAAATTGTTTTGCACATATGTAGGTTGTAAAATGAATATAATCATTTAAAATATACAAAAATAAAATAGGATTTAATATATTATGATTTTTTTTGAAGTAATTTTATTAAATCCTTTCACACGTTAGCAATAACTGAACCTTTAGTATTTGTGAGTTACGTATATGTGTAAGTGGTTTTTTATATTAACCTTTCAGTTGGATATTTTTGTAATTTTTTTGGGTGTATTTATTGTGATTTGGCAGCAGGAATATACGTTTCAGAACATTGCATTGCAGTTGGCCCGTTCAAAAGAGAAGAATGTGTTTAATTGATTCGTGTCAGAGTTGCCAGAAAGGAAGTGTAGAGTTCCAAGGGGTCTTTTGAACTGATCGGTCGTCTTAAATTCCAACGGGGCTTCAAATACTTTCCCTTCATGTGCGAGAACCCTAATATGTTTTCATTTACTCTTGTCTCCGTGTTGATCATTGTTCTCTCTTCTACCTCTGTTCTCTCTTTCAGCTCTATTGGTATGGATTCTTCTCGATTTCCTTTGTTCTTGATTTTTTATTTTTTTATTTGAGAGAGTGTTATTTGTTCATTTTTAAGTTATCGTTTTGAATGGGTAGATAGAAGATTTCTTTTCTATTGGTATGGATTCTGTTCATCGATCATCATAGATTTATGTTTTTGGTTTTTAAGTTATCGTTTTGAATGGGTAGATAATTGGTGTCTGCTTAAAAGTTCTTGGTTTGTATTCATTTCTTTTGCGGTCTTGTTTTCCCGATTGTTTGTGGAGATATGGTTCACGATTCCATGTCATTTCTCATTTCTGGCCATTTTTGTTTGCCATGGATCTTGTCCTTGCATTTTGTTTTTGTTGTTGTTTGTGATTTTATAAAGGTGAGATTGATTTTTTTTAGTACGAGAGAAGTCGATGTAGTTGTTAGTATTTTTGTTTCTGTCTATTTTTATTGTACTTCATGGGTGGGTTATATTTAAAAAAAATTGTGGTAGTGTATTGTGTACTGTGTTGTTGTTATTCCTAACAGTCAAAATATTACAGTGGTACAGTTAGGAATAGTTGGTATTGTACTTTCATCAGATTTGTGTTTTTCATTTTGAAACATGGTTCATATTGAATTTCTATCCTTCTTTTGGTTGATATGTCTAATGTGTATATTGTAAGATTGTAGGACAATATGGCACTGGAGCACCACTTCCAAACTGATGTATACCAAGAATTGTTTGATTTGCTGAAAATTGCAAAAGAGGCTAAATATCCTTGGGGAGGTTGTGAATCCTTTTGTGAACAATATTTAGTTCTATAGTATGTTTTGTTACAATGTGTTTCATTTGGCTTTTGGTTATTGCAGGGAAGAAGATGGGCCACGACATGTGGATATATTATATGAAAGAGATCGTTGGTGGAGACATAAAGTTGGATGAGCTGGAGGCTGAAACAGCTCGGTTGCGACGAGAAGTTGCATCACTGGATCCTTCCTCCGCTGAGAATCATGCACAGCTATGGCATATTCAAGTGAAGTTTAAAGAGGTAAGCTTATTATTTTGTTTTTGTGTATGTGTTTGTTATGTAGCTTACTTTGTTTTGTTTTTACAGCTTGAAAGGGGTGCGCTGTTTAATGGTATAAAGATTAGGAAGGCAATTCAGCATGCTTATTTGTTAAAGTGAGATTTGAGGTCTCGCTATATAGACTGATGTAGTGTTGTTTTGTAATTGTTTATCTTGGGTATATTTATAATCGCTTTTGTGTATCCTACGTTTTTTAAAGTGTCTATGGTAGGTAGGTGAAAGGATGTTTGTGGGAGGTTGTTTTGCATTGTTGTTGTTATCTTATGGGATGTAATGTGGATCTTTTGTTATTTTGGCATTTACAATGTAATGCATGGATTAGCATCCAATGCAGTATATAAATTAATACTTAAATTGTGTGTTTTATGCAAGTCAGATTTTCTGTCATTTCATGTGCGTGAAGTATCCCTATGACATACCTTTTATACAAGATGTTATCTATGATATCGAAAGAGAGCGCTTGTACGTTGAGTCTTTTTTCTTCCGTTTTGTCATCGGGTAGGATGCCGTCTTTTAACCATTTGATGTAAGGTAGTGTCCAGTCATTGTGGGCGTTGATAACGTCTTCTTCTGGTTGGTCGCCTATCTCCATTGCGACAAGCTCTTCTAATGGTGTAGTTGGTTCAATGGATGTTTTTGGGATGGCTGGCGTCGTGATGTGCGCCAATAGGATGTACATAAATTCTTTCGGATCCAAGACGGACCCCAGATTGGCGAGTGCGTCAGCTTGGGAGTTAAGATCGCTTGGTACCTGCCTGATGTCGAACGTTTGGAATTGGTCGATCAACTTCTTGGCTACTTCCAGGTAGGCTATCATTCTGACGTCCTTTGCATTGTACGACCCTTGTACTTGGTTCACGACTAGCAGGGAGTCGCAGATGACTTCGATCTCTCGGACTCCTAGATCGCGAGCCAGGATGAGTCCGAATATGAGTGCCTCGTATTCAGCTTTGTTGTTAGTCGCGTCCCATTCACATCTTACGGCCTGGGCTATCTTGTCCCCTTGTGGTGATTTCAGCACGATCCCTAGCCCCGATCATCTGGCATTCGATGCGCCATCTGTGTGGAGCTCCCATTTGCCTGTTTCTTCCGTTGTGAGCAATTGTGCTGCTTCTTTGGCGGCTTCTTGTTCTAGGGTCGAACTGAAGTCTGCCACAAAGTCAGCCAAGGCCTGCGACTTGATCGCTGTCCTGGGTTCATACTCGATGTCGTAGCCGCTAAGGTGTATGGTCCACTTGGTCATTCGTCCTGTAAACTCAGGTTTCCTCATGATCGCTCTCATGGGATGATTAGTGCGGACAATTATAGTATGATATTCGAAATAAGGTTTGAGTTTGTTCGAAGCCATTACCAATGATAGTACAAGCTTTTCAAGCGACGAATACCTTGTTTCTGCTAGAAGTAGTGTTCTACGAACGTAATATATTGGCGACTGCTTGCCGTCTTCTTCTCTGACTAGCACTGTGCTTACAGTCGATTCCGATACTGCTAGATACAACAATAGTGGCTCGTCGTCTTTAGGCTTGGTGAATAACATGGGACTAGCAAGATATTCTTTTAGGTTCTAGAATGCGGCTTCGTGTTCTTCCGTCCATTGAAAGGACTTGTTCTTCTTGAGAGCGTCGTGGAAAAGTTTACACTTGTCGGATGATTTTGAGATGAATCTGTTCAGGGCTGCTATCCGACTTGTCAGTTTCTGCACGTCCTTGACGCATCGGGGGGATCGGAGGTTGATGAGAGCCTTGACATGTTCTGGGCTGGCTTCTATTCCTCTTTGCGTTACCATGTATCCCAAGAATTTTCCTGACGACACTCCAAAAGAGCATTTCATAGGATTCAGTTTCATATTGTATCTTTTCAGTACCTCGAAGTTGTCGCGGAGGTGGTCGATGTGATCTTCTTTCTTTTTTGATTTGACCAATATGTCGTCTATGTAGACTTCCATCGTATCTCTGATCTGGTCCTTGAACATCTTGTTGACTAGTCGTTGATATGTAGCCCCTGCATTTTTTAGACCAAAGGGCATTACTTTCTAGCAATAGATACCTTGGCTGGTGATGAATGCTATTTTTTCTTGGTCTTTGGGCTCCATGAGGATCTGATTGTAGCCATTGAATGCGTCCATGAAGGTTAGCATCTCGTGCCCTGCTGTCGCGTCGATCATGGCATCGATGTGGGGGAGTGGGAACGAGTCTTTAGGACAAGCTTTGTTGAGGTCGGTGAAGTCGATGCAGACTCTCCACTTGCCATTATTCTTTTGGACTACGACTACATTGGCCAGCCACTCGGGGTAGTGGACTTCCCTTATCTTCCCTGTCTCTAGCAGGTTTTTGACTTCGTCGTCGACTATCTTGTTCCGCTTAGGGGTGAATTTCCTGTGTTTTTGCTTAACAGGGGGATGAGATGGATCTACATTTAATTTATGCGTAATAATGTTTGGGGATATGCCGACCATGTCTTTGTGTGACCATGCAAAGCAATCAGTGTTGGATCTAAGGAACTCAAGAAGTGGCTGTCTGGTCGAGTCGTCCAGATCCGACCCGACCCTTACCGTTTGGTTTGGCTTTGAAGGATCCAGTGCGATCTCATCGAGTTTTTCCATCTCTGGTTCGACGTATCGACTAGGTCCTTCGCCGCTCTGTGGTTGCTATGCGATCTTGTGTTCGACGACGCTTTTCATGGAGGCGACGTAACACTCCTTAGCTGCCCTTTGATCTCCCTTGATTTCTTGGACTCCCCACTTGGTAGGGAACTTGATGATCTGATGGTATGTTGAGGGTACGGCCTTCATCGCGTGTATCCATGGCCTGCCAAGAATGCAATTATAGGGGGACGGACAGTCTAGGACTAGGAATTTCACGTGTTGGTTGACTCCTCCGGCGTACGTTGTGAGAACGATTTCGCCGGTAGTATGCTTGACTTCGCCGCTAAATCCGACCAGTGGAGTCGACTTTTTGATCAAGTCGTCTTCACCCAAACCCATCCCTTTGAGGGCGTCGAGGGTTAAGAGATTGGTCGAGCTCCCTGTATCGATTAGTACCCCGGTGCTTCGGGCCTATCGCCTTTACTTTCTTTTGCATGTCGCTTGGCTGTGGAGTACGTGTTTCCATATACGTCCGAACCACCTAAAATAGTGTTGACAATTTTTGTAGGGACAAGAGATGGAGGTTTGTCTTGTTTTACCTGGACTCGTCGTTCCATGGTGGCCTTGGCCCGCTCTGAGATTACGTCGCGGAGGAGCCCCTGTGCGAGCAACCTAGCGACCTCCTTTCGCAGGGCGATACATTCGTCTGTCGAGTGACCGTGGTCGCCGTGGAATTCGCACCATCAGCTCATGTCCTTCTTGACGTCCGGTCGGTCGCTCTTTCGGGGCCATCTTACCTCTTTTTCCATATTTGTCGAAACTCTTGATGAGCTCCGACACGGAAACGTTGAAGTTATAAGATTGGACCCTAGGAGGCAACCCGGACCGTCTCTCCAGTCTTGTGACCTGTCTTGGAAAGAGTTTACCTGATTTTGCTCGTTTCGATTACGAGGATATGGGTGGTGACGCCTGTCTCGACGGTTGTCGGAGAAGGATTTATGACCGGACTGATTAGGTCCTTGAGAGGCTTTTCGCGACTCACAGTCGTCTTCCAATCTCACCTCGGCCATGGTTTTGGCCTGGATGTCTTCAAACCTTCTACACGGGTACTTGGTGATCTCGTTGTAGAGGTTGCTATCTTTGATCAAACCTTGTCGGAAGGCTTCGATGGAGGAGGTGATGTCGCAATGGGGGATCGCCACTTTCTCTTTATTGTACCTATTAAGATAACTTCGGAGAGGTTCGTTATACCTTTGGGTGATCCGATAGAGGTCACTTGACTGCCTCTCGAGCCTTAGGCTACTGGCGAATTGGCTTTTGAAGGAGTTAACGAGATCCGCGAACGATGCGATCATCCCCTGAGGCAAACGCATAAACTAAGTCAGTGTGGGGCCCGCGAGGGTCGTGCCAAAGCTTTTGCACATGACAGCCTCGCGGCTTTCCCTCGGAACGGACGCAGTCATTAATTTTTGTTTATAGAGGGAGATGTGGTCATCTGGGTCATTGGTGCCGTCGAACATTGCCATGGTGGGGAGATGGAACTTCTTAGGGATCTCGACCCTAGCGATTTCTTCGACGAATGGGGACTCTTCAAATCCGCTTGACGCTTCCTTCTCAATCTGTTGTGGGACTCCAGGAATCCTTGCGATCCGATCGTCGAGCATCTTCATATGTTGATTGAGCGTCTGCTGGATGAGAGCTAGGATGTCGGGAGGATTGGTAACATGTGGTTCATCGATTCGGGTCCCTGCCGACCCGATCGGTGTGGAGAAAGTGACATTGTTAGTGGAAAACGGGTTAGCCAATGGAGTTCGAGACGTACCATTTGTGTGTCCGGGTCGTCGCACGCTTGGAGGGGTTGGTTCAATGCCATCCATGTCGAGACACGTCTGGACGCTGCTGTGGATGGGCATGCGCCTAGATCCGGAAGCCATTGATTGTACCTGCGACTTAAGAGACTCATTTTCACGGGTTAGTTGCGCGATCTCGGCTTCGGACTGGGTGGATAAGGTGGCTAAGGCTTCGGTCTTTTGGCGTTGCTGGGCTAGTTCCTCTTGGAGGGCAGTCATTTTCTGGACAAGCTCTTGGAGTTGTGTTGGAGTAGGATTTTCGATAGGGGTCGTGTTTCCTTGAGCTTGGGTGTTGTCTTCAAGGCTTGGCTCTTCGGTATTGGTAGGCGGGTTGATGGTCATGGTTGGAAGGTTTCAAGAGAGTGATCGGCAAGTTGCCCCATGGTGGGCGCCAAATTGTTTTGGGGCGAAAAGACCAAACGATCTAAATCGCCTTAGACGGGGTAACTAGTCGATCGGATTATGGGAATCAAACCAATTCAAACAGACAATCAACCAATAAAGAAGAAATGCAAAGTGATAGAATAATTTTACTAGCGTATTGACGATCGAGTCAGATCAGATTACAACTTATCCTTAGAGAAGAATAGATCGGATCGAGTTTGACCGAGGACTATGAGTTTCGACCGGTGGAGATTGAGCGGAGTTCCGGGAGGAGCGGATGGAGGTGACTCAATTCTTGTGCGTATGTTATCTCAGATCTAGTTCTGTTGAAGATGTGTTGTAGTCGAGTATTTCTCTGCCTCTCCCTTTCTCTACCCGATCCGAGTTCATATATGGCAACTACCCATTTTTTTTACCGTTACCCATGGCTACACAATATCTTACACTTAATTCCGGGAGTGATTGCTGGGATTTGCTCTTTATTGCCGTCATTATCTTGTTGTTTGAATGTTGTTGTCGTTGCCTCAATCAAGCATTTAATGCTCCAGCGTGGTCTTCGCAGCTGGTCGGGAGGTACTCTACTGCAAGGGGTCCGACGATTCTTCCAGCTTTCTCTCAGCCTCCGACCTCGCTTGGACTTGGGCCTATTTTGCTTTGTCTGACTTATTCGGAGAATGTTGGGCCCAACAGTTACCATCAGCTCAGGATTCGTGAGGAAGTTATTCTGAGGACTGCTTTCCGGACGAGATATGGTCACTACGAGTTTGTAGTCATGCCATTTGGACTTACTAATGCTCCGACAATCTTCATGGATCTGATGCATCGATGTTTTCACCAATATCTGGATAAATTTGTGGTGGTCTTCATCGGCGATATTTTGATCTACTCTTCGAGTGAGGAAGCTCACGAGGAACATCTTCGGATCACCTTGTCAGTGCTTAGACAAAAACAGCTGTACGCAAAGTTGTCTAAGTGTGATTTTTGGATCAAGGAAGTGGCTTTATTAGGCTATGTGATCAATGAGGATGGGGTTATGGTCGATCCCCAGAAGATTGAAGCGGTAGCCAACTGGAAGCGGCCTCAGAA
The DNA here is from genome assembly GCA_027886185.1 of Rheum nobile. Classification (NCBI taxonomy): domain Eukaryota; kingdom Viridiplantae; phylum Streptophyta; class Magnoliopsida; order Caryophyllales; family Polygonaceae; genus Rheum; species Rheum nobile. Next base: position 1,589,369 of record WOAB01000618.1, on the reverse strand, counting down.
TGTGAAGGAGGTGCACAGTTTCTTGGGACTTGTTGGATATTACAGACGATTCGTGGAGGGATTCTCTAAGATCGCTCTACCTAGGACCGGGTTGCTCCGCAAGGTCCATAAGAAGTTCGTCTGGGACGACAAGTATGAGGCCAGCTTTCAGAAGTTGAAGAAGTGTCTGACCTCCGCACCAGTTTTGGCGCTACCGGAAGGAAATGATGGTTATATGGTCTATAGTGATGCTTCAAAGAATGGGTTAGGATGTGTACTAATGCAGAAAGGGAAGGTTATTGCGTACGCATCCCGGCAATTGAAAACCTATGAGGCAAACTATCCGACGCATGATCTGGAGTTAACAGCTGTAGTTTTTGCATTGAAGATTTGGAGGCACTATCTCTATGGTGTTAGGTGCCAAGTCTTCACCGATCATAAGAGTCTCAAGTACGTGTTCACTCAGAAGGAGCTGAATATGAGACAACGTCGCTGGTTAGAGCTACTCAAGGACTACGACATCGAGTTGTTGTATCATCCGTGCAAGGCTAATGTAGTGGCCGATGCATTGAGCCGGAAGACGCTGCACGAGACCGTAGTGGCTCTACTCACTGCTCAGACCAAACTCAACCAAGGATTATGCGAGATTGACGTCTTGTATGATCAACGTCGAGGATGCCTGAGTATGCTGGAGATTCAGGCTACGCTACTTGATCAGATCAGGGAGAAGCAAGTTCATGATGTGGTCTTGGTGAAGATAAGGAGTGAAGTTATGGACGGGAAAGCTCCTGGATTCGTGATTCAGGAGGATGGATCACTCTGGTTTCAGGACCGGATTTGTGTGCCTGACGTTGATGGTCTTTGCCAGTTGGTGATGAAGGAGGCCCATTCGTCAGCATATTCTATACATCCAGGCTCTAGCAAGATGTACAAGGACCTCAGGAAGAAGTTCTGGTAGCCCAACATGAAGTGGGATGTAGCGGAATTTGTGGCGAAATGCTTGACTTGTCAAAAGGTCAAGATAGAACACCGTAGACCATGTGGTGAATTGCTACCTCTTCCAGTGCCGGAGTGGAAATGGGAGGATATTATTATGAATTTCGTCACAGGGTTGCCAAAGACTCAGAATCAAAAGGATGCTATATGGGTAATCATTGACAGGCTCACGAAGATTGCTCACTTCGTGGCTATCAAGTCAACATAAGGAACCCAGAAGTTATCAGAAGTGTTCCTACACGATCTGTTTGCATGGTACACCAAAGACCATTGTATCGGATCGTGATGGCCGATTCATGTCGAGATTCTGGAAGGAACCCCACAAGGCCATGGGAACCGAGTTAAGGTTCAGTATCGCGTTTCATCCTCAGATGGATGGACAGTCTGAGAGGATCATCCAGACATTGGAAGATATGCTGAGAGCTTGTGTACTCGATCGTCCGACTAGCTGGGAGAACAACCTGAGTCTGATTGAATTCACGTACAACAACAGTTGGCATGCTACCATTAAGATGGCTCCATTCGAGGCTTTGTACGGTCGGAAGTGCAGATCTCCGATTTATTGGGATGAGAATGCCGATAAGGTTCTGCTCGGATCGGAGTTAGTCGAAAGGACTGCATCGGACATTGCTTTGATCAGACAGAGGATGTTGACAGCCTAGAGTCGACAGAAGTCCTACGCAGATCTAAAGTACAGGAATGTCGAATTCGAGGTTGGTGACAAGGTGTTTGTCAAGGTGTCGCCCACAAAGGGTGTGTTCAGGTTCGGCAAGCGTGGGAAGCTTAATCCTCGCTACGTGGGACCGTTCGAGATCCTTGATAGGGTGGGATCTCTAGCGTATCGTTTGGCATTGCCGCCGTCGGCGCATCCAGTGCATAACATTTTCCACGTGTCCTTGTTGAAAAAGTACATGCCAGATGAGTCTCATGTGCTGAGTTATGAGGATATCGAGATTCAGGAAAATGGTACCTACGAGGAGATACATGTGCGTATTCTTGAACGTCGCGAGAAGCAATTGCGGAACAAGGTAGTACCATTGGTACGAATTCTTTGGTCCAAGATTGGATCTGAAGAGGTTACTTCGGAAACCTGGGAAACTGAGGCGGATATGCGTAGTCGCTTCCCTGATCTATTTTCGGCCTAGTTTCGAGGTCGAAACCTTTTTTTAGGGGGTAGTGATGTGACACCTCGTTTTTCTTTGGATTTTCGGCCAAGTTTCGGGGTCGAAACTTCTTTTAAGGGGGAGGTTATGTAATACCCCTCATTTTTAGTAAGGGTATTTGGGTAATTTTCCCAACCCTCGTTCTGTGATTGCGTCGCTTTCGGAAAAATTCGGATTTTCTGTAGCTGGATCCTCCGGAACCACAAGAATCCTTAGTTTGAATTGGATTCCAACTCAGCACCTTTTGAGATTTTGAGAAGAGTTGCTCTTTGGAGAGCACAGTACGATGAAAGTTGTAAGTTGTGTTCGGGGGGGAGTTATTGTCTATCGTCAGCCTCTATGGTAGAATCAGTCGGGGGCTTGAGAGGCGGTGGTTTACCCTGTGGCGGATGTCAGCGGTTCGAGTCCGCTTATCTCCAACTCGTGAACTTAGCCGATACAAAGCTATATGATCGCACCCAACTTTCCGTTTGGGTACAAATATTAATTATTTAAAGATTTTATCACGTGTTCAATTGTTTCCCGAGCAAAAGGACGCGAACAGGCCTTTTCCGCGACCGCGGAAAAAGGCAAGCGTCGCCAGCTCATGGACAGCATTTTTCCGCGACCGCGGCATATTTCCGTGACCGCGGAAATCGATTCGAGCATCTTCTTCAATGGCTCGCCGGTTGGACTGGGCGTCTATTCGCCGGGGACTCGGAGCGATTCGGCTGGCCAGGCGTTGGGGTCGACGAGGGCTATAAAAGGAGGCCGGGATTGGGGGTGTTTGGCATCCGAATCCACCTCTCTCTCGCTCGTGTCATCGTCGCCGGAGTTGTCGTGTCGTCGGAGTGGTCGCCGGTGGTCTTAGTGCTCGGGTGGTGGTGCTTTGGAGGCGCAGTGAAGCAAGGAGGAGAAGCCCTCTCGTCTCGAGCCTCATCGTGTCGTCACCGGTGAGAATTCGTCCGATTAGGGTCGTCGGGTTCATGGCCGCGACCGTGGAGATGAACAGCTGCAACCGCGGACGCTGTCCAGTCGTCCGCGACTGTGGTTTGCCTTAGCAAACGCGATCGTGGCCTTGGACAATCCGGTCACGGACGGGACCCTCGTTCTTTCATTTCCGTTTATTTTTTCTTAGATTCGTATTATTGATTGTCGAATCTAATCTAGGGTTTCATTGTGGGTTCGTTGTCGTAGGAATCTATAACTCAATTTCCGTTCCCGTTGCCGGACCCAGAAACCCATCGTCAATCATTCGTCTCGATTAAGGCAAGTGGCGGTTCGCTCTTGCTTATCATTCCATATTTCCATTAATTATGAATTGTTTTTAATTGTTAATTAAATTGGGATGACTGTTATTTTCGTTTGGGAACAGTTTTGATAAACATATGTGATATAAAATGTGATATTATAATAGGTTGTATATACTGCTAGAAACAACGCTATTATAATTATGATCGCCATGATGGCATTGATGTGGACTATTGTGCGGTTTTAACTGTTTAGTTAGAACGAGTATTCGTAGGATCGCTATGTACCTCGCGAGGTCTAGTCGTTTCTTTATAACTGGTATTAGGAGGATTTTTGCCCTAGTACTTTCTCTGGTCATGACTGTACCCTTACTCAGGGTAGGTGCACAACAGCTGGTGCCGACACTCAGGATTTATTCCCTTCGATATCTCTCGCGATGAGATGATGTTCTTAAAAGCTTATAACGTAAAATGTGCATTTTGTCACTAAATAAGATAAGTGCGGGTATGCACGTAATTAATGAACCTTCAGGCGAGAAGTATAACTTGGAAACTCGTCTGGACTTCGGTTAGAGTAAGTCCTCTTTCCAATCTGAATTCACATTGCGCGGTGAGGTTGGTCGTGGATCCAAATGATCAAGTCGTTTTAAAATGCTTGTGTGAAACTGTAATGTTCTCAAATACTTGTCATACTTTCTGATCAGACTCAATCTTTTAGAGTCTTCTCTTCATATGTTTCCGATAAGATTCACTCTTTTGGAGTCTTCTCTTGATCATTCTGCTTTGAATCATTCCTGTAGAAGTATCATGGTTTACTATCGTCATCGGCTTTCATTCGAGAAGCGATGGGTTTAACCTAATACGACTACTTAGAACTTTTTTGTTTTACCCTTGCATAGTCTTTCATTAGACTAACCAACCGGTTATTTTCCCTTGGATGGTTGGCTGGTGTCATCCGTCTCATACGGCACATCAGGAAAACTTCCGTTCCGTGAAGGCTAGAACCCGACGATGAAGGAAGATGGAGTTTTTAAGAGTTTTATCAAGGTTGAAGATCCTAGGCGTGTGATCGCGTGATCAAGACCCTTATGTTATCTATTTACAAGACTTCGCTGTATTAAACACAATCGGTATTTCTAATGTATTTGGGATTTTCGGATGTAATGCCGAGACTTTGGTTTAAATAAAGATTATGATATTTCATATTATCAGTGTATTTTATGTTTTGTATAAATGGTTAAGCCTTGTGTGGCTTCAGATGTGAAATCTGAGGTCACTGGCGATAATACTTTCAAGGTGATATTTGGGGGTGTTACAAATTGCAAGTAATAAATGTATACAAATTTGCGTTATTTCTTACCAGGGCAATAACAATGATATTTCAAATTATTAGTAATAAAACATGTTATAACTACTTATTACAAATAAAAAATAAAAAAAATTATTAAAAGAAATTTTTATATAATATTAAAAATTATTTTTCAAACTATTATGCATATAGAAAGCAAATTATATATAATGTATAGCTCATTGTTGTGTCAACTAAAACTCATATAGATCGGCGTAGAGATATTCCCTAAATTGTTGAATTCGATCTTGAAAATGCGTATTCCATCCAATAACACTAGTATCATGATTGGAGAACCAAGTGACTACCATGGGTGGTAGGCGAGCATCGTCACTAAGCCAAACATGTACATGAATAAATGCAATGTCATATTAGTCTTATCTTACGATAGTCTAAAGTAAGATGAAAATGATAGAATGTTGTTTACTTACAACTATGTAGTTTTCTATTGATTGAAGTCAAGTAATGTAAAGAATCTTGTCTGGAGGGCTACTACCCGGAGGAGCGGTCATGGGCAAGAAAGTAACAGGGGCCTGGAGGTCATGATGAACTAAAACAACATGATAAAGTCCCGTGTCTGGCATGTGTAACCAATGTTGGGCGGGTGCAGGCGTGTTGAAGTAGTGTATTTGTTCCTTCAGACTTTCTATAATGTGAAGGAGACATATCAGACTATATAAGTTATGACGTCGATCTAGCTCATCCACCAACTCTTGTTGAACTCTAGCCCATTCTTCTTGCCCTCATCCCAACAACTCTGTGAACGATCGATATCCACAATGGCCATCACCAACCACGTCTACCACATTATTAATATACTTGACCATAAACAAGTCAACTTTGGTACCAAAATCAAAGTCCACTCCGTTAGGGCCTTCACGGATCCCACTATGAGTCGGGTCTCTAAAAGTGCGTGCACTACTACCTTTGCCACTAAGACCCGCGGTAGGATCTCGTTCTCTTGGATCTCTGGTATTGTTTCTCAGTGTACTCCCACCTACTTCGATCATGTAGTTGAATTTTTTCTCGGCCTTCATTTTGTCACATGGACATGTGGCTCCTTCCATATTCTCGTGATTCCTTATCTTATTCCATTCTGCACGCAATCATTTTTTTTTCTTGTGGTGACATATGCCCTGACTAAAACTCATTGACTATGGTTCTCATGACCACATCATCAACATTAATGTCATCATCATTGTCATCTATATGCTCCATATTGGCATACCATTCAACTTGTCTCCAAAAATCATGTGTATCCGACGGGCATAGTGGACCACCTTTTTGAACAAAAGCTGCTAGCTCATGAGGACATGGTAAACCATAGCACTCCATCCACCGATAATCATGGCACACTAGATCATAGTTCCTTGCCACCACCTCTACATACATCCTCATCAACTTCCTGATGCACTCTGATAACACATAATTTATGCATATTTAAGGAGTCTAGTTGCATATTAGAATAATTCATTTGCACGCATATTTCCTATATTCTATAGTTAATTTTATATTATTTTGTATTCAAAGTCTACACTCGTGTTTTATATATTTCAGGCTTTATAAGACTACTTTGGAGGAGATTTGGAGCTACAAGAATGGCCACATGCTACAAGTTGGATCTCAATTGCTTATGTGCAACAAATTGTGGGACCAACGCACTTGATGACGAGGGCACTTTTAAAGTGGTGGACCGGCCCATTACAAGATGGAGACGACATATATATATATATGGAATGAGAGATTTGAGAGGGGGCTTCTACGTAGCTTTAGGTTAGCTTTTAGAATTAAGATTCCAATAGAAGTTATTACTTCTCGGTCTTAAACCCTATTTAACTACTTATAAACGTTATTACCTTTCAGTCTCAAACCCTAATAGAATCCAATTCGTAAAAGCGACTATGGGCATAACCGCATAAAGCATCTAGGCATGAATTAAATACAATTCAGGCAAAGAAAATATTTCAAATTACATATACATCATCGGGATCACTCCAACCTTAGAGCTAGGAATTTAGCCAAGCATGATCGAAGAAATATTTAATTGATTTAAACTAGTCATCCACATATATGAATTATTCAATAAAAATGAGAGATACAACTTAATCTCAATATTTAAATATTCCAAGTTGATAAAAGACTAGAACAATAATCCAAATCTCTAATATGCAAAGGCACAAAACTCCCTCTACCACCCATGATACAAAAATTAACAAGTTCAAGAATATAGTAATTACCTGTTAAAGATTCAAGTGCCAAAGTGGGTAACATGGTCAGTCCAAACTCTCACGAGATTTTCCTTGTATAAGCTAAGCCAATTTTGTGTAAGATAATCCATAAGCCCCCACTTTCCTCCCCAACGATACCTCATATTCTCTAACTGAATCTCATATTCCGTCGAAATAGCTTCATGCATGCTCTTGAAAATGATCTTTGAACCCACTTTTCATTGCTCAATTTCAAAGTTTGTTCTTCTATGTTGCGCTTGACGTGAATATTGCACAAATCATGCTTGGACTGGGAAAACCCTAGTAAGTGCTTTTATCAAACCTAACTCCATATCTGTCAATATTGCCAATGGTGGAGAGGGAGAAATTAGCTTTACTTCATTTGAAACCCAATCATAGTGCTCCGCCTTTTATGCTCTCATCCATGTAAAAGCAACAACAAATGATTTCAACGTAGAAGTGAACCCACTATCTCCAAAAAGGGTGTTTTGTACATGCAAAATTTCATTAAGTATTTCTAAAAAGTCTTCTCTTTCATTGTGTAAGAATTAGTTTTTGGCATATCGATGGAAATGATTATACATGTTTGTCTTGCATGTTGTGTCCATGGTAAGAACAAAAGGAAAAGACGTAAGAGCTTCAATGATTCTTTATAGGAAAATACCATGTCGTCCAACTCTTCACTTTGACACTAACGTATTTGACTTACAATAATCATACTTTGAAAGCAACTGCAACAATTGTTGCATTACAATACGCCCATTACTCCATCCCTTCCCTAGTTTCCATCTTGCATTATACAACTGCTTTCTAGAAGTAACATTTTCCGGATTCGCCATTTTAAGCTTCAAAGAATGGGCTTTGGCCTGCCTCCCGCCTCAGATAAATCTCTGACCAAAGATAACGTGTCCTCTGTTAATTTTCCAGCAAATGCATGGCCCAATACGTTTGGGGGAAGATTATGATTGTGGAGTCCACATCGTACTTGCAACTCCCATACATTTAGTTCTACCTCATGACCATACAATAGTTCCACTTCATTTCCATACAATGCAAATGGACAATCACTTTTCTTTGTTCATGTTGCCTCTGTTCTATCACTTATTTGATCAATGTTTTCCTTTCCACTTCGATATTTACTATAGTTCTCACATGTGACAAGTACATTTCCAAGTTTACGAGCATTCGTGGCCTTGATTTTGCAATCGCTAATGCCATATTCTTTTTTTGAGCCACTAATCGAGCCCAATTAAGCATAGACTCTTGATCTGTCCAACTTTGATTAGTATTAAAGTCTCATAGTCATCCTGCATATATAAATGCTAAATATTGAAAAAAAACACAAAAACCAAAATCAAACCAAGAGACAAAAATTAAAGAATTATATATCACTAATATGAAACAAACACTAGCAAATCCATTCAATTCCTCCCAATCGACGCCCAACACATATGTATTCTACGGCCAAAATGCGAAGACTTCTCATGTTGAAGCTTTTTAAGAGTTTAAAGCAAATATAAAATCGCAAACTCAAACTAGCTCTACGATAGATGAATATTAATTGGTACCCATTAACGAAACACCACCGACACCAACTAACATCTTCCACATTTAACCATCTAGGCAAGCACATCCCACAAGTGGACAAACAGAAAATAATCCAATTCACATAAGCATGATGATATATACATGTTTACTTTTTAGTGCATAGGCAAAATTGTCTTTTAACGCATAGGTTCACACGTAACGTGATAAGTCATGTACCATGTGTGAAATAAAAAGGTTCCTACGTAACGTGTGGAGATGGTCCACACGTGACGTGTGGAGCTTCACACCACATAACGTGTGGAGATGGTCCACACGTTACGTGAGGTGTCTCCACAAGAAGAGGTCCGGACTTAACGTGAGAAGAGTGTCCCCACGTTAAGTAGACCTCTTTTTTTATTAAGTAACTTTATACGAAGTATTTCGGTCTTCTTCGCTTATTATCGAGTCTTACAATAAGATTGAAGTTACGATCGTATTGAGTCATTTACATTGCTATGACCATTCTGCCCTTCCAATGTAAAGTTCTCGATCAAGCCACATGGCCGCTTCCAACCTAAAGATAGCGTATGTTTAAAGTTTATGGTTTATGACATGTAATAGTTGTAGTATTTATTTGTGTTTTAATGTTGTATATGAACTATAAGATTGTTTTGAAATAGACATTAGAGGAAGTATTAGCATGAGTCTAAGCAAGTCGTTCAACTAATGATCAAGAGAAGAGATGCAGATCAAGACGTGATGATTAACCCTTCACACTTTACTACGTAAATTAGCCAATCATCGAGGGAACACAACAAGTAGACAGTCAGTTTAGAGAGATCATACCTAGTTCCATACGGAACTGTTCGAATGGTTCCCTATTTAGTGCCTTGGTGAAGATGTCGGCGATTTGATCATTAGTTCCACAGAAATCCATTGTCACCAACCCTTTTTCCACACAGTCACGTAAGAAGTGATGTCTTATCTCAATGTGTTTGGTACGTGAGTGTTGCACCAGATTCTTGGAGATGTTTATGGCACTTGTATTGCCATAGAGAATGAGAATGGAGTTAAGAAGAATATCGTAGTCGCTGAGTTGTTGTTTGAGCCATAGGAGTTGAGTGCAACAAGCAGCAACGGCTATGTATTCAGCTTCTGCAGTGGAGAGCCACGGAGTTCTGCTTCTTTGACCCCCAGGAAACCAAACACGGCCCAAGGAACTGAGCCATTCCTGAGGTAGATTTTCTGTCCACTTTGTTCCCTGCGAAGTCAGCATCTGTGTATCCGACAAGATCAAGACTTCCTCTTCTTGGGTACCACAGACAAAGATCATCTGTTCCCTTCAAGTATCTCAGAATCCTTTTTACTGCTTTGAGATGTGTTTCTTTGGAATCGGCCTGAAAGCGAGCACAAAAACATACACTATACATAATATCAGGTCTACTAGCAGTGAGATAGAGAAGCGAACCTATGATTCCTCGGTAGAGGGATGGATCAATTCCTTATTCATGTTCGTCTTTTCCCATTGGATTGTTTGGAGATATGGGAATGGTGAAGGGTTTTGCATCATTCATATCAAACTTTTTGACACACTCCCTGAGATACTTCTGTTGGTGCACTTTAGTTCCCTCATCCCCTTGAGAGACTTGCAGACCTAAGAAGAACTTGAGTTCTCCAACCATGCTCATCTCGAATTCACTGGCCATCAGCTTAGAGAATTTCTGAACCAGTTTATCATCAGTGGATCCAAAGATGATATCATCCACATAGACCTGAACCACCAGAATTTGCTTCCCTTCTTTAAGAAGGAACAAAGTCTTGTCGACCTTTCCACGAACGTATCCGTGTGTCAGAAGGAACTGAGAGAGCCTTTCATACCAGGCCCTCGGGGCTTGCTTGAGACCATACAGAGCTTTGTCTAGAATGTAGACATGGTCAGGTTGAGTGGTGTCTTCAAAACTGGGTGTTTGCTCCACATATACTTCCTCCTTGAGAACCCCATTCAAGAAGGCGGTCTTGACATCCATCTGTTGTAGCTTGAATCCATGGAAAGAAGAATAAGCAATTAGGAGTCTTATTGCTTCTAACCTGGCAACTGGAGCAAAGGTCTCATCATAGTCGATGCCCTCCTGCTGATTGTAGCCTTTCACCACCAGCCTTGCTTTGTTCCTTGTGACCTGACCTTGATCATCCAGCTTGTTCCTGAACACCCATTTGGTTCCAATCACTGTTCTGTTCCTTGGACGGGGAACTAACCTCCAAACCTTGTTTCTTTCGAACTGATGGAGCTCTTCTTACATGGAGTTTATCCAGTCAGGATCCTTCAATGCCTCTCCTATAGTTTTGGGTTCTTGCAAGGAAAGAAAGGCATTAAAAGCACATAAATTTTGTAGGGAAGAATGAGTGCTCTGTGGTGCTCCCTTTCTATAGTCTGTGACGATCAGTTTGACTGGATGAGCCCATTTTTGCTGGTAGTTTGGAACTTGGAGTTTGTTGATGTCGAACTCCTCCGAATCAGCATTGCCAGCATTTGAGCTTTCACCACCTGTCCCATCAGCATTAGGGCAAACTCCCCCCGTTCCCTCAGCAGCAGGGCAGTCCTCAGAGGGCTCCGCTGTGTCGTGACTTGGGCTCTATTCCCCCTGAGGTGCCTGAGACGTATCCGACGGGTTAGCATTCTCTTCTTTGTCCCCTGAGTTTGTGGAGTTGGGAGTTCTCGGTGTTGAGGGATCATTCTGAGTTTCTTGATCTTGAGAAGTACCCCCATTGACACTGCTATCAACAAGCTGAAAGAAATCATCTTCGAAAGACTCGATGTTGCCTGATTGTTCCTGCACATTGTTACCAGCCATAACAGTTTCATCAAATACAACATGAACGCTTTCCTCTACCTTTCTGGTTCTCTTGTTGAAAACTTTGTAGGCCTTGCTTTGCTGAGAATATCCTACAAAAGTTCCTTCATCACTTATGGGATCAAACTTCCCCAGAGATTCTTTCCCGTTGTTGTGGACGAAGCACTTGCAACCAAATGTGCGTAAATGAGACACATTAGGTTTCCTTCCCTTCAGAAGCTCATAGGCAGTTTTGTTCAGAAAAGGACGAATGGTTGCCCTATTCAGAACGTAGCACGCGGCATTCAAGGCTTCGGCCCAGAAACTCCTTGGAAGACCACTTGAGATGAGGAGAGTACGCGTCATGTCTTCCAGAGTTCTGTTCTTCCTTTCCACAACACCGTTTTGCTGTGGGGTCCTGGGAGCAGAGAAGTTGTGGTTGATACCTCTGTTCCTACAGAGGGATAGGAACTGAGAGTTCTCGAATTCAGTTCCATGATCGGTGCGAATAGACCCCAAGGAATGACCAGTGCTTCTCTCAGTTGCCTTAAGCCAGGACTCAAACTCCGCGAACACTTCATCCTTTCTTGAGATGAAAATCGTCCATGTGTACCTGGAATAGTCATCAACAATAACAAAGACATATGCATTCCCCCCACGGCTCTTCGTGTGCATAAGCCCATAAAGATCCATGTGGACTAATTCCAGAGGACGTGTTGTACTTACATCCCTTTTGGATTTGAAGGAAGACCTCACTTGTTTTCCTTTAATGCATGCGTCACACACGTCACTTCTCATTGCTTCAACCTTGGGAAGACCATTCACCAACTCTTGTCTATGAAGTTTGGAGAGGAGTTGAAGGCTAGCATGTCTAAAGCGTTTGTACCACAAGTCTGTCGTCTCAGCAATAGACGACAGACATAGGTCCTTGTCAGGGATGAAAGCAGGGTCGACCTTATAAACGTTGTTGTCGCAGATCCCTTTGAGTAAGATTTTCCCTGTACTTAGACACTCAACATGACAATCATCAGTGATAAAGACTACCCTATTTTTTCTGTTTTGACATAGTTGAGCCACACTAAATAGATCAAACTTGAGATTATTCACTAGATTCACATTATTCACAGTGATGTGTTTAGAGAGTCTTACCATACCGATACCACAAACCTCACCCTTACTCTTGTTTCCAAAAGTTATCGATGCCCCTGAGGCTGGCTGAAGAGAGGTGAACCATTCACTGTTCCCTGTCATGTGACTTGAGCATGCACTGTCAAGGTGCCAAGAGCCTTTCCTTGCTTTCTCCTCGGATTTATGAGAACTACCTTCTGATACGTTGTGACCTTTTGAGCTCATCAAACAGATATCCTTTGAGAAAGGAGAAGCTTCATCATCTGAGTTGTAGTCACCCCACTTCGCAATCCTCGTTTGTTCCTCGTTGAGGACCTGAGAAGAACCTGCCGCTTTGTTGAGGCAATTTTTTGCGAAGTGTCCGTTGTCATAACAGTGAGAGCAGACAACCTCCTTCATGTCATTGTGAACCATGACCGAACCTTTAGTGCCTTTGCTTCGAGACCATATCATCTTCATGGCTTGAGTGATGAGAGCCACATCTACATCACCTTCTTGAGAGTCTCTATCCAAGGCATTTCCTAACGACCTCTTTCCTGCAGAATCTGTAACTAAAACAAACAATCTAGAGCACCAGGCTCTGATATCAATTGTTGGATCGTTAGAGTTACGTCTGAGGGAACAAAAGCTTTGTTCCCACAGAAGTTGCAGCGGATAAATATAGCAAGAAAGATAATAGAACGAACTCACGATGTATAGTGGAAACCCTGATTAGCAAAACTAGCTTCTCAAGGAAAAACCACTACCTTCAAGCTTCCGCTTAAGAGGATTTTGAAGTGTGTACTTGTCTTATTGATTTCTTGTTTGATTACACTTGTAGCATGGACTCCAAAACACTAGACCTCTCTGCTAGATTCGAAGATCACTCTTACAACGATGAATCCAAACTCAACCCTCAAAGACTTACACACACCTCACTCCTTTTCTTTCTCAATTTTCGTTCTCTCTGTTTTTCCCGTCGTCTAAGTTACATAGACATGAATCCACACATCTATTAAATACAACTCGACAAACCCTAAATGTAACAAGATAAGATTTATTCAAATATGGTAACAAGAAGATATGTTTTTCTGGAGGAATAATATCCCTAGCCGTATATATTAATAAAAGGAAAGGATTCCCTTAAATTAATATAAACGGATGTGATAATATTCTTCTCTCTCCAATCCGCTTATCTAAGGAAATAATCCCTAAGATAAGGAATCGAGCTTCTCTCTCCATATCTCCTCCAACGGCTAGATCCTTCCAGCCGAGTTCTTCAATCCTTGACCGCGTGTGCGCCTTGATTTGTTTCCATAAATAACACGCTGGATTTCTTCCTTCCATTCACAGCTTCGATCTTGTTCGTCACTGTTGTTCCTTCAGAGGTAACAAAGCACAAGAACAGAGCTTTGTTCCCTCGTCAATCCTTTGCTGCGAAGGTTCCCTGAGACAACTGTCTTTGTTCCTGAAACTCTTAGTACCCAGATTAGTTGAATGTTTGTCACTATCAAAACCTAAGGAATTCAACAACAATACAAATTGTTCATTATGCTGGTTGACTATAACCACATTTAGCACACAATACAGAAAACAATACAAATTGATCATAAACTTAGAAAAAACTAGAGAAAAGATATGACACTACTTTAGCGTTTGAAGAAATTAGGGTAGTCTCTGGTGAACATTCGCTTCATATGATATCTCTGGTTTGCTAAATTTGCTTGCTCCATACAAAGGTTGATAGTACATAAACAACATTATATAAAATATACGACATTAATCACCTACGATGTACATCATTTAGTAGATTGAAGTTATACCTACGAATGTTATCAAGATCTTTAACAAGATCTTGATTTTCCTTAACAAGATCTTGTTTTTCCTGCCATTGTTGTCGAATAACCGTGTGTGCCCTCTCCTTGTACATTGGATCAATCCACTCCCTGAAACGACACCCTACTTCTGGGCATCCCCAATACCTACTTCTGTAGTTCCACTACAAATCCCAAGTTCGGACAACGACTTTCAAATTACAGTAGCATAGCCTATCTGCGTTTGTTGATGATTTTGATAAAGATGCCATTATTTGATGTAGTGTTTGGTTTCCTACAAATATCATAAATCCATTAATATCAAAAATCAACGTTACTAAATCGACAGAAACTGGAAGGAGAAGCTTACCCAAAAGTCTATCTATAGGCGCCGCTTGTGTTGGAATTGTTGTAGTGAACAAATAACCCTAATGCTTCTTATATAGTGAAAAAAACAGACAATGTGTTTGACAGCTAATAACCAGTTGGAAAAAAACTAACTAACGTGACCTATAAATGTTTGACAGCTTGTGACCACAGTTGTATACAACTGTGGTCACGAGTCTTTTATCATAAACCCTAAAACACTAAACCCTAAACCTTACCCCATAAATCGTAAATGGCTTGATACTTGACCCTAAACCATAAACCGTAAATGGCTTGATACTTGACCCTAAACCCTAAATCCTAACCCTAAACCATAAACCGTAAATGGCTTGATACTTGATCCTAAACCATAAACCTTAAATCTTAAATCCTAAACCCTAAACACAAAATCCTAAAACCTAAGGGGGAAATGTATCACCATGTTACGTGTGAGCACCTCCCACACTTAATGTGTGGAAGATGCTCACGTGTAACGTAGGGACATGGTGGATGTAAAATGCATTGAATTAACGTCTTGTCCCCACCTAACTGAATTAATGGTCCCCTAACTTCATCTTCTCCGGCTAAGGACACAAATTCGAGCCTAAACCCTCATTTGAAACATCCCTAAATTTTAAACACCCTCAAATTTTTCAAAAAAATTGGATAATATGAACAACAATGATTATTAGAACTACAATGATAAAGATGATCCACATCCAAATGAGGTAATTTCCCTTATTTGAAGTTAAAGTTTTCATTTTTTGTTTGGGATATGTGCAAAGTGTTGATCTTTAGTTGTTGAAAACAATACATGACATTTGTTGTTTAGGTGTTAGAAACCAAGTTTAACATTCTAGATTTTCGAAGTTTTGAACTTGATATGTGTTGTTTAGGTGTTAGAAACCAAGTTTTACATGCTAGATTTTGAGGGATACATGTGTAAGAAAGCAAGATCCATGTTACATTGAAGAAACATCTCCATACATAACGTGAGAAACATGTCCACACATAACGTGTGAAACGTGTTCACACATAACGTGTGAAGCAGCTCAACATGTTATTTTTGGAGATGCTTCCCACATAATGTGTGAAACTGCTCTACACATAACGTGTGAAGCATGTCATTTAAGAACTGCTCATGTTAATTTTAGAACACTAAAATTGATGTATAAGAATGGTATGATCAGTGGGGACTTTAACTCTACAACTAAAGATTGTGAAATCCGTGTTCAAGCAAAAATGTCTAAAAGACCTTTTCTTGCAGTAGAAAAGACAAATGATATCCTAGATCTTGTACATTCTGATATATGTGAATTAAATGGAGTATTAACAAGAGGAGGAAATAGATACTTCATACTTTAGTGATGACAAATCTAGATATACTCATGCTTCCTTAAAGGGAATTATGGTTTCACACTTAATAATTAGTTCACTACTTGATGAGACGATTCCATGTGTATGCAGGCGAACTATTTTTTGTACGAGGGGTTGAACAATATTTCGCTCAATGATTGGAGCACCCCACAACAATCATTTTCTGGTTGGGAAACACCTCATCAACCGTTGCCGGAATGGAACACACCATCTGAGTGGAAAACACCAGAAGAGATACCATCCTTCTCACTTGGAGTGTTTGAGGAGAGTTGTCCGCCTCCAGAAGCATCTTTGTCTCATGAAGAGACTCAGAATTTGGCTTCTGCTAACCCACAATTCGGCTTTCCATCCCTACACACAACCTCAGTTCAGAAATGATCCAGAAGAGGATGTTTTCGTCTCTGTTGATTATTCAGAGTTCTTCACAATAGACCAAATCTGGGAGTCCAGAGAAGAAGCATTTAAATGGGTGCGGGAGACTGCTATGTGTCATAACTTATACATCATAAAGTGGAGGAATAAACCTTCCATAGGAGGAGCCCTTGGGGGACTTGGTTACCGTGCAATAGGCATGGACAAAACATCCATAAACAAGCTGACCAAGTGAGGGAGATCACAAAGTCGAAGAAGTATGGGTGTCCATTCATGTTGAGGTTGAAAGAAGGGCCGAAGGGATCATGGAAGATCAATGTACAGACTGGAACTCACAATCATGTGAACAAAGAGAATTTGTTTGGTCATGCATTAGTTGGTCGACCAAACGCTGAAGAGAAGGAGGTTATTAAGATGATGACAGTTAATCATTGCAAGCCTCAAAAGATTTTTACTACAATCAGCTTGTCCCCAGGAAACTTGACCAAGATGAAGCAAGTGTACAACATGATGCATGTCATACGAAAAAACGGTATGGAAGAAAGAATAATGATGCAACAGTTCTTCTATGAGTGTAAGGAGAAGGGATATTTCATGGAGCATAGATTCAATAAGGTGACCAATAAGATCACATATATCTTCTTCGCAAGCCCAGACCAGTTGTCACTGCTGAAGGCATTCCCGTACATTGTGTTGCTAGACTCTACATACGCAACTAACATGTTAGTAACACACATATCTGTTATATTCTTCACTTGTTCATGTAATCATTAGCATGCCATAACATATCATTATGTGTGCAGGTACGATTTGCCCTTCCTTGAATTTGTCGACATCACATCTGTTTGGAAAAACTACAATATTGCTGGGGCGTTTATGGAGCATGAGAACGAAGAGAGTTACATGTGGGTCATACAACAACTTTCAAAAATGTTTGTCAAGGTCCAACGAGCACCCACATGCTTGGTCATAGATCGGGAGAAGGCATTGATGAATGCCTTAGATAAGTTGAATCCAACTGCAAAATTCCTCCTATGTAGACGCCATGTGAGGAAGAATATTAAAGACTTTGGGAAGAAGGCCATAGACAAGTTTAGGGGCACAATGTTTTTCCAATGATTACATAAAACTATTCAAGGAAACAATCATAGAAGGGTATGAAACAACACTGAAGAAGATTCAACAAGATTGGAGAAAAATCCAAAATGTCCTCAGTATGTACAAAAAACTGGCTTGACCCGTACATGGAAAGAATCATCTCAGTATGGACAGAAACGGTCTTCACTCCTGGAACTTCCACAACTAACAGGTTTGTGCATTATGTTTTTAAAGTTAACTGGTTATTTGAACTTAGACTTGTATAACAACATACTGACTTCGGATTCTTGATTGTAATACAGGGTTGAAGGGGCCCATTCCAGTCTTACAAGCTTCTTCACTAGCAATGATGGCAACATTTAAACTATATTCGATCAATATGATGCACGGTTGCACATTCACATTAAGGAGATGAGGAAGGACTTGAATGAGAGCTTAGAAAAGCGATTTACGCTGATAACCAAATCACATCTTTTCGACAAGTTGCACTACAAGGTCTCTGTGATTGCACTAGCAAGGCTGATTGAAGAATACAAGAAAGGGGAAGGTTCGTTGTGGAACACTATATGCAGATGCCAGATGAGGGTCAAGGATGGCTTGCCTTGCGTGCATGACATGGCGCGGAATGGGATGAACTAGGAAAAAATTGAACCTAGCTCATTGCATCCATTCTGGAGGCAATTGACCTTGTCAGAAGTGCGGACGGATGAAGAAGAAGAAGCCAGAGCACATAAATTGAATAGGTCGTTGCTTGATGAATTTGCTTCAAGCGTCTTCCCCACATTGCCAGTGCATGATCAACACAAAGTTGTCTCTGCACTAACAAGTATAGCACATCCAGAGCGGACTACTCTACAACAGCCATCTAAAGTTAGGCATAAGGGTCGGCCTCAAGGAGCTCTAAACATTCCTACCAAAAGTCAACCGTCTGAATGAGAGTACATAGATCATGAGATGGAGGGAACACCTTCGAAGAAGCAAAAAGCAAGACCACCTAAGGAAGCTTCAACCATGCCATGGCAACCATGGAAGCCTATGCCTTTGGGTCACACGTCGTTGATCAAACACCCTAGGTGATATATGACCCAGTTTCCCAAGTGTATAAAACAACACCTGAGAGGATGGTGGGAAATAGTTGGTGATGTAAATTGCGGATACATATCAATTACGCATGGTTTGGATTTAGGGCAGGAGCAGTGGGCTTTTATTCGACGTACCATGATCGCTCCGTTGAAACAAGAGTATGAGCTATTCGCGCCAATTTGGATGTCTATGATGACACTTGAGGCAATGGAGGCGAAGCTTGCATGGTTTCCTGTGCCCTACATGCCTATCCCATGGGAGACGTGGTTGGACCTCCCGGATATGGGATGTTTGGTGGCTACTGCATTCAACTGTGTGTTCGTCTCCGTCAGTGCTGGTGTAGGCATGACATACATGCCTATGAGGGCGAATCCAAACCAAGCGGTTGGAGAGAAGCTTAAGACGATATGCATTTGCCATGTCGAGAAAGAGCAACATTTCATTGCGGTATATTAATACAATCAAATCATTACAAATACACGTTGGTAATATGCATTACAAAATTAATTTTTATGATTCAAAATATGTAGATTGGCCTTGTCGAAACCTCGCCCTTGCCGAACCTTTACACCGCATGGGTGAGATTCCATGACTCGTCTGCAGATGCCTTAGTAGATCTATTCCTTGAACGATTGACGGAGTACCAAGCACACAAACCAAAGGGTCGCAGAAAGAAGAAAGTTTAATATTGTATTGTAATGCTTTTAAAACATTGAAACTATCTTATGTTAAGACATATGTTCGCTGTATATATGACTTGTTGGTGATTTTAGTGTCATCGGAAACAGGGCTCCATCTACAACAAAATCAAACCATTTTATCTCAAAAAATACAATTCCGGGTATACAAAAAAAAATACAATTCCGGAATCAGAAAATACAATTCCAGACTCTGTTTCTGGAATTGTATTTTTTGTGCCTTTTGTAAAAGGGCATGGTTTGTGACATGCCTGGCACAAACCGTGTGCCTTGCTAGAATGTCATTTTGGGGGGTTCCTGTACCTTCTGTAAATAGAACCTTGTGGAAAATAAGAAAAATAACGTGTGGAGAGTTGATGAAATTAAAGGTGGGAGGGATGTGTTATTACATATTTATATAGAGAGTATTTCTTTGGGTTATTACATATTTGTAAGACACATGTATTCATGAATTGTTGCAAAAATTCAAAGTTCAATAACTTCCATAAAAACCAAACAAGTTCGATAATAACATAAATTCCATTACAATTTCCTCAAGGATTGGGAAGGAAGGGATACATTTGATCCAATGATAGGCGTAGCGCCTCTACTACATCTTCACATTCATGGTTGAAGACGACTGTAGCAATATTCGACACACTATACACAACACAAAAATGTTGATATGTATAATAAATATAGATAGAGTTAACCGGAAATTAAACAACCTACAAATTAGTCAATTTCATACATGTGTCGCGTCATCAATGGTCGGGGGGTTGACGAATGGGTGTGTATGTGGGAGGTATCAGCCCATGTAATCAATGTTACACTCATGCCCTTGCTGGACAAGAGGGCCCATCGCATCTAGACTCATGGAATGTATATTATGTGCATCCCAGACAAATTGAGCTCTGCCGTAGTCCACAGTGTATGTGTTGATTTGGGGGTCCCTCCATGCCCTTATTGGCACTATAGGCGGTCTTGGAACTTGTTGTTCATGACCACACGATCTAGCATGTACGGCTCTGTGATCCAAAGACACAATAGAACTCCATGGAAGAGTGAAGGAGCGAAGAATGGTTCGTTGAAGTTAGTCGGACCGTATGGCATCCAATTAACCTAAACATAATGGGATGCCAAATAATTAAACATACCTATCATCGAATTTCTAACTTAATAGAGAGAGACCGTAGATGCACTTACTCTGTCCGCAGTCATCAGATCAAGCTCTATTCTGTAGTCTCTCATCCGATTGGGCTTCTCTAAAAGGTCCCATCTACGAGCATATGTGATCGGCTGATTGAAGTCTCAACTTCTACTCTGTGCAGGTCGGAACATGTTGAAGTACTGGTAGATGCACGCCTGAAAATGAAGATGTGTACCAAATGGAGTCAATGAATAAAAACATTTATAACAAAATTCATGGTAGACAACAAAATTTTTATTTACAAAATTCATTGTAAATAAAGTACTATACAATAAATTTTTTACCAGTATCAGAGTGTAGTATGTCGACATCAGCTTGGCCTTTTTTCTTGTGCACTCGCCCAAGCTACATTACACGTGGGCCAGAACGCCAGCACCCCATGGATAATCCATGGTAGACGAGGGATCAGACACAAATGTAGTGTAGTACACGAGCAATTTGTGTTGGGACTTGTCCGGAAAGAGACATGAGCCCAACAAGTGAAGCAAGAACCCAGACGTCCGCTGCTCTTCACTCATTTGTTCGCAATGGTCCTTAAAGAACTGAGCTTGTACGGTACCACTTGTCACAGCCCCAACAGGTAGCTCACAGACTTCTTGCGCCTCCTCCACCAAGGCCTTCTTCAGATCATTCATTCCTAACTGCTCATGTCATTTTTGTGGAGGTCCCATGTCTTTTCCATGGATGTTCAGCCCAATGATCAACAATACGTCATGGAGAGTTATGGTCATCTCTCCCCATGGCTTATGGAATGAGATGGTTTCTAGATGCCAGCGCTCAACGAACGCACTAATCAGCGTCTCGTCCACATGCTCGTGCATCAGCTCCGGTACATGACATAACCCTGATGCAGATGCCACATGACACCACATGGCATTTTATTGCAAAGGCCATGAACGTGTCTGCTTGCCTCGTTGCTGAAACCTCAGCGCTGGCACCGACTTTAAATATTTGAATTGTTAACATATGTAAGCCACCCATTTGAAATATTCTAAATAAATGTGAAATTTCATATAAGGGTTTTGTTGCAACTTACAATGTGCTGGTAAAGAAAGTACAATATGTGATTGGCAAAGCCCTTCAGAAGTTCGGGCATCTCCGGACCTCCAAGCACTCCAACCACCAATTCAGGGTCATATTTGCCCCTTTTCTTCGACCTGGGCGGTTTTGATCGCAAAGAGGAGGCTTCATGTGGCTCCTCGTCCGCATAATCAGGTTGACCTCTTGGAGCTCAAGCTTGACTATCCTCGTCCTATTTTTTTTTACAAATTATAAGTAGTTATATTTTATCATAAGCTCATCTTTTCATATATTAAGGCTGCTTAACATAGGATAAGGTGCATTCGGGTAGAGCCCCAGGTTCTCCCATGGGTTGTACCAATCTGATCATCTACGCCCTGATAATAGATGGGGTTGTGATGATGGATGTGAGGGCTCTGATGGAGGTGAGGGCTGTGATAGGACATCGGGCTATGATGGAGGTGAGAGCTCTGCTAGGGCGGCGGGCTATGATGACGGTAAGGGCTCTGTTGGGGCGGAAGACTAAATGGCGTGCCATAATAGTTATTCTGATTCATTGTATCAGAATAACCATGGAGCGGGCTCACATTATAATTTGGGTACAACTGCGGCTCTGAGTCAGCACGACCACCACCTGCCACAGGAAACGATGGCACAAACGACAACACAAGGGGGTCAACATTGCCCGCCTGCTCGTATCCTCCCTCATCCTGACTACCGCCCGCAAACCTACGGGATACCGCCTCTTCAGTCTGAAACGAAATGTCCCGGACGAGGTTTCTTCTGTTTCTACGCTTCATTCTCTCATCGGGCTCCATCTACAACAATAAATCAAACCATTTTATCTCAAAATATACAATTTCGGGTATATACCAAAAAAAATTATAATTCTGGATACATAATCAGCACGTTAAGTGTGGATGTAATCCACACTTAACGTGGGGATTGTATCCACACATTATGTGTGGAGATCATCCACACGTAACGTGGGTACAGTCCTCACACGTTACATGTGGACTGTCTCCACACATAACGTGTGAAATTACATTTTCCCTTTCCAGTCAGATTTTCGGCGACATTCCGGCAAGAATTCCAAATTCCAACGAAGCATTATTTCATCATAATTTCCCCAAAATCAAACAAAACTAACACTAATTAAACAAATCCAACAAAAACCTTAAACACCCTTTTATACAAATCTATCAAATTTCTACCGACAGATGCAAATAACTACTTCAAAATTACACAAAAACAACAAAAATAAGATCAAAAACACTAAAAATAATATGGATATACAATAACCTAACAAAAAAAATTAAAATTAAAATTACTAAGAATGATTATTACTAACCTTTCAAGAATATGGATCTACGTAACGTGCGGATCTTGTTAATTCGTAACGAGGAGACAAGCAAGCTACGTAATGTGGGGATGGATAGTTTAGAAGAGGAGAGTGACGGTTTAGGGTAGAGGAGGAGGAAGAAGAAGAAAATTGGCTTTTAAAGCCGGAGAGGCTCCCCACGTTACGTGGGGAGCCTGTTCCCACGTAACGTGGGAAGCCGTCTCCCACGTTACGTGGGGAGCCTCTCCTCACGTAACATGGGGAGCCTATGCGCTGAAATGCAATTTTGCTTATGCGTTAAAAAGTAGGCCCCTATATATATTAATTGTTATGTGTATCTAATCCTAAGTTGTTGCAACAAGGACATGTACAAGTTTATTTCAAGCACTTATGTTAGGCATTCTAGGACACTATGTAGGGGAGTGGTGGTTGAACCATGATGACTAAGCCATTGAGGCACAAGTGGGCTCGAGTGACTGAGCCATGATTGGCTAAGTCACTTTAGCCGGCACTTGAGGCTCTGGTCTTGGTTATTGGCCTTGTTCATCCGTTGCTTCCCATGTTTCACGTGTTTGGACTATGTCTTTGTAATGAGCCTTATATGTGCTATTGGGTTGAAGGCCCAAGACGCTGGGTTTTGGCCGAGTTAGAGACGTTGGATCTCTGCATGTGAAACGCGTTGTTTGGATTAATTAGAGGAGGTATAAAGCCTCTCCTCTAACCCTAAGAGTTGTGACTCTTGCTCATTGTTCCTTAGTTGCGATGGAAAACCTAGAGAGCTCTCTCTAAAAGCGAATCCATGGCGACTCCATTTTTACTCGAAGCCTTGGCTTGAGTCTGAGAGAGAAGACCACAAAGAAAGAGAGAATAGTGTTCGTGAGAGCCTTCCTTGTCACTGTGGTGGCGCGGCAGTGCGAAGCTTGCTCCCAAGCGTCGCGGTTGTCCTTTCAGGGGACATTTCTCTAGCTCTTCTTCTTCTTTTGGATGCATGTGTGCCACTTCTTCTTTGTTGCAGTGTTCTTTGCTTTGTTTTCTGAGTGCTTGCATGTAATTGAATTGTCATTGGCCTTGAGTTTCCTAGTAGATTGGGTGAGTCTCCCCTCCTAAGGATTCTGCATACGTAGGACTTTGTCCGAACTGCGTAAACAACTCTCTGTGTTCCTTTGTGCTTTTGTTTTCTTAAATGTCCAAGCGATTGGATTGAACTATTGAAGAGGATTTGAGCGAAACTGGTTTTACATTATAAAACAGTAAAATAAATTCCACCCTAATTCAAAAAAAAAACACAACATGCATGATTGATTGATGAAGAAACGAGATGATGATCGTGGTGGCCTTCTATTGTCTTAATAAAATTTCTACAATATTGGAGGTATTCTAGTTGAATGATATAATCTGGTTGAATGATATAATCATAACTCTAAAAATCTTATATTAAATAACATCTAAAATTGAATAAAAAAATTAATTTATACGTTATGAAACAAGATCTATGACGAATATGTTTTAAATAAATAAGTAATAAGAAAATACCTCATATGTGAAGTAGCCCAAAGTACTATTCTTGTTGCTTGAATCACCTTCAGAGGAATTGGATCCATTGTTTACATTGGTTGCCAATGAGTTGTAGAAATAATTTAACTTTACATGTAAGATGTATATATAGTGGAAAACTAGGTTTTTGTAATATTATTTAGTAAGTAAATAGTTATCTTTTCCAGGTCTGTCGGCAAATCGATTTGATAGATAACGACATAGTAGATATTGTTATATTTTGTTAGTAAGTAAATATTTATCATTTACATGTTAATAAATTAGATACTGATGTAACCTTGCCCGATGGAAAGACTACAAATCGTTGTCAAGGATCCGATGAATGTGTAGTAGGGCGAAACAACTCTTCGGGAAGGGATGGAAATGGTGTTCGGCGGACGGTGGGGGGTCGGAAACACTGTGGACTGGGGGAGGCGCAGCGGCGATGGAGGAGATGCGGCGGAAGAAGAGGCGGCGAATGTGATGGGTAAAGGAGACCGGCGGCTCTAGGGTTTGGGGGGAGGCAAGAACTAGGGTTAGTTCTTGTTACGGGGTTGCGAATAGTAACTTGATGATGAGGTAACCGAATCGATGCACCAGAATAGTTCGACTAGAAATGCAAAGATTGTTGACGTTAGGGCCCGGGTTTCAGGAGATTACTCGACTGTAAACAAAAGCTATATTTCGACGTAACTGAAATGAAGACAAGAGTTCATATTTATACTAGAGAGTTGACCTAATGGGCCAGACTCTCTAGTTACTAAATCTGGCGGCCCATTTAACATAAATGGAAACCACCCAGAATTAGCAGCTACTAAAAATAGAAACATTGTTCATATAAAGTACTAAACAAGTAATGTCTCGCTCGGACTGGATGTAGCTATAGAGGACTCAGTCATGACTAAGCTGACGAGACACAGAAGCTCGAACGATGTAGTGATCTGGCCGTGGCTGGCTACAAGTCTGGTCACCAAGGATCGTGTCGCTGCTTGGACACTCTTCGCTCTAGCACGGGTGATAGGACCTGTAGGTGGAAGTCTCATGGCATCTTCCTCCTCTATAGCTGACATGGAGGGCTGGGTTACATCACCCTTCCCCACTTGAGTGTGAAGCGTCCCCGCTTCACCCTCATCATACTCAGGCTCAACATATGGTGCTAAGTCAGGGACGTTGAACGTCGGATGCACCCCATACTTGTCCGGGAGCTCGAGCTGGAAGGCGTTGTCACCAATGGCCTTGACGACTCTAAAGGGACCATCACCCCGTTGGTCAAGCTTAGACTTGCGGACGGAATAGAATCACTCCTTCCACAAGTGAAGCCAAACCAAGTCGCCTGGGGCGAAGATCAAGCGTCGCCGGCCCTTGTTCTTCTGGGCTGAGTACTGCAGTGCACGTCACTCCAGCTGTGTGCGTGTCCTCCCGTGCAGCTCCTGAATGTGCTCAGCCAACTTGCCAGCATCAATGTGCTCCTGGTCCTGCATCGGGTATGGCGTTATGTCCAGCGGCGTCAGCAGGTTCCTTCCATAGATGACCTCGAAAGGAGTCAGCTGCGTCGCAAAGTGCCTGGACCTGTTGTAGGAAAACTCAACTGTAGGAAGTAAGTCCTCCCACCTGCGTGGGTTAGTCTTGAGAACCGTCCAAAGTAGGGCTCCCAAGGTACGGTTGGTCACCTCCGTCTGACCATCCGTCTGTGGGTGATAGCTAGTAGAAAATAGAAGCTTGGTGCCTAGCTTTCCCCATAAGGTTCTCCAAAAATGGCCCACAAACTTGGTATCCCTATCATTAACAATAGTTTTAGGGACACCATGCAAGCGCACCACATGCTCAAAAAACAATCGAGCGATGTCGGTAGCATTGTTGGTGTTCTTGCTGGGAATAAAATGTGCCATCTTTGAGAACTTGTCGACAACTACAAATATGCAATCTCTACCACACCGAGACATAGGCAATCCCGTGATAAAATCCATGGAAATATTTTCCCACGGGGCTACAGGAATCGGGAGGGGCGTGTAGAGACCATGTCGACTCGAGTGTGCCTTAGCTTTGTGGCATGTCACACAACTCTTGCAATACCTGGTAACACATTGGGCCTTTTTTGGCCAGAAAAAGTGCTCCCGAAGTGCTGCAAGTGTCTTAGATACCCCAAAATGGCCACGGCTGTCATGTGCTTCTTGGAGCAACAAGTGCCTGACAGAAGACGTAGGAATACAGAGTTTCCCTGCCTTATACAAATACCCGTCATCTAGGAAATATGTGGCATGCTCTCTGCTGATCTTACATTTCTCAAAGATGTCTTTAAAGAAAACATCATCAGCATACAAATCCTTGAGCAATGCAAAACAAGTAAACGAGACTGGAGATGAGTTATGAGCACGTTCCTGCGAGAAAGGGCATCGGCTACCACATTCTCCTTACCTTTCTTGTGCATGATCAGGTACGGAAATGTCTCCATGAACTCGACCCATCTAGCATGCCTGCGGTTGAGGGTCGTCTGGCTCTTCAGATAGGCCAGAGCAACATGATCGGAGTGTATCATAAACTCACTCGGCCAGAGATAATGCTGCCAAGTCTTGAGAACCCGGATCAGCGCGTACAACTCCTTGTCATACGTCGAGTAGTTGAGTTGAGTACCCGAAAGCTTCTCGGAGAAGTAGGCAATCAGACGCCTCTCTTGCAGTAAGACACCACCGATGCCGAAATCGGATGCGTCGTACTCCACCTCGAAGCGACGAGTGAAGTCAGGCAGTTGCAGCAAAGGGGCATGACACAGGGCATCCTTCAGGGCGACAAAAGCAGCATCATGTCGTGGAAGCCATGTGATGGATGTCGCCTTCTTGGTCAGCTCGTGCAAAGGGCCAGTAATAGTGCTAAAGTCGCAGACGAACCTCCTGTAAAAGTCGGCCAACCCTAAGAACGAGTGAACCTGAGTGGGTGTCGTCGGTGTAGGCCACTCCTTGATGGCGCGGATCTTCTCCTCATCCACTCGTAGGCCATCCCTGCCAACAATAAAACCAAGGAAGTTGGCAGATTCAGAACAAAATACGCATTTACCGCGGTTGACGTACAAGCTCTCACGTCTCAAGCACTCTAAGACCTGTCAAAGATGATCAATATGGTCACCTAAACTGCGAGAGAACACAAGTATATCATCAAAGTAAACGATGACAAACTTCCCCAAAAAAGACCGTAAGACATGGTTCATGAGTCTCATGAACGTCGATGGAGCATTGGTCAATCCAAATGGCATGACGAGTCACTCGTATAGACAATACTTGGTCTTGAAAGCTGTCTTCCATTCATCGCCCTCCTTCATACGAATCTGATGATAGCCACTCCTAAGGTCAATCTTGGAGAACAAAGTGGCACCATGCAGCTCGTCCAACATATCATCGAGGCGCGGAATGGGATGTCTGTACTTGATGGTGATTTGGTTGATGGCATGGCAGTCCACACACATCCTCCAAGTCATATCCTTCTTCGGCACCAGAATCACAGGAACGGCGCATGGACTCAAGCTTTCCCGCACAACACCCTTGTCCAACAGATCTTGGACCTATCGTTGTAACTCCTTAGTTTCCTCAGGAGAAGCTCTATAGGCAGCATGGTTCGGCAAAGAAGCGCCGGGAATGAAGTCTATCTGGTGCTCAATACCACGCACTGGGGGCAGACCTGGTGGCAGCTCGCCAGGCATAATATCCTCGAAGTCCTGCAAAACAGACAAAATAGCAGGCGGGAGTGCATGCTCTATAGTAGTAGTGGCACAATGGCGAGGAATGACAAGGAAACAAGGAGACTTGCCTTGAAGTGCCGACGTGATCTCGCTGTGATGAGCCAGTAGAACCCTATTTTCACAGGTTCCACGCAGAGTAGAACGCTTACTCGAGGGTGCAGAAGTACTTCCAGAAGCTGCAGAAGGCGTAAACGCATGAAGAAAAGCGGAAGACGCTGACTCGGCCGAGTGATGGGCCGAGTGGTAATCTGTGCCCCTGACTCGGTCCATAACTCGGTCGAGTTGCTGGCCGAGTTGTTGTCTGCCATCCTGACGCGGTCCAGAACTCGGTCGGGTTGTTGGCCGAGTTGTTGTATGGCTCCCTGACTCGGTCCACAACTCGGTCGAGTTGGTGCCCGAGTTCTCCTCTGTTCCCACAACTCAGTCTGGAGCTCGGTCGAGTTGTCGTCTGGAGGTCTCTGCGGGGGATGCCGTTGTAGGCGGAATTCGGGCGGCCTCCATTGCCTTCTGGCGTTGGCACTCGGCCTGATCCTGTAAAATTTCTTACGGGCTCATGGGTAAGAGTCACGCGCCTCCCGTGGTAATTGAACATGTAAGTGTTCAAATACCCATCGTGAAGCATGCAACGATCATATAACCATGGACGTCCCAGAAGCAGATGGGTAGCGTCCATGGCGGTAACATCACAAAGCACAATATCTCTATAAGGACCAATAGAAAAGGAAATAAGACACTGATGCGATACTTTGTTACCTGAGCCATCTAAAATCCACTGTAGACCATAAGGAGTGGGGTGTGGAGTCGTGGGAAGGTTGAAGTGGCGGACAACCTTCTCGTTGATGATGTTGTAGCAAGAGCCCCCCATCAATGATCACGCTCAGTGATGCATTCTGAAGGCTGCATCGAGCATGAAACAAATTCTCCCTCTGCTCAGCTAGGTCACCGTCCTTGACGCACAGAACGCGTCGTGTGACCAAGGCAAAGTGGTAGGTCTGGTCATCATGGTGGTCGGAAGTGCCGACCACACAGCCCTCAGCATCGGCTGTATACACAGCTGCAGGGTCGGTCTCAACGTCGTCCTCATCGGCGTCGTCGTAGCTCTCATATCCTGCAGTTGAGTGGAAAAGAGGACCTTCTTAGCGTTAGGACAATTCCTCTGGTAATGTCCTCTTCCACCACACTTGTAGCACTCCAGGTCCCGTGCACGGTCAGAGTGAACGGGCTCGGAACTTGGCGGTTGCGTACAACCCGCAGTAGCAGGCGGGGCGGATCGTTGCGTCGTGGGAGCGGACACAGTACCTATGCTACTATCATCCTGTCTAGGCGCACTAGAGGTAGGAGTAGAGTTAGTGCCTAAAATAGAAGAGAAGGGTCTAGAACCATACCTGGAAGATGTCGTGGACTTCCATGGTCTCTGCCTCTTACGCTGTTGCTGGAGGTAGAACTTCTGCACAGTGTGCACGACATTGTTGAGGTCCCGAATGGGCAGGACGTCAACCTAATCCTGGATAGGCTGGTTAAGCCCAGTAATGAACCGTGTGCGCAAGGTGCCCGGAGCAACGCTTACGCCAGCCTTGAAGCACATGTCTTCGAGGCGAGCGAAGAACTCCTATGGCGACTTAGTGCCCTGTCGAGCACGAGCTATCTCCGTACGCATCTGCTCCTTGTAGGTGGAAGGCACATACTTCCGAGTCATGATGTATACGAGCTGATGCCACTCAGTAATGGGTGCCCAACCCATCCGGTAATGCTGCTGCTCAACACGATGCCACCAGGTCTGAGTAGCTCCCTCAAAATGTAGAGTCACGAGCTTTACCTTCTCATGCTCAGGGACAGTCAAGTGTCGCAGTACGTGCTCAGTGTTCTGCAACCACTCAATAAAAACAGAAGGGTCATATAAACCAAAGAAAGGTTTGATTTTTAGCTTCACATCTCGGTGCTGGACTGGTGGCTGGGCTCGGCGGTCATGAAACCGAGCTGTAAGGTCCTCTACTTGCGTGAAGGGACGGCCGGCATGCGGAGGATGGGCTCCATACTGACGGTGAGGATGCGCAACATATGGCTGCGGGACCCAAGGAGGCTGTCGCTGACGCTGATGTGCGGCGCTGGGCGCTGATGCTGGGGGCCCTGTTATCGGGCTGGACAACATTCCAATATGTTGCCTGAATCTGAGGCAGGCGAGGAGGTGGGACATAGCTGGTATGGTGTTGTTGTAACTCAAGGGGGTCTTGTAGTGGTGGGTGAAAACCATCAGCATACCCAAACTGACCCTCATCCTCCTCAAGGTCGTACTCATCAAACTGATCCTCCTCATCGGAATAAAGAGGAGTGCGGACACTCTGATGATCCTGAAATGCATCAACATCAAATGGCACAGCAGTAGAGTGTCGTTGCTGACGCTGACACGGAAGCTGCTGATGATGCGGGGTTACCCTTCACCTTTTCCAGGGCTAGGGCGCTCAAATCATCTGCCTGTAGCTGACCCTGATCAGAAGCTACCGTAGCGATCAGAACCGGTTGCTGGCGAGATAAGAGCTCTGCATTCTGACGCGTCAGTTCGGCTATCTGCGCGTCTCATGCTTTTTTGTCAGCAAGAAGCTCTCGGAGCATCTTTTGGTCAGCAGTCTATGTGCATGTCTCGTGGGTGGTATCACCTTCTGACATGGTACCTGACAGCACGAAATAGCAAACCACAAGATCAAAGCGAACAACAGCAGCAACAGAGAATCAATAAATAGGTAAGCAGAACCGAACTCAACAAGCAATCACCCTGGAAACTAATCTGGCTTGCCGTGTGGGAGGTTACGAGCAGGCTAAAGCAAATCACACAACAATCAACAAAATCAAGGCAATGATCAGCAAAGAAAATGTCGAAAGTAGATATGCAAGGATATAAGCACAGAAGTAAGCACAACACAGTTAACCAAGATATACAGCCCAAATAGTGAAAGATATAGAAGACGGTAAGGTGAAGGTGCCGAATTCAAGACCGGGTTCTCCCTTCTTGCACTGCGAAGAGACGCACTTGCCTTATTTTGGCTTTTGTGGTCTCAGATTTTTTTTCCAGCGAATAGCAGTTCAGCAAACAACACACAAAAAGTTCAGCAGCAACACGAACAATAGAAGTTCACGGACAACAGATTTTAGTGCAGGAAAAAAAATTATGTAGTGCAGTGATTCAAGTTTGAAGAGAAAGAGATTGAGATGATGCAGATTTGGGGCGCAAACAAGGCAAACACAGTTGCAAGCAAACTATCTAAGCCTATATGCAAGCGGATCTACAATAAACACAATCACAACCAAGCAAAACACCAGAAATTGCAAGAAATATTGTGTGAAGTGGGTCGGCTGTGCAGTAAAAAAAATTGTTGGTTTTTTATGATAGCCGAATTGCTCAACCACCAAACCTAGGTTTTTGTTTGAATTCAGATTGCAAAATTTTATTTTTTTGGTTCCTAGAACAAGATCTAGGGTTTTTTTATGCAAGAATTGATTTATGAAAACGAATGAGTGATTGAACGAAGAGTTGGAACGACTTACACGATTCGTAGGCTCTGATGCCAGTTGATGTAACCTTGCCCGATAGAAAGACTACAAATCGTTGTCAAGGATCCGATGAATGCGTAGTAGGGCGAAACAACTCTTCGGGAAGGGATGGAGATGGTGTTCGGCGGACGGTGGGGGGTCGGAAACACTGTGGACTAGGGGAGGCGCAACGGCGATGGAGGAGATACGGCGGAAGAAGAGGCGGCGAATGTGATGGATAAAGGAGATCGGCGGCTCTAGGGTTTGGGGGGAGGCAAGAACTAGGGTTAGTTCTTGTTACGGGGTTGCGAATAGTAACTTGATGATGAGGTAACCGAATCGATGCACCAAAATAGTTCGACTAGAAACGCAAAGATTGTTGACGTTAGGGCCCGTGTTTCAGGAGATTACTCGACTGTAAACAA
The DNA here is from genome assembly GCA_027886185.1 of Rheum nobile. NCBI lineage: Eukaryota > Viridiplantae > Streptophyta > Magnoliopsida > Caryophyllales > Polygonaceae > Rheum > Rheum nobile. Next base: position 1,557,389 of record WOAB01000618.1, on the reverse strand, counting down.
AAGCTATATTTCGACGTAACTGAAATGAAGACAAGAGTTCATATTTATACTAGAGAGTTGACCTAATGGGCCAGACTCTCTAGTTACTAAATCTGGCGGCCCATTTAACATAAATGGAAACCACCCAGAATTAGCAGCTACTAAAAATAGAAACATTGTTCATATAAAGTACTAAATAAGTAATGTCTCGCTCGGACTGGATGTAGCTGTAGAGGTGTCAGTCACGACTAAGCTGACGAGACATAGAAGCTCGAACGACGTAGTGATCTGGCCGTGGCTGGCTACAAGTCTGGTCACCAAGGATCGTGTCGCTGCTTGGACACTCTTCGCTCTGGCACGGGTGATAGGACCTGTAGGTGTAAGTCTCATGGCATCTTCCTCCTCTGTAGCTGACATGGAGGGCTGGGTTACATCAGATACCGGTTTGACAGTTATCACTATCCAAGTATTGAGAATGAATAGTTTATTCAGAATGACAATAAAGTCAAATTAGGTAAAAGGAAGCGCGGAAAACAATTGTTGGGGTGCGCTGACCCGTCTTTTCCAAATTCTATCATTATTAACAACATTATAATTTTTATATAAATTTTATCCAAATAATATAATTTTATCTAATTAATAATCTAATAAATAAAGTTCGTAATAAAAAAATAGATGTAAAACACGATGACTAAATTAGTTATTTATATATGTGTTATAAGAAGATTTGAGGGTGTGCTAAAAATCAATACTTACAAAAATATAGGGCACAAACAAGACTTAGTGCTCGTTTGATTGAACATAGGAAGTACAATTCCTATGAAGTTAATTCCAATGAAATATATTTCGAGGGTATTGTATTTTTTGGAATTTTGGAAAATATATTTGGTCAAAATCAACTTCACAACCATTTTTTTATTTTTTTTGTTTGGTTAGAAGTTAAAATTTATTTAAAATTATTATTATGATCCTTATTCGTGAAATTTTAATAAGTTGACTCGGGAATAAATAAGAGATTTATAATTTTATAATTAAAAAAATTAATATTTTAGAAATAGACTGAAGGAAGAAGGTTGTGACGGTGGCCTCAAGCTTAATATCTCATTCGGAACGGGCCATAAATCATAAGACACATTGTGAAAACGTAACACTCATATAACCACCAAATTAATTCCCAAAAAATAATTAAAAAGGCGTTGTTTTTTGAAGTTTTGTTGTTGTTTCTTTTCTCCAATTCGAAACCCTTCCTAGACTCATCACGTATTCCCCCTCCCCCAATGAAAAGGCCAAGCCAAGCCGCCACCACCGCCGGAGAGCCACCACCGGCGAGTCTAAACATTATGGACCCAGCAGACACAGTCTTCTCACCGAACTCTGACGTCTGCCAGCAACTTCTCGATCGCTACTCCGCTTCCTCGGCCGTCCACCACCGCCACCTCTTAGCCACCACCACTGCCATACGCTCCATACTGCTCGATGACTCCCTTCCACTCACCCCTCTATCCTACTTCGCCGCCACCATTACTTCCACCTCTGAGTCGTCTGACGATGCCGCATCCGTCGCCGCCCTTACCACCTTCCTCTCCCTCGTCCTTCCACTGGTCTCTCCGGGATCGATTGAGTTTTATCTTATAGGCTGAAATTAATAAACTTACAAGAAAAAAATCTTGAACCTACAAGTGTAAACTCATGAACCTGCAAGTGTAAACTCATGAACCTGCAAGTGTAAACTCATGAACCTGCAATATAAAATTCATGAACCTGATAAACTCATAAACTTATAAGATAAAATTCATGAACATGCAAAAAAATTTAATGAACCTACAAGAAAAAACTCTTGAACCTACAAGTGTACACTCATGAACCTGCAAGTGTAAACTCATGAACCTGCAATATAAAATTCATTAACCTGATAAACTCATAAACTTACACGATAAAATTAAAGAACATGCAAAAAAAATTAATGAACCTGCAAGAAAAAACTCTTGAACCTACAAGTGTAAACGCATGAACCTGCAAGTGTAAACTCATGAACCTGCAATATAAAATTCATGAACCTGATAAACTCATAAACTTACAAGATAAAATTAATGAACATGCAAAAAAAATTAATGAACCTGCAAGAAAAAACTCTTGAACCTACAAGTGTAAACGCATTCCTTTGATAACCCTTTCTCCGTCTTCCAAACTCCTGCACCTCATGTACATGTGAGCTAATGCACTTCCAACAACTAAATTGAGCTCCAAACCGGTTTTGACCGCATAGCAATGAATATGCCGCCCGCTGATTAAAGCTTTCAACCTTGCGCATCCTCTAAGCGCACTGCCTAGGGAAAACTGATCAGGCGAAAATCCCAATAGATGAATCTGCAAAAGCAAACGTAAGCCTCCTTCATCCAACTCGAACTGGATCATGCATGAGACCATGGCATTCCAGGTGGCCACATTTCGCTCATGCATTTCGTCGAACACCTTGCGGGCGCCCTCCAAGTCTCCGTTTAGGATGTAGCCATTGATCAAAATGTTACACGAAATCCCATTTCTTTTGGGCATTACACCAAACAGCTTCAGGGCAATGTCCATGGAGCCCATTTTCACATACATGTTCAGCAGATGATTGTTGAGAAACTTGTCTGAATAGAACCCAGATGTAATGATCAAACCGTGAAGCTGTTTGCCCAGAGAGATTGATTTTGTGAATATCGATCCCTGGAGGAGATGGGAAAACGTTTTAGGTTTAGGTGAACTACGATGTTTCGTTTCCGCGAATTCTCTCTATCCTTCTCCTTCCGGCTACATCGACTATGCCAGAGCCAAACGAGGGAGACAACAGAACAAATGAGGATCGAATGATGAAAATGCCCCTCCGTGTTGTTAATGATGCAACAATGCCAGCCATTGAAGGGTGACACGTGGACGGCTATAACAAATGCTCAATGCTTATCTTAATACCTATGCTCATTTGATCCTCCCTCCTATTAAGAATGTGCTATATTAATTGTTTGCTGATACTCTTCATATATATATATATATATATTTATATTCTGGTTAGCTTGCTGATTACTTTCCGAACAAATGGAGATAAATTTCACTGTTCTCATGATCTGGTGCTATGAGCAATCTTAATACTTTTTATGTTACAGGTCAGAAAATGTGCTCAATCTTGTCTCGAGAATGCTTTAAAATCTTTTCAATGTCCATCTTTAGTGAAAAAGGCAAGCAAATTGATACTTTCTTTGATGATGAGTCACATGCCTGTGGTGGTTAAATTAGGCTCATTGGAAGCGAAGAGTGGACGTAAAATTGAGGCCTTATCAGAATCTGACAACTTAGAGCCTTAGAGGCTCTCCATGTTTTAAATATTGTGAAACTAGCCATTCCTCATCTTTATGGACAAACCAGTTTAGAAGTGGTCACGGAACTAGTTGAACTTTTGAATACTCGGTCTTCAGCACTCACAAGGCCTGTTCTTGAGATCGTTGAGGCACTTATGTGCAATTTTGGAGTCAATGTTACTACCCAGATAGCTGAAGACACTATAGTTGCTCTTTCAAATATGAAAAATTACCCTAAAGATACCATTGTTTATGGTGCAAACTTATTGATCACGGCTCTCAATGTACTTCATAGCAGAGGAACAAGTGACTGGATACAAAATATTCCTCTTGTGGTGAGAGCAATTGTTGGTATGTTCTCATGACACATAAATGAGCCTGCAATATGGTGTTGAACTTGCTTCTTAATAGTAATAAAATGCACTAGAGTCTTTCTAATTATAAATGAATTTGTTACCTTTTTCTTTGTATGATCAGGTGTTCTGCAGGAACTCACTCCACATCTAAGATGTTCATTGAGGTGTGGGCAGAGACCGACGACGGACAGGAGGCGATCCCTGGATGCACTTAGGGGGTTTTAGAGAGCACAACCAAACTCTGGATTAAGGGGGCATTTGTTATGTCTTATATAATCCAAGTTTAATTGTATATTCTATAGTCTTGGTAGATCATGCCTTGTAATGTGTTTTAACCATTCCAGTGAACCGGGTTCACTTGGCTATGTAATGTTTAGAGTTGGTTTGGCCTCTAAACCGGGTTAAGCAACCCCGAGTCTCATAGTTTTGTATTTAACAACTGGGGCAAAGATGTCATTGTAATCAACTCCTTCCTTTTGGGTAAAACCCTTAGCAACTAGTCTTGCTTTATATCTAGGAGGTTCAGTACTATCATTGCCATCTTTCAGTTTATAAATCCACTTGCAATCAATGAGTCTAGCCTTAGCAGGTTTAGGAACAAGAGTCCAGGTGTTATTAACATGCATTGATTGTATTTCTTCATGCATAGCTTTTATCCATTCATTAGCATGGGAACATTTGATAGCTTGATCATAGGTTTCAGGGGTATAATTCTTCACAACATTAGCAACAATGAAGGCAAACTCGACAACTTTGTCATACTCATAACTCTCAACCATATTAGCATCAAATTGAAGCCTTCTATTAGGAATCCTAATTCTAGGTTCCTTATCTCTTACAAGTTGATAATCAGTCAAGTCATGCACAGCAGGAATATTCACTTCAGAATTATCATGCATAGACACATCAGAGTTATCATGCATAGACACATCAGAGTTATCATGCATAGACATATCAGCATTGTCATTTAGTGCATTAGAAGACTCAACTTCTAATTGGTTAGAGTTACTTACTGCCCCACCAATTTGGTGAGTTTGTAGTTCATTATCTTCCATGTTGCCATTTGTGTGAGAATTTATGGGACTCCCTGAAGAGGTATCCTCAGTTTGTGGATGGCCAATGTCAAACTCTTCATCATTTTCTGCTTCCTCAGGAAGGTTGTCAAAGAATTGTCCAGTTTGTATTCCAACTCTTGGCTCAGAGGTTGTGGTACCTGTAGACTCAGAAGTAGGCATTAGTTTTGTTTTAAAACGGAAATCCTCCTCATTAAATGTGACTGACCTGGAGGTTATTGATAACAGGAATTTGCCGTTCTAATTCCTACTATGCAAAGTATCCAAACAAACCCTAAAACGTAGTCCTAGGTAAGTAAGGGTCGAATCCGCAGGGAAACAAAGTCTATCGCAGTATGCAATATGTATGTCAATTTAAAGCAACCAAAGGGGGGTTTTGTTGGTTTGTTTTAGTAGCCAAGCATGCAAATGGTAAATAAGCAATTAAAGGTGATGAAATCAGTTATTGGGAAAACACTCAGTCAAACAATATCCACTATTCGAATGACAAGTTGATCATAGATACTACTCAAAATCGCATGCAATGGTAATTCCAATTCCTTTTCAGATGTAACTAATAGCACAACCAGATACTATTAGAACTAACTAATTAAACAACCCTGAAACTATCAAGATTCAGTTTAACAGCCACCTTACGGATAGGAATATAGTTGGATACAACCCTAGAATAAAACAACCAGTTTTTACCCTAGAATGTAAATCAATTCTCTTCTGCATAAGATTAGCACAACCAGTTACTAACATGATGCAGTTGCTACTATGGAATAGATATGCTCAACCAGTAACAATCTAAACCTAGCAATAGATAAATAACGACAAACCCTAGTTGATCAGACTAGAAATTATCAATATCAATCTTACGAAATCAAACAAGAGAAGAGATAAAAACCATGCAATAGATTAGGAATAAGAATCTCACAACTGAATCACACGAAAAGCTTCAATGTCTGACTAAGCAAGAGAGGCTTAGTTCTTCATAGCAAGAGAATACGTAGAATAAGAAATTAGGGTTCCGAGATAGAAGAAACAAGTTTTCTCAACCCTTAAATACCAAAGGAAAATAATCTGAAATTATCCTAAAAAGAAATAATAAAAACGTAATAAAGTAATATAAAATAGATCCGAAAAGGAAATCGGCTCGGCGATGCTTCCGTCAGCGGAGGCGGCCGCTGCTTCTCCCACGGCGATCGCCGTAAATGCGGCGAGCGCCGCAATTAAACGACGGTCGCCGTTTTCAGGTCATAGCTAAGGTCTCTCCAGGGCAATTAACGACGGTCGTTGTTCCTTCCGCGGCGGTCGCCGCAATTCTGCTTCTTCATCCTTCGTTCCTCAGCTCCTAAGGATCCAAAAACGCAACTTCCGCACCTCCTCGCCAAGTCTCCAAATCACCTCCAAAGCATCCTAAAACACCACTAAAATCATGCCAAAACTCCGTCAATACACACAACATAATCGTGTGTATCAAACTCCCCCACACTTGAATCTCTACTCGTCTCGAGTGGATAGAGAACTACCACCCATTACCAATAAAGCACCTAGATCATCAACATGTAAAGAAGCTTGCAACTAAGAGTAAAAGCATCTACATGAAAGCTCAACATCCCTCAACCAACCGACCACAACACAATTACACCCTCAACTCCAGCATCATAATCAGCATAACATCAACACAAGCACACAACAATAACAATATACTCCTCAGCAGCAAACACGACACACATCCAAGCTTAAGGGCAAGCAGAATACTTCCCCCAAGCTTATCCCGGTCATCCAAAAATATACGTAGCCACTAGTCCTAACCTCCATCTATGACTCCTTATGTCTCCCAAAGTGACCTACCCGACAATCCTTCTTTGTCTCCTCTTCTTATGTCGCCCTGCCGGTAAAATGAGATCCTAGAAAACACTCCTCTTCTTTTCACTCATTTTGCCTAGGAGCCCTTTCGGGTTTTCATCCTAGCCACTCATTTCATTTTATCATAGATGGACTCACCGCCTCACATCACTCTGAATCCACTTTTGCCCAGGCCTAATACCTGTCGGATTACCTGCTTTTTACCTGGACTGCCCTTTCGGGTTTTCAGTCCATCCCGGGATTTTTATTTGCCTTTTTTCATTTTGTGGCTCTTTTTTTTTTTTTTTTTCTTTTTTTATTAGATAAAAGCAATACATAAGTACATAATCACCTCCCCCACACTTAAAATAAGCATTGTCCTCAATGAAATCAGACATAATAAAAGAGGGGAAGGAAAGAATATACCACTACTGTTGTGGCGGTGGAAAGTCTGGATACTTGGAACCCATGAAAAGGTTCCACAGCCTCATCTGCTCCTCCATTGCATGGATGTCTTGGGCCTGCGTCGCGTAATGATCCCTTGACTCCTGGCGGAAGTCAATGAACTCCTGGTGATACCCAGCGAGGTCCGACTGAATGGACCGTTGGCGCATGTCAATGTCCTGGACCATCTCCTACATCTGCCGTTGATAGTCTCCACGCGGCACAGCAGTAGCGGCAGCCTGCACCTCAGGCATAGCGGTATCCTCATCATCCTCCTCATCATCACTGTCATCATCACCCTCATCAGGCTGTGCCACAGGGACAGCAAAAGAACCAGCGGCTGAACGGCCTGCAGCTGAACCACCACCAGCTCCCACACGGTGTCGGCGCACATCAAAATCCCTGTAGCGTGGGCTACAGGTCACCTCAAAGGGGAAAGGGATGGGGATCCGGTAACAGCCCCGCGAGCCATACAGCCAGAACTTTGGGTTCGACCCGGTCCCAGACACAACAGTGGACGTCTTGAGCTGCCCAATCATATCTAAAGGCAGCAGAGAGCTGCTGGGAAGGGTCGGGCTGCTCGAGGCCCAGGTGACGGCCGATTAGAGTAATCAGTCCCCCAATGACAATCTTGTGCTTCTTGTTCTCCTGAAATTTCCTGCAGGAAGCAATAAAGTGGGAGCGCCAACTCCACACCAAAGGGCACTCAGGGGTCATACTCCACACCGCGTACAAGTCGTCGTATGGGACCTTGTTTAACTCGGACTGGCCATGGAAGGCCATCCGCACCACCTTATGTGCTAGGCGCAGGCCCGGATGCGACCACTTGTAATTGTACTCTCCTCCCTGCGGATCATATACACGAGTCCCTGTAGAGTGATACCAGAATGTAAAGAACTCGTTGGCGTCCGCCCACGCCCTCTCAGAAGATGGTGGCCTGGTAATCCCAAGCGCTGTATCAAGGTCCGTATAGGACATAGAGTGTCGGCTCCCATCAAGACTGAAAGTAATACTCTCCGTATCACAGTGGTGCTCAAAACTAGCAAGGAATTCCACAGTCCAGGCGGGGAAGGTGGGTGCCGCAAAATGGTAAAAACTACCCAACCCGCCGTTAACAAACAGCTGCTGTGTGCATTCATAAATCTTCAATTCCCGCATAGTGTCTGGGTCGAAGAATAATGTAGACTGCAAGTCCTTATCCAGTATAATCTTCCGACGGGACTCCTCAACCTTACTATGGGATGCCTCAACTCCCGACGATTTCTTCCGAGAGGAAAACGTGCGCTTCAACAGTCCAGACATCACAATAATATGCAGCAACAACAACTAAAAGCAGAAGAGGGTCAGAAATCACCAGAACGCGATGAAACGGCGGGCGCCGCGTTGAATACGGCGGTCGCTACTAGGAGCGGCGGTCGCTGCGATGAATGCGGCGGTCGCCGTGAACAAGTTTTCGCAGCTTCGATAGATCTGGACATCAGCGGTCGCCGGGTGGTTCGTGGCTGGCAGCGGGCTGGCGGCGGACGAGAACCTGGTGCGGCGGGCGCCGGTATTTGGGGGGGGGGGCTAGGGTTTGAGAGGTTCGGTAAGGGGGAGAGAGAGTGGGTAGGGGTAGAATGATAGGTAGGGGTGGGGTTGGGTTATTTTACAGATCAGGGGGATCCAATTTTTTTTTTTTTTTTTGGCTTTTACCCCCGTTTGGTTTTAACGGGTTTCTTTTTATGCCTTTTGCACTCCGTTTAAGGTGTTTTCGGGATCCTTTTTTATCTGATTTTTGACTTTTTCTCCTCGTTTAAGGTCTTTTCGGGGGTTTTATTTTTGTCTTTTGCGCCCCGTTTAGGGTTTTTTCGAGGCCCATTTTTTTTTCTTCAAATTGTTAAAAACAAGGGATAGTAGTCGAACCTGAAACGGTGGCGATCGCTGTATTAAAATGGCGGTCGCTGTCATTTTGCTGCAAACAGCGTGAGTGAGGAAGGAGAAAACGGCGGGCGCCGTGGAGAGGGCGGCGGTCGCCGTAATTGCGGCGGTCGCCACAATTAAACGGCGGTCGCCGTTCTCATGTCGTAGGCAGCTCCCTTGGTTGAGCAATTAACGGCGATCGCCGTAATTAAGCGGCGGTCGCCGTAAACACCTTCTTCGTTTTTCTCACGTCCCTGCAGGTGAGTTCGACACAAAATGCAAAAACAAAAGGAAAACAACTAAAAGTGATTAAGGGAAAGGGAAAGAAACTACCTATTCATCGCGTTGCCTCCCGAGAAGCGCCGTAGTTAACGTCGTGGCTCGACCTCATTCTGGCTCAATCACGTTTCAGCTTCGGATTCCTGCAGGAACGCCTCTTCAATGGTGTCCTTGGTAAAACCTTCATGGTATTTCTTCACTCTTTGCCCATTCACCTTGAACAAAGTTTGCGCTGCCGAATCAAACAGCTCTATGGCACCATGTGGGAAGACTTTGGCCATATAATATGGTCCTGCCCAGCGCGATCTCAACTTGCCTGGGAAAAGTCTAAGGCGTGACTGAAATAAGAGGACTTTGTCTCCAACTTTGAAGTTATTCCTCACTAAGTTCTTGTCATGCCAGGCCTTAGTCCTTTCCTTATAGTGAGTGGCATTGTCATAAGCCTCGATCCTAGCTTCCTCTAGCTCTTGCAATTGTAACTTACGAAGCTCTCCAGCATCATCCAATTTCATGCTACAATTCTTGACAGCCCAATATGCCTTGTGTTCTAGCTCTACTGGAAGGTGACAAGCCTTACCAAACACCAACCGAAAGGGAGACATACAAATCGGTGTCTTGTAAGTTGTCCTGTATGCCCACAGTGCATCATCAAGCCTCAAACTCCAGTCTTTTCTATCCGTCTTCTCCAAGATGGACTTTATCTCCCGGTTGGACACTTCAGCTTGCCCGTTCGTTTGAGGGTGATAGGCGGTAGAAACTCTCTGCGTGACATGATATTTCTTTAACAACGCAGTGATTGTCCTATTGCAGAAGTGAGTTCCTCTATCACTGATGAGAGCTTTTGGCACTCCAAACCTGGTAAATATGTTGGACTTCAAGAAATCTGCAACAACTTTAGCATCATCAGTCCCGGTGGCCTTCGCTTCCACCCACTTGGAAACGTAGTCCACCGCAAGCAAAATATATATGTTACCACAAGAGGTAGGAAACGGTCCCATGAAGTCAATACCCCAAACATCGAAGATTTCCCTGTTTGTGGCATCTCATCCCTATGAGATATATTTCCAACCCGTTGACACTTGTCACAGGATTTACAGTGGTTGTGCGCATCCTTGAAGATGAAAGGCCACCAAAATCCTGCGTCAAGTACCTTCCTTGCGGTTCTTTGTACCCCAAAATGCCCACCACATGCTGCTGAATGACAAAAGGCAAGGAGAGAATTTACCTCGTTCTCCGAGATACACCTACGAATTACCTGGTCAGAACAATGTTTCCATAGGTAGGGGTCGTCCCAGACAAAGAATCTGGCTGAGTTGCGTAGTCTGTCCCTCTGAGCCTTATTGAAAGGTGGAGGGAATTCCCCGGTGGTGAGGAAATTCGCCAAATCAGCATACCATGGCTCCACAGTTGTCAGCCTGAATAGAGACTCATCAGGGAAGCTCGTCTGAATCTGAGGTTGTGAGGTGCTATTTTCCTGGACAATTCGGCTGAGATGGTCAGCAACAAGATTCTCAGCACCCTTCTTGTCCTTGATCTCCACATCAAACTCGCTGAGTAATAAAATCCACCGGATCAGCCTGGGCTTGGCCTCCTTCTTTGTCATGAGATAGCGCAGAGCAGCATGATCGGAGTAGACAATGACCTTTGTACCAAGAAGGTACTGCCTGAACTTCTCAAGAGCAAACACCACAGCAAGCATCTCCTTCTATGTGGTGGAGTAGTTCCTCTGCGCACCATTCAGGGTCATTGATGCGTATTGAATCACATGGGACGCTCTTCCATCCTTTTGGCCTAGCACGGCCCCCACAGCGTAGTCACTAGCATCGCACATGATCTCAAAGGGCTTGGACCAATCAGGAGCCTGAATAATTGGGGCGCTTGTCAGGCGAGCCTTCAGGTCATCAAAGGCTGCCTGACACTCAGCTGTGAACTCAAATCCCATCTCCTTCTTTAGCAGGTCACACAGAGGTGATGAGATCTTGGAGAAATCTTGAATAAACCTGCGATAAAAACTTGCATGGCCCAGAAAAGAATGAACTTCGCGGACATTAGTAGGATAGGGCAGAGACTGAATGACGTCAATCTTTGCCTTATCGACCTCAATACCCCTAGATGACACAATATGACCCAAAACAATGCCCTGCTCAACCATAAAGTGACACTTCTCAGAATTCAACACTAAATTGGTGTCAACACACCGTGCAAACACAAGTGATAGATGGTTCAAGCATACATCAAAATTGTTCCCATATATAGTAAAATCATCCATGAAGACCTCTATGAAGTTCTCGATGTACTCAGAAAAGATGCTTACCATACACCGCTGAAAAGTTCCTGGAGCATTGCACAACCCAAATGGCATCCTGCGATAGGCAAAGGTGCCAAAGGGACAAGTGAATGTCGTCTTCGCTTGATCCTCAGGTGCAATGGCTATCTGAAAGTATCTAGAGTACCCATCCAAAAAGCAGTAAAACGCACGGCCCGACAGTCTCTCGAGCATCTGATCAATGAATGGAAGGGGGAAATGGTCCTTTCGGGTCACCGCGTTCAGCTTGCGGTAATCAATGCACACTCTGTAGCCTGTCTGTAATCTCGTAGGGATGAGCTCTCCTTGTTGGTTCTCCACCACTGTGATCCCTCCTTTCTTTGGGACAACCTGCGTAGGACTAACCCACTTGTTGTCAGAAATAGGAAAAATCATACCTGCCTGTAGAAGCTTCAGAACTTCCTTCTTGACAACGTCCATCATAGGTGGATTCAGACGCCTCTGGGGTTGTCGCGAAGGCTTCTCCTCTCCTTCCAGCAGAATACGATGCATGCAAGTGGTGGGGCTGATTCCCTTGATGTCAGCAATGGTTCAACCGATTGCTGTCTTATGTTCCTTGAGAACCATTACCAGCTTGTCTTCTTGTTCCTTGGAGAGCTTGCTGGAAATCATAACTGGCAGTGTTTCTTTGTCTCCCAGGAACACATACTTGAGGTGCTCGGAAAGTTGCTTCAACTCAATCACTGGTGCCTGCACAATAGAGGGCAAAAGCTTCTCGCTAGGCAGGGTTAGTGGTAAAGGTGATTTACCTGATGGCTCGAGAGGACGCTTATAGTAAGCATCCAACTCATTAACAACTTCCTGCAAGTCAGTGGATAGAGCAAAATCCAAACTAGAATCAACAATAATAGATTGTGTATCATCTAGGTGGTCATCATCAAAAACATCTTGCACCACATGCTCAAGCACATCAATAGCACACAAAGAATGATCATCAGATGGATATTTCATGGCTTCATAGATGTTATAATTAATGGTTTGGCCATCAAATTCCATAGTTAGGGAACCAGTGCTCATATTAATCTTGGTATTAGCAGTTTTGAGGAAGGGTCTCCCTAACAGGATAGGGGCTGCATGCTTGTCGTGTTCCATATTGAGCACATAGAAATCCGCAGGAAAAGTAAGATCACCAACCATAACCAAGACATCCTCTACAATTCCTATAGGACGCACACTAGATCGATCAGCTAACTGAATGGAGATATTGGTGGAGTGCATAGGTCCTAATCGCAGGGATTCACAGAGAAAAGGGTAAAACATTGATGGAAGCACCCAAATCTAGCATAGCCTTATTGAACTTGGTGCCTCCAATAGTGATAGGGATAGTGAACATACCTGGGTCATCACACTTCTTGGGTAAGCGCTTCTGAAACACAGCAGAGACTTGCTCGCTTACCTTCACCTTCTTCTTGCTATTTCTGTCTTGGTTCCTGTTTGTTGTGCATATCTGCTTCAAGAACTTCGCATAACGAGGGATAGATTTGATCAAATTGAGGAGAGGAATGTTGACCTCTACGTTTCTGAACATCTCAAACATGTCCTTGTCCTGCGCAAGTGGCTTGGTACGCTTCAGAGCAGATGAGAATGGTGCAACAGGCTTCCACTCAGGAAAAATCGGAGTTCCAGACTCTTTCTCAGCATCAGCTTCGACGACAGAGGGGCGGCGGGTGCCGCAATTAGTACGGTGGTCGCCGTGATTTTCCTTAGACAGGTCGAGAGCTATATCAGATTCGCGGCGGTCGCTGTAAGTTTCGCGGCGATCGCCGTGAATGTCTTCCGGATTTCCGAGAAAATGTTCACCGTCACGGCGGTCGCCGTAATTGTTGCAGCGGTCGCTGTGATTTTTTTCCTCCAGGTCGAGAGCAGCTTCCATTTTACGGCGGTCGCCGTGTGTCTCGCGGCGGTCGCCGCTTTCACGGTGGTCGTCGTTCTGCTCCAAATCTGCACTTTCTTCCTCATTGCCCTCACACTTATCTTCCTCAAGCTTCTTCCCACTTTTCAAAGTCACAGCACTGACATTTCGAATGTTCGGGTTCACCTCAGTTTGAGATGGGAGTTTACCAGAGTCCTTGGCGTCCAGTTTATTCACCACTTGAGAGATTTGACCAAATTGTCTTTCCAGGTTCTGAATGCTTGCTTGCGTACTCTGAATGCTAGCTTGCATACTTTCCTGGAACTGCATGTGGCTCTTGGTCAGCTTAGCAACATTCTCATTAAGACTCATGTTGCTTTGCATCAGCATTTTCATCATATCATCCACAGACTGCAAAGGGTTCGAGCTCTGCCCTTGAGGTCTTGGAACATAGGGTGGCCTAGATTGTGGAGGGTTACCCTGCTGTTGGTTTTGCTCTGGGTCTCTCCATATGAAGTTATGATGATCCCTCCGGCCAGGATTGTATGTACTAGAGTAGGGATCATGCCTGGGCCTCTGTTGATATCCTCCGACTGCATTCGCTTCCTCTTGCAATGTAGGACACGAGTCAGTAGGATGCAAGTCGTCATGACAAATCTCACAGGCCTTAGCCTGCTGAGGCGTACCTTTCAGCTTTAGACGCCTCACCTCCTCTCGCAGCACATCAAAATCTGCTTGATCAATCTTGGCTTGAGAGCTTGCAACTACCAGGCTTTGAGAGCCTCTCCCACTGTATTGTCTAGAGTCATCAGCCAGTGTAGCAAATATCTCCAGGGCATCTTCATAAGTCATCTTCAGAATATTTCCACCACATGAAGAGTTTACCATCTGACGGTCATCTTCACAAAGTCCTCCATGCAGATACAAAATCAGATCATGATTGGCATAACCATGGTAGGGGCAGCTCTTCACTAGCTTCTTGAAGCGCTCATAATAGTCATAGAGGGACTCATTAGAAAGTTGCTCTATGTTGCACATCTTTTTCTTAAGCTGATTGGACTTGATCGCTGGGAAGTATTTGTCAAGAAACACCTTCTTCAAATTCACCCAAGTAGTGATGCTCCCTGGTGGTAAAGAGTGATACCAGTCTTTAGCTGAGTCCTTCAGAGAAAAGGAAAAGACTCTCAACCTCATCTGATCTTCAGTAATATCAGACGGTCTCATGCTGGTGCAGACCTCAAGGAATTCATCCAAGTGCTGAATAGGATCCTCAAGGGGGTTTCCACTGAATTTCGGGAGTAAATGAACTACTCCTGTCTTGAGCTCAAATTTAACCCCATCACCAAGGGAGGGGAATTGCACAGCATGAGTTGGTTGCTCCAAGTTAGGAGATGTCAATGATTCCAGAGTAACACGATCAACCATCGTATCAGTTTCCTGAAGTAGTGCACGCGCAGCCCTGCAAGCTTGATGAAACGTTCTTTCGATCTCTGGATCAAATTCAAGAGGTAGATTATTAGTAACACGAGTGTGAACCATAAGATAGGTTCACACCAAAATTGGCACACAAATCACACAAATATAGAAATTGCCGTCCCCGGCAACGGCGCCAATTTGATAACAGGAATTTGCCGTTCTAATTCCTACTATGCAAAGTATCCAAACAAACCCTAAAACGTAGTCCTAGGTAAGTAAGGGTCGAATCCGCAGGGAAACAAAGTCTATCGCAGTATGCAATATGTATGTCAATTTAAAGCAACCAAAGGGGGGTTTTGTTGGTTTGTTTTAGTAGCCAAGCATGCAAATGGTAAATAAGCAATTAAAGGTGATGAAATCAGTTATTGGGAAAACACTCAGTCAAACAATATCCACTATTCGAATGACAAGTTGATCATAGATACTACTCAAAATCGCATGCAATGGTAATTCCAATTCCTTTTCAGATGTAACTAATAGCACAACCAGATACTATTAGAACTAACTAATTAAACAACCCTGAAACTATCAAGATTCAGTTTAACAGCCACCTTACGGATAGGAATATAGTTGGATACAACCCTAGAATAAAACAACCAATTTTTACCCTAGAATGTAAATCAATTCTCTTCTGCATAAGATTAGCACAACCAGTTACTAACACGATACAGTTGCTACTATGGAATAGATATGCTCAACCAGTAACAATCTAAACCTAGCAATAGATAAATAACGACAAACCCTAGTTGATCAGACTAGAAATTATCAATATCAATCTTACGAAATCAAACAAGAGAAGAGATAAAAACCATGCAATAGATTAGGAATAAGAATCTCACAACTGAATCACATGAAAAGCTTCAATGTCTGACTAAGCAAGAGAGGCTTAGTTCTTCATAGCAAGAGAATATGTAGAATAAGAAATTAGGGTTCCGAGATAGAAGAAACAAGTTTTCTCAACCCTTAAATACCAAAGGAAAATAATCTGAAATTATCCTAAAAAGAAATAATAAAAACGTAATAAAGTAATATAAAATAGATCCGAAAAGGAAATCGGCTCGGCGATGCTTCCGTCAGCGGCGGCGGCCGCTGCTTCTCCCACGGCGATCGTCGTAAATGCGGCGAGCGCCGCAATTAAACGGCGGTCGCCATTTTCAGGTCGTAGCTAAGGTCTCTCCAGGGCAATTAACGGCGGTCGATGTTCATTCCGCGGCGGTTGCCGCAATTCTGCTTCTTCATCCTTCGTTCCTCAGCTCCTAAGGCTCCAAAAACGCAACTTCCGCACCTCCTCGCCAAGTCTCCAAATCACCTCCAAAACATCCTAAAACACCACTAAAATCATGCCAAAACTCCGTCAATACACACAACATAATCGTGTGTATCAGTTATTACCTTGTATCCTTTAGGTTGTATAAGGAGTAGTTTATACCCCTTTACCCCCTCAGGATAGCCTAGCATAACACACTTTTGAGCCCTAGGTTGTAGCTTGCCCTGAGAAATCTGGGCATATGCACTACAACCAAATGGCTTTAGGTGTGCTATGCTAGGTTTCTTACCAGTCCACATCTCTTGAGGAGTTTTAAATCCAATGACAGAAGAAGGAGATCTGTTTATGAGGTAAGCAGCTGTTGTCACAGCCTCACCCCATAAAGACCCCTTCATCCCTACATTGATGAGCATGCACCTTGCCTTTTCAAGCAAGGTTCTGTTCATCATCTCAGCAGTACCATTCCGCTGAGGGGTGCCAGGCACAGTGAGGTGTCTTTTAATGCCATGTTCTTTACAGTACTCATCAAAGATAGCATTGCAGAATTCAAGACCATTGTCAGTTTTAAGGCATTTTACTTTATGGTCAGATTGACTTTCAACCAAATTTTTCCAGTTCCTAAAGTTCTCAAAAGCCTCATCTTTGGTTCTTAACAAGTAGACCCATACTTTTCTAGAGTAGTGGTCTATTAGAGATAGGAAATATTTCCTACCTCCAATGGTCTCTACTTGAGCTGGGCCCCACAAGTCAGAATGAATGTACTCGAGAGGCTTGCTAGCAACATAAGTTGATTTAGGAAAGCTATGAGCTGTTTTCTTTCCAAAGATGCAGGTTTCACAGAATTTCAAGTCATCAAGATGGTTATCAATCATGCCATTTTTATACAGGTAATGCAACCCTTTATTGCCTATATGACCTAGTTTAGCATGCCAAGTTTTAGTGTGACTTAGATTATCACTATCATTCCTCACTGTGGAGACATTAAGCTCAGGAGAAGTCTGCACATAGTACAATCCTCCTTTCTTAATGCTCCTAATAAGGACTGTTCCATTTCTGATAACATTCATTATCCCTTGGTGAGTAATAATGTGGCAACCTAAGTCATCAAACATGGATTCAGAAAGTAGGTTCCTTCTCAGATTAGGAACCCACCTGACATTCTGCAGAATTCTAACCTTCCCATCATGCATTTTTAATGGAACCCTCCCAATGCCCTTTATGGCTAATGAAGTGTGATCACCTAACATGACAGTGCCCTCAATCAAAGTATGCAAAGAATCAAACAAACCCCTATGAGGGGTAGCATGCATTGTGCAACCTGAATTAAGGATCCATGAAGAGTTATCATCATTATTGCAAGCAACCATCAAAAGCTCAGCAGAATATTGGGAACAACATTCACACACATTAGAGAAGCCAGAATTATCCTTAGCCTTTTCTTTATTCTTTTCATCTCTAGCCTTTTTGTGACAATCTTTAATCCAGTGACCATCCTTATTGCAGTAATGGCATTTAGAGTTTTTCTTATCATCATTAGCCTTCTCAGAATTATCTTTCTTAGATTTCTTCTGAAATTTCTTTTTATTCTTGCCTTTAGTGAACATAACTTCAGCCTTAGTCTCAGTTTTAGGGCCACCTTTGGTCTTAAATACTTTCAGAGACTCATTCTTCTGAATTATAGACTCAGTTATTTTAGCCACAATGAGCTCATCCCTACCATACTGTATAACATCTTTTAAGGTGTCAAATTGAGCAGGCAAGGCATTCAATAAAAGCACAGCTTGGTGTTCATCTTTAATGGCATCATCACATCTTTTTAAATCTTGTGTCATTTTCAAGAAGATGTCAAAGTTCTCATGCACAATTAAACCCACATTCATTTTGAAGGTAAACAGCTTGCATAGCAGAGAGATACGACTAGGCAAGGACTTAGACTCATAAATCAATTCAAGGGCTTGTCATAATTGCTTTGGTTGAGTATGACTTACAACCTGACGAGCTACGTCGTCAGCAAGATGTATCATTATCTCAGAGTGAGCCAAGTCTTGCATGTCCTTCCTCTCCTCATTGTTGATGCTCAGGGGCCAGTCCTAAGAGACTGCCTTATAGCACTTTCCCTTGATCAGGAGTGCCTTCATCTTAACCTTCCACATTGCAAAGTCAGAAACCCCATCATAGGGCTTCAACTTTACATTGTCTGCCATTTAATTGGTACCTGAAATTAAGAACAGATAGACAAATTAGGGCAGGAGTGGACTTGCTCAAGATAATAATGAGAAACAAGAACTCAGAATCAACCACAGAAGGATAAACACAAGAAAACCCTAAGGGCTAGACCTTGAGCTCGAATGCACTATTCAAGAAACACAAGTCTGGAAACCCTAATGGCAGGAAATCTCAGATCCTAAAGGTTGATCAAAAACACCATAAACTCTATCAAAGTAAAAAACGACATGCAGCGGAAGAAAGTGCATCAAGTCAGAGAACCAAGCTCTGATACCACATTGAAAACCGATATCGCCAACAGATTCGCAAGATCTCAGAACAAAATAGATCGAAGCTTTGAAAAAACCAAAGAGACGAAAGAACAAAAGGACACGCGAAGATTGTTGACGCAGTTCGGGTAAATCCCTACTCTGCGGAACCTCAGGAGGGGAGGTTCAGCCCAAGATGCACTAAGGGGTATAGAGTTTCTACAGCCGGTTACAAGCACAAGAATGGCTAAACCAAAACCAGAAAACAGAGATCTAAACAAGGCACAACAAAGAAGACAAGAGAAGCAGAAGAAGAAACGAGCGAGAGTCTTTGGCTTTTGAGCGAAGCCAAAGGACTACTCCAACACTTGGGAGATCGTCTGCAGAACCACGCGCCACCAAGAAGTCAGACGCGCCACCGGAACCCTCCTCTTCCTTTCTCTTCTCTCTTTCTCTCTGAAATCGCCTTGCTCCAAATTTCTGAATGAAACCCTGGCTTCTGATAAGAGGAGCTCTTATAGCATCGCAGCTACATGAAATTGGGCTTTAGCTGTATTGGGCCACATAAGAGCTACAAGTGAAGGAGGTGGATCAGGCCCAGACTGGGATAAGCCATCCGACCAAGCTCATAAGAGACTCGGGGTTGCTTAACCCGGTTTAGAGGCCAAACCAACTCTAAACATTACATAGCCAAGTGAACCCGGTTCACTAGAATGGTTAAAACACATTACAAGGCATGATCTACCAAGACTATAGAATATACAATTAAACTTGGATTATATAAGACATAACATCATATTATCAACAATATTTAAGTAGAATTATTTTGGATGGTTTAGGATACAAAATATACAATCAAGGATATCACCACATTATAATGTTGCACACTACTTGCACCTGGACATGTTCATGCGGTAAAATTAAAAGGCAGAGAGTAGCACAGCCATAAGACTGTTTGAACATTATTTGAGTAGTTAGTCTACTAATGTAAAGATTTGTTATTTGTTGGTGTTGGATAATCGTATAATGAAGAATGTATTATATCTTCTGTAAACCCACAGGGAATTGGTTGCATTTTTTGAATTAGTTCTTCATGTGCATATCTGAGACCTTTAGTTTATTCTCTTCCAGGATGCTATCCGGTGCCTGGTCTCAGTCTCTGACTCTTTAATCACTCATAAGATCTTCATTTCATCCCTGGAGAAATTTGAGACTATAACTCCTGCTACTGAAAGTGGAGATATAGAGTTCACAGAGGCGTCACTTGATAAGATGTCATTTCATATAGGCAATGATGTATCACAGGGGTAATACCTCCTCTCTGCTATCTATATTTGTCTATTCTAACCAAAAGAAGAAACTTTTGTCTTCCTACTATTCTTGTTTATGGTGCTGCTGTACATTGACCTTCATTAGAGAGTATTCAAACAGACTTGGGATATATATATATATATATATCTTGTGAGTCAAGCAATGTTTACATATTGTTTAATCTTGTCCAGGTTTTTAATATTGGAGCTCGCATAATCAATCATCAAGGGAGCTGATGAGGATCCTGTTTGTTTTATCTTTAGGTTGATAAAACACATTTTTGAGGTTTGTTCTTGCCACTTATGCTTGTGTGTATGCTGCCTCATTGGTTACAACATATGCTGACTGGGTTCTTCTGGTAAATCAGGCTGGAGATGCCATTGTTCTTCCTCAAGCTTACTATACCTTAAGCCAAATTTTAGAGGTTGGAAACGACCAGATGGTTGTCATTGAACCCTTCCCTTTCCCGTATAGTCCCTTGACCTTTTATTATCATTTATGCTGTATTGCAGGAACATTCTTGGTTTTGCTCTTTGCAATTTGATGAGGTGGTTGATTTGTTACTTGGGCTTAAGGTTTCTGATGATGTTAATTTGCTCCAAAGTCGTTTGATGTCTTTTCATGTACTGTTGGTGCATGCTTTAAAGGTAGGACTGCTCGTTTATGCATGTTTTGTACAATCAGCTAGCTTGCTGAATACTATATGATTAGATTTGCTGCACATGTATAATATATTTATATGGATGTGATTAAATGCAAGAATTCATTGACTTCTATATCACATGGAAAAAGAGAACATTTTCAGGCCTAATTGCCTGCTATGGTTCTCAAGTTGCTCCTAGCTTCAGAGCTTTGAATTTTCTGTTATAATAGTTGTTATATGGGTAAATATCTTCGTGTGTTGGATGCATGGATAGCTTTTTTTATATGTATTTTATTGCGAGCATCTGCTGCTTTGCAAATTTATGAACCTGATCCTAATACATGTAACAGAATAGCAATTGCATCTGTTGCCTTGTGGATTTTTGAACGTGATGCTAACAGCTTAACATTCCAATACATGTAACAGAATAGCAATAGCATCGGCTTCCTTGCGAATTTATGAACCTGATGCTAGCAGCTTAACGGATGTAATATATTTTGGAGAATAAATCAAATGAGGAGTATACAAAGGCATTTCTTATTCTAAACCATTTTTATTCAAACATGTCCAACTTGTTACCTAGTTGCATCATTTTTGTTAAACCTTCCATTTTCATGTTGATTCTGGAAGGAAGTTTTATTGCATGTTGTTCTGCCTTCTCCCTTGTTTGACAATAAATTATGTGTATGTCTGTGGTGGGGGATGGGCTAATTTGAATATGGTTTAACTTTCAAGGGAATGATTCTCCTTACTTTGTTTCAATATTTTCCCTGTGATTTTTTGATTGTTTCTTCAACTCTTTCTGCATTATTTGTCACGTAGCCAATGTTCTTCATTTGAGTTTCTGTTTTCATTTGTCATTTAGTTTGGGTATGTACTTGCAAAATTTACTCTTCTCTAGCTTCTTTTCTGAAGAAATATTGTTCGTTATAGGGGTCTTAAATATCTCATAGATATTAATTGATTGTTTAACTTCTTGTATGCCCAATATTTAGTCAAAGGAAGAGACTAGAAAAGCAGCATATGATGTGCTTCTCAAGATAAGTTCCAGCTTGTTCGATTCATCTGGGGTTGATCCTGAAGGACCTTACTACAAAATGATTAAGATGGTAAGTATGGCATGTATTCATTCTTGATTAGTTGATTTGGTGAAATTTCCTAAATATCAACTTTACCGGCAAATACTCTGATACTAGATCTGAATTTGGCAACACATACAAAATATGTACATCTCTAATATCCTATATTCAACTTATGTTTGAACTGCTGGAATTAAGCGCTGGCCTTTTGGCTCGAGAAAAACCTGTGATCATATTTTTGTTATTTATTTTTGGTATTTGTATCGAGTGATGCTTGTTTTCTTGCATCGTGCTTTCTTATCTTGCTTGTATCTACTCACAATTACATTGTATACATCCCCAGATGATGGGATATCTCTCCAGTTCTTCTCCTCACATAATAAGTGGAGCCGTTTCTGCGCTATCAATGCTAGTGTACAAGGAACCTAAAGTCAGTTTGTCTATACCAGAACTTGTCCCTTCTATCACAACTTTACTGCTGGGCAAAGCTGTGGAAGTTGTCAAAGTTAGTAACTCTTAACGCTTTACAATATCCTCACCATCTATAACGATTGTTGATTAGTCGTTCACTATTTTGTTCACCACATAGTCAGCTTTGGGCTTCGTTAAAGTGTTGGTCTCATGCTTGGAGACGAACGATCTGCACGGTCTTCTTCCTGAAATTGTCGATGCTGTTCTGAGTAGAACTGCTAAATCCCAAAATCTGCACTGCTGAATGTTGATGCTATTGTGGGGTGATGAAGTTAGAACAGACGTGCAATTTCCCTGGTTTGTGCCAAGTGAGGAGATTTGAGTCATACATTAGAAGGGCGATTCTGTTTCAATTTTCGCAGTTGTTGGCTTGAGTTTTGCCCCAAAGAATTGAGTGTTTTATATCCAGTTTTGTAAGAATCTCTGACAATGTGTGTATTTCCCATCCTCGTATTCACAATAGCTAGTCCAAATCTTCTGTAACACAAATTATGTTACCAATTTATTTACCACAATTTTATTGGTCCATCCAAACGAATTATTAAACAATTAAAATTTGCTAAAAAGAAAAAATTCATATACAAAATTAACCTCATCTCCCCCACCTTCCTCTTCAGTCTCTCAACTTCCCAAATCCAAATAAACCCTATATCTAAGTTTGCCACCGGATCGAGCAAATTTTGACCCTAAATGTCCAAATGGAACCTCAAATCCTTATGCCAAACACTTGATTAGCCTCCATTTGAAAACAAGTAGCGGAAGGTGAAAATTAAGAAAACATGGAAAAGCTCAAGGAGAGAGAAGAGAGAATGAGCGGGAAAATCTATTTTTGAGAATTTTGCTTCTGTGCGTCAGAAGTTTGTTACGACTTAGACTCTTTATAGGAACCACAACATGTGGCCATTACAGTGACATGTGGATCACAAATATCAACTACATATATGTCTAACAACCCCTCTCAAGATGGTGATGGTTCAAACATCCCCATCTTGAAAAATAACGACTGCAATCGAACACTTGGTAATGGCTTTGTAAGAAAGTCGGCCATTTGAGCATGTGTAGGAACATGGGACAGTGTGATGAGACCTTCCAACAACTTCTCCCTTACATAATGACAATCAAGCTCAATATGCTTGGTTCTTTCACAGAACACATGATTGCGAGCTATATATGGCTGCCTAATTATCACATTTGACTGGTATAGGTGTAATGTCAGTGACTTCCAACTCAGACAACAACCTACTCAACCAATCCAATTCTGCACAAACCCTTCGCAATGACATGTACTCTGCTTCTGCTGAAGACAAAGAAACACTCTGCTGTTTCTTTGACTTCCAAGAGATTAAACTGCCTCCAAAAAATATAACAAAGCCACTAACTGATTTCCTTGAGAAAGGACAAGTTGCCCAATCTGCATCACAAAATGCTTGTAGCTGCATTTGAGGCTTGTCATTCAACAACATTGCCTTTGTTTGTGTTCCTCTCACATAGGATAAAACATGTAAGGCTGTCGAGGAGCCTAGTTAAATTGACTGAGAAACTAAAATGCATAAGCCAAATCAGGTCTGGTATTTACTAGAAAATGAAACTTTCCTATGAGTCTCTTGTAAACCAAAGGATCACTCAACAAATCCCCTGCATCTGGTAACAGTTTCATCCTCAAATCTAAAAGACTAACTGCATTCCTGGTAAAATTAACTGTAAATTCCTCTAGCATTTCAGTGATGAACCTTCTTTGGCTCATGAACAGACCTTGAGGAGTCTTAACAAACTCTATCTCCAAGAACAAGTGCAAGTTCCCTAGATCTTTAATTTTAAATTCTTCATCTAGGAAGCACCACCAAGCTGTTTACTTTCTTATGAAACAGAGAATAGTCATTAAGACTTCATTTATATCCTCTAGTTCTCAAGGAATGAGAAAGTTTTGCATACCACTGTCGTGAAGCTTGTTTCAAGCCACACAAAGACTTCTTGAGCAAACAAACCTAGTGTGGATTGTCAACATTCATCCCTGGTGGCACTTTCATGAACACCTCTTCATTTAAATCCCCATGTAAGAAAGCATTGTGCACGTCAACCTGAAAAACTAGCCATTGCTTCTTGAGTGCCACTGAGACAAGTTTTCTCACTGTGGTCATTTTGATCACAGGAGAAAAAGTCTCATGATAATACACCCCCTCTTGTTGAGTGAATTCTTGAATCACTAGCCGAGTCTTATACCTCTCAACTGATCCATTTGCCTTCCTTTTGACCTTGTATACCCATTTGTAAGTTATTGCTTTCTTGACCTTAGGCAATGACACAACATCCCACGTATGATTTTTATCCAAGGCCTCAAACTCAGCTGTCATAGCATCTTGCCAAACTTGATACTGACAAGCTTCTTCATAAGTGAAAGGTTCACTCTCTGGATGTGAAACTGAAGGTGAGATATGATTAGGGAATTGAACAGTGAAAGTCAAGGTGTGACCACATAAACAACATGTAGTTACTGTAAGATTACAAGCATAATCTTGCAAGTAAGAAGGTTCATGATGAGCTCTAGTAGATCTCCTTGGCAGAGAAGGAATCGGTGAAGAGGAAGATAAGACTGGAAGTGGAACAGAAGAGGTTTGCTCAATATCACAAGGCAAATGTGTAGTTGGATATATAGGAGGGAGAGAAATGGAGGATGCTACAGAAAGTGTATGGAAGGGAAAAACTTTCTTATGAAAGACAACATCTCTGGACATCAAAACCTGATGTGTCTCCAAGTTGTAAACCTTGTAGGCCTTTTTGCCAAAAGGATATCCAAGGAAAATGCAAGGCATAACTCTTGCAGCAAATTTGTCTCTCCCTTGATGTAATGTGGAAGCAAAACACAAGCAACCAAATGTTCTCATATGGGTGTAAGAAGGTGGCTTATGAAACAAAAGCTCATAGGGGTTTATGTTGCCTAAAAGTTTGGTAGGCAACCTATTTATGATATAAGCAGCATGTAAGACACTCGCACCCCAAAATTTCTTTGGCAACTTAGAGTGAAACATGAGTCCCTGGCAATAAAGATGCATGCGTTTTCTCTCTGCTATTCCATTCTGTTGAGGAGTGGCAACACAAGAAGTTTGATGTTCAATCCCCTTAGAAAGAAAAAGTTTGATGTTCAATCCCCTTAGAAAGCAAAAGCTGAGCAGCCTCTCTACTGGTTCCCAATTGAAGAGCATTGCCACTTCTCTAAACCTTGATTGTTCTCCCAAACTGAGTCTGAACCATATACAGAAAGCTTTTGATCATGTCAAAAGCATTGCTCTTAGCTGCTAACAAGTGTATCCAAGTTGAACGAGTGTAATCATCAACTATGATAAGAAAGTATTTGTATCCATTATATGTCATAACAAGATAAGGTCCCCAAACATCCACATTAATCATCTCAAAAGGACAAGAGGTAGTTATAGTACTGCCAGGAGAAACAAGTCTGGTTTGTCTTGACCTTGCACATACATCACAAGGTTCAAATGCAGTTCTATCTACTTTATTAACATCAAACAATTGTAAACACGGAAGTTTATAATGAGGTAAATGCCCTAAACGAGCATGCCGCAAGGCTGAATCTCCTGGACATGTAACCAAGGTTGCCCCTATTTCTTGTGTTCCATTCCTAGTTGTCACCTTAGGCTCTAACATATAAAGATCTATATAAGCTATACCAATCTCCAGAGGAGTCTTCATAAATGGAGCCTTGAAAACACAACTTCTTGGTGTAAAAAAACTCTGCAATTCAAGTCTCTCATAAGCTTTCCCACTGAAAGCAGATTGCATCTGAAAAGTGGCATAAACAGAACATCTTTCAACACAAGATCTGGAAAAATTGCATCTATTACTGTCACTTTCATAGTAGCTTTCTGACCATTTGCCAAACTGATCACAAAAGGTCTTGTTGGATCGTTAGAGTTACGTCTGAGGAAACAAAAGCTTTGTTCCCACAGAAGGCACAGCGGAAATAATATAGCAGGAAAGATAAAGAACGAACTCACGATATATAGTGGAAACTCCAATCAGCAAAACTAGCTAATCAAAGAAAAACCACTACCTTCAAGCTTCTCGCTTGAGAGGATTTTGAAGCGTCTACTTGTCTTATTGATTTCTTGTTCGATTACACTTGTATCCTGGACTTCAACCTCTAGAATTCCCACCTAGATTTGAAACCTCTTCTACAACGATGAATCGAACTCAACCCTCAAAGACTTACAAACACTTCACTCTCTTTTTCTTCTCAACTGAACGCTCTCAGTTTTCCGTCGTCGTGGTTACTTAGAAATGAATCCCACATTCCCATATAAATACAACTCGACCAAACCCTAATCATAACAAGATAATCCTATCTTCCTAAACTTGGTAACAAGATGATATTAATTGATTTGAAGAATATTATCTTAACAACCGATATTATCTTAGGAAATAATTCCTAAGATAACATTAACGGATTAAGATAAGATTCTTCTCTCTCCAAATATATTATCTTAGGCAAGTTTTCCTAAGATAACACATTCGGATTCTCTCTCCAAATCTTCTTTTCGGCTTAGTCCTTACAGCCGAAGTCTTCCATCCTTGACCGCGTGATCTCCTTTGATTTGTTTCCATAATCTTCACGCTGGATTTCTTCCTTCCATTCGCAGCTTTGATCTTGTTCGTCACTACAGTTCCTTGAGAGGTAACAAAGCACATGAATAGAGCTTTGTTCCCTCTGCGATCCTTTGCTGCAATGGTTCCCTGAGATAACTGTCTTTATTCCTGAAACACTTAGTACCCAGATTAGTTGAATGTTTGTTACCATCAAAACCTAAGGAATTCAACAGGTCTTAACAACTCATGTGTCATCGCAAACACGCTCAAATCACAAGCCATATGACAACTTGCACCACTATCCAAAATCCATGATCCTTTATTGAAAACCTAAGCAACAAAAGAAGAAGTACATGTAAAGCCGACGAAGTCATCTTATAAATCAGGCTGTTCCTTGGCAGTAGAAGATCCTAGCAAGCTCAACAGTTTGTCCACCTGTTCAGCTGTCACCTCTAGCAAGCCTCGAGCTAACTTAGTTTGAGCCGATCCTGCAAATTTGCCATCAGATCCCTTGCCATCAAATCCCTTCCCATCAGATCATGACTTCTTGTTCTTGTCACGATACTTGTCAAGAAAGCCATGAATGGAGAACAACAATCAACAGTGTGATTCGTTTTCTTTCAATTTGTGTAAAAAAGGCTTTTGCGATCTCCACTTCCTTTCGCAGATTGTGAACTCTGCTTGTTAGCCACCACATTCATGGAAGTAGATTCTTGATTGAGTAGCGAGTTACTCTTCATCTCCCTCTGCTTTTCTTCATGCAAAATCGTAGCATAGCACTGCGCAACACTCGACAATGGCGATTGCATCAGAATCGCTCCTCGTATGACAATATAAACATCATTTAGTCCCATGGGAAAGTGAACCAGACACTCATCGTCTTTAAACTTCATAAACTCCTTCACAGAGCCACACGTACACTTAGGAAAGCGACACATGATGTTCAATTCATCCCAAAGAGCCTTCATCTTCATATAGTAGGTGGAAACTGAATCGGATCCTTGAGTTAAACCATTCAATTCCTTCTTCATAGCATACAATTGAGCTCCACTCAATTGTCGATATCTAGTCCCTAACTCTTCCAAAATGCTTTGCACAGTTTCAATGTAGATCACACTTCTAGGGATTTCCTTGCTCAATCCGTTCAAGAACCAAGCACGAACCATGTCATTGCATCGTTCCCAGCTATCGAAGCTTTTATCGGTCTTCTCAGGTCTCTGTAATCCTCCATTTATGAAGCACATCTTGTTCTTTGACAATAGAGCAATTTTTATGAAGATTCTCCATTCTCCGAAGTTCTGGCCATCAAATTTCTCCGAGGCGAGTAAAAACCTGGATGATCGCTCGGATGAAGATGGAAAGGATCGCTGCTTGCTGTTGTATTGCCTTCCTAATTCGCCATTGATTTCTCAAATTCAAATGAAGAATCAGTGTAATATGAGGAGATTTGTGTTTAAGCAAACTCATATTTATCACCTGGAAGCTCTGATACCATGAAAACAAGTAGCGGAAGGTGAAAATTAAGAATAAGAAGCCATGGAAAAGCTCAAGGAGAGAGAAGAGAGAATGAGCGGGAAAATCTATTTCTGTGAATTTTGCTTCTGTGTGTCAAAAGTTTGTTATAGCTTAGGCTATTTATAGGAACCACAACATGTGGCCATTACAGTGACACGTAAATCGCAAATATCTACTACATATATGTCTAACACCATCTATGAAAAAGAGACTTTGAAAATCTTAAATAGTGTACCTGAAATCACATGAAAAGAAAGAAAATTAAGCGGATCTGAAGCTTTCATGAAAGTTGGTGGTTTGCTCAAAGGGAAAGAACCTATGCGCGTCTCTAGTTCGACGCCTCATGATTGACGAGGTGATGATTTGGTGCCTATGAGACTGGAAGCTGCCTTGACGTGCTTCCTCCATGTTGAGAAGTCCTTCTTAAGTATCCCACAGAGTCCAAGCTTGGTTCCGTCACAGATCGAGATTCTCGCCCTTCCCTCCGACAACAAGAGTACTCTGCAACATCCAACCTGATCGAAGGGAAAGAAATATTTTCTTTATTTTGTATATTAATCTTTTATTTTTATTAAAAGTTTAATTGCTTAATAATTTGTCTAGATGGACCAATAAAACTAATGTACTTCTACAAATTTGAACTACTACTAATGTACTTCTACTAAAAATTTCGATACAATAAAACTAATGGTGTATATATTAATAACACAATTTGGTTACAAAATATTTGAATTGCTACTAATAACAATCTGTAATAAAGTGCCACATGGGATAAGGTCCATTTGGTTGAGTTGGAAAAAACGTCCCTTTTTATGGGTTTGAGAACCAAAAAAATGGAGAAAAAACAAGACCTGTGTGGATTTTATTGTATGAAAACCTAATAAGAATTTCGATACACTAAAACCCTATAGCAAAGAAATCTATATTATTTTATCACTACGAAACTACCATTGACCAAAATATTGTAAGTTTTCGTTGGATGTCTAAACTACACGCTATTGTGCATTCCAAATCTTTTGTAACCAAATTGTGTTACCATTATATATACCATTAGTTTTATTAATTCATCTCTACAAGTTATTAAGCAATTAAAAATTCAATAAAAATAAAAGATTAATATACAAAATAAATAAAATATTGCTTTCATTATAGGTTGGGTGTTTTAGAGTACTCTTGGTATCCGAGGGAAGGGCGAGATTGCTTTATCTCGATCTATGACGAAACCAAGCTTGGACTCCATGGGAAACTTCAAGAATAACTTCTCAACATGGAGGAAGCACGCCAAGGCAACTTCCAGCCCCATAGGTACCAAACCATCACCTCGTTGATCAAGAGTCGTCGAACTAGAGACATGCATATGCATATTGTTCTTTCTCTTTGAGTAAACCACCAACTTCCATGAAAAACTTCGGATCCACTTTTCTTTTTCTATGATTTCAGGCACACTTACATGATTTTCAAAGTCTCTTTTGCACAGATGGAGGTTAACCGAGGGTTTGGCATAAGGATTTATGGCACCGTTTAGACATTAGGGTCAAACTTTGTTTGAACTGGTGGCGAGATTAGATCTAGGGTTTATTTTGATTTGAGAGATGGGAGAGGAAGGTGGGGGAGATTAGGTTAATTTTGTATATTGATTTTTTCTTTTTAGTAATTTATAATTGTTTAATGATTAGTTTAGATGGACCAATAAAATTAGTGGTAAATAAATTGGTAACATAATTATAGTTATAAAAGATTTGGATCGCTTTAGTAGCTGTTTATGCAATTTGATCAATTGGCTAGAAATATCTCAAATTGGGTAAGATTTTTTTTGCCTTTTTATCTAATTTTCGGCCTAAATTAAATCGTGAAACACATAAATATATCCTTAAACATAAAAGTGTGAGTTGGACATCTCTATATCCTTAAAACATAAAAGTGTGAGTTGGACATCTCTATATTTGCATGATTTGCTTTGACGATTTGATATCGTGTATAGCTTTCTTGAATAGCAAGTGTCCTTGTTTATCTAGGTGGCAATTGGATATTAGGTTGTTGACTTTTTCATTCCAAATAAATTTATTTTTTTCCTTCTTAGTGTTATACGGTGTATTGTGTCCTGGTTTACTGCTACGTGGTGGAATATTATGTATTGTTGTGTCATGTGTCTGTGATGTAGTATTATTTGAGAGCTTCTTTTCTGAATGTAGGCCACGTCTCATCTCTGATAACCGACTTTATACCTCTTAAACTGTGGTATAAAAACGGAGCAGAGTTTGAAGATCAAGGACTCCGCTTTCATCACCACATACAGAAGCTTCCTCTTCTCTAGCAACGCCTCCACCTCCTCTTCCGCCACCGGAGACGTGATTGCTCTATTTAAGTCTTCATTAAGAATGGTGATCTGTCTGTCTCTCCACTTGAGCTCCTCCTAAGTTTCTATTCTTGTCGTCTCCAACTCCGTTGTTCTGTACATGAGCGTCTGTTTCAATTCTTCAATGTTGTGCAAGTGAAGAAGAACTCAGTAAACAAAAATGAGAGAAATTGAAAAACATTGTAGCCATTAGAACCTTGGAGTGGTGGCCTTGAAGTGTCTTCTATTCTCAATATTTTAAAGATATATGCAGTCTTGCTAGATTTAGTGCCTGACCACCATGCTTGATTTTCAGAATCAGCCTCTTGAGGTGTGATTGCTTAGCAAGGATTTTGAATTCATAAATTTCAGAATCCCCCACACCTGTACGGCCGCACCTCTTTGCTTTAGCTTTAATTTCCCTACAAATTTCTCCTCTGTCAAAACTAAATCTCCAAAATGGATAACCACGTTAGCCTTTTCGGTTCAGCTAATGCAGTTCTTGGCAGGGTTAGCGCTTATGTTGTTGACCGTGTGAGGCTAGCATCAAATGTGAAGACAGAGCTGAAGAAGCTTGAGAACTTATTGTCAGCTATTTGCATTGTTCTTCAAGATGCTGAACGAAAGCAGGGAATGGCTGAAAGATCTCAAGAATGTCATTTATGACATTGATGATTTGTTGGACGATGTGGCCACATAAGCTCTCCAGCATGAGATGAATGAAGATGACATGGTTAAGCAGGTCAGCTACTGTATGTCACCTTCAACCCCAATCTCCTATTTTATGTTGAGTAAGAAATTGAAACATATTTATAAAAAATTAGATGAATTAGAAGATGTTAACAAAGACTTTCAACTTAGTGTGGATGATAAAATAGAAGAGAGAATATTGGGAGAATATTGATCGTGCTTCATTAGGAAATGATCCCAAAGTATATATATAGAGTTACAAGGTAAAATCTATCTTAAGCTATCTTGTTTGACAAGAAAGAATAAACTAAACTAGGTAAAAATATCTATTAATTAGGATAGAATATCCTAATATCTCAATACTCCCCCTCAAGTTGGAGCATGAGGATCAATCATGTCCAACTTGCTCTGGTAACATGATAAAATAGAAGAGAGAATATTGGGAGAATATTTGATCGTGCTTCATTAGGGAATGATCTCAAAGTATATATAGAGTTACAAGGTAAAATCTATCTTAAGCTATCTTGTTTGACAAGAAAGAATAAACTAAACTAGGTAAAGATATCTAGGATAGAATATCCTAATATCCCAATAGAGGATCAGTCGAATGTCCGAGTTCTTGAGGATAGTCAGACACGAATGCCTAGTTATGTTGAAAAACCGAATATTGTTGGTAGAGAAGTTGATACAATCTGTTTGTCAAAAACTTCCAACTCCAAGGATCTGTGTGTAATCCCCGTTGTTGGATCAAGGGGTCTTGGAAAAACTACCATTGCAAAGTTGGTTTGTGATGATGAATGGGTTGGTCAGAATTATGATATTCAGCTATGGACGCGTGTTTCCAACCAGTTTGATATGGAATTTTTTACCAAAATGGGCACTATTATAAAACTTATTCTGAAAATACGTTCGTTTGTAAACTTATTACTAAAATAGGCTGGATTGAGTAGGTTTTGGGTAAGTCGCTGGTTAGTACAGCGACTCACTTGGAAAAAGCCGCTGTACCACTCAACGATTTTCTCCGAACCACAAATTATTATTTTTTTTTTAAAAAAAAGGGAGAGTCGCTGGATGGTGCCGCGACTTTGGTTTTAAATATTCAAAATAATAATCCAAAATATTTAATTTGCAGGGAGTAATTCAAAAAAAAAAATCTGAGTCGGTGCAGCGACTGATATATAATTTTTTTTACTTTTTTTTGTACCATATATAAGTTAAATACTACTAATAAAACTTAACAAAGTAAAAAAAAAATTAAATACTACTAATAAAACTTAACAAAGTATCAAATTTTTATTTTTTAGGAAATTAATTATTTGATATAGTTTTTACTCCTTTGAAGGAGTCTACTTTGCACAGCTCGTTGATGAATCAAGTGAGGTCCAAATGGGATATGATCAGCGGCTATGGGTTCGTGTCGTCGCAAGGATTCATCGAATGTGAGTCGCAAAAGTTGTACCCTTTCTCTGGAAGCACACGGGTCGCGCGAACATGGTTCAAGGCGCATGCTGGAACATGGTTCAAGTAGACTCCTTTGAAGGAGTCTACTTTGCGCAGCTCGTTGATGAATCAAATGAGGTCCAAATGGGATATGATCAGCGGCTATGGGTTCGTGTCGTCGCAAGGATTCATCGAATGTGAGTCGCAAAAGCTGTACCCTTTCTCTGGAAGCACGCGGGTCGCGCGAACATGGTTCAAGGGTGCTTTGTTATATGTATTTCCAGCATGCGCCTTGAACCATGTTCGCGCGACCCGCGTGCTTCCAGAGAAAGGGTACAACTTTTGCGACTCACATTCGATGAATCCTTGCGACGACACGAACCCATAACCGCTGATCATATCCCATTTGGACCTCATTTGATTCATCAACGAGCTGCGCAAAGTAGACTCCTTCAAAGGAGTCTACTTGAACCATGTTCCAGCATGCGCCTTGAACCATGTTCGCGCGACCTGTGTGCTTCCAGAGAAGGGGTACAACTTTTACGACTCACATTCGATGAATCCTTGCGACGACACGAACCCATAGGCGTTGATCATATCCCATTTGGACCTCATTTGATTCATCAACGAGCTGTGCAAAGTAGACTCCTTCAAAGGAGTAAAAACTATATCAAATAATTAATTTCCTAAAAAATAAAAAATAAAAATTTGAGTCGCTGTACTATGCAGCACTCATATTTAGTTTTTTTTTTTTACTTTGTTAAGTTTTATTAGTAGTATTTAATTTTTTTTTTCTTTGTTAAGTTTTATTAGTAGTATTTAACTTATATATGGTACAAAAAAAAGTAAAAAAAATTATATATCAGTCGCTGCACCGACTCAGATTTTTTTTTTTTGAATTACTCCCTGCAAATTAAATATTTTGGATTATTATTTTGAATATTTAAAACCAAAGTCGCTGCACCATGCAGCGACTCTCCCTTTTTTTTTAAAAAAATAATAATTTGTGGTTCGGAGAAAATCGCTGAGTGGTACAGCGGCTTTTTCCAGGTGAGTCGTGTACTAACCAGCGACTTACCCCAAACCTACTCAATCCAGCCTATTTTGGTAATAAGTTTACAAACGAACGTATTTTCAGAATAAGTTTTATAATAGTGCCCATTTTGGTAAAAAATTATTTGATATGAGGAAAGTTATAGAAGATATAGTAGAATCTGCTACTGGTATAAGCATGCTTAACCTAGAAATGTAACTTTACACATAAATCTTTTCAGATTGTTATATGCTTAAAAATATTTGTTGGTTCTAGATGATGTATGTGTTGAGGATGTGAAAGAATGGGCCGAGTTCAAACGTATGTTGTCTATTGTAAACCTAGAAGTTTTGTTCTGCTAACAACATGTACTTAAAGTGTCGGTTTGATGACATGAACAGTAGCTCCATATAGCTTAGGCAAGCTCTCTGATTGAGAAATGTTGGCTGATATTCAAGACACACGCATTCAGAGAAGGTGAGGAGAAAAGGCATCCACGGTTAGTTGACATAGGTATGTCTATTGCTAACAAGTATGGTGGAGTGCCAATGGCTGCTAAAACCCTGGGAAGTATATTGTTTGGTGTAACGGACGAGAGAGAATGCCTTCGGATAGAGAGAAGTAACTTACTGTCAAAGGAAGGTACTGACATAGCTTCTGCATTGAGATTGATCTATGCCATGATTCCACCCCATCCGAATCCATGCTTTGCATATTGTTCAATTTTTTGCAAAACATCATAATATATACAAAGAACTCTTGATCTGTCACTGGATGGCTCAAGGATTGCTGCAGTCTGGCCAAGGGGAAGAATTAGAAGCCATTGGAAATAGGTATTTTTGTGTTCTTCAGTCAAGGTCCTTCTTTCAGGGTGAACACATAATTCACAGTGAGAGTGTGGTGAGTTGTAGAATGCAAGATCTGATTCATGATATGGCCCATGAAGTAGATGGAGACGAGAAAGTGGTCATGAAGTGTCACATGTGTGAGAAAGTTTCAGGCATGTAGTGTGGGATAGAGATGATCTATCCAACCAAAATTTTCTAAGACATCCTCTCAAGGCCAAAAGGGTAAGAACTCTCATCTTCAACTACGGTATGGGCACGGTTCTGGAGGGGCTCATTGCATCTTTCAAGTTTCTAAGGGTGCTTGATCTTCACAATTCTGATTTTGAGAAGCTATCAAACTCAACTGGGAAGCTAAGTCACCTGAGGCTGCTCAACCTCTCTAGAAACCGCAGGGTCAAATTGCTTCCATGTTTGATATGCAACCTATTGAATCTGCAGACGTTGTACATCCTCGCCTGCCATCATCTAGAAGAGATTCCAAGCAAATCTATGAAGAACCTAGCAAGGTTAAGGCATTTGCACGTGACGTCCAAACAAGGTCATTTCTTGCCCAACAAGGGGCTTCATGGTTTAACATCACTGCAAACTCTCTAGCTCTACCAATGCACAGACCTGAGGACTCTATCAGAAGGTATTAGAAACCTCATTGCTCTTAATAGCTTGTTGATCTATGGCTGCCTTGTGCTCTCTTCTCTTCCCAATGGAATGGAACAGCTTACCAAGATCGAAAGATTAGCCATTCGCAAGTGTGGTAAGCTTGATTTGGTGTTGGGAGAAGGGTTGGCAGAGCTCCAGAGCCTTAAGTCGCTGGAGCTCGGTGGGATTCCAAAGCTGATCGCCTTCCTAGAAAGCATTCGATCCGCCTCTGCTTCTCTCCAGTTCCTTTACATAGAGGATTGCTCAGGCTTGACAAGGTTACCAACTGGCTGCAAGAGTTCACCTATCTCTTGAAGGTGTTCATTCGCGAGTGCCCTAAGTTCTATGTTCTACCTAGAGGGATCTTGGGTCTCTCTTCTTTGAAGACATTGAGCATAAAAGGATGCCCATATTTGAGGGCAAGATGTGCAAGAAATGAAGGGAAAGACTGGCCTCTCATCTCTCACATCCCAGAAATTGATCTTGATGATTAGATCCTCCTATACATGACCTAAGCTTGCTGAACTTCTAATTTTGCTATTGTTTCATTGTGATTGTGTTTTAAGCCTGTTTCTATACAAATGTTTTATACATATTCTTCATCTTCATGTTACTGTTACTGTATCTGTATGTGTTCAGTGGAT
Source organism: Rheum nobile (assembly GCA_027886185.1). Taxonomy (NCBI): domain Eukaryota; kingdom Viridiplantae; phylum Streptophyta; class Magnoliopsida; order Caryophyllales; family Polygonaceae; genus Rheum; species Rheum nobile. The sequence continues at coordinate 1,521,552 of WOAB01000618.1, read as the reverse complement.
GTAATTTTGCCAAATCCACTTTGTGTCAAAACATACTCAATTCCTACAGACCGTTGTGGAGTGGCTCAAGTTCTCACAGTCTCTGCAACCCATATACTTTGTTGGCTCCCCAGCGTCTTTCCTTCTCTTCTTTATCTGAAAACATAGGCAGTTCCAATTTGTTTCTCATAGAAAATAATCCCATAGTCAAAAAGGTTTTGAAAAGCATGCAAAACCTAAAATATATGGAGATTAGATATTGCTTAAAATCAATGTGGCAGCAGACAATCATTGAAAGCAGGAAAAACAAAAGCGGTATTACTTTCAGCATAAAAATGCGCCCTTCTACTCCGCAACCCTGCTAGCGTAAGGAAACCTCCTTGCAAAGACTCGAGATGAAGTTATGAAACTAGAAAAAACATCCAATCTTAAGGCTCAATATAGCTGGAATAATATTCAGAAAGAAGGAACAAGAGGGAGAGAAAAAAAATTTATATATAGATAAGATGCCAACATCTTTAGCATCCCTGAATCGAACGCCCCAATTTACTTCATCCTGAAATCAATGGAAAAAAACAAAAAGATTAGCCAAAACTAACAGTGTACTAACAGTGCTAACAGTGCAATTTCAGTATTAACCAAAACTATATGAATCAGCCCAGAAAAACTTCAGCAGTTCCGCTATGTTTGCATTACACGAGCACTAAAGGACTAAAACTCCAACACTTCCACGAGGTTTTTGTTTCTCTTAGGGGATTCAAACATCTACATAGATTAAAACCACATTATATTGTCATGACATGGACCACAAGTGTCTTTGTAGTAAGAGATGCTCATTTAACGGATCAATTATTAAACGGAAATATAAAAATGACAGCCAACAATGCATAATGATACTATAAAGAACATAAAAGTGAAGTTGACCAAAAAATGTGAGCCAACCTGTATGAATCCAACCAACCAATTGTCAATGCCTCTACTGTAGTTTCGCAGCATCTCACCGGTTTTTATTCCAAAATCCTTTTGTAAGCTTTCCTGAAAAGTTCAAAAAAGAAACCTAACTTCATAAGAAGCTAACTAATTTTCACTACCAATACTTGACAACTAACACAAGCAGTTTGAAAAACCATCCATTGCATAAGTTATATATATATATAGGTCCATAAGAGAAGCGAAATCTAATAATTGTGTTAAAGTCCGTGGGCCGGTTAAGGGAGGGGCATATACGTCCATACACAAGCTCACCATACAAGTCTATGGGATTCTATCCTACAACCAATACAATAGGAGGAGTAGTCCATGTTATTATATAGCGGTCGTAATTTTTTTATATTTTCAATGTGGGATTCTCTCATCTTATCTTCCACAAATTGCCTATCCAGCTAAAATATGTGTTTATCCTACTGCAATGAAAAACTTAAGTTCAAATGAGCACGCTATTTTATTAAAAACTAATTTATCTCTTCATAATTTGAAATATACCAAAATACTGGCAACGACAGACAAAAAACTATTTTAATTAATTGTGGATTCACACTTCATAGTTGCAAAATAAAGATGCTAAAAGTTGGCACATAAATTTCGCGCACATAGAGGTCTTCCAATTACAATGCGGGAGAGAACGTGCATTAATTTGATAAAACATTATTTGGAATCATGGATATGAAAAGAGGAGAAGGGCAATATTTGAAAAAGAACTTCCATAGCCCATCACAAAAAGCCCACTACAAACCTGATGTGCACACTTGAATACTCCAATCCGGTTTCCATATGTAGCAAATATATAACCATGATAGGAAGCAAGTGCTAGAATCTTCTTCGAAACTGATGACCTTCATCAATGTCAAAACAACCACAAAATGCTCAAATATTATAACAAAGGAAAATCAAGTGCATCAACTACCAAGGAACAAAGCTATTGAACACTATCATATTTTCACGATTCTAATGATACAACTTAAAAAACTAATTGAAAAAAAAACATAGTTTATCATATACTTTCCTCTTCTCAATTTAAGGAGTAAACTGGAACCAAAACAATCATGGACAACGTTATGTCATTTCAGTGATATATAACAAGACGGATTTCAGTGATCTAACCCAAAATTATACAACTGAAGTTGGAAGTGTATATATATTATATATATACATATGCAAGCATGTTCAAATGGTATCTTATGTCATTTTATTAGCTTACTGATTGTCATTTCTTAGTTTGCTTATTCTATGTCTATTTTGGCGTTTGAGCCGTTTTAGCACATGACTCGCCAATATTACTACACGCGAGCCTTCTACGCAATTCTCACTAATTCATAACTCCCGCTTATGAACTTCGACTTTCCCGTGCGCAACACGTGCCCCTAAATCTAGTTTTTAAAGATGCGTAGGTTATTTTTATCTACATATTGACACCAATATTGTATATATTTATTTTACAATTTATATTTTATTGAAATGAACTAAGATAAGCAATGTAATTATATAACCATAATTTTAGTGTTTTTATAAATAAATTATTTTATGTTCTATATACAATAACATTACAAATTAATTTGTATATTGGAAGACATGACACATAAAAATTTATATTAAGATAAACAATGTAAATATTTATTTTTTATTATAAGTAAATTATTAAAGTATTTTGTAAACTATGTACGAAAATTAATATATTAAGAGATTAAACATCTAAAATCAATATATTACAAGACATTATACAAAAAAATTAATTAGTATAGCAACATCATACATGAAATAAAATTATTACAAAGACATTACACATAATATTATACACAAGCCAAAATTTGAATATTATACATGAAATAAAATTATTACAAAGGCCGTAACCCTTTGTATTATTAATTAACCATTCCGTTTCATTTTAAAAAAGATTAAAAAAAAACAAAACAAAAAGCAAAAAAAAAAAACGTTCCCTTCGCCATCTCCGTTTCTTTAAATTCAATCTCAATTTAATAAAAACATAAATTTCTTAATTTCAAAATTTTAATTTTAATATCTAAAATTTTCAAATTTAGTTTCATATCCTAAATTCCACGTGGAAGAGTAGACTCCTTTGTTTTTCTAAATTCAAGTTTAATTATTATAACTAAAATTCAAAATTCAATACCTAAATTCAAATTCAATTTTTGTAACATAAATATAAATTTCAATACCTAATTTTTATAAAAAAATCTAGAATTAAATACATACCAACAATTTTTAAATGCAATACCTATTTCTAAAGTCAATACTTATTTCATTCTAAATTTTCATAAATTCAAATAAATTTCTATTATGTTCATACCTCTCGACTACCCCAGGTAGAAGTCTGACCGGGTGTCGCAGGAACGTCTCCGCGTCCGCCTCCTCGTCTGCCACGGGCTCAGATAAATCGGGTCCGGACAGTACCTCGTTCACCCTCAACCCCGCCACCGCTGGACGGAGAACTAGGTGCCGCCGCCTCGCCGCCATCTGCACCGCCGCCGGTCACTTCCACGGCCACCTCTCCGCTGCCGGTTGGTTCTGCAGAACCACCAGGAGCACCGCCGCCAGCCGCCGCGCTCTCCACGCCGCCTGGAGGACCGTCGTCTCCTCGTCTTCCACCAATCTCGCCGCGAGGAGGAGCCTCACCGGAGTGGTCGCCACCGCCACTGCTCGCCATCGTCGGAGAAGGAGAATGAAGAAGACCGAAATGGAGGAGGAGAAGGAAGAAGGAGCGAAATGGAGGAGGAGAAGGAAAGAAGATCGCCGCCGCCGTCTGTGAAAAAGGACCGCCATCAGTGGAAAAGGGGAAGAAGGGGAGAAGAAGAAGAGGTTGCGTCGACGCGCGGCCTCTTAACCTAGCATGTACGCCATAATATGGCGTACGTATGGCGTACAAGTCTTTTTTATTTATTTAGAAAATAAAAATAATACGAATACGTATTTTTTTGTACGCTAGAATACAGCGTACAAAAAAATACGTATTCGTATTATTTTTGTACTTTTTGGTCATTTTTTAATGTGTACGCAATGAATTGGCGTACGCCAATTCATTGCGTACAGAATGTCGTGCGCATAGAAGAAAAATGTCGAGTATATAGCAGGCTCGATTATTAATTAAACATTCCGTTTCATTTTAAAAAAGATAAAAAAAAAACGTTCCCTTCGCCATCTCTCTGTCGTTCACCATCCGCTCCCTTCGCCAGAGAAGGCGGCGCGATTCTCGACTCCAGCGAGCTCTTGGTTCCCGACTGCAGCGAGCGAGGCGGCGGTTTGTCGAAGCAAGCTATAAGTCCCAATTAGATCTTTATATACTCGTCTCCTGAGCCGGCTCCTTCTTTTGGGTCCAGGCAGGCGTCCAACAGATCTTTATATACTCGTCTCCACCTCTCTGCTGCAGTAGTAAGTCATTTATGTTAAGAATCAAGATAAATGAAATACATTTTGTCTTAAAATCCAGCTGATTGGACACATTCTGATTTGTAGGACTTGACGACACACATTAATGGCAATGAACAGGTATATATGATTGCAAAATAGATTATTTCGCTTTGACACAGGCAAAAGTAGGCAAATGTAGACTATTTACATTGAATTACATGCTACAGGTAGTTGGAAAAGCGTTTGCAGGAGATGCATCTGGAGAGATAGGAGTCCTGTGCAATAGGCCGCAACCTTTTGTCAACTAAAATCAAAATCCGACTCCCCAGACCACAGCTCCACTGCTTCTGCTTGGTTCGGTTCCTGTCTTACTCTTCATTCTTGTAATCTATGACAAATGGCTAAGGGCAATTTCATCGGAGTCCCATACAAGGGTCTTATACAATTTTTTAAATATAATAAATTAATTGGGCTATAAGACCGGAGAAAAGTCTCAACATTTGCCCATTTTTAAGGACCGTCCCATACACACAAAGCATAAGCCGTGTTTGGCACGTCAATTTTTTTTGCCTCCGCTTGAGGCAAAACGACGCCGTTTCGGGGATCCCATCAAACGCGCCCTTATCAATAGCTGGGGGGAGACAGTGCCACGCGGTGCCATTTCATTGGCACGCTAGCGCGCGCCCGATGGGCGCCGCGTGTCACGTTATGGACGGCCAGGATTTGTTCATGGCCATCCTTTATTTTTTTAAAAAAATTGATTTATTTAAAAATTGGTGCGTTAAAAAAAAATACCATAATTCTAATTACATTTTTCTCTATCCATAGACATCCATTTTGGATATATTTGGTAGAATTTAATATATTTTTTGTATTATAGGTTTAAGGAAGTGAAAATAAATCATTTTATTATTATTATTGGGGGTTTAAATAAAACAAATAGCAGTTTAATTTATTTAATATGAAAATTACATTGTAAATAAAATTTAGAAAGCAATTGATTGCTTCTGCAAAGCAAAGCATGTGATACCATGCTTCTTTGTTTTTTTTAATAAGCATAGAGATGCTTTAACTAGTTGACATTTTCTATAATTTCATGTGGTGTAGAATCATGCAGAGAAAGCAATTGATTGCTTCTGCAAAACATAGCATGTGATACCATGCTTTTTTTTGTTTTTTTACTAAGCATATATAGAGATGCTTTAACTAGTTGACATTTTTTATAATTTCATGTGGTGTAGAATCATGCAGAGAAAGCAATTGATTGCTTTTGCAAAGCATAGCATGTGATACCATGCTTCTTTTGTTTTTTTACTAAGCATAGAGATGCTTTAACTAGTTGACATTTTCTATAATTTCATGTGGTGTAGAATCATGCAGAGAAAGCAATTGATTGCTTCTGCAAAGCATAGCATGTGATACCATGCTTCTTTGTTTTTTTTAATAAGCATAGAGATGCTTTAACTAGTTGGCATTTTCTATAATTTCATGTGGTGTAGAATCATGTAGAGAAAGCAATTGATTGCTTCTGCAAAGCATAGCATGTGATACCATGCTTCTCTGTTTAACTAGTTGGCATTTCCTAGAATTACAGAGATCTATATAAGTGAGGATTTACAATGGTTTAGTCACTCCTCATTTCTTGAAATCTCTAAAAATGTCTAGTTCACCCTCAAACTCCTCAAACTCAAACCCTTTACTTTCTAGCGATAGCTCTAAAGATGGTGAATACGAAAGAATTACACAAGAAGCACTTGATGCGTGTGATGCACTTCAAGAGTGTGCTCGACAACGAAGAAACAATGCAGAGGCAGGGCGTGCTCGACATCATCGAAAGTATATTGAAAGAAATCGGGAAAAAGGCTATGAGCGGCTTTACAGAGATTATTTCTCTGATCAACCAACTTATCCAGATGATTTCTTCCGACGTAGGTTCAGATTGAGCAAGGAAGTTTTCAAGCGCATTGTGGAAACACTAGGGAATGGAATGTAGTACTTTCAACAAAGGCCAGATGCAAGAGGTAGGCCTAGTATATCTACATTACAAAAATGTACTAGTGCCATACGTATGTTGGCATATGGAACTGCTGCTGATGCTTGTGATGAGTATATTCGTATTTCCGGAGGAACCGCAAGGCATTGCTTAGAGCATTTTGTTGATGGAATAATTACCTTTTTTGGTGATGAGTATCTCAGGCGGCCAATCGCAGCAGACATACAATGCCTACTAAGTGTGGGCGAGTCTCGTGGATTTCTTGGGATGCCAGGTAGCATCGATTGTATGCATTGGGGGTGGAAAAATTGTCCAACTGCATGGAAAGGACAATATGCCCGTGGAGATCATGGTCATCCAACAATCATTTTGGAGGTTGTTGCATCATATGACCTGTGGTTTTGTCATGCATTTTTCAGTGTACCAGGTACGGCTAATGATATTAATGTTCTTGAGCGATCTCCTGTTTTCGATGAAGTTTTGAATGGTAGAGCTCCAAATGTGAATTTCGCGGGGCGGTGACTTCTGCCCGCCTTCTCCTTCTCTTCTGCTCTTCATTACTACCAAGTGTTGGTAGTCTTCTCCAATAAACCTGCAGCAGATCTTCATCCATCTTCATCTTCTTCAAATAAGCTGTAAATCCCTGGATATCTTCAATTGTCTCCACATCTTCTGGATTACAGACTTAACCTCAAATCTAGTCATAACTCCTCTAAATAATGTTAATAATTGCTAGTTAAGGTGCATGAAATAACACCTATCAAATTCCTCCATACTTAGACCTTTACTCGTCCCGAGTAAGCTAATGAAAAACCTACTCCCTAAATCAAACACCAAGGCCTCAGGAAGTATAAGAAAAATTGACACCAGCAACTACAACATCTCAACAATCAGCTCCAGACAACCAAAACAAGTGATGCAAAGATTACACTAATCCTAACTCCAATCTAGCTCATTATCGCTCCAGAGTGGCCTACCCGATCTCCTTATAACACCTCTTCTTATGATGCCAACCTCCAGAATGATCCTAAAATCACTCTTTTTCTCTTTACGCTCATTTTGCCCAGGCGCCCTCTCGGGTTTTCACCTAGCCACTCATTTCATTATGCTAGATATCTTACATATACTCGCATCACTCCAGTCCATTTTTGCACCGGTCTATACCAGTCGGACTACCTGCTTCTTACCTGAATCGCCCTTTCGGGTTTTCAGCTCATCCCAGGATTTTGATTGCCTTTTTTACATCTTTTTGGCTTTTTTTTTTGAAGGAATACTTGAATGAAAATTACAGAAAACATAGCTATATACACTAGCTAGCTAGACAGTACATTCGAAATCCCTCTCCCATACTTAAACTGAACATTGTCCTCAATGTAGAAAAGATAACAGCAAATGAAATAGGGGAAGGAGAAATAAACTCACTGTGGGCCGGATGGTGGTGGTGGTGGGAACCTCCCAAAGTAGTCCCTCATATGAGTGTCCATAGCGTCCAGACGCTCATCTACATCAGCACAGAACTGGGCCTGTCAAGTCTGCAGGCCGGTCTCTACTCGGGTGTTCCAATGAGTCTGTTGCACCGAGAATGCATCAAATCTTGCATACAACTCTTGCCAAGGTGTGGCAGGACCATAAGAAGACGAAGGCGCATCAAACTGGGTGGGCAAAGGCGTATCCTGACCCACAAACTCAGCAGCAGCAACACTAGGGCCCTCTCCAAACGGACCAGAAGGAGCAGCAGCAGGGGTAATAGCAGCCTCACTTCCTCCATCACTAGGAATCCACCATCCCTCAAATGAAGAGGAATAAGTAAACGCCCGAGGAAGATGCAGAAAATGACCATCATATGAAGACCAAACTAAATCACCATCCCTGCCCAATGGCTTCAGCATCGAGCACACTCTCATGTGCGCCTTGTCATACACCGCATGGGCAACAGGTCGAGGAAGACGATCAGTGGTAATAATCTCAGCACAAAGAAGGGTGATTAAACCACCCCCAAAAATATCATGTGGCTCACCATCTCGAATCCTCTTCAAGGAATTCAGAAAAAGACTAGCCCAACACGGGGTGTACGTAACACAAGACAGGATGCTCAAAAACCATTGGAAATCCTTCAGAGGAACCTTACCATCATCAGCATGGCCGAAGAAATCTCTCATCAACACCTTATGGATCAACCTTAAGCAAGGGTTCACCAACTTCGAATTCACCTCCTGGCCCTTCTTGAACTTCCTATGCGTGACTGCCTTCCAAAATTCCATCATATCCGTCTCAACCAGACCACCAGACCACCCATCAGACGGCTCCTTTGTAATGCCCAGGGCATCACGAATCTTCTCAGCAGACAAAGCATAGTCACGATCGTTATACTTGAACGTGATCTTCGTCAACCTCTTGTCGGCGGAACCATCAGAATACCTCTTAAAAGAGGCAATGAACTGGTATCATAGCTCGGGGTAACCATCAGCAGACTTGTTCAGGAAGGTCCCCAGACCACACTCTGCTAAACAAAGAGATACACACTCCAACATACCAAACTCAATCAACGTCGGTTTGTCAAAAAACTTGGTAGCCAACACCTTCATCTCTTTCACAATGTTATACACATCACTTTTCTCCCTCATAGCGTCTTGCTTCCTACCTCTAGGTGCCATAACTAATGAATTGAGATGCTCAAAACAAAGGGCGACCAAGAGGACTTACAAAATGAGCGAAAAACACACAGCCTGGTAGTCTCGCCGCGGGGCGGTGTATGTGCCGCCGGGTCGCGGTAAGGGTCGCCGCAGGGCGGTGGCTGGCGACGCGGTGTTGGGCGACGCGAGGCGGTGGGGTTTTGTGTTTGGCTCTTTTGTGAGGCTAGACTCCAAATTGGGCAAAGAAACTCAAGATTAATGAAATTGGAGGCTAATTTCGGACTTAGAACATGAGGGTTTGGTAGGAAAATGGGGAATTGGCTTGGGAAAGCTTGAGAGGGGGTTGGGTATGGAGTGTTTGTGAGAGTGGAGGCTAGGTTAGGGAAAGTGAATAGGAAAAAAGGGGGATGGGCCGGTTATGTACATTGGCCCACAGAAGAAGATTGCTAAAGGGGTCCGTACCGTCAAATCCTTAGTTACCACTCAAAATAAAATAAAAATTACTCCCCGTTTAAGGGTTTTTTTTTCGGGGCCCTTTATTTTATTTTTTTATTTTATTTTCGGAGTTGAGAAGGGTATACCAGACAGTCGCCGCGGGGCGGTGGACGTGTCACCGGGTCACGGTGAGATAAGCTGGGACAACACGTCTCTTCTCCATTTACTTTCGTACCTGAAATATTAGTGACAGGCGAACGAAACAAAGCAAAAGAAACTACGGAATTAATCTAAGAGAAAAGAAAAAATTAAGGAAAACTACCTCGGGTTGCCTCCCGGACAGCGCCTTAGTTAACGTCGTTGGCTCGACGTACTTCAAATCAATCACCACCTAGAATAGGATCCCCTCAGAATCCTCTTACTTGTCTCTTCCTGCAGGAACCTTCTATGGAAAGGCTTGGACCTTAGACCATGCTCCCTCGTGGCCAATGACTCCAAACTTGCCTCCTTTGGAGCATCTCCCCCATATTTAGAGCGATGTGGGGGCCGATATGGCTTAACCTGATCATGCTGCACGACACTAGATGAAGGCTTACAGCCTTGTATGGTTAGTGCAGGGGGCCCAGTGCCCAAAACAGAGGGAATAGACTCTCCTATGTCATCAAGTAAGACATCACGCTCATGCAAATCAAAAGGTTCAGCAATAGCAGAAAATTCAACTATGGTCTCTACTGCACTAGTCTTAACATTTTCCTGAATAGGATTATCAATATCACTAATGCAACAAAGGGAAGGCAATTCAATGGAGTTGACCTTATGAATATTATGCTAAAAAATTATTTCATCGAATTCCATAGTCAAAGTTCCACTATCCACATCAATCTTCGTCATGGATGTTTTCATAAAAGGTCGACCTAACATAACAGGAGCAACCTGCTAATCATAGTCCATATCCATTACGAAGAAATCAGCAGGGAAAATTAAGGGACCTATCTTAAGAAGAATATCCTCCACAATACCCTTAGGAGGCACACAAGAACCATCAGCAAGTTGAATCACAATATTCGTATCATGCAAAGGTCCTACTCCTAAATCTTCAATCAATGAATAAGGCAGAACATTAATAGAGGCACCCTAACAAGGCCTTCTCAAATCGATGCTCACCTATAGCAATAGGAATAGTAAACGTACCTAGATCCTTGCACTTCTCAGGCATACGCCTTTGAAATACCGCCGAGACATGTTCACCAACCGGAACCTTCTTTTGGACCTTCAGCTTTTGTGTCCTCTTAACGGTGCACAGCTCCTTCAAAAACTTAGCATATCGAGGGATAGCCTTAATAAGCCTAAGAAGAGGGATGTTCACCTCACGGTTGCGGAATGTCTCAAAAAGATCATTGTCGTCAGCGACCCTTCTAGCCTTTAGCGCCTCGGGAAAAGGTGATGGCGGATTCTCGGAACCAAGAGGAGGAAAGACTGCACGAACATAATTATCAACACAACCCTCATCGGCGGAGCTGGGATGTTGGATGTCGGGTCGTGATAGTCTCACCGCGGGGCGGTGGTCATCGCCGCGGGGCGGTGAGGTCGAGGTGGAATTGCTGAGGCTCGCCACCGGGTCGCGGTCGGTGTCGCCGCGGGGCGGTGACATGCATGCTTTTTCACTGGCCTCAGATCCAATTCGCCGCCGGGTCGCGGTGGAGTCCACCGCGGGGCGGTCACCGATATTCTCCATCTTATACTCGCTCTCCTTTTCAGCACTAGGAGGAACGACCAATTGCTTACCACTTCTGAGGGTGATGGCACTCACATTTTCCCTTGGATTCACTGTAGTCTGAGATGGCAAGAAATTTGATGTCCTCTGGTCAATCTTTGTCACAACATCAGCCAGTTGGCTAATCTGCCTCTCCATATTCTTTATGCTTGATTCAGTCGTCTGCACATGAGTGGCGAAGTGCTGAGTCAAGGTCTTGAGCATCTCTTCAGTAGTAGCACCAGAGTTTTGGCCTTGAGGCCTCTGTCGGTATGGGGCTCTCTGCTGGTATTGCTGTTGTGCTGGCTGTTGACCACCTTATGGGTCACTCCATCTGAAACCCGGGTGGTCTCGCCCTCTCGGGTTGTAGTTGGGTTGTCCATCAAAACGCGGTCTAGGGGGTCTGTAACCTCCTACATCATTCACTTCAGTAGTACCTTCCTCATGTAGCTGAGGACAAGTATCAGTAGGGTGGAATTGATCACAGCAAATCCCACATGCTTTGACTTGTTGAGGAGTGTTTTGGTTCGCCATTCTCTTCACCATCTCCTTTAACTCAGCTAACTCATTCAGCATTGGGCTCGGTCCTGCAGGAGTCACATCATTGACTGCGTTTCTCTAGTACGTCTTACCAAAGCTCCTGGTACTCTCACTCATCTCCTGAAATCTTTTCATGGCTGCGTCCGGTGTCAGATTAAGAATGTTCCCACCGCATACAGCGTCAACCATCCTTCTCTCTTGATCGAGCAGGCCATTGTGTAAGTAGAGAACAAGATCCTGCTTGGCGTATCCGTGGAATGGGCAGCTAGAGCAAAGCCTCTTGTACTGCTCAAGATAGTCATATAGCGTCTCGGCACCACCCTGCTCAATGTTAGTAATTGCCTTTTTCAAAGCATTCGCCTTCTTTGTTGGGAAGTACTTGTCAAGAAACGCCTTGTGCAGTTTAGTCCAGGTATTGATGGTCTCTGGCGGCAAGTGATAATACCAGTCGCTAGCAGAGTCTAGCAAAGAAAAATCAAAGGCTCTCATCTTGATCTGATCCTCCGTCACATTCCTTGGCTTCATAGTTATGCAGACACTGTGGAATTTACCCAGATGAGATATCGGGTCCTCTCCACTCAAACCATGGAATTTCGGGAGATAAGTAACAACTCCAAATTTCAGCTCAAAGTTCACCCCTTCGTCAAGTGCAAGGATGACGACAGCCAAGGGGGGTTGTGCCCCAATGTTTGGTTCGATCAGCTCTCTCAGAGTTTCGGCCATTGCAGCAGGAGGAATGTCAACAGGCTCAACTATCTCAATTGTTTCCACTGTTTCAACCTCTGCTTCTTCTTCTCCTTGATCGCGTAGGTTCGCACGGAATGATCTGTCGATTTCTGGATCAAAAGAAGCTAGAGGAGAGTCAGTACTACGAGTGTCGACCATAAGATAGGTCTCCACCAAAGTCAATCACAAAAACACACAACAAAACAGAAAACTTCCCCGGCAACGGCGCCAAATTTGACGTGGCCGAAATATGCAATGCAAATATCGTTGAATGGCCTAGTCAAAGTAAAAGTCCTAACAAACCTACTAAACATATGTATAGCAAGCAAGTAAGGGTCGAACCCACAGGGAAGATCTGATTAAGTATGAAATTATGATTAACAAGTAACAAGGAAGGGGGGTTTTAGTAATCAAACACAGTAAAGTAAACAGCTTTGGTTGATGTGAGAATATGATTAGGTAAAGTAGTTCCACTAGAACGAGATTCACAATACAGAGATATAATTTGATCACAGAAATCTATTAAATCCCAGTTCTTTAACTATTCTTATGGTTGTTCCCACCATGATCTTAATTAACTACCAATTCATACAGTTGTTGATAGTACTTACTATAATATCAATGGAAGAAAACCTTACCACTAATAAAGCAATAGCATTCATGCAAGGGTATAGGATACATGCAAATAGAAGAAAACTTTACCATTCAATATGCAAATGATTCTCACTCACAATCGCACACTCGTATTCCACTATATATAACTATTGTGTATGCAACTAGATATACACTCGTATTCCACTATATGCAAACCCTAGCAATTTGATAAATATTACTCAACCTAGTTGATCAGGCTATAAAGAATAACAATGAATCAATATTCAATATAACCAAGAGAATCAAACCAACACATATAAGAATAGGAACAGGGAATAGAAATCTCACAAACAAATCAACTGTATTGCTTCAAACGTCTAGTAGAACAAAGGAAATTAGTGCTCTATTCAGATGCAAATGAAACCCTAATGAGAAAGAAAACAACGATGCTAATAAAAGTCTGGTGGAAGTGTCCTCTCTACTCAAGACCTAGAAAAATGTCTTAAATAGGCTTAGGAAATAAGTTAAACCTAACGAAAATAGAAAAGGAAATAAAATAATAAAAGTAGGAAAATCCGAAAATGCAAAATAAAGAAATAAAGTCTTCGCTGGCCGCGAGGCACTACGTGCCCACCGCGGGGCGGTGAGATCCACCGTGGGGCGGTGGCTTCTTCTGGCGCAACCAGCTCTTCTCTGAGACCCACCGCCGGGTCGCGGTGGCACTGGCGCGGGGCGGTGACTTCTGCCCGCCTTCTCCTTCTCTTCTACTCTTCATTACTACCAAGTGTTGGTAGTCTTCTCCAATAAACCTCCAGCAGATCTTCATCCATCTTCATCTTCTTCAAATAAGATGTAAATCCCTGGATATCTTCAATTGTCTCCACATCTTCTGGATTACAGACTTAACCTCAAATCTAGTCATAATTCCTCTAAATAATGCTAATAATTGCTAGTTAAGGTGCATGAAATGACACTTATCAGTTAACCTCATTACTTTCATTAAAATTTACACTTGAAAAATTGAAAAATTTTATTTTTTAGCATATATATATAGATATAGATATAGATATAGATAGATAAGTGCCTATAATTTGATGACTAATATACAATATATGAAGTTCATATTATATTTTTGTTAATGTACAATTGTTTGTATTATTTAAAGATATTTTTCTAATATCAATGAATTAAAATAGATAATTAACTCATACTTAAAAAATAAAATAAATTTTAATGAAAAAGGGTAACTTAAACAACTAGGTTGACTAAGTGTAATTTAGCATTGCAGGAAATAACCTCCTTGTCTTCTTGAAAAAATTCACCCTCCGCCTTCTTTTTCTTCTTCTCCACTTGCTTAGCAAAGTACCTGTCGTCGAACTTGTCAAATGCTCACACCAGAAACGTCAACCTTGGTGGATGTTGCAATTACATATGACTGGTTTACACGTCTTAGAGGAACACTGTTGATCTTGAAAGGGCCTATGATAACATTCATAAAACACATGAGAGAGCTAGCTAAGTCACTTCCATTAGGTTGGTGCAAGGAAGAGAAAAAGACTGGAAGTTACATAACAATGATGGAAGAGAAGTTAGACTACAATTTTTACATGCTTGTTGTGTACTACTAATTACAATACAGAACATACAAGTTCTTAGGTGGACTAACAAAAGATACAATATATAGCAAGTGCCAACATTCATCCAATTCAAAAAACAGAAGATACAATAGAGTAGGAGCTCTGGCCATCCATTCACATATTCCCCCTTCAAGATGCAATAGAGTAAGAGCTCTGGCCATCCATCCATTCACATATTCACATAATACTAGCTCTGAAACCTTTTGTCAACTAAAATAAAAATCCAACTCCCCAGACCACAACTCCACTGCTTCTGATTGGTTCGATTCCCGTCTTACTCTTCACTCGTTCGGTTCCTGTCTTACTCTTCACTCTTCCTGACTTCCTTCATGTTCCTTCTCTAATTTGCATTTTCCCTTTGATAAGATTTTTATCCGTGATACCCTTATAAATTTTATTTGTTAATTAACTTAATTTGTCAACTAAAATCAGTAAGATGCAAACAATAATATAGCTAGTTAGTTTTAATTTTTTACATAGAAATCAAAATTGTTAGATTTGATTATCTAGGAATTGATTTAGAAATTTACCCCTATGTGTATGTGATATTGTGATGTGTTTGTTAAAGTTACTTTGTGGTAGTATTGATTGTTGAGCATTTGGATCGAGTCCTTTTAATTTTTATGATTTAGGTTTGATTTTTTCTATAGGAGTGGGATGAATTAGTTAATTAAGGTTTTATTTTTCCCAATGTTATTGTAACAAACAAAATTAATGTGATTTCATATTTTATGTATTATATGTATTGTATTTAAAATTTATTTTAGCTAAATCGAATTTAAGCCACGTTGGATTCAGCCACGCGGAATTTTAGCCCCTTTGATGTGAAATCCTGGCTCCGCCCCTGTGCAGATACAATGGATGATCAAGACCCCGCTATTGTACTTCTACAGCATTTTCGCCAGCTCATACAGGATGGTCTTCCCGATTACACAGCATATAATGAAGTCAAGATTTCTTTTCCAGCATTATGTGACATAGTCAGAGGTCGATCTTTGAGTGTTGGAGCAGTTCCTACTGTCCACATCGGTGACGCGTTTCGTTATCGCTTCGAGCTCATGCTGGCTGGACTCCACAACAACTCTGTACGTGGGATATGCATTGGCCAGTATGCACGAGCCACATGTGTTGTCGCAAAATATCCTCTCCATAACTATCATTTGGCGGAAAGATCTTTTATATATGGAGGTGAGGGAGGACAGCTTGCTCTTGCACATTCACAAAATGTGAGAGTTCTAGAGGACCAACAATGGACAGATGGGAATATCGCTTGTTACAATTCTATGGTTTCTGAATCTGACGTACGTACTGTGATTCGACGACGAAGGAATGATGACTCGTTAAGATATGTATATGAGGGGTTGTTCCGTGCTACTAATTGCCAACACGAGATTAGTCCTGAAAATTTTGATGTGTACGTGATAAGCACTACTTTGTAGGGCTTAGCTAAGAGCCATTAGAGGATTTATTGGTGTCATTCGGGTAGCTTTAGACACATTCATGTGCATGGAGTTCGGAGGCGAAGTCTTGGTGTTTTTGGAGATGTTTGAGCCTACTTGAAGATTGTTAGAGACATTGAAGAAGAAGCAGCCAAGAGAAGGCCTATAGAAGAGTAGAAGAGAAGAGTGCAGGCGCAGAAGGTCGAGCATTAACCGCGACCGCAGGCAAGGGTGCCGCAATCGCGGGACTTCGGGGCGTTCGAGATATTTCTGCAGGCGCGGAAGAATGCGAAGAGCGCGGAGCTACAAGCAACCGCGATCGCGGTCCATTACCCACGATCGCGGGTCATCACGGCAGACTTATTTCGGGATTTCCCAAATCTATCTTTCCTGATTTCTTTATTTTATTTTAATTGTTTTTGTTTTCTATTTTCAGTTGGGCTAGGTCATTTGTTAGCCCACCTATATATACTCTCTTAGTTTTAGGTTTTGATGATCCAGATCGAGATTCAGTTGAGTTTTACATTTCACTTTTCACTTCTTAATTTATGAAGAACATGAGGAGGAACTAACCTTCTTGGTTCCGCCTGACAATTGAAGCATTCATTGGATTTTGGTTGTGAGACTGTTATTCGTATTCGAGTTCCTATTGGATTGTATTATCTCTTCTAAGCTTATTCTTATTGAATCTTACTGATTTCACTAGCATGCGCAACTAGTTGTTATTGGTGATTTTCTAACTGCTAGGATTAGGAAACTGTTGGGCTAACGTCCTATTCTGCTGTAACAACTGCGATTTGCATGACCTGGTTGAGATTGTTTATCGTAGAGAGAGATAATTGTATGTTGAATGCTTTTGGTTGAAGTATTGCATGCATCCTGGTTAATTCTTATGTGCAAAGATGCCTTTGGGTTGAATCACTAGTGGTGCTAGGGTTATTCATTGGTAAGGATTCTTAGGTCTGGTTGACCTATTAATATACTCACGATCGGGACATGAACAACCATAGGAAGGAAGAAGAATTCGAGATAGTCTATGATCAACCATCTTTAGTGAATTGTGGATATTTGCTAGGAGGAATATTTTTCCTTTTATTTGATACATCTTTAAACATTAGCAAAACCAAACCTCAAACCCCCCCCCCCCCCCCTTTGTTACTATTGTTCGATTGGTATTTAATTTGTGATAGGAATACAGACGTTTGTGATTCTCTTGGGATTTCGACCCTTGCTTACTTACTATACTAGTTTGAAAGTTGAGGTTTACTTTGATTTGGCATAACGACCTTAGGCCACGTCAGTACGAGTTTACATTAGAAAGGGTATTGTAAACTTGGTAACTGACATTGTGACTCGTATCGTACTTGTGTGGATTATTGATTTTGGTAATTATTTTCTTCTTTTGATGAACTTGGTTTATGAGTTATGTTAGATGAACTTGAGATTACTACCTAATTATATTTGTTGAACTTGAACTTCATATTGTAAGGTCCAACAGATGAGTTCTTCATTGAACATTTGAAGATGTACCATCTTTCCAAAATTGGATAGTTTTTTTGGTTCTATGATGTGCTTATTACTAGGAATTTTATTGAAGTGATGTAATATAAATGGAAAAGAATAAAGAAAAAACCCACAGTTGCTCCAATAATATATTTATGCATTTGGAGATAGTGTGATATGAACATGTGAAAGAGCAAACTTCAGGATCTTGATTATGAACTAAGAGCATCCCTTATGGGGGTTTATTCATGGGGCTTAAATAATTTATTTTATTAAAATATTAACACTTTAGTTTAAGCCTTCCCCTTGGGGCTTAAAAAAGGGCAAAAGTTTAAGCCCAACCCATGGGGCTTAAACTAAAGTGAGCGCCACATGTCGCTCCGTTATTGGAGCCGCGTTTCCCAATGGGCTTTTCAAAAGAAAAAAAATTGTTTATTTAAAATTTTAAACATTAAAATAAAAAAAAAAATCATAATTCTAATTTCATTTTTCTCTATCTATAGACATCCATTTTAGATATATTTAATATAAATATAAATTGGGTTCAAAAGCCACTCCAAAAACTCCTCCATTAAAATGCTCTTTTGACATGGAGCTTAAATGAATGCTTAAATTCAAAAAACCTCCATTTAAGCCTCTCATTTGAGCCCCCATAAGGGGTGCTCTAAGAGGAGATCTTGCCCTTTTTTATGAAATTTTTGTACTTTGCAGTTCGTTCATCTGCCTTGACCGTCTTATGATGTATGATATGGCCTAAATTTCTGCAGAAGCTACACCAAAGGCTATTATGCGGACTATGGGCGTCAAGGGATTGATTCTTTTCCATTTGAAAAGTCACCTCCATGTTCCTTTTTCATGGTTGAATGCTTTATTAATTTTAACATATGAAATGGAGATATTGTCTCTCTGCACATCACCAAGCTAAAAAAAATACTGCTGAAAAATACCTGTGTGTAATTGATTTTATTGTGTTGGATTACAGAAGTACAGACTAGGTAAGCAATCTGGAAAAGATATGGGTGAAGCTTCAAAAGATGGTGCCTTTTACAAAATACGTTACTTGGCAAGTTGATTATACTTTAGTTCATTATATAATATTTATAATGATATATCAAAATTTCCACTTAACATATTTGGCAGTATGATGTAATGTAGCAAAATTGGCTTGTGAATTTCAATAGAAAATTTCTTAAATCAGCTTCAGTTGCATTTTGCATAGCATACATTGATTTACTCCTACATGTGTAGGCCTTAAGTTACATAAAAGTTATGCATTTCAATGCACATGATCAAGCTTAAAAAATAGATCATTGCCTTGATCTGCTTTTGCTAGATGGCTCGTTTGGTACGATTCCAAGGGAATGAGGAATCGGTATGGAAATGGTTGATTCTCGTATTTATGTTTGGTAGAGCTTGGAATGAGAACTAAATTGATTCTTTGGAATCACCCATTCCAACACTTATGAACAAATTGATTCCCCATCTAAAATCATGGAATGAGCCATTTCAAAAAAAAGAGCTCATCATCTCTCCCCAATATTATCCCCTCATCTTATGTCTTGTAAATTTGCTAAAATATTAAAAAATACTTATACTAATATTAAATAAGATTTTATTCTCACACTTAACCAAAGAACAAATTTTTGGAATGGTTGATTCCGGAAGCATACCAAACACTATATTACATGAATGATTTATTTTGATTCCTGATTCCATTCTGATTCCTGATTTCAACCCGATTTCAGATGTTATACCAAACGAGCATTAGTATAAACTCAGTATATTCATCTCAAGCACTTTTGACAAATCTTGATTGTAATATTTTCAACACTATTAACATTTTTTTTTTCTCTCTCAACACCCCTTAGCAATAATCCATCACGAGAGAGAGAAAAAAATCGTTAATAGTGCTGGAAATGTTACAATTAATCTCGGACGCCAACCGCTGTCAAATCCTTGAAGGTCAAGCGTTAGAGGGTAATAGTTTCGCCATCACTGAAACTCACGGTGCGTACTTCCTGCACAGTAGCAGACCCAGAGAGATCCAAGCTGATGCTCTTGGAAGAGTCCCTAGTTCAAACTAAAAATGGAAGACCATGATTCCCGTTCAGAGCTTTCAAAACTACTAAGGATAAGGTTGCTCTTGATTTGGCTGCTTGGATTATGTAGTAGATGTTCAAGGAAATTCATAATGGAAGTTTTTTTTTCTTTTCATCTTTATTGGTGTAGAAGTTAGTATAAATTAGATTTAGAGTACTAATCTGCTACTGCTGATCTTTTCTTCTGATCTTATGTTGGTTTTCAGTGCGACAAGAAGATGTTGATTTGCACTGCTAACCATTCCCATGTCTGATTGATATCCGTGTATTGTTAATATAATCTCCTCCTGCGGGGAGTGATTTGGTGACCCTGAGGGTAGCTTCCCCTCTGGGTCCCACAGATTAAAATTCTAATTGGATAAGCTGTTGTGTAGTTACTAGTTACAACTTCCAAGAAAAGGTAGAAAATGATTTGTTTTAGCCTTTTGAGCTATTTATAATTTTGTTTCAGCCTTATGATTTATTTGTAATTGCTTTTGGAGTTTATAAAAATTTATATTACGTATACTTGTTTTTAAAGTTTAGAATCATCAATATAAAGAAAATCATTGTCTCATTGACATAATATTAAACCTTATCGTTCTAGATTGAATTATAAGTATTAATATGTTAACTTAACTTTTAAAGTATTAAAATATACTATAATTGTAAGAAAAGTTGAATACGCCGGAATGTATTAGTTTTACAAAAATGAATATTAAAAGTTGTATTTTATTTAATAATAAAACTTATCACATTTGACTAGATCATATTCTATTTTACTATGATTGAAAAATGAGTTTATTATTTAAGCATTATTTTACTGTCATACCATAAGTAATTTATTTGTTAGTAGATAGCCCAATGTCAATTACTGTAAATAAAAATATAGCAATTTGTATGTTGGCTCAAAATAATAAGAACCATACAATCTATAACCGCTAAAGTAATAGTTAAAATTGATGTGCGTCATAGCATAAGCAAAATACACAGAGATGACTCAATAATATGGAGATATGTTGTTTGTACTAGGGAAGGGTTCAAGAAAGTGCCCCAAAATTTACTTGATAGTGCGAGTGTGATTTCACAAGGTACACCTAGTGCTCAACAAAGCAATAGCAAAAGGGCAAAAAACCGTAGAAGAACATCGAATAGGTGTGGATGCATATCTAAGATAGTCTTCTGTCGTACCGGGTTTAGAGGTTATTATGTCAAGATATTTGAGGAAAGGCATACACTCTTTTGATTGATGATAAAGACAAGCAATTTTTAAAAGGAAACAAACATATTATCACGTTGCATGAATGTTTCATAATGAACTGTGCTAATGCCAACCCGGGAGTTGCGAAAACCTACAAGGTGTACAAGGAGATTGTCGACAAATATGCAATTAGGAGCAACACTAATTGATTTCAGAAATTTCAATTAAAGTCTAAATGCATACTTGTTAGGTGGATATGCTCCGATGACAATTGAAAATTTCAAGAAGCAGGAAACTTGCAATGCATTTTCCTTCGACTATGAAATTTATAGTAAACAACAATTGTGTCTCCTCTTTTGGTCTGACCCTATAAGCAGAAAGAGCTTCAAGTTCTTTTGAGATGTGGTCTCAGCAGATGCCACATACATCACAAGTAGGTAAAAAAAGTTATTCCACATTCATTACCATAGACATGAACATGTACTCTAGTGTGGGTGCACCTTCTTGTCATAAATGCTTCAAATTCTTACAATGGTGCATTGCACAACTTACTATGCTATGAGTGCGCAATCTTTTATACTCTATTGTACCCCTTGATATACTTTAATGCACAATTTATTGTGTTATTGGTGCACAGTCTCGATATAATATGGTACAGTCTTGCTCTATTACACTGCATTATTTCTGAGTTATAAGTGCACAATCTTTCTATGGTATTGGTATACAATATTGTTATGATATGGTGCACAAACTTTGTATATCACATTGCATTGTTTATTGTGTTATAGATGCACAATCTTTCTATGGTATGGTGCACACTTTCCTATGTTAAGGTGCACAATCTAGTTAAAGTGTGGATGCACAATTTTGTTTTAAATGATGCACAATCTTAAAAATGATGCACTGCACAACATAATGTATTCTGAGTGCACAACCTTTAATACTCTAGTGCACCCCTTGATATACTTCAATGCACAATTTATTGTGTTATTGGTACACAGTCTTGTTATGATATGGTGCATAGTCTCAATATAATATGGTGCACAATCTTGTTATATTACACTGCACTGTTTTTGAGTTATAAGTGCAAAATCTTTCTATGGTATTGGTGCACAATCTTGTTAGGATATGGTGCACAATTTTCTAATATTACACTGTACTATTTACTGTGTTATAGATGCACAATCTTTCTATGGTATGGTGCACACATTCCTATGTTAAGGTGCACAATTTTGTTTTAAAATGACGCACAATCTTAAAAATGATGTGTTGCACAACATAATGTATTCTGAGTGCACAACCTTTAATACTCTAGTGCACCCCTTGATATACTTCAATGCACAATTTATTTTGTTATTGGTACACAGTCTTGTTGTGATATGGTGCATAGTCTCAATATAATATGGTGCACAATCTTGTTATATTACATTGCACTGTTTTCTGAGTTATAAGTGCATAATCTTTCTATGATATTGGTGCACAATCTTGTTAGGATATAGTGCACAATTTTCTAATATTACACTGTACTATTTACTGTGTTATAGATGCACAATCTTTCTATGGTATGGTGCACACATTCCTATGTTAAGGTGCACAATCTAGTTAAAGTGTGGGTGCATAATTTTGTTTTAAAATGATGCACAATCTTAAAAATGATGCGTTGCACAACATAATGTATTCTGAGTGCACAACCTTTAATACTCTAGTGCACCCCTTGATATACTTCAATGCACAATTTATTTTGTTATTGGTACACAGTCTTGTTATGATATGGTGCATAGTCTCAATATAATATGGTGCACAATCTTGCTATATTACACTACACTGCTTTTTGAGTTATAAATGCATAATCTTTCTATGGTATTGGTGCACAATCTTGTTACGATATGGTGCACAATTTTCTAATATTACACTGTACTATTTACTGTGTTATAGATGCACAATCTTTCTATGGTATGATGCACAATTTCATGCATTAAGGTGCACAATCTAGTTATACGGTGATGCACAAGTTACATTATTAGCAGTGCACAAACCTAGGAAATGATTATAAACTACCTTCTTGGACAATGATTGTTGACTACATTACTAAAATAAATTCGTATGGCAAGTACAACATGGTGTTTGTTCTGTTTACTGGGGTAGACAACCACAAGAGATCCACCACCTTTGCTACAAGGTTGATACTGAAGGAGGATGAGGAATCATATACTAGGTTGTTTGATAACTTCATGAAGGTGATGAAGCATAAGCCCAATATATTCCTAAGTGACCAAGATGCATCGGTAAAGATTATGATTGAGAATGTGTTCACCGATGTTGTTCATTGATTTTGTATGTGACACATTATGACGAAGGTTTCGACTAAGGTCGATATAGATGTGGAAAGCAATAAGGAATTCAAGACGAAATTTAACAATGTTGTGTGGAATGCTGAGTTAATGAGGGAGCAGTTTGAGGAAGAGTGATTTTTGTTATGAATAGTTTGAACTTGAAGAGAAAAACATAGTTCCAGAGGTTGTTTGATCTCATGCATTACTGGATAACTTCTTTTTTCAATATTGTGAAGATGGGAGGGTTGCTTAGGACAACATCGATATCAGAGAGCCAAAACAACTTCATCAATATGTTCATAGGGACGAGATCTAATATTGTCTAATTCATGATGTGGTTCAACAATACAATTGAATCTCAGAGACATAACAGTAGAAACTGATATTTGATTTGTCCACTTTCGCTCCCACAATGAAGACGCCGTTGAAAATAGAGAATGCTTGTGCATCAATATACACCATCATTGTATACCATCAATGTGTTTTTAAAATTGCAAAAGAAAATTCATGCTTCTATTTTCTCTTGTTACATTACGGGCATAAAAAAGGATGACGATGCTCATATATATGAGGTGAGGTGTTCTAATGAAAGGTACTATATTGTATGGACAATTTTGACTGCTAGAGATATTCAATGCACATGCAACAAGCTTGAAAAGCGTGGACTCCCTTGTAGGCACATGTTTTTAATAATGGGCTAGATACATTACCTGACAGATTTGTTTCTTCAAGATGGACTAAAGATGCTACGCTCAAACATGTATTTGAAATTGATGGTTCTTTGTATGAAGATTGTGTACTCAACAAGATAAAAGAAAGTTAATCTTGCATGAATTGTTATCAAAGGAGCACAACTTTATTAATGTTATAGAGAAAAAAACAGAAGGAATGAAAGACCTGTTGGCAGTGATTAGAGATCACATATCCTCTTACCTAAGAGGCCACAAAAAATGTACAAGTATTGGATCTAGTAAGAGTAGGTTTGAGAGGTTCATAGGGACAGTACCGACGGATATCAACGTGCTTCCTCCTAAGCAAACACGTACACAACAAAGGTAGTGGAAAGCGCATCGTGGGTGGAAAAGAGGTTTCAATGGAACATGCAAAGAAGAAAGTGAGAGTGTGTAACAAATGCAATAAAAAAGGTCACAACTTAGAACATGCAAGGAAGTAGCAAATAAATAAATGTGGTGCACAATTCTTTGTGCTTTTGATGCACAAGCAATTACATTTGTGATGCACACTTTTGTGAGTTTGTGATGCACATTGCTTTATATTTGTTATGAACAAGACTTTATACTTCAGTGAACAATTTTGTGTGTTTGTGGAGCACAATGTTTTGTGTTTGTAGTGCACAAGACTTTGTATTTGTGTGCAGCTTGAGTTTTTGTACATTATTTTGTTATTTACAGTTTGTTCATCACAATATACAACATTATGCACTACTATAGGATGATTATATATACCACTGTAGGATGATTATGTGCGCCTTTAATTTTTAAAGATTGGGGGGACCCCCTCTCCCCAAATTTAATTATTTTTATGCAATATTTTCTTATTTAACTTTTGTTCACTAAGTTTAAAAATTAAACATCATTTCATCATATATGTTTCTTTATGCGCAAGGGTTTATATTTTTGTGCACAGTTATGTGTGGTTTTAATGCACGATACTTCACTTTTATTATGCACATGATTTTACAATAGTGATGCACAATTGGAATTGAACTAGTATATATTTTAAGTTTACCCAGGGCACAATACATGTTGTTACTGGTGCACAACCGATAGTATAAAGGTGCACAAGACATTAATACTTAAACATTACTCTTTGATTCTTGTGCACAATAATTTACATTAGTATTGCACAACTTTTCCAAAATATATGTTGTGCAAGTTTCATCTAGTAAAACTAAAAAAAAAACTATTTAACAATATGTTCATTTTTAACAGAATTGTTCATCACATAAAACACTTTTTTTTTTTGCTTTTTTGAGGTTCTTCCTATGTTCTTCGGAATGGATATGTTTCGTTGGCTACAATCCTTCTTGCTCTTTGGATCCCTCCCTGGCATGTGTTCCCATTCTGTTTTAACCTTCCCTCATATGGAAGGATTTGGATTCCAACCCATGATGCACCAGGAATGAGATCATCATTTTCGATTGCAAATTGATTGTCAAGGAAACAGATGAATCAAAATAAAAGAAATAGTTAATTAAAGGTGAACCAATACTACATTATAGATGCACACACTATGCTATGTGCACAAATTAACCGGTGAACAAAAGATTTTAACTAGTAAGGAAAAAATAAAGTAATGCAGTGCACAACTTAGAATAATATGGTGAACAATAAAAGGAAGGTTGGTGCATAAAATTATAGTGAACTGGTGAACAATCAATTTGTTAACTAATGGATTACATTGTAGTGCACAATCCTACTATATGATGGTGCACAACAATCAACATGCAATTCCTCGATTAAAACAAGATATGGTGCACAAGGCTAGTATATAATGGTGAATAAAAGATGACAAGACAAATGCACAAAATAGTTAATGATGGAAAAAAACTTACTAGCTCTAAAGGGATATGATCATACTTGTCTTCAACGTCGGTATGAGAATTGTCAATAATATCTATTCTAGGATTCTTAGCATTCACAAAAATTATATACAAATGGTTGGACTGAATAATAGGAAAGACATAATGCAAGAATAATAAAAACAAAATTTTAACAATAGGATACAGTTAGAGATTTAATTAATTAAAAATGTAAAAAGTAAACACATAGTAGCACAAAGATCAAGAAACATACCATCTCAACCACAAATGGTTTTAACCATGGTGTTTTAAGCATATCATCATTAACCATACTGAAAAACCAATTAAATATTTCCTCAACTTCAAGGTCAGTGTTTTTGACCGTCGTGGACTTCATCAAATAAATGAACAAGTTCAAAATTTAGTCCATCAATCAAATGAAAAAAGAAACGTATAATCAAAGTGTAACAAAGTGAAATAATACACAAGTTATAGTGAGCTGGTGCACAAAAGAGTGTGTTGGTGCACGAGGATAATGAAATAATTAAATATAGTTGCAAGAAAATATAATTAAAAATCATATAAACAGAGGTGTAAAATAAAATATAGACATGGTGCACAACAAAAGCTAAGGTAGTGCACAAGTAAAAAACCTTACAGGAAAAAATGTATTGCACAACACTGAAACATGTGGTGCACAAACAAAAGAGAAGTAGTGTACAAAATAAGGAGCATGTGGTGCACAACAAAAGCTAAGGTGGTACACTTGTAAAACACTTGGAAGGAAATGTGTGGTGCACAACACTGAAAACATATGGTGCACAAACAAAAGGCAAAGTAGTGCATAAAAATACATAATCTAGTGAGCAAAGTCAATAGAGGAGAAAGGATGTTAGGAAAAACTGAATAAAATTGATGCACAAATTTTACAAAAAAAAAATCCATAAAATTAATATGACACTAATACCTTTCCGATGGTTGCAACTATCTGGAGAGAGTGAAATCAATCCCCAAATCAAAGGATGGAGGGGTGAAATCTCTAGAAACTTTATACTTCTCTGTCTTATTTTGCTTTGGTTGCTCCTTTGGTTGTTCATCGTCACTTATTGTCCTTTCAGAATCCACTTCCTTCTTAGAAAATTGGGATTCATGGATCTCCTCCTCTCTATGCTCCTTTGATACATCCTTCTCCTTGTGGTTGTCTTTGCTTGCAGCCTTATCAATCTCATCCTTCTCTTTACCCATATCCTCATCCACATCCTTCATTTGTTCTTCCCCTTCCTTACCTTGATCATCTTCATCCTCTTCATCCCTCTTCCCAACACTACTCGTGCCGTGATGATCATCATCCTCCCCTTCCTTAATGTCATCTGCATCCTTGTCATCCACTTATTCTCCTTCATCCTTCCTTCCATCCTTCTTTCTTCCCTTCCACCTCTTTTATTTCTTCATAAATAATATTTGAATATCTTTCCTCACCAGCAAAGATATCAACTTCATCTTCTTCCTTGTCATCAACAATCTCAAATAGGATGGAAGAGTTGTGCATGTGAGTATCACTCTCTGCATCCTTCTTGTCATCAGCAACTTCATCTTTCCTTTCTTCCACACCAGAAGAGATATTAACAACCTAGTCTCTTGAACTACATCATATGTGGTCTAGCGTCGGTGCATGTGAGTATCTCTCTCTAAGTAAAAGTCATTAGTGAATAGTGTCTGAGTTTCCTCAATAGGACCCTCGTTTGACATCATGAACTTCGCCTCAACCTCGTCAATTCACTTCATAACAAAAGGATCCTAGAAGAACATATCCTATCTATCTTGAGACTGAGAAGATTGACACTGAGAGCTAGAAAGAATCCTGAAGTTGATAATCTTCTCAATTTCATCATTGATTTTCTAGAATGTGGAAGCCTCGGATACACTCTTAGGCGCCTCCTTGATGTGCTGGTAGAACTTCCTGATAAATTCCGCAGTTACACGTGCCAAATCAGCATGATTTCAAGTGTAATTGTAAAAGTTTGAGTCATATCCATCACAACCTAGATCAAGATCCACATCACCTTCAACTACAGGATCAGTCTCATCATGTTCCTCAACAATAGGAGTTGGTGGCTTTGGTAGTGCAGCAGGGGGTGCGAGGTTTGGTGGTGCTATAACATACCCTAGACCGAATCCACCAAGTTTAAGCTTGTCCTTTTCCCTCTTCTTGAAGATATCAGATGTGTAGCAACTACTAATAAGATATCGTCTCTCTATCATCTCTCCCATCTGATTAACTCTGTCATAATACAAAGTCTAGTGAAAGAAAAAAGAAACATGTTATAATGGCGCACAAAGATAAAAATACAAGTGCACACAAGATAAAAGAAAGAATGGTGCACAACTTAAGGAAAAAACGAGTACACAATTAAATATAGAGCACAAAACTCTTATACTATGATGCACAAAGATTACATTACAAATACACAACATTTTCTTCTAACAATGCACAAGCCCTTTTATATTGGTGCACAAAATTGAGATTAATGATGCACATAATTCTTTTATAATGGTGCACAACAAAACATATGAAGTGGTGCAAAAAACTACGGTATGATGGTTCATAAAAGATTGCAAGACAGATGTAAAACAACTTTATATAAGATTGAATAAACTCTAATGTCAGGGAACACAACATAGTGCGCATATCAATATAAACATGAGGCACAATACACACAAAAACACACACACACAAACACACACATATATATATATAGAGAGAGAGGGGTGCTCAGGTAAAACGAGTCTTGTGATGAAACGGGTGCATAAATGAGGATTGTTGGATTAAAGCAAATGGATGGATGGATTGAGGGGTTGTAGGGATTTTATGGTAGGAGGGTTTCCACAATACAAGGCCCATAATAATCAGTTACCATAAAAAACGGATGAGAAAAAAAAGAAAATCTAAAATAGGAGAGAGAATATCCTCCAAAATAGGCAGTTAGAAGGAGATTGGAGAGAGAAAACGTAAATCCTCCACGCAGAGCTTCGGTCCAGAAATTTATAAACTGTTCTGCATATCGACACGAAACATTTGCATATCGACACGAAAAAGATGAATATTGTACAAGTATTATTGAATAACTGTTATTCGTGATCATGGACCATGGTCAATCGTATATATACTGATATTCAAAAACATTGAACATATATGCACATTGTGGTAATTGATATTACAATTTAAAACATACAAGTATATTTTGCATATCACTGTACAAGGAGAAGGAGATTGGAGAGAGAAAAATTGCATATCATATAAGTATATTCTGCATATCACTGTACAAAAAATGCATATCCCATCCACACAAATAAATATCATATTTACGGTCAAGGAAATAATCCATAATTACAAATTGCATTTCATACAAGTGTATTCTACATATCACTTTACAATAAATGCATATCCCATCCACACAATTGCATGGCCGAACTCAGCAAGATCTTCCTTGGTCGCGCCCGCGGCTTCCTTTCCGTGCCTGCGGCTTGTTCTTCTCAGCTTCTGACGAGAATATCACTCAGCGAGATCTTCCTTGGCCACGCCCGTGGCTTATTCTGCATATCAATATATAGAAAATGCATAACTCATCCACACAAATGAATATCACAATCACAACCAATGAAATAATCTATCATAAAAAAATGCATATCAATAAGTATATTCTGCATATCAATTTATGAAAAATGCATATCTCATCCACACAAATGAATATCATATTCACGGCCAAAGAAATAATCCATAATTACAAATTGCATATCATACAAGTATATTATGCATATCACTGTATGGAAAATGCATATCACTTCCATACAACTGAATATCACATTCACGCCCATATGCCCGACGGTCGATTGTTGATTCAATGCATATATTAAAATCCTGAAAATCTTCAACATTGGAAAGCAACAGTATATCCTATTCTAGACTAATTACTCTCTGAAACTCCAGAAATACAACCCCCTCTTCCAATTTTAATATGAACTAACCAATTAAATTCCACTATCACGAACAAATGAATTCCAAATTGCAACAAAATCCAACAAAAAATCAAAACATGATTGTACATTCCACCACCACAGCCAAAATAGAAGGCAAACAATACACGAAATTCACAAGACACCAGCAAAACAGCATCAATCAAAAGGGACTCGAATCGAAAAAAAGAGACAATAAAACATGGAATTAAGATGCGAGTAAGGGGAGAAAAAGAAACGAACCACCAAGAGCAGGAAACGACACATGGGTGAATTGAGGGGACTCGGCGAGTAAGGCGGCTCGGAGGGGAGACGCCAGCAGATCTGGGCTCGACGAGGTGCTCACCAGTGTGGAGAGCAAGGTTGAGGGGGCTCGGCGAGGTGTGCCCACCGGTGCGGGGCAGGCACGCTGTGGTGTAGAAGAGAAGGTCGCCGATGGTCTGGTGCAGGGCTCGCAGTGGCACGGTGGGTGAGCGAGGCTGAGCGGGAGATGGGTCGAAGATTTGAGGACGGGCACGGATCTGGGTTTATGGGGGGTCGCCGGTGTGCGTTGTCGGTGTGGGTCGCCAGCGGGAGAGAGATGAGGGAGAGATGGTGAGGCAGATCTGTGAGAGAGAGAAGAGTAGATCGCGAAGCGGTTGGACGAGCCGGGACGCGGTCCGATGGTGGTTGTGGGTTCAGCGGCACGGCGTGTTACGCGCCAAGAGAGACGGGCACGGATCTGGGTTTGTGGGGGGTCGCCGGTGTGCGTTTCCGGTATGGGTAGCCGGCGGGAGAGAGATGAGGGAGAGATGGTGAGGCAGCGAGAGAGAGGGGTCTTCGAGAGAGGTGAATCGAAATGGAAGTTGAAAAGTCATGGAAATAGGAAAGGGTAGAAATCAGATCCCATAAAATTAGGAAGGTGTGGTAATCGGGTGTGGGTAAATCTACCTTCTAATTTTGAATCTCCCTAGATTAAATCTCAGTCATCCATCTTAAACTAATCTAACGCTTTATATTTGTACACTCATTTCACTATAAGGAGTTATATATATATATATATATATATATATAGAGAGAGAGAGAGAGAGTAAATAACTTACAACTAAAATAATGAGATGACCCCTGAATGACGATATCTTAGGAGCATCGTTGCTCGACTGATATAGCCCAGTCTAGAGCGACCGACACCAATCGTAATCCTCCATACGATTAGGAAGATCCCAGTCAAACCAATTCATAATTTTTGTGGTCACAGTACCATTAACATTGGTCTCTATATCAATGGAGTAAAACAACACAACAAAATCAATATCAAACATCACATCCACATCCGTGATTGCTTTCAGCATATTTGCCATATCAAGTGTACAGTGTGTTGCAAAACTTATAGAAATGTGATACACAATAATAAGTGAAACTGGTGCACATGCAAGCTTTAAATAGTGTTGTGCACAAGATAGAACCAAGATGGTGCACACGTATATAACAGAGAGGTGCATAACTTAGAATACAATAAACTAGTGTACAAATTTTGCATAGTGCAATGCACAAGACAGAGTCAAGTTGGTGCACAAGGATAAGGAAACTAGTGCACAAATATTAATAATGTAGTACACAGAGATTTAAAAAATATCACCTATGTGAGCATCCTCAAGTTGTTCTAAAGACTGTCCAACTAATTGAGGGACTTTGGGAACTTGTGCAAGAATCTAAACGACTTCTATAGCACAGCTAAAGCGTTAGATTGTACTCCTCACTGGATGCTTGGATCTTTTTCTTCCACAAACATAACCTTCCTTTTTGAAGCAGAATGTTTGCTTCGTGAAAATATTGCAAAGAAAAACACAATACAGATGACAGGTGCATAAAAGAATCAAACAAAAATTAGATGCATAACAAATTCAACATGATAAAGTAATGTGGTGCACAACAACAATACAAAGCATTGAAAATAAAAAGAATACAGAAAAATCATTCTAGTCCATGATATAAAGTAATGTGGTGCACAATTAAATAAACAAGCAATACACATTTTAAAAGACACAAACAAAATCACACAGGCACCAATTCACTATATTATAAGTAGTAATGAGGTGCACAATGAATAGAAATGTCGTGCATAGCTTTAAAAAAATAGTGAACAAAGAAAAGCAAACTTAATGCACAAGGATAAAGTGAACTAGTGAACAGTAAACTATCTAGTGGTGCACAAACAAAGTACGAATTGTAAAAATAATGCGATGCATAACCTATAATACAATGGTGAACAATCGAAGACAGTTTGGTACACAAAAATACCACAGAATATGAAATAGTCATACATACAACACGAATATATGAAAATCAATCTCAAAAATCAAAATAGAGATAAAAACAACTTACACACTCTTATGTATGGATAAAATTAAAAATGAAACAAAATCAGCAAACAAAAAACAGATGTCTAGGGTGAAGTTTACAATAATTTCACCTCGAATTGGAGAAATGGTGAATCACCTTGACTTCTAGACATTTCGGTGTAGATTGGAAGATTGAGATTGCAAAAGGCTAGTGGATGAGATTGAATCGGAGAGAAGGAGAAGTTTGTTCGTGAAATCGCCTCAAAACCAACTTCGAAAAAGAGAGCAAGAGAGAGGAGGAGAAAATGAACAGACTTTTCAAATGAAAATGTTTTTCAGATTAATACACGCGGAAGGCGTGCAAGATGCAAGTTATGGCGCGTGATTGGCGATTTTCAATCCCATTGGCAAGATCGTAGCCAATGATTAAACTCCATCTAACGGTTGTTGGGAAACGTTCACAATTTATGTTTACCATTACCAAATACATGTTGTTATTGGTTCACAATTTAAGTTTACCTTGAATTTTTTTAGATGAAGGAGACCCTCCCACCTTAAAAAAAATTGGTGCATTTAAATAATAAAAACGAATTTACACGTGATGCAAATAGAGATTGTATTCTTTATGCACAATTTAAATTGAACCAGTGCACGACATATGTGTTTTGTGGTGCACTATTGCTAAAATAGAGATGCACAACATATATGAATATTGTGCTACCCAACTTTTTTTAATTGGAAATGTAGTTTAATCGTTGTGAATGTTGTGCATCAAGTAATATATATTTTGTGCATCGATAAGTAGGATATTGTGCACTACTGTAAAATGAGTATGTGCACCTTGAGTTTTTATACACTGTTTTGTTCTTAAATGCATGTGCATCAAGCCTTGAATATTGAGCATCAAAATACACTATTGTGTACACTGTTTTGTTCTTAAATGTTTGTGCATCAAGTTTTGAATATTTGTACGTCAAAGTACACCAATGTGTACACCACTGTATCTTGACTTTGTGCACTTGAATTTGTGAAAGGACTAAGTTGAGCCAGTGCACCAAGCATGTACTTAGTGATGCAAAATGATTTGATTGAAAGTGCACAATGAAATACGGAAACAATGCACAATAAGAGAAAGTTTAGTGCACAAACATATAGGGAATTGGTGAACAAGTAGACTACGAAGAACTTATGTCTTACAAACATAAGCAAATGACAATCTTGAAAATAACTTATGTCCTTACGGTAAACATATTCAAATTGGAAAAAGTTAAACAAACTCATGTCCTTAGGTTATATTCCATGATGAACACGATAGTAGGGGTTGTTGGTTAAGTCTCAAAGTCGAGCAAACAATTCTTTGACTTTTAATGTCAAAGGTTTGACATGAAACCTCCAAAATCTTTTGCATATCTATAATAAAAGACAACAACAAATCAGAAGGCTTGCAATTCTTATGTATCATCTAATACCAGAACTTAATTAACATTCCGTTACTTGTTCTCCCACCATTCGTCATCTGCAATAATGGCCCTAGTATTGGGGTTGCACTGAACATTGCCAATGGATTCGAGTTGTTGCCAAAAATCACAATTCTCTTTGAAGCGTTTATATGTGGACTTCGTTGGCACCTTCTGCGGTACTCACAGGTCGCGTCTGTAAAGCCTGGTACCTTAGAAGCGCCATACCATGTCAACCCGATGACTTTCCAGGAGGCCACCCATCCTGGTACTACTCCCACCCTAGCATGCTTAACTTCAGAGTTCTTTGTCCTCACTTGAACGCTGAAAAAGAAGAGCTCTTGTTGACATGGGTATCACTCTAATCCTTATAAAGGATTACGAATCTGGGGTATTACAATTACCCTCACTTAAACCCTTGACGACCTCGTCAAGCCCAAAGACCACCCTTTGGGTCGAGTGACCGTCATCCAAGCTAAGTAAACTAGTAACCCAGAGTCGGCTCTGATACCATTTGTAAGATCCGAGGCCTTAGAAGTACCATCACATGCCAACCCGGGAACTTCCCAAGAGGTCACCCATCTTGGTACTACTCCTGCCCTAGCACGCTTAACTTCAGAGTTCTTTGTCCTTACTTGAATCCTAAAAAGGAAGAGCTCTTGTCGGCATGAGTAGCACTCTAATCCTTATAAATGAGTACAAATATAGGGTATTACAACATTTCCTTATCCATAGGAGCTTGTGAAGCTTGCACGATTTGGTCCACCACCTGATCCTAGAACCCCTCAAGGTAATCGTCTACTGACGTGGCCGAAATATGCAATGCAAATATCGTTGAATAGCCTAGTCAAAGTAAAAGTCCTAACAGACTTACTAAACAGATGTATAGCAAGCAAGCAAGGGTCGAACCCACAGGGAAGATCTGATGAAGTATGCAATTATGATCGACAAGTAACAAGGAAGGGGGTTTTGGTTATCAAACAAAGTAAAGTAAACAGCTTTAGTTGATTTGAGAATATGTTTGGGGAAAGTAGTTCCACTAGAACGAGATCAACAATACAGAGATGTAGGTCGATCACTGAAATCTATTAAATCCAAGTTCTTTAACTATTCTTATGGTTGTTCCCACCCTGATCGTTATTAACTACCAATTCAGAAAGTTATTGATAGTGCTTACTACAGTATCAATGGAAGAAAACCTTACCACTAATAAAGCAATAGCAATGCATGCAAGGATATAGGATACATGCGAATAGAAGAAAACCTTACTACTCAACATGCAAATAATTCTCACTCACAATTAAACACTCGTATTCCACTATATGTTTAATCATATATGCCATTAGATATGCACTCGTATTCCACTATATGCAATCCTAGCAATTGATAAATATTACTCAACCTAGTTGATCAGGCTCTGAAGAATAATGATAAATCAATAATCAATATAACCAAGAGAATTAAACCAATACACATAAGAATAAGAACAAGGAATAGAAATCTCACAACCGAATCAACTGTATTGCTTCAAACGTCTAGTAGAACAAAGGGAAATTAGTGCTCCATCAGCTGGTGAATGAAACCCTAATGAAAAGTAAAGTGCGATAATAAAATTTGTAATGTAATGTCTCCCTACTCAAGACCTGGAAAAGGGTCATAAATAGGCTAAACCTAAAATAAAAATAAAGGAAAATAAGATAATAAAAATAGGAAATCCGAAAACACAAATTAGGAAATAGTATCTTCTGGCCACGAGGCGTCAAGTACACCGCAGAGTTGCCACCGCGGGGCGGCGGGTTCCACCGTGGGGCGGCGGTTTTCTTCTGGCACGACCAGTTCTTCTCTGAGGTCCATCACCGGGTCGCGGTGGCTTCTGGCGTGGGGCGTCAACTTCTGCCCTCTCCTTCCTTCAACTCTTCACTCCTTCTCTTCTGCTCTTCATTACTACCAAGTGTTGGTAGTCTTCTCCAATTAATCTCCAGCAGATCCTCATCCATCTTCATCTTTTCCAAATAAACTGTAAATCCCTTGATATCTTCAATTCTCTCCACATCTTCTGGATTACAGACTTAACCCTAAATCTAGTCATAAACTCCTCTAAGTAATGCTAATAATTTCTAGTTAAGGTGTATGAAATGACACCTATCAAATTCCCCCATGCTTAGACCTTTACTCGTCCCGAGTAAGCTAATGATAAACCTACTCCCTCAATCAAACACCAAGGTCTCAGGAAGTACAAGAAAATATGACACCAACAATTACAACATCTCAACAATCAGCTCCAGCCAACCAAAAAAATACGCACAACACAACAACACAATACAACACAACACCATAGAGTGAAAATACTAATCCTAGCCTCTCATCTACCTTCTTATCTCTCCAGAGTAACCTACCCGAATCCTCCTTATAACTCCTCTTCTTATGACGCCTCGCCAAGTGGAAAGGGGATTCCTAGAAATCACTCTTATTCTTTTCGCTCATTTTGCCAAGGCGCCCTTTCGGGTTTTCACCAAGCCACTCATTTCATTTTTCGATAGATGGGCTCACAATATGCTCACATCACTCTTGACCACTTATTACCCCAGCCTAATGCTGGTCCAAGCCACCTGCTTATTACCTAGGCCGCCCTTTCGGGTTTTCGACCTATCCCAGGATTTCATGTATGCCTTTTAACAAATTTTTGGCTTTTTTCTTTATCATTCATCCTCAACGACACAGCAAGTATAAAACCTTACCCCATGCTTAAACATTGCATTGTCCTCAATGTAATGAAAGACAAAAGAATAGAAGCATAGGGAAAAGCAAAAAAATAACTCACAAACGTCGCCAAGCTGCTTGGACACTTTCTATGTTGATGGCGGTAAATCTCCATAAAGCTCATGTCTCTGGTGTTGGGCGGGTCCTCCAAATCAACTCCTACCATACAACCAAAGGGAACCACTGTGGTGAGAAGTGGCAATGTAAGGGAACGGGGTTGCATGGCCTTCAAAAATGGGCCCAGATGTCATCGTGGTTGGGCCTTGATGTTCCTCCTCTCCAGTTGTCGACTGTAGGGCCATCATCGTTGTCAAATCAAGTGTAGGGCTAAGGTTTCCTCTATGACAACATGATGCGCACCATCTCCGTGGGGAACGCTGGACAGCTCGGTAAAACTTTTTTTTTCTTTTTACTCCCCGTTTAAGGTTTTTTCGGGGAGTGACTTAGTGCAGGGAAAGAAGACTTACATTAGTGTGGAAAACACCTTCTTCAATAGGCATGGGTTTCTTCCCTGCAGGTTAGTCGGAAACAAAAACAAAACAAAAACAAAGCAAAAACGCTAAAGAAAAGCAAAAACAAATAAAGAAAAGCAAGAAAGCAATAAATACCTCGGGTTACCTCCTGGACAGTGCCTTAGTTAACGTCGTTGGCTCGACGCAAGTTGAATCAATTACCACCTACAACAGGATCCCTTCGGAATCCTCTTATCTGTCTCCTCCTACTGGAACCTTCCATGGAAAGGCTTGGGCCTTAGACCATGCTTCCTCTTGACCAAGGTCTCCATAATTGCTTCTTTGGGAGTATCTCCCCCATACTTAGAGCGATGTGGGGGCCGATAGGGCTTAACCTGGTCCTGCTGCACGACACTAGATGAAGGCTTACTGCCTTGTATGGTTAGTGCATGGGGGCAAGTGCCCAAAATAGAGGGAATAGACTCTCCTATGTCATCAAGTAAAACATCACTCTCATGCAAATCAAAAGGTTCAGCAATAGCAGAGTATTCAACTATGGTATCTACTACACTAGTCTTAACATTTTCCTGAATAGGATTATCAATATCACTAATGCAGCAAAGGGAAGGCAATTCAATGGAGTTGACCTTATGAATATTATGCTAAAAAATTACTCCATCGAACTCCATAGTCAAAGTTCCACTATCCACATCAATCTTCGTCATGGATGTTTTCATAAAAGGTCGACCTAACATAACAGGAGCAACCTGCTCATCATAGTCCATATCCATTACGAAGAAATCAGTAGGGAAAATCAAAGGACCTATCTTAACAAGAATATCCTCCACAATACCCTTAGGGGGCACACAAGAACCATCAGCAAGTTGGATCACAATACTAGTATCATGCAAAGGTCCTACTCCTAAAGCTTCAATCAATGAGTAAGGCAAAACATTAATAGAGGCACCCAAGTCTAACAATGCCTTCTCAAATCGATGCTTACCTATAGCAATAGGAATAGTAAACGTACCTGGATCCTTGCACTTCTCAGGCATACGCCTTTGAAATACTGCAGAGGCATGTTCTCCAACCGGAACCTTTTTCTGGACTTTCAGCTTTTGTGTCCTCTTCACGGTGCATAGCTCATTCAGAAACTTAGCATATCTAGGGATAGCCTTAATGAGCTTAAGAAGAGGAATGTTCACTTCACAGTTGCGGAAAGTCTCGAAAAGATCATTGACGTCGGTGACCCTTCTAGCCTTTAGCGCCTCGGGAAAAGGTGTTGGTGGCTTCTCGGAACCAAGAGGGGGAAAGACCAGACGAACATAAGAATCAATGTAGATATCATCAATAGAACTGGAAGTTTAGACGCCGCGGGGCGCTGGTCTCACCGCGGGGCGCGGCGAAATCTCTCTAGGAGGCACTCCGTCCACCGCGGGGCGGTGGGTGTGAGGAGGGAAAACTGAGGCTCACCGCCGGGTCGCGGTCAGTGTCGCCGCGGGGCGGTGACATGCATTCTTCTTCACTGGCCTCAGATCCAACATACCACCGGGTCACGGTGACAGGTGACGCGGGGCGGTCGGCGATTTTCTCCATCTTATATTCGCTCTCCTTTTCAGCACTAGGAGGAACGACTAGTTGCTTTCCACTTCGGAGGGTAATGGCACTCACATTTTCCCTCGGATTCACTGTAATCTGAGACGGCAAGGAATTTGATGTCCTCTGGTCAATCTTGGTGACAACATCAACCAGTTGGCCAATCTGCCTCTCAATATTCTTTATGCTTGATTCCGTAGTCTGAACATGAGTGGCGAAGTGCTGAGTCAAGGTCCTGAGCATCTCTTCAGTAGTAGCAGAAGGGCTTTGGCCTTGGGGCCTCTGTTGGTATGGGGCTCTCTGCTGGTATTGCTGTTGTGATGGCTGTTGACCACCTTGTGGGTCGCTCCATCTAAAACCCGAGTGGTCTCGCCCTCTCGGATTGTAGTTGGGTTGTCCATCAAAATGCGGTCTAGGGGGTCTGTAACCTCCTACAGCATTCACTTCAGCAGTACCTTCTTCCTGTAGCTGAGGACAAGCATCAATAGGGTGGAATTGATCACAGCAAATCCCACATGCTTTGACTTGTTGAGGAGTGTTTTGGTTTGCCATTCTCTTCACCATCTCCTTCAACTCAGCTAACTCATTCAGCACAGGGCTAGGTCTTGCAGGAGTCACAGCATTAACTACATTTCTCTGGTACGTCTTACCAAAGCTCCTGGTACTCTCACTCATCTCCTGAAATCTTTCCATGGCTGCGTCCGGTGTCAGATTAAGAATGCTCCTACCGCATGCAGCGTCAACCATCCTTCTCTCTTGATCGAGCAGACCATTGTGTAAGTAGAGAACAAGATCCTGTTTGGCATATCCGTGGAACGGACAGCTAGAGCAAAGCCTCTTGTACCGCTCAAGATAGTCGTATAGCGTCTCATCAGCACCCTGCTCAATGTTAGCAATTGCCTTTTTCAAAGCATTCGCCTTCTTTGTTGGGAAGTACTTGTCAAGAAACGCCTTGTGCAGTTTAGTTCAGGTATCTAAGGTCCCTGGCGGCAAGTGATAATACAGTCACTAGCAGAGTCTAGCAAAGAAAAACCAAAGGCTCTCATCTTGATCTGATTCTCCGTCACATTCCTTGGCTTCATAGTCATGCAGACATTGTGGAATTTACCCAGATGGGATATCGGGTCCTCTCCACTCAAACCATGGAATTTCGGGAGATAAGCAACAACTCCAGATTTCAGCTCAAAGTTCACCCCTTCGTCAAGTGCAGGGATGACGACAGCCAAGGGGGGTTGTGCCCCAATGTTCGGTTCAGTCAGCTCTCTCAGAGTTCCGGCCATTGCTTCAGGAGGGATGTCAACTGTCTCAACTATTTCAACCTCTTCTTCTTCTTCTCCTTGGTCGCGTAGATTTGCACGGAACGATCTGTCAATTTCTGGATCAAAAGCAGCTAGAGAAGAATCAGTAGAACGAGTGTCGACCATAAGATAGGTCTCCACCAACGTCAATCACAAAAACACACAACAAAACAGAAAACTTCCCCGGCAACGGCGCCAAATTTGACGTGGCCGAAATCTGCAATGCAAATATCGTTGAATAGCCTAGTCAAACTAAAAGTCCTAACATACTTACTAAACAGATGTATAGCAAGCAAGCAAGGGTCGAACTCACAAGGAAGATCTAATGAAGTATGCAATTATGATCGACAAGTAACAAGGAAGGGGGTTTTGGTTATCAAACAAAGTAAAGTAAACAGCTTTAGTTGATTTGAGAATATGTTTGGGGAAAGTAGTTCCACTAGAACGAGATCCACAATACAGAGATGTAGGTCGATCATTGAAATCTATTAAATCCAAGTTCTTTAACTATTCTTATGGTTGTTCCCACCCTGATCGTTATTAACTACCAATTCAGAAAGTTGTTGATAGTACTTACTATAGTATCAATGGAAGAAAACCTTACCACTAATAAAGCAATGCATGTAAGGATATAGGATACATGCGAATAGAAGAAAACCTTACTACTCAACATGCAAATAATTCTCACTCACAATTAAACACTCGTATTCCACTATATGTTTAATCATGTATGCAACTAGATATGCACTCGTATTCCACTATATGCAATCCTAGCAATTGATAAATATTACTCAACCTAGTTGATCAGGCTCTGAAGAATAATGATAAATCAATAATCAATATAACCAAGAGAATTAAACCAACACACATAAGAATAAGAACAAGGAATAGAAATCTCACAACCGAATCAACTGTATTGCTTCAAACGTCTAGTAGAACAAAGGGAAATTAGTGCTCCATCAGCTGGTGAATAAAACCCTAATGAAAAGTAAAGTGCGATAATAAAATTCGTAATGTAATGTCTCCCTACTCAGGACCTGGAAAAGGGTCTTAAATAGGCTAAACCTAAAATAAAAATAAAGGAAAATAAGATAATAAAAATAGGAAATCCGAAAACACAAATTAGGAAATAGTATCTTCTGGCCGCGAGGTGTCAAGTACACCGCGGAGTTGCCACCGCGGGGCGGCGGATTCCACCGCGGGGCGGCGGATTCCACCGCGGGGCGGCGGTTTTCTTCTGGCTAGACCAGTTCTTCTCTGAGGTCCATCGTCGGGTCGCGGTGGCTTCTGGCACGGGGCGTCAACTTCTGCCCTCTCCTTCCTTCAACTCTTCACTCCTTCTCTTTTGCTCTTCATTACTACCAAGTGTCGGTAGTCTTCTCCAATTAATCTCCAGCAGATCCTCATCCATCTTCATCTTCTCCAAATAAGCTGTAAATCCCTTGATATCTTCAATTCTCTCCACATCTTCTTGATTACAGACTTAACCCTAAATCTAGTCATAAACTCCTCTAAGTAATGCTAATAATTGCTAGTTAAGGTGTATGAAATGACACCTATCATCTACAGTAGGAGTAAGATCCTCTAAATCGGCTAAACGTCTAACCATCTTCCCAAACGACAGGTCTACAAAGCCATGTGAAAAGCAAGAAAATTAGCAAATTAGACAAAGTAGAAAACGAGAAACGAGAAGGAGCTTTGCGATTCGAGGGATTGGTAACCTCTAGAAGCAGGGAAGAACCCTCCCATGGTGTCTCAGCAAAATATTCTTGACAAATCCCACGCGAACGTCGGGAAGATTCTCACCACCGCGTGGGTGGGGGAACTCAATC
The DNA here is from genome assembly GCA_027886185.1 of Rheum nobile. Classification (NCBI taxonomy): domain Eukaryota; kingdom Viridiplantae; phylum Streptophyta; class Magnoliopsida; order Caryophyllales; family Polygonaceae; genus Rheum; species Rheum nobile. The sequence goes on along the minus strand of WOAB01000618.1, from coordinate 1,480,074 downwards.
CCATCTCTTCAAGCTTTGCGTGCGTGATAACTTCGTCAAAAAGTAATATCTTCACGAGCTCAAAAGTGGGTTTCATCTTGATACTCAGACAATGGAAGTATAAACAACATAAAATCCTATGAGTGTTAGGGTGAACTTGTATGGAGCTCGCGCCAAGGGCGTTCAGAACATCCCGAAATAGGGGGTGGATTGGCACGCAAAAGCCTCCTTGAATCCCAATAGGCTCACCGCCATAAAGTTAGGAAAATAATTTAAAGAGTGAGACCTCTCCTTGGGAAGATCCAACACAACCCCCTCCGGGAAGGGGTACTCCCCTGCTATTTGTTGCAGGTCCGCGAGGGTAAGGGTGATCTCGTCCCCGTGTTTCTCTCTATAAACAGTATCCTTTGTAAAAAAGAGGCGCCTCACTCGCTTCTCTAAAATCTTGGGCCTCGGATGTATCGACATAGCCCGCGAAGGGGTTCTTGCGGATGTAGACTCCTTTGTGATGAACTCTCTCCTGCCCTCTCAGGGGACTTATCGTGTAGAAACTTCAAACAAGATTCAGCACGAGGAGTGGATGATGAGTCGTTTGAATGATCTGAGTCGCTCATTATTCCGTGCGTAAAGTTCATTCAACGAGAAGGGCTCACACGACACAAAATGTCATACAAACAAAACAAAAGATTAAAGTGCTAATTTGAAAGCCCTAAACATTGACAACAACTAAGAAGTAAAGGAAGTTTCTTTTGAAACCCTAAAAGCCATGTGAAAAAGAAATTAAAGCTTGTACAAGGAAAATTGGTTCGATGCTAGGTCAAGGAAAGTCACCAGAAAATACCTGGAGCAAAAACGGTGTCGGTGATGTGGCGGTCGGCTGTAGAGTCTGTGCTGAACAAAGCAAGACGAAAAAGACCCCCAAGAAATCCCCACCCAGAATACACATGCCGAAAACACAAAAGGAGAAGATAAAGGAAGAAAAAAAGGAGGGATTACCTTGGAAGGAATCGAGTCGTCGGCAGAGAGGAACACGAAATGACGGTGGTCTCTAAAGAGAGTTTTGTGGACAAGGAAAAGTAAGAAAGACAATGTGAAAGATGAAGAAAAAGTTGGGTCTGAAGAGACGCTTAAATACACCCAAAAAAGCTTGGAGTACGAAGCGTCGTGGTTAATTGCCAGTGGCCAAAATAGGAAAAAGTGTGCCAAAGGCTCCGAAAAAAAAAATTTGACATTCAAAATCAGAAGTCCAAGAGTCGTTCCTTGGATCCTTTACAAAGATTCGCTACTCGATTCTCTTTTCAAGTGCACGCGGAGAAATTGGCAAGAGAGCATTTGTGTATCATTCGCGAGACCCGCCTAGAGTAGTAACTCTTTCAAACTGCGACGGGACCAAGCCTTCGCTAATGCTTCTCATAAGAGATCGGTGGAAATGATGCAAAGATCCTTTCAACTCAACCAGGAGAGACCTACCCAGCTGTGAATTGCGTCCCGTGAAAAAGGAGGAAGAAGATCATAAACCCGATCCAGGTGTGTTGTTGAAGATCTGCATTGATATACGAACCCATGTTTCAACACTACCATCTCTTCCTAATCTTAACTATTTCTTATTCAATTTGGTGATATGCTTGTTGTTTTCTCCTTTCAAAAATATTAATAGATATTTTGTTTTAAGAAACAAAAGTTGAATGCAGATGCAAGCCCTTATGTTGGTAGGGACCAACTTCTTACGAGGTCTACAATGCCTGAGCATTCAAACACAATTGATACCTCGCCAAATTTCGAGCAAAAAGTAAAAAAAAAATAGGAGGAAATGAGGATGAAAAAATGTTTGTGGCAATGGAGTTAACAAGGTTACTCAGGTGGTACCGACCTTAGTAGTGCTTGTGGTTGCATACAGAGCTCCTCTCAGATTTTTCAAAAAAGCAAATGACTGACACTAAACGACTTGTTGTAAACCTTACAGAAGAGTTGAGGTCAATGAAGGAAATGATGATAGAATGTTGCATCCTCGAGGCATGAGAGCTCAAACATCAAGATACATCATAAATGAGGTATTTGCAAATTTTGAGACTCACCCGGATTCTTTTGGGCATTGAGAAACATCACTTGGAATTAACTAGAAATGCCTTCAATAATTAAAAAACGAGCCTGCTATATACCCGACATTTTTCTTCTATGCGCACGACATTCTGTACGCAATGAATTGGTGTACGCCAATTCATTGCGTACACATTAAAAAATGACCAAAAAGTACAAAAATAATATGAATACGTATTTTTTTGTACGATGTATTCTAGCGTACAAAAAAATACGTATTCGTATTATTTTTATTTTCTAAATAAATAAAAAAGACTTGTACGCCAGAATATGGCATACGCCATATTTTGGCGTATAGTTCATAATTGGGCCGGCCCAAACCTGTACGCCAGAATATGGCATACGCCATATTTTGGCGTATAGTTCATAATTGGGCCGGCCCAAACCTGTACGCCAGAATATGGCGTACAGGCTAGGTGAAGAGGCCGCGTGTCGACGCGGCCTCTTATTCTTCTCCCCGTCTTCCCATTTTCCACTGACGGCGGCCCTCTTCCACAGACAGCGGCGGCGATCTTCTTTCCTTCTTCCTTCTCCTCCTCCATTTCGGTCTTCTTCATTCTCCTTCTCCGACGATGGCGAGCAGTGGCGGTGGCGACCACTCCGGTGAGGCTCCTCCTAGCGGCGAGATTGGCGGAAGACGAGGAGACGACGGTCCTCCAGGTGGCGTGGAGAGCGCGGCGGCTGGCGGCGGTGCTCCTGGTGGTTCTGCAGAACCGGCCGGCAGCGGAGAGGTGGCCGTGGAAGTGACCGGCGGTGGTGCAGATGGCGGCGAGGCGGCGGCACCTAGTTCTCCGTCCAGCGGTGGCGGGGTTGAGGGTGAACGAGGTATTGTCCGGACCCGATTTATCCGAGCCCGTGGCAGACGAGGAGGCGGACGCGGAGACGTTCCTGCGACACCCGGTCAGACTTCTACCTGGGGTAGTCGAGAGGTATGAACGGAATAGAAATTTATTTGAATTTATGAAAATTTAGAATGAAATAAGTATTGAATTTAGAAATAGGTATTGCATTTAAAAATTGTTGGTATGTATTTAATTCTAGATTTTTTTATAAAAATTAGGTATTGAAATTTATATTTATGTTACAAAAATTGAATTTGAATTTAGGTATTGAATTTTGGATTTTAGTTATAATAATTAAACTTGAATTTAGAAAAACAAAGGAGTCTACTCTTCCACGTTGAATTTAGGATATGAAACTAAATTTGAAAATTTTAGATATTAAAATTAAAATTTTGAAAATTTGAAATTTATGTTTTTATTAAATTGGGATTGAATTTAATGAATTATATTTGAAATTAGCAAATTAGGTCTATATTTGAAATTGGCAAATAATATAGGTATTGAATTATACAATTTATATTATAATGTTGTAGTTGTTTATGAATTTAAAATTTTGATTAATATGTTATAAAAAGGCTTTACAAGCCTCGATGTTGTCTGTGAGACGGCCCCGACGTGGGTCCCGTCAGCTGGCACGGAGGAATCCGGTCACAGTATCGGCTCGTCGAGCCGCTTCGGTGGCCGCTTCGGTGGATTTGTTTCCCGTCCTACAGGACGTCGCGACGGGAGTGCAGGAGGGCGCGGTTGACCCGTCGCTGTCTTCGTCATCGGCCTCGTCCATGAAGTTGGACGAGGAGGCACTTGACGCGTCCCTCAACCGCGACTATTATGAGGGATTTGAGGAGTCTCCCGGACCCGCAGCAGACTTGGGGATGGACGAGGCTCCCCAGCAGGCGGATCCGGCTCCGCAGTAGGCGGATCCGGCTCCGCAGCAGGCGGATCCGGTTCCCGAGCAGGCGGGCCCCGCAGAGCCTTGGATGCTAGGAGGGCCCCTCGTTCCTCGCCTCCTCGGTACGTATACGACCCACGTCGCCAGGGTCCTATGGGACATGACATTGGCGTTGACACTCCCGGATCCCCCACCACCCATTGCGCGCGTGGATGATACAGTACGTCTTTGATTTAGTTTAAGATTTTTAAATAAAAAATATGAAAATGTTATAAGTATAATACTAATTTTTTTTTTTCAGATGAGGAAGGATCTAAAGACGTACACCAGGAAGCCATGGCATTGGGAGATGAACGAGCACATTACAGCGGCTCTGGACACCTGGTGGGATTTTGCGCAGCTGAGCTGTATCACCTCTATGAGGGAGGTGGACTTCAGGAGGATCGACGACGTGCTTATTTCTGCGTTCGTCGAGCGCTGGCATCCGGAGACGAGATCGTTCCATTTCCCGTGGGGCGAGATCACTATCACGCTCCACGATGTCGCACGCATCCTGGAGATCCCCATCGACGGGTTGAGCGTCACCAGTGATATGGCGGACCCCGTCGTTAGAGATCACGTTTGCGCCATTACTGGGGCGAACCTGGAGTTGGTGGCACAGTGGTTCGGTGGTGGCGGTATCCTGATAGAGGCCCTCTTGCTGAGGTCCCGTGAGCAGTTGTCCAGTCCAGAGAGGGATGACCGGCGCATAGCGTCCATGTACTTGATGATACTCCTCGGCTGTACCGTTTTCCCGGACAAGTCGACGAATGCCGTCAAGTACAAGTACATGGCGCTAGTCGTTGACCACGACCGCACCGGTTGTTATGCCTGGGGAGTCGGCGTATTGGATGTCCTGTATCGAAATTTGGGTGAGGCGTCAAGGGCCAGGGCGAAGGGCATTGCAGGTTGTACACTTCTTCTGAGGGTAATTATTAATTTAATTTATTTGTGTAATATATGATATTATATGCTAACGGATTTTTATATATATGTAGGCCTAGATTTGGGCGTACTTTCCGAGGTCACGCTGTCCTTGACCTGGAGGCCATGGAGGATACGAGGGCCGCTCGGAGAGACGGGAGGGAGGCTCCTCAGGGACGGAATCTGGAGCGGCTGATTGCTATTCGCCGCATTTTAGACGCCGTGAGATTTGATGAGGTAATACTTTACTGCTTTATTGCGTTTCGTTTAGGAAATTAAAATTATGAATATACGTTTTGAATTTAGGAAATTAAAATTATAAATATACGTTTTGAATTTACGAAATGAAAATTATATATTTTGACATTTTAGGTTGCCTGGACACCGTGGGGTCCGTTAGACTTTACCACCCCTCATGACACTCCTTCTTTGTACCGAGGCATTATTGAGTGCCTCGAGATACAGGAGCCGTACATGTCGGACCGAGTCCTCCGCCAATTCGGTTACACGCAGGGGGTTCCTAAGGATCCACCAGCGCCACGCGAGGTGAAGAGGCGGGTCGACTTGACGTCGTATGTTTTGAAATACGACGACGAGCAGTGCACATGGGATGCCGACCCTAGACCGACGATCGAGCTTCAGGACATGGTCCATACCACCTTCGCTTGGGACACTGACGATGCGTACATCGATTGGCTGGAGCAGATGTCACATCCGTATGTGGACGCATGGTCCCGTATTTTTGTAAGGTTATTTTGGGAATTATGGAATTTTCCCGAGTACCCGTTGTGTACGTCGGATTTAATTCAGGTAGCTTGAGACATTCTGTAATGTGCTCTATATCTGTAATATTTTTCTCAGTGAAATAATATACAGACAAGGTGCCTTGAATTTTGAATTGTCGTTTGCGTACGATAATTGTTATCCCGGCTTAAGGTCATGTTCGTTCAAAGCTGAACGGGCGGGAAAAAGGTGTCACGGCGACCGCCGTAAAGTCGCGGCGACCGCCGTCGTGAGACCCAACCACGGCGACCGCCGTAAAGTCACGGCGCCCGCCGTCCCAACGCTCGAGGAGGCAGCTGGTGTGTCATGCCACGGCGACCGCCGTGAATTACGGCGCCCGCCGTAATGGCAGTCATCGTTGTCCGGCAGTCCTTGCCCGATGGTCGTCGGTGCGATTTCCGGCGAGCGCCGAACTAGTTGTAGGCCCATCTTCTTCGTGCTCCAGACGCTTTAGCTATAAAAGGGGGTGTTGGGGGAGAGATTTGAGCCATCCCAAACACCGAACCTCTGCCAAAATTGCCTCTCGCCGGAGTTGTGCCTTCGCCGGAATTTTTGAAGGTCTCGCCGGTGTTGCTTTGGTGTGGTTCCTGAGAGCCTTTGTGAAGCTTTTGGTTAGCCTTGGAGGTTAGAAGCCAAAGCTAGTCGAAGGAGGCCGAACCGCTCGTGTTTTTGGGTGAGTTTTCTCTCGTTTCAGTCGGCCGTGTTCTTCACGGCAACCGCCGTGTTCTTCACGACGACCGCCGTGTTCTTCACGGGGACCGCCGCCAGTGCCCAGAACGCCTTCGTGGCTTTGGCTTGGTCGGTTGTCGTCGTGGCGTCTTTACTTTCGTGTTCTTTCGCCGTGTTTAGATTCGTACTGTTTATGTCGGATCTAACTTAGGGTTCCTTTTATGGGTCGACTCGAAGGTCGTTGTGCTGTCAGAGATGTACCGTGTCGAGCCCGGAATCCAGTGACGTCTTTAGACTATTCTGCGGAGTAAGGCAAGTGGCGGTTCGCTCTTGCTCTTTCGTTCCATATTTACATTAATTATCAGTAGTTATCTGAGTAATTAATTTGGAATGAATATTCTGTTTGTCTGGAAACGGTTTTGATAAACTGTTTTGAAAATCATATAATAGGTTGTATATCTGTTAGAACAACGCTATTATCTGTGATCGCCTTTCGGGCCTTTATGTGGATTTATCCTATAACTGTGGTGGTGCTTTAATTGTTTAGTTAGCACTGTTAGATAGGAACGTTACTCGGACTCTGTCCAGTCGTTTCTTTATAATCTGGTATCGGGATGGCTCGTCCCCATCTGGTACTATTCTATGATCATGATCGGTCTCTTACACATGTGTGTAGAGACATGACACTTAGCTGGTGTCACAAACCTTTCGGTATACGTCACTCTCGACGAAACGTATACTAAGATGTGTCGTCCCATTGGTGGGGTACACATGTAAAAGTCTATAACGTGATGTGTGTTTTTGAAACATAAATCAGATAAGTGCTACCTTGACGCACATAATTAATACACCTTGGGCGAGTAGTGCAGCTAAATTCAGTGCAGCTAGGAAAACTCGTCTTGACTTGAATGTAGTACGTTCTCTTTCCAATCTGGATTCGTTGTAGGCGATGAGGTTGGTCGTGAACCGAAGCATCTCAGTCAGTTTTAAATCATGGTTGAATGATTATATAACTTTCCAGATTTGTCATTGCTTCCTTAAAGACTCATTTCTGTTGGAGTCTTCTTTCGAGTCGATTTCTGTGAAGATTCAGTCTTCCAGAATCTTCTCTTGTGCATACCTCTTGTTTATTGCAGTAGGAGTATGGTGGTTGACAAGCGTACTCGATTATTATTCGAGGGACGAAGAGTCTAACCTAATACAACTGCTTCGAACCATTCTGCTTTGTTCCCTTGCTAGTCTATTCATTTAGACTAACCAACCAATATTTTCCCTTGCATGGTTGGCTGGTGTCATCCGTTTGATTCGGCACATCAGTTAAGAAGTAGCTCAGAAGATTATAAGGACTATGAAGTCGGCGGTGGTTTTTGAATGTTTTAATTATTTCTTTAATCAGGTTTTGATCCTTTGGACAATAACTCCGATTGTAACTTACTTTCTTAGTCTTCCGCTGTGTTTGGTTTAAACTATGTTTTGACCTATTCGGGATTGGGTTGTAATCCCGTAACTCTTGCTTCCTCAACAATGTTATGTTTTGGAATTTAATGCTTGATCTTTGTGTATCAATTGCATTTCATAAATCGTATTTATTTGGTAAAGCCTTGGGTGATCTCGGTAAGGAACACTGGGGTCACTGGCGGTAATACCTTTCCAAAAGGGTTAAGTTTTGGGGGTGTTACAGTTGTGGTATCAGAGCCAAAAGTTTTAAAATGGGTTTGGGATTTTATAAATCAATTATCCATTTTTGAAAATGCTTTAAAGAGGGCTCTGAATTTTCATTCTGAAAAGAATTTTTTTTTAAAAAAAAAAACACCGTTCATAGTCGTGTCTTCTTTATAGTCTGATATAGTAAGCTTGCTTCTATGTCTAGAAAGACTAATTCCTTTCTTATTGTTCGATAGGATGGGTGTCTGCTTTTCTATTGGTAGGGGGTCGGAAGACGCCAAGTCGGATCAGCCGAGGCTAGATTTTCCGTTACCTCAGCGATGTTTCGAGGTTGGAGGCCCGAGTAGCCCACCCGAAGACGTCAAGCACGTTCTCCCCGAGTCGGTTGTCATTGTAGCCAGGAATGCTATGGTCCCTAGACCTGCACCTGTGCCGCCACCAAGGGTGGAGGGAGTACAGGAATGGGAGCAGGAAGACGAGTTGTCAAGGTATGAACAAGGGGTTTACCAAGACGACTTTCTGTTGGGACCAATTCCCGAGGAGATCGAGTACGAGGAGGAGGAAGAGGAGATGCTTGAGCAAGATCTTGTCGAGGACGAGGAGATGATCGAGGATGATTCCGAGGATGAGGATCCCATCGAGGATGATCCCGAGGATGAGGATCCCATCGAGGATGATCCCGAGGAAGAGGATCCCATAGAGGATGATCCAGAAGAGGATCCAGAGTTGGACCTTGGAGGGCAGATTCAGGAGCCCGGTACAGGATTGTCACCAGTGCCAGAGTACGCACCCATGTCAGAAGCTGATTGGGAGGCACTGTATACCGAGTACGGTATTGGGAGAAGTGACAGGGAATCTCAGCCTATCCCTACTCCAAGGAGATGGAGGTCGGAATCCGAGCTGCAGGAGATTCTCCGCCAGAGCGAGGTAATCTCCGCAGAACAGCAGCGTTAGAGGGATGAGCTGATCGCCAATACTCAGAGGAGGGCTGGAATAGAAGGACCAGTCATGGATGACCCATACTTTTCTATGACTGAGCTAGGACTATGTGCTTTAGGGTCAAGCAGGGTGCGAAACCCATCGCCAGAGCTCGATGGTGAGCCTAGCCCGAAGAGACCATGCACGAGTAGCCAGTCGTATGGGAGACGTTTTGGAACGCCTTGAGGAGGAGTGGCGTTGCCTATCATAGTAGTTCGTTTCTTAGTTTTCCAAGTTGTACTTTGTGTAATATTTCAGTATTGCGGCAAGTACTTTGAGAAACACTTTTATCTTCGAGCAATGTTGTCCTAACGCTCGAATGATAAACTTATGTGTAACTTGTGTAAGAATTCGAAGGTTCATCTATAGAATGCCAAGTTGATCTATTCTGAGTGATTTATTTACATTGATATATTGCATAAGTATGTTGCATAATATTAATGTATTGAATGCTTGGAATTGGATCGGTAAACAGATGGTGAACCCAAGAAGCACGAGAAACTCGACTCGAGCCGGTGCTGGGACCAACCAAAACCCCAGACCAGCAGGAAGAGGTGTTCAGGATGAACACGAGTCTGAGTCTCGTGTCCAGCAGAGGCGTGAAGGTCAGGATCAGACCCAGGCGCCAATGCTGTTTGACGCTGCAGCTGTTGAGGCGATCCGTGGGATCGTGATGCAGGCTATTACAAATGTCTTGAGACCAAGTGCGCCTCAAGCACAAGAAGTGCCTATTCATGCAGCGGTTTCTGATGTTGTGGAACCCAGAAACCCTGTGACTCAGGAGACTGCCGTTAGGGCGATGGACAGCTATGGTCGCGCTCTTAAGACCATTACTTCCATGAGACCCGACTGCTATAACGGGAAAGGGGAGCCAGTGGCAGTGACTCATTGGTTCTCCCATATGGAGAGGCTGTTCAGGAACGTGGAGTGTACGGAGGCCGAGAATGTCCATATCGCTTCTCTTCAGCTGAAGGAGGAGGCTAGCGAGTGGTGGGAGAGCACTGGTTTGGCTGAGAGCTCAGTGTTGACTTGGTCGATGTTCAAGACCAAGATGGTTGATCGCTTTTTCTCTCGTGCTATGAGAGAGGAGAAGCATAAAGAGTTCTTGTACCCTCAGACTGATGGTCTGAGAGTAACCGAGTTGGCATCTAAGTTCAACCATCTTCTACAGTACGCCACTGCCGAGATCACCAGCGAGGCTCAAAAGATCTGGTACTTCCACGAGTGGATGAACCCGGATATCAAGCCATTAATGGTGCACCACACATGCTCTACCTTGGAGCAGTATGTGGATTGTGCCTATAAGCTAGAGGTAACTCTCGAGGAGTCGACCAAGAGGCGCAACCGACAGAAGTCGATGCAGAATCAGAACCAGGGAGGTGGTTTTAAGCGCCCTGCGCCACCGTCTAACTTCGCCAAATCCGGCAGAGCTAAGACGGAGATGACGCAAGGAGGATCGACTCAGCAGTCAGGGCATACCAGGAGTTCAGTTCAGTGTTATAACTGCGGTACTGCTGGATACAAGAGCACTGAGTGTCGGAAGGAGAGGAGGCCATGCTTTGGGTGTGGACGTGATGGTCATCTGCAAAAGTTCTGCAAGAAGGGAAAGCAGAAGGGAGTAGAGTCGCAGCAAGGGTCAGTTCATCAGAGCAACCGACCTAGGTTTAAGCCTGCCGAGACTCCTAGCCCTTCAGTGCAGACGACTGCTCAGAACAGGGGAAAGGCCCCAGCTGCTTCTGGAAGTCAGGGCCAACGCTTGTACGAGATGCGTGAGGCAGATGGACCCAACGCTCTGATTGCTCAAGGTACTCTATACCTTCACTCTACTTCAGTGTGCATTCTGTTTGATTCTGGTGCTACGCATTCCTTTATTTCGGATAGCTGTGTTAGCAAGTTAGACTTAGTGTGCAATGATTCGTGCGACCCTTTCGTCGTTAATCTTCCTAATGGAGAACGTTTGGTGGGAACCAAGCATTTGTCCGACTTTCCGATTACCATTCAGGGTAAGGAATTCGAGGCAGATTTAATCTGTATAGCCATGGCTCCATACGACATTATTCTCGGTATGGATTGGGTGACGCGTCACAAGGCGGTGATCGACTTCAGTTCAAGAACGGTGACGGTGTCATCCGGGGGCCAATTCGTGTGCAAGTTCAAAGGTCAAAATGACGCTGATAACGGCAAGCTGATCAATGCGATGGCTGCGTTTAAGCTACTACGACAAGGATGTGTCGGGTACCTTTGCTACTTGGATTCGCCTGAGAAGGATGGACCTGAAGTTCTTGATATTCCAGTAGTTAGGGAATTTTTGGATGTCTTTCCGGAAGAAATTCCAGGATTACCCCCAAATCGTGACGTAGAGTTTTCAATTGATCTCGAGCCTGGTACGGCGCCGATTTCCAAATCCCCGTATCGGATGGCTCCAGCTGAGATGCAAGAGTTGAAGAATCAACTTGAAGATCTTCTTGACAAAGGTTATGTCAGGCCGAGTGCATCGCCGTGGGGTGCTTCGGTTTTATTCGTCAAAAAGAAGGACGGATCGTTCCGACTTTGTATCGACTATCGAGAGTTGAACAAGGTGACGATCAAGAACAAGTATCCTTTGCCTAGGATTGATGACTTGTTGGACCAATTGCAGGGAGCAAAGGTGTTCTCCAAGATCGACTTAAGATCTGGATATCATCAACTCAGGATTCGGGAGCAGGACATTCCTAGAACTGCGTTTAGGACCAGATATGGTCATTACGAGTTCGTAGTGATGCCTTTTGGGCTTACAAATGCTCCAGCTGTCTTTATGGATTTGATGAACCGATGTTTTCACCAGTACTTGGATAAGTTAATGGTAGTCTTCATCGACGACATTTTGATCTACTCTCCGAATGAAGAAGTCCACGAGGAACATCTACGGATTTCCTTGTCGATCCTTAGACAACATCAGCTTTATGCTAAATTGTCTAAATATGAATTCTGGATGAAGGAAGTGGCTTTCTTAGGCCACGTGATCAATAAAAATGGGGTTATGGTTGATCCCCAAAAGATTGAAGCGGTGGCTAAGTGGACACAGCCCCAGAGCGTGAAGGAGGTGCGCAGTTTTCTTGGACTTGCCGGGTATTATAGAAGGTTTGTAGAAGGATTTTCAAAGATCGCTCTACCGATGACCAATCTACTCCTCAAAGTCCACAAGAAGTTTGTCTGGAATGACAAGTGCGAGGTCAGTTTCCAGGAGTTGAAGCGACGGTTGACCTCGGCACCCGTATTAGCACTCCTAGAGGGGAATGACGATTATGTGGTCTATAGTGATGCTTCCAAGTGTGGTCTTGGTTGTGTTTTGATGCAAAGGGGCAGAGTCATTGCTTACGCATCTAGACAACTCAAGACTTACGAAGAAAACTATTCGACCCACGATCTTGAGTTGGCAGCGGTTGTCTTTGCGCTGAAGATTTGGAGGCATTACCTCTATGGTATAAGATGCCAAGTCTTCACTGACCACAAAAGTCTCAAGTATATATTTACTCAGAAGGAGTTAAATATGAGACAACGCCGCTGGCTAGAGTTGCTCAAGGACTACGACATGGAGTTGTTGTATCATCCGGGCAAGGCTAATGTAGTAGCTGATGCGCTAAGCCGGAAGACAACGCACGAGACTGTGGTTGCGTTGCTTACTGCTCAGACCAAGCTAAACCAGGAGTCATGCGACATTGAAGTCTTGTATGACCAGCGTAGAGGGTACCTGAGTATGATGGAGATTCAGGCTACACTGCTGGATCAAATCAAAGAAAAGCAAGTCGATGACATCATCTTGGTAAAGTTAAGCAGTGAAGTGATGGATGGGAAAGCTCCCAGTTTTGTGGTTCAGGATGATGGATCACTTTGGTTTCAAGATCGGATCTGTGTGCCTGACACAGAAGGTCTTCATCAGTTGGTGATGAGAGAAGCTCATTCATCTGCTTATTCTGTGCATCCTGGCTCTAGCAAGATGTACAAGGATCTCAGGAAGAAGTTTTGGTGGCCAAACATGAAGTGGGACGTAGCAGACTTTGTGGCAAAGTGCTTAACTTGCCAAAAAGTCAAGATCGAACACCGCAGACCAGGTGGTGAGATGCTACCTCTCCCAGTACCCGAATGGAAATGGGAGGACATTTCCATGGACTTCGTCACTGGGCTACCCAGGACTCGAAGTCAGAGAGATGCTATTTGGGTAATTGTGGATAGGCTTACGAAGAGTGCTCATTTCATAGCCATCAAGACCACATGGGAAACCCAAAAGCTAGCCGAAGTTTACCAGAAGGAGATTGTCCGCTTACATGGCATTCCTAAGACCATTGTATCGGACCGAGATGGCCGTTTCATGTCAAGATTCTGGAAGGAACTTCATAAGGCTACGGGAACCGAGTTGAGGTTCAGTACAGCGTTTCATCCTCAGACAGATGGCCAGTCTGAAAGGACCATCCAGACTCTGGAGGATATGCTTAGAGCTTGTGTGCTCGATCGTCCGACTAGCTGGGAGGACAGCTTAAGTCTAATTGAGTTCACATACAACAATAGCTGGCATGCTACAATCAAGATGGCTCCGTTTGAAGCTTTGTATGGTCGTAGATACAGATCTCCGATTTGTTGGGACGATAATGCCGACAAAATTCTGCTTGGACCAGAGTTGGTCGAAAGGACGGCTTCAGACATTGCTTTGATCAGACAAAGGATGTTGACCGCTCAGAGTCGACAAAAGTCCTACGCAGATCGGAAGCGCAGGACTGTCGAGTTCGAGGTCGGTGACAAGGTTTTTGTCAAGGTGTCGCCTTCCAAAGGAGTTTTCAGATTTGGTAAGCGTGGGAAGCTTAACCCTCGCTACGTGGGACCATTCGAGATTTTGGATAGAGTGGGATCTCTAGCGTACCGTTTGGCGTTGCCACCATCGGCTCACCCGGTGCATAACGTGTTCCATGTGTCTTTACTCAGAAAATATGTGCCAGATGAGTCTCATGTGCTTAGTTATGAGGACATCGAGATTCAAGCTAATGGTACTTACGAAGAGTCGCCCGTGCGCATTTTGGAGCGTCGGGAGAAGCATTTGCGCAACAAGATCGTACCTTTGGTACGAGTGCTGTGGTCCAAGTCAGGGACCGAAGAAGTTACTTGGGAGACGTGGGAAACCGAGTCAGATATGCTCAGGCGTTTTCCCGAGTTATTCTCGACCTAAGTTTCGGGGTCGAAACTTCTTGTAAGGGGGAGGAGATGTGATACCCCGTATTTTTGTAAGGTTATTTTGGGAATTATGGAATTTTCCCGAGTACCCGTTGTGTACGTCGGATTTAATTCAGGTAGCTTGAAACATTCTGTAATGTGCTCTATATCTGTAATATTTTTCTCAGTGAAATAATATACAGACAAGGTGCCTTGAATTTTGAATTGTCGTTCGCGTACGATAATTGTTATCCCGGCTTAAGGTCATGTTCGTTCAACGCTGAACGGGCGGGAAAAAGGTGTCACGGCGACCGCCGTAAAGTCGCGGCGACCGCCGTCGTGAGACCCAAGCACGGCGACCGCCGTAAAGTCACGGCGCCCGCCGTCCCAACGCTCGAGGAGGCAGCTGGTGTGTCATGCCACGGCGACCGTCGTGAATTACGGCGCCCACCGTAATGGCAGTCATCGTTGTCCGGCAGTCCTTGCCCGATGGTCGTCGACGCGATTTCCGGCGAGCGCCGAACTAGCTGTAGGCCCATCTTCTTCGTGCTCCAGACGCTTTGGCTATAAAAGGGGGTGTTGAGGGAGAGATTTGAGCCATCCCAAACACCGAACCTCTGCCAAAATTGCCTCTCGCCGGAGTTGTGCCTTCGCCGGAATTTTTGAAGGTCTCGCCGGTGTTGCTTTGGTGTGGTTCCTGAGAGCCTTTGTGAAGCTTTTGGTTAGCCTTGGAGGTTAGAAGCCAAAGCTAGTCGAAGGAGGCCGAACCGCTCGTGTTTTTGGGTGAGTTTTCTCTCGTTTCAGTCGGCCGTGTTCTTCACGGCGACCGCCGCCAGTGCCCAGAACGCCTTCGTGGCTTTGGCTTGGTCGGTTGTCGTCGTGGCGTCTTTCCTTTCGTGTTCTTTCGCCGTGTTTAGATTCGTACTATTTATGTCGGATCTAACTTAGGGTTCCTTTTATGGGTCGACTCGAAGGTCGTTGTGCTGTCAGAGCTGTACCGTGTCGAGCCCGAAATCCAGTGACGTCTTTAGACTATTCTGCGGAGTAAGGCAAGTGACGGTTCGCTCTTGCTCTTTGTTCCATATTTACATTAATTATCAGTAGTTATCTGAGTAATTAATTTGGAATGAATATTCTATTTGTCTGGAAACGGTTTTGATAAACTGTTTTGAAAATCATATAATAGGTTGTATATCTGTTAGAACAACGCTATTATCTGTGATCGCCTTTCGGGCCTTTATGTGGATTTATCCTATAACTGTGGTGGTGCTTTAATTGTTTAGTTAGCACTGTTAGATAGGAACGTTACTCGGACTCTGTCCAGTCGTTTCTTTATAATCTGGTATCGGGATGGCTCGTCCCCATCTGGTACTATTCTATGATCATGATCGGTCTCTTACACATGTGTGTAGAGACAGGACACTTAGCTGGTGTCACAAACCTTTCGGTATACGTCACTCTCGACGAAACGTATACTAAGATGTGTCGTCCCATTGGTGGGGTACACATGTAAAAGTCTATAACGTGATGTGTGTTTTTGAAACATAAATCAGATAAGTGCTACCTTGACGCACATAATTAATACACCTTGGGCGAGTAGTGCAGCTAAGTTCAGTGCAGCTAGGAAAACTCGTTTTGACTTGAATGTAGTACGTTCTCTTTCCAATCTGGATTCGCTGTAGGCGATGAGGTTGGTCGTGAACCGAAGCATCTCAGTCAGTTTTAAATCATGGTTGAATGATTCTGTAACTTTCCAGATTTGTCATTGCTTCCTTAAAGACTCATTTCTGTTGGAGTCTTCTTTCGAGTCGATTTCTGTGAAGATTCAGTCTTCCAGAATCTTCTCTTGTGCATACCTCTTGTTTATTCCAGTAGGAGTATGGTGGTTGACAAGCGTACTCGATTATTATTCGAGGGACGAAGAGTCTAACCTAATACAACTGCTTCGAACCATTCTGCTTTGTTCCCTTGCTAGTCTATTCATTTAGACTAACCAACCAATATTTTCCCTTGCATGGTTGGCTGGTGCCATCCGTTTGATTCGGCACATCAGTTAAGAAGTAGCTCAGAAGATTAGAAGGACTATGAAGTCGGCGGTGGTTTTTGAATATTTTAATTATTTCTTTAATCAGGTTATGATCCTTTGGACAATAACTCCGATTGTAACTTACTTTCTTAGTCTTCCGCTGTGTTTGGTTTAAACTATGTTTTGACCTATTCGGGATTGGGTTGTAATCCCGTAACTCTTGTTTCCTTAACAATGTTATATTTTGGAATTTAATGCTTGATCTTTGTGTATCAATTGCATTTCATAAATCGTATTTATTTGGTAAAGCCTTGGGTGATCTCGGTAAGGAACACTGGGGTCACTGGCAGTAATACCTTTCCAAAAGGGTTAAGTTTTGGGGGTGTTACATGTACAGCTAAATTTTGTCGTGTATATAGTATGAGCCTTAATAATACAAAGGGTTACGGCCTTTGTAATAATTTTATTTCATGTATAATATTCAAATTTTGGCTTGTGTATAATATTATTACACAATATTATGTGTAATGTCTTTGTAATAATTTTATTTCATGTATGATGTTGCTATACTAATTAATTTTTTTGTATAATGTCTTATAATATATTGATTTTAGATGTTTAATCTCTTAATATATTAATTTTCGTACATAGTTTACAAAATACTTTAATAATTTACTTATAATAAAAAATAAATATATACATTGTTTATCTTAATATAAATTTTTATGTGTCATGTCTTCCAATATACAAATTAATTTGTAATGTTATTGTATATAGAACATAAAATCATTTATTTATAAAAACACTAAAATTATGGTTATATAATTACATTGCTTATCTTAGTTCATTTCAATAAAATATAAATTGGAACAAAAATCTGACTCCATCATCATCCCCTTAAAGCAAAATCGCACACTTGAAGGGGCTTAGAGAGAGGGGCTCTCCCTTCTCTCTAAAATCTCCAAAAAAAATTAGGGATAATCCCCAAAAAATCAAAGAAAAAAACATCCCATTCAATAACAAAAATCAACAACCATCAAGGGATAAACTCCCACCAACAACATCATCTTCTTCAACAACAAGAACATCAACTTTTTCAATATCAATAATCCTTCATTTGATCGAAGGTACAAGTTCTACATGAATGGTGAACCCAAATTTCTCTCCCAAGCTCTACCCATTATCCAAACCCTAAATCCCGCCGCCTCTAACCTCCAACCCCTTACCTAATGACCAAGAACATGATCTGACAAAAGCATGGAGTCCCATTTCCTTGAGCAAGAAGGCGTGTGAATTTTAGGTAAGTTCATCCCTCCATTTCACTGGATAATGGAAAATTTCTCAACTAAATCCTGTTGACTGAAGCTTCACAAGCCATCATCAGTTCAGCAAACATATACAACATATCAACTAAAAATCTCCTACCAAACATCAGAAGATAACTTTTAATATCTCTACAAAGGGATCTCTTTCTTTAGGGGTAACCCAATAAAGTCACTACAACAAATTATGGACCCCTTCTTTAGGGACAACCCCTATAACAATCAATAATAACGTTTAGGACTAACCCTTCCATGGCAACCATTGTTAACAAATTCAAGCAAAATCTTGAACCATTTCTTCTGGAAGAAAAAGAAAGATGAGAATCTGAAGAGGATAGATAAAAATCTGAAGGTTTAGAAAAACCTCAAACCAGTTCTGATCTGGGACCAAACCCCCAAATTTCAAACCCTAATTTTGTACCCATTACCTGCTCCATCGGGATCGTCCCTTCAGCCGATCACCCAAACAATTAGTCAACCCTCTCGATTCCCCCGTCTTTGTTGTTGGCTCTTCCAACTACTCTGTCAATTGCAATAACCAACTTCATTATATCAACCGAATCTCTTGATCAATGAACACCTTCTTCTTTTCTCCATGTGGGGAGCTCGTCTCCATGTCCAGTCAGGAGTGATTACTTCTCTTGAGGCTTTCTTTGGTGCTCAGAACATCTTTTCTAGATGGAGAAGTAATTAAAAAAAAACAAAGGGTAAAATGGAGCTTGTTCATCAAGTTTTTAAAACCTAATAACACACCAATCTCTAACCCAAATCCTTCACATGAAGATTTCTCTTCCTTCACCGAGTTGTGTGCATTCGTACCTCTTCGCCGATCTTCGACCAAAACACCTGTCAAACCACCACCGGCAACTTTGACTATAGCTTGCTTTGCAAGATGGCAAAAAGTAAAAAGTACAATAATAAAAAAAAACTTATTGATGACTTTTACTGCATCTTGCAGGATTTATTTTAAAGTCATAGTAACAAATTTCAAAATTAAACCAATTTTAAGCCCAAATTCAAGTTTCAACCCAAAATTTGAAATTTGGTTTTTACACCAGAAAAAAAATGTTGAATTATTATTTTCACCTTCTTCTTATGAAGAATTAGCATATTACAAGATTAATTGATGTTATCTTTTTATATTAATTTTCACCCTTGTTTACCTATTGTGGTTCCGTTTGTTTCAAGTATGGGTGATAAATTCATCGCTGCATTTATGGAGCTGATCTAGGGTGATGCATGAGTGTTCGGTCGGGGTCGTGGTTGTGACTGTGGCTCAATGAAGACCCCTCTTATTCGAGGGCAACGTCATGGTTGAGGCTCCTGAAGATCCCTCTTTGAAGAGAGAGCAACGTCATGGTAGTCCGTTCAGCACTTCCGCATGAGTTCTCCTGTCTGACTCGTCTGCCGGTGGCGCTTTCGTCTGATAGTGCTTGATCACTACTCGTTTTAGGTCGTTTTAGCTCTATATTTGCTTTGTTGTAATTTCCATATTTGTTGTTTTGTTCTTACTGTCCGGTTTTGACCGGCGCCGATTTATCGGCCTCTCGATCTACCTGACGTTGTTATGTCGGGTACTTCGAATTCTTTCCTCATCAAAAAAAATAAAAGAAAATAAAATATAAATTATAAAATAAATATATACAATATTGGTGTCAATATGTAGATAAAAATAACCTACGTATCTTTAAAAACTAGATTTAGGGGCCCGTGCTGCGCACGGGAAAGTCAAAGTTCATAAGCGGGAGTTATGAATTAGTGAGAATTGCGTAGAAGGCTCGCGTGTAGTAATATTGGCGAGTCATGTGCTAAAACGGCTCAAACGCCAAAATAGACATAGAATAAGCAAACTAAGAAATGACAATCAATCAGCTAATAAAATGACATAAGATACCATTTGAACATACTTGCATATGTATACATATATATATATATATATATATATATATATATATAATATATATACACTTCCAACTTCAGTTGTATAATTTTGGGTTAGATCACTGAAATCCGTCTTGTTATATATCACTGAAATGACATAACGTTGTCCATGATTGTTTTGGTTCCAGTTTACTCCTTAAATTGAGAAGAGGAAAGTATATGATAAACTATGTTTTTTTTTCAATTAGTTTTTTAAGTTGTATCATTAGAATCGTGAAAATATGATAGTGTTCAATAGCTTTGTTCCTTGGTAGTTGATGCACTTGATTTTCCTTTGTTATAATATTTGAGCATTTTGTGGTTGTTTTGACATTGATGAAGGTCATCAGTTTCGAAGAAGATTCTAGCACTTGCTTCCTATCATGGTTATATATTTGCTACATATGGAAACCGGATTGGAGTATTCAAGTGTGCACATCAGGTTTGTAGTGGGCTTTTTGTGATGGGCTATGGAAGTTCTTTTTCAAATATTGCCCTTCTCCTCTTTTCATATCCATGATTCCAAATAATGTTTTATCAAATTAATGCACGTTCTCTCCCGCATTGTAATTGGAAGACCTCTATGTGCGCGAAATTTATGTGCCAACTTTTAGCATCTTTATTTTGCAACTATGAAGTGTGAATCCACAATTAATTAAAATAGTTTTTTGTCTGTCGTTGCCAGTATTTTGGTATATTTCAAATTATGAAGAGATAAATTAGTTTTTAATAAAATAGCGTGCTCATTTGAACTTAAGTTTTTCATTGCAGTAGGATAAACACATATTTTAGCTGGATAGGCAATTTGTGGAAGATAAGATGAGAGAATCCCACATTGAAAATATAAAAAAATTAAGACCGCTACATAATAACATGGACTACTCCTCCTATTGTATTGGTTGTAGGATAGAATCCCATAGACTTGTATGGTGAGCTTGTGTATGGACGTATATGCCCCTCCCTTAACCGGCCCACGGACTTTAACACAATTATTAGATTTCGCTTCTCTTATGGACCTATATATATATAACTTATGCAATGGATGGTTTTTCAAACTGCTTGTGTTAGTTGTCAAGTATTGGTAGTGAAAATTAGTTAGCTTCTTATGAAGTTAGGTTTCTTTTTTGAACTTTTCAGGAAAGCTTACAAAAGGATTTTGGAATAAAAACCGGTGAGATGCTGCGAAACTACAGTAGAGGCATTGACAATTGGTTGGTTGGATTCATACAGGTTGGCTCACATTTTTTGGTCAACTTCACTTTTATGTTCTTTATAGTATCATTATGCATTGTTGGCTGTCATTTTTATATTTCCGTTTAATAATTGATCCGTTAAATGAGCATCTCTTACTACAAAGACACTTGTGGTCCATGTCATGACAATATAATGTGGTTTTAATCTATGTAGATGTTTGAATCCCCTAAGAGAAACAATGATGTGAATCAAGGATCGAGAATGACGCGGTACAAGGAAAGGCTCGAAAGATCTTCAAGCAATCGTCAACCCAAAGCCCAGAAAATAGGCCTGACTTCAACTGGCTCGTTCTCGCTCGTATGAGATCGGAATAAAGTGATTCCAAAGCCCAGAGTTATATCTTGAAGTCTAGTTTATTCCCTCAAATTTTTAGAATTTTCTGGGTAGGGAATAAAAAGATATGCCGATTCTACTGAGATGCTGTCGAAAGTTCCGGGAAGGAAATCTGCGATGGTGTGAGTGGAGTTTGGGATGGCTCGTAACGGTGATGGACTTGAGGATGGATGAGATGGATTGGTAGAGGGATAAGCACCTAACACTCTTATGGATATGGCTCACCACTCAAGTTTAGGAGAGATCGAGATTCAAGAGATATGACTCACTCTTGAAACAAGATCGGTTTGTTCGATATTACACACGAACACACTCGATAGGACTCACAAGCAAACAAGAGAAATTCTCTCATAAAACACTCAGTTCTAGGCTTCTTTTTTTAATCCAATTCAAGCTTCCAATTACAAAGCTCGGTCACCATATATATAGGTGCCAAATTGACAATAAAGAAAATACAAAATAAACCCATGATCTAGCATTAACCTTGCCACTAACTTAATAACTTAATGCTAGCACTAAACCCACGATCTAGCACTAACCTAAAAACAAGGAAAGTAGCTTCCACTAACCGAATCAACATGTCCCACTACATCTTTTGTTGTAATAAATTGTCTTAAATTCACTAATAATAGGATTAAATTAAATGGCCCCCAAAATGGCCAGCTTCTGCTGAACTGTCGTAAAGACAACGGTTTCTGGGTTTCTTTGCCGGGAATTTGAGGAAGACCTTACCATGATAGTTGTAGATATTTTCCTTAGCTTTCCAATGACTACTCATGGGCCTCCATTGGACGTTCGTAGCTCCGGATATGGCTAGAATACTGAGTAGGTGTCGACGCGACAAATTCTTCAGTTTTGACAACTTCCAAGTTTCGAACCATTTTCTTGGGACAAGTTTTTGACCTTCTTCAAAAATGACGATTCCCATAGTCACATAAAACAAAAACCTCGTGGAAGTGTTGGAGTTTTAGTCCTTTAGTGATGCTCGTGTAATGCAAACATAGCGGAACTGCTAAAGTTTTTCTGGGCTGATTCATATAGTTTTGGTTAATACTGAAATTGCATTGTTAGTACGCTGTTAGTTTTGGCTAATCTTTTTGTTTTTTCCCATTGATTTCAGGATGAAGTAAATTGGGGCGTTCGATTCAGGGATGCTAAAGATGTTGGCATCTTATCTATATATAAAAAAAAATTCTCTCCCTCTTGTTCCTTCTTTCTGAATATTATTCCAGCTATATTGAGCCTTAAGATTGCATGTTTTTTCTAGTTTCATAACTTCATCTCGAGTCTTTGCAAGGAGGTTTCCTTACGCTAGCAGGGTTGCGGAGTAGAAGGGCGCATTTTTACGCTGAAAGTAATACCGCTTTTGTTTTTCCTGCTTTCAATGATTGTCTGCTGCCACATTGATTTTAAGCAATATATAATCTCCATATATTTTAGGTTTTGCATGCTTTTCAAAACCTTTTTGACTATGGGATTATTTTCTATGAGAAACAAATTGGAACTGCCTATGTTTTCAGATAAAGAAGAGAAGGAAAGACGCTGGGGAGCCAACAAAGTATATGGGTTGCAGAGACTATGAGAACTTGAGCCACTCCACAACGGTCTGTAGGAATTGAGTATGTTTT
The DNA here is from genome assembly GCA_027886185.1 of Rheum nobile. Lineage (NCBI taxonomy): Eukaryota > Viridiplantae > Streptophyta > Magnoliopsida > Caryophyllales > Polygonaceae > Rheum > Rheum nobile. The sequence goes on along the minus strand of WOAB01000618.1, from coordinate 1,457,545 downwards.
GACACAAAGCGGATTTGGCAAAATTACATCCACTGAACACATACAGATACGGTAACATGAAGATGAAGAATATGTATAAAACATTTGTATAGAAACAGGCTTAAAACACAATCACAATGAAACAATAGCAAAATTAGAAGTTCAGTAAGCTTAGGTCATGTATAGGAGGATCTAATCATCAAGATCAATTTATGGGATGTGAGAGATGAGAGGCCAGTCTTTCCCTTCATTTCTTGCACATCTTGCCCTCAAATATGGGCATCCTTTTATGCTCAATGTCTTCAAACAAGAGAGACCCAAGATCCCTCTAGGTAGAACATAGAACTTAGGGCACTCGTGAATGAACACCTTCAAGAGAGAGGTGAACTCTTGCAGCCAGTTTGGTAACCTTGTCAAGCCTGAGCAATCCTCTATGTAAAGGAACTGGAGAGAAGCAGAGGCGGATCGAATGCTTTCTAGGAAGGCGATCAACTTTGGAATCCCACCGAGCTCCAGCGACTTAAGGCTCTGGAGCCCTGCCAACCCTTCTCCCAACACCAAATCAAGCTTACCACAGTTGCGAATGGCTAATCTTTCGATCTTGGTAAGTTGTTCCATTCCATTGGGAAGAGAAGAGAGCACAAGGCAGCCATAGATCAACAAGCTATTAAGAGCAATGAGGTTTCTAATACCTTCTGATAGAGTCCTCAGGTCTGTGCATTGGTAGAGCTGGAGAGTTTGCAGTGATGTTAAACCATGAAGCCCCTTGTTGGGCAAGAAATGACCTTGTTTGGACGTCACGTGCAAATGCCTTAACCTTGCTAGGTTCTTCATAGATTTGCTTGGAATCTCTTCTAGATGATGGCAGGCGAGGATGTACAACGTCTGCAGATTCAATAGGTTGCATATCAAACATGGAAGCAATTTGACCTTGCGGTTTCTAGAGAGGTTGAGCAGCCGCAGGTGACTTAGCTTCCCAATTGAGTTTGATAGCTTCTCAAAATCAGAATTGTGAAGATCAAGCACCCTTAGAAACTTGAAAGATGCAATGAGCCCCTCCAGAAAAGATGTGCTTACCGTTCCCATACCGTAGTTGAAGATGAAAGTTCTTATCCTTTTGGCCTTGAGAGGATGTCTTAGAAAATTTTGGTTGGATAGATCATCTCTATCCCACACTACATGCCTGATCCTTCCTGAAACTTTCTCACACATGTGACACTTCATGACCACTTTCTCGTCTCCATCTACTTCATGGGCCATATCATGAATCAGATCTTGCATTCTACAATTCACCACACTCTCACTGTGAATTATGTGTTCATCCTGAAAGGACCTTGACTGAAGAACACAAAAATACCTATTTCCAATGGCTTCTAATTCTTCCCCTTGGCCAGACTACAACAATCCTTGAGCCATCCAGTGACAGATCAAGAGTTCTCTGTATATATTATGATGTTTTGCAAAAATTTGAACAATATGCAAAGCATGGCTTCGGATGGGGTGGAATCATGGCATAGATCAATCTCAATGCAACCTTCCTTTGACAGTAAGTTACTTCTCTCTATCCGAAGGCATTCTCTCTCGTCCGTTACACCAAATAGTATACTTCTCAGGGTTTTAGCAGCCATTGGCACTCCACCATACTTCTTAGCAATAGACATACCTATGTCAACTAACCGTGAATGCCTTTTTCTCCTCACCTTCTCTGAATGCGTGTGTCTTGAATATCAGCCAACATTCCTCAATCAGAGAGCTTGCCTAAGCTATATGGGGCTATTGTTCCTGTCATTAAACCGACACTTTAAGTACATGTTGTCAGCAGAATAGAACTTCTAGGTTTACCAATAGACAACATACGTTTGAACTCGGCCCATTCTTTCACATCCTCAACACATACATCATCTAGAACCAACAAATATTTTTAAGCATATAACAATCTGAAAAGATTTATGTGTAAAGTTACATTTCTAGGTTAAGCATGCTTATACCAGTAGCAGATTCTACTATATCTTCTATAACTTTCCTCATATCAAACTGGTTGGAAACACGCATCCATAGCTGAATATCATAATTCTGACCAACCCATTCATCATCACAAACCAACTTTGCAATGGTAGTTTTTCCAAGACCCCTTGATCCAACAACGGGGATTACACACAGATCCTTGGAGTTGGAATTTTTTGACAAACAGATTGTATCAACTTCTCTACCAACAATATTCGGTTTTTCAACATAACTAGGCATTCGTGTCTGACTATCCTCAAGAACTCGGACATTCGACTGATCCTCTATTGGGATATTAGGATATTCTATCCTAATTAATAGATATCTTTACCTAGTGTAGTTTATTCTTTCTTGTCAAACAAGATAGCTTAAGATAGATTTTACCTTGTAACTCTATATATACTTTGAGATCATTCCCTAATGAAGCACGATCAAATATTCTCCCAATATTCTCTCTTCTATTTTATCATGGTACCAGAGCAAGTTGGGCATGATTGATCCTCATGCTCCAACTTGAGGGGGAGTATTGAGATATTAGGATATTCTATCCTAATTAATAGATATCTTTACCTAGTTTAGTTTATTCTTTCTTGTCAAACAAGATAGCTTAAGATAAATTTTACCTTGTAACTCTATATATACTTTGGGATCATTTCCTAATGAAGCACGATCAATATTCTCCCAATATTCTCTCTTCTATTTTATCAACCACACTAAGTTGAAAGTCTTTGTTAACAGCTTCTAATTCATCTAATTTTTTATAAATATGTTTCAATTTCTTACTCAACATAAAATAGGAAATTGGGGTTGAAGGTGACATACAGTAGTTGACCTACTTAACCATGTCATCTTCATTCATCCCATGCTGGAGAGCTTTTGTGGCCACATCGTCCAACAAATCATTAATGTCATAAATGACATTCTTGAGATCTTTCAGCCATTCCCTGCTTTCGTTCAGCATCTTGAAGAACAATGCAAATAGCTGACAATAAGTTCTCAAGCTTCTTCAGCTCTGTCTTCACATTTGATGCTAGCCTCACACGGTCAACAACATAAGCGCTAACCCTGCCAAGAACTGCATTAGCTGAACCGAAAAGGCTAACGTGGTTATCCATTTTGGAGATTTAGTTTTGACAGAGGAGAAATTTGTAGGGAAATGAAAGCTAAAGCAAAGAGGTTCGGCCGTACAGGTGTGGGGGATTCTGAAATTTATGAATTCAAAATCCTTGCTAAGCAATCACACCTCAAGAGGCTGATTCTGAAAATCAAGCATGGTGGTCATGCACTAAATCTAGCAAGACTGCATATATCTTTAAAATATTGAGAATAGAAGACACAAATCTATGAAGGACCACCTGAATTCACTTCAAGGCCACCACTCCAAGGTTCTAATGGCTACAATGTTTTTCAATTTCTCTCATTTTTGTTTACTGAGTTCTTCTTCACTTGCACAACATTGAAGAATTGAAACAGACGCTCATGTATAGAACAACGGAGTTGGAGACGACAAGAATAGAAACTTAGGAGGAGCTCAAGTGGAGAGACAGACAGATCACCATTCTTAATGAAGACTTAAATAGAGCAATCACATCTCCGGTGGCGGAAGAGGAGGTGGAGGCGTTGCTAGAGAAGAGGAAGCTTCTGTATGTGGTGATGAAAGCGGAGTCCTTGATCTTCAAACTCTGCTCCGTTTTTATACCACAATTTGAGAGGTATAAAGTCGGTTATCAGAGATGAGACGTGGCCTACATTCAGAAAAGAAGCTCTCAAATAATACTACATCACCGACACATGACACAACAATACATAATATTCCACCACGTAGCAGTAAACCAGGACACATTACACCGTATAACACTAAGAAGGAAAAAAATAAATTTATTTGGAATGAAAAAGTCAACAACCTAATATCCAATTGCCACCTAGATAAACAAGGACACTTGCTATTCAAGAAAGCTATACACGATATCAAATCGTCAAAGCAAATCATGCAAATATAGAGATGTCCAACTCACACTTTTATGTTTTAAAGATATAGAGATGTCTAACTCACACTTTTATGTTTAAGGATATATTTATGTGTTTCACGATTTAATTTGGGCCGAAAATTAGATAAAAAGGCAAAAAAAATCTTACCCAATTTGAGATATTTCTAGCCAATTGATCAAATTGCATAAACAGCTACTAAAGCGATCCAAATCTTTTATAACTATAATTATGTTACCAATTTATTTACCACTAATTTTATTGGTCCATCTAAACTAATCATTAAACAATTATAAATTACTAAAAAGAAAAAATCAATATACAAAATTAACCTAATCTCCCCCACCTTCCTCTCCCATCTCTCAAATCAAAATAAACCCTAGATCTAATCTCGCCACCAGTTCAAACAAAGTTTGACCCTAATGTCTAAACGGTGCCACAAATCCTTATGCCAAACCCTCGGTTAACCTCCATCTGTGCAAAAGAGACTTTGAAAATCATGTAAGTGTGCCTGAAATCATAGAAAAAGAAAAGTGGATCCGAAGTTTTTCATGGAAGTTGGTGGTTTATTCAAAGAGAAAGAACAATATGCATATGCACGTCTCTAGTTCGACGACTCTTGATCAACGAGGTGATGGTTTGGTACCTATGGGGCTGGAAGCTGCCTTGGCGTGCTTCCTCCATGTTGAGAAGTTATTCTTGAAGTTTCCCATGGAGTCCAAGCTTGGTTTCGTCATAGATCGAGATAAAGCAATCTCGCCCTTCCCTCTGATACCAAGAGTACTCTAAAACACCCAACCTATAATGAAAGCAATATTTTATTTATTTTGTATATTAATCTTTTATTTTTATTGAATTTTTAATTGCTTAATAACTTGTAGAGATGAATTAATAAAACTAATGGTATATATAATGGTAACACAATTTGGTTACAAAAGATTTGGAATGCACAATAGCGTGTAGTTTAGACATCCAACGAAAACTTACAATATTTTGGTCAATGGTAGTTTCGTAGTGATAAAATAATATAGATTTCTTTGCTATAGGGTTTTAGTGTATCGAAATTCTTATTAGGTTTTCATACAATAAAATCCACACAGGTCTTGTTTTTTCCCCATTTTTTTGGTTCTCAAACCCATAAAAAGGGACGTTTTTTCCAACTCAACCAAATGGACCTTATCCCATGTGGCACTTTATTACAGATTGTTATTAGTAGCAATTCAAATATTTTGTAACCAAATTGTGTTATTAATATATACACCATTAGTTTTATTGTATCGAAATTTTTAGTAGAAGTACATTAGTAGTAGTTCAAATTTGTAGAAGTACATTAGTTTTATTGGTCCATCTAGACAAATTATTAAGCAATTAAACTTTTAATAAAAATAAAAGATTAATATACAAAATAAAGAAAATATTTCTTTCCCTTCGATCAGGTTGGATGTTGCAGAGTACTCTTGTTGTCGGAGGGAAGGGCGAGAATCTCGATCTGTGACGGAACCAAGCTTGGACTCTGTGGGATACTTAAGAAGGACTTCTCAACATGGAGGAAACACGTCAAGGCAGCTTCTAGTCTCATAGGCACCAAATCATCACCTCGTCAATCATGAGGCGTGAAACTAGAGATGCGCATAGGTTCTTTCCCTTTGAGCAAACCACCAACTTTCATGAAAGCTTCAGATCCGCTTAATTTTCTTTCTTTTCATGTGATTTCAGGTACACTATTTAAGATTTTCAAAGTCTCTTTTTCATAGATGGTGTTAGACATATATGTAGTAGATATTTGCGATTTACGTGTCACTGTAATGGCCACATGTTGTGGTTCCTATAAAGAGCCTAAGCTATAACAAACTTTTGACACACAAAAGCAAAATTCACAGAAATAGATTTTCCCGCTCATTCTCTCTTCTCTCTCCTTGAGATTTTCCATGGCTTCTTATTCTTAATTTTCACCTTCTGCTAATTGTTTTCATGGTATCAGAGCTTTCAGGTGATAAATCTGAGTTTGCTTAAACACAAATCTCCTCATATTACACTGATTCTTCATTTGAATTTGAGAAATCAATGGCGAATTAGGAAGGCAATACAACAACAAGCAATGATCCTTTCCATCTTCATCCGAGCGATCATCCAGGTTTTTACTCGCCTCAGAGAAATTTGATGGCCAGAACTTCGGAGAATGGAGAATCTTCATGAAAATCGCTCTATTGTCAAAGAACAAGATGTGCTTCATAAATGGAGGATTTACAGAGACCTGAGAAGACCGATAAAAGCTTCGATAGCTGGGAACGATGCAATGACATGGTTCGTCCTTGGTTCTTGAACGGATTGAGCAAGGAAATCCCTAGAAGTGTGATCTACATTGAAACTGTGCAAGGCATTTTGGAAGAGTTAGGGACTAGATATTGACAATTGAGTGGAGCTCAATTGTATGCTATGAAGAAGGAATTGAATGGTTTAACTCAAGGATCCAATTCAGTTTCCACCTATTATACGAAGATGAAGGCTCTTTGGGATGAATTGAACATCATGTGTCGCTTTCCTAAGTGTACGTGTGGCTCTGTGACGGAGTTTATGAAGTTTAAAGACGATGAGTGTCTGGTTCACTTTCCCATGGGGCTAAATGATGTTTATAGTGTCATACGAGGAGCGATTCTGATGCAATCGCCATTGTCGAGTGTTGCGCAGTGCTATGCTATGATTTTTCATGAAGAAAAGAAGAGGGAGATGAAGAGTAACTCGCTACTCAATCAAGAATCTACTTCCATGAATGTGGTGGCTAACAAGCAGAGTTCACAATCTGCGAAAGGAAGTGGAGATCGCAAAAGCCTTTTTTGCACAAATTGAAAGAAAATGAATCACACTGTTGATCATTGTTCTCCATTCATGGCTTTCTTGACAAGTATCGTGACAAGAACAAGAAGTCATGATCTGATGGCAAGGGATTTGATGGCAAGGGATCTGATGGCAAATTTGCAAGATCGGTTCAAACTAAGTCAGCTCGAGGCTTGCTAGAGGTGACAGCTGAACAGGTGGACAAACTGTTGAGCTTGCTAGGATCTTCTACTGCCAAGGAACAGCCTGATGTACAAGATGACTTCGTCGGCTTTACATGTACTTCTTCTTTTGTTGCTTAGGTTTTCAATAAAGGATCATGGATTTTGGATAGTGGTACAAGTTGTCATATGGCTTGTGATTTGAGCGTGTTTGCGATGACACATGAGTTGTTAAGACCTGTTGAATTCCTTAGGTTTTGATGGTAACAAACATTCAACTAATCTGGGTACTAAGTGTTTCAGGAACAAAGACAGTTATCTCAGGGAACCATTGCAGCAAAGGATCGCAGAGGGAACAAAGCTCTGTTCATGTGCTTTGTTACCTCTCAAGGAACTGTAGTGACGAACAAGATCAAAGCTGCGAATGGAAGGAAGAAATCCAGCGTGACGATTATGGAAACAAATCAAAGGAGATCACGCGGTCAAGGATGGAAGACTTCGGCTGCAAGGACTAAGCCGAAAAGAAGATTTGGAGAGAGAATCCGAATGTGTTATCTTAGGAAAACTTTCCTAAGATAATATATTTGGAGAGAGAAGAATTTTATCTTAATCTGTTAATGTTATCTTAGGAATTATTTCCTAAGATAATATTGGTTGTTAAGATAATATTCTTCAAATCAATTAATATCATCTTGTTACCAAGTTTAGGAAGATAGGATTATCTTGTTATGATTAGGGTTTGGTCGAGTTGTATTTATATGGGAATGTGGGATTCATTTCTAAGTAACCACGACGACGGAAAACTGAGAGCATTCAGTTGAGAAGAAAAAGAGAGTGAAGTGTTTGTAAGTCTTTGAGGGTTGAGTTCGATTCATCGTTGTAGAAGAGGTTTCAAATCTAGGTGGGAAGTCTAGAGGTTGAAGTCCAGGATACAAGTGTAATCGAACAAGAAATCAATAAGACAAGTAGACGCTTCAAAATCCTCTCAAGCGAGAAGCTTGAAGGTAGTGGTTTTTCTTTGATTAGCTAGTTTTGCTGATTGGAGTTTCCACTATATATCGTGAGTTCGTTCTTTATCTTTCCTGCTATATTATTTCTGTTGTGCCTTCTGTGGGAACAAAGCTTTTGTTCCCTCAGACGTAACTCTAACGATCCAATAATTGGTATCAGAGCCTGGTGCTCTAGATTGTTTTCGTTACAGAATTTGCAGGAAAGATGTCATCGTCAAGCAATGCAATCGGAGATTCATTCTGGAAGCCACCGATTCTGAAGGCAGGAGAATATGACTGGTGGGTGGAACAAATTGAGTCCCACATCTGCTCCCTTGATGGACAGATCTGGAGAGTCATCGAGGTTGGCACAAATCTTTAAAATATTGAGAATAGAAGACACAAATCTATGAAGGACCACCTGAATTCACTTCAAGGCCACCACTCCAAGGTTCTAATGGCTACAATGTTTTTCAATTTCTCTCATTTTTGTTTACTGAGTTCTTCTTCACTTGCACAACATTGAAGAATTGAAACAGACGCTCATGTACAGAACAACGGAGTTGGAGACGACAAGAATAGAAACTTAGGAGGAGCTCAAGTGGAGAGACAGACAGATCACCATTCTTAATGAAGGCTTAAATAGAGCAATCGCGTATCCGGTGGCGGAAGAAGAGGTGGAGGCGTTGCCAGAGAAGGGGGAGCTTCTGTATGCGGTGATGAAAGCGGAGTCCTTGATCTTCAAACTCTGCTCCGTTTTTATACCACAGTTTAAGAGGTATAAAGTCGGTTATCAGAGATGAGACGTGGCCTACATTCAGAAAAAAAGCTCTCAAATAATACTACATCACATACACATGACACAATAGTACATAATATTCGACCACGTAGTAGTAAACCAGGACACAATACACCGTATAACACTAAGAAGAAAAAAAAATTATTTGGAATGAAAAAGTCAACAACCTAATATCCAATTGCCACCTAGATAAACAAGGACACTTGCTATTTAAGAAAGCTATACAAAGCAAATCATGCAAATATAGAGATGTCCAACTCACACTTTTATATTTTAAGGATATAGAGATGTCCAACTCACACTTTTATGTTTTAAGGATATATTTACACGATTTCTATTTCACGCACCGGCAAAATTGCTCTTTCACGCACCAGTTCGTGCGTGACGCCTGGTGGCGTGGCCTAAGGTCGTTATGCCAAATCAAAGTAAACCTTAACTTCCAAACTAGTATAGTAAGCAAGCAAGGGTCGAAATCCCAAGAGAATCACAAGCGTCTATATTCCTGTCACAAATTGAATACCAATCGAACAATAGTAACAAAAGGTTTTTTTTTGAGGTTTTAATCAAGTAGAAAATAAAACAGAATAAATAGTATGCAATCAAATGTGAGAAAACACTTAGCCAGGCAATTTCCACTTAAGTTTTGGTTGGTTGATCCTAGATTACTTCCAATTCCTTCCTATGATTATTCTTGTCCCGATCTTGTGTAGATTAATAAGGAAACCATCCCTAAGAACCCTTACCAATGAATAACCCTAGCACCACTAGTGATTCAACCCAAAGGCAGCAATGAACATAAGAATTAACCAGGATACACATAACACCTCAACCAGAAGCATTCAACATGTAATCAAATCTCTACATAGATAAAATCCACCACAGCAAATAAAACCTATGCTTGTCACTCTAGACCAGGACGCTAGCCCAACAGTTTCCTAGTCATAGCAATATGAGTTACAATCAATAAATCTAGATGGCCTGTCTAGACAAATCAATAATTATTGAATGATATTCTGCTTAAGAGAAGAGATATAGATCAATAGGAATTAAGAAAGGGAACATAACCTCACAACCAATAATCAAAAATTAAGCTTCCATTGTCAGACTAAGCAAAAGTGCTTAGCCTTCCATAGTCTTGAGAAAACAACGATGATGTAAAACTAAAACCTGATATGAGAGTCTCTCTAGAATGAGCTCTCTTCCTAGGTTAAATCGAAAAGAGAACTAATATGGGCCTAACAAGTTCCTAAGCCCATTAGGGAAAATAATAACAAGGAAAAAGAAATAAATAGAAAATAGGAAATAATGATCCTAAAGAAAAAGAATAGATAATAATAAAATTCTAAAAAGTAGAAAATGATAGATCTCGGCTTGGCCTGCTCCTGGCTGGGATCCGCCTGGACCCGCGATCGCGGCCTATGGGCCCGCGGTCGTGGTTACGTTGTGTAGCCGCTGCTCCTCTCCTCATCACTTCTTCAGCTCCTAATCCGCTCCTTGGTGGCTCCATATCCCGAATCTCCAAATATACTCCAATAAGCTCAAAACACCACCAAAACACCAATCTTCGCCCCCAAACACCATGCCACAAGAATGTGTCTAAATCTACCCGAATGGCACCAATAACCCTCTAACAACTCTTAGTTACGCCCTACAAAGTAACGTCTATCACCTGGGTTGATATGGTCTGTGACGTGTGGTTGCACTTGGTCTGTGACGTCTGGTTGCACTTGGTCTGTGACGCGTGGAGTACATTGGTCTGTGACGGGTGGTTTGGTTTCATGCATGACGGATGGATCATGTAACAGAAAATTGAATGTCACTCATCCCCACCTAACTACATTAACTACCATCATATCTTTACCAATATTACGGCACATTAAACCCTAAACCATCACATTAAACTCTCCAACAAAACAAAACTTCCATTGTCATCATCTTCCAAGAGTTCAATCCATGGCAAATGAAGATGATTTTTCCAACTTCAATGGTGGAGAAGATCTTGCAAATGCATACAATTACAATGAGGTATGTTTTTTAATCTTTTACATTACATGTTAGTAAAAGGTAAGATTTTTTATGGTTTATTCTTGTGAATGTATGTGATTGAGTTGTTCTTACTCCAAAATAAACACTTTCTTAACGTAATTTCAATAGTTGTGATTATATGTTCATAAAAACTTTATCTTTGATTAAGTTGTAATAAAAAGTTGTAGACTTTGTGTGAAAAAACTACATGTTTGAGTATTAAGGGTTGTTATGTTGTGCAAAACTGCAAGACTTCGTCTTTGTACGAGTTTGGTTTTTGAAAGTAAAACCGGACGTGACGGACGAGTAGGTTTGGTCCGTCACGTGTGGATTGGTTTCATCCGTGACGGGTGGGTGTAGTTCATGCGTGACGGATGGATTATGTATGTCTGTGCGTGACGGATGGACTTTGTTTGGGCATCACGTATGGTTTTGTTGGACATAAACTGAATACTTCGCTAACTTGTTTTTTTACTTCAATAGGAGAATAATTTCGTGTACAATGGTATTAACAATCTGTCCCTAAGTCATGAACCACCGTCCTTCTCACTTGGGTTGGACGGCGAACCTATGCCTCCTCAACCGCCTTGTTTGCCGGGATTAGAATTGTTTGCCCTCAGTGGAATTCCGTCTGTAAGGTGGCAAGCTCCACCTAAGTTTGGGTTTCCGACGTTACACACACAGCCGCATTTTAGATTTCCTACAGCTGAAGAGGTTATTGTTTCTGAAGATTATTCAGAGAAGTTCACCACGGGTGAAGTATTCGGCTCCAGAGATTATGCAATTAAAAGGGATAGACAGATTGCCTTTGAAAATCACTTCTGCCTCACTATTGGCCGGGATAGAAACTTTGGTGGAGGAAGCCTTCGGAAGTCATGGTTGTTGTGTGAAAAAGTGGGAATTTACATTCCTAAAGATGAAAACAAAGTAAGGCAAAGAACAAGGAGCAAAAAATGTGATTGTCCATTCAGATTATTGTGTCAAGAAAATCCGAGGGACTCATATATAATCAAGGTAGTTGTTGGTACCCACAACCGTATCATTGGTGATGACTTGTACGGGCATGCAGTTGCTGGAAGGTTGACACCGGAGCAGAAGAAGTTGGTTAAGGTCATGACAGAAAATCATAGTAAACCATGTCGGATCCTATAAAACAAATTATTAGTACAAAGTATTAAAATAACCGACAGTTTAAGAATATGTATAGTTACTTACCACATTCGAGGTATTCTGGTATATAGGTGGATCATTCAGCATCGTGTTGTCCAGTGCCGGGTCTTCATACACAGATGATGCAGGAGGGTCACGGTTCGTACTCGGTCCTGCTTCGTCATTGTTTTTGGATTTCTTTTGCCTCCTTCGATATACTACATCATTGTTTACTTGTTCCTGATCTTGCTCCTCACGTACAGCGTTCCACCTTCTGTGACGTGCAGATCTAGTTTCGTTGTCCATCTGAAATAGGAAAAAACAAAAATTTAGGGAGATCAACAACAACAACAACCAAAACAACAACAATAACAACATCAACAACCAAAACAACAACAATATCAATAACAACAACAACAACTAATACAACAACAACAAACAAAACAACAAAAACTCAATCATATACCACAAAAACTCAATCATATACCACATCATCAACAATAATAACACGCCAGCCCATCCCAGACTTGGTCTGTGACGGGTTAACACGATTCGTCCGTCACGCATGGGCTCACTTGGTCCGTGACAGACGACATCGATCCGTCCGTGACGGACGAACTCTGACCATGCGTCACGGACCAGATATGGATAGTTAACTTCAAATAGATCCAGATCTGATGCAGAGATTGAATTTTTTTTGCCAGAATTCATAAATGTAAGTTCAAAACCGACATTAAATCAATTTTATGGATCGTAACTGCAGATCTGGATGTCTAAATCTAACCCTAGACAAGTAATTACAAAGTGAAAAAAGTTCTAAAATTTTCTAACAACTTCAATAATTTCAACATAATTAAACTAAGGTAAGATCAAATTGAGATTTAACTAACCTTATGGATCGTGACGTGCGGATTGAATCGAAACGTGATGAATCGTCCTTGGGAGCGAAATTGCGAGGAGGCTGAGATGAAAATAGGGAATGAGGGGGGTCGGGGGAGACGAAGTCGCTGTATTTATGAAGCGACTTCGTCCGTGATGCACAGAGTGGGGTGGGGCGTCACGGGTGGGATGTTGTGGGCCGTCACGGACGAGAGGGTTTGGTGCGTCACGGGCGGAAGTGTTTTGTTCGTCACGGGCTGTTGTGTTTGGGGCGTCACGTATCAACCAGTGCGTGAAATAAAAATTTCACCCGTGCGTGAAATAGCAATGGCCTATATTTATGTATTTCATGATTTAATTTGGGCCGAAAATTAGATAAAAAGGCAAAAAAAATCTTACCCAATTTGAGATATTTCTAGCCAATTGATCAAATTGCATAAACAGCTACTAAAGCGATCCAAATCTTTTATAACTGTAATTATGTTACCAATTTATTTACCACTAATTTTATTGGTCCATCTAATCTAATCATTAAACAATTATAAATTACTAAAAAGAAAAAATCAATATACAAAATTAACCTAATCTCCCCCACCTTCCCCTCCCATCTCTCAACTTTCCCAAATCAAAATAAACCCTAGATCTAATCTCGCCACCAGTTCGAACAAAGTTTGACCCTAATGTCTAAATGGTGCCACAAATCCTTACGTCAAACCCTCAGTTAACCTCCATCTGTGTAAAAAAGACTTTGAAAAATGAAAATCATGTAAGTGTGCCTGAAATCATAGAAAAAGAAAAGTGGATCCGAAGTTTTTCATGGAAGTTGGTGGTTTACTCAAAGAGAAAGAACAATATGCATATGCGCGTCTCTAGTTCGACGACTCTTGATCAACGAGGTGATGGTTTGGTATCTATGGGGTTGGAAGCTGCCTTGGCGTGCTTCCTCCATGTTGAGAAGTTATTCTTGAAGTTTCCCATGGAGTCCAAGCTTGGTTTCGTCATAGATCGAGATAAAGCAATCTCGCCCTTCCCTCTGATACCAAGAGTACTCTAAAACACCCAACCTATAATGAAAGCAATATTTTATTTATTTTGTATATTAATCTTTTATTTTTATTGAATTTTTAATTGCTTAATAACTTGTAGAGATGAATTAATAAAACTAATGGTATATATAATGGTAACACAATTTGGTTACAAAAGATTTGGAATGCACAATAGCGTGTAGTTTAGACATCCAACGAAAACTTACAATATTTTGGTCAATGGTAGTTTCATAGTGATAAAATAATATAGATTTCGTTGCTATAGGGTTTTAGTGTATCGAAATTCTTATTAGGTTTTCATACAATGAAATCCACACAGGTCTTGTTTTTTCCCCATTTTTTTGGTTCTCAAACCCATAAAAAGGGACGTTTTTTCCAACTCAACCAAATGGACCTTATCCCATGTGGCACTTTATTACATATTGTTATTAGTAGCAATTCAAATATTTTGTAACCAAATTGTGTTATTAATATATACACCATTAGTTTTATTGTATCGGAATTTTTAGTAGAAGTACATTAGTAGTAGTTCAAATCTGTAGAAGTACATTAGATTTATTGGTCCATCTAGACAAATTATTAAGCAATTAAACTTTTAATAAAAATAAAAGATTAATATACAAAATAAAGAAAATATTTATTTCCCTTCGATCAGGTTGGATGTTGTAGAGTACTCTTGTTGTCGGAGGGAAGGGCGAGAATCTCGATTGTGACGGAACCAAGCTTGGACTCTGTGGGATACTTAAGAAGGACTTCTCAACATGGAGGAAGCACGTCAAGGCAGCTTCCAGTCTCATAGGCACCAAATCATCACCTCGTCAATCATGAGGCGTCGAACTAGAGACGCGCATAGGTTCTTTCCCTTTGAGCAAACCACCAACTTTCATGAAAGCTTCAGATCCGCTTAATTTTCTTTCTTTTCATGTGATTTCAGGTACACTATTTAAGATTTTCAAAGTCTCTTTTTCATAGATGGTGTTAGACATATATGTAGTAGATATTTGCGATTTACGTGTCACTGTAATGGCCACATGTTGTGGTTCCTATAAATAGCCTAAGCTATAACAAACTTTTGACACACAGAAGCAAAATTCACAGAAATAGATTTTCCCGCTCATTCTCTCTTCTCTCTCCTTGAGCTTTTCCATGGCTTTTTATTCTTAATTTTCACCTTCCGCTACTTGTTTTCATGGTATCAGAGCTTCCAGGTGATAAATCTGAGTTTGCTTAAACACAAATCTCCTCATATTACACTGATTCTTCATTTGAATTTGAGAAATCAATGGCGAATTAGGAAGGCAATACAACAGCAAGCAGCGATCCTTTCCATCTTCATCCGAGCGATCATCCAGGTTTTTACTCGCCTCGGAGAAATTTGATGGCCAGAACTTCGGAGAATGGAGAATCTTCATGAAAATCGCTCTATTGTCAAAGAACAAGATGTGCTTCATAAATGGAGGATTACAGAGACCTGAGAAGACCGATAAAAGCTTCGATAGCTGGGAACGATGCAATGACATGGTTCGTGCTTGGTTCTTGAACGGATTGAGCAAGGAAATCCCTAGAAGTGTGATCTACATTGAAACTGTGCAAAGCATTTTGGAAGAGTTAGGGACTAGATATTGACAATTGAGTGGAGCTCAATTGTATGCTATGAAGAAGGAATTGAATGGTTTAACTCAAGGATCCGATTCAGTTTCCACCTATTATATGAAGATGAAGGCTCTTTGGGATGAATTGAACATCATGTGTCGCTTTCCTAAGTGTACATGTGGCTCTGTGAAGGAGTTTATGAAGTTTAAAGACGATGAGTGTCTGGTTCACTTTCCCATGGAACTAAATGATGTTTATATTGTCATACGAGGAGCGATTCTGATGCAATCGCCATTGTCGAGTGTTGCGCAGTGCTATGCTACGATTTTGCATGAAGAAAAGCAGAGGGAGATGAAGAGTAACTCGCTACTCAATCAAGAATCTACTTCCATGAATGTGGTGGCTAACAAGCAGAGTTCACAATCTGCGAAAGGAAGTGGAGATCGCAAAAGCCTTTTTTGCACAAATTGAAAGAAAACGAATCACACTGTTGATCGTTGTTCTCCATTCATGGCTTTCTTGACAAGTATCGTGACAAGAACAAGAAGTCAGGATCTGATGGCAAGGGATTTGATAGCAAGGGATCTGATGGAAAATTTGCAGGATCGGCTCAAACTAAGTCAGCTCGAGGCTTGCTAGAGGTGACAGGTGGACAAACTGTTGAGCTTGCTAGGATCTTCTACTGCCAAGGAACAGCCTGATGTACAAGATGACTTCATCGGCTTTACATGTACTTCTTCTTTTGTTGCTTAGGTTTTCAATAAAGGATCATGGATTTTAGATAGTGGTGCAAGTTGTCATATGGCTTGTGATTTGAGCGTGTTTGCGATGACACATGAGTTGTTAAGACCTTTTGTGATTAGTTTGGCAAATGGTCAGAAAGCTACTATAAAAATGACAGTAATAGATGCAATTTTGCTAGATCTTGTGTTGAAAGATGTTCTGTTTGTGCCACTTTTCAGATGCAATCTGCTTTCGGTGGGAAAGCTTATGAGAGACTTGAATTGCAGAGTTTTTTTACACCAAGAAGTTGTGTTTTCAAGGCTCCATTTATGAAGACTCCTCTGGAGATTGGTATAGCATATAGAGATATTTATATGTTACAGCCTAAGGTGACAACTAGGAATGGAACACAAGAAACAGGGGCAACCTTGGTTACATGTCCAAGAGATTCAGCCTTGCGGCATGCTCGTTTAGGGCATTTACCTCATTATAAACTTCGGTGTTTACAATTGTTTGATGCTAATAAAGTAGATAGAACTGCATTTGAACCTTGTGATGTATGTGCAAGGTCAAGACAAACCAGACTTGTTTTTCCTGACAGTTTATAACTACCTCTTGTCCTTTTGAGATGATTAATGTGGATGTTTGGGGACCTTATCTTGTTATGACATATAATGGATACAAATACTTTCTTATCATAGTTGATGATTACACTCGTTCAACTTGGATACACTTGTTAGCAGCTAAGAGCAATGCTTTTGACATGATCAAAAGCTTTCTGTATATGGTTCAGACTCAGTTTGGGAGAACAATCAAGGTTTAGAGAAGTGGTAATGCTCTTCAATTGGGAACCAGTGATAACACTTGTCTCAGTGGCACTCAAGAAGCAATGGCTAGTTTTTCAGCTTGATGTGCACAATACTTTCTTACATGGGGATTTAAATGAAGAGGTGTTCATGAAAGTGCCACCAGGGATGAATGTTGACAATCCACACCAGGTTTGTTTGCTCAAGAAGTCTTTGTGTGGCTTGAAACAAGCTTCACGACAGTGGTATACAAAATTTTCTCATTCCTTGAGAACTAGAGGATATAAATAAAGTCTTAATGACTATTCTCTGTTTCATAAGAAAGTAAACAGCTTGGTGGTGCTTCCTAGATGAAGAATTTAAAATTTAAGATCTAGGGAACTTGCACTTGTTCTTGGAGATAGAGTTTGTTAAGACTCCTCAAGGTCTGTTCATGAGCCAAAGAAGGTTCATCACTGAAATGCTAGAGGAATTTACAGTTAATTTTACCAGGAATGCAGTTAGTCTTTTAGATTTGAGGATGAAACTGTTAGCAAATGCAGGGGATTTGTTGAGTGATCCTTTGGTTTACAAGAGACTCATAGGAAAGCTTCATTTTCTAGTAAATATCAGACCTGATTTGGCTTATGCATTTCAGTTTCTCAGTCAATTTAACTAGGCTCCTCGACAGCCTTACATGTTTTATCCTATGTGAGAGGAACACAAACAAAGGCATTGTTGTTGAATGACAAGCCTCAAATGCAGCTACAAGCATTTTGTGATGCAGATTGGGCAACTTGTCCTTTCTCAAGGAAATCAGTTAGTGGCTTTGTTAAATTTTTTGGAGGCAGTTTAATCTCCTGGAAGTCAAAGAAATAGCAGAGTGTTTCTTTGTCTTCAGCAGAAGCAGAGTACAGGTCATTGCGAAGGGTTTGTGCAGAATTGGATTGGTTGAGTAGGTTGTTGTCTGAGTTGGAAGTCACTGACATTACACCTATACCAGTCAAATGTGATAATTAGGCAGCCATATATATAGCTCGCAATCATGTGTTTCGTGAAAGAATCAAGCATGTTGAGCTTGATTGTCATTATGCAAGGGAGAAGTTGTTGGAAGGTCTCATCACACTGTCCCATGTTCCTACACATGCTCAAATGGCCGACTTTCTTACAAAGCCGTTATCAAGTGTTCGATTGCAGTCGTTATTTTTCAAGATGGGGATGTTTGAACCATCACCATCTTGAGAGGGGTTGTTAGATATATATGTAGTAGATATTTGTGATCCACGTGTCACTGTAATGGCCACATGTTGTGGTTCCTATAAAGAGTCTAAGTCGTAACAAACTTCTGACGCACAGAAGCAAAATTCTCAGAAACAGATTTTCCCGCTCATTCTCTCTTCTCTCTCCTTGAGCTTTTCCATGACTTCTTAATTTTTCACCTTCCGCTACTTGTTTTCAAATGGAGGCTAATCAAGTGTTTGGCATAAGGATTTGAGGTTTCATTTGGACATTTAGGGTCAAAATTTGCTCGATCCGGTGACAAACTTAGATATAGGGTTTATTTGGATTTGGGAAGTTGAGAGACTAGAGAGGAAGGTGGGGGAGATGAGGTTAATTTTGTATATTATTTTTTTCTTTTTAGCAAATTTTAATTGTTTAATAATTCGTTTGGATGGACCAATAAAATTTTGGTAAATAAATTGGTAACATAATTTGTGTTACAGAAGATTTGGACTGGCTATTGTGAATACGAGGACGGGAAATACACACATTGTCAGAGATTCTTACAAAACTGGATATAAAACACTCAAACTCTTTGGGACAAAACTCAAGCCAGCAACTGCGAAAATTGAAACAGAATCGCCCTTCTGATGTATGACTCAAATCTCCTCACTTGGCACAAACCAGGGAAATTGCACGTCTGTTCTAACTTCATCACCCCACAATAGCATCAACATTCAACAGTGCAGATTTTGGGATTTAGCGATTATACTACAGAATGATCGCCTTTTTATGGATTCAATACGAGAATCCAACTGTGCTTCATGAATTGGACTTGTTCCTGTCAATTGTATAATCATCTAATTACTTGTTCTTCCCCTTAAATCTACCATTAGTCTTTGGATGGTTGCCCTTTTTTGTGCCTGCAAAACCTTTGTTTCCTTTCCGATCATCACCTCTTGTATGTTTGGCCTTCTTTTTTGGCCTACTGGAATCTTGTTCTGAGTCCCTATTTCTCTTGTTGAAGCCTCTTATCCATTTTGTTCCCTTCCAGATTTTCCCGGGCCAGATGCTGACCTGTCAAACATCCCTCTCTTCTTCCTCTGTGACGCTGACCCGCTTTCCTTGTCTCCAGTGTGCTTCTGCAACTGCTTCATCCGCCTAGAGGAGGATTGTGTAATTTTCAGCATCCGTGTGTGTGTTGCAGGAGACAATTTACAAAAGCAATAAACAGAAACGAGAACTTCAAACATTACAACATAATTAAAGTCACAAACCCATTTGATGAAGAGTTGGGAGCTTGTTGTGTCGCATCATCAGCCCGAGTTTCCTTGGAGTTGTTCTTGCCATGACGGTTCTGTTTTCATATGTCATAAAACTTCATTAGAAACATCCTATGATGAAAAGAAAAATTAGGAAACCTCCCCAATCACTGACATGAACTGAAAGGAAACAAGGGGACTTGCCTGCAAAACGTTCTGCAGGAAGGAACGATATTGACTAGGAGTTATCGATTCAACTGAACCGGGACCACACTTTCTTATTATTATCTCCAAAATCAAGTGACCTAGCCATTGCAAGCACATATGTCAAAATAAAATATTAAAATATAAACTGAAGTGGCCAATTGTAGCAAGTAGTTAAGACAAGTTCTAATACCTTTGACCTGAAGTGATGTCTAGAGACGGATGACCAAGGAAGAACAGCATCGACAATTTCAGGAAGAAGACCGTGCAGATCGTTCGTCTCCAAGCATGAGACCAACACTTTAACGAAGCCCAAAGCTGACTATGTGGTGAACAAAATAGTGAACGACTAATCAACAATCGTTATAGATGGTGAGGATATTGTAAAGCGTTAAGAGTTACTAACTTTGACAACTTCCACAGCTTTGCCCAGCAGTAAAGTTGTGATAGAAGGGACAAGTTCTGGTATAGACAAACTGACTTTAGGTTCCTTGTACACTAGCATTGATAGCGCAGAAACGGCTCCACTTATTATGTGAGGAGAAGAACTGGAGAGATATCCCATCATCTGGGGATGTATACAATGTAATTGTGAGTAGATACAAGCAAGATAAGAAAGCACGATGCAAGAAAACAAGCATCACTCGATACAAATACCAAAAATAAATAACAAAAATATGATCACAGGTTTTTCTCGAGCCAAAAGGCCAGCGCTTAATTCCAGCAGTTCAAACATAAGTTGAATATAGGATATTAGAGATGTACATATTTTGTATGTGTTGCCAAATTCAGATCTAGTATCAGAGTATTTGCCGGTAAAGTTGATATTAAGGAAATTTCACCAAATCAACTAATCAAGAATGAATACATGCCATACTTACCATCTTAATCATTTTGTAGTAAGGTCCTTCAGGATCAACCCCAGATGAATCGAACAAGCTGGAACTTATCTTGAGAAGCACATCATATGCTGCTTTTCTAGTCTCTTCCTTTGACTAAATATTGGGCATACAAGCAGTTAAACAATCAATTAATATCTATGAGATATTTAAGACCCCTATAACGAACAATATTTCTTCAGAAAAGAAGCTAGAGAAGAGTAAATTTTGCAAGTACATACCCAAACTAAATGACAAATGAAAACAGAAACTCAAATGAAGAACATTGGCTACGTGACAAATAATGCAGAAAGAGTTGAAGAAACAATAAAAAAATAACAGGGAAAATATTGAAACAAAGTAAAGAGAATCATTCCCTTGAAAGTTAAACCATATTCAAATTAGCCCATCCCCCACCACAGACATACACATAATTTATTGTCAAACAAGGGAGAAGGCAGAACAACATGCAATAAAACTTCCTTCCAGAATCAGCATGAAAATGGAAGGTTTAACAAAAATGATGCAACTAGGTAACAAGTTGGACATGTTTGAATAAAAATGGTTTAGCAAGCCACACACTGAAGAAAGTACTTACATCTTTCATTGTGATTATTATCTCATTTAGAATAAGAAATGCCTTTGTATACTCCTCATTTGATTTATTCTCCAAAATATATTACATCCGTTAAGCTGCTAGCATCAGGTTCATAAATTCGCAAGGAAGCCGATGCTATTGCTATTCTGTTACATGTATTAGAATGTTAAGCTGTTAGCATCACGTTCAAAAATCCACAAGGCAGCAGATGCAATTGCTATTCTGTTACATGTATTATGATCAGGTTCATAAATTTGCAAAGCAGCAGATGCTCGCAATAAAATACATATAAAAAAAGCTATCCATGCATCCAACACACGAAGATATTTACCCATATAACAACTATTATAACAGAAAATTAAAAGCTCTGAAGCTAGGAGCAACTTGAGAACCATAGCAGGCAATTAGGCCTGAAAATGTTCTCTTTTTCCATGTGATATAGAAGTCAATGAATTCTTGCATTTAATCACATCCATATAAATATATTATACATGTGCAGCAAATCTAATCATATAGTATTCAGCAAGCTAGCTGATTGTACAAAACATGCATAAACGAGCAGTCCTACCTTTAAAGCATGCACCAACAGTACATGAAAAGACATCAAACGACTTTGGAGCAAATTAACATCATCAGAAACCTTAAGCCCAAGTAACAAATCAACCACCTCATCAAATTGCAAAGAGAAAAACCAAGAATGTTCCTGCAATACAGCATAAATGATAATAAAAGGTCAAGGGACTATACGGGAAAGGGAAGGGTTCAATGACAACCATCTGGTCGTTTCCAACCTCTAAAATTTGGCTTAAGGTATAGTAAGCTTGAGGAAGAACAATGGCATCTCCAGCCTGATTTACCAGAAGAACCCAGTCAGCATATGTTGTAACCAATGAGGCAGCATACACACAAGCATAAGTGGCAAGAACAAACCTCAAAAATGTGTTTTATCAACCTAAAGATAAAACAAACAAGATCCTCATCAGCTCCCTTAATGATTGATTATGCGAGCTCCAATATTAAAAACCTGGACAAGATTAAACAATATGTAAACATTGCTTGACTCACAAGATATATATATATATATATATATATATCCCAAGTCTGTTTGAATACTCTCTAATGAAGGTCAATGTACAGCAGCACCATAAACAAGAATAGTAGGAAGACAAAAGTTTCTTCTTTTGGTTAGAATAGACAAATATAGATAGCAGAGAGGAGGTATTACCCCTGTGATACATCATTGCCTATATGAAATGACATCTTATCAAGTGACGCCTCTGTGAACTCTATATCTCCACTTTCAGTAGCAGGAGTTATAGTCTCAAATTTCTCCAGGGATGAAATGAAGATCTTATGAGTGATTAAAGAGTCAGAGACTGAGACCAGGCACCGGATAGCATCCTGGAAGAGAATAAACTAAAGGTCTCAGATATGCACATGAAGAACTAATTCAAAAAATGCAACCAATTCCCTGTGGGTTTACAGAAGATATAATACATTCTTCATTATACGATTATCCAACACCAACAAATAACAAATCTTTACATTAGTAGACTAACTACTCAAATAATGTTCAAACAGTCTTATGGCTGTGCTACTCTCTGCCTTTTACTTTTACCGCATGAACATGTCCAGGTGCAAGTAGTGTGCAACATTATAATGTGGTGATATCCTTGATTGTATATTTTGTATCCTAAACCATCCAAAATAATTCTACTTAAATATTGTTGATAATATGAAGAACTAATATGTAAGATATGCACAGCAAATACCTTAAGGTAGGTGCGCTTTTCAGCTTATGAGTTTAGAAATAAATGTGTTAGAACTGAAAGCAAATCCCTGGAGCCCATTGCCAAAGCCTTGATATTTTTATTAGCTACCTTGTTTGTGTAAGAAGGTTAACTTTTCATCCTTAATAGAGAATCTTCAAGGGGTAGAGTATTCAATTCCTTTGCAAGCCCGCCAGCATCATCAACAGGTCCACATAAACATGTGTTTTGTTTCACAAGTTCCTATACAGAAATAAATATTTTTTGCTATAGGAAATGATTAAACAGATTTATCTAAACAATCAGATTAGTTTCTTAATACCTGCAAGGCAATAACTATGTCTTCATGCATATATGTGTCTTTCTCCAACTGACTAACCAATAGTTTAGCTAGAGATTCGAACTTTGGGACAAGATCAGCCAGATGACGACAAAATGCAGGTAAAAGACCCCAAAGCCCATGAGCTTGAGCCTGCAGACCTCGTGCAATTACCGATTTTTTAACTGAAAAAGAACAAATTTAAATTGCAAATTCTGGTGAATCCAAGCATTGTACAACTATGAACTACCAAAAATCAAATAGCATGTCACTATCTGCACATAGAAATATCTGAACATAAGTATGCAATCATAGAGTATTTTCAATTTGACGCATCATTGACAATTCAACACGTTTCTTATTTTTAACTCTTAATTTGCTCAAGATTTATCTTTTATGTACATTCTTTCCCCCATTTCTTATATATTTACCATATTCAGTAAAGAGCCTGCACATGAACCATACTTGAGGCCTGAGTTTTTTAATGGATTTCAGGACTGAGGTTAATTTATCTTATCACTATTCACCAGATAGTTCTTGGTATTTGGTAAGGTTTCATACAGTAGAGAGAGGGATAGTCAAATCAAATAATTTCATAGACATCTTTCACAAAATGGAAAATGTCTGAGTCTCACTGATCTCCGATTCTCCATGTATCTCCCTTGTCCATAAAACACTTGCATGAGCAAACCTTCATAATTAAGAAAGCAACAATAATACATTTTCCACAAATACAGAACTATCCACTGCTCATGTCTTCTTTCTTCCCCTCCAGATTCATTTTCAAACTCCCAAAATAAAAAACACAATATTCCTACAAGCATACCCTACTTTCTAATATAAACAGAAAGATGAATGGTATTCCATTTAGTTGAACCATGACAATCATATAATTGTATGTGTCAATAATCAGGTGTCAAGGGAGTAAATCAAGAACATAAAATGGTAATGAACCATATGTACCATTGCCTGACATATCAGTATATCACATATTAGAAAATAAAAATCAAGGAGTTTGAGTTTAGTGGATTTGCACCTTGTCCAGAAGCCCTATCAATAGAATCAGACAAAGGCACAATAAACTCCATGAAGTATGCGAGTGATGCTCCAAAGATATAATTCTTCAAGACCGGTAATAACCAAGTGTTTGAGCATGAAAGTTTCTCTATATCAAGGGAAATAGGTATAAGCTCAAGGATATATTCGGGTCCAGTAGCAGCACTAGCACACCCAATACATTTCTGTAACTGCAATAAGAAAAAGGGAACCCATAAAAATACATTTCAATCGGGATTAATTAAAGGCTCGACGCAAGATGCTTTACTTTGCTCAGAGAAATTGTGATGTTGATAGCTTTAAACTTTGCTTAACACAATGAATACATCATGCAAATGCCATTACATACTTACATGGTTTGTGACAGATGTTTTGCTATCTGACCTCATGAAACCGGCAAGTTTGAGAATAATCTCTCGCATATAATCATATGAGTTAGCACCTAAAACATGAGAAGAGAATGATGAGATACATATTTAGAGGAACATGATTCATAATTTCATATGACAATTCCACCCAAATAATCTCAAGATAAAGTACCATTAGATTATCCACATATTGAACACCTTTAAAGATCAAAAGTCACATGATAAGTTTGCGTAATAATTCTTAAATTACATGCTCCAAACCACAGCTGTGTGTCAAACAGATTCCATATGTTTAAACAAGACTTACCGAGTTTTAGGAATAGCACTGATAAAACCAATAATATATACTCATTTGGAGTCCCAATAGAACTGACAAGTAAATCGTCAAATACAGAGCATATGGATGCAATAGCATTTGATTCCATATCACTTGTATTCTCATTCTTCACTGGTTCAAGCTTAGTGGTGGCAATTGCAATTTTATCCATTGCACCGGAAATCAAATGCTTCAATATATTAGAAGCCTGTGAAGCAATATCGTTCTCAATATCAAGTGCCAACACACCTGATCATACAAAGCAAAAGGTAACAAATTCATTTATAATTAGAAAGACTCTAGTGCATTTTATTACTATTAAGAAGCAAGCTCAACACCATATTGCAGGCTCATTTATGTGTCATGAGAACATACCAGCAATTCCTCTGCTATGAAGTACATTGAGAGCCGTGATCGATAAGTTTGCACTAGAAACAATGGTATCTTTAGGGTAATTTTTCATATTTGAAAGAGCAGCTATAGTGTCTTCAGCTATCTGGGTAGTAACATCGACTCCAAAATTGCACATAAGTGCCTCAACGATCTCAAGAACAGGCCTTGTGAGTGCTGAAGACCGAGTATTCAAAAGTTCAACTAGTTCCGTGACCACTTCTAAACTGGTTTTTCCATAAAGATGAGGAATGGCTAGTTTCACAATATTTAAAACATGGAGAGCCTCTAAGGCTCTAAGTTGTCAGATTCTGATAAGGCCTCAATTTTACGTCCACTCTTCGCTTCCAATGAGCCTAATTTAACCACCACAGGCATGTGACTCATCATCAAAGAAAGTATCAATTTGCTTGCCTTTTTCACTAAAGATGGACATTGAAAAGATTTTAAAGCATTCTCGAGACAAGATTGAGCACATTTTCTGACCTGCAACATAAAAAGTATTAAGATTGCTCATAGCACCAGATCATGAGAACAGTGAAATTTATCTCCATTTGTTCGGAAAGTAATCAGCAAGCTAACCAGAATATAAATATATATATATATGAAGAGTATCAGCAAACAATTAATATAGCACATTCTTAATAGTGTATACAATTATATAATTTCAGAAAAAAATGCTCTCCCATCAACAGATAGAATCAGAGAGCATTATGAGATATCATAATATGTCAATTGCAGCCATAATGGAACCCGGCAATCATGGCATAATCAATGCACTGAAGAGACGCATCGCAAATAAAAGACAAGCAACAACAAGTACATGCTACATGGAAAAAAACAGAAACTGACCTTGGGGCGTTTATCCATAGAAAACCTAAGCAGTGTCTCCACTGGTGATTTCACCGAATTCCAATCACTCGAATCACAAAACCCTACCAAACCCCCAAACACTTGACCAAACACTTAGCACTGGAAGTCGTCACAACCTCCGCAGGCCTATCCAAAACCATAACCAAAATCTCCACAGCCTCGACCGCCTTTCCCGGCGCAATCGATCCCGGAGAGACTAGTGGAAGGACGAGGGAGAGGAAGGTGGTAAGGGCGGCGACGGATGCGGCGTCGTCAGACGACTCAGAGGTGGAAGTAATGGTGGCGGCGAAGTAGGATAGAGGGGTGAGTGGAAGGGAGTCATCGAGCAGTATGGAGCGTATGGCGGCGGCGGTGGCTAAGAGGTGGCGGTGGTGGACGGCCGAGGAAGCGGAGTAGCGATCGAGAAGTTGCTGGCAGACGTCAGAGTTCGGTGAGAAGACTGTGTCTGCTGGGTCCATAGTGTTTAGACTCGCCGGTGGTGGCTCTCCGGCGGTGGTGATAGTAGCACCGGCGGCGGTGGCTTGGCTTGGCCTTTTCATTGGGGGCGGGGGAATACGTGATGAGTCTAGGAAGGGTTTCGAATTGGAGAAAACGAACGACAAAAAAACTTAAAAAAACAACGCCTTTTTAATTATTTTTTGGGAATTAATTTGGTGGTTATATGAGTGTTATGTCTTATGATTTAGGGGTTATTATTCGGCGGATATGCATTTTTTGTCTTTTAGTGCATAGGGACGCGCGTAACATGAGAATAGGCTTTTCACGTTACGTGCGGAAAACAGACCCATTCAAGCATCACACGTAACGTGTGATGGTGCGCCACACGTTACGTGTGGAGGATCACCACACGTTATGTGTGTGATCTTCTCACACGTAACGTGTGAGAATCTGGCTTTAAAAGCCAGATTCGCCTCCATTGCATTGCCTCTTCATTCATTCCGCTTCGCCTCCTTGCCGCTTCCTTCCTTGCCCCTCCCGCGTAACGCCTCTCTTCCGTCTTCTCGTTACGAATCAAGGAACTCCGCACGTTACGTTCAAGATCTTTGAAAGGTTAGTTAGTAGAAATTATTGTTTGATTTTGTTTTTATTAAATTTAAAGTGTTTGGTTAGAGATTGTAGATCCATATTGTAGATCTACGATGTGGAGATGATTAGGATAGTAGATCTATGTTTTGTAGAAGTTTTTGGGATTATTTTTGATTTTTTGTTTAATTTTGAAGTTATTTTTTGCATGAGGATTTATGTTGATATTTTTTGTGGAAATATGGAAGTGATAGTATTGATAGATTGGTAAAAATTGTGGATTTTTTGTTGAATTTCATGTAATATTTGATGGAAAAAAAAATTCGGACACTTCGCCGGAGAAGACGACCGGAGAGTCGTCGGAGGATCGCCGGTCGGTGAAGGAATGTGCACCACACGTTACGTGTGGTGTCATGTCACACGTAACGTGTGGATTTGGCATGTCACCGGCGACTATCCGACGACTCTCCGGCGACTGTCCGACAACTGTAGTTACAGCATCTATTTTTTTGATTAAAATGTGTCGATATATAACAGCAGATGGAGCCTGGGGAAAGAACCGAGCGTAGGAGGCGTCGTAACCTTATCCGCGAACAGTCGTATAGGACTGGTGAAGAGGTGAATAGGTCGGAGAGGAGGCAACGAAGGAATGTGCGCGACCGGGATGATGAGACCGACGCATATCAGACTGGAGCCGGTAGCAGTAGTGGGGCTGCTGGCATGCTAGGAGTGCAGAGCTTAATGGCGGTGCTTCGTTTCATGGAGGTAGAGCAGACTCTGAGCCTCAGATGTACCCGGACTACCAAGGGAGCTCGTTGTATGGTTATTCTGATACAATAGATCAGAATAACTACTACGGGCGAAATTTTAGTCCGCCGGTACTACCGCCGCATTTGAGCCCTCATTATAGCCCTTTGTATTATTATCAGAGGGATGAGGGGGCTGAGGATCAACACAACCAGTGGGAGAACCCGGCAGTGTACCTGAACGCTTCCCATCATCAGCCTATGGTAAGTACATTTAGTATAACATGAATTTGTTTAAAAATTGTAATTATTTCTGATATAGTTAATAAATGTAGGATCAAGCCAATCAATGGGGGACTCAGGACCAGTTTAGCAATGCATGGATGCCAAGGGATGACTCTCCGGACGTGGACGAGGATCCTTAGGAAGCCTCTTCTTCGCGGGCAAAACCACCCC
This sequence comes from Rheum nobile, assembly GCA_027886185.1. Lineage (NCBI taxonomy): Eukaryota > Viridiplantae > Streptophyta > Magnoliopsida > Caryophyllales > Polygonaceae > Rheum > Rheum nobile. Next base: position 1,429,113 of record WOAB01000618.1, on the reverse strand, counting down.
GATCAAAGAAGAATGTGAAATATTGTAACACCCCCAATTTATACCGGTGATGTTACATGCCAGTGACCTCAGACTTTACCGTCCAAAGTCACCCCAGGCTTTTCCAGAACAATTATGCTTAAATATACAAACATATTAAATGAAAGATTAAATAGCGGAAGACTTAAGTACATGAAATTCAATCATTTTATTAAATATCTCTCATCATCTGAGAGAAGTAGTTTTTACAATAGAATAAACATTGCAGCGGAAAACTTTAATTTACACAGCGGAAGACTTTCAAACTAAACAATTTAACAACTTTAAACCTTGACAATTAAATCCTTGTCTACAAGCTTTTCCTTCAAGTGATTACTTTAACTTCGGACCTCAACTCCTGATGTGCCGAATCGAACGGATGACACCAGCCAACCATGCAAGGGAATAATCGGTTGGTTAGTCTAATGATTAGACTATGCAAGGATATAAAGCAGAGTGGTTTGAGTGATCGTGACCGTTTACTATCATTGTCCCTCGAATAATAACCGAAGGAACGATACATAACCCGACACTCTCACTGGAAGACAAATATTCAGATTAATTATTTAGATATGCATTGAAGAGAAGACTCCAAGGGAGTTGAGTCTTATGGGAAGATATGACAAATGTTTGGGAACCTTAACGTATCGCATACGAGCGATTAAAACTAAGACGAGTTTTTCCTAGCTGCACTATCACCTAGCTGCACTACTCGCCTGAAGGTATATTAATTATATGCATCTCTGCACTTATCTTATTTAATTACAAAACACACATTAATGTTAAGACTTTTAATATTATTAAGAGCAATTACGGAGCTTTAAACTTCAGGATGACAATTACCTTCACCCAAATTGCACTTGCAAGGTGCTTAAAACCTCCTACCTTACTTGGGCTAGGAAGCGTTAGATCATGACCCTTAAAATTTAATTCGGAAATTATCCCGATGAGCACCACGTTATAAAGAAAACGTCAAATCCTTATCTGGATTAGCGTTCCTACGAATACTCGTGCTATTCTAGCATTAAAATTAACATTAAATCCACAACAAAACCATTAAGAATATAATAGCGCTGTATCTAGCAATATACATCCTATTATAGCAGCACTTCTTTTTAAAACACTTTATTTATAAAATTTGTTCCCAAACGAAAACCACAGATCATTCCAATTTAATTAACATTTAAACGCAATTGATAATTAATAGGACATGGAATGATTAAGCAAGAGCGAACCGCCACTTGCCTTAGATCCGACGAAAGCTTGAACAAAGCTAGGGACGATGAGTTTCCGGGCTCGAAGCAAGGACAGATCTGGCAACACAGATTCCTTCAGATCGACCCATAAAGAAACCCTAAGTTAGATTCGACAACTAACAGTACGAATCTAAAGAATACTGAAAGAAATCGAAAGGAACGACGCCCGATCGAAAGCCACAGAAGCCAAGGCCGAACATGCCAAAAGCCTCTGGGCGGCGGTCGCCGCCTGCCTTACGGCGGGCGCCACTGTTCATGGCGGCGGTCGCCGCTACGAACACCAGAATTTTTACGAGAAGCACAAACTCACCGACGACGATTGATTTGCTTCTCCTTTGCCTTGTTTTGGATTCTAAGGGCCTCCAAAGCTTCGCTTTGCAATTGGAATAAACACCAAAGGAGCTCCGACGATCGATTGTGAAATCTCCGACGAAAGCTTGAATTCCGGCGAGTGATTTAAGTGAGATTTGAGTTTGGATTTGTGCTCAATCTGATCCCGATCCTTCCTCCTTTTATATCCAAAGCCAGGGGACAAGCAAGGGACAAGAAATGCAACGTGGAGGCTCACAAGAGGTCGTCTCCCGGTCACCGGCAAGCTACAGAGGCTACGCCTACACAGTGGCGGCGGTTGCCGCCGTCGGCAAGGGGGTTGCCGCCCAATTTGTGTCTGGCAGCAGTCGCCGCTTTTTGGCAGCGGTCGCCGCTTTTAGAGCCACTTGGCCAGAAGAGGATGACGATGACGTCGGCTAGTTGGCGGCGGTCGCCGCTTTCCTTACGGCGGTCGCCGCCAAGGCCATTTCTCATCCGTTTTAGCTTGGAACAAACTTGGCCTTAGCCCGGGATAAAAATAATCGTACACGAACGAGTATTAAGTCCCGAAATACATCGAATATATTTTATTTTACTGAAAAAAAAATATTACAGAGATCAGAAACATTTCTGAATGTCTGAACTTCTAAATAAAATAAATTCGACGTGCCTCACAAGTGTTTGGGAATTATCCAAATTGCCCTTACAAAAGTGAGGGATATTACAAATATGACCCTGAATTGCAGGTGAGCGTTCCAGGAGGTCCGGAGAGCCCCAAACTCCTGAAGAGTTTTGTGCACCACGTGGCGTACCTCTTGTACCAGGGCATTGTAAGTCTTCCTGAACTTTATTTCTTGTAATTATTAATCTTATTTTAAATAAGTCTGATGGATTGCTTAAATATGTTCACATACAGTCGGTGCCACCATTGAGGTTCCAGCAGCGAGACAAGCAGTTACGCTCATGGCCTCGCACGGAGACTGACGCATGGGGTGACATGGCGTTTGCGTCCGGGCTATGTCATCTACCGGACATCATGCACGAGCATGTGGATGAGACGGTGATTGGTGCCTTCGTCGAGCGTTGGCAACCGGAGACCAACTCATTCCACATGCCATGGGGAGAGATGACTATAACTCTGCATGATGTGTGGATGATCCTTGGGCTGAACATACAAGGGCAAGACATGGGTCCCCCAAGTAAAGCGCACCAGCAGCTGAGCCGCAATGATTTGAAGAAGGCATTGATGGCGCAGGCGCGGAAGTTTTTTGGGGTCGAGGGTGGTGCTATCGTCGCCGGTACCGTGCATGCGGGAGATTTTAGAGCTCATTGTCAAGAATTGGCTGACGAGACGCATGCTGCTGGGTTTTTGCTGTACTTGGTGGGGTCTTGTCTCTTTCCTGACAAGTCTCAGCCTAGGTTGCCCGTTTATTACACTTCGTTCGTGACTGATCCCTCGTCAGCCACGAACTACGCATGGGGTACCGGTGTTCTTGCCCATGTGTACCGCAGCTTGGGCGAGTGCACAAGGAAGGAGGCGCGGCTCATGTCCACATGCTTCACTCTGATTCAGGTATAAAATTGCTTGTATAATAACATCTTTATTTTTGTTATAGATGTATATTTGTTATTTAGGGAGTAGACTTACATTTAATTGTTTTGTAGGCATTGATATATCAATACTTCCCCATGTTTAGACATGCACAGAGTGTATACTGGGACCCCCAACAACCGATCCCATACGCCAAAAAATGGGACATGTCACAACCACCCAACCGGACCAGGAATTATAGGCAGGAGCTGGATGGGATGCGTGCTGAGAGGGTAAGTGCATATACGATCCTTATCTAGTATGTTAAAACATGAAATTATAGGCATGATTAGTTGTTTGAAATGCAATTATGTTTAGGTTGAGTGGATGTCATATGGCCCGATTGACTTCAACAGTGGGATGCTCTACAAGAATTTGGCATTTTGAAGGGTCAAACGATGTCTGTTTTGGGTGAATTTTATATGCCCGGACTCGTCTCGAGATGCTCTATAGGAATATGGAAGAAATTTGCGGAAAGGATGAAAAAAAATTTGACGAAATCTGGGTAGAACAATTCGCCTTTTTTTTTGATATGCAGGAATGGATTTGCAGAAGCGAATGAGTGATTTGAATGAAGAGTTGGAACGACTTACGCGATTCGAAGGTTCTGATGCCAGTTGATGTGACCTTGTCCGATGGAAAGACCACGATTCGCTGTCAAGGATCGATTGAATGCGTATTGGGGCGTTGCAACTCGTCGGAAAGGAGAGAAGGGGGTGTTCGGCGGACTGGTGCAGCGGCGGAAGGTGGTGGTGGAGATCGGCGGCTGTGGTGGCGGTCATGAGAGTGAAGGAGGAGGCGGCGGCAGCCTAGGGTTTGTGTTTGGGGAGAGACGAGAACTAGGGTTAGTTCTTGTCTCGGGATTGCGGATAGTAACCGGATAGGTAGTAACCGAGTTAACGCGCTAGGATAATTCACTAGAAACGCGTTAACGGAATTGATGCGCCAGGATAGTTCGACTAGAAACGCAAGGATTGTTGACATCAGGGCCCGGTTTTGCAGGAGATTACTCGATTGGAAAACAAGCTCTATTTCGACGTAATTGAAAATGAAGACAAAAGAGAGTATTTATACTAGAGAGTTGACCTAATGGGCCAGACTCTCTAGTTACTAATTCTGGCGGCCCATTTAACATAAATGGCAACCACCCAGAAATAACAGCTACTAAAACTAGAAATATTGTTTATAGAAATGTCCAGAAATAGTAAGTCTCTTTAATCGATCTTAGAATGGATGTAGCTATAGAGGAGTCTCAAGGCGGATGTCTCATGGCGACTTCCTCCTCTGTAGCTAACATGGAGGACAGGGTCACATCAGGGGTGTTTATCCATAGAAAACCTAAGCAGTGTCTCCACTGGTGATTTCACTGAATTCCAATCACTCGAATCACAAAACCCTACCAAACCCCCAAACACTTGACCAAACACTTAGCACTGGAAGTCGTCACAACCTCCGCAAGCCTATCCAAAACCATAACCAAAATCTCCACAGCCTTGACCGCCTTTCCCGGCGCAATCGATCCCGGAGAGACTAGTGGAAGGACGAGGGAGAGGAAGGTGGTAAGGGCGGCGACGAATGTGTCGTCGTCAGACGACTCAGAGGTGGAAGTAATGGTGGCGGCGAAGTAGGATAGAGGGGTGAGTGGAAGGGAGTCATCGAGCAGTATGGAGCGTATGGCAGCGGCGGTGGCTAAGAGGTGGCGGTGGTAGACGGCCGAGGAAGCGGAGTAGCGATCGAGAAGTTGCTGGCAGACGTCAGAGTTCGGTGAGAAGACTATGTCTGCTGGGTCCATAGTGTTTAGACTCGCCAGTGGTGGCTCTCTGGCGGTGGTGATAGTAGCACCGGCGACGGTGGCTTGACTTGGCCTTTTCATTGGGGGCGGGGGAATACGTGATGAGTCTAGGAAGGGTTTCGAATTGGAGAAAACGAACGACAAAAAAACTTCAAAAAACAACGCCTTTTTAATTTTTTTTGGGAATTAATTTGGTGGTTATATGAGTGTTACGTTTTCACAATGTGTCTTATGATTTATAAAAGCTCCCAAGACCAACCCCAAAACAAACCCTAATCGCCGCCGCCTCCAAATCTCCAACCCGTCCTCCGATCAAATCCGCTCGAAAAGCAAAAGCTATGGACTCAGATCCATCGCTCCGATCCCCCGTCTTCTCTTAGACTGGTTTTTCTCCAAGCTTAGAAGCAAGGATGGCTTTAACCTCCATGGATTTCCTCTTGCTCACTCCACAGAGAGGGAGGCCTGCACATCCAAAATCTGCAAAGAAAATACAGCTCCTGCTATCTCCTTGAAATTGGACTACTCCATCTGGTTTGGCCGGCGGCCTCTTCTCCTCTCTCTCTCACCATTAATGCCCCTTGCCTTGGTTTTGACTCCTCTCAACTCCCACTGACCAAGAACGACTCTATTTTCTCCCTTTCGGGTTTAGTGTTCCTTCCTCTCAACCAGTCAGGTTTCGGTCTGTTTTGCACTGGCGAGTCGCTTGGTGCCTTCGTGAGCCGCTTTCTGGCTTCCCTGAGTCGATTGAAGTCTCAAACCTCTGATGGATTTTCCAGGCGGTACTGTTGGTGGCCTAAGGGTCCGACCCCTTGTGTGGAACCCTGGCGGTGGCGGGATAGCCTACGTCTCCGAGTGGCGAACTTCCACTTCCGAATCAGGTGTAATCTTCCAACTCTTAAATCTCTTTCCTTCCAACAAGCTTGGTTTGTTAATCGGACTTTATTTTACTGGTTCAATTACCTTGGAAGGTGTAAGCTGGACCAACTAGGTTTTCACTACCTATCTGATGTCCTTGAATGGCTTAACCTTTTGTTGGCTAATGTATGTGATCCACTATTCATTGTTGTGCTAAAATCACTCTGCTTTTCTGCATTCGGGAGGTTTGCTGTCAGGGTGGACTATGTTAACCCGTTATACCCCTCTACTATGTGCTCTAAACCACCTCATAAAGATGCTTCACAAGCAAAATTTCTTATCAAGGATGATTTTAACACTGCCATCACGACATCCTTAACAGACGATAATGCTGTTGTTGAAGATCCTATGGGACTTAAATCCCCTAATACTGAATCAAAATTTGCCGTGTCTTTGACCATCTGGATATCATGGCTTAGCAGCTTCTGGTTTAGATTTCATTGCACTAAATTAGTGTGGGATAGTCTTTATGCTTTCAACTGGTTTGCTCACTCTTTTGCCTGCCTTTTAATTTATATGACGGTTACTACAACCCTTAACTGGATAACCTCACCTCAGCGTCCTATGCACCAGGATTCAATTGATCATAATCTCTCTTACCATATTACTTGGAATAACCCGTATCCACCTTATCCCTCATGGCTTCTTTGTTATTGTCACTCTTGCAGATTATGGTTTGCCAATCTTAACATGAAATTCGAACTCTATCTTCCAAACCGATCCTTTTCTAGTATTGATCAAAATTATCATAATCTTCCTGATTACTATGCGCATTGCACTTTGGTTAAATTCCTTAACTCTTTGCTTTTTAACTGTGATCTGACCCTTGTTATTTTGATGTTGCAAGGTTATGATTCCTAACTCTGGGCATGTCTACAACCAATCATGACAAACTCCTACATCAACAGTCTTGACATTTCGTTTACTAAAGATGATTATGCCCTTAACGGCCTGTATAAACTTATGACCCCTGGTGGCCTTAAAGGCATGTGTAATTGTATGATCCTTTCCATCCACAAAACACTTCGTACCAAGAACACCTTAACTATTAATGCAAGATTTACCAAGTGGTTTGCTCCTCCCAATCTTGATCCAATCAACAATATCAACTCGATACCAATCAACTTAGCGTCCATGCCCTCTCGGACGACTGATAAAAAAAAAGAATCTTTCTATGGCAAGACCAACTTTACTTGCAAAATCCTTCCCCGGGTTTTTATGAAGATATGTCTCTGGAATTGTCGAGGTATCGGTCGTAAAAACCTATGGACTGATATTAATGCGTTATGTAAAATTGAGAAAGTCCAAATCATGGCACTTGTTGAAACAAGAACTAACCAAGAACCTATTAAAAGTCTATGGCTTAAAGCCGGGTTTGACACCATTCACTTTTCGCCCGCTTTGGGTTTCTCTGGTGGACTATGCGTCATGTGGAAATCATACCAATTCTATAATGAAATTTGCGAACTAGCACATATCGACAAAAGATTTATAGCAATCAAATACAAAATCATTGATAAAGATTACTCTATCATGATAATTTTCTCTTATGCGCCACCAAAAGAGAATGAAAAAAATAAATTATGGAGCACACTTACTAACTTTATCTCCCAAACTCACTTACCATGCATCGCCATTGGCGATCTCAATGAAATTGAATCGACCTTGGGAAAAAAAGGTGGTAGTGATAATATCTATTCCAGATTCGAAAGACTTCACAAATTTAGAAATAGTTGTGACCTCCTTAATATCCCCACTAAAGGAGGTGAATTCACCTGACGTAAAAATCACATTGATATAAACAATATCTATGAGAAATTAGACCGGGTCCTTGTTCACGACCAAATCATCCAATGGTTTCCTGGCATTTTAACCAAAAATCATGCATTTACCTCATCAGATCACTGCCCCATATCGATGGAACTTGAAAATCCTAACCCTATAAAGGCACAACCTTTCAAATTTAAAAGAATGTGGACAACTAGAAAAGACTTTGAAAACTTAGTTAAACAAGCATGGAGAATTGAATCCTAAGGTTCTCACATGTTCAATCTTGTTAAAAAACATCTGCTCTTAAAGTCTCTATCAAAAAGTGGAATAAAACCACATTTGGAAACATCTTTAACCAAATCAAAGAAAATGAATTGGAGCTCTTAGAGATCCAAAAAAAAATCATTTCTAGCACAAATCAAACCTTAATCAACAAGCAAAATAGACTTATCAATAAAAAGGAGTGTCTGCTCTCCTTTCATAAAAAAATTGGAGTCAGAGAGCCAAAACCAAGCATATTAAATCTATTGACACAAATACAAACTATTTCCATCGCATCGCGAATGGAAAAAGGAGCCGTAAAATCATACGTGGGATTAGAACTCAAGAAGGAACGATCATTATTGGTCTTGAAAATATTAGAAATAAAATCCGCTCAGATTTAGAAAAAAAGATTTAAAAAGGGAACAATTAATAAACACAACCTTCACAAGTTGCTTGGAAACATAACCAAAGAGGTCACGGACCAGGATAACTTATCTCTGACAAGGAATGTGACAAATGAGGAAGTCAAGAATGCTATCTTCAACATTGGCAGCGATAAATCACCAGGACCAGATGGAATGTCCGCACTGTTCTACCAAAAATATTGGAACATTGTTGGACCACTCGTCATTAAAGTGGTTAAAAACTTCTTTCACTCAGGTAAACTTCTCAAACAAATAAATCACACCTTCATTACTCTAATACCCAAGTGTGACAATCCTAACTCTATAAACCATTACCGACCTATCAGCCTTTGCTCCATAATTTATAAGGTCATCTCTAAAATCTTGACAGAAAGATTAAAACCCATTTTAAACAAGCTCATTTACCCCCTACAAGGTGCTTTTGTTGCAGACCGTGCCATACAAGACAATATCCTAATAGCACATGAAAATTTTCACTCCTTTCGGGCTAAGAAAGGAAAAGATGGATGAATTGCTATTAAACTGGATATGGAAAAAGCTTACGACAAAATAGAATGGGAGTTCATTTTGAATGTACTCAACAATTTTGGCTTCTCTCCAACTTTCATTGCTTGGATTAAAGAATACATCGAAACTGTCTCTTTCTTAGTACTAGTTAATAACGGACCAACCGACATCTTCTTCCCTAAAAGAGGACTTCGACAGGGTGATGATCCCCTATCCCCTTTCCTCTTTATCTTAGGAGCTGAAGTCCTAGCTAGGCAACTTTAACATGAAGCACACTCTAACACCAAACAACTAGGCTTTAAAATCAGTCGATTGGGCACTAATATCCCCTTCCTGACATTTGCGGATGATATTCTCATTTTTTCCAAAGCAAACCAAACATCCTGCCAAAAGGTCAAGACAATAATCGAAGATTACTGCTCCATATCGGGGCAATGTGTTAACTACCATAAATCGGCATTTCAAACAACACCCAATACACCGAACAATACCAAATTATTGATCCAATCAATACTAAATATTCCCAGTTCGGTCTCACTAGACAAATATATCGGTTGTCCTATCATAAATGGGAAAGTTAATCAAAATACCTTCCAAGACACTATTATTGCAACAAATAATCAACTTTCCAATTGGAAAGCTAATTCCCTTTCCCTGGAGGGAAGAGCTACCCTTATCAAATCAAACTTAACCGCGAAACCTAATTACATCATACAATGCTTTATGCTACTAACACCCCTACACCAAAAACTGGATAAAGCTAATAGAAATTTCTTATGGAACAAAGATCCATCATTTAAACCACTTATCGGGTGGGATAAAGTTTGCAAAAATAAAGCAAATGGAGGAATAGGAATCCGTAAAACGGAAGACATGAACAAAGCTCTTCAAATGAAACTCATTTGGAAAATATTTGCATAACCAAATAACATTTGGGTCCAAATCATCAAAGAAAAATATCTCAAAGATGATAATATTCTTAACTATACTAGGAAAATGAACCATTCTTGGCAATGGGGTCACCTCCTCAAGCTTCGCAATGACTTCAAAGATGGTTTGCAATGGCTCATTGGCGATGGCCACTCTATTAACTTTTGGGTGGACCCATGGACCCCCAATTTTACCCTTAAAGACTATATTCTCCCAAACATCTACTTTGACGACCAAACCAAAGTGAGTGATTTCATCACTAACAAAGAATGGGATACTCCTAGACTAAAAGGTGTGATTCAAGATGAAGTTGTTGAGTTTATTAACAATATCCAAATACCACAGAACAACATCCCCGATCGACTCTATTGGGCTCCAAATAAGTCTGGATGGTTCTCCACTAAAACAGCCTTTGAATTAATAACCAAACAAATAAACCCATCTACTAATGACCTGTCATGGATTTGGAAACTTGATACCTACCCAAAAGTGAAAATTTTCTTATGAAAAATATGTCATGATGGCCTACCTACGAAAGCTAGGCTAGCACAAAAACATGTCTCAGTCCCACTAGCATGTGACGCGTGCAATAACCCGCTTGAAGACCTAAATCACTTCTTATTCAAGTGTCCCAACACGCTGGAACAAATCAAGAAACAAAATCTTCCTATTGATTTCATCATTAGGAGATTAGATACTAATAACAAAAAACCTATCGTCTTAATCCGTGAACTGTAGTCCCTACTTACTAAAAATGAATGGGCTTGCCTTGCTATCATCTGGTGGGGTATTTGGATCAATAGAAACCAAGTAATCTTCCAAACACCTAACTCGGACAAAATCAAAGATCTCACAATATACATCAAAAACCTAATCCAGAATTGGAATAAAACCAAGGTATCAGATACAGATGAAACAACAACTAAAAAACCCAACCCAGCCCATTAGGCGTAAGACTAAAAATATTAAATGGGATAAACCAAAACCAGAATTTTGCAAAATAAACTTTGATGGTACGAAAAAACCAAATGGTAAAATAGGTACGGGCTTCATCATCAGAAATGAATATGCTGAAACAATCCATATGTCCAATAAACAATACGGATGCCTCTCCGTCCTAATGGCAGAAACCCTAGCCCTAAAAAACAGTATCAAAACAGCTATCTCCCTTCGTCTCAATAAAATCGAAATCGAAGGGGACAATTTGTGCCTTATCAACTCCATCTTAGGCACTTGGACTTGACCTTGGGAAATTGAAATGGTCATCGCTGACATCCTTATCGATCTCCATTCTTTTCAGGAAGTTCGCATAAGGCATGTTTTTTGATAGGTGAACCGCGCTGCTGATCAAATTGCTAAACTCAGCTTCTCACCTTCAAGATTTGCCTTGGAATCAAACCCAGAACTTCGTGTTCTCATCCAATTGGAAGCTCTAGGCCGGACCTTGCATCGTTGCTAGGACCCGTCTAATTCTTTCCTCATCAAAAAAAAAATGTGTCTTATGATTTATGGCTCATTCCGAATGAGATATTAAGCTTGAGGCCACCGTCACAACCTTCTTCTTCGGTCTATTTCTAAAATATTTATTTTTTTAATTTTAAAATTATAAATCTCTTATTTATTCCTGAGTCAACTTATTAAAATTTCACGAATAAGGATCATAATAATAATTTTAAATAAATTTTAACTTCTAACCAAACAAAAAAAATAAAAAATGGTTGTGAAGTTGATTTTGACCAAATATATTTTCCAAAATTCCAAAAAATACAATATCCTCGAAATATATTTCATTGGAATTAACTTCATAGGAATTATACTTCCTATGTTCAATCAAATGAGCACTAAGTCTTGTTTGTGCCCTATATTTTTGTAAGTATTGATTTTTAGCACACCCTCAAATCTTCTTATAACACATATATAAAAGACGAGTCAGTGCACCCTAACAATTGCTTTTCGCGCTTCCTTTTACCTAATTTGACTTCATTGTCCTTCTGAATAAACTATTCATTCTAAATACTTGGATAGTGATAACTGTCAAACCGGTATCTGATGTAACCCAGCCCTCCATGTCAGCTACAGAGGAGGAAGACGCCATAAGACTTCCACCTATAAGTCCTATCACCCGTGCCAGAGCGAAGAGTGTCCAAGCAGTGACACGATCCTTGGTGACCAGACTTGTAGCCAGCCACAGCCAGATCACTATGTCGTCCGAGCTTCTGTGTCTCGTCAGCTTAGCCGTGACTGACTCCTCTACAGCTACATCCAGTCCGAGCGAGACATTACTTGTTTAGTACTTTATATGAACAGTGTTTCTATTTTTAGTAGCTGTTAATTCTGGGTGGTTTCCATTTATGTTAAAAGGTTCAGTTACTGCTAATTCTGGGTGGTTTCAACTCATGTATTATATTTTTGTCCTTTGTTTGACAATATGGATTAATTGAATAACAGGAAAAACGAGTGAAAAAAAATTCTATGGGGGTTAAATGAGGGATATTTATAGAAAATTTGCTTGACTATAAGTGAGGAATCGCATGAATTTCCACACAAAGACTTGTTAATTGAGAAAAATTAACGGGGACCTCATCCCCGATGGGGACGGGAATTCGGTGGGGACGAGGACAACTTTAGCTCCTCGCGTGGGGATGGGGACGAGGAGTGCCGTTCATTTTGGTCAATGAAAAATCTCATATGGAGTCTGGGGGTTACGGTTGAGCAGTTCAGTTATATTTTGGTTGACCCTCTCTTTCTCTGTCGATAGTTTGGTGATTTTCCGATCTTCATATTGTATGTTCCGCATATATTCGACAATCCCTTCAAAGCTCATTGCCCGCTCTAATAACAGTTTTTGTTGTTGTGAAGTAACTAACTAAGTATGAAATAAAATATTGTGACTATGTATGAAAAAAAATACGATTGATTACCACCATTGGGTCTGGTTGTCCTCCTGATAGTTTAAAGTAAGTCCCATTAAATTGTTTTGCACATATGTAGGCTGTAAAATGAATATAATCATTTAAAATATACAAAAATAAAATAGGATTTAATATATTATGATTTTTTTTTGAAGTAATTTTATTAAATCATTTCACACGTTAGCAGTAACTGAACCTTTAGTATTTGTGAGTTACGTATATGTGTAAGTGTTTTTTATATTAACCTTTCAGTTGGATATTTTTGAACTTTTTTTGGGTGTATTTATTGTGATTTGGCAGCAGGAATATACGTTTCAGAACATTGCATTACAGTTGGCCCGTTCAAAAGAGAAGAATGTGTTTAATTGATTCGTGTCAGAGTTGTCATAAAGGAAGTGTAGAGTTCCAAGGGGTCTTTTGAACTGATCAACTGTCTTAAATTCCAACGGGGCTTCAAATACTCTCCCTTCATGTGCGAGAACCCTAATCTATTTTCATTTACTCTTGTCTTCGTGTTGATCATTGTTCTCTCTTCTGCCTCTGTTCTCTCTTTCAGCTCTATTGGTATGGATTCTTCTCGATTTCCTTTGTTCTTGATTTTGTATTTTTGTATTTGAGAGAGTGTTATTTGTTCGTTTTTAAGTTATCATTTTGAATGGGTAGATAGAAGATTTCTTTTCTATTGGTATGGATTATGTTCATCGATCATCATAGATTTATGTTTTTGGTTTTTAAGTTATCGTTTTGAATGGGTAGATAATCGGTGCCTGCTTAAAAGTTCTTGGTTTGTATTCATTTCTTTTGCGGTCTTGTTTTCCCGATTATTTGTGGAGATATGGTTCACGATTCCATGTCATTTCTCATTTCTGGCCATTTTTGTTTGCCATGGATCTTGTCCTTGCATTTTGTTTTTGTTGTTGTTTGTGATTTTATAAAGGTGAGATTGTTTTTTTTAGTACGAGAGAAGTCGATGTAGTTGTTAGTATTTTTGTTTCTGTCTATTTTTATTGTACTTCATGGGTGGGTTATATTTTTTTTTATAAATATAATGTGGTAGTGTATTGTGTACTGTGTTGTTGTTATTCCTAGCAGTCAAAATATTACAGTGGTGCAGTTAGGAATAATTGGTATTGTACTTTCATCAGATTTGTGTTTTTCATTTTGAAACATGGTTCATATTGAATTTCTATCCATCTTTTGGTTGATATGTCTAATGTGTATATTGTAATATTGTAGGACAGTATGGCACTGGAGCACCACTTCCAAACTCATGTATACCAAGAATTGTTTGATTTGCAGAAAATTGCAAAAGAGGCTAAATATCCTTGGGGAGGTTGTGAATCATTTTGTGAACAATATTTAGTTCTATATTCAACGACAAAAAAGCATGGAAAAAAGAGTAATAATACAATACTACTTTTAAACGCCGAGTATTTATATACATGCAACTTTTCTACATTCACAATAATACTTGCCCATTTTTTATAATAATATTCATTTGTTATTGTATGGTTTTAGAGTTCTTTAACAACCAGATTCGGCTTGGAGAGCGGGTCACGACACATGCACGAGTGAGGGATCACACAATCCGCTCGCAGAGAGAACCAAATAAGAAGAACGGAAATAGAAGACGAGGAAACGAATTTGGGGCCCCAAAACGAGGAAACGAATTTGGGACCCCAAAACGAGGACACGGATGTCCGTGCGGAAGACGAGGATGTGTCCTACCATTCCGCCTCCGGTCACGCCAATACTGCAGGTCCGTCCGCCAGACGAAGCTTTTCTGCCACAGCCGGTCGGTCAGGTTGTGGGCCTTCATCTTCAAGGTTACGCCCGTCAGCTAGTGCACAATACAATTACTCTCCGGCTGATAATGTACCTGCACCGATGGAGCTTGACGGATATGGCGGTAGACCTAAAAATCTTACATTGCTCAGGAATTTCGATACCCACATTGCCAGATTTGTGTGGATGAGTACTCATAAGAATTACGTAAGTTGACATATTATAACCTTACCATATCCAATCATTCAAGTATACAAAATGTATTAATTTTCACTTATTACAAGTCCAAAAAGTACTTAAACCACACGGAAGGTCTAACAGACTAGTGCCATGGAAGAAAGAAGTGATCCCACGTAGGCAATGGAGTGCACGAGCAAGAAAAAATGGGCTGACTAGGTTGTTGTCCCTAGAGTGGAAAACAATGGATTGGGTCTTGATTTCGACGTTCGTAGAGCGTTGGCACCCCAGAACGAACAACTTCCATTTTCCATGGGGGAGATTACCATAATGCTCCATGATGTGTACAAGATTATGGGGTTGGAAATTGACGGCATGCCTCTGGCCCAAACAATGACAGAAGAAGAATTGTTTTCCATCCTCGGTTGTGTGTATAACTTCAATGAACAAGAGATGGCTATAAATAAAACCAACGGTGGTTTTGTCATAAGTGAATTGAATGGGTGGTTGAAGAAATTCGTAACGATTGAATCAAATGTACACCCAGATATTGTCGCATCTGGCTTTTTGGCGGTTCTCATAGGGTGCACCCTCTTCCCTGACAAGTCTGTGAGCAAGGTAAAGCTCAATTTATTTGAAGTTGTACTGGACATCGATTCGACACGAAACTATGCATGGAGTGCAACAACCCTTGCCTACCTATACCAACAATTAGGTATGGCAAGTCGTAGAGATGCAAAACAAATATCTGGTTGTTTGCTTCTTCTCCACGTAAGTATCCAAATCTCTTAATATTGTCATCTAATATTATTATATATCTATTAGTTACCAATTTTCGTGTAGAACTGAATTTGGAGCTACTTCCCCAAGTTTAGGGATAATCTTTCTCAAGAAATGGCCAGCATGAAATATTGTCAAGTTGTAGCTTGGGATGAGCGTCGACTGTCTAAATTGCCAGGTTGTGATAGGATAGAGGGTATGAGGCGGGAGCTCGACTTAGTAGCCCTTGACGAGGTACTACAAATTTTGATATATTGCTTTATTCTAAATTCATATTTTTATGCAATGCACACTAAATGTTTTTTTTACAAGTAAATTGGGTGCCATGGAAGGGCATCGATTTCAATGATGAATTCAAGATTTCCATGTACAGAGGCACCCTGAAGTTCCTCACTTTTGACGAACCATACATGCCTGATCGGGTTACTTGTCAGTTTGGTCATGCTCAGGGAGTGCCTCAAGACCCAATTTGGCCTCACTCTGTTACACGAAAACTTGATCTGACCAAGTATGAAGCCTTGTTTAGCAGTGATGATGACCATTGGGAGGAACGGTGGAGCTACCTCTACCCGATAATGGAGCTACCCAAATGTCATAATGCATGGGATGTGACATCTGGCTATATGAACTGGTTTACAAAGCATTCTCACCCCTTCCTTGATTACAGATCCCATGCACTACTGACAGAAGGTGCCGCACGACCCGTACCTCTTGCCCTCGAAGCAGTGAGAGTACGTAACCATATTGTTTTATAATTATTTTATTAAATAATATATCATCTAATATTTTATTGTATTGATTTTGCGATGACAGCATATGAAACAAGTGGAAGGTATCATACGTGATGAAATGGACATGATTAACAACTTCGAGGACTCGCATCCATGCATACGCTTATGAAGATTTATGAAATGGTGACAAATGAGGTCGTCCTAGTGCCAGTTTTTCCGATGCGGGCTTCTCAAAACCAAGGCTATGCTCCAGCTCGCAATAGTGATTTCGGGACACAACGCCAATCACCACCAGGTCCAAGCTCAAGGGGTGGATACCAAGCTCACTCATTTCAAGGTCATGACTTAGGGCCACAGTTTCAGGCTGCTTTTTTCGGGACAAAATCTCAAGCTCCATACTTTCAGTATGGACAACAAGATCCTAACTTCGGGTTTTCCTCATTCGGGGTCGGATCCCAACCCCCCGCATTCAGGTCAGTATCCCTACCCCCCGCATTCGAGTCAGGATCCCCCCCTCCCCCCCCCCCCCCCCCCGCATTTAGGTCAAGTTCCCAACCCCCTACTTTTGTGGTCGGATCCCAAGCTCTAGGCTATGACACATTTAATCAAGACCACATGGGGGTTTTACATCATTACTTGGATCATCATCATATCCACATGACTACCTTTTTCGTATGGGGAAGGGTTCGGAGAAGGGCACGAGCAAAGGTACAGAGGAGGTTATAATAGAGACAATTAAATAGATTTATATTAAGTCTTTTATTAGGAAGTTATTTATGCTAATTTAAGTCTTTTCGTAGAAGGACAATATGAAGTTATTTATGCTGAATAATAATGATTTCAATTTTACTTTTAAATTCTTGCAAGTTACATATTTTTCATATAACTTTAACAATATTTATTAAGATTCAATATTTTTTAAATATCGGAGAAGAACCCGACTCGACCTAAATCCGACCCGAACTCAACCCGAAAATTTGTATGACTCGATCGATCCGCCCGATCCAGTTTACGTATAATTTTACGGGCTACTTGTATACTGATTACCACATCCGCCGGCATCCACCGCCGCGCGACATCCAACGCTGCGCGGCATCCACCGCCGTGCGGCAGCCACCGTCGCATGGACTGCAGGGTGCAATTGGCACTCTGCAGCGGTGCAAATAAGATCGGCCTTTCTTTCCGAATTGATAATTAAAGTAGATAAATAGGTCATTGTTCAACATACCACTTATTTGTAAAAATCATCAGTAGGATCCCAATATGAAGAAATAATAAAAATACAACATTCAATTTTGTTAAATATGCTGAATTCAATTATACGAGTCTAATTGCATTATGTTTTTGTCTATTTCACTAGTTTGTATTTCAATTTTGCTTTTTCGCATTTAAATCAATGTTCTAGGTTACAATTTTTGACCCTTTACGATTTCAAATTCTTGTGTAAACTATATATGACAATGGCAACAATTTAAGCCATGGGCGAATAAGAGGGCTCTACGAGTCGGCGGTTTCAGATAAGGATGGGCATCCAGTTCGGATCGGACCGGACCGGACCAGACATGTACGGTCCGGACCGGACTGGCGGACCGTAATTTTTTTAAAGTATGGATCGTGGACCGGACCGGACCGTTACGGTCCGGTCCACGGTCTGGACCGGTAAGACCGGATTTTATATTTTTCGGCATTTAAAGGGTTTGATTACGGTCCGGACTGGACCGTAAAAACTACGATCTGAACCGGATCGTAAAAATTATGGACCGGACCGGAAAAATTACCGCTAAAATTATTTTTAACCTTTTTTTTTTTAATTTTTACGGTCCAACCGGTCCGGACCGTAAAAATTCCGGACCGGACCATAAGACCGGAAACGTAAAATCCGCGGACCGTGGACCGGACCGTGACGGTCCGGTCTAGTTTTGCCCATCCTTAGTTTCAGACATACAGAATCGATTAACCCTGATCTCCCGACCGACCACTCCACCCTCTTGTGCGATGCCTGTGAGAAGATGAAGGAGAGTTGGGACTTGTTTTTGCCGACGACACCTACATCTAGCCAGATCTCGACGAGCTGACGAAGCGCGGCCGCCCACGAACGAATAAGTGGCTCATCTATGTTGGTGACTAGGTTGACGAGGCTGGTGGTGCTCAATGGAGAATGAACAGAGGGGACGACGATCAAACCAAAATGGAAGAAGATCTCGAACCGGCTCAGTAAATAATTTTCCCCAAAATCGGTTTTGTAAAAAAGGTAAAATTCTAAATCAAGGAACCGGCCACAAATCGGTAATTATTTAAAAAAAATCAAGGGTACTTTGGTAATTTTACCCCTTTTAATGGAAAATTTAACGGATTCGCGTCGGGGTAATTACGTCGATAACGGGTGATTGTAGGTAAAGTGCCCCATTTAATGGGTGGTTCCCTGCAATTTTGCCTTTTATATAGTAAACAACGAAGAAAGCCCAAGCATCGTTATAACCGATCTTCTATAAATTACAATAACATCGTTTGAAAGAGATCTTTAGAGGTTGTTTTGGAACCAAACGCAGCGTTTTGGGCCAAAATGTTGCGTCTCGATGGGTTTCTGACAACCCTTTGGAGGGATGTTAGCGCGACACATGGCGCGCAACCTGTCGTCCTGACTGTCCATATTTTTCAATAAATCCTTTTTGACCCACTCAACATTAAAAAAAATACCATAACTCTAATTTTATTTTTCTCTATTCATAGACTCTCATGTTGGATATATTTGATAGATTTGATTTTTTATGTACTTTTTATATCATTAAGTCAAAATATAATATATTGTTATTATTTATGGTTGTTTAAAATATAAAAGTGTAATTATTCAAATTTCTTTATGTTAAAATTACATGGAAGAGTCCTTTTATCTCATTTTGGTATTAAGTTGACCAAGTTTTATATCTAAATGTTGTTACTAATGTTTTTTAATATTTGTTTATATTTCATCTATTTTTTTCAAAAAAATGAATTGATCCTCTTAAATGATGCATATAGTAATCATATCATTTACAAAAAGTTAAGTTTTAAGCTTTTACATGCATGTCGTAGTATGTAAGATTATGACAATCGAATGTAACTTTTATTTTGGATTTTTTGTTTATTATCTTAACAAATTAGAAAACAAAATTAAAGCATTCCTATCTGTCTATAATTGCTCATTGCAAAATTCACTCATTTATTTCTCCTCTTTGTTCATCATGAATTCAAACTGAGGTCCAAATGAGTACTCTAACTTTCAAAATTTGTACTCTAACATTCAGAATTTGTCCTTAAATTCGTATGATCTCCAATATTATGAGCATATCCTCTTTCATGATTCAACTACAACCATAAATGGAAGTGCATCTGCTCAAAGATCTCATTCCATGGATATCCTAAGTTACAACACCCAACTAGGCGTTGTTGACGACTCACTCGATAACAAACTCTGCGTAGTAACATACATGGTTGTGTTGTTCGTGGTGGTAGTATTGGTGGTCGTGGTGGTGTGAAAAAAAATCTATTGGAATGAGGAGGACGATTTGCTCCTCACTAGTGGGTTTGTAAGCACCACTATTTACTACATCGGTCAAACTTTAACTACATTTTGGAGGTGAGTTGAAGATTATTACGTGAAATGGAGAAAACCACACCAAGTCGAGCAAGCTTGGAGCAAATGTAAATCTAGATGACAAAAAGTAAATTGGGGTGTTGCTAAGTTTGTTGCTTGTTATGAGTAGGCTTCCAAACAAAAAGTTAGTGTTTAGGCAGAGAAATATGTTCTCCAAAGGTTATATGATATTTGTCTCCAAATGGCATGTCTAGTTAATAGTTTGGCTGCAAAATATGATGAAAATTATCTCTGATTGCAACATAACATATGTATGTATGAGAAATTTGGTGATTTGGGCCAGTGTAGACTCTCATCGTCTCAACTCCAAACAAGCCTTTCTTTCCTCCTCCTCCTTCTTTTGGTGGGAAATAGAGATGAGAATTAATTAATTTTCTCCCTTTCTGCCCCTTCAATTATTGGTTAAGAATGAACTCTTATAAAAAAGGGTTTTGAAAGCTGGGGAAATATATTTTGCAAGTGATAGCTTAATTTTTTTGCCATTAAATATATAAGTTACTGAATATTTATAAGGGGTCCTAAAAATTTGAGGGCCCTGGTCTAATGAGTCTAATAGAACATCCTAATGGATGGGTCTGGCCAGAGTCGCTCTACGTCCAGATCAGGATACTGTTGGTACATGAAGTGATAAACGTCTCCCAACATCAGTTTCTTTATATACACTTCCATCGATCAGAAATCAAACCTGAAACCTTTAGATAAAACACTTAATGGAGCCCAACATCAAATCACCGAACCAACTAAATGTGGTCAATTGAGAGCTTAGTTAACTCTTTGTGATTTATGTAGAGGGAGCCTTGAAGTTTTTTTGTTTTTTTTTTTGGTCGGAAAGAGAGGCGACACTCTCTAAAATTTTATTAATTAGGCTTTAATTAAATGGGGTAAAGCCAATCCCCTAACATCGTTCAAAATAAGACGACAAATATTAGAAGGAGGTTCAAGCAAAACATGAAAACCACAAGGAAAAGAAAAAACAAGGGATGCGAGGGCGTCCGCGACACCATTGGCTTCCCTGTAGATATGTCGGACTTGGACCAGCCAATTCCTACGAATGAGACCTTGGCACGCAGTGACAAGGTTAGCAAGAGGGTGGTGGAGAGAAATCTTCTTACTGAGAAGGCTGACAACAATAAGGGAATCGGTCTGAATTTCAACTTTCCGACAATTATTGCGCCAGGCAATCGACAATCCTTGAAAGACTCCCCAAAGCTCCGCCATCGGGACGCTACACCTCCCAATGTTGTGGACGAAGCCAATCTTCCAGCAGCCCTGCTCATCCCGGATAAGCCCTCATGCTGCTGCTTCACCCTTTGGGTTCACGGCCTCGTCCGTGTTGATGGCAACCCACTGAGTTGAAGGCTTCTCCCAGGAAATGAGGACATTCTCCTTGACGCTGACATGCCCAGATAACAACATCTTCTGTCATGCCTGTTGAAATTCGACAACTCTGTGCTGAATAAAATAAGCCTGATTAGGCACAACACCATCACGGCCAAACACTCATCCATTTCTCCATTTCCACAACCAGAATAGGGCATGAGCAAACATGGATGACCATGGAATTCCACTGCAATGGGTCTGCTCCGACATGATGTTCGAGCGAATCCAGCTGGCGAATTGCGCTCCAAAGAATTCTCCATGAGAGATAGGAGGCCCTAATACCGACCAGATATTTCCCACACATCTGCAATCCCGGAACAAGTGAGCGAGCGACTCCGACTCCAATTTGCAGCACGAGAAAGAAGGATCATCCGTCATATGGCGTCGGCACCGTTCTTCATTTGTTAATATCACTCCTCTAAATGCCATCCAGATAAAAGAGCGGATCCTTTCGGGCGCTTGAATCCTCCAAATCTTCTTATAGCACCTAGCATCCAAACACAAAAGCTTTTGTGAGTTACATAACAAATCATAGCCCGATGAAACCGAAAACATACCAGAGGAGTTTTTCTTCCAGTTTATGTTATCCAAATCGTCCGGGTTAGTCGATGGGGCAATGGTCGCAATCTTCATCACCACACTCTGGGGAAGAAGGTGCGAAAAAGCAGACCACTTCCAACCCGAATTGGGGTCCCAATACTCCATCACTAGATCATCCATGTTAGCAGCGGGAATCGGAGCCGTGGCACAGGTAGTCAAGGGGGCATCCTCAACCCATGAATCAGTCCAAAAGTGGACCGAAGCACCATTGCCAATCACCCACCCCGTGCCTTCCAAAATCACTCTTTGGATTCCATACTTAATGCTCTTCCATATGTAAGAAAACGGAGCACTGGTGTTGCTCTCATCCTCCCTAATGTATTTCTGTTTGAGCACATTAACCCAAAGTTTATCCCCTTTCGTGAGGAAACGCCATCCCAATTTTGCTACCAAGGAGACGTTGAGCTCATGCATAGATTTAATACCCAAACCACCCGCCTCCTTTGGCTTGCACATATCCTTCCACAAAATGAGGTGGATCTTCCTATGATCGTCCCATTCACCCCAAATAAAAGATCGACAAACTTTGTCAATCTTGAGGCAAATGGACTTAGGTAACATCATGGAGCCCATAGAGTACACCGGGATAGATGCGAGGACGGATTTAGTAAGCGTAATGCATCCCGCGAAGCTCAAAAATTTCGTCTTCCACCCCGTCAGCTTAGCCGAGATCTTGTCCAATAATGGAGAAAATGTGTCCTTCGATACCCTTTTATGAAGAACCAGGACACCAAGATAGTTCCCCAAATTTTTGGTAACTTCAAAACCACTAGCGCTATGGATCCTAGCAGCCAAGTCATCACTAACATTCGGGGAAACGAAAAGCTTCGATTTGGCCGTACTCACTCTCTGCCCCGATGCCTCACAAAACCGATCAAACACCTCCTTGATAACCCGAGCTTGCGCGACTGAAGCCTCAACAAGCAGGATAATGTCATCCGCAAACATAGCATGGGATAGACGAGGCCCGTTCCTAGAGAGTTTGATCGATTTCCAATCACCCTCCTCCACCGAGGTGAGAATAAGGTGACTCAACCTCTTAATACACAATACGAACAAATACGGGGATATCGAGTCTCCTTGGCGAAGCCCACGTTGAAGGGTGAAGCTCTCCGTCACTTCACCATTCCAGACAACTTGTAAAGAGGAAGTTGAGATGCATTCGAAAATCCAATCAACCCACTTGGTCGGAAATCCGGCTGAAATCAAAGTGTCCGAGACAAAATCCCAACGAAGCCTATCATAGGCTTTCTCAAGATCGATCTTAATCGCCATCCAACCCTGATTCCCCTTCTTCCTCCGTCTCATAGAATGCACAACTTCTTGCATATATAAGCACAATATTATCAAGAATAACACGCCCCAGAATGAAACTACCTTGGGTCGGCCCTATCAAATTCGGGATAATAATCTGAATCCTATTCACCATGGTCTTCGTAATGATCTTGTACAAGACATTACAAAGACTAATAGGCCGGAATTGACTCAACGAATCCGGGTTGCTAACCTTAGCTAGTAACACAATCAAGGTCTTGTTGAGACCCGTCGGCAGGGATCCAGACTGGAAAAAATTCCTCACTGTCTTGATGACCGACTCCCCAACCAAGTGCCAACAACGGTGGTAAAATGCCGGTTGAAACCCATCGGGACCCGGGGATTTAAGCCCTTTCATCCCTTTAATAGCAGTAAGAAATTCCTTATCCGTGAAAGGAGATTCGAGTGTAGTAAGATCACTCGGCTCTAAAGGCGGGAAACCCTCTCTAGGTAAAACAGCAGGAGCATTATCTTCCTCAGGCAAACAAAACAACGCCTTGAAATAGTCAATCGCCATCCTCTCGAGAGTAACGGCATCCTCAATCCATACCCCCTCATTAGAAGTCAACCCTTCAATCTTGTTCCTCTTGCGTCTCACCACCGTCGAGGCGTGAAAAAATGCCGTATTCCTATCCCCCGAGTGAAGCCATTGCTCGCGAGATTTTTGGACCACATAACCTCCTCGATGTCCAGGACCTGAGCAAGTTCCTGTTGGGCTTCTGCTTCCCGTTGGATAAGGCTGTCAGTCCAACCAAAGTCCCCGATCCGCTGAATCCCGGCAATCTTGTTGCAAAGTGCCCGCTTTTTGATGTGGATATTACCAAACACTTGATTGTTCCAAAGAAGAAGGCTAGCTTTCAGCTTATCCAGAGCCACATGTGTTCCTACCTCGTTCGACCACTTCGACTCAATTAGCGATACAAAATCCGGGTGCGAAAACTAGGCCGCTTCGAGCCGAAAAGGCCTCCGACTCTTATTCTGCCCAGAAACCGGCACTAAAGAGCAAAGAATGAGACAATGATCCGATCCAAACTTTGCCAAATGAGTCACCTTACCATCCGGCCAGAACATACGACTAGCACAATTCATAAAAACTCCGTCTAGTCTCTTAGAAATCCTGTTACTCGCAAGCAGACTCCGCGACCACGTAAACTGAGCTCCACAAAAGTCCATGTCTACCAGCCCGTGGTTGTTCACCAGGTTCATAAACTCTTGAGAATCAGTCGAGAGGGCAGGGAGCCTTGAAGTTAGGGAACAAGTCAGATGGGTTTCGGGTTTACTTGTTCTATACTTCTTGGGTTATGGCGTTGGAAACTTCTATGCCTTTGTTAAAAAAACATTAAAAGAAAAAAAAAATCATATTCTCTAATACTCCGTATATATTTTGTTCTATCATCAATCTTATTCTTGGGTCATGTGAGCTGTATCACTAATTTTGTGATTTTTTTTTACCTTTTTTATTTTCAAATTAAGAAAGCTTAACATTAAATACTCAGTTTAATTACTTGCGGCACCTCCGTCAACCTACTAGCTGTCGTACCCTTCCCATGATTTGCAGCCTCCCAATCTCCCATCAGGGTTTTGCACTTTTGCCTGCATCATTTCTATGCTTTTGCTTGCTTTACAAGATAAGGTAGAAATGGACTTGGGTCAGGTAAACCGAACAAGTAATTTTGTTTTTTGGGCCTTGATAGACTCATTTGGTCTCTTTACCAACTCATAATCAACCATTATAATTATTTTGTACCCAAGAATATCTATATTGTAAATTGTGTGAATCACCTTTTTTACTCAAAAATAATAATAAATAACAAATATTTCTTTCTACCCCATAAATGACAGTTGAAAATGTTTGGGAGCAGTCAATCGATGTGGGGCTGTTTCTGGATTTTTGGTTCGAGATGTTGTTTTGATTGAGATCGAGAGCGTGATTCTGTGATTTCTGTGGATTCTTTGTGACAGAGTATTTCCCAGGAGTTTCGTCGCATTTCCATTTGAATTCCCTACAAATTGCTCTATGGCGGCACATCATGCGTCGTGTAGGTTTGATCGTTCTAATCTATGTTTGTGTCATTCTCACCACCCCCTGTTTTCTTAGCCCTTCATTTTTTATTGTTTGTTTCTCCTTTGACTCTTTATTATATGTGGTTTATTTCATGTCGGTTTGTCCAACTACTGAGTCTATCTCGATTTCTCGATCTACAAGAGTATGTCTGGTATTGGTTTCTCGATCTACAAGAGTATGTCTGGTATTTAGATTTTTTTTCTTATCGAAAAAATGTAGTCAGTTTAATTTTTGTAGAGGACATACTTTTTTTTGGTTCGCAAGAGGACAAGCTAGATGTGGAGTGCTATATAGTAAAGTAGTATTGTTAATTCTAATTGAAATTTGATTCTAAATATTTATATATGGTCAGGTTTTGTATACATGAAGGAAACGACATTTTTTTTCCGATACAATAAGAATTTGAAGTTTTGGGTCAAACCTAACCTAGATCTTCAAGAGGCTAAAGAATCAACAATCGGAACAACCAAAATGAAGAAACAAATTACCACAAAAGTTTAAGAAAATAAACAAAATCGAAAGGAGTTAATAATTAGGTAAATCGAAGATTAAGACTCAAACACCAGTTGGTGTCTTCCAATCTGTATTTATGCCAAAAGCCATTTGACTTTTCTTTTAGTTTAGCAGCCCAAACCCCTAACATAATAGGAATAGACAATCTTCCTTCTTAACAAAATAATAAGAAACGACATTTCTTTTACTATGTCTTGATGTGTTTAGAGTTTATGGGATTTTCTTTCTTTTAATTAGCGAATCACCTAAAGGTAAAGAGCTCAATTTTCTTGTCTGTTGAATATATAGTTGCTTAAAATTAGGTTATGTGAGTAGGAATTTCAGGCCACTGCATAAACTTCCAAGAGGAAAATAATCAATTGACCGTTTGGAGGTCAACAATTCAAGGGTAGTCGGATTCTAATTGTTGATCTCTACTAGCAGGCTGACCCGTGCTTCACACGAGGCAAAATATAGTGATTTATTTTTAAAATTTATTTATTGGAAAGAACGAAATTATTTTAAAATTTACTTATTGGAAAGAACGAAATTATTTTACGTAGTGTGATTGCAAATATAAGATTATAAGTAATAAATTAAGTGTAGAATATAATGAAGTTTAGAAAATATAAGTTGTAACTAAGAGAATAATGAATCAATGATATAGCTCTTTTTGGTGTTATAAACTTGAATAATTATTTAGATGTAGTAAGAGTTAGACAATTCAAAAATATTTACGATCATTTTATAGTTAGTATAATATTGATAAGATGTAAAATTTATAAATAATAAGTAGTGTTATTGTTTATATAACGTAATAACTGATATGAATATTTTTGTAAAAAACTTCTAATATATGATATATAGTTTAGTATGGTTATCCTTTATTTTATACTAAGATTGAGTATGTAAATTGTATTAGTAGATACATTGAAGTGAGTTTAGTGAAAGAATTATGAAAGCATGAATTAATCTATAAGAGTTAATTTTATTTACTTAAATTTTGGGGTTTAATAGAAGTAGTTTTAGATTGGATGTGTTTAGTAAACATAAAATGATAAAAATATAGTTGTATTAAAATGATCACATGTTATTTCATGTGTGGATAAAAAAATATGATTGCATTAATAGAAGCAAAGTTTATTTGAGTTCATTATTTACACTGCTAGCACGAAATAAACTCTTCAGATGGCGATATCTTCCATGGCGATAGATCTAGGGTTCCACTAATTCCTTTAACTCATTTTATTCCATTGAACTCATGGCGATAGATATGATTTCAGTGAGAGAGAACCCCACAATCAGAGGGCTAAGCCGGCGAGGATGGAGTGATTCCCTACAAGTATCTCCGAGAGAGATCCGTCTTCGGGGTCGAAGAAGGCGTTGTCGGCATTGATCCGGCGGTGGAGTGGGCGTAATCGGCCACTGGAGATGTTCATGAAGCCGGAGCCCAATGGTGAAAGTCTCATCCCTCTCTCTCTCTCTCTCTCTCTCTCTCTCTCTCTCTCTCTCTCTCTCTCTCTCTCTCCACCCATGAACAATCTCCGCTCCTCCCTCCATTTACTTTGTAAGATATGTAACCTCTACTTTTTGGTAGTTCCTTTGTGTTTTTAAGATCTCTGTTTGTTGGGTTTTGTGTGATTTTTACTGGGTTCAATGAGATGGAAGTGAAGATCTGTTCGATTAGGGTTTCCGAATGGGAATAAAGAGTTTTAATTGTAAGATTTGGGCGGTCATTCTAGCGATTTGTTTTTTGTTTGTTGTGGATCGTGACAGTGGTATGTAGATTGGGGCATTTTCCTTATGATTTAGGCCTCGTTTGGTTTAATTTCAGATTTGGATATGAGATTAGATCGATTTTTATGTGGATCGTGGTAGTGTATGAGAGAACCTGAAAGAGTGTTTATTGGTTCATTTGAGAGTGTTTTATATTTCTTTATAGTGTGATATATCTGTTGGAGTTTTACCTTACTTAGAGTTAGATGATATTATTTGAGCTTCTTAGATAGGGCACCATTTACATGAATGAATTCCATGTGTTACAGTTCCTTTTCTATGACATACTTGTAACTTTAACATATTTTTTGCTTGTAGAAAACATAAAAGTGGTAGTTCATAGACTTTATAACAAATTTATGATTTATTGGATGGATTTGGTGAGGAGCCTGCAGCTTGGACACCTTTTGGGTCCTATAAGTGACCGTTATGGCATTGTTGGAATTTGGGTTCAACATGAGTGTGTTGTTTGGAGTTTAGAGGTATGTATTACCAATTACCATTTCTTAGTTGTTGTCATGTTTCTGTAATTTGTTTTTTCAGGATATACATTGAGTTGAGAATTGGAGTTTGTATTTTTTCTCTCATGCCGAAAATGCCTTCTTGTCCTTGTCTATTTGTGCCCTTAACTCATATGTTCAATAATTGATCTTGGGTAGAAGGCATGTTTGGCTGGATATTGAGTAGATTGAACTCAAGGATTATGGCTCTT
The DNA here is from genome assembly GCA_027886185.1 of Rheum nobile. NCBI lineage: Eukaryota > Viridiplantae > Streptophyta > Magnoliopsida > Caryophyllales > Polygonaceae > Rheum > Rheum nobile. The sequence goes on along the minus strand of WOAB01000618.1, from coordinate 1,400,978 downwards.
ACTTTTTCCCTCCATTCCTCGTTTACCGACTTTGAATAAGCCAAATGAGTATTTTTGGTGTTTTAATTAATGGTTAGAAGTTAATGTTCTAAAAGTCGCTAGACGGGAGCTGGGCGGTGAGGGGGGCCTAACGCCTAGGCGGGGGCCTAGGCGGACTAAAAATTAATGCATGATCCATGTGATTATGCTCTCCCAAATCCATTAATCTTTATAAAACTATATTGGGATGAGATTTAATATTATATTATGGGCCTTAATGTACAAAGTCTAATCCAAAATTATGTTAATGTATCCGTCATCTTTTAATATGTTACAGCTTTTACAATATTTGAGGATTCTTCTCGCTTAGGCGGATCCTAGGCGGAGGGTGACCGCCTAGTCGGGGTCTAGGCGGCCCTAGGCGGGGATTTTTAGAACTCACTTTTCATATTATTGGATGCTGAAATAAGTGTTAAGCCTTTTGATTAATATAAGACATTTCATGGATATGTTGAAACATAAAATGTCTAATAACTAATTAACATCTTTTAGGTTTGGTTATTTGATGAAATATTTCAGTTTGTTTTATTACAATGTTAATTAATGACCTATTTGTTTAATTTCTCTTCTCCGATATCCAGCTTGATCTTTACTTAATTTTTGTAGGGTAATTTTTGTAAGGTTAATGACCTAGTTGTGATAGGCCATGTACAACTACAAGGTATCGTGTAGATAGATGCCCCATAACTTATTAGGTTGTCATGTAGATAATGTGTTGGTGATTTTAGTGTCATCAAGAGACCGTTCCCATATAGGGAACGGTGCCATTTAGTGTGATCGGGATTCATACGACACTATAAGATCTCACTTAGCTACATCACGGGTTTGAAAGTGTGGAGTACACACTCGTGTAAGCATGTTTGAGATTCTGAGGGAGACATTAAGGATATGTGACGTTACCCATATGAGAACAGTGTATCAGAGAGGTTATTTGTGTCTTTAAGACATATCGACAATACTTAAGGTTGAACGAGTGATCGTTCCCTGGAGGGATCAGCCGTTTCCTAGGTGGGAACTTGATACGTCAAGTTCCCTGAGACAGGGTTAAGTTTCAACACATGATAAATGTGTGATAACCGCCTTAGTAACCGTCGGAGTAACCGTCTCGTAACTACCTTAAATCAGTTGATAACTGACCAAAGTAGTTGGATATCCTTGGAAACAGTTGGTGGCAGTTGGAACGGTTGGTAACCGTTTGTAATCGCTTGTAACTGCCGTAACCGTTCCTTGTAACCGTTTGAAAGCCTATATAAAGGCATTTCGGAGATAGTGTTGGATGATCAGAAATTTCACACGAATTGTCTATCTGAGTTAAAGTCATACATCTACAAATACGTGAACATAGTTTAGTTCTCATCAAAAGCCTTGAAGGGAACTAGAGGATTTATCTTATCTTATTTCAGATTTTGCGGATTCCCTAAGGCTTAATAAGGGGCAAAATTCTGATTTCGGAAAGTGTTCTCACGATTCAAATCTTATCCGAGTTACAGCGTTTATTGATCGTTCCCTATTAAAGCCGAAGTCAATATCAAGAGAAGATCAAGACTTACAAGGAACAGTCGCCTCAACATACACTATTCCTTATTCAGCATACATTGTTCCTACAATCGAAATCAGAATTTTTGGATCAATGACGATTGTTCGTGAGATGACGACGAAGTTCCAGAAGTTGGAAAAATTCGAAGGGATGGACTTCCGCCGTTGGCAAAAGAAGATGCACTTCCTCTTGACCACCCTCAAGGTGGTATACGTCCTATCCACTCCCATGTCGGAGATAGTTGATGATGAACCACTTGAGGCAGTGAGGAAAAGGAGCAAATGGAAGAACGATGACTACATTTGTCGGGGCCACATCTTAAACGGTATGTCCGACTCCCTCTTTGATGTATACCAAAATGTTGAATCCGCCAAGGAACTTTGGGATTCTCTAGAGTTGAAGTACATGGCTAAAGACGCTTCAAGCGTAAAGTTTCTTGTGAGCAACTTCAATACATATAAAATGGTTGACTCAAGACCGGTGATGGAACAATATCATGAGATACTCCGTATCTTGGGGCAGTTTGCTCAACATAAATTGAATATGGACGAGTCCATTTCTGTGTCAAGCATTATTGACAAATTGCCTCCATCATGGAAATAATTCAAGCACATGTTGAAGCACAAGAAGGAAGATATTTCCCTTGTGGAACTTGACAGTCACTTGCGTATTGAAGAGGGCCTTCGTTCGCAAGAGAAAGGAAAGGAGAAAGAGACTCTCAATTCTTCCACCATCAACATGATGGAAGAAGGTTCCCATAAGGGTAACAACAAGAAGGGCAAGAAAAGGCAACACAACAACACAAACACCGGTCCCAACAAGAAACCTTCTCAAAAGGGGTGTTGGAACTGTGGAAAGCCTGGACATCTTAAGAAGGATTGTTGGGCTGGAAAGGGCAAGAAGGGCAACGTTCCCAACTAGTCTGCTCAAGGTTCTAAAGACCAAGGGCAGAAATCTCATCAAGGTCAGAAAGGAACGGTTCTCTCAAATGGAATTGTTCCCTTTTTAGTAACATTTCCTGGTTTGGACTTTGTTCCTAACATTTCTGAGGCCTTCTTTGTGCAGGATGATGAGATAGCTTGGTGGGTTGACTCGGGTGATACCACACACGTGTGTAGGGACAAGTCAATGTTCAAGATCTTCGTTCCCTTGGATGATGGACGTGTCCTTCATATGGGAAACGAGTCAACTGCCCCCGTTTTAGGCAAAGGCCAAGTGGAGTTAGAGTTCTCTTCTGGGAAGACTTTAATTCTGAAAAATGTGTTGTATGTACCCAGAATAAGAAAAAAATTTAGTCTCTAGTGCTATCCTTAACAAGTTAGGCTTTCAGCAAGTGTTTGAAGCCGATAAATATATATTATCTAAGGGCGGTGTATTTGTAGGTCGTGGTTACCTATGTAATGGTATGTTTAAGTTAAGTATTAATAAAGTTACGAGTTCAGTTTATATGACTTGTGATCAAGGTTCTATTTCTTCTGAACATGTTGTTCCCTCAGTGGGAACGACCCCTTCAAAGGGTGTTGTTCCATCGGAGGATAATGTTTCCTCTCTATGGCATGCTCGACTAGGACATGTTCATTATAAACGCATGCTTGATATGTCTAAAAATGGTTTAATTCCTCCATTTGATATGAGTTTAGAGAGGTGTAGAACTTGCATGCTTACTAAGATAACAAGACAACCGTTCCCTGATATTCAGAGAAACAATGTAGTGCTTGATTTGATACATAGTGACTTATGTGATTTTCATGCTTCTCCATCCTTGGGAAATAAGAAATATGTTGTTACTTACATAGATGATTATTCTCGTTATTGTTATGTATTTCTATTGCATGCTAAGGACGAGGCCCTTGGAAAGTTCAAAATCTTTAAAACTGAAGTGGAACTTCAGTTGGAAACGATGATCAAAAGATTGCGCACCGATAGAGGTGGTGAGTATTTTGACCCAGAATACTTTCAATCCGTAGGAATCATTCATGAAACCACGGCTCCCTATACACCACAACAAAATAGTGTGTCAGAGAGGAAAAATCGAGTTCTTAAGGAAATGGTCAATTCCATGCTTTCTTACTCGGGTTTAAATGACGGATTTTGGGGTGAAGCCATGTTGACGGCTTGTCACCTATTGAATAAGATTCCTAACAAAAGGAACAAGACTACCCCATATGAACTTTGGTTCCAAAGGAAGCCAAATCTGAATTATCTTCGGGTTTGGGGATGTAGGGCGGTTGTAAGACTACCCGAACCCAAGCGAAAGACTTTGGGTGAAAGAGGTGTTGAATGTATTTTTATTGGATATGCTGAGCATTCCAAGGCATATAGGTTCTATGTTATTGAACCTAACAAGTCTATTTCGGTTCACTCCGTTATAGAGCCTAGAGATGCTATCTTTGATGAAAAACGATTTTCATTGACACCTTTACAAAAAGTCATTGTTTTCAGTATTAATGGAGACAATGATAGTGTTCCCAGTACAAGTGGCAACATTGATATGGATGTCCAACCTGGAAACAGTGAACCAGAGATCCGAAAGAGTAAAAGAGTAAGGAAAGGAACGTCCTTTGGTCCTGACTTTCATGTTTACTTGGTAGAGGGAACAAGGGATGAAGTTGGATCCCAATACTTGTATTGTTACAATATTGAGGATGACCCAAAGACGTTTAATGAGGCAATGAAGTCTCAAGACGTTTCCTTTTGGAAAGAGGCCATAAATGATGAGATGGATTCCATCATGGGGAACAATACATGGGTCTTGGCTGATCTTTCCCTTGGTTGTAAGCCATTGGGAAGTAAGTGGATCTTCAAGAAGAAGATGAAAGTGGATGGAACCATAGATAAGTTTAAGGCCCGATTGGTTGTTCAAGGCTTTAGACAAAAGTATGGAACTGACTACTTTGATACCTATGCACCGGTTGCTAGGATAACCACCATTATGCTATTGATTGCCTTGGCTGCTACTCACAAGTTGGTTATACACCAAATGGATGTGAAAACAGTGTTCCTTAATGGGGACCTTGAGGAAGAAGTATACATGAAACAATCCAAAGGGTTTGTTATGCCCGGACAAGAGCATAAGGTGTGTAAATTGGTCAAATCTTTGTATGGGCTGAAGCAAGCACCAAAACAATGGCATCAAAAGTTTGATGCGGTTGTATTGTCCATTGGATTCAGACTGAATCAATCCGACAAGTGTGTATATAGCAAATTTGATAATTCTGGGAACGGTATTATAATTTGCTTGTACGTGGATGACATGTTGATCTTTGGAACAGATCAAAGGCAAGTAGACCTTACAAAGACGTTTTTGTCATCATAATTCTCCATGAAGGACATGGGGGAGGCCGATGTTATCCTAGGGATTATGTTAAGGCGGGGAACAGAGAGTATATCGTTGTCACAATCTCATTACATTGGAAAAGTATTGGAGAAATTCAATTGTGATAAGTACACTCCTTTGAAAACATCTTATGTTCCGAGTGTTAAACTGTTCCCTAACAAGGGAAAATCAGTTATACAACTTGAGTACTCAAGGGTTATTGGGTGCTTGATGTATGCCATGACAAGTACTAGGCCGGATATTACTTTTGCAGTAGGGAAGCTTAGTCGCTATACTAGTAATCCTAGTGCATATCATTGACAAGCAGTTCGACGAGTACTTCAGTACCTTAAGGGAACAGTGGACTTTTGTCTTACTTATAGTGGATCACCCTCGGTGTTAGAGGGATATTCAAATGCAAGTTGGATCACTAATGAAGAGGATCATTCTTCCACTAGTGGGTGGGTGTTCCTTGTTGGTGGGGGTGCCATCTCATGGGCTTCCAAGAAACAAACTTGCATCACGAGTTCCACCATGGAATCGGAGTTTGTTGCCTTAGCCGCTGCTGGGAAAGAAGCGGAATGGTTAAGGAACTTGATATATGAAATTCCATTATGGAAAAGCCAATTTCACCTATATCAATCCATTGTAATAGCGCTGCAACTTTGGCTAAGGCATATAGCCATGTATACAATGGGAAATCACGCCACTTGGGTGTGAGGCATAGTGCGATAAGAGCTCATTACGCATGGAGTGATTTCGGTGGATATTGTTAGATCACAACAAAACTTGGCTCACTACTTGACAAAGGGGTTGGCTAGGGACTTGGTTTACAAGTCGGCTAAGGGGATGGGATTAAGACCCATATAGTTTTCTAGCGATGGGATACCCAATTCCTTTCCAATTAACGTTGGGAACGAATTCAATGTGGAAAGCCTACACCTAGAAACTGAGAGCACAAAGGAACAGTCTCCATGTATGTGCTCTGTTCCTACAAGTTTAGAGGTTGAAAGTAATTTCTTAATAGTTCGTTTGAAAAAGTGCAGATTGTAGGTGCACGATTAAGGATGCGTTCCTTAAAAGGATCTACCTATATGGGCGTGAAGATTGGCCGCTTCATGAAGTTTGGGTTGACTTCAAAACGCTCACGAATGGATAAGGACTCAAGGCCATTAAGAGAGTCAAGTTAGACTATGGAGTTGTGTAGTAATTCATGTGTGTGTTATCTTCATGCATCCAAAGAGGTTGATTGGTTCAATCCTTAGGACACCATGATTCTCTGATGTTTGAAATGTGTAATTATACTAAGACATAAATTCAATCGTTTCGATATTTGTGTTTATGCATGAGTTTGGGATGAAGACTTGCTTATTTTATGAATCAAGGATTACACTAAAATGGGGGAGTTGTTGGTGATTTTAGTGTCATCAAGAGACCGTTTCCATATAGGGAACGGTGCCATTTAGTGTGATCGAGATTTATACGGCACTATAAGATCTCACTTAGCTACATCACTGGTTTGGAGGTGTGGAGTACACACTCGTGTAAGTATACTTGAGATTCTGAGGGAGACATTAAGGATATGTGACGTTACCCATATGGAAACAGTGCATCAGAGAGGTTATTTGTGTCTTTAAGACATATCGACAATACTTAAGGTTGAACGAGTGATCATTCCCTAGAGGGATCAGCCGTTCCCTAGGTGGGAACGTCAAGTTCCCTGAGGCAGGGTTAAGTTTCAGCACGTGATAAATGTGTGATAACCACCTTAGTAACCGTCGGAGTAACTGTCGGAGTAACCGTCTCGTAACTATCTTAAATCAGTTGATAACTGACCAAAGTAGTTGGATATCCTTGGAAACGGTTGGTGGCAGTTGGAACGGTTGTTTAACCGCTTGTAACTGCCGTAACCGTTCCTTGTAACCGCCCGAAAGCCTATATAAAGGCATTTCGGAGATAGTGTTGGATGATCAGAAATTTCACACGAATTGTCTATCTGAGTTAAAGTCATACATCCACAAATACGTGAACATAGTTTAGTTCTCATCAAAAGCCTTGAAGGGAACTAGAGGATTTGTCTTATCTCACTGCAGATTTTGCGGATTCCCTAAGGCTTAGTAAGGGGCAAAATTCTGATTTCGGAAAGTGTTCTTACGATTCAAATCTTATCCGAGTTACAGTGTTTATTGATCGTTCCCTATTAAAGCCGAAGTCAACATCAAGAGAAGATCAAGACTTGTAAGGAACAGTCGCCTCAACATACACTGTTCTTTATTCAGCATACATTGTTCCTACATAAGGTACATATGTTCAATTTAATAGTTCCTCCAGCCAAGGAAGGTGAAAAAACTTTAATAGCCAAACTATCCATTAACTTAGCAAATGTCAATGTAGAAGAGGTTAGGGACATTAGTTGGGATTGAATATGGATCAGTTAAAGAAAAAGATTGCCGTAAAGCCAAGCCAACTGTTTTTTCACTCTATTACAATTCATATGAACAAATGAAGCAATGCACATCCATCGTCATAGCTCCATCCAAAAATTAATTATGACTTGTTCAATGGAGGTTTTATATTCACTAATAGAAATTTAATTATCTTTTTATATTTGATGATCATTCCTTTCCTAGATGCTCAGTTGGTTCTAGTGGTTTGCTCCATGCTTCATTTTAAATCTCATTTTTCTACTTCAATATTCATTATTTTTTCAAGTGGTTGAGAAATTATATTCTATCTTGTTGTTAACTATTAGTATATACATGAAATAAGGTGCATATGTTACAGTCCAATATTATCCTTTGTGTATACTAAATTAAGTACAGTTTATTATGTTGACATTTGAGTCTTTTTTTGGTTGGAGAACAAAATATTAAGTCTAACAAATCATTTGTTACATACCTTGTGATCGACAACAATGTATTCAGTACCGATGCGTTTCCCAAATGAGTTTGGTGCATCCCATTTCCGACACACCATGACTTTTATTGTGGCCACAACTAGGGTTGTTCATCGGTCCAGAACCGAACCGAACAAAATCGAAACCGAAATCGTGAAATTTTTGAACCGAAAACCGAACCGAATATAATAGGTTCGGTTCGGGTTCGGTTCAGGTTCGGTTCGGTTTTGTTCGGTTCGGTTTTGGTTAAAACCGAACAAACCGAACAATGAAAATGTATGAACCGATTCTAAATCGAAAACCGAATAAAACCGAACAAATCGAAAAAAACCGAACAAAACCGAACAATGTATACTTGGGACAGAATAAGAGACAAAAAAACCGAACCCGAACCGAAAACCGAACCGAATAGTGTATAAAGTAAAATATTTTTAAATCGGTTTTAACCAAAAAAACCGAATCCGACCCGAAAATCGAAATGTGATTTTTTTCAAAATCGAAAACCGAATTAATTCGGTTCGGTTTCGGTTCGGCTTGTTCGGTTCGGTCCAAAACCGAATCCGATGAGCAACCCTAGCCACAACCCCTTCAAATTGAGTTGGTGGATTGCTGCTAAAGCTGAGATGACCTTCCCCTTGCTTGTGTTTGTGGATTATGTTGTGGGTGATGAGAATCTGGTTTTGAACTTGTGTGAGAGGTCCTGCATGAAGGTCTACTTATATGGTTTTGGTGCGCATTTGTTTGCTGCAAGATAAAATGTAAATGCTCGAGGCTGCAAATAAACGTCTGAAGGCCAAGGGGTTTCACTTGATTGCTAAGGGAGGAGAGTAAAAGCTTTTGGAAGGTAAAGTAGGTTGCACAAAAACGTTAAAGGTTGGTGAAAGATAAAACAAGCTGGAAAGAATGATTGATTGCTTAGAATTCATTGTTGTAGGAAGGTTAAAAGGGATAGAATTGAGCCTCTGTAGACTACTGGAAAGAAGGATTGATGGCAACATTTATGGTCCTTGAAAGAGGCTGAAATATTTATCTCTGTGTGTTTACGGTTTGTACAAAAATTTACTGCATTAATGTGCATTCATAGCCTTTAAAATGTTAAAGAGTTTGCAAATAAACGTAAGAAACCTAAGAGGTTTTACTTTATTGCTAAGATAAAACTAGGCCCGTACATTTTAACGCATATGCAAAATTGTATTTCAGCGCATATGCTCGTACGTAACGTGGGGAACAGATCCCCACGTTACATAATAAAAAAAGACTCCCCACGTTAAGTGAGAAGAGACTCCCCACGTAACGTGGGAGACGGCTTTCCACGTAACGTGGGAACAGGCTTTAAAAGCCAATTTTTAAAAGCCAATTTTTTTTTCTTCTTCCTCTACCCTAAACCGCTGCTCTCTTCTTCGTCATCCCTCCCCACATAACGTCGCTTGCTTGTCTTCTCGTTACAAATCAACAAGGTTCGCACGTTACGTAGATCCATAATTTTTAAAGGTTAGTAATAAACATTATTGTTAATTTTATTTTTAGTTTTTAGTTTTTTTGTTAGGTTATTGTAGATCCATATTGTTTTTGTGTTTTTGATCTTGTTTTTGTTGGTTTTGTGTAATTTTGAAGTAGTTATTTGCATTTGTTGGTTAACTTGATAGATATATTTGTATGAAATGGTGAAAATTTGATAGATTTGTATGAAAGAGTGTTTAGGATTTTTGTTGGATTTGTATGAAAATAGCCAAATGCAAGTGGTAGTTTTGTTGGATTTGTTTAATTAGTGTTAATTTTGTTGGATTTTGGGTAAATTTTGATGAGATAATGTCTCGTCGGAATCTGGAAAATGTGCCGGAATGTCGTCGGAATTCTGGAAATGGCAATTTCACATGTTATGTGTGGAGACAGTCCACACGTAATGTGTGAAGACTGTACCCACGTTATGTGTGGATGACCTCCACACATAACGTGTGGAGACAGTCCCCACGTTAAGTATGGATGTAATCCACACTTAACGTGTGGATTATGTTTCCACGTAACGTATGTTTTTTTTTTGTATACCCAGAATTGTATTTTTTGAAATAAAATGGTTTGATTTATTATTGTAGATGGAGCCCGGTGAGAGAACAAACCGTAAAAACAAAAGAACCCTCGTCCGGGACATTTCGTTTCGGACTAAAGAGGAGGTAACCCGTAGGTTTGAGAGAGGCATGTATCAGACGGGCATTGTTGGCGGTAGTCAGGATCAGGGAGGATACGGGCATGCAGACAATGTTGACCCCCCTGTGTTGCCTTTTGTGCCATCATTTCCTGTGGCGGGTGGTTGTGCTGACTCTGAGACGCAATTGTACCCAAATTATAATGCAAGCCCGCTCCATGGTTATTCTGATACGATGAATCAGAATAACTATTATGGTCCCCCATTTAGTCCGCCGCCCCAATAGAGCCCTCACCCTCATCATAGCCCATTGCCCCATCACAACCCTGACCTCCATCAGAGCCCTCACATCCATCATCACAGCCCCGTCTATTATCAGGGCATAGATGATCAGATGCGGTATAACCCATGGGAGAACTCGGGCCTCTACCCGAACGCACCTCAGCCTATGGTAAGTAGCCTTAATATATGAAAAGATGAGCGTATGATAAAAATGTAATTACTTATCATTTGTAAAAAAAATGTAGGACGAGGATAGTCAGGCTTGGGCTCCAAGAGGTGAACCTGAATATGCGGACGAGGAGCCACAAAAAGCCTCTTTTTCGCGGTCAAAACCGCCCCGGTTGAAGAAAAATGGCAAATATGACCCTGAATTGGTGGTTAGAATACCTGGAGGTCCGGAGATGCCTAAACTTCTGAAGGGCTTTGCCAATCACGTATCGTACTACCTTTACCAACGCATTGTAAGTTGCAGCAAAAACCTTATATGAAATTTCACATTTATTTTAGATATTTCAAATGGGTTGCTTACATATGTTAAAAATTCAAATATTTAAAGTCGGTGCCAGCGTTGAGGTTTAAGCAACGAGGCAAGCAGATACGTTCATGGCCTTTGAAACGAAAAGCCATGTGGTGTCATCTGGCATCTACGTCAGGGTTGTGTCATATACCGGAGCTGATGCACGAGCATGTGGACGAGGCGCTGATTAGTGCGTTCATTGAGTGCTGCATCCAGAAACCATCTCATTCCATATGACATGGGGGGAGATGACTATAACTCTCCATGACGTATTGTTGATCATTGGGCTGAACATCCATGGAAAAGACATGGGACCTCCACAGAAATGGCATGAGCAGTTGTGAATGAATGATATGAAGAAGGCCTTGGTGGAGGAGGCGCAAGGAGTCTTTGAGCTGCCTGTTGGGGCTGTGACATCTGGTACTGTACATGCTCAGTTCTTTAAGGAGCATTGCGAACAACTGAGTGAAGAACAGCGTGTGTCTGGGTTCTTACTTCACTTGTTGGGCTCCTGTCTCTTTCCGGACAAGTCCCAACACAAATTGTCCGTCTACTACACTCCATTTGTCTCTGATCCCTCGTCTACCATGAATTATGCATGGGGTGCTGGCGTTCTGGCCCACGTGTACCGTAGCTTGGGCGAGTGCACAAGAAAAGAGGCGAGGTTGATGTCGACATGCTACACTCTGATACAGGTAATTTTTTTGTTGTATAGTACTTTATTTACAATGAATTTTGTAAATAAAAATTTTGTTGTCTACCATGAATTTTGTATTAAATCTTTTTATTCATTGACTCCATTTGGTACACATCATCATTTTCAGGCGTGGATCTACCAGTACTTCAACATGTTCCGACCTGCACAGAGTAGAAGTTGAGACTTCGATCAGCTGATCCCATATGCTCGTAGATGGGACCTTTCAGAGAAACCCAACCGGATGAGAGACTACAGAGTAGAGCTTGATCTGATGACTGCAGACAGAGTAAGTGCATCTACGGTCTCTCTCTATTAAGTTAGAAATTCGATGATATGTATGTTTAATTGTTTGACATCCCATTATGTTTAGGTTGATTAGATGTCATACGGTCCGATTGACTTGAGCGATGCATTCTTTGCTCCTTCGCTCTTCCATGGAGTTATGACGTGTCTTTGTATCACATAGCCGTACATGCCAGATCGTGTGGCGAGACAGTTTGCCCCGGTACATCAAGTTCCAAGACCGCCTATAGTGCCAATAAGGGCATGGAGGGGAACCAAAATCAGCACATACACTGTGGACTACGATAGAGCTCAATTTTTCTGGGATGCCCAGAATATACATTCCATGAGACTAGATGCGATGAGCTCTCCTGTCGAGCAAGGGCATAAGTGTAGCAGTGATTACATGGGCTGGTACCTCCCACATACACACCCATTCGTCAACCACCCTGAGTAGTGATGACGCGACACATGTATGAAATTGACTAATTTATAGGTTGTTTAATTTCCGATTAACTCTATCTATATTTATTATACATATCAACGTTTTTGTGTTGTGTGTAGTGCATCGAATATTACTACATTCGTCTTTAGCCACATCGCAACCATGAATGTGAAGATGTAGCAGAGGCACTACGCCTATCATTGGATCGAATGTATCCTTTCCTTCCCAATCCCTGAGTAAACTGTTATGGAATTTGTGTTATTATTGAACTTGTTTGGTTTTTATAGAAGTTATTGAACTTTGAATTATTGCAACAATGAATTACGTACATGTGTCTTACAAATTGTGCCTTCTGTATAGGTCAACATAGCGCGATTACATAAGTTTTATAGCAGGTCATGTTGTAGAAGGGTATCACGTTGATCAATCTTCGGTTATCTCGGATATTGATTGAATCGTGTTTTGAACACTTTCCAAAACCAATATTTCGACCTTTTACTTGTTGCCTCGGGTTACACGAAATCTGATTCGGGATAAGACAATCACACCTCTAATGATTCAGGCAAGATCAAAAGAGAACACTTGAAGTTTTTGGTTTTGTTCGATTTGAGAGATCGTAAGTTCTCGTCTACGCAAGACTCGCCCCAAACCCGCCCTTAAATAGAGCATCAGATTTTGGGCAATTAAATGTCAGTTGAGTTAGTTGGAAAACAGTTCTGGTGGTTAAGTTAGGTAAAAATCTGCCAAAAACCGCCAAAACCCGTTCCCTTGACAAGACGCACGGTTTGTGACAAACCGTGCCAGGCATGTCACAAACCGTGTCCTTTTACAGAAGGCACATAAACCGCCAGAAACCACATTCTGGCAAGGCGCACGGTTTGTGACAAACCGTGCAAGGCATGTCACAAACTGTGCCCTTTTACAGAAAGCCCAATCTGGCTTCTGACCCATAGTGCATGGTATGTGGCCCATTGTGCACGGTTTGTCACAAATCATGCACGTCCTCTGGACCCCGAAAATCACCTTCTCGGTATCCGCCTTTCACATTCCGACACATTTCGTAACTCAGAGTCCGAAACCACGCACACGAGTGTGCACTCCGCACCCCCGAAACTCGTCATGTGCCGAACAAACTCCTTAAGTCTTGAGCGAATCCCGACTATACGAAATGACCGATGACACTAAAATCACCAACATGTCATAAATACAGTGAACATGTGTCTAAACATTAAATCAAATCGCTCAAGGAATGGATCTACCAAGGCATCCGCAGACGGGTCATGGAATCTACTAAGGCATCCGCAGATAGTTTCAATGTTTTAAAAGCATTACAATACAATATTAAACTTTCTTCTTTCCGCGACCCTTTGGTTTGTGTGCTTGGTACTCCGTCAATCGTTCAAGGAATGGATCTACCAAGGCATCCGCAGACGGGTCATGGAATCTCACCCACGCGGTGTAAAGGTCCGGCAACGGTGAGGTTTTGACAAGGCCAATCAACATATTTTGAATCTAATATTAATTTTGTAATGCATATTACCAACGTGTATATGTACTGATTTGATTGTATTAATGTACCTCAATGAATTGTTCATCTTTCTAGACATGGTAAATGCATATCGTCTTAAGCTTCTCTCCAACAGCTTGGTTTGGATTCGCCCTCATAGGCATGTATGTCGTGCCTACACCAGCACCGATGGAGACGAACACATAGTTGAATGCAGTAGCCATCAAACATCCCATATCCGGGAGATCCAACCACGTCTTCCGTGGGGAAGACATGTAGGCCGCAGGAAACCATGCAAGCTTCGCCTCAATTGCCTCAAGTGTCATCGTAGACATCCAAATTGACACGAATAGCTCATACTCTTGTTTCAACGTAGCAATCATGGTACGTCGAACAAAAGCCCAATGCTCATGCCCGAAACCCAGACCATGCGCAATTGATCTGTATTTGCAGTTTCCATCACCAACTATTTCCCATCATCCTCCCACGTGTGGTTTCATACACTTGGGAAAGTGGGTAATATATCGCCTAGGGTGTTTGATCAACGTCGTGTGACCCGAAGGCATAGGCTTCCATGGTTGCCATGGCATGGTTGAAGCTTCCTTAGATGGTCTTGCTTTTTTCTTCTTCAGAGGTGTTCCCTCCATCTCTTGGTCAGTGTACTCCCATGCTGACAGTCGCCTTTTGGTGGGAATGTTTAGAGCTCCTTGAGGCCGACCCTTATGCCTAACTTTAGCTGGCTCTTGCAGAGTAGTCCGCTCTGGATGTGCTATACTTGTTAGTGCAGAGACAACTCTGTGTTGATCATGCATTGACAATTTGGGGAAGACACTTGAAGCAAATTCATCAAGCAACGACCTATTCAATCTATGTGATTTGGCTTCTTCTTCTTCATTCGTCCACACTTCTGACAAGGTCAATTGCCTCCAGAACGGATGCAATGAGCTAGGTTCAATTGGTTCATGGTTCATCACATTCCGTGCCATGTCATGCACGCAAGGCAAGCCATCTCTGACCCTCATCTGGCATCTGCATATAGTGTTCTACAATGAATCTTCGCCTTTCTTGTATTCCTCAATCAGTTGTGCTAGTGCAATCGCATAGACCTTGTAGTGCAGCTTGCCGAAAAGATGTGATTTGGTTATCAGCGTAAATCGCTTTTCTAAGCTCTCATTCAAGGCCCCTCTTATCTCCTTAATGTGAATGCGCAACCGTGCATCATACTGATCGAATACAGTGCAAAGACCTCCATCATTACTAGTGAAGAAGCTTTTAAGACTGGAATGGGCCCCTTCAACCTTGTATTGCAATCAAGAATCTGAAGTCAGTATGTTGTTGTAAAAGTCTAAGTTCAAATAACAAGTTCACTTTAAAAACATAATGCACAAACCTGTTAGTTGTGGAAGTTCCAAGAGTGAAGACTGTATCTGTCCATACTAAGACGATTCTTTCCCTATACGGGTCAAGCCAGTTTTTTTGTACACACTGAAGACATTTTGGATATTTCCTCCAATCTTGATGAATCTTCTTAAGTTTTGCTTCATACCCTTCTATGGTTGTTTCCTTGAATAGTTTCATGTAATCATTGAAAAACGCTGTGCTCCTAAACTTGTCCATGGCCTTCTTCCCAAAGTCTTCAATATTCTTCCTCACATGGTGCCTACATAGGAGGAATTTTGCAGTTGGAAACAGGTTCTCTAAGGCGTTCATCAACGCCTCTCCCGATCTGTGACCAAGCATGTGTGATATGATCCGAGCCCACCTGGGCCTGCCTTCCCATGGTCTGCCTCATTCGGCGTTCTGACCCAGCGGCCCAGCCCACGGTCTGCCTCGATCGGCGATCTGACCGTTGGTGCCCTGATCACAGAGTAGGGCTGTAACCCTTGCACCCCAACCTGGAGGGAGGCTTGCGCCTGTTAATCCCCCAGGATGTTGGAGGGGGAATCGAACCCCCGACCTCCCTTTAACAAGGGTGGATTATACCACTTGTTAACCAATTACACTGCAGTGTAATTGGTTAACAAGTGGAAAGCACCCTCTTCTGGATCATTTCTAAACTGAGGTTGTGTGTGTAGGGATGGAAAGCCGAATTCGGCTTCTGCTAACCCACAATCAGCAGAGACAAAAACACCCTCTTCTGGATCATTTCTAAACTGAGGTTGTGTGTGTAGGGATGGAAAGCCGAATTGTGGGTTAGCAGAAGCCGAATTGTGAGTCTCTTGATGAGATAAAGATGGTTCTGGAGGCGGACAACTCTCCCCAAACACTCCAAGTGAGAAGGATGGTATCTCTTCTGGTGTTTTCCACTCAGATGGTGTGTCCATCCCGACAACGGTTGATGAGGTGTTGCCCAACCAGAAAAGGATTGTTGTGGGGTGCTCCAATCATCGAGCGAAATATTGTTCAACCCCTCGTACAAAAAATAGTTCGCCTGCATACACATGGAATCGTCTCATCAATTAGTGAACTAATTATTAAGTGTGAAACCATAATTCCCTTTAAGGAAGCTATTACACACGTTATGTGTGGAGCAATTTCACACGTTATGTGGGAAGCATCTCCACACATAACGTGTTGAGCTGCTTCACACGTTATGTGTGGAGATGTTTCACACGTTATGTGTGGATATGTTTCTTCAATTATGTGTGGATCTTGCTTTCTTATACATGTATCCCTCAAAATCTAGCATGTAAAACTTAGTTTCTAACACGTAAACAACAAATATCAAGTTCAAAACTTTGAAAATGTAGTTAACAACAAAATAAAACTTTAACATCAAATATGGAAAAATACATCAAGTTCGTGTATTGTTTTCAACAACTAAAGATCGAAACTTTGAACATGTAATTAACAAAAAATTAAAACTTTAACTTCAAATAAGGAAAATTACCTCATTTGGAGGTGGATCATCTTCATCATTGTTGTTCATGTTATCCTATTTTTTTGAAAAATTTAAGGGTGCTTAAAATTTGAGGGTTTAGGCTCAAAATTGTGTCCTTAGCCGGAGAAGATGAAGTTATGGGACCATTAATTCAGTTAGGTGGGGACAAGACGTTAATTCAATACGTTTTACACCCACCATATCCCCACGTTACGTGTGAGCATCTCCCACACGTTACGTGTGAGCATATTTCACACGTTAAGTGTTGGAGGTGCTGATAGGTGTCATTTCATGCACCTTAACTAACAATTATTAGTATTATTTAGAGGAGTTTATGACTAGATTTAAGGTTAAGTATGTAATCCAGAAGATGTGGAGAGAATTGAAGATATCAAGGGATTTACAGCTTAATGAAGGATAAAGAAGATGAAGATGGATGAGGATCCGCTAGAAGACTAATTGGAGAAGGCTACCAACACTTGGTAGTATGAAAGAGCGGAAGAAAAGAAGTGAAGAGCTGAAGAAATGAGAGGGCGGAACAGCTGACTCCCCGCGCCAGAAGCCACCGCGACCCGGCGGTTGATCTCAGAGAAGGCAACTGGAAGACAGTCGCCGCCCCACGGTGGACCTCGACGCCCCGCGGTGGATATAGACGCCTCGCGGCCACCGGAGATGTTGTTTCCTATTTTGCATTTTCGGATTTCCTATTTTTATTATCTTATTTCCTTTAGTATTATTTCTAGGTTTAGCTTACTTTTCCTAGCCTATTTAAGATCTTTTCCAGGTCTTGAGTAAGGACAATTATTATCATCGTAGTTTTCTTTTCTCAATTAGGGTTTCATTCGCAAGTCAATGGAGCACTAATTTTCCTTTGTTCTACTAGACGTTTGAAGCAATACAGTTGATTCAGTTATGAGATTTCTATTCCTTGTTCTTATTTTTATATGTTTTGGTTTAATTCTCTTGGTTATATTGAGTATTGATTTATCGTTATTCTTCATAGCCTGATCAACTAGGTTGAGTAATATTTATCAAATTGCTAGGATTTTGCATATAGCGGAATGCGAGTGCGGATCTAGTAGCATACATGATTAGACATATAGTGGAATACGAGTGTTTAATTGTGAGTGAGAATTATTTGCATGTTGAATAGTAAGGTTTTCTTCTATTTGCATGTATCCTATACCCTTGCATGAATGCTATTGCTTTATTAGTGGTAAGGTTTTCTTCCATTGATATTGTAGTAAGTACTATCAACAACTATCTGAATTGGTAGTTAATTACGATCAGGGTGAGAACAACCATAACAATAGTGAAAGAACTTGGATTCATAAGATTTCAGTGATCGACTTATATCTCTGTATTGTGGATCTCGTTCTAGTGGAACTAATTTCCCCAACCGTATTTGTTGGGCCCAGTATCTCCCTTGGAAGTCAGATCGGGCGAGACAAGCCCAAGCCCAAGACGAGTCGGAAGAACATGGGAAACACGTAGAGGAGTCGTCGAAGCCTCCCCAGTCGAACACTGCCCGACAAATCGCGAAGATCTCGCAGAGCATTAATATGCTAGGATGGAGCAACGGCCATAGCATTCAAGCACCACAATAATGGCAGAAATTAAGTACAGAATCCCAACAATCACTCTCGGCATTGAAGACAAGATCTGGCAAGATCACAAGGAAACGGTCAAAAGAAAAGGCACTTACCATATTTGGATTCGGAAGAGATAAGAGGGGGGGGAGGAGAGCTGGAAAGAGGGGGATAGCATACTCTCACGCATAATGAACTCTGAAAATACGCACGCATAAGCAGGGGATCTTCACCACTCACCCCGTTGAGAAAGACCGCTCTACGCCCACCGATCAAACATCGTTATCTCCGGTCGAATCCAGTCTGACCTACTCCCCTCTAAGGATAAGTTGTAATCTGACTTAATTCGATTGTCAACACGTTAATAAAACTATCTCGCTACTTCATATTTGCTTTTTATTTGTTGATTGTCTACTTGGTTTGGATTGATTTTCGTTACCCGATCGACTTGTTACCCCGTCTAAGGCGATTTAGGCCGTCCGATCTTTTTGCCCCAAAACAATTTGGCGCCCACCGTGGGGCAACTTGCCGATCACCCTCCTGAAACCTTCTAAACCATGACTATCGACCCACCTATCAACACTGAAGAACCACGTCTCGAAGACGATACTCAAGCTCCAGGAAACACGGCCGAAAATCCTACTCCAACCCAATTCCAAGAGCTTTCCCAGAAAATGACCGCCCTCCAAGAGGAACTAGACCAGCAATGCCAAAAGACCGAAACCTTAGCCACCCTGTCGACCCAATCCGAGGCCGAGATCGCGCAGCTAACCCGTGAAAATGAGTCTCTTAAGTCGCAGGTACAATCAATGGCCTCAGGGTCTAGGAACATGCCTATCCACAGCAGCGTCCGAACGCGCCTCGACATGGATAGCATCGAGCCGACACCTCCGAACATACGACGGCTCGGACACACAGAGGGTACATCTCGAACTCCTTTTGCTAATCCATTTTCGACTAACAATATCGCTTTTTCCACACTGATCGGGTCGGCAGGGGCCCGAATCGACGAACCGCAGGTTACCAATCCGCCAAACATCCTAGCTCTTGTCCAACAGACACTCGACCGATACATGAAGACAATTGACGATCGCTTCACTAGGCTTCCGGGAGTCCCACAACCAATCGAGAAGGAAGCGTCCGGCGGATTCGAAGAATCCCCGTTCGCCGAAGAAATCGTTAGGGTCGAGATCCCCAAGAAGTTTCATCTCCCCAACATGGCAACATTCGATGGCACTAGCGACCCAGATGACCATATCTCTCTCTATAAACAAAAACTAATGGCTACATCCGTTTCAAGGGAGAGCCGCGAGGCTGTCATGTGTAAAAGCTTTGACACAATCCTCGCGGGTCCCGCACTAACTTGGTTTATGCGTTTGCCTCAGGGAATGATTGTATCGTTTGTGGATCTGGTCAACTCTTTCAAGAGTCAGTTCACCAGCAGTCGGAGGCTCGAAAGACAATCGAGTGACCTCTACCGAGTCACACAAAGGTATAACGAACCTCTCCGAAATTACCTCAACAGGTACAATAAAGAGAAAGTGGTGATCCCCCATTGCGACGTCACCACCTCCATCGAAGCCTTCCGACAAGGTCTAGTCAAAGACAGCAATCTCTACAACGAGATCACCAAGTACCCGTGTAGAAGTTTCGAAGATGTCCAGGCCAAGACCATTGCCGAGGTAAGATTGGAAGAGGACCGTGAGTCGCGGAAAGTCTCACACAGACCCGATCCATCCGATCGTAAAAACCCCTCCGACAACCGTCGAGACAGACGTCATCATCCCTATTCTCGTAATCGAAACGAGCCGAACCAGGTAAACTCTTTCCAACACAGATCGCAGGATTGGAGAGACGGCCCAGCGTTGCCTCCTAGGGTCCAATCTTATAACTTCAATGTTTCCGTGTCGGAGCTCGTCAAGAGTTTCGACAAATATGGGAAAGAGGTAAGATGGCCCCGAAAGAGCGACCGACCAGACATCAAGAAAGACATGAGCCAATGGTGTGAATTCCACGGCGACCACGGTCATTCGACCGACGAGTGCATCGCCCTGCGAAAGGAGGTCGCTAGACTACTCGCGCAGGGGCTCCTACGTGACGTAATCTCGGAGCGAGCAAAAGCCACCATGGAACGACGAGATCAGGTAAAGCAAAACAAACCCCTATCTCCCGTCCATACAAAAGTCGTCAATACTATTTCAGGTGGTACGGACATATGTGGAAACACATACTCCGCGGCTAAGCGACATGCAAAGTAAAGCAAGAGCGATAGACCCGAGGCGTCAGAACTCAAGCCAAGAAAGGTCACCGACCTTCCGACGGTCACATTCGACGAGTCCGACTCCGACGGATCAGAAATTCATCACGACGGTCTGGTAATCTCTTTGTCCATTGGGAATTGCTTAATACGAAGAGTACTAATTGATACAGGGAGTTCGACCAATCTTCTAACCCTCGACGCCCTTAAAGAAATGGGTCTGACTGAAAACGACCTAGTCAAAAAGTTGACTCCATTGGTCGGGTTCAGCGGCGAGGTTAAGCATACGACTGGCGAAATCGTCCTAACAACATACGCTGGAGGAATCAACCAACATGTGAAATTCTTAGTCCTAGATTGTCCGTCTCCCTATAATTGTATTCTTGGCAGGCCATGAATACACGCAATGAAAGCGGTACCCTCGACGTATCATCAAGTCATCAAGTTTCCCACTGAGTGGGGAGTCCAAGAAATCAAAGGAGATCAAAGGACCGCTAAGGAGTGCTACGTCGCCTCTATGAAAAGCGTCGTCGAACACAAGACCGCATAGCAACCACAGAGCGGCGAAGGACCTAGTCGGTATGTCGAACCAGAAATGGAAAAACTCGACGAGATCGCACTAGATCCTTCAAAGCCAAACCAAACGGTAAGGGTCGGGACGGACTTGGACGCCTCGACCAGACGACAGCTCCTCGATTTTCTCAGGACCAATGCCGACTGTTTTGCATGGTCGCATGAGGACATGGTCGGAATATCTCCAAGCATTATTACTCATAAATTAAATGTAGATCCATCTCATCCCCCTGTCAAGCAAAAACGCAGGAAGTTTGCCCCCGAGCGGAACAAGGTAGTCGACGACGAAGTCAAAAGCTTATTAGAAACAGGGAAGATAATGGTCCACTACCCCGAGTGGTTGGCCAACGTGGTCGTAGTCCAGAAGAATAACGGCAAGTGGAGAGTCTGCATCGACTTCACAGATCTCAACAAGGCTTGTCCTAAAGACTCGTTTCCACTACCCCACATCGATGCCATGGTCAACGCTACAACAGGACACGAAATGCTTACCTTCATGGACGCTTTCAGTGGCTACAACCAAATCCTCATGGAACCAGAAGACCAAGAAAAAACAGCGTTCGTTACTAGCCAAGGTATCTATTGTTACAAAGTAATGCCATTTGGTCTAAAAAACGCAGGGGCTACGTATCAACGACTAGTCAACAAAATGTTCAAAGACCAGATTGGGGACACGATGGAAGTCTACATAGACGATATGTTGGTCAAGTCAAAAAAGAAAGAAGATCATATAGACCACCTTCGCGACAGCTTCGAGGTGCTAAAAAGGTACAACATGAAACTGAACCCTACTAAGTGCTCCTTCAGAGTGTCGTCAGGAAAGTTCTTGGGGTACATGCAGTCCCATGTTACTGACCAAACCCAAAGGCGACGAGCCCTTATTTCTATATCTAGCAGTGTCAGAATCGGCCGTAAGCGCAATACTGGTCAGAGAAGAAGATGGCAAGCAGTCACCGATATACTACGTCAGTCGAACGCTGTTACCGGTAGAAACGAGGTATTCGTCACTTGAAAAGCTCGTACTATTACTGGTAATGGCCTCAAACAAACTCAAACCCTATTTCGAGTTTCATACTATTATTGTCCGCACTAATCATCCCATGAGAGGGATCATGAGGAAGCCCGAGTTCACAAGACGAATGACCAAGTGGGCCATACACCTCAGCGGTTACGACATCGAGTATGAACCCAGGACGACAATCAAGTCGCATGCCTTAGCTGACTTTGTGGCAGATTTCAGCCCGACCCTAGAGCAAGAAGCCACAAGAGAAGCAACACAACTGCTCGCAACAGAAGAAACAGACACATGGGAACTCCACACCGATGGTGCGTCGAACGCCAGAGGATCGGGGCTAGGGGTCGTGCTGAATTTGCCACAAGGGGACAAGATAGCCCAGGTCATAAGATGTGAGTGGGACGCAACTAACAACGAAGCTGAGTATGAGACACTTATATTCGGACTCATCCTAGCTCAAGACCTAGGGGTCCGAGAGATCGAAGTCATTTGCGACTCCCTGCTGATCATGAACCAGATACAAGGGTCGTACAACGCCAAAGACGCCAGAATGATATCCTACCTGGAAGTAGCTAAGAAGTTGATCGGACAGTTCCAAATATTCGACATCAGACAGGTACCGAGGGATCTTAACTCCCAAGCTGACGCACTTGCCAACCTAGGATCCACCTTGGACCCGAAAGAATTTCCATACATACCATTGGCACACATCATGACACCAGCCGTCCCAAGAACATCCGCCGAACCGACTACACCACTAGAAGAGCTGGTCGCCATGGAGATAGGCGACCGACCAGAGGAAGACATCGTCAACACCAACGATGATTGGATGCTACCATACATTAAGTGGTTAAAAGACGGCATCCTGCCCGACGACAAAATAGAAGCAAAAAGGCTCAAGGTACAAGCACTCTCTTTCGATATCCTAGATAACATCTTGTACAAAGGGTCTGTCACAGGGATACTCCTACGATGCCTCAAGACTCCAAAAGTCGGACGCATCTTGCAATCGCTACACGAGGGAGAATGTGGAAACCATACCGGCGGACGAAGCCTCTCGGGGAAAGCCCTGCGAAACGGGTACTACTGGCCCACGATGAACAAGGACGCTATGGAGTACACCAAGAGATGCGACGCCTGTCAGCGGCACGCTCCCATCCATCATCAACCTTCAGAGCTCCTCCATCCGACTCTGGCTCCATGGCCCTTTATGAGGTGGGGAATGGACATTGTCGAGAAGCTCCCGCCTGCGTCGGGTCAAAGAGTCTTCTTCCTTGCCATGACGGATTACTTTTCTAAGTGGATCGAAGCCGAAGCCTACAGAGAGGTAAAAGATCAACACGTCATTTCATTCATAAAACGCAATGTCTTGTGCAGATTTGGCGTCCCATCAGAAATCGTGTGCCACAATGGCTCCCAATTCATTAGTCATAAGACTCGAGCCTTCTGTGACCAATGGAACATCAAGTTGGTCCCGTCCACACCTCGGTATCCGCAATCCAACGGACAAGCTGAATCCAGCAACAAAATCATCATCAACAACCTCAAGAAACGCCTCACTGGGGCTAAGGGCAAATAGGCAGACGAACTCCCATTCATTCTCTGGTCCGACAGGACTACTCCAAAAAACGCAACCGGACAGTCGTCTTTCTCCCTCGTCTACGGGAGCGAGGCGGTCATCCCGGCCGAGCTACTGGTTCCGACCGCCCGTTGCAACCTTTAGACAAACGAGCAAAATGACGTCGAGCTGGCACACAACCTGGACACAGTGGATGAGATCAGAGAAAGAGCCCGAATCAGGATGGTCAGGTTCCAACAACAGGTCGCAAGGAGTTACAACAAGAACGTCCGGATCAAGGCATTTAAAGTCGGAGATTGGGTCCTCCGGAAAGCGTTCCAGAATACCAAGAATTCATCCGACGAAAAGCTCGCGCCACAATGGGAAGGACCCTACTTAATCACCGAAGTAGTCGGACAGGGAGCATATCAATTAGAAGATAAAGACGGACGACCAATCCCGAGAAGTTGGAACGCGACACATCTGAAGCTATACCATTTCTGAACCAACGAGGTAAGACATTACATAACTTCATACATCGCTTATTATCGCATACACATCTCTACTGTTTAAAAACTAGCATTCGACACTAAGTGAGGACCTCCTCCTTACAAAAACATGAGTGCAGAACAGCATCGACATACACATTGGATCCAATCATCCGCAAAAAGCGCTTACATTACATCTACACGATCGATCGGAACACGGGGAGATGAACAACACAGGCACGTCGGCACACCGCCTGCCTTATACAAAACATAAGGTAAGACACCTTATTACATTCACGCAATAGAGACATATTGCTTACCTCTCCTGCATAAAGTCATGACTAACACATACACAAACATTTACAGGCCTTCTTTAAACACATACATACGGCGAGCCCCACTTGACGGAGCACACGGGCGAAACCGACATACAAAACACAAAGCGTCATCGACAATTTCCTTGAAAGTCTGACGACATGTACGAAACGAACGAACATACAATCTCATGTATACGAACATATTGCATCAAATAAAAGTACAAACATTTTTTTACAAACACGCGACTCGCGATGGTAGACGGGTCGCCAAAATACATTGTTTGCCTACGCACACGTAGGACTTCAGAAATATCTGTCAAAAACACTCTGCGACCCGCGATGGTAGACGGGTTGCCAAAACACATAAATCCAAACCCACACACAGGTGGGGCAACGAATCAGACTACATAAGAAAAATAGATCAGGCGTCGAGGGCAGCAACATTGCCTTCGATAGGGGCTGGCTCCAGAGAAGGCTGGGGCTCCAGCGACTCAGCATCGCCGGAGTGGGCCTCATCCTCACTGATATCTCCGTCCAAAGTCTCCTCTCCGACGCCAGCCAGTTGGAAGAGCTCTAAGCCAGGATTCCCCTTTGGAAACAGGGAATCCATGGTCTCTTTCTCTGCCTTCATATCCCAAAGCTCGTGCTTGCCTTCATCAAACTCCTCCATCATCTCGATACGCGACTTCAACGCATAAAAGGCGCCTACGTCGCCTGCGATCCGGCCAGCTTTGATCTGAGCCTGCTTCACCTCCTCCTCGACACCTGATCGGCTCTCGTCAAGCTCTTTTCGGCATACGACTAACTCCTCCTGACAACTCTTCAGCTCCCTAGCAAAGCGACGCTCAGCCTCTCGACAACGACTCTCCGCCCCTTCTAGCTTGCTCCTTAAAGACGCAAGGGCGGACTCCAACCTAGCAGCCCTTTCCTCGGCCTTGACAACCATCGTCTTGACACCAGAGTATGCCCCCAAGAGGTACTGAAAGGTCTAAGGAAGAAAATATAACAACAGTAAAAAAACTCAATCGACAAAAGGGAAGGAAAAACGAAAAAACACAAACAAAAACGACTTACCCTCCACGCGGAACACCTCGCCTCACCAATGCAATCCAGGGGAGAGATGTCGTCGACTTCCGACTTCAGAGTCGGATCCCGGGCATGAAAGAGGTCGGCGATCGATTGACCGACCACGCCAATCTTGTCGATCCCTTCAGTGGTCACCTCTCTCTTCCTAGGAACCTCCTCTGTCTTAACATCACCAGAGGGAACGCCCGCTTTCCTCTTGGAGCCAACTCTGACTTGAGGCACCGGGTCCGTCGAAACTGACTTGCTCGATGCGACTTTGGCTGCCGCCTTCCTCTGCTCGATCAAACCCTTTCCAGACACTCCTCTCAAGCGAGCACTTGTTCGACCACCAGGAGAAGCTGACGCAACAGACAACATGAAAAGATCATAAAGCATGCGACAAGGCAAAAAAGGAACAGAGAAAACTCCAGAGATCGAAAACTTACTCTTGACACGAGACGACGAGACGGTCGACATATCGTTCTGAGCGGCAGGGGAAGCCGATAACAGATTGACGTTGACAAACTTTCTTTCCGACGCAGGAACACTAAGGACAATCCTTGACAACCCTTCCGACTGAGCATTCACCTCCAGATCTTCCGCCTCAGGAACTACAAAAAAGAAAAGTTAAAGCAAAAAGTTAAGACACACAAACAAGCAAAAGAGAAGATAAATACATACTCTCTACTCGCCACTCCGTCAACAAGAACGAGAACTCTCCCTCCTTCTCCAGAGACGAACGCTCGGCAAAAAAGAACTTCGACCCCCATCCGCGGTCGTTTACATCAAGATTAAGCACTAAAGGCTTCCGACCATGTCGAATGCACAACTGAACACGGGAAGAACTCTTCGACCCAAGGAAATAATTGTACCACAGGGCGTCGAAATCAAAACCAGTCCCAGATTGAACGTTTACAAGATCCAGAACCCTAAGAACCCTCCATGCCTGTGGCATCACCTGACATGGCGCTAGCACCAAAGTGGCCAGGAAGTCCCTGACAAGGGGAGAAAAAGGAAACCTGTGACCAATTCGGAACGGGTATGCATAAAAACAGACCCAACCCTCATATCGGGCGTCAGCCCTCTCGTCCGGGTGAGCCAGCCTTGCAACCGTCTCTGGAGGAAAACCCCCAACCTGAAGGATCTGATCTAGCTCCGCCTGGGACAAGGTGCTTGTCAGAGCGTCGGACTCCTTCAGAATGAAAAGGGGAGTAGCTTCGTCCTTGCGCGAGTCCGAGTGAGTCGCCGATGACTCCTAAGATTCGCTAGACACCATGTCTAAGACAGAAAGAGGAGGAAATCAAAAAGCTATAGTGGAAGAACGTAAGAAACTTACCAGAGAAACTTGCAAGAGAAGAATAGTAAAGTCGAATCGCTAAAGGTCTGCTCCGAATTTATGGAGGGAGATGATGAACCTGCAGAAACGTCGCATCACGCTCCAAACTCCCGCCATGTAGCCTTGGGCAGCCGCGCCAAAAACGGATGGTGGAGATCATGGCTTAGGAAGTTGCCTTGGATTCCGCCCACTAGCCTTACCGAAGCCCAAAGCAACTTGGGGCTATTGTTGGGCCCAGTATCTCCCTTGGAAGTCAGATCGGGCGAGACAAGCCCAAGCCCAAGACGAGTCGAAAGAATAGGGGAAAAACGTAGAGGAGTCGTCGAAGCCTCCCCAGTCGAACGCTGCCTGAAAAATCGCGAAGATCTCGCGGAGCATTAATATGCTAGGATGGAGCAATGGCCACAACATTCAAGCACCACAATAATGGCAGAAATTAAGTATAGAATCCCAACAATCACTCCCGGCATTGAAGACAAGATCTGGCAAGATCACAAGGAAACGGTCAGAAGAAAAGGCACTTACCATATTTGGATTCGGAAGAGATAAGAGGGGGGGAGGGAGAGCTAGAAAGAGGGGGATAGCATACTCTCACGCATAATGAACTATGAAAATATGCACGCATAAGCAGGGGATCTTCACCACTCACCCCGTTGAGAAAAACCGCTCTACGCCCACCGATCAAACATCCTTATCTCCGATCGAATCCAGTCTGACCTACTCCCCTCTAAGGATAAGTTGTAATCTGACTTAATTCGATTGTCAATACATTAATAAAACTATCTCGCTACTTCATATTTGCTTTTTATTTGTTGATTGTCTACTTGGTTTGGATTGATTTTCGTTACCCGATCGACTTGTTACCCCGTCTAAGGCGATTTAGGTCGTCCGATCTTTTCGCTCCAAAACAGTATTCTCAAGTTAACTAAACTTGTCTACTTTGCTCTGTTTGATAACCAAAACCCCCCTTCCTTGTTACTTGTTGATCATAATTGCATATTTCATCAGATCTTCCCTGTGGGTTCGATCCTTACTTGCTTGCTATACATCTATTTAGTAGGTTTGTTAGGACTTTTACTTTAATTAGGCTATTCAACGATATTTGCATTGCATATTTCGGCCTCGTCAAATTTGGCGTCGTTGCCGGGGAGGTTTTCTGTTTTGTTGTGTGTTTTTGTGATTGACTTTGGTGGAAACCTATCTTATGGTCGACACTCATTCTACTGACCCTCCTCTTGTTGCTTTTGATCCAGAAATCGATAGATCATTCCGTGCGAACCTACGCGATCAAGGAGAAGAAGAAGCAGAGGTTGAAACAGTGGAAACAGTTGAGACAGTTGAGACGGCTGGGCCAGTTGACATCCCTCCTGAAGCAATGGGCAAAACTCTGAGATCGTTGACTGAACCGAACATTGAGGCATAACCCCCCTTGGCTGTCGTCATCCCTGCACTTGACGAAGGGGTGAACTTTGAGCTGAAATCTGGAGTTGTTGCTTATCTCCCGAAATTCCATGGTTTGAGTGGAGAAGACCCGATATCTCATCTGGGTAAATTCCACAATGTTTGCATGACTATGAAGCCAATGAATGTGACAGAGTATCAGATCAAGATGAGAGCCTTTGGTTTTTCTTTGCTAGACTCTGCTAGCGACTGGTATTATCACTTGCCGCCAGGGACCATAAATACCTGGACTAAACTGCACAAGGCGTTTCTTGACAAGTACTTCCCAACAAAGAAGGCGAATGCTTTGAAAAAGGCAATTGCTAACATTGAGCAGGGTGCTGATGAGACGCTATATGACTATCTTGAGCGGTACAAGAGGCTTTGCTCTAGCTGCCTGTTCCACGGATACGCCAAACAGGATCTTGTTCTCTACTTATACAATGGTCTGCTCGATCAAGAGAGAAGGATGGTTGACGCTGCATGCGGTGGAAGCATTCTTAATCTGACACCGGACGCAGCCATGGAAAGATTTCAGGAGATGAGTGAGAGTACCAGGAGCTTTGGTAAGATGTACCAGAGAAAGGGAGTCAATGCTGTGACTCCTGCAGGATCTAGCCCTGTGCTGAATGAGTTAGCTGAGTTGAAGGAGATGGTGAAGAGAATGGCAAACCAAAACACTCCTCAACAAGTCAAAGCATGTGGGATTTGCTGTGATCAATTCCACCCTACTGATGTTTATCCTCAGCTACAGGAAGAAGGTACTGCTGAAGTAAATGTTGTAGGAGGTTACGGACCCCCTAGACCGCATTTTGATGGACAACCCCACTACAATCCGAGAGGGCGAGACCACCCGGGTTTCAGATGGAGCGACCCACAAGGTGGTCTACAGCCATTACAACAACAATACCAACAGAGAACCCCATACCAACAGAGGCCCCAAGGCCAAAACCCTTCTGCTACTACTGAAGAGATGCTAAAGACCTTGACCCAGCACTTCGCCACTCATGTTCAGACTACTGAATCAAGCATAAAGAATATTGAGAGGCAGATTGGCCAACTGGCTGATGTTGTCACTAAGATTGATCAGAGGACATCAAATTCCTTGCCATCTCAGACTACAGTGAATCTGAGGGAAAATGTGAGTGTCATTACCCTCTGAAGTGGAAAGCAATTAGTCGTTCCTCCTAATGCTGAAAAGGAGAGCGAATATGAGATGGAGACAATCGCCCACCGCCCCGCGGCGCCCCTAACCGCGACCCGGCGGTATGTTGGATCTGAGGCCAGTCGAGAAGAATGCAAGTCACCGCCCCGCGGCGACACTGACCGTGACCCGGCGGCGAGCCTCAGTTTCCCCTCCTCACAACCACCGCCCCGCGGCGATGACCACCTCCCCCGCGGTGACGGAGTTCTTCCAAGCGAGAATTCGCCGCGCCCCGTGGTGAGATCAGTGCAACCCGACGTCCAAAATTCCAGTTCTGCCGATGAGGTTTGCGTTGATACTTATGTTCGTTCGATTTTCCCTCCTCTTGGCTCTGAGAAACCACCAACACCTTTTCCCGAGGCGCTAAAGGCTAGAAGGGTCGCCGACGACAATGATCTTTTTGAGACATTCCGCAACTGTGAAGTGAACATTCCCCTTCTTAAGCTTATTAAGGCTATCCCTCGATATGCTAAGTTTTTGAAGGAGTTGTGCACCGTTAAGAGGACACAAAAGCTGAAGGTCCAGAAAAAGGTTCCGGTTGGTGAACATGCCTCTGCAGTATTTCAAAGGCATATGCCTGAGAAGTGTAAGGATCCAGGTACATTTACTATTCCTATTGCTATAGGTAAGCATCGATTTGAGAAGGCCTTGTTAGACTTGGGTGCCTCTATTAATGTTTTGCCTCACTCATTGATTGAAGCTTTAGGAGTAGGACCTTTGCATGATACCAATATTGTGATTCAACTTGCTGACGGTTCTTGTGTGTCCCCTAAGGGTATTGTGGAGGATATTCTTATCAAGATAGGTCCCTTAATTTTCCCTGATGATTTCTTCGTAATGGATATGGACTATGATGAGCAGGATGCTCCTGTTATGTTAGGTCGACCTTTTATGAAAACATCCATGACGAAGATTGATGTGGATAGTGGAACTTTGACTATGGAGTTCGATGGAGTAATTTTTGAGCATAATATTCATAAGGTCAACTCCATTGAATTGCCCTTCCTTTGCTGCATTAGTGATATTGATAATCCTATTCAGGAAAATGTTAAGACTAGTGTAGTAGAGACCATAGTTGAATACTCTGCTATTGCTGAACCTATTGATTTGCATGAGCGTGATGTCTTACTTGATGACATAGGAGAGTATATCCCCTCTATTTTGGGCACTTGCCCCCCTGCACTAACCATACAAGGCAGTAAGCCTTCATCTAGTGTCGTGCAGCATGATCAGGTTGAGCCCTATCGGCCCCCACATCGCTCTAAGTATGGTGAAGATGCTCCAAAGGAAGCAATTATGGAGTCCTTGGTTAAGAGGAAGCATGGTCTAGGGTCCAAGCCTTTCCATGGAAGGTTCCAACAGAAGGAGACAGGTAAGAGGATTCCGAAGGGATCCTGTTCTAGGTGGTAATTGATTCGAAGTGCGTCGAGCCAACGACGTTAACTAAGGCACTGTCCGGGAGGCAACCCGAGGTAGTTTTCCTTAATTTTTTTTCTCTTCGATTAATTTCGTAGTTTCTTTTGCTTTGTTTCGTTTGCTTGTTACAAACATTTCAGGTACGAAAGTAAATGGAGAGGAGACGGTGTTCCCAGTTTGTTCACCACGTCCCGGTGACAAATTTGCCGCCCGCGGTGGAGACCACCGCCCCGCGGCAAATTTCCGGTATACTTTTCTCAACTCCGAAAATAAAAAAAAAAAATTCTTGAGTGGTAACTAAGGATTTGACGGATTGGGCTCCTTTTGGCCCATTTTCTTCTTTATCCCATGTACATAACTGGGCCTTCACCTTTTTCCCTATTCCCCTTCCCTAACCTAACCTCCACTCTCACAAACACTCCATAACCAAGTCCTCTCCCAAGCTTTTCCAAGCCTTTCCACCAAATTTTTGCCAAATTCTCGTGTTCTCAGTCCAAATTCAGCCTCCAATTTCATTAACCTTGAGTTTCTTTGCCTCAATTTGGAGTCTAGCCTCACAAAAGAGCATAACACAAAACCCCAACACCTCGCGTCGCCCACCACCGTGTCGCGCAAACCCAATCCTAGTGTCTTAGGGTGTTTCCATGCCTTGCCTTGAGTCCTAAACCCGGACTGGAAATATGAGTTGGGATTCTTTTCGTCATCGCGACGCCAGCCACCGCCCCACGTCATCTGCCACCGCGACCCGGCGTGAAGTTCCAGTTTTCTCACCTTGACCCGGCGGTACACCCACCGCCCCGCGGCGAGATCACCAGGCTGCATGTTTCGCTTGTTTTTGTAAGTCCTCTTTGGTCGCCTTTTGTTTTGAGCATCCCAATTCATTACTTATGGCACCTAGAGGTAGGAAGAAGGACACTACTAGGGAGGAGAATGAGGTGTATCACATTGTGAAGGAGAGGAAGGTGTTGGTGATGAGGAATCATCCCCGCCATTAGTGTCAACCTTTGATGGACCGATTACTAGGTCAAGATTGAAGGAACTACGTCAAGAGTTGGAGACGTTTATGGCACATGATGTATCACATGACGAAGAGGACAAGTCCAAAGTCAAGGCGTTGACTTTATTGGTCAACGTTATATATGTTTAATCTTATTAATTTCTGCATTGGATATTTTTAGGATTATTATTTATTTATTTTCAGCTTTCTATTTTCGGGTATTTTTGGAACAATTGTAGCCCGTTTTAGGAAGCTAGGGCCGGCCACCTCTTAGGTATTTAAGGCGCCCTTGTCTTCTTCATTTAGGCAGATTTCTCATATTGTTAAAACACAAAAACAGAGCTTGGTTTTTGCTTTGAAAACTCGGCTCCCCGTGAGAGTCTCAATCGATTGTTCTTTCCTGCTTAGTTGTTTTCGTCTTTGTCAAGTCCCTCTGGAGTTGGTGATTTCGTACTTCATAAGCAATCCTCTCCGTGCTCCAAGTTCGTCAGCGATTCTTGGTTGGTAGATCGTTCGACAAGGTTCCTTGCTATCAAGCAAGCGGGTTTTCTCGTCGTTTCTATTGGTTATATCTATTATCCTATCCATTAGTTTCACTTCCGCCATTGTTCTAATCTTGTGTTTTCTTTTGTTTTGAGATCCGTTGCCTAGATCCATCTTCTACACGGCTAACCCCGTATCAATTGGTATCAAGAGCTTCGCGGCTTCGGATCGCCTTTGACGGTTCCAGATTCATCATCAAAAATTGGATCTTCCTGTTTTCAATCGTCAATTGAATTTCTTTGTTTGAGTCACATTAGTGAATTGTTAGTCTGACTGGTTATTTGCTCTTGTTTGTCTTGGAAAGGAGTTCGTTGCGGTTGATTGTGACTACGAGGATCCACAAAAACATACCAAAACCATCCAAAAATCACCAAAAAAATTTCGGCCCCCCCTTCCTCCATTGTTGTTCGAACCCTAGCTTGGCGAGCAAGACACGACGGCGTCCAGGTTCGTGCGCGC
The DNA here is from genome assembly GCA_027886185.1 of Rheum nobile. NCBI lineage: Eukaryota > Viridiplantae > Streptophyta > Magnoliopsida > Caryophyllales > Polygonaceae > Rheum > Rheum nobile. The sequence continues at coordinate 1,368,179 of WOAB01000618.1, read as the reverse complement.
CAGAGATCCGGTTGTTCAATTTTGGTAATCTTTAAGATACTTGCTTGATTTTCTAGAGATTTTATTTTATCTTTATGGTGTAATATCCCAGGAAAAACAAGTTGCCTAAAAGAAAATTATATCAAAAAAAAAAGGGCATTATCGAAATTCAAAAAAAAAAAGGAGGAAAAGGCATCTGGGATTTTTGAGAATTTTTCAGAATTTTTTTTTGAAATACAAAAACAAAAAAAAAACAAAAAAATTTAGGGTTCCGTTTCAGATTTTTTTTTCGGACCTCTTTGCCGCCGCAACAGTACCCGGCCACAACCCGACCGGGTCCCCACCGGGTTGCGCTCAGTCAGCCCCACCCGACCCCAACCCGACCGGGTCCCACCCCGGGTTGTTCTCAGCCCCCCCGACCCGGCCCCAACCCGACCGGGTCCAGACCGGGTGAGCCTCAGTTAACCCAGCCCTCACGTACCTGCCACCGACCCGGCCCCAACCCGACCGGGTCCCACCCGAGTTCTCCTCATTCGCCACCACCCGGCCCCCACCCGACCGGGTCCTGCCCGGGTTCCGCTCAGTCGAGCCCCACCCGGCCTGACCCCACCCGCAACCCGGCCGGACCTTGCCCGAGTTGTCCTCAGTCGAGCCGTCCCATTCCCCTCTTTTCTGAACCCTTCCGCTCTCTCGGGTCACTCTCGGCTCCAATTGGCTTCGTTCCGAGTCGACAAAGGTACGTCTTTCTGACTTGCAATTCGCATTTCTTGAGTTCGAAACACATATATAGCCCCATCTTTAGTTGCATTTCATTCTTGTGACTATAGTTGTGTCGCTTTCCTTGTTGAGTCGTTCTCTAGTCTCGCTTTTGTTTGAGTCATTTTTCGTCGTACATCTACTTGTCTTGTCTACTACATCTCTGCTTGACCTTGATTTGCTGCGTATCTTGAGCACATAGAGAACTTGTCATTTACGAGCCTAACTTCGCAGGTTGTACAATCACCGAGTGCAAACACTTGAGAGTTTTTTTTTGGTTTTCCTAACCTTAACGTCTTTCTGTGTTCGTCTAAGTGGTGATCATGACAGGTTTCGGTGATGAACAGGTTACTGCAAATGGTTCCCATGTCGATATGCAGGCGATGCTACAACAGTTGGCTTCTACAGTCGCGCAGTTGTCTGCGAAGTTTGACTCGTTGGAGACCCGCTCCAACCCACTCCCGGCAGCGCAGGAACACATTGGTCCATCGCATAGCGCACCGCTTCCCGCCACCGAGCCCTTGGTCGACCAAGCCATGGCCTACCAAGCGGCGATGGACGAGCGTCGCCAACCGAGAGCCACTAGCATCGACCGCATACGCCCGATTCGGCATCCCGCACCTCGTGATAGGTCTAAGTCCCCTCCTATGTCGATACGTTCTAGTTTATGGGGTGATGATGATATGCAGAACTATAAGCACGAGGAGCGTAATGAGTGGCGTCCTTACCGCCCCCGGAATGACCGCAGACAGCCCCGCCGCCGTGAAGCCGAACAAGACGGCATTGGACGGATCAAAGTGAAGATCCCGGCTTTTGATGGAAAGTGTGATCCAGACGTCTACCTTGAATGGGAGACGAAGATTGAGAAGATTTGGGGTTGCCACAATTTCCCTGAACATAAAAAGGTACAACTCGCTGCTCTTGAATTTATTGGTTATGCTTTGGTTTGGTGGGATTCTGTTGTGAAGGCTCGAAGACAAGCCATGGACCCTCCGGTCAACACATGGAACCAGATGAGAGCTATGATGAGGGCCCGCTTCGTTCCCCACCACCACAATAGAGTTCTCCGCAACCGTTTGGAGACTATGAGGCAAGGCTCTTTAGGTGTTGAAGAGGTCTACAACAATATGCAGATAGCCATGGCATGCGGCAACGTCGTCGAAGATGAAGAGGCCACTATGTCCAGGTATCTACGTATCTTGCATCCTCATTTAGCTGACACTATAGAATTGTATCCCTATTCTACCATGACAGATTTGCTACACCAAGCAATTAAAGTGGAGAGACAATTCAAGTCCAGCTATACCCAACAACACCGCACGGTGCCACAACGCCAAAGCTGGCGTCCCGACCAGCAGCCGGGCCGCACCGGACACCAGAGATCCCGCCCAGCAACCGGTCCGCCTCGCGGCAATGAGTAGAATTCTCGTGGTGCGTACCCCTCTACCTCCACCGCACCACAGCAGCCCACACGGCCCGCCCCTGCAGTTACACGAGGTAACCCTGCTGACCCTCCTCCTAGAGCTAGAGATATCACTTGCTTTAAATGTCAAGGAAAGGGTCATTACATGAAGGATTGTCCTAATACTCGTGTTTTGATGATTAATCATTTGGGTGAGTTAGAGTCTGAGTCTGACACTGAGCATGAAAATTTAGTTGCTAGCCATGATATGAATGAGCATGCCAATGATGATGATTTGGATTTTATTGAATATGAGCATGGTGATTCATTGATTGTTAGGAGGACTTTGCATGTTAATCAGGCTCCTTGTGATGATAATCAGCGTGAGAATTTATTTCATACAAGATGTCTTGTTAAAGGGAAAGTTTGTAACATGATTATTGATGGTGGTAGTTATTGTAACATTGCTAGTGTTGAATTAGTTAATAAACTGCAACTCCCTACTTTTTTGCATCCTAGACCTTATAGACTTCATTGGATGAATGATTGTGGTGAACTCAAGGTGAATAGGCAAGCTAAGATTACACTTAAGCTAGGAACTTATGAGGATAAAATTTTATGTGATATTGTTCCTATGCAAGCTTGTCATATTTTGTTAGGTCGTCCTTGACAATTTGATAGACATGTTATTCATGATGGACGTACTAACCAACATGCCTTTGAGTTTCGTGGTAGGAAAGTGGTGTTGAAACCGATGACGCCGCTTCAAGTGGCTGAGGCTTATGATAAGAAAAGAGAGGCCGAGCGTAAGGGTAAGTCCCCAGCCGAACCATCCACTGCCTCCACACGGACCGACCTCACCCTCGCCTCTACCCCTAGCCGAGTGCTCTTAGCATCCAGCAGAGACCACCTGGTAGATTACCTTCCCCCGGACGTCGCCCTCATGTCCCTTTGTCAGGCCTATACCCTGTTAGGTGACGACGACCGAGCTACACTCCCAGCTGCTGTCCAGACCCTTTTAGCTGAGTTCCTTGATGTGTTCCCGGATGAGATACCCCCTGGCCTACCCCCTATTAGAGGCATTGAGCACTAGATAGACCTGATTCCCGGTGCTACCCTACCCAACCGGCCTGCCTATAGGATGAACCCTACTGAGACCCGGGAAATCCAGAACCAAGTCCAGGACCTTCTAGATAAAGGGTATGTTCGAGAGAGTCGATCCCAGTGTGATGTGCCTGTCTTACTCGTCCCCAAAAAGGACAATACTTGGCGTATGTGTGTTGATTGCAGGGCTATTAATAACATCACGATCAAGTACAGGCACCCGATCCCCAGGCTCGATGACATGTTGGATGAGCTCCATGGCGCCTCCACCTTCTCCAAGATCGATCTTCGCAGTGGATACCATCAAATCCGGATGAAGGAAGGAGACGAATGGAAGACAACATTCAAGACGAAGTTTGGTTTGTATGAGTGGCTTGTTATGCCTTTCGGTTTGACTAATGCCCCCTCTACTTTTATGCGTCTTATGAATCATGTCTTGAGATCTTTTATTGGTAGATTTGTTATAGTTTACTTTGATGATATTCTGATCTACAGTAAATCTTTGGAAGCACATGCAGAGCACCTCAGGGAAGTTTTATCCACTCTCAGAGATGTACAGTTGTATGGAAATCTGAAGAAGTGTGATTTTTGCACTGACAGAGTTGTGTTTCTTGGTTTTGTAGTGAGTGCTCATGGACTGCAAGTGGATCAAGAGAAGGTGCAAGCCATCCGTGACTGGCCGACCCCGAGGAACCTAGGTGACGTGCGCAGTTTCCACGGCCTGGCTGGCTTCTACAGGAGGTTCGTTCGAGATTTTAGCACCATTGCAGCCCCGCTGACAGAGATCACAAAGAAGAATACTCCATTCCGTTGGGGTGAAGCTCAAGAACAGGCGTTTCAGACTCTCAAGGATCGTTTGACACACGCGCCATTGCTGGTTCTGCCTGACTTCACTCGCCCCTTTGAAGTAGAGTGTGACGCCTCTGGCATTGGTATTGGAGGAGTCCTCATGCAGGAAGGTAAGCCCATTGCCTTCTTTTCTGAGAAGTTGAAAGGTGCATGCTTGAATTATTCTACTTATGATAGAGAATTATATGCCTTGTTTAGAGTGCTGAAAACTTGGCAACACTACCTTTGGCCTAGAGAATTTGTGCTTAAAACTGATCATGAGTCCTTAAAGCATTTTAGGAGTCAAGATAAGTTGGATAGGCGGCATGGTAGGTGGATGGAATTCATTGAAACATTTCCCTATGTGATTAAGTATAAGAAAGGAAAAGATAATGTTATAGCTGATGCCCTTTCTAGGAGACATACACTCTTAACTACTTTGGATGCTCGGGTCCTTGGATTCGTTTATATTAAGGAGTTGTATGATATGGATGCTGATTTTGGAGTGATTTATAAGCATTGTGTGGAAAAGGGTTCATTTGATAAGTTTTTCTTGTTTGATGGATTCTTGTTTCGAGTTGATAAGGTGTGCATTCCTGTTTGTTCTCTACGGTTGTTACTTGTTGATGAGTCCCATAGAGGTGGATTGATGGGTCATTTTGGTAGAGATAAGACTTATAACATGTTGCATACTCATTTCTATTGGCCACACATGCTTAGGGATGTAGAGAATTTTATCAAACGCTGTGTTGAGTGCTTACAGGCTAAATCTAAGGCAAAACCGCATGGTCTTTATACTCCCTTGCCTATTCCTTGCTTTCCTTGGGTTGATATTAGTATGGATTTTATTGTTGGATTGCCTAGGACTAAGAAGGGGAGAGATTCTATATTTGTGGTTGTTGATAGGTTCTCTAAGATGGCTCACTTTATTGCATGCCATAAAACTGATGATGCTAGGAATGTTGCTGATTTGTTCTTTAGAGAGATTGTTCGGTTGCATGGTGTACCTCGTACTATTGTGAGTGATAGGGATGTCAAATTTCTGAGTTACTTTTGGAAGACTTTGTGGGGTAAACTTGGTACTAAGTTGTTGTTCTCTACTGCTAGTCACCCCCAGACAGACGGACAAACTGAGGTCACTAACCATACATTGGATACTATCCTTAGGGTTGTTATTAAATCTAATCTGAAAAGTTGGGAAGAAGCCTTACCACATGTTGAGTTTGCTTATAATAGGACTATTCATTCTTCTACTAATATGTCACCTTTTGAATGTGTGTATGGTTTGAATCCCCTAACCCCTTTGGATCTTAAGCCATTGCCTTTACCGGAACGAGCAGACTTTGATGCTGATAGACAGGTTGAGTTCATGAAGGAGCTGCACGAGCGGACTAAGGCTCGTTTGGAAGCTACTGCAGCGAAGAACGCAGCCCGAGCTAATCACGGCCGACGTCAAGTGTTGTTCGAGCCCGGCGACTTGGTGTGGCTACACCTGCGCAAGGAGCGGTTCCCGGAGCAGAGGAAGTCGAAGTTGTCTCCCAGAGGTGATGGACCGTTCAAGGTGCTGAAGAGAGTAGGCGACAATGCCTATGTGTTGGAGATGCCCGATGACTATGGCGTGAGCCCGATATTCAATGTCGGTGATCTTACCCCTTATGCAGCCGCTGATGTTGATGACTCGAGGACGAGTCCTTTTCAAGAAGGGGAGAATGATGAGGAATCATCCCCGCCATTAGTGCCAACCTTTGATGGACCGATTACTAGGTCAAGATTGAAGGAACTACGTCAAGAGTTGGAGACGTTTATGGCACATGATGTATCACATGACAAAGAGGACAAGTCCAAAGTCAAGGCGTTGACTTTATTGGTCAACGTTACATATGTTTAATCTTATTAATTTCTGCATTGGATATTTTTAGGATTATTATTTATTTATTTTCAGCTTTCTATTTTCGGGTATTTTTGGAACAATTATAGCCCGTTTTAGGAAGCTAGGGCCGGCCACCTCTTAGGTATTTAAGGCGCCCTTGTCTTCTTCATTTAGGCAGATTTCTCATATTGTTAAAACACAAAAATAGAGCTTGGTTTTTGCTTTGAAAACTCGGCTCCCCGTGAGAGTCTCAATCGATTGTTCTTTCCTGCTTAGTTGTTTTCGTCTTTGTCAAGTCCCTCTGGAGTTGGTGATTTCGTACTTCATAAGCAATCTTCTCCGTGCTCCAAGTTCGTCAGTGATTCTTGGTTGTGTGGCATTGTAGAGATCGGGTTGGTAGATCATTCGACAAGGTTCCTTGCTATCAAGCAAGCGGGTTTTCTCGTCGTTTCTATTGGTTCTATCTATTATCCTATCCATTAGTTTCACTTCCGCCATTGTTCTAATCTTGTGTTTTTTTTTGTTTTGAGATTCGTTGCCTAGATCCATCTTCTACACGGCTAACCCCGTATCAGTTGGCTACTAAGTTCTTTGACAAGCCGACATTGCTTGAGTTTGGTATGTTGGAGTGTGTATCTCTTTGTTTAGCAGAGTGTGGCCTGGGGACTTTCCTGAATAAGTCCGTTGATGCTTACCCTGAGCTGTGTTACCAGTTCATTGCCTCTTATAAGAAGTATTCAGATGGTTCCGCCAACAAGAGGATGACGAAGATCACTTTCAACTATAGTGGTCGTGAGTATGCTTTGTCTGCGGTGGAGATTCGTGATGCCTTGGGCATTACAAAGGAGCCATCTGATGGGTGGCAAGGTGGTCTGGCTGAGGAGGATATGCTTACTTTTTGGCAGAAGGCCACACATAGGCAGTTCAGGAAGGGTCATGAGGTGAATTCGAAGTTGGTGAACCCTTGCTTAAGGTTGATCCATAAGGTGTTGATGTGAGATTTCTTTGGCCATGCTGATGATGGTAAGGTCCCTTTGAAGGATTTCTGTTGGTTTATGAGCATCTTGTCTTGTGTCCCGTACACCCCGTGTTGGGCTAGTCTTTTTCTTAGTTCTTTGAAGAGGATTCGAGATGGTGAGCCACGTGATATTTGTAGGGGTGGTTTGATCACCCTTCTTTGTGCTGAGATTATTGCTACTGATCGTATTCCTCGCCCTGTTGCTCATGCGGTGTTTGACAAGGCGCACATGAGAGTGTGCTCGATGCTGAAGCCATTGGGCAGGGGTGGTGCTTTAGTTTGGTCCTCATATGATGGTCATTTTCTGCATCTTCCTCGGGCTTTCCCTTATTCCTCTACATTTGAGGGATGGTGGATTCCGAGTGATGGTAGAGATGATGTTGCTGATACCCCTGTTGCTGCTCCTTCTGGTCCGTTTGGAGAGGGCCCTAGTGCTGGTGTTTTTGCTGCTGATTCCGTGGGTCAGGATACTCCTTTGCCTACCCAGTTTGATGCACCTTCGTCTTCTTATGGTCCTGCAGCACCTTGGCAGGAGTTATATGCAAGGTTTGATACATTCTCGGTGCAACGGACTCATTGGAATGCCTGCATAGAGACCGGTCTACAGACTTGGCAGACCCAGTTCCGTTCTGATGTAGTTGAGCGTCTGGATACTATGGACACTCATATGAGGGACTACTTTGGGAGGTTCCCACCACCACCACCACCCGGCCTACAGTGAGTTTATTTCTCCTTCCCCTATTTCATTTGATGTTCTCTTTTCTACATTAAGGACAATGTTCAGTTTAAGTATGGGGGAGGGATTTAGACTGTTCTATCTATCTAGCTAGTGTACATAGCTTTATTTTTTGTAATTTCCATTCCAGTATTCTTTTTTCTAAAAATAAAAAAATAAAAAAAAATCAAAAAAGCCAAAAATATGAGAAAAAGGCAATCAAAATCCTGAGATGAGCTGAAAACCCGAAAGGGCGGTTCAGGTAATAAGCAGGTAGTCCGACTAGTATAGACCAGTGCAAAAATAGACTGGAGTGATGTGAGTATATGTGAGATATCTAGCAAAATGAAATGAGTGGCTAGGTGAAAACCCGAGAGGGCGCCTAGGCAAAATGAGCGTAAAGAAAAAGAGTGATTTTTAGGATCATTCTGGAGATTGGCGTCATAAGAAGAGGAGTTATAAGGAGATCGGGTGGGTCACTCTGGAGCGATAAGGAGCTAGATTGGAGGTAGGATTAGAATAATCTTTGCATCACTTGTTTTGGTTGTCTAGAGCTGATTGTTGAGATGTTGTAGTTGCTGGTGTCATATTTTCTTGTACTTCCTGAGACCTTGGTGTTTGATTAAGGGAGTAGGTTTATCATTAGCTTACTCGGGACGAGTAAAGGTCTAAGTATGAGATAATTTGATAGGTGTCATTTCATACACCTTAACTAGCAATTATTAGCATTATTTAGAGGAGTTTATGACTAGATTTAAGGTTAAGTCTGTAATCCAGAAGATGTGGAGAGAATTGAAGATATCAAGGAATTTACAGCTTAATGAAGGATAAAGAAGATGAAGATCCTCTAGAAGACTAATTGGAGAAGGCTACCAACACTTGGTAGTATGGAAGAGCGGAAGAAAAGAAGTGAAGAGCTGAAGAAAGGAGAGGGCGGAACAGCTGACGCCCCGCGCCAGAAGCCACCGCGACCCGGCGGTGGATCTCAGAGAAGGCAACTGGAAGACAGCCGCCGCCCCGCGGTGGATGTAGACGCCTCGCGGCCACCGGAGATGTTGTTTCCTATTTTGCATTTTCGGATTTCCTATTTTTATTATCTTATTTCCTTTAGTATTATTTCTAGGTTTAGCTTACTTTCCCTAGCCTATTTAAGATCTTTTCCAGGTCTTGAGTAAGGACAATTATTATCATCGTAGTTTTCTTTTCTCAATTAGGGTTTCATTCGCAAGTCAATGGAGCACTAATTTTCCTTTGTTCTACTAGACGTTTGAAGCAATACAGTTGATTCGGTTATGAGATTTCTATTCCTTGTTCTTATTTTTATATGTTTTGGTTTAATTCTCTTGGTTATATTGAGTATTGATTTATCGTTATTCTTCATAGCCTGATCAACTAGGTTGAGTAATATTTATCAAATTGCTAGGATTTTGCATATAGCGGAATGCGAGTGCGGATCTAGTAGCATACATGAGAGTGGAATACGAGTGTTTAATTGTGAGTGAGAATTATTTGCATGTTGAATAGTAAAGTTTTCTTCTATTTGCATGTATCCTATACCCTTGCATGAATGCTATTGCTTTATTAGTGGTAAGGTTTTCTTCCATTGATATTGTAGTAAGTACTATCAACAACTGTCTGAATTGGTAGTTAATTACGATCAGGGTGGGAACAACCATAAGAATAGTTAAAGAACTTGGATTTATAAGATTTCAGTGATCGACTTATATCTCTGTATTGTAGATCTCGTTCTAGTGGAACTACTTTCCCCAACCGTATTCTCAAGTTAACTAAACCTGTCTACTTTGCTCTGTTTGATAACCAAAACCCCCCTTCCTTGTTACTTGTTGATCATAATTGCATATTTCATCAGATCTTCCCTGTGGGTTCGACCCTTACTTGTTTGCTATACATCTGTTTAGTAGGTTTGTTAGGACTTTTACTTTGATTAGGCTATTCAACGATATTTGCATTGCATATTTCGGCCTCGTCAGGTGCTCACACGTAACGTGGTGATACATTTCCCCCTTAGGTTTTAGGATTTTGTGTTTAGGATTTAAGGTTTATAAGGGGTTAGGGTTTAGGGTCATGTGTTAAGCCATTTACGGTTTGTAGATTAGGGTTTAGCGTTTTGAGGTTTATGATAAAAGACTCGTGACCACAGATGTATACAACTATATACAACAGTTGTCAAACATTTGTCAAACACGTTAGTCAGTTTTTTTCCAGCTGGTTATTAGCTGTAAAACACAATGCCTGTTTTTTTCACTATATAAGAAGCATTAGGGTTGTTTGTTCACTACAACAATTCCAACACAAGCGGCACCTACAGATAAACTTTTGAATAAGCTTCTCCTTCTAGTTTCTATCGATTTAGTAACACTGATTTATGATATTAATGGATTTATGATATTTGTAGGCAACCAAACACTACATCAAATAATGACATCTTCATCAAAATCATCAACAAACGTAGACAGGCTATGCTACTGTAATTTGAAAGTCGTTGTCTGAACTTGGGATTTGCAATGGAACTACGAAAGGAGGTATTAGGGATGCCCAGAAGTGGGGTGTCGTTTCAAGGAGTGGATTGATCCAATGTACGAGGAGAGGGAACACGCGGTTATTCGAGAACAATGGCAGGAAAAACAAGATCTTGTTAAGGAAAATCAAGATCTTTAACAAGATCTTGATAACATTCGTATGTATAACTTGAATCTACTAAATGATGTACATCGTAGGTGATTAATGTCGTATATTTTGTGTAATGTTGTTTATGTACTATCAACCTTTGTAGGGAGCAAGCAAATTTAGCAAACCAGAGATATCATATGAAGCGAACATTCACCAGAAACTACCCTAATTTCTTCAAACGCTAAAGCAGTTGTATTATTCTTATAAAGATTAATACAAGTTGGGCTACACAATGGGGGTAGCCCTCCCCTAATGCCTATTTAAAAACAATCTTATGGTTCATACACAACATTAAAACACAAATAAATACTACAACTAAACACAAATAACATTACTAAGTATTACATGTCATAAACCATAAACTTTAAACATCTTTAGGTTGGAAGCGGTCGGGTGGCTCGATCGAGAACTTTACATTGGAAGGGAAGAATGGTCATAGCAATGTAAATGACTCAATACGATCGTAACTTCAATCTTATTGTAAAACTCGATACTAAGCGAAGAAGACTGAAATATTTCGTATTACGTTACTTAATAAAAAAAAAGAGGTCTACTTAACGTGGGGACACTCTCCGCGCTTAACGTGTGGACCCTCTCCTCACGTTAAGTCTGGACCTCTTCTTGTGGAGACTCCTCACGTAATGTGTGGACCATATACATACGTTAAGTGGTTCGAAGCTCTACACGTTACGTGTGAAGACTCTTCCCACAAAACGTGTGGAGATGGTCCACACGTAACGTGTGGACCTGTTTTTTCACACGTAACGTGATGAACCATTCACCACGTTACGTGTGAACCTATGCGCTGAAAGACAATTTTGCCTATATGCTAAAAAGTAAACGTGTAAAACTATTGTCTTCCCAATCACGCCATTAAGAGCTGGTGTCAAATGCTTGGCCTTATCTGTTTTGTTGGATCAGTCCGGTGATGCAGTAACAGCCCCCACAAAGATGTGTGGCCTATATGTAATGGCCCAATACGTACATCTTCCCAATCGAGCAGCAGATCATAAGGCCATATGATGGCCACAATATAACAGGCCCAACAAATTGCAATTGGCCTAGTAGCTGCACTAAACATTGTTTTGAGGGGAGAAGGATTAAGCGGAATTAAAGTCGCTCATTGATGCGGACAAGAAAAACTCAACTTTTATACTCCATCTGTATAGAAAAGATTGTCATTTTAGCCCAAATTTTTTGTAAGGAAAAGATTGTCATTTTAGGTATTTAGGTAATAATTTATTAGTGAGTTATGATGTTTTACATCGGAAATTGTATTTTTAGCTCTTTTTATACAAATTCTCTATATTTATTGGCTACAATTGAGATGAGTTATTAAATAATTATAAACTTTAAGAAAAAAATTATGAGAATATAGGATAATTATTGTATTTCTTAATAAGTATGTCAAACTCTAAAATGACAAAAAAAAAATTATACAAAGAGAGTATATAGTTAGATTGACATAGAGACAATATTGTCAACAAGTTGAGGCAAACGAAGGAGAATTCCTGTTAATTAGTATAAACTACTATGTTTTTGAAACAATCTGGAAAAACGAACAAGCTTAACACAAAGGAGTAGGGGTGTTCATCCAGTCCGGACCGGACTTGATTTTTTCAAAAATATAGACCGGACCGGTCTAAGACCGAATTAGACCGATTTTTTTTTAAAAAGAAAAAAATCTTATTTAATATCTAAAAAAATATTTATAATCCACTTATTAACTTAAAGAAAATATTTATAAAAAAACATTTAAAATCCTAACTTTATATTTTTATTTATTTAAAAAAAACGATCCAACCAATCCGGACCGTTTTTTTTTCTAGGTTTGGACCGGACCGGATTAAGAGAACTAGTTAGAATATCTTCCAAGGAACTAAGTTGGACCTCCTTAGCGATGAAGTCGGCCACCACGTTTGTTTTCCGGAAGACATGAGAAATCTGCACTGAAAAGAAAAGTTGTAAAACACACAGGATATCAGAAATAATCATTTCAATATCTCATGGACAGTGCCAGATTTGGTTTAGGACATTCACAACGGTCATGTTATCGCATTCAAGCTGTATGTCGGTAATGCCTAATTCATAGGCCTTTACCAGGACATTTCTTACCGCAAGCGTTTCCGTTTTTAATGGGATTGAGGTACCACATTTATCCCCGAAGATAAAAATAGGTTCACCTTTGTTGTTCCAGAAAATATAGCCAAAGCTAGATTCACCATTCGTTTTTATTGATCCATCAGTATTGATTTTAATAATTTTATCTGGAGGTTTTTTCCATTTTTTTATTGATCGTCTGAAGTTATTTGTTCTATGAGATTTAGGTCTGTCATCTGCTAGGCAGTCAGGATTCCAGGTTTTCGTCTTATTTCATTTCTCAATTTGTTGTTTGATATAAATCGGAACATCCTTGATGTGCTTGGTATCATTATTTGGGCTTCCAAAGCTTTGTTGGTTTCTATAGAACCAGATTACCCACCAAGAAACCAGTAATTCTATAAACCGCAAGCGATCGGTTTTTTGTCGAATTTCATCAATGATTTCATTGATTTTTTTTATTTGCTATGTTCATGGAAGTAATAATACCATATGTGGATTGGTTCACTTTCTCTATTGTTGGTTACAATGGAATAGAAGATGATTCAAATCCTCCAATTGCGCATTGCATCTGATGCATCCCTGGGGGATTGCCACTCATTTTTTTGTTAGTCTTGATTTTGTTGGTAGTCCGTTTTTCAGTATTTTCCAAACAAAGTTTTTAACTTTGGGGTAAGTGTCCATTTTCCAGATCCAAGAGGAATCACGTACAGTGTATCTTTTGTTTCTATTAATTAGTTTCATGACAGAGTTTGTAGATAACCAACCATTCTTGTTGGCTTCCTAATACATTCTATCTTGAATATCATTCAGCGGAATTGAGATTGTTGTAATCTTTGTTACTAAGTCATGGGGTAAGTATTGTTCTATTAGGTTCTTATTTCATGTTTTATTTGGTAGCATAAAATCGACTACCGTAGCATCTTTGTTCAAGATAACTCGTGTGTTTATGGAGTCACTCAACGGGGATCTGGAAACCCAATTATCAAGCCAGAATTTGATTGTTTTGCCATTACCAACTTGCCAGATTAGTCCAGACTTGAATTCATCAATGAGTTCAATCATTTTGGACCATTGCCAAGAGCAGTTTCTTTTGTTCTCATAGTGAAAGATATGGACTGTTTTCAAGTATTTTTCAGTAACAACTCTAATCCAGTAGTTATTTGGTTTTGCTGAGATTTTCCATAGCAATTTGAGTTGTAGGGCTTTGTTCATATCCTTAGATTTTCTCAGGCCAAGGTCTCGTTGTTGTGTTGGTTTACAAATTTTTTTCCAGCCTATCAGAGGCTTATAAGAGCTATCTTTGTTCCAAAAAAAGGATCTGTTTAGCTTGTCAAGTTCAGTGTGTGTGTGTGAAGGTAGCATAAAGCTTTGCATAAGAAAGTTTGGTCTAGATACCAGGTTGGTTTTGATCAAAGTTGTTCTGCCTGCTTGAGACAGAGAGTTTGCTTTCCATTTTGCGAGTTGTTGTTGTATACTGAGTAGAAGATCCGAGAACGTATTCGAGTTGACTCTGCCATTAATGATAGGACACCCTAGGTATTTATCAAGAGATATCATATTTGTAATGGTGAGGATACCTTGTATAGCTATTTTCTTTTGATTGATAACTTTTTTAGTGACTTGAAACGCCGATTTATAAAAATTCACTTTTTGTCCTGAGATTTTACAATAGTCATCAATAATTTCCTTTATTTCTTTACAGTACTCTTGTTTAGTTTTTGAGAAGATCATAATATCATCAGCAAAGGTTAGGAAAGAGATTATTGATCCTTGATGAGTGATTTGGAATCCCAAAGAATTACGAGGTCTTTCAGAGGCTTTTTGTAGTTTTCTAGCAAGGATTTTCGATCCCAAAATAAATAGGAAAGGGAAGAGGGGGTCACCCTGTCGGAGTCCTCTTGTCGGTTTGAAAATTTATGTCGGTCCGTTGTTTACAAGCACCGAAAAAAAGACTGTGATTATACATTCTCTTATCCAGTTGATAAATTTTTCATGGAATCCAAATTTCTCCATATTTTTGAGAATGAAATTCCATTCAATTCTGTCATACGCTTTTTTCATATCTAATTTAAGCACAATAAAGCCTTCAGATCATTTTTTCGATTTGAAAGAGTAAAAGATTCCTAGTTTGCCCTGTTTGCTCGCCTTTATTGAAAGTCCATCACAAGGGTGATTTTGAGGGTTTTTTAAAAGAAAATTAGAAAAGTCGAAGTAATTTTTATATGACATTTTCAAAGTATAGATTCCTATTTTGCAATAAAAGTCCTTATTGCAAGAGACTTCTATCTGAAAATAAGAAACTTCCATCTGAAAAAATCTAACATATCATTATTTATCTTTTCTGTTTTTTTTTTTTAAATTAAGAAACCTACAAAATCACCATGGTTAAGTAGAACTAAACAAGCCAGAACCATATTTAAGTAGAATCCATCCTGTCAACCGCCTTCCTACATGCTCTACTCAACTGTGTGGGAAACCTGACCATGCACAGATACACACTCCATTACAATACAAGCACATAATCATGTAGACACATATATGATCAAGGGCCTAAATCAAGAGGACAAAATACATATAATCACATTTATGAAAAGGAAATTATCCTACTAGAAGAACCCTTTCATCATACCGAATAGCGATTTTATCTCGTTAACGCACATCATGTAAACCAAAGCATATACACAGAACATAACTTGAAACATTCACTCATATAAGGTCCAAACCACATGACTTAGTTGACAATCAAACACTTGTTTACCAAGCTCGCATATAAATCTTATTCAATCAAAATAAGAAATGAACATAGACAATCATCAATCAAACTCAGTCTAACCTCAGAAGACCACAACACTCTTCCTTGCCCTCCTGAGGTTAACGCTCTCAATGTTGAATCGATCATTGGATAACCTTTTCCTTATCATAGGACGGAACGGGAGAAAAGTGATGAAACCTGCAATGGCTACTGAATACCCTCTCTTGACTTTACGAACAATGAAGCCTCTGACCTTCGAATTCGTTCGCCAGATCTTGTTCAGCTCCATCCAAGCTTGGTGCTGTCTGAATCTCCGTGGAAGGAGGAGGAGCGGTTCACCAACCACCACATCCGTGGATCCTGCCAAGTCATTGAACCTGGCGGCGGCTCGCTCTTTGATCAGCGGATCGCCGACCACTAGATCGATGAATAGTCTCTCCAAGATCTTCTTTTTTATCAGCGATTCGCCGGCCACTAGATCCAGGCATCCTACCTTGTTCTCGAACCTGGTGGTGGCTCGCTTCACCGCCACTGCTTCGTCTTGCATACAAACCCTCGCGCTACCAAGCCCTGCATCCACCAACAACTTGTCTTCCTTTATGCGTACAACTTCAGACAGTAAGGCGTTTCCTCTACATAACAAAGAACTCGAATTAGATCTTGGAAATAATCGACTCAAATAGGTGCTCATTGTTAGGTTAGATAAGATGAGCTTTTTTCCCTCCTCCTTCCTCTTCTGTTGATCAGCGGCGCCCCGCCGGTAGAGACTGCTGTGCTATTAGGGTACTCGGTAGAAATTGGGCACTTTCTTTTATCAGGGCGGCCCATGAGAAACGGTGGCCCAATTGACCGGCCCAATTGTATTCGCGCCCTACTCGTCTTATATGAATGATAAGACTCTATCGGGGGTTTATCAGTTAGGGTTTTGATTCTTCCTTCCTCCTTTCATTCGCCGGGTTTTCCGCTTGATACCTTCCATATTTCCAATCCCAATGGCGAAGCGTTTGATTCCGCTGCTTAACAGGGTTCTGGTGGAGAAGATCGTTCCTCCGGCGAAGACAAGCGCCGGTATTTTGCTTCCGGAGAAGACCTCCAAGGTACAAATGTAGATCTATCTTCCTCTCTTTACTGTTCGTATTTCTAATGGACCTTTTCTATTCCGTTTCGGATTTGAAATGACTCGTATGATTGCTAGTTTGTCATAATGTCGTTCTATTTGGTTTCCTCTTTCATGATTGGGATTCATTTTTTGTGTGTCCCAGTGGAGTTGTTTCGTCTTAGGCCTGATTTATTATTGTCAATACCTGATCTTGCAATCTTCTTCTGTTCTCTCTTCAATATTAAGAAGATGCTAGTGGCCTGAACATTGATCTGATGCTAGTGGCCTGAACATTGATCTGTTAGATATGGAGATTGCTTGCGTTGTAATCTATGGAAAGAGAGTGCGAGATTAGTTGTTGATTTGCTTTTGTGAAAAATAATATATCTCTGATGTTGAACTTGATGTCTTAAAAAGTCAAGTTGCGTGATTTTTATGAATTTTACTCTATGGTGATGCCGTGATGTAGCTCAACTCTGGAAAAGTTATAGCTGTTGGAGCTGGACTTCGCAACAAGGAGGGAAATCTCATTCCTGTCTCTGTTAAGGAAGGAGACACTGTGCTTTTGCCAGAGTATGGAGGAAGCCAAGTGAAGCTTGAAGAGAAAGAGTAAGTATAATCCAACATCCAATTGATTTACTGAGTACCTTAATCAACTGCCTGCTGTATATGATTCGAGGGTCAGTCTGTTTGATATTGCTTGTTTCTCCAAACTAATAATACTCTCTTAGTTTCAACATAGTTGTCATGTTAGGATTCTGCACACTTTCTTAGGAACTCAAAATTGGAAAACAAATCCCTTTTTGAAGTTATCTATTGTTTTTCTCATGTTGCCATTATGTTATTTTTGGTAGAATGGGGAAGGAGAGAGTTTCCATTAAATATAGTAGTAGAAAGGGAGTTGAAGAGTTACTTTGAAAATATAACTAAAAAAGTCTAACCAATGATGGAAAGTTTGGTAAATGGAGCCGAGGTATATATGGAAGATAGAGGGCTAAAATGATTGTTTTCTGAAGTCAATTTGGAGGCCTAGAGTAACACCTATATTAACTATTGTGTAATGGAGGGGTAACAATTTAAGTTCATACTTCACTTGGGAGTGTGAAGAAGCTTTTTTTTACTCAATAACCAGTTAATCACTCCTTTTTGAGTTGTAATAATCTCTTGCTGTTTCTCCAACTTCCCTGTACCTATTTTGTATCTGTGTGCTTGATTGTACATGTCATGGTGTCACCTTATCCGGCTTTTGTTGTTGAATAATGTGATATGCATCTTGAAGTCATGCAGATTAGT
Organism: Rheum nobile; assembly: GCA_027886185.1. Taxonomy (NCBI): domain Eukaryota; kingdom Viridiplantae; phylum Streptophyta; class Magnoliopsida; order Caryophyllales; family Polygonaceae; genus Rheum; species Rheum nobile. The sequence continues at coordinate 1,350,569 of WOAB01000618.1, read as the reverse complement.
GCCCCGTTTTTTGTTATTCATCTGATTTATCCTTTCATTGTCTACAATATTAAGGGTTTCAGACCATGTAATGTTCTTCATTGCAGCTTAAGTGTGAGAGATTGGGATCTAATATGATCATATGTTATTGTATGCAGGTATCACTTGTATCGTGATGAGGATATATTAGGAACCTTGCATGAGTGATGAAATTCTGGTATTACTGAATATCTTGGTGGAGGACTTACTCCCAAGTTATTTTTAGTATGGTAGTGAATCTCGTGATCAACTTCTCCCTTGTAAACTGCATGATAGATGAGCAACTGAGTGTTATGTACGAGTACAATTCTCATTTGATGAATAACTTGCATGGTAGTTGGAAGTTACTTTGATCTTAAGTGACATCAGTTTTGTAAGCTGGACATGGAAGTGAATTTTGGGCCTTTTTGGCTGAGAAGTGTCGAGGTTTGTGTCTATTCTCTCTTCTGATGTTTTTGTTATTGTAAACACTAGCATAATAACGTTATTGCTCCCAAATCCCAATTGATCAACAATAAGCCAAGAAATCAAGATCTAATACAATTCTTTGAATGAAACCATTTAGATGCAAGAGACATTTCTGATAGATCAAAATCTCACAACACTGCTTAAAATCAGAGAACTTGTATAGATTTGTCAAAACAAATCTTTGCTTCAAATTTACCAGGCCCCATAAATCGGTAATGTAAATGATGAAATTTGAAGGGTATGATAGAACATATGATTACAAGCACTTGGACGAATCTGCAGAACCATACTACAGAAACTTTGACATAACACCTTCACAACATATAAAATCAACTACTTAGACATGCAAACGATCTTCTATATTTGGTATAAACTCTTGTGCGCTTTACAGTTGTTCCTCCTCATCCTCGTACTCGCCCTCTTCATCAGCAGTTGCATCCTGGTACTGCTGGTACTCGGACACCAAATCGTTCATGTTGCTCTCAGCCTTAGTGAACTCCATCTCGTCCATTCCCTCTCCAGTGTACCAGTGCAAGAAAGCCTTCCTTCTGAACATGGCAGTGAACTGCTCGCTCACCCTCTTGAACATCTCCTGGATGGAGGTGGAGTTTCCAATGAAGGTGGAAGCCATTGAGAGCCCGCGTGGTGGGATGTCACAGACACTGGATTTCACATTGTTGGGTATCCACTCGACAAAGTATGAAGAGTTCCTATTCTGCACATTGATCATTTGCTCATCCACCTCTTTTGTGCTCATCTTTCCTCTAAACATGGCTGAAGCAGTGAGGTAACGGCCATGCCTCGGGTCTGCAGCGCACATCGTGTTCTTTGAGTCCCACATTTGCTGGGTGAGCTCAGGGACAGTGAGTGCACGGTACTGTTGGGAGCCACGGGAGGTAAGAGGAGCAAATCCCACCATGAAGAAGTGGAGACGCGGGAAGGGGATCAAGTTCACAACCAGCTTTCGGAGGTCGGAGTTGAGCTAACCAGGGAAACGGAGGCAGCAAGTTACCCCACTCATGGTTGCAGAGATCAAGTGATTCAGATCACCAACTGAAAGAAAGTCTAAACACGTTTTATTCAGAGGGTATGAAGAGTGACAAGCATGAAATGAGCTAGAGCTAAGATAGCTATAAATTCATTATACATGTACATACACAAACAAGAAAAGAATACTCACAGCTAGGTGTAGTAAGCTTTAGAGTCCTGAAGCAAATATCATATATGGCTTCATTATCCAGCACCATACACTCATCAACATTTTCAACAAGATGGTGAACTGAAAGCGTAGCGTTGTATGGCTCAACCACTGTGTCTGAAACTTTTGGTGATGGAAAGACAGAGAATGTGAGCATCATCCTATCTGGGTACTCCTCCCTAATTTTTGAGATCAACAAGGTACCCATCCCAGATCATGTTCCACCACCAAGAGAGTGGCAAACTTGGAATCCTGCAATAAACCAAAGTTATCAGCATAAACACTACATTCATCATGATCATACACATGTATAAACATTATAGATTGAAGAGCATTAATGAAACAAAAAAGTTCAGCATCTGACTTACTACTAGGCCCTCAATTCAGTCATATATACTGTTACAACTAACTGGATATCAACTATAAGAAACAATCAAACTGACGATTTTACCTTGAAGGCAATCACAATTCTCAGCTTCCTTCCTCACAACATCCAGAACTGCATCAATCAGCTCGGCACCCTCGGTATAATGGCCCTTGGCCCAGCTGTTACCGGCGCCAGATTGTCCAAAGACGAAGTTATCAGGGCGGAATATCTGGCCATACGGACCAGTCCGGACTGTTGGAACTCATTTAAAATGTGGCGCCGATAACTTTTCCGAGCACAATTCCGGTGGGCTCCGGCCAACGACAACACCGGAAAATGGAAGCATTGGCTTCGTCTACACGAGTACATTCTCGTAATGTACTCATACGACAAAAATGATTTCCGTTTGAATGAGAAATGGAGGCCCAAAGTTGGTTGCATGAAGTGCATAAACTTGGGAAATATTGGGATAAATATTTGTTCCACATTGGAAGTTTAGAGGAACATTTCACTAGTATATATACTAGGAAATTGGATCCAAGGTTGTGGCCTTGGGTCACTACCAATGTGTAATGGAGAGAGGACCTAGCTCATCAAGACCACACTCGCGTCGAGTCGGATCGGGCTTGGGCTGGCCAGCCAACGCCCTAATTTTTTGGGCCGATCCAGAAACCCAGTCTGGGGCAGTTGCAGCCTTGACCTATTCTCAAGGGCTGCTTGATCTTCCTCTTTTCTCTCCTCCACGTTCAACAGCTTCCTCCTTCCTCTCCACTCAGATAGTGGGTCGAAGCAGCATTCCAACAAAGGCTATAAAAGAGTCATCTGCACCTCATTCTTATCATCCGAACACACATCATCTCCCACTGAAAGCGTCATTCTCCTTCACTGTTTTTTCGATTAAGTCTGAGAGTTCAACACAGAACAAGTTCGTAGCCTTCTGTGCATTTGTTGCGCAATTCAGAAGAGTTTTGCAGTTGTATCCTGGGATTCGGATCGCTCAAGAACCGTCGCAATACGGGGCGATTTCAGAATTAAGGATAGAGATCAGTCTCGCCTCTGCATCCAGATTCATTCCGAATTCTGTTCGGTATAATTTCGCTGATTTAATTACAGTTTATGTGCATTTTTATTGTTACAGCTTACATTCTGTTCGGTTTTGAAATAGTGTTCCTACAGTCTTAATTTTGAAATTTCGCTTAAACAGCTTTACGCACTAACGAATTTGTGTTTTTGGAGTGTTTTACTGTTCTCGCAGGAAAGCTATATTCTGCAATTTCTAACCTGTTTACGCAAGAAAAGTTGCTTCCGGATTTTAATTCGGATTTAATCCGAATCTAATTCGATTCTGTTTATACATATTTTTTCGATTCTGCAATTTAATTCAAATTTTAAACTGCGTTCGTAATTTTTTAGTTTCGTTAACAGCGCAGCGGATTTCTGTATTTGCGGTTTTAAACCTTTTTTCCCAAGAAAATTGCTTCTGGAATTCATTCGAATTTATTTTGAATCTGGGTCTTAACCCCATTCGGCCATCTGTACTGGCATACAGAAAAATTTGAAAAAAAAAATATTTCGATTCTGCAATTTAATTCGAAATTTAAATTGCATTCGTAAATTTCCGTACTGATTTCTGGTTTGCATTTCTGTAAATAGACTCTGATTTCATGGTTGATATGAATGAGAAATCTGTCGCTGAAGTTGCTGGAGCCGGAAATGGAAATCCTGCTGAGTCGACACCCTAAATTCAGTTTGGGAGTGGTCTGCCTGCAGTGAATTTGCCAGTGGCGAATCTGCCAGCAGTGAATCCGCCAGCAGTAAACCTGCCAGCAGCGAATCTGCAAGCCGCATGGGTCGAAACTGATGCTCATCAGATTGTCCACCCGATTGCTTATCAGGCTGTCCAACCGACAGTCCATATGCCTGGTGCTATAAACACAGGGCTGATGCCAGAATAGTTCGATGGAACTGGCTTCAAGAAATGGCAACAGAAGATGTTCTTCTTTTTGACCACACTGAAGCTGGAACGGTATCTGAATGAGGATAAGCATGTGCTTCTGCCTCAGAATACTGATGTTCTATCCCGAGCCAGCATCGATGCCTGGATTCATGGGGATTTTCTATGCAAAGGTTGGGTTCAAAGCCGCCTGATAGATCCACTGTACAATGTGTACATCAAGATCAAGACTTCTAGGGAACTCTGGGTTGCCTTGAAAAAGAAGTACAAGTCTGAGGATGCAGGCTCCAAGAAGTTCGCAGTGGCGAAGTTTCTGGACTTCAAAATGGTGGACTCTAAGCCCATCATGGAGCAAGTCGAAGAGCTGCAGCTTCTCACGCACGAGATCATTGCTGAAGGAATGTCTATCTGTGAGACATTCCAGGTGGCTGCGTTCATTGAGAAACTCCGTCCAGGCTGGAAGGATTTCAAGAGCTACCTGAAGCACAAGCGAAAGACAATGACTGTAGAAGACTTGATAGTCAGGCTGCAGATTGAGTCAACCAACCGCAAAGCAGATGGGGTTCAGCCTGTTGAACATAAGGCTAACTTGGCTGAACACAAGGACAAAGGGAAGAAACGGAAGTTTCAACCCCAGAGCTCCAACAACTTCAAGAAGCAACCAACTAAGAAGTTCAGTGGAAAATGCCACAAGTGTGGTAAAATAGGTCACAAGGCTGACGAGTGTCGTAGCAAGGCTGATCCGCGCAAGGACAAGGGGAAATCCCAAGTCAACATGACTGAAAGCAGGCTCTCGGATGCAGATCTGTGTACTGTAGTGTCTGAAGTCAACATGGTTGGAGACAACCCAAGGGAATGGTGGTACGATACAGGTGCTACCAGACACATCTGCTCTGACAAGGGAATATTCACCACTTATCAGCAGAACAAGAGCGACGAGCACCTATTTATGGGGAACTCGTCCACATCCAAGGTCGAAGGTCACGGCAAAGTGGTGTTGAAGCTGACTTCAGAGGAGCTGACTCTCACCAATGTCATGCACGTGCCAGATATACGGAAGAATCTGATCTCCGACACTTTGCTGAGCAAGAACGGTTTCGCTGTGAAGTTCGTGTCTGACAAGCTAGTTCTCTCTAAGAATGAGGTTTATTTGGGCAAGGGTTATGTAAAGGATGGACTGGTCAAATTGAATGTAATGACAGTCATCCCAAAATCTATTGTAACCGATGTTTCAATGAATAAGAATAATCCTATTGCTTATGTTGTTGAGTCTTTTAATATTTGGCATGAACGATTAGGGCATGTGAATTACAAGTCTATACAAAGACTAATTAACATGAACCTGATTCCAAAATATAAATCAAGTAAAGACAAATGTGAAGTATGCGTACATGCCAAACTCACAAAAACGCCATCTCCACATGTAGAGAGAACAACCGAACCTCTAGGTTTAATACACACATATCTGTGTGATTTAAAATTTGTGTAAACTAGAGGCGGTAAAAAGTATTTCGTGACCTTTATCGATGATTGCACAAAATACTGTTATGTATACTTGCTAAGAAGCAAGGATGAGGCCTTGGAAAAATTCAAGGAATACAAGTTGGAAGTTGAAAACCAACTTAGCAAAACCATAAAAATAATCCGAAGTGATAGAGGAGGCGAGTATGATGAACCTTTTAACGCGTTATGTAGAGAATACAGGATTATTCATCAAACAACTGCTCCCTACTCACCAGAATCTAACGGAGTTGCGGAACGAAAGAATCGAACTCTGAAAGAGATGATGAATGCAATGTTGTAGGAATATGGGTTACCCCAGAACATGTGGGGGGAAGCGTTGCTTACCACAAATTATATCCTCAACAAGATACCGCATAAGGTTACTAGCAAGACGCCATACGAACTTTGGAAAGGTAACGTACCATCGTACAAATACCTCAAAGTATGGGGGTGCTTAGCAAAAGTGGCAGTACCACCTCCTAAAAAGGTCACCATTGGACCTAAGACCGTTGATTGTATTTTCATAGGATATGCACACAACAGTAGTGCTTATCGATTTCTGTTATATAAATATGACATACCAGACATACATGCAAATACAATAATGGAATCAAGGAACGCGTCCTTCTTTGAACATGTGTTTCCGTGCAAGGATAAAGAACATCCGAAACGAACTCGTGAACAAAGAGAAGCAGGCACTTCTGTAAATGAAACAGAAGATGAACCTAGACGAAGCAAAAGAGCTCGAAAGGAGAAATCCTTTGGACATGAGTTCATAACGGCCTTTCTTTTAGAGAATGAGCCTAGAACATTCAAAGAAGCCATGTCTACACCCGATGCACCTTCATGGAATGAAGCAGTAAAAAGCAAAATAGACTTCATTATGCAGAACCATACATGGGAGTTAGTCAATTTGCCACAAGAGTGTAAAGCACTTGGGTGCAAATGGATTTTCAAAACAAAATTGAAAACCGATGGCTCAATAGAGAAGCACAAGGCTAGGCTTGTGGTGCAAGGATTCCGGCAAAAAGAAGGCTTGGATTTCTTTGACACTTATTCTCCGGTTACGAGAATAACCTCAATCAGAATGCTAATAGCAATAACAGCATTACGAAACCTCGAAATTCATCAAATGGATGTGAAAACTGCCTTTCTAAACGAAGAATTAGAAGAGGAGATATATATGAAACAACCTGAGGGTTATGTTGTTCCTGGACAGGAACACAAGGTGTGCAGACTTGTCAAGTCTCTATATGGACTCAAACAAGCTCCAAAACAGTGGCATGAAAAATTTGACAATGTAATGATGTCAAATGACTTCAGCATCAATGAATGTGACAAATGCATCTACTTCAAAAACACTCCAAATGGGTACATTTTGTTGTGTATGTACGTAGATGACATGCTCATTATTGAAAGCAATAAAGACATGATCAATCGAACTAAGAACATGCTTAGTGGGAAGTTTGACATGAAAGACTTGGGATTAACAGATGTCATACTAGGGATCAAAATCACTAGACATTCTGAAGGAATTATCCAGTCTCAAGCTCACTATGCTGAAAAAGTACTTGAGAGATTCAAGAACTACTCAAGTAGGACTGCAAAGAGTCCCATGGACCCTCATCTCCACTTGACTAAGAACTCGGGGGATGCAGTGTCACAACTAGAGTATGCACGTGTGATTGGAAGTCTCATGTACTTGACCAATTGCACAAGACCTGACTTGGCGCACTCAGTAAATGTACTAAGTCGCTACACAAGTAATCCAGGACACAAACACTGGAAATGAATAACTAGAGTATTGAACTACTTGCGATATACTCAAAGTTATGGGCTGCACTATGGAAAATACCCAACAGTTCTGGAATGATACAGTGATGTAAACTGGATATCAGACTCTAGAAACTCAAAATCCACAAGTGGATATGTATTTACACTTGGTGGTACAGCAGTATCATGTAAATCTTCCAAACAAACACTGTTGGCCAGATCCATGATGGAGTCTGAGTTCATTGCTTTAGACAAAGCAGCAGAGGAAGCTGAATGGCTTCGGAATTTTTTGGAAGATATCCCGATGTGGGATAAACCAGTGCCAATATTAGGTGTACACTGTGATAGTCAATCGGCTATAGCACGGGCACTGAGTCGTCTGTACAATGGTAAATCACGTCATATAAGAAGATGATATAAAACCATTAGACAACTACTCTCAAATGGTATAATCTCAATAAATTATATCAAATCGGCTGACAACCTAGCGGATCCATTTACTAAAGGTCTGTCACGAGATCAAGTTGTCAAATCATCAAGAGGAATGAGTTTAAAGCCTATGACCAAAGAGAATGCTTGATGGAAAACCCCACCTACGTGACTGGAGATCCCAAGATGTAGGTTCAAAGGGAAAACTAAATCTAGATGAGCACTGGGAGACTCAGTTCTCCTCCCAGTTCCTAGGATGATGAACAGTGCTACCTGTATGAGTTAAGGTTAAGCTTGACTTTTAATGATTCTATAGCTTTGAAATCAAAGTGGGGTATGACATGATACTCTTTATGGTAAATCACCTTATGAGTGTGAAATGGGGCCGTTTCTAGGAGAATGCAGAGAGGCTAAATTCTCCAAGTTCACTCATGAATAACCAGGGATGTTCAAGGCCAAAATGAACACAACAAGAGAACCTAGTTCTGTGAGAAGATGAAATTGTATGATAGTTGTTGTTTCGGTTTACATCAAAGCCCGGGTGGTTCAAGACATCATGTTCACTACCTGGTCGAGTAAATCCGATAGCTACTTACTATGGGTGGTTCAAGGATGAAACACGCTACCAGCCCAAATGCAGTGATTTTTCGACTGTACTATCAAAAGTCCTTTTGTTTTTTAAACATATGTTTAGAATCATTTCTATTCATGTGGGGGATTGTTGGAACTCATTTAAAATATGGCGTCGGTAACTTTTTCGGGCACAATTCTGGTGGGCTCCGACCAACGACAACACCGTAAAATGGAAGCATTGGCTTCGTCTACACGAGTATATTCTCGTAATGTACTCATACGACACAAAATGATTTCCGTTTGAATGAGAAATGGAGGCCCAAAGTTGGTTGCATGAAGTGCATAAACTTGGGAAATATTGGGGTAAATATTTGTCCCACATTGGAAGTTTGGAGAAACATTTCACTAGTATATATACAAGGAAATTGGATCCAAGGTTGTGGCCTTGGGTCACCACCAATGCGTAATAGAGAGAGGACCTAGCTCATCAAGACCACACGCGAGCCGAGTCGAGTCGTGTCGGGTCATGTCGGGTCGGACCGGGCGAGCGAGCGAGCCGGGCCGGGCTTGGGCTGGCCAGCCAACGCCCTATTTTTTTTAGGCCAATTCAGAAACCCATCGGTTGGGCTTTGACCCAGTCTAGGGCAGTTGCAACCTTGACCTATTCTTAAGGGCTGCTTGGTCTTCCTCCTTTCTCTCCTCCACGTTCAACAACTTTCCCCTTCATCTCCACTCAGATAGTGGGTCGAAGCAGCACTCCAGCAGAGGCTATAAAAGAGTCACCTGCACCTCATTCTTATCATCCGAACACACATCATCTCCCACTGAAAGCGTCATTCTCCTTCACTATTTTTTCGATTGAGTCTGAGAGTTCAACACAGAACAAGTTCATAGCCTTCTGTGCATTGGTTGCGCAATTCAGAAGAGTTTTGCAATTGTATCCTGAGATTCGGATCGCTCAAGAACCGTCGCAATACGGGGCAATTTCAGAATTAAGGATAAAGATTAGTCTCGCCTCTGCATCCAGATTCATTCTGAATTCAGTTCGGTATAATTTCGCTGATTTAATTACAGTTTATGTGCATTTTTATTATTGTAGTTTACATTCTGTTCGGTTCTCAAATAGTGTTCCTACATGGCCAACATCCATTGTTCCAGGCTCGAGATCCATAAGGACGGCACGTGGGACAAACCTCCCACAAGAAGCCTCATTGTAGTAGACATTGACCCGTTCCTGCTGCAGATCAGAGGTGCCAATGTACCTCCCAGTTTGATCAATGCCATGCTCATCACATACAACCTCCCAAAACTTGGCTCTAATTTGGTTACCGCACTGACCTCCCTGAATGTGAAGGATTTCTCTCATTTTCCTGAAAATCCAAATCGGGATTTTCAGCATTCTCGTCACACAAATTGGAAAAAGCTGGATTCAAAACTTTGAGAAAATGTAAGATGGACCAATAACAACTAGAAATCCAATTCAAAATTGAAAATCAAGTACCAAAAGAAGTTTCATGTGATACTATCACCACAAATCTCTAACTCGCAATAAAAAGATAATCCTTGATTTCTTAAAAAATCGCAATTACAATGTGTTAGTTTAATTCCTGTAGTTGTTTAATTCAATTAAGTGCTATCTAGCACATTAGTAGGAGTTTGTTCTGTTGTTGCTATTTTCTTGTTTCAGTTAGTTTAAGTTCCTAGACTTTAGCTAGGACTGTTAGTGTGATCGTGGTTTGTAAGGCTATATATTGGCCATTCTCATTCAATGAAAGTAAGTTCTTAAGATTGTAAATCGATCCTTTCAATCTGGTATCAGAGCGAGGACAAGAACTTCAAGAGTGTAAACTGCAGAAAGTTCACACAGAGAGAGAAAAACACAGTAAGAAGGAAACACAGAGAGAATGGCGTTTGAAGGAAATGATCGTTTTTCTCAACCATCAATTCCCAAATTTGATGGCGACTACGACCACTGGAGCATGGTTACGGAGAACCTACTCCGGTCGAAGGAGTACTGGATCGTGGTGAACGAGGGATTCACTCAACCCAAAGAAGGAGATGTGCTGTCGGAGGCACAAAAGAAAGCCATAGAAGAGATGCAGTTGAAGGATTTAAAGGCCAAGAATTACTTGTTTCAATCGCTTGACAAGTTTATTCTGAAAACAATCTCAAAGAAGGAAACATCCAAGCAGCTTTGGGACTCAATGAAAATGAAGTATCAAGGAAATGCGAGGGTTCAACGAGCTCAACTCAATCGACTGCGTAGGGAGTTTGAGATTCTTGCCATGAAGCTAGGAGAGTCGGTGAACGATTACTTTGGAAGAGTAATGGTGGTAGCTAATGACATGAGAAACTGTGGGGAACAGTTATATGACATCAAGGTCGTTGAGAAGATCTTAAGGACGCTCACTGATAAATGGAATTACATTGTGTGTTCCATTAAGGAAGACAAAGATGTTGATGAACTCACTATTGATGAGTTGCAAAGTTCCATGCTTGTCCATGAGCAAAAATTCAAGAAAGAAGGAGAGGAAGAGCAGGCACTTACGGTGCACTATGGGGACAACATCGGTGGAAGAGGAAGAATGGGAGCCTACAGAGGAGGACGAGGCAGAAGTCGTCAATCCTTCAACAAAGCAACCATCGAGTGCTATAAGTGTCATCAATTAGGTCACTTTCAATATGAGTGTCCTAACATGACTAAACAGGTGAATTACACAGAAGTTGAGGACAAGGAGATACTACTTATGGCCAACCTCGAATCTGCTGAGATAAGCAAGGGTGATGTCTGGTTTCTTGAATCAGGGTGCAGCAACTCTATGTGTGGTGATCGCTCGCTATTCAGTCAGTTGGAAGATGGATTTCAGAGAACAATAAGGTTGGGAAATCATATGCACATGAATGTAGTTGGCAAGGGAAGTGTAAGGTTGTGCTTTGGAGGCATTAGCCATCTTGTTCAAGATGTGTTTTATGTTCCTGATCTAAGGAACAATCTCCTTAGCACTGGACAATTGCAAGAAAAGGGCCTGGCAGTACTAATGAAGGACAACAAGTGCAGTATTTACCACCCAACGAAAGGGCTCATTCTCCAGAGCAACATGACAGCCAATCGAATGTTTATCTTTGTTGAATTCCTTAGGTTTTGATAGTGACAAACATTCAACTAATCTGGGTACTAAGTGTTTCAGGAACCAAGACAGTTGTCTCAGGGAACCTTCGCATCAAAGGATTGAAGAGGGAACAAAGCTCTGTTCTTGTGCTTTGTTACCTCTGAAGGAACAACAGTGACGAACAAGATCGAAGCTGCAAATGGAAGGAAGAAATCCAGCGTGTTATTTATGGAAACAAATCAAGGCGCACACGCGGTCAAGGATTGAAGAAATCGGCTGGAAGGATCTAGCCGTTGGAGGAGATATGGAGAGAGAAGCTCGATTCCTTATCTTAGGGATTCTTTCCTTAGAAAAGCGGATTGGAGAGAGAAGAATCTTATCACATCCGTTTATATTAATTTAAGGGAATCCTTTCATTTTATTAATATATACGGCTAGGGATATTATTCCTCCAGCAAAACATATCTTCTTGTTACCATGTTTGAATAAATCTTATCTTGTTACATTTAGGGTTTATCGAGTTGTATTTAATAGATGTGTGAATTCATGTCTATGTAACCACGACGACGGGAAAAACAGAGAGAACGAAAATTGAGATAGAAAAGGAGTGAGGTGTGTGTAAGTCTTTGAGGGTTGAGTTTGGATTCATCGTTGTAGGAGTGATCTTCGAATCTAGCGGAGAGGTCTAGTGTTTTGGAGTCCATGTTACAAGTGTAATCAAACAAGAAATCAATAAGACAAGTACACACTTCAAAATCCTCTCAAGCGGAAGCTTGAAGGTAGTGGTTTTTCCTTGAGAAACTAGTTTTGCCAATCAGGGTTTCCACTATACATCGTGAGTTCGTTCTATTATCTTTCTTGCTATATTTATCCGCTGCAACTTCTGTGGGAACAAAGCTTTTGTTCCCTCAGACGTAACTCTAACGATCCAACAATTGGTATCAGAGCCTGGTGCTCTAGATTGTTTGTTTTAGTTACAGATTCTGCAGGAAAGATGTCGTCAGGAAATGCCTTGGATAGAGACTCTCAAGAAGGTGATGTAGATGTGGCTCTCATCACTCAAGCCATGAAGAAGATATGGTCTCGAAGCAAATGCACTAAAGGTTCGGTCATGGTTCACAATGACATGAAGGAGGTCGTCTGCTCTCACTGTTATGACAACGGACACTTCGCAAAAAAATGCCTCAACAAAGCGGCAGGTTCTTCTCAGGTCCTCAACGAGGAACAAACGAGGATTGCGAAGTGGGGTAACTGCAGCTCAGATGATGAAGCTTCTCCTCTCTCAAAGGATATCTGTTTGATGAGCTCAAAAGGTCACAACGTATCAGAAGGTGATTCCCATAAATCCGAGGAGGAAGCAAGGAAAGGCTCTTGGCACCTTGACAGTGCATGCTCAAGTCACATGACAGGGAACAGTGAATGGTTCACCTCTCTTCAGCTAGCCTCAGGGGCATCGATAACTTTTGGAAACAAGAGTAAGGGTGAGGTTTGTGGTATCGGTATGGTAAGACTCTCTAAACACATCACCGTGAATAATGTAAATCTAGTGAATAATCTCAAGTTTGATCTATTTAGTGTGGCTCAACTATGCCAAAACATAAAAAATAGGGTAGTCTTTACCACTGATGATTGTCATGTTGAGTGTCTAAGTACAGGGAAAATCTTACTCAAAGGGATTTGCGACAACAACGTTTATAAGGTCGACCCTGCTTTCATCCCTGACAAGGACCTATGTCTGTCGTCTATTACTGAGACGACATACTTGTGGCACAAACGCTTTGGACATGCTAGCCTTCAACTCCTCTCCAAACTTCATAGACAAGAGTTGGTGAATGGTCTTCCCAAGGTTAAAGCAATGAGAAGTGACGTGTGCGACACATGCATTAAAGGAAAACAAGTGAGGTCTTCCTTCAAGTCCAAAAGGGATGTAAGTACAACACGTCCTCTGGAATTAGTCCACATGGATCTTTGTGGGCCTATGTGCACGAAGAGCCGTGAGGGAAATGCATATGTCTTTGTTATTGTGGATGACTATTCCAGGTACACATGGACGATTTTCATCTCAACAAAGGATGAAGTGTTCGCTGAGTTTGAGTCCTGGCTTAAGGCAACTGAGAGAAGCACTGGTCATACCTTGGGGTCTATTCGCACCGATCATGGAACTGAATTCGAGAACTCTCAGTTCCTATCCCTCTGTAGGAACAGAGGTATCAACCACAACTTCTCTGCTCCCAGGACCCCACAGCAAAACGGTGTTGTGGAAAGGAAGAACAGAACTCTGGAAGACATGACGCGTACTCTCCTCATCTCAAGTGGTCTTCCAAGGAGTTTCTGGGCCGAAGCCTTGAATGCCGCGTGCTACGTTTTGAACAGGGCAACCATTCGTCCTCTTCTGAACAAAACTGCCTATGAGCTTCTGAAGGGAAGGAAACCTAATGTGTCTCATTTACGCACATTTGGTTGCAAGTGCTTCGTCCACAACAACGGGAAAGATTCTCTTGGGAAGTTTGATCCCAGAAGTGATGAAGGAACCTTTGTAGGATATTCTCAGCAAAGCAAAGCCTACAAAGTTTTCAACAAGAGAACCAGAAAGGTAGAAGAAAGTATTCATGTTGTTTTTGATGAATCTGTCATGGCTGGTAACAATGTGCAGGAACAATCCGATAGAGTTCCCTCCAATATCGAGCCATCCGAAGATGACTTCTTTCAGCTTGTTAAAAGCAGTGTCGGTGGTGAGACCTCTCAAGATCAAGAAACTCAAAATGATCCCTCAACACCGAAAACTCCCAACTCCACAAACTCAGGGGAAAATGAAGAGAATGCTAACCCACCGGATACGTCTCAGGCACCTCAGGGGGAACAGAGCCCAAGTCACGACACAGCGGAGCCCTCTGAGGACTGCCCTGCTGCTGAGGGAACAGGGGGAGTTTGCCCTAATGCTGATGGGACAGGTGGTGAAAGCTCAAATGCTGGCAATGCTGATTCGGAGGAGTTCGACATCAACAAACTCCAAGTTCCAAACTACCAGCAAAAGTGGGCTCATCCAGTCAAACTGATCGTCACAGACTATAGAAAGGGAGCACCACAGAGCACTCGTTCTTCCCTACAAAATTTATGTGCTTTCAATGCCTTTCTTTACTTGCAAAAACCCAAAACTGTAGGAGAAGCATTGAAGGATCCTGACTGGATAAACGCCATGCAAGAAGAACTCCATCAGTTCGAAAGAAACAAGTTTTGGAGGTTAGTTCCCCGTCCAAGGAACAGAACAGTAATTGGAACCAAATGGGTGTTCAGAAACAAGCTGGATGATCAAGGTCAGGTCACAAGGAACAAAGCTCGGCTGGTGGTGAAAGACTACAACCAGCAGGAGGGCATCGACTATGATGAGACCTTTGCTCCAGTTGCCAGTTTAGAAGCAATAAGACTCCTAATTGCTTATTCTTCTTTCCATGGATTCAAGCTACAACAAATGGATGTCAAGACCGCCTTCTTGAATGGGGTTCTCAAGGAGGAAGTATATGTGGAGCAAACACCCGGTTTTGAAGACACCACTCAACCTGACCATGTCTACATTCTAGACAAAGCTCTGTATGGTCTCAAGCAAGCCCCGAGGGCCTGGTATGAAAGGCTCTCTCAGTTCCTTCTGACGCACGGATACGTTCGTGGAAAGGTCGACAAGTCTGGTGGTTTAGGTCTATGTGGATGATATCATCTTTGGATCCACTGATGATAAACTGGTTCAGAAATTCTCTAAGCTGATGGCCAGTGAATTCGAGATGAGCATGGTTGGAGAACTCAAGTTCTTCTTAGGTCTGCAAGTCTCTCAAGGGGATGAGGGAACTAAAGTACACCAACAGAAGTATCTCAGGGAGTGTGTCAAAAAGTTTGGTATGAATGATGCAAAACCCTTCACCACTCCCATATCTCCAAACAATCCAATGGGAAAAGACGAACATGAACAAGGAATTGATCCATCCATCTACCGAGGAATCATAGGTTCGCTTCTCTATCTCACTGCTAGTAGACCTGATATTATGTATAGTGTATGTCTTTGTGCTCGCTTTCAGGCCGATCCCAAATAAACACATCTCAAGGCAGTAAAAAGGATTCTGAGATACTTGAAGGGAACAGATGATCTTTGTCTGTGGTACCCAAGAGGAGAAAGTCTTGATCTTGTCGGATACACAGATGTTGACTTCGCAGGGAACAAAGTGGACAGAAAATCTACCTCAGGAATGACTCAGTTCCTTGGGCCGTGTTTGGTTTCCTGGGGGTCAAAGAAGCAGAACTCCGTGGCTCTCTCCACTGCAGAAGCTGAATACATAGCCGCTGCTGCTTGTTGCACTCAACTCCTATGGCTCAAACAACAACTCAGCGACTACGGTATTCTTCTTAACTCCATTCCCATTCTCTGTGACAATACAAGTGCCATAAACATCTCCAAGAATCCAGTACAACACTCACGTACCAAGCACATCGAGATAAGACATCACTTCTTACGTGACTGTGTGGAGAAAGGGTTGGTGACAATGGATTTCTGTGGAACTAAGGATCAAATCGCCGACATTTTCACCAAGGCACTAAACAGGGAACCATTCGAACAGTTTCGTATGGAACTAGGTATGATTTCTCTAAACTGACTGTCTACTTGTTGTGTTCCCTCGATGATTGGCTAATTTACACGGTAAAGTGTGAAGGGTTAATCATCATGTCTTGGTCTGCATCTATTCTCTTGATCATTAGTTGAACGACTTGCTTAGACTCATGCTAATACCTCACTTATATGCAAAATTTCATGCATGATTCTCTATGCTATCTTGTTTATACACGACTCAGATTTCTTTCGGCCCAAAAGAGTCAACTTGATGATTTGATCCCTCATTATAAGCCCAAATGATTATTGACACTACAGCTTACCTTAGCCATCATGTTTGATGCTCCCTATGAGCCCCTCTAATCATCCACATCTGAGAGCCTCTCATTCATGATTAAACATTTTTAAAAAACAATTCTCGTATATGCTTTTGTATGATGTTCTTTGTACCCTCTCTGGTAACATTACCCCCGCATCACACTCTTCTACTTTTTCGGAAAGTCGAGAATACGAATTGTTGCCACTATGGTCTGTGGATAGAATTCGACAGGTATGATACGTGATGCTGGCTTCCAACTGCCTAAGGAGGGTTCGTGCTCAAAAGCTGAGGTTGCACGTGAGAAGTAGTGGGCTCCGAATGAATCCCTGGTGAAAGAAGGCAAGCTGAAGGTTGTGATGTCCAAAAAAAAAAAAAAAGGAACCAAAGATTCTCTCCTCCATTAGCTGAGCCTATGATGGATGTTGACGACAATAAGGATGCACAAGCTTTGAGTGGGAACAAAAGATGAACTCCATTGCTAGTCATACTTCAGATCTACTGCTGGCCCTAATGGTACTTAATTCGTATTTCTCTGGCTAACCAATACCTCTTTTGTTCCCTAGCACATCTATCCCTCTACTTTTCGAACTTCCTTGTCTCTGATTCGTGTGTGAACATTTACTGGCACGTTGATCATAAATGGTATCTTTGCATATCTTGTTGTTGTCTTAACATGCTGTCCGCGTTCGTGCGTTTCAATCTAATGCGATTGGGAATAATGTTCATCTGGCTGTGATCCTTCATCTCTAACTCTTCGCTATGTTTTTGATGATGCCAAAAGGGGGAAAATAACAGGTAGCCTTGGTTGAGGGGGAACAGCACATGGTTTCATATGTTGCTGTATTGAGGGGGAACTATTATGGTCTTGTGTGGAGACCCTTCCCCATACAACCATCTTTATCTCGTATGTATATGCTTTATTGTCAAGGATGTTTGTCACCATCAAAAAGGGGGAATTTGTTGAATTCCTTAGGTTTTGATAGTGACAAACATTCGACTAATCTGGGTACTAAGTGTTTCAGGAACCAAGACAGTTGTCTTAGGGAACCTTCGCAGCAAAGGATTGAAGAGAGAACAAAGCTCTGTTCTTGTGCTTTGTTACCTCTGAAGGAACAACAGTGACGAACAAGATCGAAGCTGCGAATGGAAGGAAGAAATCCAGCGTGTTATTTATGGAAACAAATCAAGGCGCACACGCGGTCAAGGATTGAAGAAATCGGCTGGAAGGATCTAGCCGTTGGAGGATATATGGAGAGAGAAGCTCGATTCCTTATCTTAGGGATTCTTTCCTTAGATAAGCGGATTGGAGAGAGAAGAATCTTATCACATCCGTTTATATTAATTTAAGGAAATCCTTTCATTTTATTAATATATACGGCTAGGGATATTATTCCTCCAGCAAAACATATCTTCTTGTTACCATGTTTGAATAAATCTTATCTTGTTACATTTAGGGTTTGTCGAGTTGTATTTAATAGATGTGTGGATTCATGTCTATGTAACCACGACGACGGGAAAAACAGAGAGAATGAAAATTGAGATAGAAAAGGAGTGAGGTGTGTGTAAGTCTTTGAGGGTTGAGTTTGGATTCATCGTTGTAGGAGTGATCTTCGAATCTAGCAGAGAGGTCTAGTGTTTTGGAGTCCATGTTACAAGTGTAATCAAACAAGAAATCAATAAGACAAGTACACACTTCAAAATCCTCTCAAGCGGAAGCTTGAAGGTAGTGGTTTTTCCTTGAGAAGCTAGTTTTGCTAATCAGGGTTTCCACTATACATCGTGAGTTCGTTCTATTATCTTTCTTGCTATATTTATCCACTGCAACTTCTGTGGGAACAAAGCTTTTGTTCCCTTAGACGTAACTCTAACGATCCAACAATCTTGCTCTTAGATAAACAATTTGCCAACAAGGATACAAAGGAGGTTTGTCTACAATCAACTCTTGATACAACTCAGCTTTGGCATAGAAGATTCGGCCACCTCAGCTACACAGGATTGCAGACACTGAAGGACAAAGATATGGTGAAAGGAATGCCGAGTCTCCTTGGTTCTAAATTCGTCTATACAGAATGTCTGAAAGGGAAGCAACACATGGAACATATCCCAAAGAAAAGTATATGGCGTGCCTCAAACAAGCTAGAACTGGTCCATGCCGACATTTGTGGGCCAATCTCACCAACTTCCAACGGGCAAAAGAGGTACCTACTCTGTTTTATTGATGATTTCAGTAGGAGAGCATGGGTCTATTTCCTTGCATATAAAGATGATGCTTTTGCCATATTCAAGCAATTTAAGAATAGTGTTGAAAAGGAATCTGGTGCATTTATTAAGTGCTTGAGAACAGACCGAGGAGGGGAATTTACATCAAGCACCTTCAATGACTATTGTAGAGATAATGGGATCAAGAGACAACTAACTACAGCTTATACACCTCAGCAAAATGGAGTGGTTGAGAGGAAGAATAGAACAGTGATAAATATGGTGAGAAGTGTGTTGGTCGAGAAGGATGTTCCTAAGACTTTCTGGCCAAAGGTTGTGAATTGGGCCTTTTATGTGCTTAATAGATGTCCAACTTCATCTGTTAAAGACATGACTCCCATGGAAGCTTGGAATGGGATTAAGCCATCCGTTGAGCATTTCAGAATATTTGGTTGCATAGGACACGTTCATATCCCTAACGTCAAGCGCACCAAACTTGAAGATAAAAGCAAAAGCTGTGTATTGTTTGGAGTGAGTGTTGAATCCAAAGGTTATAGGCTCTATGATCCTATAAGTAAGAAAGTCATTGTCAGCAGAGACGTGGTGTTTGAGGAAGATAAGAAGTGGAGCTGGGATAAGACTCATGGCAGCTTAACTACTCTCGATCTAGACTGGGGAGATGAAAGCAAGGAAGGAGAAACTGAAGTTCAGCCCAACAACGATGAAGCAACAACCTCTGCTGCAGCAACAGAAGATATACATCCTGTAGTAAGTACCGAGGAAGAAGTAGAGAGTGATGAAGCATAAACTGATGCTTCTCCTGAGGGCTCTAATATAAGAGAAGCTGGTCGCATTAGAAGGACACCAGGATGTATGAATGATTATGTTGTCAATGATGCTCAGCTGATCGCATTCAGAGAAGAAATGGCTAATGATGTATATCTTCTGTTGCTGCAGCAGAGGTTGTTGCTTCATCGTTGTTGGGCTCTAAATCTAGCAAGAACACTCAATTAATAGTTGGAAAAGCGCTGCATGTAAATCAAACCAAATCGTTACATTAAGCATCATATAGTTGTGTATAGTGATATTCTGGAACCTAATACAATAGTTTTCGGTTAAATCAGCGCTAAAATTGACTTCAATTTCAGCTTCAAGCTCAAATTTGCAAAAAATTCTAGCAAGCGAAGCATTTGCATTATCAGCTAATACGGATCGACACAAAAAAGCTACAAAAACAAGTCGATCGAGCAAGTTGAACTCCGTTTCTAACACGTTTCAAGCTTAAGCAGAAGTTTCAACTCAATGCAAACGCCATAACTTTCTAACAAAGCTAAAAACAGAGCACGCTGAGAAGGAAAAAAGCACCGCAGACCTTAGATCTAGCAAATCTATATCAAGATCTAGAAAAGGAAATGAAAAATGTCGTCAGATGCAGAGATCTTACCTTCGTTGAAGAAGCGGAATTTGGATATCAACAGAGAAGATGCAGAGACAGTGGAGAGTGAGAGTGAAGACGCGGGAGTGGATGGGTAAAGATCGGGATCTACCAAGCGTTATATATATGAGGAGGGAAAAGATCGTACGGCTGATATTAATTCTTTCATTTTTTCCTCTTGAATGCATCGTTGGATGTCTTGGTGATGATGGAAATGGACGGCGTAGATTTGTTGTACTTCTAGAAGTTGCTTTCAGAATTCAAATTAACATTTTCCAGATAGACAAAAATGCCCTTAGATAATATGCCATAATGGGACCCGTTTAGCGGTCGTGTCACATGTGTAGACGTGGTCCTCAATTATTGATATGTTAAGCAATCACACTCCTTCACTCATATTATTGATATGTTAAGCAATCATTATTTAAGAAAATACAAATATTTAAGTATCGGTTTTTCTAGTGTGTCCATGGCCATATGTTAACAAGTTAAAATAAAAAAATATTTAAAATATTTTCTAAAAAAAAATAGATAAATCCTTAACAAAAAAAAGTTAAACTAATGACTAAAAATACTATTGTTAAAAATGGAGTTTTTAGAGTGTGCACATGAACACACACTAGAAAAACCTTTAAATATTTAACCATTAAGGCACAATGTTGTCTCTTAAAACAATTTAATTAATTTTGAAATGATGTTGTTCCATGAACAATAAATATCTACTTAATTTTTTTGAGATATTTGAATACTATTAATTAAAGAATTAAGCAATATTTAAATTATCCTGATATATATATACATGATTTCTATATAGCGCACCCGCAAAATTTTTATTTAACGCCCTGGTTCATCTGTGACGGATGAACATGCTGATCCGCGACACGATTTTGGAATCGCCATAACTTTTGATTCCCTAGTCCAAACACGCTGAAATTTGGAGGAGTTATAGTTGACATCTTGATATTTAATTTGATGTTGAAATCACTCAATTCAGAATTACGTAGAAAAAGTTATACTTCTCCAAATACGGGACAAAAACAGCAGAGGCATCATGTGCATGCTCCCACATGACAAATACTGGAGGCAATGGTGACACCTCTGATAGGACCATCTACTCATGGGTTCAAATAATTAATATAAAATAATTAAATGATTAGTACCATACCGAAATGAAATGTCTTTCATTCTCAACATGGCAGATGCAGATTGTCTTAAGCTTATACGGCTCAAAGTCTTTAATGAAGGATTGTGGAGGCATATAAGGTGGTGAAAATATTTGACCCACTGAATTCTTGGGAGCTCTAACATGAGACGGCCTCAAAGGAGTGGTAGGAGCTTTAGGGTTTCGTGAAAGTGTGCTAGTGGGCATTGGTGGCCTACCTCGTTGCTTCTTGGGAGGTGTCCCTTCCGTATCTTTGTTTGTGTACTCCGATGAAGAAGGATGTCTTTTAGTGGTATCTTTGTTTAGAACTTCCATTGGTCGTCCTGTATGCCTCACAATAGCCGGCTTTTGTAGACTAGTCCCCTCGGGGTGGACTATGTCGTAAAGTCGCGAGACACATTTTTCTTGATCATCTGCTGACAGATTGAGGAAATGATCCGTATAAAATTGATCCATCAAAGATCTCGCAACTCTACGCTTCACCTCAACCTCACCTTCGTCTTGCACTTCTGACAAACTCAATCGTCTCTAAAACGGATGCAACGCTGAAGGCTTAATAGGGATTGAACTCGTCACATTTCTAGCGATGTCATGGACACACGGTAATCCATCTCTCACCCTCATGTGACATGTGCAGATCTTGTCACAAAATGGATTTCCCCCTTTTTTGTATTCTCCCGTCAAGCAGTCAAGTGCAACCTTAGATACTTTGTACTTCAACCGCAACCTTAGATACTTTGTACTTCAACCGCTTGAAAACATCAGCTCATGTCCTAAGAGTCATCGTACTTTGTACACTCTCGTTGAAGGTCCCCTTGATGTCCTTTACTTGGTTACCCAACTTTGAATGATATTGACTAAATATCATGTCTAGACTATCATGTGGAATAGTCAAGAAGTCTTTCAAGAACCTTCTTCAACAAGAAAGAGACGAGGTCGAACCTTCTTCCACAAGAAAGAGACGAGGTCGTTCGAACCTTCGTTTATATGATCCATTCGTTTCAAGAACCTTATAGACCAAATATCATTTGCTGCTTGTCTATATGATCCATTCGTTTCTCAACTGATGGCGTTCGAACCTTCTTCTACAAGAAAGAGACGAGATCGCAAGCCGACTTAAATGCTATTGTACTCGCACATTGTAATGCTATTGTGATCCATGATTGCAATGCTATTGTACTCGCCTTGGCGCTTAAGAGATCTCTATTTTTTGTCCCGTCTTTGGAGAAGTATAACTTTTTCTACGTAACTCCGAATTGAGTGATTCTAACGTCATATTAAAGATCAAGATGTCAACTATAACTCCTCCAAATTTCAGCGCGTTTGGACTAAGGAATCAAAAGTTATGGCGATTACAAAATCGTGTCGCGAATCAGCATGTTCATCCGTGACGGACGAAACATGTTCATCCGTCACGGACGAAACATGTTCGTTCGTCACGGATGAACCAGGGCGTTAAATAGAAATTTTGCCGGTGCGCTAAATAGCAACGACCTATATATAATATATCATTTAGATGAGATATTTATGATTAGATTGAATTTTAAATCTAGAAAAAAAATTAAAAAAATTAATTTTTTTTTATTTGAATATTGTGATGACAGATAAAAATTAATTTTAAAAAAAAACCATGATTTTTTATATGGGTTTTAGTTGTAGATACGTTTGATTTTATCAGATATATTTTATTTACACTCTTTTTTTTTGTTACAAAAAGTCGTTATAATCAAATCTTTTGATATATTATACCGATTAGGTAAAATGAAAAATATGTTAGTAGTATTAAAAATAATTCGGGTTAATAAAGAACCATAAGCTAAATGGAGAATTATTTTTCTGATACCCTAAACTAGTTTTAGATATTGTATTTTCAATCTCATATAAAATATCTTTTAATTAATTTTCTAAAAAAAATGTTATAACCAAAATTCACGATCTTTGATTTTTTATAACTTTTATTTAGTTTACAATCATATATCCACAAATATGTAGCGATTAGTTACCTTAATACTTAACTCAATTTTTTATTACGGTTAATTAATTTTCAATTGACCATTAATATTTGTTGTTAATATTTTCTAGTATATGATCTTCAATTAATTAGTCACTTTGTTTTAACATGCACAATTACTTGAATTGTTGTGTTTCGGCTAATGTCTAGTATTACAACTTTAAGGAATTTTTGTGTCAATTAAAAGTTTCAAAGCCTTTACCGAATAAATATCGCGACGAACCAAGAAATCTAAGGTAGTGACGTGGCATGTGACTGATTTGTAATTTTTTGTAGTTGATTTATAATTTTTGTGTTTGATTTATATTTAATTTAGAAAAAGATTCATATTAGATTTAAGATAATTTTTTTAATATTTAATTAAATTTTTATTTAAAAAAAGAGAATTACATGTGGGTTTTTCATTTTGTTTATTGTTCTCTCTGTAACAACTAGATTACATTTCGTTTACTGTTCCTAAATTCGGGAAGCTTGGGCCGTTGGGCCAAAACGGCCATTTAAATTTCTGATCTTCGACTTACGCCACTAACTAATAAGCCCATCTGTAATTAATTTCATTAAAAGTATATCCAAAATTAAATTTAGAAAAGGGGTGAAATGTGAAATTCTGGAAAATCAGATCTGAAAATCGAATTTGAAAAGCTAAAGGTTGAATTCATTGTCGTGGTTGACCTACTCCCCTTATCTCATCCATTCTCTCTGTTGGACAAACCACGGAGTAGTCTCGGTGTAGTTCGAAGCCGCACGTGCACCGCCTCCTGCTATGGGTGAGTTCTCTTCTCTTCTCCGTTCCGATTTCTGTTTGGTTTGTGTTGTGAAGGGCGACTGGTTTTGGTGGTTCGCGCCTAGGTCTCGTTCTTCTTTTAGAATTGAAAGTTAAATACTTGTTTGGTAGTTGCCTGGTTCGTGATATGGTGTGCGAATGGATTAATTGTGAGTGCTATTGTGATTGAGATTCTAGAATTGATTTCTTCCTCTTCTTTGAATTTTAGTTTATAATGGCTTTTGGAAATTAGAATGTGTAGGTTCTGTTGGTTTCTGTTTAAAATGTCAGCATCATCATTTAACTAAATTAGTTTTGTCGCTGTCAATTATTTGTTTGAAAAGTAAACAATCTGAGGCTATTAGATTTGGAGTCCTCATCTACGAAATGTATGAACTAGTACTTGGTAGCTGATGATGATTTTCTTGATGAATATTACATATTTTCATTGATTTTGTTGGATGGTATATATAATGCTGCATATTTGGCAATATGTTTCTTTACTGATTGGCAGAGCAAGCATTGATTTGCACGATTGTTTCCCCTCGATGACATCCACACTCTCATTTACTTGTCCAGCAGACAAGAAACAATTAATCATGGAGTGTTTCAGAAGCCGGTCTTCAGTTATCTTACCTGTTGAGACTGTTACTTTTTCTTATGGCAATGGTCTCCATTATCGACTGTGTCTCTTTCAAGCATCACACCCATTTTTGGTCAAAACTGCCAAGTAAGTAGATCAAAATCTGCAGAAACATTCTCCCGTCTGCATATTAATGAATTCCCAGCTTGTTACACAAATAAGCTTTGAATTCGTCATTCATAATTTGCAGAAGGCAAGATGATAAAAATGTGAAAAGATTTGGAAGTGTAATCTCATAATTCAAAGTATGTATTCTAATTTGCAGGAGTGTGTGGTCTCTGAGGAGTAGTGTGAATGAGAATCCCACTAACAGCAGCAGTGGCACCACACGACTAATCAAATTCGTTCAAAATCTTCAGATCAAGTTGAATGCGGGGATTCAAAAACTGAGGAAAAACCTGCCTATGAAATTTCTATTTTTCCTGGTGGGCTTCTACAGTGCAACTGCATTCTCTACTGTTATTGGGCAAACGGGGGACTGGGACATTTTATCAGCCGCATTGGCTGTGGTTGTAGTTGAGGGTATTGGGGCCCTCATGTATGGAACTTCCGCTTTGTCCTCGAACCGAATCAGGATCCTGATCGTTATGTTTAATTACTGGAAAGCTGGACTCTCACTTGGTCTTTTCTTAGATTCTTTCAAGTATGAAATTTGGAACATTTTTTACTCCCTTAGCACATTATGTTAATTTGGCATTCAATCTTTGGGTCTTCTGATATTTGTACATTGTCTTAGGTACTGAAGCTGTCTGCACTATTCTGTGGACTTGAAAAACCACTTCAAAGGGCTGGAAATTTTACTTCTAGACAATCAACCCAGTTGCTAAAGAGACGCTGCTTTGGCTCTTCTGATCTTTGCCGGTCAGTGCTTTTTCTCGCCCTACTTTGAGACATTTTTTAAAATTGCATAAGTTGCCCTGTGCAAAATTGCTGCTATATTATGAATTTTGATAAGAAGTATGAACTGCAAAGTTTAAACCTCTAGAAGATGATCAAAAGTGCAGAGTAAAAGCAAAGACCAAGATCAATGGAATATCAGTCTGTTTGATTTTCTTTTGAATTATTATTATGCTCAATTTTCCAGGTTCGAAAAACTGATATAGATCTAGTATCCTCTGCTAACTCCAGTTTCAGTGTCACATGGAATGCATATATGATACGTTTAACATGTCAAAGACACCTTGAGCTTCAAGGTGGAACTTGGAAGGTCAGGGCCTTGTGTCAAACGGAGATCAGCCTGGTGTGGCTTTGCTCGTTATGGGCCTCACAAACTTTTCGTATATAGAAGAAGGCAAGTGTGACTTGAGATTTAGGATCAGCCACAATCACAAACGTTAGTCGGAGCTTGTCAGGAAGAAATTGAGAAGTAGTGATGGGAATTGCTTCCTAGCATCAAAAGCGCTTCCAAAGATGAATACAAGTATTATTGTTTTGTGCAAGTTTTTTTTTTGCTGTACTGTACATGAGCTAGGATTAAATCTTTCATTGAGAAAATGTCATGTTTGTTTTGATGGTTGTCACTTTCTTTTTGCGTGTGGTCAACATAATCACACATGACAAGACAAGCATTCAGGACGCATGTTGGTTTAGAATGATATTTACACTCAGCGTGAAACTGTTACTCCCTCCGTCCCAGATAGAAGTTCCCATTCTAAACTGTGCACATGAATTAAGAAAAATGTACAATATGAAATGAGTCAGAGAACAAATAGGCTCAATCTGAACCAAAACATTCCATTCAATTTAAACCATACAGATTTCATTAGTAAAAGTTAATCAACGGTTGTGGTTTAATACAAGCCTAGTACATGGATTATCAAAACACTATAAGAACATTCATTCTCTAAAATCATGAGCATTACAAATTTTTGCAGTGTTAAGCATTTATTGTCATAGAAATCTAAGCTAAAAAAAACAAAAATACTAAAAAAAACAGAAGAATTTCCCAACATCACTGCCTGCACATGATGGCTTCAGCCTTTATTCTAAACTTTGCTCATTTTCCAATTGAAGAAGACCCTGATGATGAACAAGAGTAGTTTCACATAGATTTAAATGATGCAACAGAAGACATGGAGGAAGATGTTATGCTTCCAAATCTGAACCAGCCAGCAGTAGATGAAACAGAGCAAACACAAGGGACAAGTCATCATCAATCATCCACTCAAAAGGAAGAAGAGCAGCAAACACAAGGGACAGGTCATCATCAACCATCAAGCATCAGGCTCAGCAGTGAAGAGATGTTGCACATCTCAGTATGGTTGCTAAACAGAGCAACAGAGGGGAAACTTGAATATGAGACAATACAGGCGTCTGCAACAGAATTCAGTGTGTCAAGAAAATGCATAGGCACATTATGGAACCAAGCAAAGCAACAGAAGCATGCAGGACAGAGATACAATGTGAGTACCAAATATCATAAATGTGGCAAGAAAAGAATTCAAGTTCCACATGAACAGATCAAAGAACTCAATATGGGGGACAAGTCATGCATTAGAGACCTAGCTATAAAGCTCAATCTTGCAAAGTCAACAGTTCACAGAATGGTGAAGAGGGGACATATAAAGCCACATACAAACAGTTTGCATCCTGGATTGAAGAATCCCAACAAACTAAAAGATTGGAATGGATATTGGGGCTACTAGAGGGAAACACACCAGAAGAAAGAGTGAGTATTATGGCATGTTTGATTTTGTTCACTTGGATGAAAAGTGGTTTAATCTAACAAAAAAGACACAGAAAGTATATCTAGCACAACAAGAGAAGGGGAAATACAGAGCAGTTAGTTCATCCAAATTCATACCAAAGGTCATGTTCACAACAGTGGTAGCAAGGCCAAGATACAATTCACAAGGAGAATGCACATTTGATGGGAAGATTGACATCTTTCCTTTCACTTATCAAGAGCCAGCAAAGAGGTCATCAAAGAATAGAGAAAATGGGACAATTATAACCAAGATAGTGGAGTCAGTGAATCAGTCAGTTATAAGAAACATGCTCATCAACAACATAATTCTAGCAATTAAGGCAAAATGGCCAGCAGGTGGTGGGCATAAAGTTATTTTCATTCAGCAGGATAATGCAAAGGCACACATAACTCAAGATGATCCAGAATGGCAATAGGTATATGCACAAGAAGATTTTACTATATAATTACTAAAGCAGAATACTGACTGCGCCACGTGGCGCCCGCAAAATAAGTCCAAAATTTACGTTGCCACGTGGCGTCTCTGTATTCAATTTGCCACGTGTCGCCCTCATATTTTTTTGGCAAATATGTCAAAAAACTAATAAAATCAAACAAATAAAATTACTACCTATAATAGCCGGATTTGCACACGCTCCCTAATTATTTTGATCTACTTTTTTCCATAAATAATTTGAAAATATAATTTTATCTTTTAAAATATAAAAATATATAACAAATATTTGATCATTTCCTAATATACTATACATATTAGTTGATGATCTTATTAAGATCAATATCGTGACTTTTGAAAATGGAGTGAATCAAAATCTTAATTTTTTTCCTTACACAGATTATGAAGGGATAAAATAAATTGCACAATTTTCTTTCATAAATACTTTGAAGATATAATTTACTTTTTTAAGCATCTCAATAATAATCCGATAAACAAATTCTGTGATAAACCAATTCGTGCAGGGCACGAGAATTAAATTAGTATCTATAGAGGAAATAGTGTTTGTTGTTTTAATTCAAATTGATAATTACAAATTGTCGGTTACAATGGTAATCGAATTTTAAGAAAATCTATTATATATATTAAAGCTCTCTCCTTTTGAGCTCTTAGCACACTTCTGGGCTCACCATATCTACATGTCATTTTCTCATTCGTTCTTTAAAAAAAAAAAATTATTTCACTTTAAATAAAAACCGTTTGTTAAATCAATATTTAGATTACAATTACTTCCAAAATCAAAATTTATATGTAAATATTTAAATTACAATTACTTCCAAAACCAACCAAACTTTAAAGTGACAAATAACACTGTGAATAAATTTAACCATCAATCTATATCTATATATATATATATATCTATAAAATCTTCACTTGATAGATTTCACATTTTCAAGATTTAATTACAAATTATTTATGAACTTGAAATAATTGATGATGAATAAAAAATATGTATGAAAATATCAATATACTATTTGAAATATAATTCAATTGAGTTTTATTTGATTCTCCAATTGGGTTAATTTAGTATATTAATAATTACGAATAAATATAAGTGCCCAACATAT
Source organism: Rheum nobile (assembly GCA_027886185.1). Taxonomy (NCBI): domain Eukaryota; kingdom Viridiplantae; phylum Streptophyta; class Magnoliopsida; order Caryophyllales; family Polygonaceae; genus Rheum; species Rheum nobile. The sequence continues at coordinate 1,321,783 of WOAB01000618.1, read as the reverse complement.
ATATAATAATAATAAAACAATGAGTAAATTAATATGATTTTATTTCAATAATATCGTCTCAATGTCTAAAACCTGAATTGAATATTACAAAAGGTATAAAAAAAAACTAAAGCTAATAAAAGTAATATTCTATCAACAAACTTAAGAAGTTTTAAAAAGAATATAGATCTAAACATATCATCACTTACATATTGTTGGAAGATTAAAGAAAAAAATAGTATATTTCGATTCATAACATCAATCTCGGATACTATTTCACTCTAAATATACAAAAATAAAATTTTGTTGAGAATTGGTTAAGTATCATGTACAATCGTAATTTTTACATATATTTAGAGTGAGTTTTTTTCCTATAATGTTTATATATATAAATTCAATCACTTTCTTTCTATTAGTATGTATATGTTTGAAAAAAATTAAATTTAATTACATGTCAATATATTCTCATTTCATATATATCTTATATTTTATAATCATGTAGTTATTAGTTTGTATTTATGTGACGTTTATTCGTATACTTCAATTTCTTTTGTAAATATAAGTCAGCCCCTGGATAACACGAGGGTTTAAACTAGTAAGAATTGAAAACGATTGCAATGAAATTTAATTTTTCCGCTTCAGAATTAGTTTGTATATTTGTTTCGGTTCGAAAAACTATCAGTTTTTTGTTCGTTCTTTCTCTTTTATTCGAAAGATGGTCCCGATTTAAACTGACAATTTCTCACCTTGAACCGGACAATTATTATATTCTTTATAGATATTATTTTATCAAAAAATTAGAGAGGTGGTTAATCGAAAAAAGTTAGAAAAAAAAAACGATTCTGATTTAAATCAACGCCTTTTTATGAAATTCGGTGTAAATTGGAAAGAAATAATCCCATGACAAGATAATCTATTACCAAACGTACAAATGTTACATTAAAGAGAAAGTTAATTGATAAGTAATATATATTAAGGATGGTTTTTTCGTGAAATTGAAGATAAGAGTGATCAAGGGCGGACGCAGGATTGTCGTTCAGTGGGGGCTAAAATTGTGAAGAGTAAAATATTACCGTCTACATTACACAAAATCCTAAACCGTAATTTTTAATTCTACTATCTATTTTACACAAAGAATCTCAATTTCAAACAACAAACTCTATATCCAAACTTCAAATGAAATTTTACTCAAAATTGACAAAAAATTACACAAATTAAACAAATTTCATCATTAGAGACTACTTTCACTGCGTAATCTCAATAAATTTGTATAAAAATTAATTTGTAAAATTTACAAATCCATAAACCCTAAATTTGAAAGTTTAAACACAAATAAAGATAAATATAGTGAGAATATTACATATATTATTGAAAAATTGTGTGTAAATTTTGATAAATTTTAGTATTTTTGAGAATTATGCATAATAAATCCTATGTAAAAAAATTTTAAAATTGGAAAACTACAAAAATTAGTTTGAAATTTTTGAAGAAATTTTTTAGGGAATTTTTTTTTTTAAACTTTGGGGGAGGAAAAAAAATTCCGTAAAATTTTTGTTAATTTTTTTTTTTTTCAAAGTTCCAGTGGGGGTTACAGCCCCCACTGGGCCCCACCTACATCCGCCCCTGAGAGTGATTAAATACAAACATCTTAAAATAAGAGGTTTTTTTTACAAAAATTAAAATAATAAGTGGTTAAATTGAAAAACTGTAATATAAGGGATAGTTAAGTGCAAAAATTCATATCTCTATATTATGAATTTGTAACCACTTATTATCTATCATTTGATTGTCTACTCCTTTATATGGGAATGGGTGAAGAGTAGACCTATCAATTGGGTCGGTCAAGTCGAGTTCGGGTTGAGAACGGGTCGGATCAATTTGGATATCAGTCAAGTCGGTCGAGTCATTACAGTTCAGGAGGCGGTTCAGGTTGACCAACGAGTCAAGAGCGTCAACTTTTTAAATACTTCGTTCACTATAAAAATATTATTAAATAGTTAAAAACTTATTTAAATATGTCAAACTAAACTGAAATCAATTAAAAATAATATAATTATTAGTTAATTTAATGTTATTGATATTAGTAGACCAAAATCTCATTTTATTTTTTGTTTTTAATTTATCGAATACAAATTTATAAATTTCTGAATTACAAAAGTTATATAAGTACACCTATGCTCTTTTTTTTTAGGATAATTGAGCATATTAACACTTTATATAGCATTTATCATATATATTTTATGTTATATTTTACTAATACTCCACATTTATTTTTTAATCGGATCGGGTTCAGGTCATACATTCTGGGGTTAGATTCGGGTACGATAAATCCGGGTTACCAAAAATTTCAGTCGGGTCGGGTTTAGATGTAGGTCGATCAGATCGGTAAGAAGAGTTAATTGATATAAGTTATACACACAAAAATGATATAAGTTACACGAAAAAATTGATAGAAAAGTCAAATGTTTAGGTGATCCCTCGTTGTTGGATGAATCTAGATAATTTTTGAATTAGTAGTTCCTCCTATACAATTATTAACTCTAGAGATACAATAATTTGGAGAAGACAAAATGGTATCTCACGGACAAGATCAGAAGTGCCCCTTCTTTCAAAGAGAGGAGGATGGGTTATTAACATTTTATTTGTTGGACATAGGCGAATTGAAAGGTAATCAATGTCTAAAGATTCCCCGAGTTATTCACATTTCATTTGTTGGTCAATTTTAGAATGAAAGAAAAGATCTTGATAGAGACAAAATGAAATTATTTAAATTAAAATTATTTCTTTGGCCAAATTATCAATTAGAAGATTTAGCTTGTATGAATCGATATTGGTTTGATACTAATAATGGTAGTCGTTTTAGTATTGTAAGAATACATATGTATCAACGATTGCAAATTGATTGATAATACAATTTTCTTCCCCTACGATATATATCGAGTGGATAAGTACATGTCTTGTCTTACATCCTTTTTTGATACATAGTTACTATACCTTAATTATAAGTAATGTATTTGCTTTGTACACAATGAGCATACGATTATTATGATCGGGGTTCTAGGATCAGATCGATGAGGGGTTTTCGGGATCCGATGAAAATCAGATCGTAAATCGTAAGATTCTACATTATAACTAAAAATATGTAGTTACAACCTAATATAATATCTTATATATTAAGTTAGAAAATATTATAAATACTACATATTGGGTAAGTACTAATGTTATCAACATAAATTAGAATGGTACTAAACAATAAGTGAAACATAATTCTTAATCGTATGGATATGTGATAATAATTGATATATTTTTACTGTTTTAGTGTTGGCGTATATGATTAATATGCATATGAGTTAAATTTACTTGTATTTTTTTTAAAGTCTCAAAATATTAAGGATAGAAAGAAATATTTTTTTTAGACAGAGAGTATATATTTCAAAATATTAGTGGATTCAAAAATTCTCTTATGCTTTGTTGAAACCCCCGTGACCAAAATCCATCTAGTTTCGAAAGTGTACGTGTAGTACCACTTTTTGTAATCGCAAACTTACAAATCACACGCTGAACGATATTGACTACACAAAAACGAACTTGCAAGAAATAAAAGAAACCCTAACGTACCTCAATCGCACGCACAAACTCATATCTCGATAATAGAATAAACACAATTACCAGAGCAATTGCAATCAGAAAAAAGGCAGATGTCGTTGCCAATAAGGAAAGAGAAGCCAAATACCAGCGGCCGAAACGACCAGAGACGCCCAACACAATTACACGAAGAGAGGTTGAAGATAGGGTCGGCATGCATGTCAATAATCGCTATATAACTATATATATATATAGAAAGATTTAGACATAATCCTAAAACTAAGTTCAATAAATTGTTATTTGTTATACTTAGATATAATATCTTTTATAAAATAATTTAAAGATAAATAAATAAAAACTTAGAATAATTTAAATTTTAACTTTTTTCATGATTTAATTTTTAAGATTATGCTAATGTAAATTTAGTGTTTAATTAATAAGTGTTCAACTTATAATAAGGTGTTATAATATAATTTTATTGTGTATATACATAAATATATTTATTTACATGTCAGATATCATAAATTGTACATATTTGTTTTGTTTTTTTACAATGTCTTAAAATAATATCAACAACTCCTTCATAATCAACTATTTCACAAAATTTTATACTCCATATTACATATATGTCAGTTGAGAATGTATATAAATAATTCATAACAATATAATAACAGTACATATATTGATTCTTTAAAATAAATTTTGAATAATACTTGAAATAATACATAAATATTAAAAAAAATACTTATATATAGTAATTAAATATGAGATAAAATATACATTTTTGTGATGTGAAAATATATTGATTATACATATTTAATACAAGTATACCAATATATCTAAAAGATCAACCAAACTAATCATAAATTTAAATAAGAATTAAAAAATGAATAAAATATTCTAAAAGCATGATAAAAGTACATTGATTCTTTAAATAATACTTGAAATAACATCTAAATACTTGATGTTTAAGCAAATTCTATATAATAATTTGATATGAGATAGAATTATACAACTTTTGTTATAAAGTCCATAAAGTGATTTTGTTTCAAATCATTTAACATTAATAATCATAGTAATTAGTAAAATATAATAGAATACCTCATATATATATTATTTGACTATATAGAAACTAATTGTAATTTATGATAAACTTGATTGTATAAATTTTACAAAGTACACTAATATATTAAAATATTAGCTAATCTAATTATAAAAAAATATCTGAAATTAAAGATATCATAGACCCGTGCGTAGCACGGACGCACATGGAACTAGTCTAAATAATAATGAAACAGAATTGAGAATAAATATGTAAAATGGGTCATCACCTAACGAGTTACGAAGAATTATATGATATAGGGAGCTTATAAGCTAAAGTTCTTTTCTGTCTACTTTCAAGGTTTTTATTTTTATGGTCCTCTAATGAACATATACAAATTACAATATAGAGTAACTAGAGAGTTAAGGCCCAACCTATTTTACGAGAAATCTCCCGGGTGGCGGGAGAAGCAAAGCGGCGTGAGCAAAGTACTAGTTGGGATGGCAAATTGGCAATAGGGCTTCATTATGTAAATGCAAAATACTCCCTCCGTCCCATTGAATTCTTCCCAATTTCTATTTTGGGTGTCCCATTAAGTTTCTCTCATTTTAATTGTTTGTCATTTATGGAAGTGCACAAATTACCATAATATCCTACTCCTATTTACCATCTCTACCCTCCTCATATATAATCACTTTTTTCCCTCTAAGCCTCCACATCTCTCATTTCTACCCTAATTCACTCTCGAACTCTCTACAAACTCTTTGCAGATCTCATATCCTCCTCTCATCCTCCACCGCTCTCATGAAATCTTCTTGTAATCTCTCAACATCTCTCTTGTTCTCTTCAAAAATCTATTGATCTCTTCAGATTTCTCTTGTCCCCTTCTCGATTGATCTCTTCAGATCTGGATTCATCTCCAAAATCCCTAGATCTAGGTTACATCGATCTTTAGATCATGAAATCTGGTGTTTGATCTTCTCAAAAACTGGGGAAAAGTCACATTTGTTGCTCTTGAGGTTTTGTAGTTGTTACATGTCCCTCCATCTTCTATGTAAACCCTAAAAACCCGATTTGGGTCTCTGTCCCTTCATCTTCTCTTAGAACCCTAAAAAATCCGGATTTGGGTTTGTAGCCTCCATCGACTCTCTGTCTCCTTCTCTGAGAACCCTAAAAATCCGATTTGGGTGTGCAGCCTCCATCTACTCTCTGTCCCCTTCTTTGAGAACCCTAAAAAATCGATTTGGGTTTCTGTTGCTCTTTTAAGATGAGTGACGAGGATGTCTTTGCTGATTCTCAATCTTCGCCGTAATCGGTAGAAGAAGGGAGCTACTGTTGCTCTGAAGATCCTTATTGCGAGTGGTCGGGTGATTGCAAAGGGAATCACACATACAGCCCCCATCGTACTGAAGAGTCCACTGTGGATGGAAAATTGGAAGAAGTTGATGTTATCAATGATGATGGGGATTCTGGAGAGCCTCCCTCTAAGTCCCCGGAGGGAGATGGACTCCCTGTTGGTGATTCTGAAGAGGATGCGTAGCTAAGTCCCCTTGAATCTCTTAACTGTTTTAATTGCTTATGTTATGATGGATAATTATATGATGATTTTAGTGTTGTGTGATGCTTTGTCCCCTTGAATCTGTTAAAGTATGATGATTTTATTATTCTCTGATGTTGTGTCCCCTTGAATCTGTTAAAGTATGATGATTTTAGTGATCTGTTATGAATCTGCTAAATTATGATGGATTATGTTATGATGGATCATGATTTCTGCAGAAGTGTAGATTGGTTGATGAACTATGCAAAAGTGTAGATTGGATGTTTATTCTAGAAATGGTTGATGAACTTCTATCTGCATGATGTGTTACTGTCCTTTGGTTGATAACAATAAAAAGGTCAATGATGATGATGTATTTAATGAGATACTCTTCCTTGTTATTGTTGCTAAATTAACTGTACTGAGCAATCGGTTTATTTGTAACTGATGAGGCTCCTGGTGTATTTAATTTACTTTGGAAGATTATCAATGATGATTGGGGACAGCTGAGACTAATTATGTTGAACTTATTAATTCATTGATTTAATGTCTCCTTCATGTCAATGTTCTCTGAAATGATGTGTTTGTTTTGGTGATATGTGTGTTCTTGCATGAGATTGGACCTGTTTGTTCTCTGACTCATTCAGTTTGTGCAGTAATTCCTTAATTCACGTGCATTGCTAAATTAACTGTATTGAGCAACCAGTTTATTTATAACTGATGAGGCTCCTGGTGTAGTTAATTTACTTTGGAAGATTATCAATGATGATTGGGGACAACTGAGACTAATTATGTTGAACTTATTAATTCATTGGTTTAATGTCTCCTTCATGTCAATGTTCTCTGAAATGATGTGTTTGTTTTGGTGATCTGTGTGTTCTTGCATGAGATTGGGCTTGTTTGTTCTCTGACTCATTCAGTTTGTGCAGTAATTCCTTAATTCATGTGCATTGCTAGATTCACAAAATATCATAAAATTCCCCAAAAAAATACATAGATCATTCTAGAATATTACATTCATGTACTATGCTATGATGATCTATAAATCTTGAGTTGCTTGTTGACTGGCTTGTTGTGTCCCTTGAGTTGCATTGTCCTCTTGAGTTGCATTCTCCTCTGCATCTGGTTGTGGTAGTTGTGCATGCCCATGAACAAATTCTCATGCTTCTAATACAGCCCACATAAGTGCCTTAACCTGTACACTTAGGTTCCCTTGTGCTTCCAATCTCCTTTTGTTTACATGTGACATGTCATAGCCATTGCCCCCTTGTGACTTTAGAATTTCATTAATTACATATTGAAGGGTCATCCACACATTGGCTAGGGTTTTAGGGTCTAGTGAATCAGTCAGTTACAAGAAGCATGCTCATCAACAACATAATTCTAGCAATTAAGGCAAAATGGCCAGCAGGTGGTGGGCATAAAGTTATTTTCATTCAGCAGGATAATGCAAAGGCACACATAACTCAGGATGATCCAGAATGACAACATGTATATGCACAATAAGATTTTACATTCATTTTAATTCAACAACCTCCTAATAGCCTAGATTTAAACATTTTAGACCTATGAATTTTTAGAAGCATTCAATCTCTGATGCACAAGAAGATGCCTAAGAATGTAGATAAAATGCTTGAGGTAGTACATGAGGCCTTTTATGAACTAGACCCTAAAACCCTAGACAATGTATGGATGACCCTTCAATATTTAATTAATGAAATTCTAAAGTCACAAGGGGGCAATGGCTATGACATGTCACATGTAAACAAAAGGAGATTGGAAGCACAATGGAACCTAAGTGTACAGGTTAAGGCATTTATGTGGGCTGTATTAGAAGCATGATAATTTGTTCATGGGCATGCACAACTACCACAACCAGATGCAGAGGAGAATGCAACTCAAGGGGACAATGCAACTCAAGGGACACAACAAGCCAGTCAACAAGCAACTCAAGATTTATAGATCATCATAGCATAGTACATGAATGTAATATTCTAGAATGATCTATGCATTTTTTTGGGGAATTTTATGATATTATGTGAATCTAGCAATGCACATGAATTAAGGAATTACTGCACAAACTGAATGAGTCAGAGAACAAACAAGCCCAATCTCATGCAAGAAAACACAGATCACTAAAACAAACACATCATTTCAGAGAACATTGACATGAAGGAGACATTAAACCAATGAATTAATAAGTTCAACATAATTAGTCTCAGTTGTCCCCAATCATCATTGATAATCTTCCAAAGTAAATTAACTATACCAGGAGCCTCATCAGTTACAAATAAACTGGTTGCTCAGTACAACTAATTTAGCAATGCACATGAATTAAGGAATTACTGCACAAACTGAATGAGTCAGAGAACAAACAGGCCCAATCTCATGCAAGAACACACAGATCACCAAAACAAACACATCATTTCAGAGAACATTGACATGAAGGAGACATTAAATCAATGAATTAATAAGTTTAACATAATTAGTCTCAGCTGTCCCCAATCATCATTGATAATCTTCCAAAGTAAATTAAATACACCAGGAGCCTCATCAGTTACAAATAAACCGGTTGCTCAGTATAGTTAATTTAGCAACAATAACAAGGAAGAGTATCTCATTAAATACAACATCATCATTGACCTTTTTATTGTTATCAACCAAAGGACAGTAACACATCATGCAGATAGAAGTTCATCAACCATTTCTAGAATAAACATCCAATCTACACTTCTGCATAGTTCATCAACCAATCTACACTTCTGCATAAATCATGATCCATCATAACATAATCCATCATAATTTAGCAGATTCATAACAGATCACTAAAATCATCATACTTTAACAGATTCAAGGGGACACAACATCAGAGAACAATAAAATCATCATACTTTAACAGATTCAAGGGGACAGAGCATCACACAACACTAAAATCATCATATAATTATCCATCATAACATAAGCAATTAAAACAGTTAAGAGATTCAAGGGGACTTAGATACGCATCCTCTTCAGAATCACCAATAGGGAGTCCATCTCCCTCCGGGGACTTAGAGGGAGGCTCTCCAGAATCCCCATCATCATTGAGAACATCAACTTCTTCCAATTTTCCATCCACAGTGGACTCTTCAGTACGATGAGGGCTGTATGTGTGATTCCCTTTGCAATCACCCGACCACTCGCAATAAGGATCTTCAGAGCAAGAGTAGCTCCCTTCTTCTATCGATTCCGGCGAATATTGAGAATCAGCAAAGACATCCTCGTCACTCATCTTAAAAGAGCAACATAAACCCAAATCGATTTTTTAGGGTTCTCAGAGAAGGGGACAAAGAGTAGATTGAGGCTACACACCCAAATCGGATTTTTAAGGTTCTCAGAGAAGGAGACAGAGAGTCGATGGAGGCTACAAACCCAAATCCGGATTTTTTAGGGTTCTAAGAGAAGATGAAGGGACAGAGACCCAAATCGGGTTTTTAGGGTTTACAGAGAAGATGGAGGGACATGCAACAACTACAGAACCTCAAGAGCAACAAATGTGACTTTTCTCCAGTTTTTGAGAAGATCAAACACCAGATTTCATGATCTAAAGATCGATGTGACCTAGATCTAGGAATTTTGGAGATGAATCCAGATCTGAAGAGACCAATCGAGAATGGGACAAGAGAAATCTGAAGAGATCAATAGATTTTTGAAGAGAACAAGAGAGATGTTGAGAGATTACAAGAAGATTTTATGAGAGCGGTGGAGGATGAGAGGAGGATATGAGATCTGCAGAGAGTTTGTAGAGAGTTCGAGAGTGAATTAGGGTAGAAATGAGAGTTGTGGAGGCTTAGAGGGAAAAAAGTGATTATATATGAGGAGGGTAGAGATGGTAAATAGGAGTAGGATATTATGGTAATTTATGCACTTCCATAAATGGCAAACAATTAAAATGGGAGGAACTTAATGGGACACCCAAAATAGAAATTGGGAAGAATTCAATGTGACGGAGGGAGTATTTTGCATTTACATAATGAAGCCCTATTGCCAATTTGCCATCCCAACTAGTACTTTGCTCACGCCGCTTTGCTTCTCCCGCCACCCGGGAGATTTCTCGTAAAATAGGTTGGGCCTTAACTCTCTAGTTACTCTATATTGTAATTTGTATATGTTCACTAGAGGACCATAAAAATAAAAACCTTGAAAGTAGACAGAAAAGAACTTCAGCTTATAAGCTCCCTATATCATATAATTCTTCGTAACTCGTTAGGTGATGACCCATTTTACATATTTATTCTCAATTCTGTTTCATTATTATTTAGACTAGTTCCATGTGCGTCCGTGCTACGCACGGGTCTATGATATCTTTAATTTCAGATATTTTTTTATAATTAGATTAGCTAATATTTTAATATATTAGTATACTTTGTAAAATTTATACAATCAAGTTTATCATAAATTACAATTAGTTTCTATATAGTCAAATAATATATATATGAGGTATTCTATTATATTTTACTAATTACTATGATTATTAATGTTAAATGATTTGAAACAAAATCACTTTATGGACTTTATAACAAAAGTTGTATAATTCTATCTCATATCAAATTATTATATAGAATTTGCTTAAACATCAAGTATTTAGATGTTATTTCAAGTATTATTTAAAGAATCATTGTACTTTTATCATGCTTTTAGAATATTTTATTCAATTTTTAATTCTTATTTAAATTTATGATTAGTTTGGTTGATCTTTTAGATATATTGGTATACTTGTATTAAATATGTATAATCAATACATTTTCACATCACAAAAATGTATATTTTATCTCATATTTAATTACTATATATAAGTATTTTTTTTAATATTTATGTATTATTTCAAGTATTATTCAAAATTTATTTTAAAGAATCAATATATGTACTGTTATTATATTGTTATGAATTATTTATATACATTCTCAACTGACATATATGTAATATGGAGTATAAAATTTTGTGAAATAGTTGATTATGAAGGAGTTGTTGATATTATTTTAAGACATTGTAAAAAAACAAAACAAATATGTACAATTTATGATATCTGACATGTAAATAAATATATTTATGTATATACACAATAAAATTATATTATAACACCTTATTATAAGTTGAACACTTATTAATTAAACACTAAATTTACATTAGCATAATCTTAAAAATTAAATCATGAAAAAGTTAAAATTTAAATTATTCTAAGTTTTTATTTATTTATCTTTAAATTATTTTATAAAAGATATTATATCTAAATATAACAAATAACAATTTATTGAACTTAGTTTTAGGATTAGGTCTAAATCTTTCTATATATATATATAGTTATATAGCGATTATTGACATGCATGCCGACCCTATCTTCAACCTCTCTTCGTGTAATTGTGTTAGGCGTCTCCGATCGTTTCGGTCGCTGGTATTTGGCTTCTCTTTCCTTATTGGCAACGGCATCTGCCTTTTTTCTGATTGCAATTGCTCTGGTAATTGTGTTTATTCTATTATCGAGATATGAGTTCGTGCGTGCGATTGAGGTACGTTAGGGTTTCTTTTATTTCTTACAAGTTCGTTTTTGTATAGTCAATATCGTTCAGCGTGTGATTTGTAAGTTTGCGATTACAAAAAGTGGTACTACACGTACACTTTCGAAACTAGATGGATTTTGGTCACGGGGGTTTCAACAAAGCATAAGAGAATTTTTGAATCCACTAATATTTTTGAAATATATACTCTCTGTCTAAAAAAAATATTTCTTTCTATCCTTAATATTTTGAGACTTTAAAAAAAATACAAGTAAATTTAACTCATATGCATATTAATCATATACGCCAACACTAAAACAGTAAAAATATATCAATTATTATCACATATCCATACGATTAAGAATTATGTTTCACTTATTGTTTAGTACCATTCTAATTTATGTTGATAACATAGTACTTACCCAATATGTGGTATTTATAATATTTTCTAACTTAATATATAAGATATTATATTAGGTTGTAACTACATATTTTTAGTTATAATGTAGAATCTTACGATTTACGATCTGATTTTCATCGGATCCCGAAAACCCCTCATCGATCTGATCCTAGAACCCCGATCATAATAATCGTATGCTCATTGTGTACAAAGCAAATACATTACTTATAATTAAGGTATAGTAACTATGTATCAAAAAAGGATGTAAGACAAGACATGTACTTATCCACTCGATATATATCGTAGGGGAAGAAAATTGTATTATCAATCAATTTGCAATCGTTGATACATATGTATTCTTACAATACTAAAACGACTACCATTATTAGTATCAAACCAATATCGATTCATACAAGCTAAATCTTCTAATTGATAATTTGGCCAAAGAAAGAATTTTAATTTAAATAATTTCATTTTGTCTCTATCAAGATCTTTTCTTTCATTCTAAAATTGACCAACAAATGAAATGTGAATAACTCGGGGAATCTTTAGACATTGATTACCTTTCAATTCGCCTATGTCCAACAAATAAAATGTTAATAACCCATCCTCCTCTCTTTGAAAGAAGGGGCACTTCTGATCTTGTCCGTGAGATACCATTTTGTCTTCTCCAAAATATTGTATCTCTAGAGTTAATAATTGTATAGGAGGAACTACTAATTCAAAAATTATCTAGATTTATCCAACAACGAGGAATCACCTAAACATTTGACTTTTCTATCAATTTTTTCGTGTAACTTATATCATTTTTGTGTGTATAATTTATATCAATTAACTCTTTTTACCGACCTGATCGACCTACATCTAAACCCGACCCGACTGAAATTTTTGGTAACCCGAATTTATCGTACCCGAATCTAACCCCAGAATGTATGACCCGAACCCGATCCGATTAAAAAATAAATGTGGAGTATTAGTAAAATATAACATAAAATATATATGATAAATGCTATATAAAGTGTTAATATGCTCAATTATCCTAAAAAAAAGAGCATAGGTGTACTTATATAATATTTGTAATTCAGAAATTTATAAATTTGTATTCGATAAATTAAAAACAAAAAATAAAATGAGATTTTGGTCTACTAATATCAATAACATTAAATTAATTAATAATTATATTATTTTTAATTGATTTCAGTTTAGTTTGACATATTTAAATAAGTTTTTAACTATTTAATAATATTTTTATAGTGAACGAAGTATTTAAAAAGTTGACGCTCTTGACTCGTTGGTCAACCTGAACCGCCTCCTGACTTGTAATGACTCGACCGACTTGACTTGACTGATATCCAAATTGATCCGACCCGTTCTCAACCCGAACTCGACTTGACCGACCCAATTGACAAGTCTACTCTTCACCCATTCCCATATAAAGGAGTAGACAATCAAATGATAGATAATAAGTGGTTACAAATTCATAATATAGAGATATGAATTTTTGCACTTAACTATCCCTTATATTACAGTTTTTCAATTTAACCACTTATTATTTTAATTTTTGTAAAAAAACCTCTTATTTTAAGATGTTTGTATTTAATCACTCTCAGGGGCAGATGTAGGTGGGGCCCAGTGGGGGCTGTAGCCCCCACTGGAACTTTGAAAAAAAAAAAAATTAACAAAATTTTTACGGAATCCCCCCCGCCCCCCCCCAAAGTTTTTTTTAAAAAATTCCCTAAAAAATTTCTTCAAAAATTTCAAACTAATTTTTGTAGTTTTCCAATTTTAATTTTTTTTTACATAGGATTTATTATGCATAATTCTCAAAAATACTAAAATTTATCAAAATTTGCACACAATTTTTCAATAAGATATGTAATATTCTCACTATATTTATCTTTATTTGTGTTTAAACTTTCAAAATTTAGGGTTTATGGATTTGTAAATTTTACAAATTAATTTTTATACAAATTTGTTGAGATTACGCAGTGAAAGTAGTCTCTAATGATGAAATTTGTTTAACTTGTGTAATTTTTGTCAATTTTGAGTAAAATTTCATTTGAAGTTTGGATATAGAGTTTGTTGTTTGAAATTGAGATTCTTTGTGTAAAATAGATGGTAGAATTAAAAATTACGGTTTATGATTTTGTGTAATGTAGACGGTAATATTTTACTCTTCATAATTTTAGCCCCCACTGGACGACAATTCTGCGTCCGCCCCTGATCACTCTTATCTTCAATTTCACGAAAAAACCATCCTTAATATATATTACTTATCAATTAACTTTCTCTTTAATGTAACATTTGTTATTATACGTTTGGTAATAGATTATCTTGTCATGGGATTATTTCTTTCCAATTTACACCGAATTTCATAAAAAGGCGTTGATTTAAATCAGAATCGGTTTTTTTCTAACTTTTTTCGATTAACCACCTCTCTAATTTTTTGATAAAATAATATCTATAAAGAATATAATAATTGTCCGGTTCAAGGTGAGAAATTGTCAGTTTAAATCGGGACCATCTTTCGAATAAAAGAGAAAGAACCGAACAAAAAACTAATAGTTTTTCGAACCGAAACAAATATAGAAACTAATTCTGAAGCGGAAAAATTAAATTTCATTGCAATCGTTTTCAATTCTTACTAGTTTAAACCCTCGTATCATCCAGGGGCTGACTTATATTTACAAAAGAAATTGAAGTATACGAATAAACGTCACATGAATACAAACTAATAACTACGTGATTATAAAATATAAGATATATATGAAATGAGAATATATTGACATGTAGTTAAATTAGATTTTTTTCAAACATATACATACTAATAGAAAGAAAGTGATTGAATTTATATATATAAACATTATAGGAAAAAAACTCACTCTAAATATATGTAAAAATTACGATTGTACATGATACTTAACCAATTCTCAAAAAAATTTTATTTTTGTATATTTAGAGTGAAATAGTATACGAGATTGATGTTATGAATCGAAATATACTATTTTTTTCTTTAATCTTCCAACAATATGTAAGTGATGATATGTTTAGATCTATATTCTTTTTAAAACTTCTTAAGTTTGTTGATAGAATATTACTTTTATTAGCTTTAGTTTTTTTTTACCTTTTGTAATATTCAATTCAGGTTTTAGACATTGAGACGATATTATTGAAATAAAATCATATTAATTTACTCATTGTTTTATTATTATTATATATATGTTGGGCACTTATAATTATTCGTAATTATTAATATACTAAATTAACCCAATTGGAGAATCAAATAAAACTCAATTGAATTATATTTCAAATAGTATATTGATATTTTCATATATATTTTTTATTCATCATCAATTATTTCAAGTTCATAAATAATTTGTAATTAAATCTTGAAAATGTGAAATCTATCAAGTGAAGATTTTATAGATATATAGATATAGATATAGATTGATGGTTAAATTTATTCACAATGTTATTTGTCACTTTAAAGTTTGGTTGGTTTTGGAAGTAATTGTAATTTAAATATTTACATATAAATTTTGATTTTGGAAGTAATTGTAATCTAAATATTTACATACAAATATTGATTTGACAAACGGTTTTTATTTAAAATGAAATAATATTTTTTTTAAAAAGAACGAATGAGAAAATGACATGTAGATATGGTGGGCCCAGAAGCGTGCTAAGAGCTCAAAAGGAGAGAGCTTTAACATATATAATAGATTTTCTTAAAATTCGATTACGATTGTAACCGACAATTTGTAATTATCAATTTGAATTAAAACAACAAACACTATTTCCTCTATAGATTCTAATTCAATTCTCGTGCCCTGCACGAATTGGTTTATCACAGAATTTGTTTATCGGATTATTATTGAAATGCTTAAAAAAGTAAATTATATCTTCAAAGTATTTATGGAAGAAAATTGTGCAATTTATTTTATCCCTTCATAATCTGTGTAAGGAAAAAAATTAAGATTTTGATTCACTCCATTTTCAAAAGTCACGATATTGATCTTAATAAGATCACCAACCAATATGTATAGTATATTAGGAAATGATCAAATATTTGTTATATATTTTTATATTTTAAAAGATAAAATTATATTTTCAAATTATTTATGGAAAAAAGTAGATCAAAATAATTGGGGAGCGTGTGCAAATCCGGCTATTATAGGTAGTAATTTTATTTGTTTGATTTTATTAGTTTTTTGACATATTTGCCAAAAAAATATGAGGGCGACACGTGACAAATTGAATACAGAGACGCCACATGGCAACGTAAATTTTGGACTTATTTTGCGGGCGCCACGTGGCGCATCCGGTATTCTGCTTTAGTAATTATATAGTAGATTGATTTATGATTTGAAGATGTGGTTAGTTGAAAAATTGTTGAATGAAAAATATGATTCCGATTTAAATCACTGTATCCAATAAATTATGGGGTCCGGTTCCGGTGAGGACGATGCTTCATGATAGGATTGAGGATGTATGAGAGAAGAGGAAAAAATTAGAGGGAAAAACAAAAAAAAACGGAGTGAACAGCGGCGGAGGCGCGCGCCCTTATAGGGAAAAGCTTCAATTCGGCCTTGCAGTACAATTGCCGAATTTTTTGCGTATAATTCACGAATAATTCGGCAAAAAAAATTTACAAGTCAAAATTTTTCCCAGAAAAATCGATTTTGTGTGCATATCATATAACGTGTGTGTGCATATCAGATGCACTGTTGTGTGCATATGTAACTATGTGTGTGTGCATATGGTTTCTGAAATTGTGAATGCCTTTAACATAGTGTTTATGCTTAGAGGACTTGTATGCACATCAAATAACATGTGTGTGCACATCAATTATACTGCTGTGTGCATACTCCGTGTGTTCATATGGTCTCGGGTCGTGTGCATACCCGAAAACAAGTGTTGGTATGCACACATGTGTGTGCATACCAAATAACTTGTCGTGTGCACATCCATTATACTATCGTGTGCAGACCCCGTGTGTGCATATGGTCTCAAGTCATGTGCATACATGGAAACAAGTGTTGATGCACACAAACCATGTGTGCATACCAAATAACCTGTCGTGTGCACATCCATTACACTATCGTGTGCATACCTCGTGTGTGCATATGGTCTCAAGTGTTGATGCACACAAACCATGTGTGCATACATCGTGTATGCATATGGTCTCAAGTGTTGATGCACACAAACCATGTGTGCATATCAAATACTCGTTATGTGCATGTCAAATAGACTATTGTGTGCATATCATCCATCTTGTTGTGTGCATATCCACTACGTGCGTGTGCGTATCAAATATAAGCCCATAAATCATGTGTTCATACCGCAGAAATCATGTGTTCATACCCAGGAAATCATCCCTTGTTGGTTATATGTGCACACACACTTTTTCGCGTATGCACACAGATGTGTATTTGATATGCACACATGTCTCTAGCATTAACAACTGTTCCCAGACATGCACACATTCTGAAAACCACATGCACACACCGAGCCTAACATATGCACACATACGTTCTGACATATGCACACAACAATGTATTTCATATGCACACAAAATCGATTTTTTTTGCAAAAAATCGATTTTTTGCCGAATTTTTGGACGCGCTTGGTGCATCCTGAGTCCTGACACGGGGAGCTGTCCTCATTTGAACTTTTCCCTAAATTATGGGTGATTTCTAACTTTATAAAACATGACTAAGAGCACTCACTAATTAGGGAGTATTAGTTAGTAAATAGGTGGTTCAATTTAGGAAAATCTATAAAACATTAAACATTAGCCTTTTTTGTCCTCAATTGATGCTATAAATTTGATTACAATTTTTATATTTCCACCCAAAATAACATACACATATATACAATTTTCTAAAAATGAATAACACACATATATACATATATTTAATTTTAGCATTCTTTTTCCAATTAATGCTATAAATTTGATTACAATCCTTATTTTTTCATTCAAAATAACACACACATATACATATATATATATGGATAAGTGTCATGTGAGAAAGATTATTATAGTACAAAATAAGAATGAATATAGACCATTGAATTAGAAATAAATCAAAGGTCATGATTGAACTTTCATTAAAAGTCATGTGTCATGCACATGTCTTTAATTCAAAGGGTTGACCATCAGAGCACCACCACCGACCACCCGAACCACCGTCGTCGGTTGCCGGGCCACCACCGCCGGCCGTCGGACCACCACCACCGGCCGCCGGACCACCGCCGACGGTCGTCGGAACACCGTCAGACCACCACCGGACCACCACCGGCCACCAGACCACCCTTGGGTGCATGTGAACTGTATTAGAAGTGCAAGCCTTTGAGTGTGCATGCTTTTTGATTTTCAAGTGCATGTGAAATCTAGTGCATGCTTTATGTGTTATTAGTGCATGCAAGTTTTATTGAGAGTGCATGGAAATTCAACTGAAAAGTGCATACGAATTAGAAAATTGGTGCATGTAAATTCTACTAGGAGTGTGCATGTGAATTCAACCGAAAGTGTATGTGAATTCTACTGAAGTGCATGCCTTTGAGTGTACTTATATGTCTTTTCACTTTTGAGTGCATGTGAAATCAAGGCCAGGCCAAGGCCCCGAGTACTGGAGGAGCGACTGGAGGAGTGGTCGAACGCCCTATACGACATGGAGGAGAGGACATACGAGATTGAGATCGGTCTCTCCCGAATGCTTGGGGACGTCCACGAGCTCAAGGAGTATATCCGCCAAGCAAGGTTGCTACTCGACCCTTTGTATGAGGTGAACATGGCAGACTTCCAACCAGGATTTCTGGAGGAGTTTTGCTACCCACCAAGATCCGATAGGACTGTACCGAGTGTTTCGGCACCTAGGGAAAGGCCGAGGGCACCAAGGCCGAGGAATGAGCTGTGATACCCCGTAATTTTGTAAGGCTATTTTGGGAATTATGGATTTTTCCCGAACGTCCGTTTGGTACGTCGGATTTAATTCTGAGAGCTTAAGACATTCTGTAATGTGCTCTGTATCTGTAATATTTTTCTCAGTGAAGAATTATACAGTCGAGATGTTTTGGAAGTTCATACTCGTTCGTGTATGACTTTTGTTAACGCGGATTAAGATTGGTACAAGTTTGTTGTCCAAGAGTTGTTATCTAATGGGCAATAGTACAAGATTCTTTATCCAAAGGTTTTTGTCCAAGAGCCATTGTCCAAGGGGCAAAAGGGTTTGGATATTGTCCAAGAGGCAAGGAACCCTAATTTCTTCTATAAATAGAGGTGTTGGGTGAGGGTGGAAGAGGGTGCGAAAGACGCGGAAGCGCTCTCAAATTCTCGACTCTCAAAAACGCTCTCAAAGAAAACGCTCTCTCCGGGAAGGCTCATGGATCGTTGGAGGCTCGTTTGGTGTCGTTTCCGGTGGCCAAGTGAAGCCTTGGAGACCCTCGGACGCCTAGAAGCAAAGCAAGGCGAAAGACGAGCCAAATCGAGCATCGCGGGTAAGATTTCCCCTCGTATTTTCAGTTTCTGTTCAGCGACGGCGACTGCCGCCAGGGAGACGGCGACTGCCGCCAGGGAGACGGCGACCGCCGCCAAAAACGGCGCCCGTCGTGGTGAACGGCGACCGCCGTGATGATCTTGCTCAACCGCCGGAGATGGAGGCCATGAGGCGGCGCCCGCCGTGGATGAGCGGCGCCCGCCGTGGATGAGCGGCGCCCGCCGTGGAGGAGCGGCGCCCGCCGTGCTCGAGGCGGCGCCCGCCGTATTTAAGGCGGCGCCCGCCGTGATTGTTGTGGCGCCCGCCGGCGAGTTGTTGTTGGCTGGGTTGTTGGTGTTGGCTTCCGTAGCCTTCGTTCGGGTTTCGTTTCCTTCGATACCTTTCGTTCTTTCGTAGATCGGTATTGTTGTTTGTCGAATCTAACTTAGGGTTTCTATATGGGTCGATCCGAAGGTACCAGAGTTGGCGGATTCGTCTCTGTGTCGAGCCCGGAATCCCGTCGTTAGACTTCGTTCAATCTCTGCGGATTCAGGCAAGTGGCGGTTCGCTCTTGCTCATCGTTCCATATTTACATTAATTATCAGTTGTTTATCTGAGTAATTAATTTGGAATGATTACTGTGTTTGTCTGGAATTGGTTTTATAAACTGTTTTGGAAAATCATATAATAGGTTGTATATCTGTTAGAACGACGCTATTATCTGTGATCGCCTTCCGGACATTTATGTGGATTTATCATGTACTGTGGTTGTGTTGTAACTGTAAGTTAGCATGAGTATTTGTAGGAACGCCTGGATCCTGAGAGTTCCATGCGCGTTCCTTTATAACTGTAAGGGCGATGAAGACCCAACGATTGTTGAAGTTTGAACTCAGTGAGGTTCATTCTTTTAAAGGGCGAGCAAGACCATGCGATAGTAGAAGTTTGGACTCTGTGAGGTTCATTCTTTCGATGTAGATTCAGAGGTTTGGACTCGGTGAGGTTCATTCCTTAGATATGGGTCCTGCGTGACAGGGACATATATTAAAAGCTTTTAATGTGTTAATCATTTTGGAATTAAATAAGATAAGGTGCCCGAGAGCACTTAATTAATATACCTTTGGCGAGTAGTGCAGCTAAGTAAATAGTGCAGCTAGGAAAGCTCGTCTTGACTTTTGATCAGAGTACGTTCTCTTTCCAATCTGGATTCGCTGTAAGCGATGAGGTTGATCGTGAACCGAAACATCTTAGTCAGTTTTTAAATCATCGTTATGTGGTTCTGTAAGATCCAGAGTTGAATGTAGTACGTTCTCTTTCCAATATAGATTCGCTGTAAGCGGTGAGGTTGGTTGTGAGCCGAAGCATCTCAGTCAGCTTTTAATCGCTGTTGTTTGATTCTGTAAACATTCCAGATTTGTCATATTTCCTTAAAGACTCATTTCCTTTGAAGTCTTCTTTCGGGTCGATTTATGTGAAGATTAAGTCTTCCAGAATCTTCTCTTGTGCATACCTCTTGTTGTTATTCCGTGAAAGTATCGGGTTATGTATCGTCCCTTCCGTTATTATTCGAGGGACAATGATAGTAAACGGTTACGATCACTCGAACCACTCTGCTTTTTACCCTTGCTAGTCTATTCAAGTAGACTAACCCATGAACATTGTTCTCCGCATGTGGGCTGGTGTCATCCGTTCGATTCGGCACATCAGATAGAGCGGAGATATGAGGAGACTAGATTGACTATGAAGACGACGATTGTTTTTGGATGTTTTAATAATTTCTTTTAATCAGGTTGAGATCCTTGGGCAGGTGATCATTACGATCACAACCCTTTTTGTAATATCTTTGTTTAAGACTTCCGCTGTACTTTGTTTAAACTCTGTATTTGTCCTATTCGGGATTGGGAGGTAATCCTGTAACTCATGTTTCATTTGATTGATGTTTTGATTTGAATACTTTGATCATCATGTATCAATTGTATTCCATGAATTGTATTCAAACCGGTAAAGCCTTGGGTGATCTCGGTAAGGAACACTGGGGTCACTGGCGGTAATACCTTTCCAAATGGGTTAAGATTTGGGGGTGTTACAGTTGTGGTATCAGAGCCAAAGGTTTTAAAATGGGTTTGAGATTTTATAAATCATTTATCCGTTTTTGAAAATGCTTTAAAAGGGCTCTGAATTTTCAAAGTGAAAAGAATTTCAAAACACCGTTCATAGTCATGTCTTCTGTACAGTCTGATATAGTAAGCTTGCTTCTATGTCTAGAAAGACTAATTCCTTCCCCGTTGCCCCGTTAGATATGGGTGCATTCTGTTCTCTTCAGAAGAACCCGGGAGAAGCCGAGGTGGTTTCGCCATCTCCAGTTAGGCTTGATTCCCAGTTCGCTCGTTGTGAGTTCAGGTTGTAGAACCTAGTAACTCGGTTTGAGTCCATCAATAGAAATTACCAAGTTGATCTATTCTAAGTTGATTTTATTACGATAAATATATCAGAATTTGATCGGTAAACAGATGGTGAACACGAGGAACGTTATCCGTGCTGGTGCTGGGCCGAGTAATGACCCCAGACCAAACCCGAGGAATGTTGCAGACCCATCAGGAGAGCGTGAGTCTGTCTTCAATAATAATCCAGGAGGCAATGGCCAAGCTCAGGCCGACACTCCAGTAGTGCTCGATGCAGCAACAGTCACAGCAATTCGGGGGATTGTTCTGCAAGCAATCACCGAGATAATGAGGCCAATCGCACCTCAGGCACAAGGAATGCCAGTACCTCCAGAAGTTCCGAGGTTTGAGGAACAAGAGAACCAGGTACTACAGGGAGGCGTGATCAGGAATAGAGGGGAATATGGCCGAGCTCTGAAGGCCATTAACTCTATGAGATCTGACAGCTATGATGGAAAAGGAGAGCCAGTCAGAGTGGCTCATTGGTTCTCACATATGGAGCGGTTGTTTCGTAATGTTGAGTGCACTGAAGCAGAGAAAGTGCACATAGCTTCTCTACAATTGAAGGAAGAAGCCAGTGAATGGTGGGAGAGTACCGGCTTAGCTGATAGCCCGGTGTTGACCTGGTCAATGTTTAAGACCAAGATGACGGATCGTTTCTTCTCTCGAGCTATGAGGGAGGAGAAGCACAAGGAGTTTTTGTATCCTAAGACGGAAGGGTTGAAGGTGACAGAGCTCGCCACCAAGTTCAATCATTTGCTGCAGTATGCTGAACCAGAGATATCCAGTGAGGCACAAAAGATCTGGTACTTCCATGAATGGATGAGCCCGGATATTAAGCCATGGGTGGTGCACCACACATGCTCTACTCTCGAGCAGTACGTGGATGCGGCCTACAAGTTGGAGGTAACACTGGAGGAGTCCGCTCATAAGCAGGAGAATCAAGTTAAGGGAAAGGGTGGGCAACAGGATCGCCAGGTTGGTTCATTCAAACGACCGGAATCGCCTACCAAGTTTGAGAAGTCTGGTCGTGCTAAGACCGAGACAACTCAGTCTGACTCTGCCAGGGGCTCAGGTTGGAGCAGCGGAGTGATTCAGTGTCACAATTGTGGTGCATCTGGGCACAAAAGTTTTGCATGTCGGAATGAGAAGAAGGCATGTTTTGGTTGTGGGAAGGAAGGGCATATGCAGAGGTTCTGTCGGCAGGAAATGCAGAAAGGAGCGGAGTCTCATCAGGGGTCTGTTAATCCAAACAACAGACCTAGGTTTAAACCAGCAGAGACTTCCAATCCTTCGATACAGACAACTACGTAGGATAAGAGGAAAGCCCTAGTGACTTCTGGAAATCAGAGTCAACACCTTTACGTGATGCGTGAGGCAGATGGACCCTATGATCCTAATGCTTAGAGTACTTTGTATCTGCATTCTACTTTTGTTAATGTGTTGTTGATGTGTGTGCTACCCAGACTTTAATTTTGGATGGTTGTAAGTTAAGTTGTGTGTGCAACGAGGTTGTGAACCTTTTGTTGTAACTCTTCTTATATATGAACCTTTGGTTTATACCAAGTTAATGTTTCGTTGCTTGGTATGGGGTAAGGTCTCGTGTTCGAGACTCACCAACAACCTCTTAGGAGATGGCTGCCTATTAATTAGGTGGAGCTACCAAGGATGGGTTGAGATGTATGGACAGCGGCTCATGGCAACAGTGGACGTTGGTAATGGCTGGACCTGGGCTCGGAGCCACTAGTGAGTTGTCTGTGAACCATGTAGTGGGCTGGTCCAAGATGGTGACCATTTAGTGGGAACCAATCGTCTGTCGGATTGTCGATTACCATCAAGGGTAAGAAATTCAAAGCGATTTGACCTAAATAACCATGGTCCCATACGATAATTATTCTCAGTATGGATTGACGGAAGCGTCATAAGGCAGTGATCGACTTCAATTTTTGATATTCCTGTGGTTAGAGGATTTACGGGTGTCTTTCCAGAAGATATTCCTAGATACCCCGAATCGTGTTGTGGAGTTTGCCGTTGATCTCGAGCCGAGTACCACGCCGATCTCTAAGGCACTGTACCGGATGGCTCCTGTTGAGATGCAAGAGTTGAAGAAGCAACTCAAGGATCTTCTTGACAAAAGTTATATAAAGCTGAGTGCATCACCTTGAGTAGGAGTGCCCTAGTTTTATGTGTCAAAAAGAAAGATGGACCGTTTCGACTTTGTTTTGACTTTCGAGAGTTGAATAAAGTCACGATCAAGAGCAAGTATTTGTTGCCAAGGAGTGATGATCTGTTGGATCAACTACAGGGAGCAAAAGTTTCTCCAATATCGACCGGAGGTCTGGTTTTTATCAGCTCAGGATTCGTAAGGATGATATTCCGAGGATTGCGTTCGGACGAGAGATGGTCACTACGAGTTTGTAGTCATGCCATCTGGGCTTCGAATGCTCCAGCAGTTTTCATGAACCTAGTGCATCGATGTTTTAGACCAGTACTTGAATAAGTTCATAGTGGTCTTCATCAATGGCATTTTGATATTTTCCCGAGCAAAGAAGCTCACAGGGAACATCTGCGGATTGCTTTATCGGTCCTTAGACCAAGTCGGTTGTACGCAAAGTGGGCTAAGTGCGATTGTTGGATCTAGAAGTGGCTTTCTTAGGCCATGTGATCAATAAGAATGAGGTTATGGTTATTCCCCAGAAGAGTGAATCAGTAGTTGTTTGGAAGCGGCCTCAGGGTGTGAGCGAGGTGCGCAGTTTCCCAGAGCTTGCTGAGCATTATAGACGGTTCATGGAAGGATTTTTCTAAGATCACTCCACCTATGATCAGTCTGTTCCGCAAGGTCAACAAGAAGTTGTCTGGGATGACAAGTGCAAGACCAGTTTTCAAGAAGTTGAAACAGTGTCTGACTTATGCACCAGTTTTGGCGTTGTCGGAAAGAATGATGGCTATATGGTCTATAGTTAATGCTTCGAGAAATGGGTTGGGATGTGTCTTTGATGCAGATGGGCAAGATTATTGCATACGCATCTAGACAATTGAAAACATATGAAGCAAACTAACCAACACATGACCTAGAACTAGCAGCAATAGTATTTGCATTGAAAACTGAGGTTACTTGGGTGACCCAGAGGTCAGCATAAGTTTTCCACTAGGAGATTATCCATTTACATGGCATTCCTAAGACCATTGTATCGGATCGAGATGGCCGATTCATGTCAAGTTTATAGCAAGAACTTCACAAGGCCATGGGAACTGAATTGAGATTCAGCAGCGTTTCATCCTCAGACAGATGGTCAGTTTGAAAAGACCATCTAGACCCTGGAGGATATACTAAGAAGCATACGTACTCGATCATCCGACTAGCTGGGAAGACAACCTAAGTCTGATTGAGCTCACGTACGATAATAGCTGGCATGCTACGGTCAAGATGGCTCAGTTCGAAGCTTTATATGGTCACAGATGCAGATCTCCGATTTGTTGGGTTGAGTACGCCGACAAGATTCTACTTGGACCAGAGTTGGTCGAAAGGACAACTTCGAACATTGCTCCGATTAGACAGAGGTTGTTGACCGCTCAGAGTCGACAAAAGTTTTACGCAGATCAGAAGCGTTAAAGTGTTGAGTTCGAGGTTGGTGGCAAGGTACTTGTCACAGTATCGCCACCCAAGGATGTTTTCAGGTTTGGTAAGCGTGGGAAGCTTAACCCTCGCTTCATGGGACCATTTAAGATTCTGGATAGAGTAAGATCTCTAACGTACCGTTTGGCATTGTCGCCATCGGCACACCTAGTGCATAATGTGTTCCACGTATCATTGCTAAGGATATTCGTGCCAAGATGAGTCTCGTAGGCTGAGCTATAAGGACGTCGAGATTCAGGCAAATGGTACTTGAGAGGAGATGCCAGAGCGCATTCTCGAACGCCGTGTGAAGCAGCTGTGCAACAAGATCGTATTGTTGGTACGGATTCTGTGGTCTAAGTTTGGGGAAAGAGGAAGTTACTTGGGAAACCGAAGCAAAGATGCTCAGACGTCTTTCCAAGTTATTGGCGACCTAAGTTTCGAGGTCGAAACTTCTTTTAAGGGGGAGGTGATGTGATACCCCGTAATTTTATAAGGCTATTTTGGGAATTATGGATTTTTCCCGAACGTCCGTTTGGTACGTCGGATTTAATTCTGAGAGCTTAAGACATTCTGTAATGTGCTCTGTATCTGTAATATTTTTCTCAGTGAAGAATTATACAGTCGAGATGTTTTGGAAGTTCATACTCGTTCGTGTACGACTTTTGTTAATGCGGATTAAGATTGGTACAAGTTTATTGCCCAAAAGTTGTTATCTAATGGGCAATAGTACAAGATTCTTTATCCAAAGGTTTTTGTCCAAGAGCCATTGTCCAAGGGGCAAAAGGGTTTGGATATTGTCCAAGAGGCAAGGAACCCTAATTTCTTCTATAAATAGAGGTGTTGGGTGAGGGTGGAAGAGGGTGCGAAAGACGCGGAAGCGCTCTCAAATTCTCGACTCTAAAAAACGCTCTAAAAAAAACGCTCTCTCCGGGAAGGCTCGTGGATCGTTGGAGGCTCGTTTGGTGTCGTTTCCGGTGGCCAAGTGAAGCCTTGGAGACCCTCGGACGCCTAGAAGCAAAGCAAGGAGAAAGACGAGCCAAATCGAGCATCGCGGGTAAGATTTCCCCTCGTATTTTCAGTTTCTGTTCAGCGACGGCGACCGCCGCCAGGGAGACGGCGACCGCCGCCAGGGAGACGGCGACTGCCGCTAGGAACGACGCCCGCCGTGGTGAACGGCGACCGCCGTGATGATCTTGCTCAACCGCCGGAGATGGAGGCCATGAGGCGGCGCCCGCCATGGATGAGCGGCGCCCGCCGTGGATGAGCGGCACCCGCCATGGAGGAGCGGTGCCTGCCGTGCTCAAGGCGGCACCCGCCCTATTTAAGGCGGCGCCCGCCGTGATTGTTGTGGCGCCCGCCGACGAGTTGTTGTTGGCCGGGTTGTTGGTGTTGGCTTCCGTAGCCTTCGTTCGGGTTTCGTTTCCTTCGATTCCTTTCATTCTTTCGTAGATCGGTATTGTTGTATGTCGAATCTAACTTAGGGTTTCTGTATGGGTCGATCCGAAGGTACCGGAGTTGGCGGATTCGTCTTTGTGTCGAGCCCGGAATCCCGTCGTTAGACTTCGTTCAATCTCTGCGGATTCAGACAAGTGGTGGTTCGCTCTTGCTCATCGTTCCATATTTACATTAATTATCAGTTGTTTATCTGAGTAATTAATTTGGAATGATTACTGTGTTTGTCTGGAATTGGTTTTATAAACTGTTTTGGAAAATCATATAATAGGTTGTATATCTGTTAGAACGACGCTATTATCTGTGATCGCCTTCCGGGCATTTATGTGGATTTATCATGTACTGTGGTTGTGTTGTAACTGTAAGTTAGCACGAGTATTTGTAGGAACGCCTGGATCCTGAGAGTTCCATGCGCGTTCCTTTATAACTGTAAGGGCGATGAAGACCCAACGATTGTTGAAGTTTGAACTCAGTGAGGTTCATTCTTTTAAAGGGCGAGCAAGACCCTGCGATAGTAGAAGTTTGGACTCTGTGAGGTTCATTCTTTCGATGTAGATTCAGAGGTTTGGACTCGGTGAGGTTCATTCCTTAGATATGGGTCCTGCGTGACAGGGACATATATTAAAAGCTTTTAATGTGTTAATCGTTTTGGAATTAAATAAGATAAGGTGCCCGAGAGCACTTAATTAATATACCTTTGGCGAGTAGTGCAGCTAAGTAAATAGTGCAGCTAGGAAAGCTCGTCTTGACTTTTGATCAGAGTACGTTCTCTTTCCAATCTGGATTCGCTGTAAGCGATGAGGTTGGTCGTGAACCGAAACATCTTAGTCAGTTTTTAAATCATCGTTATGTGGTTCTGTAAGATCCAGACTTGAATGTAGTACGCTCTCTTTCCAATCTAGATTCGTTATAAGCGGTGAGGTTGGTTGTGAGCCGAAGCATCTCAGTCAGCTTTTAATCGCTGTTGTTTGATTCTGTAAATATTCCAGATTTGTCATATTTCCTTAAAGACTCATTTCCTTTGGAGTCTTCTTTCGGGTCGATTTCTGTGAAGATTAAGTCTTCCAGAATCTTCTCTTGTGCATACCTCTTGTTGTTATTCCGTGAAAGTGTCGGGTTATGTATCGTCCCTTCCGTTATTATTCGAGGGACAATGATAGTAAACGGTTACGATCACTCGAACCACTCTGCTTTTTACCCTTGCTAGTCTATTCAAGTAGACTAACCCACGAACATTGTTCTCCGCATGTGGGCTGGTGTCATCCGTTCGATTCGGCACATCAGATAGAGCGAAGATATGAGGAGACTAGATTGACTATGAAGACGACGGTTGTTTTTGGATGTTTTAATAATTTCTTTTAATCAGGTTGAGATCCTTGGGCAGGTGATCA
This sequence comes from Rheum nobile, assembly GCA_027886185.1. Classification (NCBI taxonomy): domain Eukaryota; kingdom Viridiplantae; phylum Streptophyta; class Magnoliopsida; order Caryophyllales; family Polygonaceae; genus Rheum; species Rheum nobile. Next base: position 1,293,328 of record WOAB01000618.1, on the reverse strand, counting down.
TTACGATCACAACCCTTTTTGTAATATCTTTGTTTAAGACTTCCGCTGTACTTTGTTTAAACTCTGTATTTGTCCTATTCGGGATTGGGAGGTAATACCTTTCCAAATGGGTTAAGATTTGGGGGTGTTACTGTTACATGAGCCGTGTGCTCCAGAGCCGAGTAGGGCAAGGAGTCCGACGCCAGACCCCGATGATAGACCCCGTTCGAAGAAGTTGTGCATGAGAGCTCCTGATTATAGGAAGCTTTTCAGGGCACCATGATGGGGGCCGGTGTTGAGCGCTTAGCGTTTTCTTTTCTAGAGTTTTGTCGTTTCGTTTTGATAGAACTGTAGTCTCCAGGCAATTTTGTCTTGTCGCTTGGGAGAGCTTTTCTATGTAGCCCCTTTTCAAACTCAGTTTCAAAGTTCATCAATAAAAGTTTACCAAGTCTGGTCTATTCTAAGTCGATTTCATATGTCGTGCATGTTGAAATGATATTAATGTTGCGAAATACTTGGAATTTGATCGGTAAACAGATGGTGAACACAAGGAACACCATTCGTGCTGGTGCTGGGCCAAGCAACAACCCCAGACTGAATTTAGGCGCGAACCCAGTGGATGAGAACGAGTCAGTTTCTCACAACAATACTGTGGGCAATGACCAAGTTCCGGTCCACACTCCAGTGGTATTCGATGTTGCGGCAATTGAGGCCATTCAGGGGATTGTGATGCAAGCAGTCACCGATATTATACGACCGATCGCGCATCAGGCACAAGGTGTGCCAATTCCTCCTATGGTTCCTAGATTCGAGGAGCCAGATATCCATGTATCCCATGAGGATGCGGCCAGGAACAGAGGCAATTATGGTCAAGCACTGAAGGCTATTAGCTCTATGAGGCATGACAGCTATGATGGGAAGGGAGAGCCAGTCAGAGTGGCGTATTGGTTCTCGCACATGGAACGACTGTTCAGAAACGTCAAGTGCACAAAAGCTGAGAAGGTGCACATCGCTTCCCTTCAACTGAAAGAGGTGGCTAGTGAATGGTGGGAAAGCACCGGTCTAGCTGATCATCCTGGTTTGAACTGGGGAATGTTCAAGACGAAAATGACTGATCGTTTCTTTTCCCGGGCTATGAGGGAAGAGAAGAATAAGGAGTTCCTCTATCCGAATACGGATGGATTGAAGGTGACTAAGCTTGCGGCCAAGTTCAATCATCTGTTGCAGTACGCTGGGCCGGAAGTGTCCAGTGAAGAGCAGAAAATCTGGCATTTCTACGAGTGGATGAATCCAGACATTAAGCCACTGATGGTGCGCCACAGATGCTCTACTCTGGAACAGTACGTGGACGCGGCCTACAAGTTGGAGGTGACTCTGAGGAGTCGACGAAAAAGCGCAATCGCCAGAGACAGGCACAGAGCCAGCCTCAGGCAAGTGGGTTCAAGCGACCCACGCCACCGTTAAACTTTGCCAAGTCGGGCCGGGCAAGAAAGGAGATGACTCATGGAGGGTTTACGCAACGTTCGGGTCTGGGCAAGAATCCGATCCAGTGCTACAACTGTGGTACACCCGGGCACAAGAGCAATGAATGTCCGAAGGAAAGGAAGACGTGCTTTGCCTGCGGGAAGGAGGGGCACTTGCAGACATTTTTTCCGCAGAGGAGACAAAAAAGAGCTGAGTCACAACAAGGGTCCGTTAGTCATAACAACCGACCCAGATTCAGATCAGTGGAGGCTCCTAGTCCTTCGACGCAGATAATTGCCCAGAACAAGGGGAAAGCCCCAACTGCTTCAGGAGGTCAAGGTCAGCGACTCTACGAGATGCGTGAGGCTGATGGACCAAATGCTCCTACTACTCAAGGTACTCTTTACCTCTATTCTACTTCTGTGTGTATACTTTTTGATTCGGGTGCTACTCATTCTTTCATCTCGGAAAGTTGCGTAAGTAAGCTAGGCTTAGTATGCAACGAGGCTTGTGAGCCTTTTGTTGTGAATCTTCCCAATGGTGAATATTTGGTTAGAACCAAGCGTTTGTCAGAATTTCCGATTACCATTCAGGGTAGAAAGTTCGAAGCAGATTTGATCTGTATAGCCATGGCTCCATACGATATTATTCTCGGGATGGACTGGTTGACGCGTCATGGGGCGGTGATCGATTTCAGTTCAAGGACTGTGACAGTTTCATCTGGGGGCCAATTTGTATGCAAGTTCAAGGGTCGTAATGACGCTGATAACGACAAGCTCATCAATGCGATGGCTGCGTGTAAGCTACTTCGACAAGGTTGTGTCGGGTACCTGTGCTATCTGGATAAGCCCAAGAGAGACGAGCCTTCAGTTCTTGATATTCCGGTCATTCATGAATTTCCGGATGTCTTTCCGAATGAGATTCCCGATTTACCCCCAAATCGTGACGTGGAGTTTACCATTTATCTCGAGCCTGGTACCGCGCCGATCTCTAAGGCACCGTACCGGATGGCTCCAGGTGAGATGCAAGAGTTGAAAAAGCAACTCGAGGACCTTCTTGAGAAAGGATACATAAGGTCGAGTGCATCGCCTTGGGGCGCTCCGGTTTTGTTCGTCAAGAAGAAGGACGGATCATTCCGACTTTGTATCGACTATCGAGAGTTGAATAAGGTCACGATCAAGAATAAATATCCATTGCCGAGGATTGATGATCTGTTGGATCAACTGCAGGGAGCAAAAGTATTTTCCAAGATCGATCTGAGATCTGGTTACCATCAGCTCAGGATTCGTGAGGAAGACATTCTGAGGATTGCTTTCCGGACGAGGTATGGCCACTATGAGTTCGTAGTCATGCCATTTGGCCTTACTAACGCTCTAGCGGTCTTCATGGATCTGATGCATCGATGTTTCCACCAATACCTGGATAAGTTCATGGTGGTCTTCATCGACGATATTTTGATCTATTCCCCGAGTGAGGAGGCTCACGAGGAACATCTTCGGATCACCTTGTCAATCCTTAGACAGAATCAGCTGTACGCAAAGTTGTCTAAGTGTGACTTCTGGATCAAAGAAGTGGCTTTCTTAGGCCATGTGATCAATGAGGATGGAGTTATGGTTGATCCCCAGAAGATTGAAGTGGTAGCCAACTGGAAGCGGCCTCAGAATGTGAAGGAGGTATGCAGTTTCTTGGGACTCGCTGGATATTACAGACGGTTCGTGGAGGGATTTTCTATGATCGCTCTACCTATGACCGGTTTGCTCCGCAAGGTCCATAAGAAGTTTGTCTGGGATGACAAGTGCGAGACCAGTTTCAGAAGTTAAAGCAGTGTCTGACCTCCGTACCAGTTTTGGCGCTACCGGAAGGGAACGATGGTTATATAGTCTATAGTGATGCTTCGAAGAATGGGTTGGGATGTGTACTGATGCAGATGGGGAAGGTTATTGCGTATGCATCTCGACAATTGAAAACCTATGAGGCAAACTATCCGATGCATGATCTGGAGTTAGCAGATGTAGTATTTGCGTTGAAGATTTGGAGGCACTATCTCTATGGTGTGAGGTGCCAAGTCTTCACCGGTCATAAGAGTCTCAAGTACGTGTTCACTCAGAAGGAGCTGAATATGAGACAACGTCGCTGGTTAGAGCTACTCAAAGACTACGACATCGAGTTGTTGTATCATCCGGGCAAGGCTAATGTAGTAGCCGATGCATTGAGCCGGAAAACGCCGCACGAGACTGTAGTGGCTCTACTCACTGCTCAGACCAAGCTGAACCAAGGGTTGTGCGAGATTGAAGTCTTGTACGATCAACGTCGAGGATACCTAAGTATGCTAGAGATTCAGGCTACGCTACTTGATCAGATCAGGGAGAAGCAGGTTGATGACATGGTCTTGGTAAAGCTAAGCAGTGAAGTGATGGACGGGAAAGCTACCAGATTCGTGATTCAAGAGGATGGATCACTCTGGTTTCAAGACCGGATTTGTGTGCCTAACGTTGATGGCCTTCGCCAGTTGGTGATGAAGGAGGCCCATTCGTCAGCTTATTCTGTACATCCAGGCTCTAGCAAGATGTACAAGGACCTCAGGAAGAAATTATGGTGGCCCAACATGAAGTAGGACGTAGTAGAATTTGTGGCGAAATGCTTGACGTGTCAGAAGGTCAAGATAGAACACCGTAGACCAGGTGATGAATTGCTACCTCTTCCAGTGCCAGAGTGGAAATGGGAGGATATCGCTATGGATTTCGTCACAGGGTTGCCAAAGACTCAGAGTCAAAAGGATGCGATATGGGTAATCATTGACAGGCTCACGAAGAGTGCTCACTTCGTGGCTATCAAGTCAACATGGGGAACCCATAAGCTATCAGAAGTGTTCCTACACGAGATTGTCCGTTTGCATGGTACACTAAAGACCATTGTATCGGATCGTGATGGCCGATTCATGTCGAAATTCTGGAAGGAACTCCACAAGGCCATGGGAACCGAGTTGAGGTTCAGTACTGTGTTTCATCCCTAGACGGATAGACAGTCTGAGAGGACCATACAGACATTAGAAGATATGCTGAGAGCTTGTGTACTCTATCATCCGACTAGCTGGGAGAACAGCCTGAGTCTGATTGAATTCACGTACAACAACAGTTGGCATGCTACCATTAAGATGGCTCCATTCGAGGCTTTGTACGGTCGAAAGTGCAAATCTCCGATTTGTTGGGATGAGAATGCCGACAAGGTTCTGCTCGGACCGGAGTTAGTCGAAAGGACTGCCTCGGACATTGCTTTGATCAGACAGAGGATGTTGACAGCTCAAAGTCAACAAAAGTCTTACGCAGATCTGAAGCGCAGGATTTTCGAGTTCGAGGTTTCGGGGTCGAAACCTTTTTAAGGGGGTAGTGATGTAACGCCTCATTTTTTTGGGTTATTCGGCCAAGTTTCGGGGTCGAAACTTCTTTTAAGGGGGAAGTGATGTAATATCCCTCATTTTTAGTAAGGGTATTTGGATAATTTCCCCAACCCTCGTTCTGTAATCGTGTCGCTTTCGGAGAAGTTCGGATTTTCTGTAACGTGTATGATCTCTGTAATAATTTCCTGAGTGGTATAAAATACATTCGATGTATTTTCGGCTTAGAATATTTGTTTGGGTACAAATATAAAATTTCTGAGACTCAAACCCGTGCTAAATCCTTCCCTGAGCAAGCGGACTCGGAAAAGGGCATTTCCGCGACCGTGGATAAATGGCACTCAGAGACGCTGTGCAATGGATTTTTCCGCGACCGCGGAATAATGCATGCGTTTGACGCCTCGTCTTCCTCCGTGCCTCGTCGAACGCGTCGTCGTCGATCCTCTGAGCTGCCGTCGATCTGGTCGGGGGGCTGCTCCTCCTTTGGCTATAAATGGGGGCCGAGTTGGAGGGTTTTGGGAATCCGAAAATCAGATCTCCCCTCTCTCTCTCTCTCTCTCTCTCTCGTGTTCTTCGTCACCAGAAATTTGTGGTGTCGCCGGATCTCTCGCCGGAAGTTGTGGTGGCCGTGGAGTGGTGCATTGGAAGCACGGTGAGGATAGGAGTCGAAGCCCTCTTGCCTTGAGCCCCGTCGTGTCGTCGCCGGTGAGAATTTAGCCGATTTGGGGTCGCCGAGTTCACGGACGCGACCGCGGACATGAACTGTTGCGACCGCGGACGATGTCCAGACGTCCGCGACCGCGGAATCCAAGCTGCGACCGCGGTTTGCCTTAGCAAACGCGATCGTGGCCTTGGACAAATTGGTCTCGGACGGGACCCTCGTTCTTTCGGTTCCGTTCGTTTTTCCTTAGATTCATTTTATTAATTGTCGAATCTAACCTAGGGTTTCATCGTGAGTCATTGTCGTAGGAATCTGTAATCCGATTTCCGTTCCCGTTCTGGACCCAGAAACCCGTCATCGCTTAATCGTTCATCTAGACTAAGGCAAGTGGCGGTTCGCTCTTACTTATCATTCCATGTTTCCATTAATTATCAATTGTTTTTAATTGTTAATTAAATTGGGATGAAGGTTGTTTTCGTTTGGGAACAGTTTTGATAAACGTATGTGATATAAAAAGTGATATTATAATAGGTTGTATATACTGCTAGAAACAACGCTATTATATATGTTATTGCCATAATGGTATTGATGTGGGCTATTGTGTGGTTTTAACTGTTTAGTTAGAACGAGTATTCGTAGGAACGCTATGTACCTTGCGAGGTCTAGTCGTTTCTTTATAACTGGTATTAGGAGGATTTTTCCCTAGTACTTTCTCTGGTCATGACTGTACCTTTACTCAGGGTAGGTGCACACAGCTGGTGCCGACACTCGGGATTTATCCCCTCCGATATCTCTCGTGTTGAGATGATATATCTTAAAAGCTTATAACGTAATTGTGCGTTTTGGAATTAAATAAGATAAGTGCGATTATGCACATAATTAATATATCCTCGGGCGAGGAGTAAAACATGGAAACCGCCCGGACTTTGATTAAAGTAAGTCCTCCTTCCAAATCTGAATTCGCATTGCGTGGTGAGGTTGGTCGTGGACCCAAATGGTCAAGTCTTTTTAAAAAACGCTTGTGCGAAATTATAACGTTCCCGAACACTTGTCATACTTTCCGATAAGACTCAATCCATTGGAGTCTTCTCTTCACACGTTTCCCATAAGACTCAATCTTCCAGAGTCTTCTCGTGATCTTTCTGTTTCGTATATTATTGTAGAAGTATCAAGGTTTACTATCGTCATCGGCTTTCATTCGAGAAGCGATGGGTCTAACCTAATACGACTACTTAGAACCTTTCTGTTTTACCCTTGCATAGTCTTTCATTAGACTAACCAACCGGTTATTTTCCCTTGCATGGTTGGCTGGTGTCATCCGTCTCATACGACACATCAGGTAAACTCCCGTTCCGTGAAGGCTAGAATCCGACAATGAAGGCATATAAAGTTTTTAAGAGTTTTATCAAGGTTGAAGATCCTAGGCGTGCGATCGCGTGATCAAGACCCTTATGTTATTTATTTAAGACTTCCGCTGTATTAAACATATTCTGTATTTCTGTTGTATTTGGAATTTACGGATGTAATCCCGAGACTTTGGTTTCAATAAAGATTATGATATTTCATATTATCAATGTATTTTATGTTTTGTATAAAGTAGTTAAGCCTTGGTTGGCTTCAGATGTAAAATCTGAGGTCATTAGCGGTAATACTTTCAAGGTGATATTTGGGGGTGTTACAGAAAGATCCTAAAATATCTCCATTATAAATTATTGTGTGAAATTCACCATAAAATTTTATTTACACCCCTTTTTAAACAAATCTCTACCATCCAAGAAAATCTAATCTAAAGGTCCATAATAGTACTTCCGTTTTACCATAAGAGTCCGTTTTACTTGATCCTGATTCTATATGCACAAAAGGCAAAAGTGAGCTAGCTTACTGAGTACGTTGCTTACCAATTTTTTTGTTTTTGTGTTTAGATTTCATGTTTTGATGTTCAAGTTTTGTTTTGACATGGATGCTATGTGCATCACGCCAGAGGCACAATATTTTTGTTTTTGGAAAGTTTTTTTATTTATTTTTTCCTTCAGAAAGACACTACCACTTTCCTCTCTCTGTTTTCAATTTCCAGATGAGGTTTTTGGCTTTAGGTTTAATCAACACCGACCATCGCCGACAACGGAGAAGTGAAGGTCAAACTGGAAAGTGGAAGATCGAGCATGGAAGAAGTTTTATTCCCTTAAATTAAATTTGATCTTACTAGGGTTTAATCTGGTATCAGAGCCATAGTTAAGCAATCCTCTTATTATTCATCATCTTGTTCATAACAACTGCAACTGTTTATCTTCTTAAGTTTAATCTAAGCCTTTGGGTCAGTGTTTGGTTTAATCATAAGCCCGCTTGGTCAGCCCGTGTGTTAGGGTGGTCTCGGCAGATGGTCCCACTACATGAGCCTTAGCTTAAGTCTTAACCAGAAAAACAGCCACAGTAATTATGAACCATGACTGATAATATAAGAAGAATGTTTAGGCATGGATCTAGTTCTAGCTCCAACTCAGTTATTCATAGCAATGAAAATATGTTTACATTAGACCTAGACAATCTAGAAGAATGGACTATTCCAGAAAACTCACAGTCCATTTACAAAACTGGAATTTTAGACCTATTTCATGCATGTTGCATAAAACATTATGAAGAAACAATTAGTCTAACTAAAGAACAACAGTCCTTGAAACTTCTTATAGCATTAGCAATAAAAAAATATTTGGCCAAAGGATTTAGATATATGCATCTAGGATTAATTCAAATAGCTCTTAAACCTTTAAATAGAAAAGGAATAGACTCTCCTGTATTCCTAGCTCTAAGAGATGATAGGTTTAAGACTTATAAAGACTCAATCCTAGCCATAATACAATCCAATATTTGTAACGGTCCCAAATTTTTTAACTGCTCTCCAAATTTCACAGTAGACATAACAGACCCTAGAATTTGTCAAACTTTAATATTAGACATAAAAATGTTAAATGACAACTTCAAACAGTTTACAAAAAACTTTGCTATTATTTATAGACTCCATTTCAAACTAATGAGTTCTTTAATAGACCCTAAATGTATAATTCCTCAATACCTCAGGGAGAAACTATCCTCCTTCAATTAGAGGCAGAAAAGTCTAACACCTTTACACCAAAGACCATAAAATGGGATGAAATAACCATACCAGAAACCTTAGAAGTCACCCATGACAATCCTCCAAGGAATATAGAGCAAAAAGAAATATCACAGATTATAGAAGAATCTGACGGCATAATTTTAATCAGGTTTAATTCTACTAGAGAAACTTCTATAGAAAGACCAAGTTTTCTACCCAGTAGAAACTCAATTAATGACCCTTTTTACTCAGTCATGAGTGATTTTGCAGGATCATTAAGAAGAGATCGAGTAGATTTTAATAACCCTATGCCTAGAATAATACCCCAAAATGATGAAGAATCCACGGGCATTCATCGACCTCAAATGAAATGCAAGGCTATTCAACTATTAGTATGATCTCTAAAACACAATTCGAAATAGATAAAGAATTTCTAAGAAAATATTTTGATAGTTCTAAAAACAAAAACAAAAAAAAGTGGTTTATGAAAATAGATAAAAACTGTAGAGAACAGATTAGAGAGGAATACTATGAAGAAATGAAAAATCTTCAAACCAATATCCCTTTCTTCACCTGGTTTTCTATATATTTATTTAGAAAAGAAATCGAAAACCCCTTTCAACTCTCATCAATAGAAGTCCAAAATAGGATATCCAGAACTTGGAAACTTTTACCTACGTGGACAAGTACCTCAGTTCACCCTCCTCTTAGAGGCATAATAGTCAGCAATGATAATGAAGAAATCAAAGCTGAACCCTTTAAGACAGGAAGATCCGATCCAGATAACAGTCAGGTTAATTTAAGGGACATAAAAAAGATTTATAATCAAAACAATTACTTTAATCAAATCTTGTATACCATAGCTGAACAAATAGACCAAGTTCACTTAGGATTTGAATCAAAATTTAATCAACCAAAGTTCCCTAGAAATATCTCTAGACCACATCTTCAAGTAGAAAGTATCCCTAGCAACCTACTGAGACAAGTAAGTCTGACCCCACCGAACATTTTAGATAGAATTTCCCAAAGACTAGATTCTCTTCAAGTATCAACTTCACAAACCTTGCAACCAAGAGACATAAATTGTTTAAAATTTAAATGCAAAAATAGTTGCAAGGACTAGTCTAGCTCAGATCAGAGAGAAGAGACCAATACAGAAATTGAGTCAGAAAACTCAGACGAAAAAATAGAACAATTAGAAGCTGAAATTCTAAATGAACCGTTAGAAATCAGTAAAATTAGAAGAAGAGGAAATAGAACACAACATTATGCAAAAATGTTTGAAAGAAAAAACATGGACACTAGAAATTACTATAATAGACCAACTCCTCCGGATTTACAATATGAAGAAAGAGCCAAGTTTAGAGCCACTGATTATAATGGTCAATCTCTCTATGAATGGAATATAGATGGAAAATCAGAAGGAGAAATCATGAACACCCTGCAAGAAATGGGAATGGCGAAAGCCGCTTATAGAACTCATGGTCATACAGATAAAATTACAGTCGTTCTTATAGTCCAAGGGTTTACAAGACAACTTAAGTACTGGTGGGATAATGCTATGAATTTACAACAGAAATTAGACGTCTTAGATGCCACCATTACAATAGAAGACGAAATGGGTAGAGAAACCATAGAACATAATGCTGTTGGACAATTAATCTATGCCATCAGCATGTATTTTGTAGGAAACCCTCATGAAGAACTACAAGCCAATAAGTCAATCCTTACCAACCTTAGATGTCCAACTCTAAGTGATTACAGGTGGTATAAGGATGTATTCTTATCTTATATTCTTAAGAGACCAGACTGCAATGAATCTTTTTGGAAAGAAAGATTTGTTTCTGGTTTACCTACCTTATTTGCCCAAAGGATTATAACAAAGCTCAAAGAAACCATAGGAACAGAGGAAGTTCCTTGGAAAGACATTACCTATGGCCAATTAGGAGCTTTCATCAAAAAGGAAGGATTAGCATTATGCACTGAATTGAAAATTCAGGCAAAATACGGGGCAAATAGAGGAAAGTCTAGAAGAGAACTAGGAATCTTCTGTGAAGCTTTTGGCATAGAAAAGATTCAAGCCCCTTCGAGGACTAGGAAAGAAAATTCTCATAGAAGAAAAAACATTTATCCTAGATTTTTTAGGAAACATAAACAAATCAAGACTGAACAAGAAAGACCTATTAGACCTAAGGCAAACAGAAAGGTAATCTGCTACAAATGTAGAAAACCTGGCCATAAAGTCAACAATTGTCCCCTAAAACAGAAGATCAATGAAATCTTTAAAGATGATCTAGACATGAAGAAAAAACTAGAAAAGGTCCTCCTTAGTGATAAGGATTATTCCTCAGAAGAAGAAGGAATTTATGAGATAGATTATAATTCCTCTTCCAGTTCTGATAACAGTCCCTCTCTTCAATTCTGCAATGTAATCACAAAAACAGATGAAAAGGAAGCTCTTTTCCAATTAATAGACCAAATAGAGGATCCTAGAACCAAGCATGAATATATTATGAAATTAAAAGACCTAATATTCAGAGAACAAAAGCCAGTCTTTGAAGAACCATTTAGTATAACCAAACTTTTTGAAAAAAGACCTAGTACTAGTTTATTTGGAAACCAAATAACCACAAAAGACTTACAGACTGAAGTCAACAAATTAAAAAGGGAAGTTAAAGACCTTCAGGAATATGTTAGAGATAGAGACTCTAAGGATTTGGAGATTGAGACTAGAATCGCCATATTAGAGTCAAGATTTAACTCAGACGATGATTCAAACAATTCTAAAACAGTCTTAGTCCAAGAATCAGAAAAAGCTGAAGAAAATGATGAGAGTTTTATAGCAGTCCTTAACAAGATAAATTTCCAAAAATGGTACATCCCCATTAACATAAAAATAGACACCTTCATTCTTAGAACATTAGCCCTTCTAGACAGCGGAGCTGATCTTAACTGCATTAGAGAAGGACTAGTACCTCAAAGTTTTTTGAAAAAACAACAGAAAGACTTCACAACGCCAGTGGTAATAGAATGCAAATAAAGTACAAAATACCAAAGGCATCCATTTGCAATGAAGGATATTGCTTCAAGAATTCCTTCATTTTAATAAAAAACCTATCACAAGAAGTCATTTTAGGAACCCCATTCCTAACTCAGATCTATCCTTTCCATGTAGACCAGAAAGGAGTCCATACTGAGGTTATAGGGAAAAGGTTGAGCTTTAATTTTATAAATACAATAAAACAAAAGGATATAATCCTTTTACAATCTTCTTCTATAAAGAAACAAATATACCTCATTCATAAAAAATTCTTCATAAAAGATTTGATCGATGAAATTGCAAATCTTAGAATAGAATAAAAACTGCAGAATCCTTCTCTGCAGAACAAAGTACAAGGATTAGAAGATTTATTCAAGAAACAAGTATGTTCCGAACTCCCTAATGCCTTTTGGGATAGGAAGAAACACCAAGTCTCCTTGCCTTATGAGAAAGGCTTTGCTGAAAGAAATATCCCAACTAAAGCTAGACCCATCCAGATGAACAAAGAACTATTAGAAATCTGCAAAAAGGAAATATATTATTTATTATCCAAGGGTTTGACTAGAAAATCACAATCTCCCTAGAGCTGTGCATCCTTTTATGTCATGAACCAAGCAGAAAAGGAAAGAGGCGTCCCAAGGTTAGTTATTAACTACAAACCTCTTAATAAAGTCCTCCAATGGATTAGATATCCAATTCCCAACAAAAGAGATCTGCTTAACAGATTATTTGAAGCAAAAGTATTTTCTAAGTTCGACATGAAAAGCGGTTACTGGCAAATCCAAATAACCAAAGAGGATAGGTACAAAACAGCCTTTACAGTTCCTTTTGGTCATTTTGAATGGAACGTTATGCCATTTGGCCTTAAGAACGCTCCTTCAGAATATCAAAGAATTGTGAATGGCATTCTCAACCCATATTCAGACTTCCTCATAGTCTACATAGATGATGTATTAGTCTTCTCAAAGTCCATAAAGAACACTTTAAACATTTAAATATCTTCCTGCATATAGTAAAAAAGAATGGTTTAGTCCTTTCCGCTACAAAAATGAAATTATTCCAAACCAAGATCAAGTTTTTAGGACATAACATTTACCAACAAACCATCAAGCCTATAGATAGAAGTTATAGAGTTTGCGGAAAAATTCCCAGAAGAAATAAAAGACAAAACCCAATTACAAAGATTTCTAGGATGTCTTAATTACATATCTGATTTCTTTCCAGGGTTAAGAGAACTCTGCATTCCTCTCTTTCAAAGGTTTAAGAAGAATCCACCTCCTTGGGGACTAGAACAAACCAAGGTTGTTAGAATTATAAAAGACAAAGTCAAAACATTACCCTACATTGGTATTCCTCATCCTAAAGAATTTATGATAGTTGAAACGGATGCATCAGAAATAGGATTTGGTGGAATACTAAAGCAAAAATTAGATGATAATAGTTCTGAACAGCTAGTCAGGTTCTACTCAGGAATATGGACAGGACCTCAGAAGAATTATAGTACAATAAAAAAGGAAATATTATCCATTGTTGCATGCATCTCTAAATTTCAGGATGATTTGTTTAACAAAAAATTCTTGCTCAGAGTCGATTGCAAATCTGCTAAAGAGATTTTACAAAAGGATGTTCAAAACATAGTTTCAAAACAGATCTTTGCCAGATGGCAAGCAATTCTTTCAGTTTTTGATTTCGAAATAGAATACATAAAAGGGGAAAATAAATCCTTACCAGATTTCCTTACAAGGGAATTTTTGCAGGGAAAATCTACAGGATAAAGGAGTTTCCAACCTTGATTTTTAATGAAGCTTTACAAAGACCTAAAGAAAGAAGTTTACCGACAATGGCAAATTCTTCATCTTCGAAAAACCCTTTTGTCATTTGAAAGAAACACTGATTTTGACATATGGTCCCAAATATAATTTATAGAAAATTTGAGTGAAGTCCTTAATAAACAAACCAGGATTACTAATGAGCAAATTTTAGCAATTTTAAAGGAAAAAGAAATCCCTTTTTAATGGATCCTTTTCCACATTTGAAAAGTCTTAAAGATCTCCAAGAAAGATATTATAATTACTTCAATGTACTAACAAGTAAAAAGGAAATAAAGAAAACATTAAAAGATCCTTCAATTTCTAAAGATTCAAAAAATATCCTTTTTAAAAGTCAAACTAAAATTATGCATAGACAGTAGGAGGCAACAGACAAGATGCTCCAAAGAAAGGTAAAAACTCTTGCGATTCCTTTCTAATTTTCTTGTGGAATTTCAGGTATGGCGGGAAGAGAAAATCCCCCAAAGAAACAGACTCCTCAAGACTATCTTCCACAAAAAAGTCCCAACCAAACAATAGTACCAACACAGAACCAATTCCACATTTTATATCAATTTCCTCCGCTTTCTTACAGTCAAGCTCACCTTGCCCCAAAGACTCCACAAAAGAAAACCATGAAAAAGTCCAATTATGGAGTCTACCACAAGTACTTCCTAAAACAGTCCTCCTTACAATAGATTTGCCTCACAAAAGAGTTCAAAACACATGACCCTAAAGACTTTGAACCTTTCTTAAGAAGTCTCTTCTCCAAAGACTTCAAGTGGTTTCCTACAGAAATCGCAAAGACCCAAAAGTTCTATGAGCTAATCTTAGTAGACTCAGAGTCAGCCGAGATTTCTCATACCAAAGACGAAGAAAACCCAAGTCATATCATATTTTCTAAATGCAAAATCCAAAAGGTCATTACCCGAGAGGAGTGGGGTGACCCAAACACTCAAAAACAGTTCTCCACTCCTTTCTACCCAAAGGGATACTCTTACTATGACTATCGTGAAGCATGGTCAAGAGCATTCCTTCTTAGACCTTTCAACCATTCCTGGTTTTTCTATTTTGCAAAAACCCGCAACAACAGTCTACCTATATGGTTTTATTCATGGTGGAACCTGTTTGGTCCAGTCCCAGAAATCTATCCTGACCAAGCAAAACTTGCCTATGACTACTACCATAAAAACTGTTCAGCACCAGAATACACTAGACCAGTGTCATTCCACAAAAGTACCGGAGTAGCCTGGATTCTTTGTTGGATCTATGAGCTTCAACAAGTCCTTCCAAAACCACTCCCCTTATCACTCTGTCGAAAATACAAAGTAAGATGGTGGGAAAAACTTGACTTGGAAACCCTGACCCTTGATAAAATCCAAGTCCTCTTTAAGCCCAATGAGTCACCACAATCCACAGAAAAGTCTATACAAATTCATCCTACAGGAATCCTTGTAGCTTCAACTTCTCAAGCTCCTCCAACAATGACCACATAACAACGAAAACAATGGGAAGAATTTCAAGAGTTCAAGAAATATCAACAATTCATGGCAGCCCAGTCCAGTCAACAACAGTTTAAGCCCGCAGTAAAAAAATCATGGGCTCAAATAATAGATGAAGAAGAAGAAGAACAGAACAGTTCCTCAAGTCAGGCCCAAAAAGACGAAATTGATCCATTTGAGCAATTCGCCCAAGATCCATATGCTTAATGACTCAACAGTGTAAAAGGCCCAACTATCCTTTGAGCCTAAGATGCCAAGGCCCAATTCTTCTTTAAGCCCAGAAAGAAGATGATAGACTTAATCAGTAAGGAAAAGCAAGTGGCCGACAAAAGCAATCAATCAGCAAACACAGCAAAAAGAAGCATTCAAGAAAGAATCCAAGTCACTGTACTCATGAATAGTAGTACGAACTCCAAATAGTAGCAAACAGTAGTACGGTTTTATTTTCTATTTAAGCAATCCTTCTCAGTTGTAGAGGGGCAGGCTTGAAAGCAATCAAAATCTCTCATGTGTTGAGAAACCCTCTAAAAAGTCTTTATAATACTCTCTTGTTGTAACAAGATTAAGATCAAGAACAAGATTAAGATCAAAGTTTATCTATAAAAGTCAGTTTGAGTAAGCCTTCTTATTCTTAACTTAGTCCCAGTTCATATTTCTCTCCCTTCACTTAATTGTTTCGGTAATTACTATTCACAAAAAGTCACTGTAGCATATTTACTATTCACGCATTCTATACATTTTATTCCCTTAAATTAAATTTGATCCTACCTGGGTTTGATCTGGTATCCTGGGTTTGATCTGGTATCAGAGCCATAGTTAAGCAATCATCTTATTATTCATCATCTTGTTCATAACAACTACAACTGTTTATCTTCTTAAGTTTAATCTAAGCCTTTGGGTCAGTGTTTGGTTTAATCGTAAGCCCGCTTGGTCAGCCCGTGTGTTAGGGTGGTCCCGGCAGATGGTCCCACTGTATGAGCCTTAGCTTAAGTCTTAACCAGAAAAACAGCCACAATAATTATGAACCATGACTGATAATATAAGAAGAATGTTTAGGCGTGGATCTAGTTCTAGCTCCAACTCAGTTATTCATAGCAATGAAAATATGTTTACATTAGACCTAGACAATCTAAAAGACTGGACTATTCCAGAAAACTCACAGTCCATTTACAAAACTGGAATTTTAGACCTATTTCATGCATGTTGCATAAAACATCATGAAGAAACAATTAGTCTAACTAAAGAACAACAGTCTTTGAAACTTCTTACAACATTAGCAATAAAAAAATATTTGGCCAAAGGGTTTAGATATATACATCTATGATTAATTCAAATAGCTCTTAAACCTGTACATAGAAAAGGAATAGACTCTTCTGTATTCCTAGCTCTAAGAGATGATATGTTTAAGACTTATAAAGACTCAATTTCCAGATGGGGTTTTTGGTTTTGGGTTTAATCAACACCGACCGTCGCCGACAATGGAGAAGTGAAGGTCGAACTGGAAAGTGGAAGATCGAGCATGGGTCGACCTAATAATGGTCATTCTGGTATGAGTGTATACTATAAACACCTCAAATGGGCTCGTATGGCTGGCCAAGGCACACACAAAACAAATGTAATTGGAAGAAGGGGAAGGATCTCCATGAATCTAGGTTTTTATAAGGTTGGCTGTTAAGCATTAGATTAATATGCAATGGAGGTTGGAGGGACCAACAGTAGTGGGCGGTGGCTGCAGTAGGATCGACCGAGATCGAGTGAACCTCCAAGTGATGTAGCCATGTGGGAAAAACAAATCGAACCAAGAGATTCGATAGATTTATTTAGGGGTTCGATTTTGGTAATTAGCTATATTTGAGAGTGTAACCTTGGGGTATTGTTTTCTTTCACAAATTTGGGTTGTGAAGTTGGTATAAGAGTGTCAATTTGACTTGTGAAATGAAACAAAAGAAGTTTTGGGGTGGGAGTTTGTCCCATCAAAGATGATTTATGGTAGTGTAGGAGGTTATACCTCTAGTTTTGAGTAGAAGGTTGTCCTGATTATTAGAAAATGGAAGGTTCGCCCATTTGGGTTTTGGGTGTTTTGAGAGGAGCCCCTCCTCTCTAGTCCCCTTATTTTCCAGATTGTTGATTATATGTTCTTCTTGTTGATGTTGTGAGTTGATGTTGTGAGTTGTTGTTGTTGAATGGGGTGGTTGCTTATTGTTGTACTGGTTGTTTTGTTGTTGTAGTGGTGATTTTGTTGTTGGTTGGGGTGTTTATTCCATTAGTTGTTGTTGTTGTTATTGTTGAATGGGGTGGTTACAATAGTGGGTTTATTGTTAAGAAAAAGATTAATGAAAATGGTCAAATCATGTAATAATTTTAGTTTTTAAATTTCATAAAGTAATTTAAAATAGGAAATTGAAATTGAATAATATTGAAATATGGAAATAAATCAAATTAATAAAATAGGATTTAATAAGCCGGAAAAAATAGAAAATATAAAAAGAGTAAACACAAAAACCCTAGAACCATACCTCATTCATGTGTTTTATTGAGCAAGCTTTAAGAGTTTTGCATGATAAATGTGAACTCAAATCTGAAGATTTTTCGAAAACACAATTAGAGAGGGTAGAGAAATCAAGAGTTTTTATTAGGACGTGAAGTTTGAATCTGTGAAATAGGCGGAGGATGAGGTGAAGCTGGAGTTCTAGATTAGAGGAGAAGAAGGAGATCAAGTTTTTTGGGATGTGGTGAAAACGATTTGATTTGTTCACTTGATGTGTGCAAATAAGAAGTAGCATGTGTAGTTAAGGTTTTTCTTCTGTGTTGAAGCATATGCAGAAAAGGAGATTAGAGGTATGAGTAGTATTTTCAAAATATGTGTAATGAATTGTTTAGAAGATAAATAGTTGAAATTTGATGAGTGTAAACTTCAATGATGAACAAGTGAGGGAAAAAATTACTTGAAGGTGGCACCGGGGAAGACAAAGGCAAACTCCGTCAAGCGGAATAGTAAGAGATTGAGCAGAGGCCGGGATGATCCAATTGAGGTAAGTATGGTGTTTATATATTTTTTTTATTGAGGAAAAAATGAACAAGAAAAAAAGAAAAAAAAATTGATTTAAATCAATGAACACGTTTTTTGCAGTATGGATATAGGTTTGGGGAGAAAACTTCTTCCATGGTAGGATAAACCAATTTTCAAAGAAGTCGGTTATTAGGAAGATTCGGAATAACATGTCCAGTAGTGGTTGGGCAACATGTTGGATGGTCCATTAGGTCTCGTGCTGAAACTTAGTAGTAGAGTACAATTCCCATCTCAACTTGTGCACCACGTACTGATACAACAGTTGGAAGTGTAAAAAGAAGAATGAAGCGTGGTTTAAGCTTCAGGGTAAAGTGATGAGATTTTTGCTCAAGGAGTTTGTGTTGGTGAACGGTTTAGAACTATTTCTCAAACTAAATGAGTCTTCCTTACTTGGCTACATTATTGGGGAACCAATAGATTTTTCAAAACCGAGAGCTAAACTTAAAAATGATTGGTGTTTTGTCAAAGGCTCTTTTGAGATTCTAGAGAAACCTAACCTTTGGTTTGAGTTATGTTTTGCCAACCCTATTGATCAGAAAAAAGTCCGGGATGGGAGACCTTATCATGTTTTTGGTAAACTGATGTTGTTGAAACCTTGGTGTTCAAATTTTGATCCCTTTTCTGAATGTATATCCACTGTTGATATATGGATTAGAATTCCTCAATTACTAGGGAAATACATCAGTTTTGATGCTATTAGCACTATTCTTGAAATGAACAACCTTGGAAAACTCATTAAACTCGATCCTTGCACAGAAAAAACAAAGAGTGAATTATGCTACAGTGTGCATCAATGTGGATGTGGAAAGAGTGAAATACAAAACTATTGTGGCCCTAATGAAGAGGGCAAGCCTAAAGAATATAAAATTTGGTTGAAGAATGCCGTGAGGGGTGTGGAAATTGTGAGGCACTTGAGCATAATTTTGACAAGTGTACTATGAGGAATGTCAAACCTCAATCTCTCCAAGTAACCTTCCAAAGGCTCCAAGTGAGCTCTCCCTCTGAGGATCCCAATGTTGAAGCAACTGATTCCAAAAACAAGTGGAATGATGTCTCCCACAAGAAAAAAAGTCAACCATCTGTCTCTACTGCTCCCTTACCCAAAAACAATGGGATCACCATTGTTTATCAAACAGTTTTTGCACCCGTTGATGAGCGTAACA